>JANDEH010000010.1:53955482-55431471 GCA_024610705.1 Tetragnatha versicolor | reverse complement strand
AGATCTAGCTAACCGGGAACCGGGTACTTTGAACTTGGCCCGTTGGTTAACAACTACCAATAGAATTCTTAGGATTTACATATCTGCCTCAGAACCATCACACAAGCTGCTTACTTTAGTTATATTTATTCTGCGAGTCTACGCACCCTCATGGTTCCGTATAAAGATTCATCATTCCATAAAAGACGGTTCTAGGCATCTGTGGCACTTCATTAATTAATCTCGGTACTTGCCTAAAAAGTATCGTGACGTATATTGCTGCTCCAGAAAACATGCTTTTGGCCATGTTAACTGATGATAGATGTCACATTAGGACCCTTGCAGCTCGGCGAATTATCAAGGCTAGAGAATGTACCAGAGATGGAGAAGGTGTTCGCACATTTGTCGTTCCTGTACTTAACTTTGAAGCCAAAGACTATGTAGATCTCATTGACTGGGCATCTTGTTATGTGACATCCCCTCCAGTTCTCAGAGAGGTTAGTTCTCAAGAACTTATGAAGATGATTGAGGACGGTATGCCTACAGAATGCTGGGAATTTATTAAATTCCCTTCGCATACACAAGCTGTTGAGCGTATTGTGAAATTAGTCACTGCAGCCTCCGGAAAAACGGTTGGCCCGCAAAACAGGGATTCCTTTGTTAGAGCGACACTAGAATCAAGAATGCAAATGTCAAAATTTAATACCAAAAATCATTACAAGCAATAATGTTGATGTTATTTCTCAGTTTCCCAGAAAAATAATGTTTTTCTATCATCAAAATAAGGTATGTGTTTTGTATATTTTGTTTTGAAGTTTTGTATATTTTCCAAATTTTAAAGCTAATAAGGAGGGAAAGATATTAATCTATAAGTTTAAAACTTTTTGAAGATGCATTTGTATATTAAATAGTAACTTTTAAGACTACCTCCAGAATCATAACTGAAATCTGGAATTTTCTATTAATTTTTGAAGTTTGGTCATTTTTAGTCCAATTTTCAGAACTTTAAGCCCCTTGAGGCAGCAGAAGATATTAACCTATAAGTTTAAAACTTTTTGCAGATGTATTTGTATATTAAATAGTAACTTTTAAGCCTACCCCCACAATCATGACTAAAATTCGAAATTTTTTATGAATTTTTGAAGTTTGGTCATTTTTAGCCCAATTTTCAAAACTTTAGGCCTTTTGGGGAAACAGAAGATATTGACCCACAGTTTTAATATTGCAGGCCCTTCTTAGTGATGGTAGTTCTCAACTTTTCCGCACTACCGCTAAGCGATCAGAGAAATTTCGGTTTTTTCGGGACACCCTAATATATATATATAAAACAAATACATTTGTAAAAATACATTACAAATACATTATATAAAACAATACATAAATATATATAAAACAAATAACTTTTGAACCCCTACAGATATAATCATGAAAGTGGGGTCTAGGTATAGTAAAGTGACCATGCTCTATCTGATGAGAAAACTTTCAACGCCCTCTAGCGGAAAATTTAGGAGTTATAAATTTTATTTTAAAAACTATGTGAGGTATGTGAAAAAAGTCAATGACTAAGTTGTAGAGCAGCATCGATTTAGTAGGAAAAGACACCTTAAGCAGAAAAATATCTTGAATAAAACCCGTTAAACGCACGCTCAATTAGGTTAAAATTACGTAGATTTTACTTCTTAAAACACTCCTCACAAGGCGAAAATGAGAAATTTTTATTTTTATGACTTAAGTAAATGACTAAAAGTCTTATTAGTTCATTAAATTGAAAATTTCTCATTTTTGCCTCTTGAGGAGCGTTTTAAAACGTAAAATCTACGTAAATTCAATCTAATTGAGCTTGCGTTTTAGGGGTTTTATTCAAGATATTTTTCTGCTTAAGGTGTCTTTTCCTACTAAATCAATGCTGCTCTACAACTTAGTCATTGACTTTTTTCACATACCTCACATAGTTTTCAAAATAAAAATTATAACTCCTAAAGTTTCCGCTAGAGGGCGTTGAAACTTATCTCATCGGATGGAGCATGATCTCTTTACTAGACCTAGACCCCACTTTCATGACTATATCTGTAGGGGTTCAAAAGTTAAAGGGGTTGGCCCACTTCTCGTGGGACACCCTGTATATATATATTAGGGTGTATCGAAAAAAACTTTTTTTCGATTTTGATAACGTAATAGTGCGGAAAAGTTGTCTAAGGTGCCAGAGAGTACCTGTGAAATTTTTTCAGAATTTTTGGATAATTTCTTAATGTGCCACATTGGCCCTGAAGTTCCCCATGTTAATCCAATGGGGCGCGCCGCCAAAAAGGCTGAAAATCGGTTTTTTCGCCCCTCATTTCTACCCTAATCACACGACGAATGTCTCGTCTCGAGTTATGGACTCTATATGATGTATGCTACCCGAAAAAACTTGAATAATAACTTAAATCTCTATATTATGTTGATTATGGGCTCTGATTTGAACGAGGAAATACGCAATTTTCGACGAAATTTGAGCATACAAAAAAACGTAATATAGATATTTAGGCTATTATTCAAGTTTTATCGGATAGCATACATCATATAGAGTCCATAACTCGAGACGAGACATTCGTCGTGTGATTAGGGTAGAAATGAGGGGCGAAAAACCGATTTTCGGCCTTTTTGGCGGCGCGCCCCATTGGATTAACATGGGGAACTTCAGGGCCAATGTGGCACATTAAGAAATTATCCAAAAATTTTGAAAAAATTCACAGGTACTCTCTGGCACCTTAGACAACTTTTCCGCACTATTACGTCATCAAAATCGAAAAAAAGTTTTTTTCGATACACTCTAATATATATATATATATATATATATATATATATATATATATATATATATATATATATATATATATATATATATATATATATATATATATATATATATACAGGGTGTCCCACGAGAAGTGGCCCAACCACTTTAACTTTTGAACCCCTACAGATATAGTCATAAAGTGGGGTCTAGGTATAGTAAAGTGACCATGCCCTATCCGATGAGATAACTTTCAACGCCCTCTAGCGGAAAACTTAGGAGTTATAATTTTTATTTTGAAAACTATGTGAGGTATGTGAAAAAAGTCAGTGACTAAGTTGTAGAGCAGCATCGATTTAGTAGGAAAAGACACCTTAAGCAGAAAAATATCTTGAATAAAACCCCTAAAATGCACGCTCAATTAGGTTGAATTTACGAAGATTTTACATCTCAAAACACTCCTCACGAGGCCAAAATGAGAAATTTTCAACTTAATGAACTAAGAATACTTTTAGTCATTTATTTTAGTCATAAAAATAAAAATTTCTCATTTTCGCATTGTGAGGAGTGTTTTGAGTTGTAAACTCTACGTAAATTCAACCTAATTGAGCGTGCATTTTAGGGGTTTTATTCAAGATATTTTTCTGCTTAAGGTGTCTTTTCCTACTAAATCGATGCTGCTCTACAACTTAGTCATTGACTTTTTTCACATACCTCACATAGTTTTCAAAATAAAAATTATAACTCCTAAAGTTTCCGCTAGAGGGCGTTGAAAGTTATCTCACCAGATAGAGCATGGTCACTTTACTATACCTAGACCCCACTTTCAGGACTATATCTGTAGGGGTTCAAAAGTTAAAGGGGTTGGGCCACTTCTCGTGGGACACCCTGTATATACAGGGTGTCCCATAAATAGTGGGTCACACTTCGAGGGGGATAGAAGACACCTAGACGAGTCAGAATCACATAGGATTCGGGGGTCCCAGACCAAATCCCAAGGAGTTAAAAATGGAGCGACACCCCAAAAAAATTATTGAAAAATTCAATTTGTAGAAGAACTGCTATTGGTAAAAATTTAATTACTGTCTCAAAAATTGTGATTTAAAATGATCTTTAAAATTATCTCAAAAGTCTTCACCTTAAAATTTTTTTTATTATGAAAAAAGTTTCAAAACCACAAAAAAAATGTGAAAATT
Source organism: Tetragnatha versicolor (assembly GCA_024610705.1). Classification (NCBI taxonomy): domain Eukaryota; kingdom Metazoa; phylum Arthropoda; class Arachnida; order Araneae; family Tetragnathidae; genus Tetragnatha; species Tetragnatha versicolor. Next base: position 55,427,520 of record JANDEH010000010.1, on the reverse strand, counting down.
CTGCCCAAACCTCATTTTGTATTCGAAATCCTTTCTTTTGATTTTATAATCTCAAATATCACAGTTGTAAACCCTTAAGTCCAAAGTGTCACGTAAAAACCATCAATATTCAATGCTTGAGATCCTGTTATAGCATGGTATAAGTCCGTTTTTTTCGTCCGCAGACTGTCGTTTTGGAAACGGCTATAGGAAACCAGTTCGCGCACGCAAAAAACGAACTTTAACATGATCTCAAGCGTTTAATATTGATGTTTTTTAAATGAAACTTTGGACTTAAGGGTTTACAACTATGAATTTTCAGATTATAAAATCAAAAGAGATGATTTCGAAATACAAAATGCGGTTTGGGCAGAATTTTCACATTTTTTTGTGGTTTTTTAATTTTTTCCATATTAAAAAAAATTTTAAGGTGAAGAATTTTGAGATAATTTTAAAGATCATATTAAACCACAATTTTTGAGACCATAACTAAATTTCTACCAATAGCAGTTCCTCTTCAAATTGAATTTTTCAATAATTTTTTTGGGGTGTCGCTCCATTTTTAACTCCCTGGGATTTGGTCTGGGAACCCCGAATCCTATGTGATTCTGACTCGTCTAGGTGTCTTCTATCCCCTCTAGAAGTGTGACCCATTATTTATGGGACACCCTGTATATATACAGGGTGAAATTGAATAAAACCCCTAAAACGCAAGCTCAATTAAGTTGAATTTACGTAGTTTTTACGTCTTAAAACGCTTCTCTCGAGGCGAAAATGAGAAATTTTAAATTTAATGAGCTAAGATACTTTTAGTCATTTACTTAAGTCAATTTCTCATTTTCGCTTATTGAGGAGCGTTTTAAGATGTAAAAACTACGTAAATTCAACCTAATTGAGCGTGCATTTTAGGGGTTTTATTCAAGATATTTTTCTGCTTAAGGTGTCTTTTCCTACTAAATGGATGCTGCTCTACAACTTAGTCATTGACTTTTTCATATACCTCACATAGTTTTCAAAATAAAAATTATAACTCCTAAAGTTTCCGTTAGAGGGCGTTGAAAATTATCTATATAGAGAAAATTATCTAGAGAAAATTATCTATATAGAGAATATAGAGCATGGTCAAATTACTATACCTAGACCCCACTTTCATGACTATATCTGTAGGGGTTCAAAAGTTAAAGGGGTTGGGCCACTTCTCGTGGGACACCCTGTATATATATATATATATATATATATATATATATATATATATATATATATATATATATATATATATATATATATATATATATATATATATAATATATATATATATATATATATATATATATATATATATATATATATATATATATATATATATATATATATATATATATATATATATATATATATATATATATATATATATATATATATATATTAGGGTGTATCGAAAAAAACTTTTTTTCGATTTTGATGATGCCTTAGTGCGGAAAAGTTGTCTAAGGTGGCAGAGAGTACCTGTGAATTTTTTCAGAATTTTCGGATAATATCTTTAGGTGCCGCCAAGGCCCTGAAGGTCCCCATGTTAATCCAATGGAGCGCGCAAGCCAAGAAGGCCGAAAATTGGTTTTTCACCCCTCATTTCTACCCTAATCACATGACGAATGTCTTCACTCGAGTTAGGGACCCTATATGATCTAGGCTATCCGACAAAACTTGAATAATAGCCCAAATCTCAATATTATGTTGATTGTGGGCTCTGATTTGAACGAGGAAATAAGCGATTTTCGACGAAATTGGAGCATACTAAGAAACGTAATATAGAGATTTAGGCTATTATTCAAGTTTTGTCGGATAGCCTAGATCATATAGGGTCCATAACTCGAGTGAAGACATTCGTCGTGTGATTAGGGTAGAAATGAGGGGCGAAAAACCAATTTTCGGCCTTCTTGGCTTGCGCGCTCCATTGGATTAACATGGGGACCTTCAGGGCCTTGGCGGCACCTAAAGATATTATCCGAAAATTCTGAAAAAATTCACAGGTACTCTCTGTCACCTTAGACAACTTTTCCGCACTAAGGCATCATCAAAATCGAAAAAAAGTTTTTTTCGATACACCCTAATATATATATATAAGAGTACTAAGTAGATTTAAGAGTACTCCAAATTGCATCTATAGCGGTCACCTAGACGTAACAGTTTTCTATGGCGGACACCTCTTGTATCCAAAGTGGACAACTCTCTTATTCTGCCTAATATTAAGGGCTTTATGCATGAAATTGAGTAGGTATAGTCGCTAAGTTCTAATTAAATCTTTCTTCCCAACGAAATATATTTTAGATCAAATCAAATTAGCTTTATTTAATTTAGAATAACAGACTTGATAGTTTCCGGTCCAAAGTCTACGTTGTAGCTGATTTGAGAGGAATTTAGCATGTAATTCAATGTTTTAGAAACCTTGGTTCCCGAAACTAGAATGAAACCAAATTCATACAATACTCATTTTAAAGCACAATGAACAGTTTATGAAGAAAAACTGATTCAAATTAACTATTATTTATGTTTCTATTAGAAGATCCATTGCGGTGACCACTATTGGATAATCTAAGATTATGTGTAGGTAAAGTAGCCAGTAGCCACCCCCATAAATCCTAGTAAAGTCAAAATTTTGAAATAAATTTTATACAGCATCATTTTACACCCTTTTCTTTACCTTAATATAAATTTAAAAGTCAATCAAACGATAATAAATACAGAACAATCAGTTCCGACGTACCCGTTTCCTTACCCAATTCAATAAGCAAAATCAAATTTCAGTCACTCGGCCGATATTGTTATTTTCAAATATTTAAATATCCTTTCCATGCTGATCTGTGGTATCGGTGGTAATTTACCAGCTCATTTGATTGCACAATCAACTATGCCTATGAATTTTAAATCTGTTTGATGCATCTAACACGTTCTATTTAAAATTAATCAGCTAGGTGACCACTATTGGTTCAATGTCCACTATACCCACATTTACCTTACTGCAATTTACATTTTTACAAAATTTTTAATTTAAAAGTGTTTAATGGGGGGTCCACTTACCCCGTAATTTAGCCTATCTGGGTAAGTGGGACCCCACGCTATGTCGTAAGGTGGACCCCTCTTTAATGGAGTAAGTGTCCTTATTATGATGTAAGTGGTTCTAGATGGTCCCAAATGATATAAGAACTATTAATGAAGACATGGGCGGATTTAAGGGGGGTTATAGGGACAATTTCCCCAAAATTTTCAGAAAACATAGATTTATAGTATAACAAGACCTTTTACTCACCCCTTCAAGGTTTATAAAAATTTATAAATAGTTAGATCGACATTTTATATCAATTTTGCGTTTTAATATATGTGATGGTGAATAAAGTGAAATATCTCACCAATCTTCATTCTAATTTAGCATGTCCGATTTCTTTTTTATCTTACAATGTTTACTAATGTGCCAAAATAAATCTTAAGGGGACATGGTACTACCTTTTTGGCTAAAATCTTTATATTCATTGTTATTTGATACTTTTTGCTGGTAATGTATGTATTTGCCTTACATTAGATGCATTTCAAGTTGAAAATACTAAAAAAATTGAAAATTTATGAGTTTTTTTAAACTTAATAATAATAATAAGTTTATTTACTACACAAAAATATTTACAGAACACAAGAGAAAAAATACATTTGACGCCAAGGGGAAAATTGATGAATTCCGTTCAGGCGACATAGAATTAATTACATCAAATACAAAAAGAAATTAAAAGAAATTAGAACAACTTTAGAAATGTATAAATAAATAATGGCAATAAGCTGGAAAAAATTTTATTAGAAATAGTTTGCTTCAATTGAGGGAAAAATATAAATCCGGATCGTCGATATTAATTATGAAGTTAAATAAATTTCCTTTAAAAGTGGAGTATTTATTAATAGTAATTAAATTTAGAGGTAAACTGTTATATAATTTAGGTGCAAGATAATAGAAACTTTTAGAAAATATATCTTTGGAAAAGTTTGGAATCTGATAACTTTCAGATGATCTAGTATTGTAAAGTCTATTTCGTAAGTTACACAAAGATTTATGTCGAAAAAGGTGAAGTATGATACGGAAATATGAATTTTGTCGAATTGGAAGTAATTTAAGGGTTCTAAAGTTATTTGGATAGGGTTGAGGATTTAGAATTTTAAACATTTTGTTTTGGATTGAGATTATGGGTAGGAGATTGGATTTATATTCATCACCCTAAACGATAGCACCGTAATTAAATAATGAATAAAACCATGCAAAATATAAGGTTTTTAAAAATGATAAACCAATCTTATTTTTAAGGTGGTAAAATTTCATCAAAACAAAACGCAAATTTTTTCCCAGCTCGTTGATATGAGTTTTCCATTTTAGATTACCATCAATATATAAACACAAATATTTATAACTCAAAACAGATTGCAGAGTGTGACATTGACAGGTATTGGGATTTCTATTACATGATAAGGTGTAATACTTTATATTTAAGTTAGACTCAGATTGTCTCAATTTAAAGTGAATATACTTTGTTTTGTTAAGGTTTAAGGCTAAATAATTTGCTTTGAACCAAGTTTCGATTTCTAATAAATCAGATTCTATTTGCATTACTAATTCATCAGTATTGGAGCAAGAATATAATAAAACTGAGTCATCCGCATAAGTTAGAACATTACCAAAAAGTTTTAATTTGCAAAAATCGTTAATAAAAATCAAGAAAAATAAAGGACCTAAATGGATCCCTGGGGAACTCCTCGATTGATTCTTCTATAATCGCTAAAACTATTGCCAACCTTTACCCTCTGAGTTCTATCCGTTAGATACGAAATAAATCACTTCAATACATCACCTCTAAAACAAGCTTTTTCCAATTTATGAATTAATAAAAGATGATTTACATTATCAAAAGCCTTTCTTATATATAGAAAATTGCAACCGTAATTTTACTATTTTCTATGGTATTATAAATAAATTTAGAGAACTCCAATAGAACCATTTCAGTGGAGCGACCTTCTATGAAACCGTACTGATTGGGAGCGAAAAAATTAGTAGTAAACAAAAATTTATACATCCTTTTAGAAATGATTTTTTCGATTACTTTTGCAAAGGCCGGCAAAATAGAAATAGGACGATAGTTAGTGAGATCATTTTTATTTCCTGATTTATAAATAGGAGATACGGTTGCTCTTTTCAATGAACGAGGAAAATCACCGGAATGGAAAGATAAATTAATAAAATGAGTTAAAAAATCAATGTTATTAGAGGCAATCAGTCTTAAATATTTCACACTTATACCATCATAATCAAAAGAATCTGCTTTTGTAAATTATTTTAAAGTATACAGAACATCAATATCAGTAACTTCAAAGAAAACAAATGAAGATAAACAAGGGATTATATATCGCTGACAAGCTAAAAAATCTATGTTAGAAGATCTGACTTGAGTTATTAAATATATCGTTAAATTGAAAAGCCAAATCAGAGTTATTTGAAACTTGAGGCAAAATACAGGACTTAATATCAATATTATTATTTGCTAAGTGATTGACAAATTTTCATTTTTGTTTACTAGAATTCAATGTGTCAAATTTATTTTTATAAAACTGAGTTTTAGTTAATTTTATAATTCGTTTCAATTCTGAAGTAGTGGTTTTATATGCGATGTTATAAACAAGGTCCCGTGGGTATTTTCTCACCTTATTAAATAATTTCTCTTTTCTTTTGATAAGAATTAGAATCTCTGAGGTCATCCATTGTTTCTTCACCCGTTTTCTCGGAAACTTGGGGTACTTAAAATTATTTTTAATGTTATATATATCCAAAATCAAGTTCTGGTACTGATTATCAAGATTCAAAAAAGGAGGAAATTTATATTCATAAATAGTTAAGAAACTATAAAACATAGAAGAATTTAAAACAAGAGAAGAGACAAATTTATCTTCAACACAGGAAGTATCAAAATTTTGCAATTTACACAAGGTGGGAAAATGTTCACTTATATCGGTTTTAAAGATTCCCGTCTTAATAGTAAATATATTAGATTTAACAAAAACGTGATCCAAACATGTAGAAGAAGATAGAACAGATCTGGTAGGTTTATCTAAAAAGTTTTGAAATCCAAGCTCAGATAAAATGCTTAGGTATTCCAGAGTATTATTATCGTCACATCTTAAAATATTAATATTAATATCGCCCATAATGATTATATTAGAAAATTTTAACGGAACTTAAAATTTAAGAAGTGTTTTTAAAATGCTACTCCTCCACGGGTTAAAATGTGGCTGGATAAATTAAAACTCTTTCTAGAGTTAGATTTTAGAGGAAAATAAGGAGATCCAAACAAACTTGAGAAAAGTTTGATGGAAATATTAATCCTGTGAGTTGAAATATATTTTGGAAAATTAATTTAAAAACGAAAGAAATGACAAACGAAGTAGAAATGGAATCTTATACATAAAATTGTAAGGTTCATCTTATGTAAGTTATTTTATAGAAAACAAGGAAGGCAGAGACGTTCTGGAGAGGCTTGCTAGCGATGAGCAGTCCAATTGGTAATAACTCTTATCGATTGCATGCGGCCAATGCAAAGCGCATGAATAATGAAAAAAGGCCACCGTGTGAAAAGCGCCCACCTGCCTTCTGTCAATAAGGCATTCAGTGGCATCTTTTCATGGCGCGTCTATTGAGCTGAAATGTTATGGGTCGCACACTTTGGAAGCGCTTTGTTTAAGAAGGGGGTGCGCGGGCCAGAAACAACGACTTTGGAAACATCTTTTCCCTTCGAAATATTTGCGCATTCTCTTTTTCAATCATTCCGCTCGATGCCGGTTTTCTAAGGTTTCGCTTGTTTTGTTGCTCGCGGTCCATTTGAAAGCCATGATATTGAAAGGAAGGAACCAGTGGCAGCGAGTGCTGCGAGCGGAAATATGATTTCCGAAATCTATACCATGTTTTGTACTGCGGCTTTCCAAACACGAGGCGAATAAAAAGCGCCTTCGAAAAGCGCATTGTTTCTGACATGTGGGGAGACAGCCGCTTGTTTTACACAGTTCGAAAAACAATATTCCGCACTTTTTGTTTTGTAAACTGAAAAATTGGAATTCCGCCACTTTCTTTGCTCTGGGCTTATGAAGCGCCGCATTTCAATGCGCAAATAGAGTAAACTGCCTTGAATCTGCGGAGTTATCTATAGTTAAAATTCGCATTCATAGATAACTTCGATTCATAAACGGTGGCCCCCAAAATATCTAATCAGAATCATCAAAATTAAACTTTTTAAAATACAATTAAATATACACTTACTATTCAAACGGACTAATAAGTTTATTAAGACTTTGAAATTTGTATAATCCTCAAACTTTGCAACATTTTAGGCAGCAGTGAAAATTCCCCCAAAAAAATTTTAATACATTACCAAATAAATCTTAAAATTTTGTCTGGCAGCAGTAAATTGAATTTAAATAAAACTGAAAGATGCATGGACTAAAACAATAAAGAGAATGAAGCTGAGAAAAATGAGGCAATTTTTAAGCAATGATGTTTAAAAATTTTGAATTAAATCTATGTGTTCTAAATAGACTAATTTTTATTGAAGTGTAAGGAAATATTTTTCACCGGTTCCCTTATTTCTAATTGTGATAATATTAATAATATGAAATGAGGTTACTTACTAATTATACCAATCAATAAGTGCTCTTTATATTTTTAATATTTTTTATTGTAACTTAAAAATTGTAAGATGGATATCATGTTATACAAAGTAATAAAAGTTAAAGTTATCTTTTTGCCCATGTTACTACATTTTCTGTTAAATTTCAACATTTGCTGATTTTAAACAATATAAGTAAAACTTATATCCATAATTACTTATTTTTTATGAAACTTTAATATAGAAATAGAAACTTTATTAAAGATATTTGTAAAAACTTTCATTAAAACTAATTAGTTTTGATTTGAATAAAAAATTCATTTCTTTTTAAGCACACCATAATAAACTCCCACAGCTTTTTCTTACTTAGTCAAATAGCTTTATTAGGATTACCAAATCCATGGCATCACAGCAATACTTTGTGTTTCTCTATTAAAGAAAAAATTTTCGTTACAATCTTTTATTCGGAATGTATATTCTTTGAACAATAATCAACGAGGGTCTATATCAAGTAAAATATTCAAAGTAGAGAACTTAATCAAATTTACTTGTATCACATTTCGAAGCAAATAAATCTCCTAAATCTCTTTTTAAACATGAAAGAAGTCTATGCATAATTACATAAAGTAATCATCTAGCAAAAGTTATCTCCATTTTTCAGGATAAATAAGGATGAGGTTTATAGGATAAAAGTAAAATACATTTTTCTATGAATACTACTAGGTTATATTAAAACTCGATGCATACTGATACAAAATACCAGTCTTAGTGTAAATGCCTTATTCCTTCGAAGTATCACAATAAATCAATTTGCCTTTTAATATTCAATCTATTTATTTCCCATAAACATTCTTTCCTTTTAAAGCTGCTAATGTATGCGTTTAGCATTAAAAAACAGATAAACCCAAACAAATATGTATGATAATTTGTTAAGGAGACAATGCTCTCTTAAATGCAAACAGAAACATCCATAAAATATTTTCCAATATACGTTAAGTAAGAATGGCAATGCGGTGTAACCCCTTCCCATACAACACACCGAACATACAACATAGAACAAATTGAATGAGGAAATTTTAATATAGTTGAATACCAAATAATTTGAAATTGCATTTTGAACGCATGTTTGAAAAGAAAACCTTCTTTGGACGAGAAAAAAGGCAACGCTCTGAATAAACATATACTCTACCTCAGATTCTAGGCATAGATAACAGGTAGGAGAGGCCTACCTTTCCAAGATTTAAAATAAATAGGAAAGATTCCACACAAAAGTTGAAAGAATAGAACAAGGGTTGCGACGAGAAATATATATTATGGGTAAAAATAATTTAAATTTCTTATTTGTTGTGTCGAAACGAATGAAACCCTTCAAATGAAATTCAATTTCATTTATCCGAAACCCTCAGATTTTACTCCACCATCGTGACGTGCGTTGGGGAAAATAATTGAAATTTCGAGGGCATTATGGATCTCTTATTCGATGAAGAACAAATATTTCAGGTGTCAGTGTTTAGTTTGAAAAAAGAAACATCCTTCCCTTCCTCTACTAGCATTCGCGACGGGGTAAAGTTGGAACTTTCATGATGCTTTTCTCTTAAGACTTTGGAAAACAAATTTTGAACTTCATTTAAGTAAAAAAACTCTCAGAGAGCATGAGGCAAGATTAAAATTATTAAATGCTGCAAACTATAGGCAATAATTAGGTCAACCATCAGGTTACTATTTATTAACAACTATGTTTATTTGATTTTCTTAAGCGTTGAGGGAGGTTAACTTTTGATACTTTATATCTAATTTATGCAACATTTTATGATTGAATTGGAAACGAAAATGAGCGTTGCATATTTATACATTACGACTAAGGTTAATTTATTCAAAAAGTAAAAAGTTCATTTATGTATTTTTGCTGAAAGACTTGACCTTAAATATTTTCTAATAATAAGACTGCTTTAATTTGTGAAAAAACGTAAGCCTAATTAATGGTTTTGTCAGATCCTTCCGATTCTAGATAGGTGTGTGCGCATGCCCTAAGTAGGAATTTAGCAACACATTTTTGGCGAAGGAATCGTTACTTGGCGAAGCTGTTATCCCAGTTTCAAGTTTTAATATCCAGTATATTTTTGGTTTGGATCGTAGGTTTTCTAAATATATTTTTCATTTCTAAATATAATAGTGTCCGTTCTAAATATTTCATGTTTTACGTAGAATTTAAATAACACTCTTTCAATGCTCTTTTGCAGGAAAACTCAATAAAGTAAGCACTGAAATAGATAATAAATTCTTTAAATAAATTAAGTAATGTTATAAAATTAAATAACTAAAAATATAAGAACACCAAGCTATCAAAATTTGATTTATTCAAATCATAGCTACATAACTTTTCTCAAAATCTATAAAAATGTAATAAAAATAATTATAACATTAATTTAAATTAAACTATAAAAATCTAATAAAAATAAAAGTTATTATGACACTTATCTAAATTAACTATAAAAATCTAATAAAATAATTATAACATTAATTTAAATTTAAAAAAATTATCTTTAATTTTATAAGTTAAAAATCATAAAAAATTAAAGACAGTAACACTGGGTTTCGAACCCCGGACCTTCTGCTTAGCAGGCGCTTACTCCACCATCTGCTCCATTGGGACTCACAGAAATTGAAGCAACTTAATAATTTAAAGTCAACTGCCTCCAAAGAAGCCAAAATCTTCCGCCAAATCTCTGGTCACCAACACGTTGATGCCGTGATTTTGCCAAACTCGAAAGTGGGAAAAACCACAAAATAGGCGTTTGTTGTGAAAAAGACAAAGCACAACCAATAAAAATCTGTAGTTAAGCCTTTGTAGATTTCTTATGAACAATTAACCATTCTTGAGCTTTTAAACAATATTTTTCATAAGGTATCCCTCTTTAGGTTATGTTTTTATCTTTTAATTCGATTTCTTTCATAGATGATGTAAAATCAAGTAGATTTTTTAAAAACTATTGTAGATATCGTAATTATTTATAGTTTCAATCAATATTAGCAAACAAATAACTCAGAATTAATTCTAGGCCGTTTAGCTCGCTAAACAGAGTATTGAAAACCTTTCAAAAACCTTTTTATTTAAATTTTTCAAGTTTTTCAAAAAAAAACTCGATAGGGGTGAATTTCAACATAAAGCCGCTGTCAAAAATATAAATTTGATTTGACTGAAGTTTAAAGAACTTATATATATTTAAAAAATTTAAAGCAATGATCCCTAATGAATGTTTATTATTGGAAGAGACAAGGAATGTCATCTTTATTCCATTCTTCGAACCCACAATCTGCTCTATGATTACCATACTCGTCTCCAAGCTCTCTGAGAGGCCAACTTCAAAAGACATTCACTTTCCGTTGCACAAAGAGTTCCTTTATCGATGCCTAGGAGAACAATGAACCAACCTTAAATCAAGATTGTAAAATCCCCAATTCTTTTGTATCATTTGGTTGCCTGAATTACTTTTGTCAGACAGGAACGATAAAACCATTCTTTTACTTTGAAGAAGAAGCATGATAAAGCGGGTAGGTTCACCTTTACAATCACGGTAAATTAACGTGTGTTCAGGTTTTCGTGTGTATCTTGTCATTAAGCGATTTAATGCCATTTTTGATTCTTCGAGAAGAAAAGCGCTGCCTCTATGAAAGCAACCCTAAACTCCAAGATATTGCCTAGGAAATTGGCCCTGGAAAGAGGGAGTTATCAATCCCTTTAGCGTATGGTTATGGTCTGTAAAAAGCGTTTCTTAATTTATGGTAAACCATTATACAAAATTTTCAAAAAAATAACCCAATGCATTTATTTAATTTTACTTATTAGTTGCAATTTTGTCATTCAATTTTTTTATGATATATATATATATATATACTTTTCCTCTGGAAAGGCAAGCAGAAGTCAAATTCGTCTTTAAATATAAAAGACCATTTAGTAAAAAAAATTCTCAACTATAAAGAAGCTTCGATTAATTACAAACATTACTTAGATCAGAGCTGTGAATGTGCTAATTTTTCGGAAACAAAATTTTATAATACATATTACGGTCATATTCTCACAGGAGACCTATCTATAATAAATAATAATAATCTCCAAAACGCATTAAAATTTGGCACCAAATACAGAACAAATGAATTTGTTCCTTTCAAAAAAGCTCTGTCTACTTTTATAGAAGATCTAAATATTTTCATACTGAAAATTTCTTACAAATACCAAGTTCCGTTTGAAGCCTTTAATGAATACAGATATAAAATGACCAGTCTAATTAAGCATAAGCTTAATGCATATTTAAACAAAGGCCAAACTTTTGATGCTATCAAACGATTGGATTTGGAACAGTTGGCTGGGTTACAAAATACATATGTCTTCACTGTAGTAGATAAAGCCAGCGGCAATGTGTCCATCTGTTGTAAAAGGCTATATGCAGAAATTATCCAAAAAGAACTACACAGTGAATGTACCTATAAAAGTATAAATTTCAAAGATAGTATAATAACCAAAAAATTCCTAGCCTTCTACAAAAGAAGTAAAATAAAACCACCTGATAAAAAACTATTTCCATATCTTTATGCCATACCTAAATTTCATAAAAATCCTGTTAAATTCAGATTCATCTGTGCCGCCACAAGTTCCATAGGGAAACCTTTAGCTGTGGCCCTGGAGAGTAAACTCAAGATAATTTTAAAAAATCTTAAGAATAAAAACCAAAAATGGTTTTGGATTATTGCGAATAGTGCTGAGGCTATAGAAGCGCTCAGCTCAACTGCCATTCGGCATATCGGCACTTTTGATTTTGAGAATCTGTTTACATCCATCCCTCTGGAATATTTGTTTTCGGCTATCGTCGAACTGTACAGGGTGGTTGAGGATGAGTGCAGATTTGATTCTGAAATATTTATTAACCTATTAAAATTTTGCATCTTTAACAACTATTTTTCAAATGGAGAGCAATTATATTTACAGACAAATGGCATTGCCATGGGTTCAAATTTTAGCTCCACGATGGCAAATCTTTTTCTTTTATTTTATGAAAGAGAATTTCTTATGGAAAACGGACAAATTGAAGCCATCTGTTGTCGTTATATTGATGACCTTTTATGTATAAACTTCGAGGAATTTGAACAAAAAGCTAAATCAATTTATCCTAAAGAGCTCAACCTTAAAAAAACCAATAACGAATCCAGCAATGTTAATTTTCTGGATTTAAGTGTTGAAATCAACAACGATAACCTACCATCAATATGCCTTTATGACAAAAGAAGAGACTTCAACTTCAATATTATTTCTCTACAGTACTGGTCGTCATGTATTAGTAAAAAAGTTTTATCTGGTATCATCATTTCCCAAGTAAATAGATTGAAAAAAATCTGTAACAATGAGTTTCTTGAATCTGAAATCAACATATTAAGAACTAAACTAATACAAAACGGTTTTCCTTATAACTTTATAAAAAGATATATTAATAGTCACCAGTCAAAAAACAAATAAAACTTTTGCTTATGTTTGAGTCTAAGTAACTATCAGTGCCTCAGAGCGTATGAATTTCCTGACCTAAACCTGCTGAGCAGAGGGTTTCGAGATGATGTATTCGGAGGCAACCTGATAGAACGACCCGGAACGATTTGATTTGAAAAAGGTAAATGGATTTGGTATGTTTGTTTGTTTGTTTGTATTTCTATTGTGATCTTTGTTTTTTCTTGTACTTCTCTTAGTTTAATTTTGGGTGTCTGGCAGTTGCAACATGGCTTTCGGCTGTCTGCCGACTGCCACGTGGCAAGGACGAAACGCCCACTTGTTGTTATTATTCTGTTTTTTCAAATTTCAAAATATTTTTTCTTCGGCTGCCACTGAAGAGTCCCCATCTAACCTTAAAGTTAGTTGTATTTATATTTGGTCTTTTCAAACTTTGAATGTTTGTTTACAAATATTTCACTTGGATTAAATTTTTTTAAAAGCTGCTTTTGCGCTAGTTAATCTAAGTTCCACTCAATTGAGTTAATCTTATATAATCTTATATTATCTAATATATATATATATATATATATATATATATATATATATATATATATATATATATATATATATATATATATATATATATATATATATATATATATATATATATATATATATATATATATATATATATATATATATATATATATATATATATATATATATATATATATATATATATATATATATATATATATATATATATATATATTAGGGTGTATCGAAAAAAACTTTTTTTCGATTTTGATGACGTAATAGCACGGAAAAGTTGTCTAAGGTGCCAGAGAGTACCTGTGAATTTTTTCAGAATTTTTGGATAATTTCTTAATGTGCCACATTGGCCCTGAAGTTCCCCATGTTAATCCAATGGGGCGCGCCGCCAAAAAGGCCGAAAATCGGTATTTCGCCCCTCATTTCTACCCTAATCACACGAAGAATGTCTCGTCTCGAGTTATGGACTCTATATGATCTAGGCTATCCGGCAAAACTTGAATAATAGCCTAAATATCTATATTACGTTTTTTTGTATGCTCAAATTTCGTCGAAAATCGTGTATTTCCTCGTTCAAATTAGAGCCCACTGTTAAAGTAATATAGATATTTAGGTCGTTATTCAAGTTTTTTCGGGTAGAATACATCATATAGAGTCCATAACTCGAGACGAGACATTCGTCGTGTGATTAGGGTAGAAATGAGGGGCGAAAAACCGATTTTCGGCCTTTTTGGCGGCGCGTCCCATTGGATTAACATGGGGAACTTCAGGGCCAATGTGGCACATTAAGAAATTATCCAAAAATTCTGAAAAAATTCACAGGTACTCTCTGGCACCTTAGACAACTTTTCCGCGCTATTACGTCATCAAAATCGAAAAAAACTTTTTTTCGATTTTGATGACGTAATAGTGCGGAAAAGTTGTCTAAGGTGCCAGAGAGTACCTGTGAATTTTTTCAGAATTTTTGGATAATTTCTTAATGTGCCACATTGGCCCTGAAGTTCCCCATGTTAATCCAATGGGGCGCGCCGCCAAAAAGACCGAAAATCGGTTTTTCGCCCCTCATTTCTACCCTAATCACACGACGAATGTCTCGTCTCGAGTTATGGACTCTATATGATGTATGCTACCCGAAAAAACTTGAATAATAACTTAAATCTCTATATTATGTTGATTGTGGGCTCTGATTTGAACGAGGAAATACGCGATTTTCGACGAAATTTGAGCATACAAAAAAACGTAATATAGATATTTAGGCTATTATTCAAACTTTGTCGGATAGCCTAGATCATATAGAGCCCATAACTCGAGACGAGACCTTCGTCGTGTGATTAGGGTAGAAATGAGGGGCGAAAAACCGATTTTCGGCCTTTTTGGCGGCGCGCCCCATTGGATTAACATGGGGAACTTCAGGGCCAATGTGGCACATTAAGAAATTATCCAAAAATTCTGAAAAAATTCACAGGTACTCTCTGGCACCTTAGACAACTTTTCCGCACTATTACGTCATCAAAATCGAAAAAAAGTTTTTTTCGATACACCCTAATATATATATATATATATATATATATATATATTATATACAGGGTGTCCCATAAATAATGGGCCACACTTCTAGGGGGGATAGTAGACACCTAGACGAGTCAGAATCGCATAGGATTCGGGGGTCCCAGACTAAATCCCAGGGAGCTAAAAATGGTGCGACACCCCAAAAAAATTATTGAAAAATTCAATTTGTAGAAGAACTACTATTGGTAAAAATTTAATTAGGGTCTCATATTTTGTGGTTTAATATGATCTTCAAAATTATGGTAAAAGTTTTCACTTAAAAATTTTTTATTACGAAAAAAAAGTCAAAAAACCACAAAAAAATGTGAAAAATCTGCCAAAACTTTATTTTGTATTTGGAAATCCTTTCTTTTGATATCCCCATCTGAAAGAGCATAATTGAAAACCCCAAAGTCCAAAGTTTCACGTAAATACCATCAATATTAAACGCTTGAGATCCTATTAAAGTTTGTTTTTTGCGTGCGAAAACAGCTTCAGAAAACGAGCGTTCAGGGAGAATCTAAGAATTACGGATTGTAGTGGATTGATGCTCACCAACTATTATTCCTCGCCCAATTTGGCGAGACCTGAGATGAGCATGAAAATATCTGAAAACCGCCAATTGAACAATTTGTCGGGATGGAAATTGCAAAAGCGTAAAATGTTGATTTTTAATTTTTATTGAAGTCTATGAAAGGAAAAAAGATATTAATTTAATTAACTTAATCATTTATTGGATATAAAGAACAAACTCATTAATAGTTTTAGGAATTATCGATCTTAAAAACGAATAGTATTAATTGTTAGAAATTATCTGATAGTATCGATAATTTTTTTATTTAATTTGATAGTAGTAGTGATTTTACAAATGTATCAATCCAGGAAACAGCATTTTACTTATTGCTTTTAATGACAAAAACGGTACATTTGTTAGCTTTGAAAAAACCCAATAGAATAATCAATTATTTACAAGCACGGTACTTTAAAGATCTTTTGTAAATAGTTTCTATGGTTATTTTCCGTTATACCCCCGCACTAGGATACGTCAGTAGGCGGATCCTCCATCGCTAGGTTCGTGATTTTGAGTTGCGATAAAAGGGGGATTTCTGGTAATCGAGGAATGATATGATAAGCAAGTGGTTATGTACGGGGTCTCCCCTCAACGTCCGATATAAGAAGTTTGCAAAACAAAGGAATGCATGTTGAAGGTTATGACAAACCTAAGAGATTGCTTATATCGAACGGTGAGGTGAGACCTCGCATACCCTTTGCTTATTCCTCGATTAATAAACCAATCTTATATCGCAATTCAAAATCACGATCATAGCGCTTGAGGATCCGCCGACTGAAGTATCCTAGCGCGAGGATATAATGGGAAAACCCAAAAACGATTTACAAATAGGGTTCAAAGTTGGCACCGTTAGTCTGGATGCAGGCTTGACATCGACGGATCATCGACTGCCGGACGCGTTCAAATACACCAGGAATTTCTTTAACCGTGGCAGCGGCACAGACAACTCTAGCTACCAGATCCGTGTCTGTATCAACTGGATCGTTGTAGACAATATCTTTAATCGCTCCCCATAAGAAAAAATCAAGGCTAGACAAATCTGGTGATCTTGGGGGCCAGTGAACAGGTCCCCCACGCCCAATCCATCTATTTGGAAATGTGGTATCCAGGTAGCTTCGGACAGCCAATCCAAAATGTGCGGGCGCCCCATCATGTTGGAACCACATGTTGCGCTTCACATTTGATGGTACGTGGAGAAGCAATTCTGGAAGTACCTCCTCCAGGAAAATTTTACAATTCCCAGCGGTCAATCTTGAAGGGAGAAGATACGGCCCGACTAAGTAGTCGTCGACCAAACCTGCCCACACATTAATGCTGAAGCGATGTTGTGCCGCGTGATGCCGTACTCAGTGGGGGTTGTCATGAGCCCACAAATGCTGGTTGTGATGATTAAATACGCCATCCCTAGTAAATGTGGCTTCATCAGTAAACATCAAATATGATGGAAAATTTCTATCTTGTGCTTGTTTTTGAAGATACCATTGTGCGAATTGCACGCGTTTAGGATGGTCTTCGGGGAGTAGCAATTGCACTCTCTGAAGACGAAAGGGGTGGAAGGACTCGACTCTCAAAATACGCTGGACATTACTTCGAGAGGTTCCAACATCTGAAGCAATGGCACGTATGCTGGTACTAGGATTATTTTCCACAGCATCCAACACCATTTCTTCGATAGCAACTGAGCCCGCCGATCGTGGCCAGCCCTCACTCGCCCTTTCACTTCTCAATGTCCCATTCTCGCATAAATTTTGATGGAGACGTTGGAATACTCTGAAGTGTGGCTGTTCTCTGTTGGGGTACCGATCGGCATAAATACGAGCAGCGGCCCGTCCATTGTAGTCAGCAATACCGTAGACAATGTGCATTTCTGCGAGTTCAGTATTTGTGAATTGATTCATACCCAGAATTCGATCAAAAATTTAAAGAAATCCAAAGCAACAAATAATAATACTTCAGAATTTAAATGGACGAGAGACGAAAAAAGAGATAACAGCGGCTGAATTCAAATAAGGCACAAGTTTAGTACAGAACATACTTAAGTACTGGATGAAATTTGCATACCTAATTTGAAATTATCTACAGACGAAAGTACTGGAAAAAAGTCTGAAAATTTAAAAGCGCATTATTATGGGATGCGAATTTTTTAATACAAAAATTATTTACTGAAATACTAAAATTTAAAAAAAAGTTATTAATTTACTTAAATGTTTGGGATCGTAACTAGAAACCTAGAGGGTAAATGTTTATCAAAACTATCTTATCAGACACTTAAGAAAAAATAAATTGTAACTATCCCTTTTGCTCAACAAAATTGCGTTTTTTCTTAGGGGTAGTTACAATTTTTTTCTTTCGCCAAGTAAGCATGGATGATCTGTAGAAGCGAAAGTTGGCGAGGAATCTAGCATCGCAAATAATGGCGAGAAAATTGGTGAGCATCAATCCGCTACAGTCCGAAACTCGTAGATTCTCCCTGAACGCTCGTTTCCTGAAGCTGTTTCCGCAAGCAAAAAACAAACTTTAACAGGATCTCAAGCGTTTAATATTGATGGTTTTTACGTGAAACTTTGGACTTAAGGGTTTTCAACTATGTTCCTTCGGATGGGAATATCAAAAGAAAGGATTTCCAAATACAAAACAAAGTTTTAGCAGATTTTTCACATTTTTTTGTGGTTTTTTGACTTTTTTTCGTAATAAAAAAATTTTTAAGTGAAAACTTTTACCATAATTTTGAAGATCATATTAAACCACAAAATTTGAGACCCTAATTAAATTTTTACCAATAGTAGTTCTTCTACAAATTGAATTTTTCAATAATTTTTTTGGGGTGTCGCACCATTTTTAGCTCCCTGGGATTTGATCTGGGACCCCCAAATCCTATGTGATTCTGACTCGTCTAGGTGTCTACTATCCCCCCTAGAAGTGTGGCCCATTATTTATGGGACACCCTGTATATATATATATTATATATGTTACCGTTAAAGTATATAATGCAGTTATTTCATAGAATACCTAGTTATTCCATGAAATAACTGATCGTGTCCGTTAAAGTATGTAATATGTTATTAATTTGACACTTTAACTAGTTATTCTATGAAATAACTAGGTATTCTATAAATTAACTAATGATAGACAGTTAAAGTGTAAAATAAACAATTTATCTAAAATGAAAATAAACTAATGATATAGACAATTAAAATGAAAAAGAAGGAATTCATCTAATTTAAGCAGCTTATAAATGATATTTATGGAAACGTACCATAAAATCATTTTTTACAACAAGGATTAATAAAATTACACTTGGAATTACAATTAATTCCCTGTGGCCTGGAATAGTTCATAAATACAGTAGGGGGTGGAAGGTAAATGTATTAGTCGTGCGAGATATATGATATAGATTATTTTGCTTCTACCCCTTTATCCCGACACCCCAAAATCCCGACAGGGTCAAAATCCCGACACCCCAAAATCCTTACAGGGTCGAAATCCCGACAGGTCAAAATCCTGACAATCAATTGCCCGGCATGTAAGTTGCCAGATAATTGATCTCTAATTTTAAATAAGGGCATTCTATTTAAGTTTCATGTTGCTTGACCACACGTCAAGGTTGCTCTTTTTGGCTAAAAATCAGTGTAAAATAATGGATAAGTTGCTAATTGATATTTTGTATTTCCTATATTTATAGCATGTATTTTTGGTTCGGGCTGACCATTGGTCAATCCAGTTAGCCTTTTGGTACTGCTATTCTTTGGCAGTGAAGTAGGTCATGTGGGGGCTCAAACCAGATGCCTTGAGACGAGTATCATTTTGGTCTTGACCACTGGTCAATATATCTTAACCAGTGGTCAATTCAGTTTTTATCGCTGTTTTCAGCTTTTCCAACCTTCTTTTTCTGTCTCGCTGTTATTTTTTAGGGGGGGTCCCTGTCCTTGTGTTACTCCCATTTAACCATTGGTAACTTCTGACTTTTTCGACTTAATTAATATTATTTATCTGGGAGCCTCTCTAACGGCATAATTAGCTGGTCAATAGTCATAGGAAAATTTTTCGCTTAAACACAAATTAAAAATTTGGTGTCCTATTATATTGTCAGTTTTGGTTAAAATATAAAGTCAAAAAATTCAACAGTTACCAATGGTCCAATGGGAATAACACAAGGTCAGGGACCCCCCCCTAAAAAACAGCGAGACAGAAAGAGAAGGTAAGAAAAGCTGATAACAGCGAGAAAAACTGGATTGACCACTGGTCAAGATATATTGATTAGTGGTCAAGACCAAAATGTTACTCGTCTCAAGGCATTTGGTTTGAGCCCCCACATGACCTACTTCACTGCCAAAGCATAGCAGTACCAAAAAGTTAACTGGATTGACCAATGGTCAGCCCGAACCAACAAGACATGCTGTATAAATATAGGAAATACAAAATATCAATTAGCAACTTCATCATTATTTTACACTGATTTTTAGCCAAAAAGAGCAATCTTGACCTGTGGTCGAGCAACATAAAACTTAAATAGAATGCCCTTATTTAAAATTAGAGACCAATATGAGTTATCTGGCAACTTACATGCCGGGCAATTGATTGTCAGGATTTTGACCTGTCGGGCAAGTGGCTTTTTGGGATTTCGACCTGTCGGGAAAGTGGCTTGACGGGATTTCGTTCCTGTCGGGATTTTGGGGTGTTGGGATTTCGACCCTGTCGGGATTTTGGGTTGTCGGGATTTCGACCTTGTCGGGATTTCGACCAGTCGGGAAAGTGGCTTGACGGGTTGACGGGAT
Source organism: Tetragnatha versicolor (assembly GCA_024610705.1). Taxonomy (NCBI): domain Eukaryota; kingdom Metazoa; phylum Arthropoda; class Arachnida; order Araneae; family Tetragnathidae; genus Tetragnatha; species Tetragnatha versicolor. The sequence goes on along the minus strand of JANDEH010000010.1, from coordinate 55,406,937 downwards.
TTCGATCCTGTCGGGATTTTGGGATGTCGGGATTTCGACCCTTTCGGGATTTTGGGGTGTCGGGATTTCGACCTAGTCGGGATTTCGGCTCTGTCGGGATTACGGCTGTCGGGCAAGTGGCTTGTTGGGATTCTGGCTTTCGGGATTCTGACAGGATTCCGATTATTTTACACTTTAACGGGCTGCAGATCGTTATTCTATGAAATAACTAGTTAAACCATGAAATACAAGAGAGTTTTACACTTTAACGGACACGATCAGTTATTCCATGGAATAACTAGGTATTCTATGAAATAACGGATTTCATACTTTAACGGTAACATATATAATATTATATTCTAAATTATTTTATATATATATATATATATATATATATATATATATATATATATAATATTATATTCTAAATTATTTTATATATATATTATATATATATATACACTGCTGGCCATTAAAATTGCAACACCAAGAACGAATTTTCTGACGAACGTCAAATTTACATGAAAGGAAGAAGAGGTTAAAATATGCAAATGATGAAAATTTCAGAGCATTTTGGCAACGCAGGGGGGAGATACGATATCTGAAGCACTGCATAAAAGTAAAATTGTGAGGGGGATTTCTCCTTCGGGAAGCGCTTTATAAGGTTGAATTTTGCTCAAAATATCGTGTAATGACTCCAACAAGAAGAAGACATGCTTACCAGCATGTTTCGGTATTCGATAAAGGCAGGGTCATAGTCTATCGAGAGTGTGGATTATCGTTCCGTGATATCGGCCGTCGCATTGGTCGAAATCCGACCACTCTCATGATTATATGGAATCAATGGGTTGCTGAGGGTCATTGTAGACGGCATGCAGGATCTCAACTCCCTCGCATGACTAACGAACGAGAGGACAGGCATATCGTGAGGGCGGTCCTGCAAGACCGTACAACCACATCACGGACCATTAGTCAGGAAACTGGCATGTTTGCAGCACGTCCAGTGTCCTCTCGTACGGTATGACGACGTTTGCAGAAGCGGGGATTCTCAGCTCGGCGTCCATTACTTCGGATTCCATTGACAATGGAGCATAGAAGAAGGCGGCGACTCTGGTGCACCGAGGACACAGGAGTGGCATAATGTCGTCTTTTCAGACGAATCCCGGTTTTGCGTGCAGCATTCTGATGGCCGTATCCGTGTCTGGAGGTTACGAGGAGACCGCGCATTACCTGCTTGCATTCGATACCGGAATAGGGCCCTTCACCTGGTGTGATGGTTTGGGCAGCCATTGGGTATACGACCCGGACACCTCTAGTTCGTATTGACGGTAATTTAAACGCAGATCGATACATTTCTGACGTCTTGCGTCCAGTGGTTGTACCCTATCTTCAAGGCTTACCGAACGCCATTTTCCAGCAAGATAATGCTAGACCACATGTTGCAAGTCGTGTTCTGACCTTCCTCGGCACACAGGGCATTCAATTATTGCCCTGGCCTGCAGGGGCTCCAGACCTTTCACCCATAGAAAACGTCTGGTCTTGGGTTGCTGAAAGACTGGCCCGCCATCCGTCTCCAGCTAATACGGCTGATGAAGTGTGGCATAGACTTGAAGCAGCATGGAATGAGATACCCATTTCAGTCATTGAAGCCGAATTTCACTCAATGCTTAATCGAATAAGGGCCGTTTTAGCAGCCAGGGGCGGTAGCTGTCCCTACTGATTTCACCCCCTTAAAAACCCCCAAACTCTGTACAAATTTAATCATTATGTCTTCATACCATATTGTTTCCATACAATAAATATCTTTTTTCTATTTGCTTTCTTTCATGGTGTTGCAATTTTAATGGCCAGCAGTGTGTATATATATATATATATATATATATATATATATATATATATATATAATTTTAAATTATATTCGGGTGGATAAAGGGAGGGTAGACCATCATTATTGAGAACTTCTAAAGCACAGCGTTGCAAATAGTGGTATAAAATTATTGGTGTTTCTTCACATAAATTCAAAACCTTAAAATATACGTTATGGCAGAATAAGTAATTAATTGGAATATCCGGCGGAAAACTAAAACACCCAGCAATTTTGAATATTGCCGAGAGAGACCAAGTTACATTTTATTTCCTGAATATTATAAATTTATGGTAAAACCGATCTACAAAATTTTGCACATAATTAACCTAATGTATTTTATTTTACTTAGTTAAAATATAAGCTGCAATTTTACGGCATATTTTTCATATAGATATAAATTTTAAGTTCTTTCCCATTGTCCCCTTTAATTACTTTCAACATAGGCTATTCATATATTTAATCTGGGGTAAATTATTTAATTAAATTATTATTTAATTATTTATCCACATATTCATGAATAAATACGTATTTTTAAAAAAGAAAACCAATTCATCTATCTATTTTATATTTTTTAGATATATTTTGAAGTTCTACAATTACTTAGCTTTCTCAGAAAAAATATCCTCCAAACGCCCAGTGATCTATTTTTATATCAGCATTTTTTAAAGAAACTGATGACTGTTTTCACAAAATTTGTTCATAATTATTATATTGAAGGCAAAGTACACCTAATTCATGATTTTTATTCTATTCGCCCCCCAAAAAAATAATTTTGGCGTTAAGGGTTACGCATTAGGGTGGAGCGAAAAAACCTTTTTTCGAAATCAGTCAACGGCTAGTGCTCAAAGTTTGTGGTTGGGGGTCCTTATAACCCACAAAAAATTTCAGTTCGATAGGACAATATCTTCAGTCTGCGAACAGGTTTTTACTAAAAAATATCAAAAATACGAAAATTTCCCAGAATGTTTCTAGATGCTCCAAAATAGTTTTTATGGTAAATAATTACGTATATTGCTAGTATGTAGCTAAATAATACTGATTGAGTGTGTTTGATTAAAGCAAAATGGTTTTATAAAATCGGCAAAATTAACTAAAAGTAAAGCATTGATACGGATTTTGGGAGAACCATCGCCCGCTGTAGTAAATCGATCACGACGACTTAAATCACCGAAAACAATGATATAAAAGGAAAATACTTAACTTATTGCTCTTGGTTTATTAAATAATAATCAAGCACCGTCGAAATTGAAATTTAAATCAGTTACGCTAAAACATATTGCTTTCTCTTATCCATTAATATAGGGATAATATGCCATGTGTGAGGGAAAGATATTTTCAATTCATATTACAGAAATATGTCCGAATCGAAGTTTTGTCACCCGTCACCGCTCGAATTCAGGAACAATCTATATCTTGGGAGAGTTGGAAAATTTTAAAAAAGTTAGTTGCCTACTCTTTTAAGTGTTTATCCGGGTTTTTTTAATTATTTTCAAGCATAAAAAAAGAGCTTCTCAATGTCAAAACCCTCTTCAAAAGACATTGCTAATATTGTGTCAAACCCGACAGTAAGTAAATCTACTAAAGCCTCAATCGATACCAACAGTATCTCTAAAAAGATTGAAAGACCTTGTCATCTCAGAAAGTATTAATGAAAAATTTGAATAAATGGTACAATAATTTTTTTTTAAATGCTTCACTGATATTCGAAGTAGAAATTAATATTTTCCTAGAAAGATCAAGAACCCCTTTTCATATTTCTTCCTGCAAGTGTATTAGCTACAGTATTCCTGCAAACTGGAAGCAAGAATGGGAGCAAGAATTTTTATAAGACCATAGAACAGACCAGAAAATATTCATTGTATGTATCTGCTGCAAGCTGCAACTATTGTTGTAAGCGGTTACGACTCCCAAAATGGATACATAAAGGCTGGTAGACAGAAAGATGTTGCCTAAATTTGACACAAAAGTGGAATTCAAAACCTAAAAACGCGCCGAACTGCACTGAGCGTAGTCAGACATTACGGGGGGCGAGCGTGAGGGCGGCACCCGATGCAGCCACCTTCTTGTGGATTTTTCGATAAATTTAAGAGCTGGAAGTTAATTATTTTCCTTTCATATCATTAATTTCGGTGATTTAAGTTGTTGTGATCGAGTTACTACAGCGGGCTATGGTTCTCCCGAAATCCGTATCAATGCTTTACTTTCGGATAATTTTGTCGATTTTATAAAACCCTTTCGTTTTGATCAAACACACTCAATCACTATTATTAAGCTACATACTAGCAATATACGTAATTATTTACCATAAAAACTATTTTGGAGCATCTAGAAACATTCTGGGAAATTTTCGTATTTTTGATGTTTTTTAGTAAAAACCTGAAACTTTGAGCGAAAAGCGCAGACTGAAGATATTGTCCTATCGAACTGAAATTTTTTGTGGGTTATAAGGACCCCCAACCACAAACTTTGAGCACTAGCCGTTGATCGATTTCAAAAAAAAGGTTTTATCGCTCCACCCTATTACGCATGTTATACTCAAATTTAAAAATATGTAGAAGAAATGTTTGTAGGATATACGTTTTATATTGAACGTTTATTAAGAGTCCAAATTCTTAAGATAGTTAAAATTTTAGTATTTAACTTTTAGAATTAAAAAGATAATGCTTCAGTTTAACTACTGGTTTAATTATGCCTAAAATACTGAGTATTAATAAATTGAAAAATAGTTAGATCTTCAGTTGAAATGAACTAAATTTTGTAGCAACCAATTAATTTTGAAAAAAATAGAAGTTATTAGAAGAATATGTCCGATGTGATTTAAATTTAAAAGTCTTTAACAAACAATTAGGTTTCTTTTAATATCCTTCAATACTTCTTTATGTATCAAAAATCCCTGATTATGCAAAAAAATTTGACTAAAATATTTAAAGGAAAATTGACCAACAAGCCAGGTATCTATTTTTCCCCACAGTAGGGTGGCAGAACTCGAGAAACATCAAGCAAGTACCTAAAGTAAGAACAGGGACAGAACAAATTCCATTTAAACGTGGTATGCAAAAGAAAATTATTACATGGAATTCGAAGAGGAATTTGGTGTCTTTTTTTTAACTGGATAAACTCTTATAGATTCTAGAGCAAATAGCAAAAATCACCATTTACACGAGTGAATCAATTCCAATTCAAAAACCTATCAAGACAAGCCAAACAAAATATGGAAAAGCCTTGATGATATTTTCATCCCAAATGTATTTTCCAATTTCATGAGGGACGGTCTTTTTAGTTCAAAGGCAACAAATGATCACGAATCCGAATGTGTTTGGAATGGGGTTTCGTATTGAAAAACGTTAAATGGGGGATCAATCTATTTGTTTCGATTTTCGAAAGACAGTAGTTGACTCATTTGAATTAAATCTTCAAATAAATGGATAACAGTCTTTTAGTCCATCTGAAAATAGTCTAAGCAATAATTTTCCTTTTAGGGGACATCCATAAATTACGTGAGGTGTTTTTTTCCAAAATCTGGACCCCCCTCCCCCATTAGTGAGATTTAGTGAGATTTTGCTGGACCCCCCCTCCCGCCATGTGAGATTTACCTATAACCTTTATTAATAATTTCGTTTACATTTATGCTTCATATAAAGAAAGTCGTATAATTTCTAACTTCAAAATTTGACGTGAGATTTTAATCGACTCCCCTCCCCCCTTGGTGAGATTTGGTGAGATTTTTCCAAACCCCTCCCCCCTTTTTTGACCTCACGTAATTTATGGATGTCCCCTTAGCAGTTTTAATTTTAAACTAGGACAAACTTTCCTTGAGATAAAATCTACGGTTATGTAAAAAAAGTGGTTCAAAAATATAAAATACTTTTACACAAATTTTTATTTTAGTTTATTTATAAAAATAACTTTATATATTCACCGGTTGTAAGAGTTAAACCGGCGGTTTACATATGGAATATTATTGAAGACGGAAACAGTATGCCTCAAAATCGTGATGAAATAAGGAAGATCCACTTAAATTAATTACCGTTGTTTATTGAGTAAAACAAACAAAAATTGATTGTTTATAGCTTATTGCTTAAAATATTGAGATTTTCACTGAATAAGACACAAGACTCTCATAAAAAACTTATTATTTGTGTCCTTAAAGTGGTCCAAATCTATTTGTGTCCTTTAACAACGTAGCAGGTCTCTGAGCAGCATTTGACTGGATCCCTTGGTTCATAACAATTGGTTCCCTCAATTTCAACAGTGTGGCTAATCCATTGACCCCTGTCTGAGCACTGCACTATTTGGGATTGGTTAGGGACTGATAGCTCATGTCCCCAATACATTGGCCGCCCACGCACATCGTAAACGCTGTTGCAGCTTAAGTTGTGTTCTCTGCAATGCTTAGGAGAAAAAAGCGCCTGTAAAACGATTTCTTCTTTAAAAGACTTTGTGCGCAGTGAAACAAACACAGCAATGCGTGTTGGGAAAGGAATGGGAATATGGGTTTCGTTCAGAATCCCTATAGATCAGGTTCCCGACGTCGAAATCCCGACAGGTTCAAAATCCCGACAGTTTGATTGATGGAGATTTCTGTTAACTAATAATAATGTTATTAGTTATTTTTCTTTATTTATGAAGGTATCTAGAATTATTACGCCCAATGGCGTAACGGTTTAGTGACTGCCTGCCAAATCTCGAATTCTTTTCTGGGTGAGCGAGGCACGCGAAATGTGACCTTAGCTTATACGCGAGTTTTGAACTTAAGGCTTTTTTTAAAGAGTGCATCGGTTTCTACTCGGATACACTATACTTAGTTTAATACAAAGCTCTGAATGTATTCAAAAAATTTGGTTACCAATTATAAATTGAAAGCTGTGATCGTGAAGCATTGAAGGGGATTATTGATCTTTATAGCGAGTAGCAGGTTAACTCTCTAATTTGGTAAAAAAAAACTTTATAAAATGTTCCTTAAATATGAGGTTGTGTTCTTAGTAGATAAAAACGTAAGTTTTCCTAAAAAACATAAATCCAATGAAATCTCTAAAAATTGGGTACTTCATCCTATCAGGATTTCTACTCTCTTATACTACATTCACACATGAAAAATTAATCTAGTTTAAGTGCTAATCGAGCTTAAATATAGCATTGTACCAATGCTATATTTAAGCTAGATTAGCACTTAAACTAGATTAACTTTTCATGTGTGAATGTAGTATTAGGGTTGATGAGCTGTCGGAAATGTGAACTGTCGATATTTTTACCCTGTCGGGTTTCTGACCTGTCGAGATTCTGACTGTCGGGATTTTGACCCACACCCGTTGTATTTACTCGGTAAGAAGTCTCCGGCGTATGAATTATAAATCCAATAATTATAAAGCAAAAGCTCCATTAGAACTTGAAGTAAATATCCCATGCTGATTCTTAAAGGTTAAGTCCTCACAAAAACACTTCAAAAAAAGAAAAAATTCGCAAATTTGCAGGTTTTTCAGAGATATAATGTTTACATTTTTAGCTAAATAATGACAAACAAACAGAAAAGCTTTACCAAACTTTAAAAAAAAACTTCAAATATGCAGACTTTTTCATTTTTGAGACCTGAAAAAGTGTTATTTTTATTTGCTGGAATCTCGTCGAATATTAAAGATATTTTCATATATATTATAGATAGGGTATAGATATTTAATGGTATTGCCAACAATTATCTCACTGAAGTTTTTTTTCTACCTCTTTTTTTCTTTTTAATCAATCATTTTAACTTTCTTATTTTCTCACTAGGGGTGCTGAAAGTCATCTTAATGGATTCTCCATTGACATAGACAAAACTTCTTGTAAAAAATTTACCTAGGGTTACACCTTACTTCCATGGCTCTAGAATATGTTTGTTCGAAGTTGGTAAAAGCACAAAAAGTAACACCCAGTATATGTGGTAACTTTATAAAAAGAATATCCAAATAAGTTACAATATACATGGTCTGAAACACATAAATAAATTTGTATTCGATGCAATGTTGACCGCAATCTTGAATGCTTCCTTAACCACGAGTCACGTGGCAACACAACTTATGTCCCAGTGTTTTCCTAACTCCAATATTACAAAGAAAAAGTGTACCAAGTTTCATGGTGGAAGCCAGAAGGGCAGAATTATTTTGCTACGCTGCAACAATAAGAGTGGTTAGCCAGGATTTTCCATTTTAGAGCATAGTTGATATTTAAATCAGTTGCTAGGGACCAGAAACGCGATTTTACTGTCTGAAATTCTTCGAAATCATACAACATACCAAATAATAAAAAAGACTTTTTTCTACTGTCACAAGTAAATTAGACTAGTATAAAAACTAGCATAAATGGATCAATAAACCCAATGGTCCTATAGACAAGTGAGCTAGAAATTTTTCTTGGACAGTCAACCAAAGTAAAAATAACACAACAACCAACAAAAATAACACAGTCAACCAAATTGAATATAACACAAGTTGGACCTTTGTTTCTTATAACAAAAATATTATAAATCTTTTGCTGAAAATAAATTAATTTTAATAATGTTTATAATAAATGTTGACGAATAATAATTTACACCTCAGCAATAATTACACTGGTCACGCATATTTTGGTGGGAATGTTAGAACTGTTTTTGTATATATTTGACCTCCTGATACAGAATATGGCATCCGTTTTTACACATCAGCTCTAGTTTTTAAGATATTCTAAAATTACTTTTTTAATACTTTTGCTCCATTTTCATACAATATAGTGATATAAAGATGTCTTAAATATAAAAACCTTATACTACATTCACACATGAAAAGTTAATCTAGTTTAAGTGCTAATCTAGCTTAAATATAACATTGTGACAATGCTATATTTAAGCTTTTTTGGGTACCAATAGATAGTTATTGAAGTTTCAGCCTTCTTAGTTAGTTCTAAGGGGTGATAAAACTGGCTAATATATGTTTTTTAAAACTTATTTAGACAGAATAAATTACCCTGGTCTACAAAAAAAACTTTTTTTTCTGATGGCGGGAATATTAAAGCTGTTTTTGTATATATTTGACCTCCTGATTCCGAATATGGCATCCGTTTTTGCTCATCAGCTCTAGTTTTTAAGATATTCGAAAATTAAGTTTTTTTCACTTTTGACCTACCTTTTATACAATATGGTGCTATAAAAATGACTTAAAAATAAAAAAACCTAACCACCCAAGGCTTTTCCTATTCCTTAGGGTCCCAATAGATAGTGTATAAATTTTCAGCCCTCCAATTTAATTTTAAGGGGTACCTATAGGGCCCTAAAGTTGAAAAAAAGTCGAAAAAATGGCCTTTTTTCAGAAATTTTTAAAAAATATTTTTGAGTTTTCTAATTTGATAAAACAGGCTAATATATGTTTTTTAGAACTTACTTAGACCGCTAAAAATATTTTTACTTTAAAACTGCACCTCTTTAGAGCGATTTTTTAGTTTTAAGGCGAGAATTAGGGTCATTTCGCTCAAAAACGCTTGATACCAATAATGGTGGTTGAAACGAATAAATTTCGAATTTTTCAGAAGTAAGTCATCAAAAAAGATGTCCTTTGATGTAAAACTGAATTTCACATGATAAAGATCAGTAAAACAGTTGAAGCTCCTCTCGAGCTTTCAAGCCCTAAAATTTGAAAAAATTGGAAAAAATGCTTTTTTTCACTGATCTGTATCATATGAAATTTCAGTTTTATATCAAAGGACATCTTTTTTGATGACTTACTTCTGAAAAATTTGGAACTTATTCGTTTCATTCACCATTATTGGTACCAAGCGTTTTTGAGCGAAATGACCCTTATTCTCACCTTAAAACTAAAAAATCGCTCTAAAGAGGTGCAGTTTTCAAGTAAAAATATTTTTAGCGGTCTAAATAAGTTCTAAAAAACATATATTAGCCAGTTTTATTAAATTGGAAAACTCAAAAATATTTTTTTGAAAATTCTGAAAAAAAGACCAATTTTTCGACCTTTTTTCAACTTTAGGCCCTATAGGTACCCTTTAAAATTAACTTGGGGGGCTGAAACTTTATACACTATCTATTGGGACCCAAAGGAATGGGAAAAGCCTTGGGTGGTTAGGTTTTTTATTTTTAAGTCATTTTTATAGCACCCTATTGTATAAAAGGTAGGTCAAAAGTGAAAAAAACTTAATTTTCGAATATCTCAAAAACTAGAGCTGATGAGCAAAAACGGATGTCATATTCGGAATCAGGAGGTCAAATATATACAAAAACAGCTTTAATATTCCCGCCATCAAAATGAGTGTTGACCAGTGTTATTTATACTTATGAACTGTACCTCATAAGACCTATTTTCTAATTTTAAGGCGAAAAGTAGGTTAATTTCGCTCAAAAATGCTTAATACCAATACTGAAGAGAAAGAATTTCGAATTTTTCAGATGTATGTCCTAAAAAATATGTCCTTTGATGTAAAACAGATAAAGATCAATGAAATAACAATGGAAAAACACCATACTAAATGACCTATTTTTATCATTTTATATAACTATCTATGTGTGCTTTATTTCATGCGACCGTTATTACATCCCCATCGACTTGAAGGTACGACATCGCAACCATCGTCCTGGAATTCAAAACTAATCACCCCTTCCAATTGATAACAAGTGTTCTCATCATTTCCATTCAATGGTCTAAAGTGAGTTGGCAGGAGATCCCACAATGGGATCACACACTTCATATCGATTGGAAGATAAGTTCATTTTCCTGTTTACTGCTAATTATCCTAGAAAGTTCACTTCTACAAAATTTCATGCTTAATAAGGTAAATAATAATAAAATTCCATGCTTTAAATTATTCCGTTTTTTATTTCATTTCTCTAAATTAAAAACGTATAAGCTAATATTCCTCAAACTAAATAATTGTTTTATTGTGTGTATAAGAAATAAACCAACTGAATAGGTAAAGAAGTTTTCACTAACTCCTCATCCCCTCCAATAAAAATACCCTACATGTGCGAAAAATGTATTAATCCTTTATTTTCAAAAAGGATAAATTGCTATTATACGCAGAAAAAGATTTCAATCTACTTAAATATTAGGTTTATAAATTCTTGATTCATTTCGCAAAAAGTCAAAGTAGTAAATTTGCTAAACACTCTTTAACGTACTTCATAAAATAATGAATTTTATTGAAAGGAACAACCAGCATTCTAAAAAGTTAAGCTTCACTCCAATGTTCACTTCCTCAAAAGAATCAGCATTTTATAAATTATTCACTCTCATGGCCTTTTCTTTTAATGGAAATCATGAAACCAAACTGGAATTTTTTAGTGTGCTTCTATCTTGGGAAATAAATTCGCACAAGTCAATATTTAATTTTTCATCTCAGTAGGTAAGACCAGAACTTTGTTTAGACTGGATTATGAATATAACTCATTTCAGGTTTTTTGGAATAAGATTATTTTTTGGATTAAATTTTTCTCACAAATACAAGAAAAGTTTGAGCATGTCCCTCATACATACATACTAGATTTTCTTTTATTTATATCTATATTTTTTCCTAAAGTACAGTAAGTTTCTTTTGAAGTTTATAAAAGTAAATTGTTTTGCAGCTTGACTCAATTTCATAGTGAAAAGTTCGATTAAAAATAAAACTATTAGTAGTGTAAGTGAAATAAATAATTAGCAAAATTAACTATTTTAGGTTCAGAAGTCTAAGGGAACTTAATCTTAAAATTTTTATCCATAAAATACAAACCCTTTTGGGTTATTATGCCGCCGAACGTGACGCTTAATCCGAAAACGTTTAAAATCCTATTGACGGTTCTATAGCTGTACCGTTGAATTTAACGGCTGCTGAACGGTCGACGGTATAATACGTAAGTACCCAATTTTCTTGAAATAGTACACCAAAATTGATTCAATAGTATTTTGAAGATTATTTGTATAAATCTTATTGTTAAACAAAAAGAAAATATAAGATTTATTTAAAAAAATTAAGAAATGTGGAATTGTAAACATTTAAATATTTTTTTGCAGTTTTAAGATTAAAAAATATAGAATTTTCCGCTTGACCCCAAACACGGGTCAAATCGTCAAGAAAAGTAGCAGTGCCCTAAATATGTATCCCTACGCCGCTACTTGCATTAATTAGAAAATAATATATGTAACTTTGAGCTATCGTAACTGAAGAAAAAAAACTATGAACTAATTCAACTTTGTTTTAGAATTTTAAAGTTAAAACAATTTAATTTTTTTTAAATTTTTTTCAGATTTTAGTTATTAAAAAACAAGGTCACGTGCGCTGAGCGGATATTAATAAAAAATAGAGATTGAAAATAGAGATCGAATTGGTAAGTTAGTGATTTTATATGCTATTTGTATAGGGGAGACTTGGACGAAACCGGGAACCAAACTTTATTTGTTGAATATTCACTTTATGTGTGATCAAAGCAGTCAATACTGGTGCTAAAACGATAAACTGGACCCTTATGAAGAAGAAAAATAGCAAATTCATCATAACCAATTGCAATATATATAATAAAAGCAAACTTTTCAGATGAGTAAAAGGTCCCGGTTTTATCCGACCTATTCGGACAAAACCGGGAACGATGGAGAAGAATCAAAATCAGATAGTAACTTCGAAAAAACATTATTTATTAAAAGTAAAATAGCTGGGAATGACATTCTAAACTTTGAATCGATATAAAATTTTCATAAAATAATATTAGTTTAATTTAAAATGCACCCTTAAAGACTTTGCTTTTAGCCAAAAGGGACTTAATGGAACTTTTTTAAGAACAAAAATAGCAGATGAAATTTTGGTCTTTTTTTATCCACATTGATGCAGGCTTCATGTGCCCACCCCTTGCATTGTTGGCACTGGATCCAAATTTCTTTAGATTTGGATTGTCCGTAAAAGCCTTTGCATCCCGGTTTTGTCCGGACATGCCATTTTGAAGAAATTTCATTATAGCGTTGATCAAACAACTCCAAGGTAAGTATAAAAACCATAAATAACAAGTAAATAATGAGGTACCTATACGCTACACTCACCTAAACTGAATCTGTAGGTATTTAGCATCGGTAGACAAATGTGTCAGACGCTTTCGTTTTAAGATTTTGTTGTGGAATTTTAAATTTCTTCCTCAGCGAGACGGGTTTGTAAATATACTTTCTTTCCACTTGACGTTGTCAGGACGCCTGCCTGGGAAGTAGTTCTAGCCGATTTCACCAAATATCACGAGTAATCAAGGAATAAAGCTCATTTCCCCGTTTTGTCCACCTACCCGGTTTTGTCCGAGTCTCCCCTACAGGGTGTCTCAAAAGGTCTAGTACAAACTTGGAGGGATGATAGTACTTATCAAGACGAACAAGAATTGGTATAGAAAGGGGGGGTTGCAAATGAGTTTTAAGGGGTGAAACCCCGGGGAGAAAATCACCAAAAAAACTTACATAGGGTAGGTGGGGGTAAAAACCCGCACGGGGCAAAACCACGCACCGCGATTTTTAATTGTTAATAATCTATTTAAAAGTTGAAAACCAGGTGGTTGGTTTGTCTTACTGTGACCTATCGTTCTACGAAAGTTCGTACCCCTAAGTCACTCACGAGTTGAAAAAATGCTGTAAGTTTGTTTTTCATCATTTGGATGTAATTTTTCTGATATTTTACTTAAACATAACATAAAATAGGGCTTCAGAAAAATTACAAACAAATAAGCCAATGATAAGATAGCATTTGAACTTCACTTTCGTCTTGAAAGAATTTCCTTAACATGTCTCTAAAAATAATAAGGCTTGTTTTTCGAAATAAAGTGAAACGGGGCAAATACCCGCAGGTGTTTTGGGGCAAATACCCGCATCTCCAAAACTTTGGGAATTCGCCCCAAAAGGAAATTAGAACCTACAGGATCCCTAAAAAATTGAATAAAGGTTTCCGAGATGTCAATCCTCAAACTGAAACCCTTTTTTCTCCCCTTTGAAAGATATTGGGCACTTTGAAATGAGTTGCTACAACAGATTGACAATTTTCATTAAAACGGATTATATTTATGTTTAATATTGTTGGTTCACTTAAAAATATTAAAACAATACATTAGAAATCCATTATTCGCGAGCGGATGATCCACGATTGCCACGAAACAAAATTCAATGATGAGGGTACATTTTAGACGAACATTAGAGAGATTTTAGATGTAAAGCAAATAATTCTACTGTACTGTACACATTTTAAAAGTTTTACATAATATGTTTTTTTACAGTCGAAGAAAAAAAAAGTGAGACAGTTCGCATTGTAAGCGAACTACTGGGGTTAGAAAGATTCTGTAAACGCCATTTTTCATTATTTAACGTCTACTTTAAAAAAGCTATAGTTTATGTCTTTAGGGGGCCGTCTACATATTAAACGAAGCACAAACTTTCGTTTTTTCCTATGGGCGACATCAAAGATTATTCCGGATTCTGAAAGACCACCCTCTAAAACCCCCAAAAACCAAATTTTGTGTTGATTGGCCCACAAACAAAGCCAGGAGGGGGGTTTGAAAATTTTGGGAAGTTTACTTCTAATTGGAAAAATTGGCAACAATTTTTATTTATTTATTTATTTATTTAACTGTCAAACAGAAAATATCCAATTAAATGACAGTACAAAGGACAAAATACTACAGTATAAAGGACAATATATACAATACCTACAACAATACATACAACATAAAAAAGACAATTATTTAAATAGAACTAAGGATATTTAGAAATAATAATAGATTTAAAAAAAGAGAAATTATGAAAAAATAAATCACATTCTGGTAAAGTATTTAAAAAATTTATGAATTCTACCATGGGTTGATGTTTTAAGTAATTTTTCGTAAATAGAGGAACTTTAAATACAAATTTAGTACGTGAGTTGTATATGGGGACATGAAAATTAAATTCCTGAAGTAAAACAGGACAATCAATTTTGTTATTAAATAGGTTATAAAAAAATTTAAATATGGATATTGTTCTAATTTAATTTTGTTCTCTTAATTTTGCTAACTTCCTACGAAACATAAAGCAGATTTGGCTTCTTATCTGTGTTTTGCCAAAATTCCTACCAAAGTTAAAGCAGATTAGGCTATTTATCTATGTTTTGGGGCAATTTCGTCTTCCAATTAGAATGCCCTAAAATTAAATGCCCCTTTAAAATTAAATGCCCTTAAATTAAATGCCCCTTTCCACATGTCTCATTGTTTCAGGTTAACCGATAGGGATACAGGCAAACATAAAGCTGAATAGATGGTTGATCCTTTTTTCAAATCTAAATGCTTTAATACAAATTTATACAATTTTATAGCCGTTTATTTGCAATTAATAATAATAAATTGAGGATTACTATTTACAAATAACATTTTTTTTAAATTTCGGAAAAATGTAATACTAATCTTAATAAAGGTAATAATAATCACGCTAAATTATGAAAGTGGTTTTGTTGATAAGAGCTAGAAATTTAACTAATTAATGAAACAATAAATCAGGCTTTTGCGGCTCAAAAATTCCTATAAAAATACTTTAATACAGATAGTTTGATTGATTTTTTGAGGTATTTTTAGCATTAATATTTAATCTATGTTTCTAATAATTTTCAATTTCCACTTACGAAAACTAACTTATCTTTAAAATTTAAAGCAATTACAAAGTTTAAAATTTGCTTATACATATAGGAGTAAAAAAATTTTCAGAAAAATTTTCAAATACTGATTTTAATGATTCTGCAGTCGTGTTTTTAATAATTAATTAAATTACGCGAGTTATGTTTCATTAGGTTGGGTACAGAGTTTATTAATATTTAAGGATAAACATTGAATTTTCTGAACCTATGCGCTTAATCAATATGATACCAAAATATAAATGTGAAATATGTTGACTAGTCAATCATTAAATTTCAAGGCTAATAAATTTGATGATTTAAAATTAATTAACTTTAATCATGCTGACGATTTGAAGCTTCTTGATGTTTTAAACAATTGGAGGTTTAAGGAGAAAATGCATCATCGTGTGGCCAATGATAAACTTTTAAAAATTTCATTTTATTTTTTTTAAGTTTTTTTTTACCATAAAGAAAAAAAGTAAGAATATGTCTTTATAATCATGGGTGAGTATTTTTAGGGAGAGGAGAATTGGGAACGTTTTTAGCTCCCGAATATATGGGCGGGGGGTGATTGGAAAGGGATATGGGAGTTTTATTTTAGGGGTATTGGATATTTTTTTGTTTTCTGTTTGTGTTTTTAAATTTTAATGTTAATTGGCATGCTCATTTTTCTTAAGCCCCTGAATAACAATCAGCATACTAATTAGTGTTAAGTTTACAAACTCAACCTGTTCAAGTCCTAATTTCTATTTAGCCTCATCCATAAAATTTTCAAAAATTGTTTCTGACCACACGATGTCATCTTTATATTTAGTGACAACAGCGGCCGGATTTGCTGTGCTCCCAATTCCAGGTTGAATGCAAGAATTGATTGACTATACGTATAAGAAATAATATTAAATTAAAAAGTGGTAGCTAAATTGTTATATTACAGTGGTTTTCTTTTCTTTTGTAGCCACCACTCTTTTATTTATTATTAGTTAATTATGTAAGCCAACTTTCATTTCGAACATTGAGCCCACTGGCTGCGTAAGGTAGTTTTAATACGCTGTTTGCCTTCCCTCTGAAAACTACTGTAGGGGTAAGAGGCTGCTTAATTCCTTGGACGATCCTGTTATAGGCAAATAGATGTTGTCAACCCTGGGGTGCATTATATGGGAAAGCTGTGTGATCCAAAATTCAGCAACATGTTAATATTTGCGTCATGGTTAAATTATTCATGTCTTGATAACATTTAATATCAAAGATAAAACGTTGAATTCCTTTTAATAAACAATGCATGTAAGATGAGACCGTCCTTATTAAGTGACGACTTTTCTTGATGTTAGATTTATACTTAAAACCACAAATATCTTTATGAAATCTGTAACGAACGAATCTTTATCAAATACTCTTTTTTAAAACTTTATTCGTGTAATTGAAAAAAATTTTTAGTCGAATAATGTAAAATTGTAAAAAGTATTGTTTCGGAATTATTTCATCTGAAAAAATTGTAATTTTAAAGATTTTTAATTTGTAAACTTTTATTTAAAAATATCATCAAAATTTAAAAACTAATAAAAAATATTGCATGCACAAAAAATAGGTTAATTTTCCCTTTTACTGCAATTAATACTGTAAAAATAAGAACGTATTAATTCTAACTTTATCGGAAGTTTACGTTTGAGGCATCCACTAACTTCCAAAAGCAAAACTAGAACACGGAAGCTATGCGGTTCGAACTTGGCTCAATAGGTTTGCGACCAGGCATACTAGCCGTTAGGCCACACGGCTACGTTCAGCAAGTTTAATAATAAATGTGTTTGTTGATTTCAGTTAGTAGATTATGGTTACCGTAAGGTTACTGTAATTTTCATAAGCTGTAAATCTTTGGCGATATGAGATTGGCGCAAATTTTTCTAATTGAAATTTCCTACAGTGTGCGCGGGGTTAATGGTTGTAAGGATCAAAATCTATGAAAAACGAGATTTCAACGTAAATTCAACGAACTTCAACCCCCCCTCCTGGCTTTGTTTGTGGGCCAATTAACACAAAATTTGGTTTTGGGGGGTTTTAGAGAGTGCTCTTTCAGAATCGGGAATAATCTTTGATGTCGCCCATAGGAAAAACGAAAGTTTGTGCTTCGTTTAATATGTAGACGACCCACTAAGGACATAAACTATAGTCTTTTTTAAAGTAGACGTTAAATAATGAAAAATGACACAAAAATTATCATCCTAACCCCAGTAGTTCGCTCACAATGTGAACTGTCTCACTTTTTTTTTCTTCGACTGTACAATGAAACATAGTTTTTATGCTGAGATATTTTGTTTCGGTGTTTTCACCTCATTTTTAGTCTTTTTTCGGGTTATTCGTGATTTTAGCTATCCGCGGTACCCTTGCCACCCAATTCCGCGGATAATAGGGGCTCTACTGTATTAAGATGATTATTTCTAGTGTTTTTATAATGAAACATTTTGTTTATCCATGTTTATTTCACTTGGACACGAAGATTCAAAAGTGCGTGTCTTTGCCCCATTTTTCGAGGCAAAGACCCGCAATTTTTTTTTCAACTAAATTGTCAATTTCTCTTGAAATACTATCAATAAGAGTATAAATTTGGATTGGTTTTGTAGGTAACATCTCAATCTAACACCTCCAATTTAAATTTCGGGATTATCTACCCCCTTTCGATCACAATGTTAAAAATACTAAAAACTGCGGGGCTTTGCCCCCACCTACCCTATTTGTGCAGAAACAGATACAATTGTTCGATTCCGGAATTTTTTACATTCAACCAATTCCAATACTTTGTATAAAAGAATTAAAAAACAGACCAATAAATGCAAAAGGCATGCGTTGTAGGTAGATAGACTGCAAAAGAAAATGTCACGACTAAAAAATTTTAATGCTAGAGTCTAGTTGGTTGGTTGGTTGTTTTTAGTTTTATGGCACAAGGAACAAGAGTCTGAACAAGAAAAAATTTTAACTTTAATCTACCTATAACGCATGTCTCAATCAACAGGGTGGGCGGGAACTAAAGAAAACAAGTGATTCTCATTGGACTTAGAACTTTGTATGGAGGCTGCGTTTTAATTTCTCGATCTCTGCTATTTTTCCCCTGATCAAGGAAACTGTTCGTTGCAAACTTTCCCCCTGACAGTAACTATAATTTCCCTACTATAAACATTGATGTCGTTTGTTTAATATCTCGTCAGTGATTGTGGTCACAGAAATTATCATTAAATGTGAAATTATATGTTTAAATTGTTATAAATATGGAGTTGGAGTTGTGAGTTCGATTCCAGTGGAGCTTACAATCCATCGTCACTTTAAAGAAGATGAGCTATATTGACGTCACGGCAGATCAAGTATAAAAGCCGGTGAAAGATCTGCGCTAGGCAGAACATTGGGTGAGTCCCTGGAGAGCTTGACATCAGACAGACTTACAAACAATACAAATACAAATCAAGTCAACCAACTACAGGCGTAAGCCCAGCAAGGTTGGTCCAGTCTTTTTAACCCAAACTACCGGAATCCCAGTATTTGTCAATTTTCCTCTTGAACTCGTTTACCCCACTTGAATTTACAATTGTTTCAGGCAACGCATTCCAAAAATAATGCTTTCTACAATCCGTCTTAAATTTTACTTTATTCAATTTGAAATTGTGACCCCTTGTTCTATTACCCGTATTGAAATCTGGTCCCTCTGTGTCCCCTTGCTTTACCATTTTAAAAAGTTGAATCAAATCCCCTCTAATCCTTCTTTTCTCTAGAGTGAACATATCTAGCTTCTTTAACATGTTCACTGCCACCACTTTAATTAAAAACCGAGGGCAGTATACTATCGTGCGGTTACTTGACGTTCCGGATCGTCTGTGTATAATATATATATTTCTTAATACTTTTCTATTACCCAGAACTAACAAGTACTACCACTTCTTACTACTGCCAAGTTGGCGTCTTTAGCGCGTTTTTGCGATGTCCCCTATTCAACGTTTCCTAAAATTGTCATCAGTAATTATTTCATTTCTTTTCAGGTACCATAACTTTTTCTCTTAAAATTTTATGACTTTGATAATAAATTATTATCTAATAAATAAATTATTATCATAGTAAAATTTGATTGAATTTTACTCTGAGGCTACCAGATGGCTTGATTCACTATAATAAAGGTCTACTAAAGCACAAGATTTTTTACACCTGGACCTGTTATGTTGGCAATTTCTAACCACATGGGGACTGAATTGCGTTAGTTCTGTTATTGGATTGGATCAGACTCGATCAGAAAAGCTCTGTTGTGGTATTTAGATTGGATTGGATTGTGGGTATGTACATTTTCCGGTTTGTGTGCTTGATCTCAAGGATCCGCTTTTAAATCTTCGTCAATTAAGACAGACACAAACAGAATTTTTACTGGCACAGAAGAGAGAAAGTACCCAGAGTGAGGCCGGAATCGAACCGACGACGGTACAGCTCTCAAGCTGCTAGCGTGGTGGGCAGCGAGTAAATGGTATTTAGAGTACACCAAGCTCATAATCAGAGGGTAAAGGTTTGATTCTAAAAAAATATTATCTATCATTCTGTGCCATCCGTGCCACTGGTGAAATTAGGTAAGATACCTGAAGGGCACACAAGAAATTTAGGATAGGCTAGGCTTTTAATGAGCGCTTTGTGCTTTGATTTTAGAAACGTTACCCCCAGGACCTTGCCTAACACTTACCCAATTATGCGCTGATAGTTATTACCCCGCCGTGGAAATAAAAACAATATTATACCGATACCCATCATGCAGATCAGAATTTTGTACAGGCCTTTTATGGTAGCTTAGCTGGTTCGATGAAAAAAAAATAATCCTAACTGTTATTTTCAGTATGAGTAAAATAAGCTATAATTTCAATAAAATAGTATCATAAGAATAGTAATTGAATAAAATGTTATACCTATTTTAAATTTGTTATAAAAAGTAAAGATTTAAAAAAATGCCGGAATCGAACGATTTTACTGGTTTTTAGTCCGATGTTAAAGCATAAATTTCTAGATGGCATCGTGTGAAACGAGATTTTACAAATCGTAGAAATAAGGAAAAGTCTTACGTTTGTCTCAGGAGCGTAACGAGCCGTGCTAAATGCGCATGCGTTTGGACTTTATTTTTGATATTTTTGGAAAATACAATAAAATAATAACTAGGGATTGAACCCAGGAACTGCCGCATGCTATGCAGGCACGCTACCACTGCTCCAGCGGGACTTCAATAACTTTAAAACTTATTAAAATATCTTCTTTCTTTTTGACGCATTTAGCACGGCTCGCGCTAGCGCGACACGGCTCGTTACGCTCCTGAGACATTATATAAAGTACAAGTAAAATATTGCCAAAAGACACCAGGTTGGCAGTAGATAGAAGTTGTAGTGCATGTTGCCTGCGTGAAATGGAAGAGTACGGATTAATACATTAAATACAGAGGGTCCCAAAAAGTGATAAAATTTTGAAGTTGACATCAGCACTCTTTTCTCCAGGACGCGCCAGCGCGTCCTTGGCACTGAACGTGTTAATCTTCCCTCATAACTTAAACTGGATATACCCTTGACCATTTTAGTAGCCCTATGCCCTTTCAATTGAATCAATATATTTTTTAAGTATGTTCAGTAGGGTGTATCGAAAAAAAACTTTTTGTCTATTTTGATGACGTAATAGTGCGGAAAAGTTGTCTAAGGTGCCAGAGAGTACCTGTGAATTTTTTCAGAATTTTTGGATAATTTCTTAAGGTGCCACATTGGCCCTGAAGTTCCCCATGTTAATACAATGGGGCGCGCCGCCACAAAAAGGCCGAAAATCGGTTTTTCGCCCCTTATTTCTATCCTAATCACACGACGAATGTCTCGTCTCGAGTTATGGACTCTATATGATCTAGGCTATCCGACAAAACTTGAATAATATCCTAAATATCTATATTACGTTTTTTTGTATGCTCAAATTTCGTCGAAAATCGCGTATTTCCTCGTTCAAATCAGAGCCCACAATCAACATAATATAGAGATTTAAGTTATTATTCAAGTTTTTTCGGGTAGCATACATCATATAGAGTCCATAACTCGAGACGAGACATTCGTCGTGTGATTAGGGTAGAAATGAGGGGCGAAAAACCGATTTTCGGCCTTTTTGGCGGCGCGCCCCATTGGATTAACATGGGGAACTTCAGCGCCAATGTGGCACCTTAAGAAATTATCCAAAAATTCTGAAAAAATTCACAGGTACTCTCTGGCACCTTAGACAACTTTTCCGCACTATTACGTCATCAAAATCGAAAAAGTTTTTTTCGATACACCCTAATATTCAGTATGCGTGTGTTAAGTAAGTATGTTAGACTTGTAATGTCTAAGAAATTATTAGAGATATTTCCTCTTTCCCATGTCCTAACGCATGCTCAAAAGACACACGCAACTCTTTGAATAACCGGGAAAATATATAATACTTTTTCCCTCTCTAGTGATTTGAAAGAGGGTGGGGTTAATTGCGGAAGAATGGTTGCGGAAAGCGATATTGTATGCGGATTGTAGAGAGTCAACAACGTTAAGTTATACTCTCTGGTTAGTTCCACCGTTATCACATAGAAACGCCACTGTCTATGGGAAAACCCATGTTCACGTAAAAACCATCAATATTAAACGCGTGAGATCCTGTTAAAGTTCGTTTTTTGCTTGCGCAAACTGCCGTTTTGGAAACGGCTATAGGAAACCAGTTTGCGCACGCAAAAAACGAACTTTAACAGGATCTCAAGCGTTTAATGTTTATGGTTTTTACGTGACACTTTGGACTTAAGGGTTTTCGACTATGATCTTTCAGATTATTAAATCAAAAGGAAGGATTTCGAAATACAAAATGAGGTTTTGGCAGAATTTTCACATTTTTTTGTGGTTTTTTAACTTTTTCATAATAAAACAAATTTTAAAATGAAGACTTTTGAGATAATTTTAAAGATCATATTAAACCACAATTTTTGAGACCACAATTAAATTTTTACCAATAGTAGGTCTTCTACAAATTGAATTTTTCAATAGTTTTTTTTGGGTGTCGCTCCATTTTTAACTCCCTGGGATTTGGTCTGGGACCCCCAAATCCTATGTGATTCTGACTAGTCCAGATGTCCCCTATCTCCCCTTAAAATATTGTACCACCTATCTGAAACACCCTGTACTTATAGGGATAACGTATAAAAAATATACAGCACAATTTTTCTGAAAAACTTAATTTGGGACATAAAGGGTTAAATGTGAAGCTCACACATGTGAAAAAAATAGAACCCAAAATTCAAAATACGTTTTATGTAATGGGTGCAGAATACAGACGTAATCAAGATACAAAGAATACAGCAACAACCATTATTTTTGTTTGAGATCTCTCCTCCGTGAGAAAGCAGTTTAAGAAAGAAGAAAAACGCCGATAGTCCATTTTACACGATTTGTCCTCCGCAGTCAGTTTGGAAATCCCAATGAAGAAAACGCTAGGCTATGTACAGTTGGTGGCCAGCCGGGACAGGTCAGCTCGAGTAGCGGCCCAACAGACCACTAACCACCGCCAGGCAGCCGACGACCGACGGCTCCAGCAGATGCCAGCCTGCAAAGAAAGCTCGTTAACTATAAAACTCGCTCCCTAAATGATCCTGTAAACAGCTTTGATTCAGGATCGATTGTATGGGAGGGTTGTATTATTATGCGGGATATTTCAACAAGTCCGCCTAAATGTAGCACAGAAATATTCCCTGCATGAAAAAACATATCAAAGAACTCTAGCTCTACAACAGCTTTTATTTTCGAAAATCGTGACGGCATATTCGATAGTAACTTAACTTTATTTCATTCTATGTCACGCGCATACATGCTCAGTGTATATTTTTAACATCTTAGTCTGCAAATATACAGGGTGTTTCAAAAGTACCTTTTTTGGCTTTTATTTGGAACCAACGTCCCCTAGGGTCATGGAAGTAAGGTCCCCTAGGTAAAGGAACCTGAAGAATCCAAGCGGCAAAGTAAAAAAGTTAAACTAATAATTAAAAAACTAAAGAAGATAGGGCAAAAATCTCAATGAGAGTATTATTGCCTATGTTATGAAAAACTAACTGGAAAAAATTTCATGCAAATATCGTGAATATTCGCAGAAATATTATAGCGTGTGAAAATAGACCCTATTGAGGCCTTTAAAAAGAAAAAGTTCGCAAACTTGCATATGTTTCAGTGTTAATATGTAAATTTGAGGTTTTTTAATCAAATAAACACAAAATATAATAATATTTTAAAAAAACTACTTGCTAGCTTTTTCTTTTTTGAGGCCTAAAAAATTATTTCTTGAATTTTTTTCCAGTCAGGTTTTAAGATTGGGAACAATACTCTGGGATTGGGGTTTTTGCTTTTTGAATTATTTTTAACTTTCTTATTTCGCTGTTAGAGGCGCTGTAAATTATCTCAATAGATTCTCTAGAGGGTCATCCACCTAGAGGTAGACCTTACTTCCATGGCCCTAGGAGACAATAGTTCCAAATATAAGCCCAAAAAGGGACTTTTAACCCTTTATGTTACAGGCAATGTAATAAATTATTAATGTTGCCCGCGTATTTCGGGGAAAGGGATACATACTCATTGATAATTGTCACTGAATTTATCACATTGCCCACCTCACGTCGGGCATTAATCAGAATGCTTGTTTATTACTTTTTCCTCAATGTAAATAAAAGTGACTATATTTTCACGTTTACCATAAACCTTTTTTTTTCGCGTCAACCAGCTATCACGTCTTACTTTTTTGTCTCGATTATCTCGAAAACTATACTTACGCCTATTTATTGGTTTTTCCCACTTTCGATAGTTTGGCGAAATCACGGCATCAACGTGTTGGCGACCAGAGATTTGGCGGAATTTCTGTGAGTCCCAATGGAGCAGGTTGAGTAAGCGATTGTTAAGCAGAAGGTCCGGTGTTCGAATCCCAGGAATACTCTCGTTAACTTGTTGTGATTTTTAACTTATAAATAAAAGATAATTTTTTTAATTTAAATTAATGTTATAATTATTTTTATCAGATTTTTATAGTTTAATTTAAATTAATGTTATAATTATTTTTATTAGGTTTTTATAGTTTAATTTAGATTAGTGTTATAATTATTTTTTATTTTTATTAGATTTTTAAAGTTTAATTTAAATTAATGTTATAATTATTTTATTAGATTTTATAGATTTTGAGAAAGTTATGTAGTCATGATTTTAATAAATAAAATTTTGATAGCTTGGTGTTCTTATTTTTAGTTATTTAATTTTATAATACTACTTTATTTAATTAAAGAATTTATTTTCTATTTCAGTGCTTATTTTATTGAGTTTTCCTGCAAAAGAGCATTGAAAGAGTGCTATTTAAATCCTACGTAAAACATGAAACATATACGAACACTATTATATTTAGAAATGGAAAATACAGGGTGTCCAGAAAAGAACTCCGGGTTTTATAAATTGAATATCTCTTGAACAAAAATAGATAAAAATATAAAACCAACGGCATCGCATCGTTCTTGTAGGAGCATGGAATTTTTTGTGTTAAAATTTAAAAATTTTAGTTACTTTAAAAGTTAGCAGATGACAGCACGTTGAAAATGTTGCAAAATCGTTCAAACTGAGTGCAGGATATCGATACTTCGATTATTGTCAAGATCGATTCTTCTTATTGAGATTGAAATTTTCCAAAAGAAATATTTCAGGTAGAAAGTTTCAATCTCAATAAAAAGAAACGATCTTGACAATAATCGAAGAATGGATATCCTGCTCTCAGTATGTTCGATTTTGCGACATTTTCAACGTGCTGCCATCTGCTAACTTTTAAAGTAACTAAAATTTTTAAATTTTAACACAAAAAATTCCATGCACCTACGACAACGATGCCGTTGGTTTTATATTTTTATCTATTTTTGTTCAAGAGATATTCAATTTTAAAAACCCGGAGTTCTTTTCTGGACACCCTGTATATTTAGAAAACCTACGATCCAAATTAAAAATATACTGCATGATTTAAAACTTGAAACTGGGATAAGAGCTTCGCCAAGTAGCGATTCCTTCGCCAAATATGTGTTGCTAAATTCCTACTTAGGGCATGCGCACAAACTTATCTAGAATTGGAAGGATCTTACAAAACCACTAATTAGGCTTACGTGAAAACTATGGATCGTAGAGGTGTAATTCCTTGGGCATGTTTCATCTACTCCATGAATCTGGCAGTAAAAAATTTGGGCGAACTTTTTGAAACACCCTGAATATGCATAAAATACAGGGTAATATCTTCAGTGTTTGGTTAAAAGATTTTAACCTATTTTTCTGTAAAAATAAACTCATCACGCTAAAGAAAGGTCTACAAGACAGGACTTCTTCCAATGAGAAGAATTTTGATGACTTATAAAGCAATTTTTCTTTGGGTCTCGCCTATACTGGTTAGCAGTAACCGACTGAGAAGGGCGACACATACTGTCAAACATTTTAAAAAATTCTCTTTATACAGGGTGTATCTGAAATGGTGCAACAAACTTTCAGGGATGATAGTACTCATCAAGACGAACAAGAATTGGTATAGAAAGGGGGCCGCAAATGAGTTTTAAGGGGTGAAACCCCGGGGTGAAAATCAGCAAAAAAACTTGCATATTTGTGCAGGAAGAGACATAATTGTTCGATTCCGTAATTTTTTACACCAAAAAAATATAACTCGTACTTGCAAAAAGAAATTTTAACTGTAACTTTTCAGGAAGTTATCTTCGCGTAGCGAAAGATTTATTTGATCAGTCTCTTTTTTTAATGCATGTTCAACCAAATTTGGCAACTTATTAGCCATTTGGCGCAATTTTTTTCGTTTCTTATTTTATCGTGAAAAACAGTAGTTCAGTTGGTAGAGAAATGAACCGGAATGTTCTAACTCGCAATCGTAAGATTGTGGATTTTGTCATGTCAATAATTTTTGGGCAATACATGGAAAGAGTACTATTAAAGGATGTGGGTTGGGGTTTTATGGCGTGAGGTCCAAAAATCGGACAAAATTAAAGGATGTATAATAGTATTTTGAGAATTTTTATGGATTTTTCTAAATTGCAGTGATTTTCTTTACGGTAATTTTTTTTCAAGTAATTACAATGCTTTAATTCGCATTTTGTCTCAACGCAAAACTTTGACATGTGTTTAAAATTTTTTTACACAAATGTTTGTGAAATGAAGGAAAAGCAATCCTTGAAATCCCTATTTTTAAATCAACGATCAACTATATTACAAAGTATTTGATTCTCATTCGATTCAGAAATCGTTTCTTCCGTAAATTTTATTTCCCTACAATCTATAATAAGGATTTCAAGGACTGCTTTTCCTTCGTTTCACAAAATCTTGTGCTGCCATATATCAATTTTTTTTGATCGACTGATTTAAAAAAAATTGTATTAAGAATTTCTTTGGTCTAAAACAGTGTTTCCCAACGTGGGGCGCACGCCCCACCGGGGGGCAATATCAATTTCTAGGGGGGCAATTTGAAAATTTTCAACCAAATTGTCCCCCAGGTGGAGCCAATCCAGGGGGAAAATTAAAAAAAAATTTTAAAAAGAAGTTTATCAAAATCTGATCCTATTATCCTATCTGAGAATGTATGTCTGAAATCTGGACCAGTATGTATCAAATCCAAGTTGAAACCCTGTTTTTAGAGTCTAATTTCCAAACCTTTTCTGGGGGATGACCCAAGATCAATTGTTTAGAATGCTTATGTTTGAAACTTTTTACATTAGGTTCATCAAAATGCAAATCTTACCTAAAAATTTATATCCAAAATTTCCCAACTAGGGGTATCAAACTAGTTAAAAACCTGCTTCCTAGAGTCAAATTTCCAAAAATTTGCTGGGGGAGGACCCCCAGACCCCCCTTGGTACTTAGAACTTAACTACTCATAACTTGATTCAGTTCTTTAGCAAGCATATTCTACCTAAAAATGTTCTGAAAAGCTTCATTGGACTTTAAATAAACATAGGAGGTAGGGGCTAAGAAATAATGGTACTTACGTATTATACCGTCAACCGTTCAGCATCCGTTAAATTCAGCGGTACATCTATAGAACAGTCAATGAGATTTAAACGTTTTCGAATTCAGTGGCACGGTCGACGGCATAATATGTAAGAACCAAAATAATTTTGGCTCCCTCTCAAAATATATTTCTACATATGCCACTGAGACGGGGGGGCATGGAAAATTCAGAAAGGCTTTGGTGGGGCATGGACCGAAAAAGGTTGGGAAACACTGGTCTAAAAGAAGACATTACTACAGATCACGGGGTATTTTTATCTTGTTTTGTCTATTTGTTATTAGTTTTTAAAACTAGGGAGTTCTTTGTGAAAACCCTTTAAGAAAATGTATTGATGACTTAAATTTTGCATGAAACATAGCTATGTGTTATTAAAAAAATAAAGAGTTTAAAAACCTAAGCATTTTAAACAGTTTTATACTTAAATTATCTTATTCTAGATGTGACTACATAATTATAACTGTTATTCTCATGACAAGACAAAACTAAGAAAATTACAAGTTCAAGAAATACACGGTTGAGATGGGGTGCGAGCTCGGCCACTTTAGTATTCCTGTGTTGACGGAGGGGAGGGTAGTTAATGAAGCTTAGGGTTTCGTTTCGTAATCAATAGCCTCTAGTCAATACGACAAAATTAAGCCAAATTAATTAGGGGCCATCCATAAATTACGTGAGGTGTTTTTTCCAAAATCTGGACCCCCCTCCCCCCTTGGTGAGATTTAGTGAGATTTTTCTTGACCCCCCTCCCCCCACGTGAGATTTACCTACAACTTTTAAAAATTATTTTCTAAAAATTATTTGCATTTTGTGCTTCATAGCACCTAATTAAGTTATAATTAAGTTAAAAAAAGTTGACGTGAGATTTTAATCGACACCCCTCCCCCCTTGGTGAGATTTTTCTAAACCCCTCCCCCCCCCTTTTGGACCTCACGTAATTTATGGATGACCCCTTATTGAAATTAGCCAAACTAATTATTAAGATTAGACAAATTAAACCAAATTAATTTTTTAAATTTTCTGTTTACAAAAAATAATTGAAAACGTGTTTATTAATTACTACGAGAAAACTAGAGGGGGTTACCACCAAGGGGAGGGAGGGGGTGAAAAATAGTAATAAATGAATTACGTAGTACGGGCACTTTCCCTAAGAGGTTTACGTTATCCGCCTTCGAGGAAAAACAAACCGTTTTTTTAACCTATGAGCTTCAAACGCCCTGACACCCTAAGAGTTCCATTCCATTCCCTAACCATTCTCAGTACACAGACAAAGTCATTTAAAATTAATTAACAGAGTGGTGACTTATTTAAAACTAGTTTCTAGTAAAATTAATACTATTTTAGTGATGTTTCACCCCCTCCCCCAATTTTTGTGTTTAAATTTATTTTTCCTTCAAAACTTCAGCTATCAGTTTTTGGCATAATTCCTTCTTCCTCCTACCTAACAAACCATGGCTTTTCCAATCACTCTATCATGTTATAAATTATTCAATCAAAATTATTCGATTTCTCTTCAGTCTGTTTATCTTTCCCCAGTTCTCCAAATTTCTTGTAGAAATAAATTTCTTTATTCAATTCTTATTTAGACTGTAAGCATTATCTTCAAAATGCTGAATTTCTTCATATTAAAAAACGAGCCAGCTGGATGGCTCAGCGGCAATCTACCACTTTTAAAATAATTTTCTCTTGTTTATTATCGCTATGAATCCTTACGGTGTCACAGCAGCTAGCTCGATAGCAGTACTCATGCATTGCGTACGGAGTTAGCTACAAATTCCGTAAGGTTTGTGCGAATGCTACGCTTGTTCCATTCAGGCCGGAGGGAAATTGCACAGATGAGAAGGAAGTGCTTCTTACACCGACTAAGGCTTAAAGGACGTTTTTATCTTTAAAAGCTGTGCATTGTCCTGAATTGCATAAATAGTACTAATAATAAATTAAAAATGCGGTTATCTTTAATTCTACATTTTGTGTTAGTATTTTACTTCTAAAGGTACGATATTAATACGATATTAATTAATCAATATGTTTCTATTTAAAAAAACACTTATTTTGTATAGCTAAAAAATTTATTTAAGTGGGACCAAATGAAATCTTAATACTTTAACACATGTTGCAATGTCTTTCAAAATATATCTTTTTAAAAAAAAAATAATATGAATTTAAAATTGAACAACTTCACACAGCAGGACAGAACTCGCAATCTTACGATTGCAAGACTGTTATGCTACCAACTAAGCTATCATTTAATCATTTATAGTTCTACTACATGGAAATTTGAGTTTCCGTAAGAATCACTGAAAAGTATTTGGCGATCACGGATTGGCGAAGTTTTTTTTCCTGTCGAATGCAAAAGTGTTACTGACGGGAAAACTAGCTTAGTAATATTTGAAGTTGTTTTACAAAATAACTACCGGAATCGAACCATTGTGTTTCTTCCTGCACAAATATGCAAGTTTTTTGGCAAATTTTCACCCCGGGGTTTCACCCCTTAAAACTCATTTGCGACCCCCCTTTCTATACCAATTCTTGTTCGTCTTGATGAGTACTATCATCCCTGAAAGTTTGTTGCACCATTTCAGATACACCCTGTATAACGATGCACAACCTGTCTCTAGGGTGTAGGTAGGCTTATTTTACTAGTATATGCAACATTTCGTTCAGAAGAAAAACGGGATTTGGGAAAAAATACATCCTAGTACATTTTATTTCCGACAATAGCTTAAAGAATCCCAGAAGGGAGGTTATGGCTAATTGCATTGTTATAAAAAGTATTTAGGGCTTTTTCTTGTATAGAAAATGAATAAAATTATTTTTCTTTTCTTTTGTTCGGGATTTCTTTTTACAACAAATATTTTCATTCACTATATTGATACTTTAGAAAATAATTTACCTACAAATTATTGAAAAATGCATACATAGTCCTCTTAAATTTACTCACTATGAAATGACAACGCTTTGAAAAACCCTAGAATATATTTCTAACGAACTTGCACACTGCAATAAAAAATAAAAATAAAATACAGCATCCAAAGAAGTATAACTTTCAAATTCCCCAATTTTTTGCAACAGATTTGTCATACTCCCGTGCGTCTAAATAAAGCTACTCGTGTTTCCTCCGAGAAGCTCTCTCCTTGGCGTCAGGCCTGCTTCTGGCAGCCAAGCATCTTATTTGCCCACTCCAATAATGGAGTTATATAGTTCCGGCTGCCTCATGTTCTTAATTTCATTGCTCACGGTTGTCACATGTAATCACCATCCGAGCGATGGCTGCGGATCATGCATTAGGAGGGCACTCAACGAAATCGCGGGGCCAATACTGGAATTACAAAGACATTCCGTCGATTCCCACTCTATTCCGTGAGCGAGATCTTATCGCATACACAACCTGAACTTCTGCTCTATTCAAGCGTTCTTCCCATCAAAAGTTACAGACTTCCTTTACATGGTCACTGCTTAGTGCCATAAAAGTGATTTCATTTTTTTAAATCTTGACTCTTTTTATCTACCGACGGTACTTATAAGGATTACATAATTAAATCGTTAATAATTCATAGCTTTTAATAATAACTTGTTTAACTTTACTTTTCGTCGATAGAGTTTTTCGCAAATTTAATTAATTTCATTTTCATGTTCATTTCTGAGTCACTCGCTCATTTTCATACGACTTCTAGAAAAGTCGAGATAGAGAAGGATTTAGATTACGTTCTAAATTTTAAAATTATTATGTTTTTTAGTTTTGAATAGAAAACACTTAGGGAAACAATCAGAACATATTTTTTCACTTATCCTCATTGAAAACAAAAAATATTAATATTAAATTATGGGAAGAAAAATTGGATGGACGTAAAATATTATCCAAATATGATTATTTAATTTATTTGAAATGATTTAAAACCTTTCTCTAAAAATCACAAGGTACTCTCTTCATAAGAAAATATCCTTTGTAGAAGGATACCCAGAAGAAGTTGAATGAAAATGACTTATAGAAATTTAGTATCCTTTTTAATTTAACTATTCAAATTTCTAAGTATTTCATCGACAGTCATTGTGAATGTTTTGATAAATTTTTATAATGGAATTCGCAACTTTTCCTATCATAATAGTGCCTTTCAGCTTCAAAAACAGGATAAATAAATATTTATACGTTATTGTGTTATTAGGGGTGCTTCAACTGAGGTATAAATATTAATTTTTATTATCATTCATGATCTTGATGAAAGTTTAATAAGCCACTAGACATAAATTGTACTGCACCTAGATGTTTACCAAAGACTAATTTTATTAATGAAATCTTAAATTATTAAAAATGATATGTAAAATCATAATAAATGAAATTTTAAATTCGTATTTTAATATCTTTCACAATTCTAAAGCAAGGCCCATAATTGAATAACTAACAAAATGGAATTTAGAATGCATTGAGAACCAGGTTTTATTCATTTCCCTATAGTTTTTCTATCAAATCATTGCTTTAATACCTTAGAATTCTCGATAAATAATGAAAATTTCCAGAATTCTTTAGCTTATTAATAACTACCAAGTTTTGAACACACGAGAATACATCTGAGGAAACTATAATACTTTAATCTTTGTTAGATTTTCTTGAAGCTCGGAGCTGAATAGGATTTATAATTATTTCGTTAAATGTATTCTTAAAAGTTATTCAAAGAAAGTAAATCGAATTATTTAATGTTATTTATACTTTTACTCACATCGACAGCTGACTTTTGAAAACATTTCCTTATCCAAATAAGATACAATAAAATCTATAAATGCAGGAAATATGAAAATTGAATCATTCAACTCCGCTTAATGTAATTACGGTTAATTTTATCAATCAGATGTTATCTAAATTGACAGATCCTGATAGTTTCTTTGTACACAATATATATCGTTTATATGATAAACATGTTGCATATTGTATAAAAAATATGCCCGTTAGGGCGAAGCGAAAATACAAAATTTTCTGATTTTATTTTTGCCCTAGTGCGGAAAAGTTGAGTACAGGTGAGTAAATCACGTGTGCCAAATTTTGGGAAAACAAAAAATATTGTCTGGTTTCCGTTTTGAAAACAGTGGAAAAAAGCAACTTTCAGAATAAAAAAAATACTTTTAAAAATTTATATTGTGTTTTAACTGGTTCAAATGTGCTATTTAGGACTTATTTAGACGGAATACATTAATTTATTTTATTTAACTGTACCCTATTGCGTCTATAATATTAGAGTAAAAAGTACTACTTAGGGACATAGTGCTCACCAAGGCTTATTAATGCACTACGGTAGACGAAAGGAATTAAATTCCGAAAGTCCACGATGGAACTCCCTCAAATGATATTTGGCGTTAAATTGATATTTTATATGATAAAGGTAAGTGATATAACAATATTGAGATATTCCACAGCGAGTTTTCAATGTCAAAAGTGCTTTCCAACAAAAATGCTAGTTTTCAGCTGATCAAACAGATAATTAGCCTAAAAAAAGGAGTAATTGTACTTTTTTTTGAATGAAAAACCAATTAGGGATCCTGTTGGTCCTAAACTTCTTTAGTGAATGGAAATCCTTAATGGAGATCAACCGGTTGACAATTTTCATTAAAACTGATTATATTTATGTTTAATATTGTTGGTTGACTGACTTGGAAATATTAAAATAATATTACGAGTATTATTTCTAGACTTTTCACAGTGCAATATTCTGTTTATCCATGTTTTTTCACTTGGACACAAAGACCCTCAAGTGCATTTTTTTCCTTCTAAATTGCAAATTTCTCTTAAATACCATCAAGAAATACCATCATTTCTCTTAAATACCTTAGACCTCCAATTGAAATTTCTGGATTATCTACTAGGGTGGGCCGAAAAAACTCATTTTTCGAAGTTGTAATAGCGCAGAAAAGTTGCGAATTATATAGACAAAGAAAAATTAAAAAAATTTTCAAAATCGGTTAATATCTTCCGATCGCGCATAGGCCCCAAAGTTTGACAAAATATTAAAAAACTTCATTTTTGCGAATATTTTTTTAAACAAATCAACCTATCAATTAACCAATTAAACTATCAAATATTGTTCATGATTTTTTTATGTGGAACTAATATAGTTTTAGATATAATCTTTCAGGTTCCATTCTTTTATCACTATTATTTCGTTAGATATAATTTTTTTAATGTTCATACAAATTTTGTAAAGTTGTTTTTCCTGCAGTTTTAAACAGCTATTAACTCTAGAACTATACAACTTAAAAACCTGAAATCAGTCCCATTTTGTAAAATTTTTTGTCGTTGATTTGGTGTGTATCATGATCCTAATTTTCAAAAAGTTTTTTTTTTAATTTGAAAAAGTGAAAAAAAATTTAATAAAAAAAATTTTAAAAATTTTCTTTTGAAAAAATATTTAAAAAAATATTAAAAGCCTTTAACTCTTAAAATGAACATAACTACCCAATTTCAAGTTGAAAATAAAATTTAATCATGTATAAAAAAATAAAAATAATCGAAATTTAGGCAAGTCACTAAACTATCCCTAAAATTATACACCAAGAGCAATTCACCCATGGAAAATTTTTCAAATCACTTGAGGGTGTTCTTATGACTTACCACATGTAAAAAATGTCACATAAATTTCAGAAAATAAGACAATTAACAGATTCAATTCAAAATCTTACAGTGCTATTAGTTCCCAACTCTAAGTTAATTCAAATTGCATGAATTTTACCTGAATAGTGAATATTCCTTATAAATGTGTTTATATCCAATTTTTTATGTTCTAAAACTTTTAATTTACTTTGATTTGACACGTTAAAAGTAAAAACAATTAGATATAAACATAATTCTTAGAAATTTTCAGAAGAAATGCATGCAAATTGAATAAACTTAACTAGAACTGTAAGATTTTGTACCGAATCTATTAATTGTCGTATTTTCTGAAATAAATGTGATATTTTTTACATGTTAAGTCATATGAACACCCTCAAGCAAGTTTATGAATTTTCTGTGAGTGTATCGCTCTTGCTGTATAATTTTAGGGATAGTTTAGGGACTTACCTAAATTTCGATTATTTTTTATTTTTTATACATGATTAAATTTTATTTTCAACTTGAAATTTGGTAGTAATGTTCATTTTAAGAGTAAAAAGGCTATTAATAATTTTTCAAAAGAAATTTTTTTAAGTTTTTTTTTAATTTTTTTCACTTTTTTCAAATTTTTTAAAAAAACTTTTGAAAATGATGATCATGATACACACCAAATCGACGACAAAAATTTACGAACAAAATGGGACTGATTTCAGGTTTTTAAGTTGTATAGTTCTAGAGTTATTAGCTGTTTAAAAATGCAGAAAAAACAACTTTACAAAATTTGTATTAACATTAAAAAAATTATATCTAACGAAACAAGAGTGATAGAAGAATAAAACCTGAAAGATTATGTCTATAACTATATTAGTTCCACATAAAAAACGGAAGATATTAACCGATTTTGAATTTTTTTTCTTTTTCTTTGTCTATATAATTCGCAACTTTTCCGCGCTATTACAACTTCCAAATAAAAAAAATGAGAATAGTAAAAATACTGAAAATTGCGGGGCTTTGCCCCCACCTACCCTACTTTTAACTCTTATAGGTGCTATAGGGCAGTGGTCCCCAACCTTTTTACCACCACGGACCGGTCAACATTTGATAATTTTATCGTGGCCCACTGGGGGGGCGTTGATTGTTTACAATCTAGATTATTTTGATTTATTAATTTTAATTTATTTGTATTTAAACAGGCTTTCAAAATAAAATACAGTTACACCAAAAAATAAATATAAATTGATTTATAGTCAATTTCACTTATTAATTTGGAGTATAAACCTAGGAATTTAAATTAATTTTCAATGAAATGGTCGGCCCGCGGCCCGATACCATTTCATCCACGGACCGGCACCGGTCCGTGGACCGGGGGTAGGAGACCTATGCTATAGGTACAGTTAACCCATTACTGCCCAACTTTTTATTTTTCTTAAATATTTGGTAAAAACATAGTAAATAGCCCCAAAACAACTGGCAAAATAGTGAAAAAAATTCCAGGTTAAAATTTTAATTTCTACACCAAAATTAAAAAACGTCCCTAAAAAGGGACGTCAGGCACGAATGCTCCCGTGTTTTTTCCTTAAAGTAAACGCATGGTAGAAAACTGTTTTAAAGCCTCAAACATCTTCTACCTTTTTGTGTGCAGCAAAAGTGATCGGAACCGGAACCATACTGTAACATGAATATGAATCAAAAATTTTAATTATATATCCAATTAACTGTAAAATTAACCTCAATTAACGTAATTTGAGCATTTTTATGCTCTAAAACAAGTTTTTTTCCTTCCAAATCTATGTTAATTGCAAATTAATTAAGATTTTTAATTGAAAAACGGCATTCTAGGTTTATATGTTACCTAATCTATATATATAAAAATGAATGTCTGTCTGTCTGTCTGTCTGTATGTCTGTCTGTATGTATGTATGTATGTCCTTTATAGTTTTAAACTTTTCGAACCTACATTAACTATTAAACTATACCACGTTGATCTACTCGCTCCAAGGAATGTTATAATTTAAAATCGATGCATCCTAATAACTTTTTTGGTCAATTTAATGCTCAAAAACCCATATTTCGTGCCTAACTTCATGGAAAACCCCCATTGTTGTAAATATCATAAGAGAAGAAGTAACTTTAATTGTTGTAGGCATATTCTCGATTGTTGCAGTTTAAAATCCATTGTTGTAACATAAACATAAAAGTGACTCCTTTATTTAACTACTTCCACATTTGGACTGGTTGAAGCCCATCTGTAACACACCAGAATAATCTTCTTTAAAAATGGACTGGCGAAGCCCATCTGTAACGCACCAGATGATATTTATAAAAAAAATAAAACCACTGCGCCCGGGCAAAGCCGGGTCTAGCGCTTTAGCGCTAGTCTATATATATAAAAATGAATGTCTGTATGTATGTCGGTCTGTCTGTCTGTATGTATGTCCTTTATAGTTTTAAACTTCTCGAACCTACATTAACTATTAAACTATACCACGTTGATCTACTAGCTCCAAGGAAGGTTTCTGAAGAATAATAATTTAAAATCGATGCATCCTAATACCTTTTTTGGTCAATTTTATGCTCAAAAACCCATAACTTCATGGAAAACCCCCATTGTTGTAAATATCATAAGAGAAGATGTTACTTTAATTGTTGTAGGCATATTCTCGATTGTTGCAGTTTAAAATCCATTGTTGTAACATAAACATAAAAGTGGCTCCTTTATTTAACTATTTCCACATTTGGACTGGCGAAGCCCATCTCTAACACACCAGAAGAATTTTTTTAAATGGACTGGCGAAGCCCATCTGTAACGCACCAGATGATATACTGCGCCCGGGCAAAGCCGGGTCTAGCGCTTTAGCGCTAGTATTAAGTAATAATTATTTTCACACACCTCAAATAAATCAGAATATCTCAATTTGTGAAGTTTAAGTCTTTCAAATGGCCATACTTTTTTCATTATATTTAATTTTATTGTGCGGAACACAAATTTCTCCCCAAAAATCAAGCATTAGTGGGATGTGCATTAGCAAGCCAGATGATGTGGATTAATTTGCAGTATAGAACACAATGATTAGCGACATCTAATAGGAAAAAAAGCGACTTTTTTGGCAATTTTAATGACAAAAAGTCATTATAACTAATAATTATTAAATTTTTAATTAAAATATAACGGAAATATATTTGCATAAGTAATAAATATAGTAAAATAATTAACTTATTCCTTTTAATTAATACAAATTAATTAACTCTTTTTAATTTAAGACTTTTTATTCCATTAATTTAGCAGAAATAACAGTATTTTCCCAAAAAAATAAACAAAAATAATAAATTTATTAGCTAAAATTAAAGTAATTTTATAAATATCAGTTATTTAATCCATTTCATAAGAATCGAACGGGTTTTTCTGAAATAAATAAGGAAAAACTAGCATTTCACTATGGGGAAAACACGGGGGCATTCGTGCCTGACGTCCCTTTTTAGGGACGCTTTTCGAGGGTCCAAAATAAGGTCAAGATAAAATATTTTGGAAAAATAAAAAAAACACCCCAACTTATTTAATGTATAAACAGTTATTTATATCGGCATTGAACATTTTTTAAATAACAACTAGGATTTTTAAGCTTTTTCTTTTAAAATTTTTAAAAAAGCACTTTTCTGAAAAATTCCATCTTCCAACTTTAAAAAAAGTGAAAAAATTTTTAAATTCTGCTTTCTTCTTGTATTCTTTATGTTCTATGAAGATCAGAGATACAACAGTGCAAATTTTGATTCAAAGGAACAATTTTTGTAGAAATAGGAGGAGTTTTAAAAACGTCCCTAAAAAGGGACGTCAAGCAGTAATGGGTTAAGTAGGGTTGGTTCTTGCGGAAAACACCTCAATTGCTATTTTTTCCATTTTTTTTCAAATTTTGAATCAAAATGGGAACCAGAATTATTTTTTGTTTTTCCCGAAATTCGGCACTAGTGATTTACTCACCAGTACTCAACTTTTTCGCACTAGGGCAAAATCATTAGTTTTGTTTTTTCGCTCCACCCTAATGCCCGTATCCAAGTGGTCCAGCACTTGTTGCTCGAACATTTAGTCATTTACTATTTTATTATTTCAAACGCTTAGATAATTTTAATTAAGCAAGAGGCTTAAAATAGCCTAAACTTTAAGTATAATAAGTCAAAAATGAAGAAATTATGAACATATATGTACAAAACACTCAAGCTAAATTTATTATTTGACGAATGACGAGTTTTGATCATTATTACTTGGGCCCTTTAGCTGTTGTTGATCTTAAAAGTTGGTGAACTAAAACAAATACTGCTAATTAAAAATATTTCTGCATTTTCTCAAGACGATAAATATTTCTTAATCTGTTAAACTAAATCTAAAATTATACCTTAGCATTTTTTTAATTCAGGAGGGTCATTTATCTAAAATATATCATATTTTCCTAAAACACATTCTTTATGGAAATGGTGATAGTAGCTATAAGGGTGATAATTAGATCAAAAATATAATTTTACTTCAGACCTTTTCTATTTTCAAATGTATATCGAATTTACATTTCAAGGAATTTTTTAATTACTTATTATTAACAAATAGGTAATAAGTTACATGTAACATAATTATCAGCGTGAAAACTTTTTCGGACACTATTTCTAAACATTTTAAAGGAGGATATTTTAAGGTGCATTAATGTATGGCGTATAAAACGCAACGCCGAAAAATTTACTAAATCACGCAATAAGAAAGACAATCGAATATAGTCCTAACCTTGGTTATTGGTGCTTCTTCGTATTACTCAGTTATTATAAAGCAAACGGAATTATGTGCCTTGTAACAGTTGCATTTCATTTACCAATCAGAATAAATCTGATACGTTTAAAAGATTAGTTACAATTTTAAAAAGTAAAAGAAATTTTCAGGGTTAAATTATCTTTTTAATAACTGACAGAGGTGATTTTATTCATATTTCAACATCATCCAAATATTCAGTTTTTCAGATATATCCCAAAGATCAAAGTTAAGAATATTTCGGGAACCTGCAATTGCTACACCAATGTAAAATGAAGGCAGCATATAGATGAGGTTCCAACTCTCCTCCCAAACCATCCGAGGGAGTGGTGGAATTTATGGATGCCCCCTGACTGTTTCTTAGGCTCAAAAATGGAGGCTTTAATTACTACGAAAACTTCCTCAAAAATGAGAGCAATGGGTGCTGCCTACAGTAAAGGACTCAATTTACATAATTTTCTACCTCTGAAGGAAATGCTCAGCTTAATCAAGTCGTAGAAGCTAAGCGGTAATTCTCTTTCTTCTTTGTTAATTAGATTTGCCCTCGAAACTGAGCTAAGTCATGTTTCGTCCGCAAAAACTGGAGCCTTCTTTGGGATGGACGACAGCACTTAGAGGGCAGGAAAAAATTGTTTTCTTTGAGTTCGCTTTGAAACGACGACGTGTGAAGGTTGGGATCTGAACTGTGCTTCTTCGTTCAGAAGAAAATGTTAGTTACCTTAGCTTTGGAACATAGAAGCGTTAGTTCGGGGTAAAAATGCTCTTTTGTATTGACAAAGATTTTTCTAGGTACATAGGATTGATTCGTTTGTCATACGGAGTATAGCCAACATCTAAAAATAGTACCAGATTTCTACAGCATTTAAAAATTTTTGAAATGAGAGATGCGTTATCTTAGGGCATTTTGTGGGCCTATAAAAACAAATAACCGCTGTTCACTTTTTATCACTGTTAAAGGAAAAGAACTTAGGACCTTATTTTCACTATTTTAATTGAGATGAAGGAAATGTCTTCCTTAGAAAAAATGCTTGAGCGAAAGGTATTGATGAGGATGAAATTATGGATTTATTTGATTAAATATTTGACGCAAGATATGTATTTTTGCTGAAAGCCGAGATATCAATAAAAAATAAGAGAAAGCAAAGTTAAAATTCATCAAAATTTTCCAAGAAAATGCGGGTAGCCCTATTTAAAAATTGAACTAAAGCCTAAAAAATTTTTTCAGAGTACACAATATGCAGTTTTTTACTACTATCCTCTATTATACAACAAAAGGGACTCAGTTTTACACTTCAAATTTTGGCTTAAAATTTTATTTAAAAAAGAAATACAACAAAATCTATCCAATAAACAACAAAATTTTTAACAGAAATTGTAACCATGAGACGAATATATATTTTACATAAGAAAGCGCCTAAAATATTTGTTATTGTTTTTATTAAAAGCGTTGTATCTCCGTATGTAATCAAACATTTACAATAACCACTATCAGAAAATTAACAAAATTCCATGTACTTCACTACTTTTAATAATTGTTTAAAAATTAGTACTATTCGAGATCAGGTAACCTAAGTGTTTAACTAAGCTAGATATGTAGTTGTATTTTTTTTCAATAAATTTACCAATTAAACTTGTGAAAATACTAATGAGATAATGACTAACTTACATAGAAATTATAAACGAGTTATAACGCCTAAAAATCTCAAAGTGTGATTAATAAATTCCCTAAACAAGAAAAAATAATGTATATTTAATTGAAGATATAAAAGCACTTTTATATTAGATTACTGTTTCATTAAATTCATTTTGAAGTTACTTCTTCCTTAATAGTTTCAAAATTATTATGCAAAGATAAATAGCAAGTTGATTGGATCCTTCTTAGCTTAAATATTCTCTCCCCTGTTCACTTTTATAACCGCACTAATTTCTTTTTTTCAGAGCTTAGTAACCACTTTAGCCGGCCTATTCGATTTATCAATCTCAAGTTAGATACAGAACGGAGTGAACCAACAGCTGTTTAGCCTAAAGAAATTCGTTTTTCCTAAACATCTAATTAAAAAGAGATAGAAGGTTTCAAGTAAATTCCTTTAATGATAATCTGCTTACTTGCGCGAACCCACATCCTCACTAGCTTCCTTCTTTCTCGATAGTTTGCATTACGGTAAAAACGTGTCTTGATTTTTCAATGCTAGGCACTTCCGTAAAACCAGAGATGATATATGGTTCTTGAGAAATAATTTCTTCTGTATAGGGTGTATGTAGTTGCCGTAGTTCTCCATTAGTACTTTAGTTTGTATAGTCTGTAACGCTTCCCTGAGACAAAACTAATGGATGAACTCTGAAGTTCTACAATATTTTTTTCTCTACTACTTCTACTACAAATTTATGACCAAAATGGAGAATTATATAAAATATAATTCTCCTTTTGAATCAATAACTTGCCAACCTACATTACATTTTCGTATCACTGATCTAATAGGTTGACAGTGAAAATATCAAAACATAAATTTTGTACAGCCCGACCACCACGATAAAACTAAGAAGAGAAGTTCAAATCTAAATGATAGTCACACAGATTAGATCCCTCCTTTAGTAGGCTAATTGACGTCTCTTTTTTCATAAAGTCAGGACACCATTTTGGTCATAAAATTGGTGGCTGAAAAAATCAAACATGGCTCTCAAGCTACCGAATAGGGAAAGAAAGAGGTATGCGCTCCTCTTCCATCCCTCTATTAAGCTGTACTACATTGCAAGTACAACAAGTCAAAAGTCGGGGATTTTCAGAGACGATAATAGCCTAGTAGAGGCCATATACGGATTTGGAGTAACAGGCAGAAATTCCACCGAAGTACAACCGTCTAGTCTTAAGTGGTCATAAATCAGAAAAACCTTCCCTACCAGCCAGCTACTCGCCGAGTCTACAACCTTAAGGGTGATGTTAGAATTTCACAACCACCGATATTGGCCAGAAAGACAACCGAAGGCACTCGGTGTCAATTAGCCCAAAAAAGAAAGTTCCATCCAGCTCGGGTGGAAGGGGGGCAAACCCTCTAACCCCACAGGATATCGTCAGCAAGGGTAGTGTCACAACGGATTGGAGTCAGTATTAGTTCAGGCCATCGGTGACTTTTACCCCATCGGACAATAGGAAAACCACAAACAAGGGGAAAAAGCTTGAAGGCGTGTCAGTTTCTCGGAATCGGACCAATGAGGAACAACAATCCCCATGCAATGACAAAAGCGGGACACCGGGAAGAGAGCGAAGTCACTTGGTGGTCGTGTTAATTAGCAGAAAGCCAAGTGACTTCGCTCTCCCCCAGGGTCCGCTTTTGTTGGAGGGGTTTATTGAATGGGGTTTGTTGTTCCTCCTCTGTCCGATTCCGTGTAAGGGCACGTCTACAGTTTTACGATGGGCTATTTTATGACCGCGCTTACTTGGTTACTTCAATTAGCGAACAAAATAATTCACCTCCTCTGAAGTTAATGCTAGGGGAAACCCCCTAACTACACAAAGAGATCGGGGAGATTCATATCTCCCCTAACTGTCCGAAGCACGGCGGTTCTTTTGGTTGTAAAAGTATAGACGAGCCCTATCTAGCAATGGCCTGATGAGATACCGATGAAATGCATAGCTGACGTTAGCCAAAGATCTCCCCCCTTCCCTTAGTGTGTTGACCATTCCCCCTCTGCCCTCGGTTAGGCTGACAATAGAGTTTTACAACCATTTTGTGAGGTCGTGCAAGTATCGAACAAAAGAAAACCCCTCCTCTGACGGGAGTGCGAGGGGAAATCCCTAGACCACACAAAGAGATCGGGACCATAAAACTGAGGGTTGTAAAAGTTTATTCTCACCCTAAGCCTTTGTGTTCGTATAACACCATGTCTTACCGAGGAGGGCCGCTGACGAGACTTGGAAGCCGGCGTTGCGCTGTGGGCCCACGGCCACGGTCTCTTGCACCGCCGCCTTCACCGTCTTGGCGAGCGTGGCCGTGCACTTGAGGCGCATCTCCTCTGCCCGGAAGTGCTCCTCCTGCACTCGGAAGCGAAGTCCCAGCTTGCCCGACGACAACCCGTCCGGGTACGACGTCAGCGGGTAGGCGCTCAGGAACTCCGCCTTCACCTGCAACCACACACA
The DNA here is from genome assembly GCA_024610705.1 of Tetragnatha versicolor. Taxonomy (NCBI): domain Eukaryota; kingdom Metazoa; phylum Arthropoda; class Arachnida; order Araneae; family Tetragnathidae; genus Tetragnatha; species Tetragnatha versicolor. The sequence goes on along the minus strand of JANDEH010000010.1, from coordinate 55,363,946 downwards.
CTCATTCAGGCGCTTGCAGAAGCTTCGTTTCTTCAAGCGTTGCTCAAGCGTCTAAGTTTAACTACCCTGCAAACGCTGCACAGGAACACTTTTTTTGTCATCAAATTGACAACACTTTATTAGGGTGTAGGGTAGACAAAACACATTTAAAATTTAAATAGGATTCCTGATAATTTTGAATTAAAATCATATTTAAATCTTCTGAATTATCTAAAAGTTAATACACTTGAGTGTAAGAACATTATTTATATTCTTTGTCTTTCTCTTTTCGAATTTATTCTAGACTCAGTCAGTAGGGTAGACTAGGGATACTTGATCCCTAGGGATACATGATCCCTAGCCAAAAAATGCACTAAAATAAAATGTCAGATCTTTGAAATCTGGCAACAATTTTTAAGTTATACTTGTACACAAAAACTGGCAACACTACATCTTTTTCAGTCAATTTATTTCAGCACAAGAAGTGATTGCTTGAATATTGCATGGGAAGCTTTTTTCTAGGTAAATATGTTATTTTGTGTATTGTCTCAAATATGCAACTTAAAAACTTAAACTAAGTGTAATTTCAAAGTATAGGCTGTCTTTAACAATTAAGTAATTTCATTAGTGAGCATCCTTTAATTATTTACTATTAAAAATGTATGTTTTGTATGAATCGCATATTAGGGATACTTGATCCCGTTCTTTCGAGGGATACATGATCCCAGGATCAAGTATCCAGAAAGCACTTCAGTTGAGGATCCTTCTTACATCTTACATGATGAGGTTGAACAAGCTGAATTAGATGATCCTTCTTTAAATAAAAATGATTTTGTTTTAGTTAGATTTGCCACAAAAAGGAGGGTTTCCCATTATGTTGGTCAAGTAGAACGTAAAGTTGGGTTTTCAGAATTCGAAATCAACTTCTTAAAAAGAAAAGGTACCTCACTCAACCAATTTGTTTTTCCTGAAATAAAGGACAAAAGTGTTGTAGATGAAAATGATTGTGTTAAGTTGCCTCCTCCAGTTAGGATGAGTGAAAGTTTAAGAACTGCATCAACTCTAATGTATGTGTTTGACTTTTCTGATTTTGAAAACATTTGCTAAGATTTCTTTTTTTTCCAAGTAATGCTTTTACCTGCAACTGCATACACCTCCACTTTTATTTTCAACAAATACAATTATTGTTACAAGAAGTAAATAAGATTTTATAATTTTTGTTGCAAAGTATTTGCATTATTCGTTGTAGTTTTAGCTCCATTAATAAAACTACTTACTATTTGTGTATAATTTTCATGTTTGTATTGTTATTAATACCTAAGAAAATGAATTAAAATTATGGTTATTTTTAAAAATAATATTTAGTAAACGAAATATATAGGTAAATTGCTTGTATGATGAATGATAACGTAATTTCTGAGTGGGATCAAGTATCCCCAACGAAGGGATCATGTATCCCTAGGTGTTGGGATACTTGATCCCTTTATAAAAAAAAATTAAAAACTAATTTTACTAAAAGTATCTGTTATCTTTCTAGTAATTTTTTTGTCTTTTGGGTAGAGGAGAGTGTTACCAATGTTCATGCCAAAAATTTCTGAAAAGTGATGATTTGCAGCTGAGAAAACAATTAAAAACCTAAGTGGGGATCAAGTATCCCTAGTCTCCCCTACCACAATTTGGTCAAAATTTCGATTGAGATTTTGCAATAAAAATGAAGATAATACTTTTAGAATTATTCCTGAAAAGTTTCATATTGATATGGGGAATCTAACTTTAAAAATTTTTAAGTTTCTAGAGCAAAGATAGCCCTAAGAAGCCTAGTTTTCAATCTTCAAACGGCTTTTTCCCAAAAAATCCAAACCACTTCAAACTTTGTAGTCATCATCAGTAACATATTAACATCTTTAGGCATAAATTTTACAATATATTTACTGTATTTTTTTACAAATTAGTAAAGGCGGGGGGATTTAGGAAATTTTTTTCCAAAAAAATCCAAATTTCAGAGTTTTTATTATTTTTCAGAAACTTTTATAGCTATTCAAATTTCCATGTCTACAAGTGACTAATGTTTGATTTATGTTAAGAAAAGAATCAACTCAGAAGAATATATGTTAAGGGAGAAGTATCAGTTTAAATTTAATGCAATTTCGGGCATTTTTTTTAATTTAAAAAGTAATATAAAGTTTTTAAAAGTAATAAAAAGTAATATATAATTTAAAAGTAATATATTTAATTTAAAAAGTAAGTTTAATTTTAAGTTTTTTGTAATTTAAAAAAAAGTTTAACTCGCTTTTTGGGCTAAATATGAATTAGTATGAAGTAAATACATAATTTAACAACTAAAAAGATAGTAAAATCCTGTTATTAGAGAAAAATTTTTTGGTACTGAGTTCCCTTGACTCTTTCAATCCTAAGACGCCTGAGATCGTCATTGAAACTCATGAGAAATTTGGGGCTATCTAGATCTGAAAGCGTTAAAGTAAGTTAATTAGCCTTATTTTTTCATTTTACTATAGTTTTTTACTAGTACTTTATAGATATCTGGTAAAACCAATAAGGAAAAACTGAGGAGATAAACACGAAACCTTCGCTGGGAACAGTTTGAAATACTCAAGAGAATACCAAACTTGAAATTCATCAACACTTAATTATCCAAAATCATTTTTTCAATTTGCAAACATCAAACCCTCACAAAAACATCCCCTCCCAAATAAGAGTGGTTTCTTTCCAACATTCCTTTTGAAATTGTCGGCCAAAGAGATTGTCACTCGTCCTATTTGACTTCCTTTCTGTCAGAGCAAACCAATCTATTGTACAAGAGCAGAAGAACAATGCTTTTACAAATATTAGACATGCACTGGTTTCTATCACTTCTCCTCGATTGCACTCTACCTCGTTCCATATATTTGAGAAACGTATGTTTTCAGAACTTCCGTTAAAATCATGCACCTCTTTTTTATTCCCTTCTGGTAATTTTTTAGGTATATCAATTTTTTTGGTTGAAAATACACAAGGGATAGACACAAGGGTAAATTTTTGTGACTACCTAACTTTTACATCACATTATTCATATTTAACCAGATTTAATATTCTTCAAACCAAATTCATTCACAACAAGAAGGAAAAAGGGGAAACAATAGACATACAATATTGAACAATAAACATGCACAATTTAACAGAAGTCACAACACTCGCAATAAACAACTAAACTAAAAACGGAACCCAGATAATACTGAAATATCCAAAACAAAATAATATATTTATTTCATTTTAAGCCAAATCGGGAAAAAGATCCCCCTCCACAACTATATTTTAAAATTTATTTATAATGTTGAATTGGGTATGAAATGTTCTGTTATAAAACTAAACATATAAATGTTTTAAGACATCGAGGGTATTTAGTTTTTTGAATAAGCTCGAATTCAACACTGTTTCAATTAAATAAATACAAACCATTTTTTCCTTATTATATGCTTCTCCTTACTTACGGAAAAAATGGGGCTTTTTTTGCAAGTTGCCTGAAATAAAGCACCTACCTCTCAGCCACAATCCCGCTCGGAATCGGCTAATAATTTATGGGAAAAAAATAATAAAACCACTTACCTAAACCCACACCAATACAGTTGTGTGTTGTTCTTATACTTACCAATGGTGTATATGAAAATTCCTGAAGTTTTGACAACTAAATTCTAGGGAACCACTTTTTTAAGAAATTTAAATGCTTTCGAACTTGAAAAGTGGAATGTGTTTGAATGGAATCTATTCGGTTCCGAACGATTCCACTGATCCAGGTTCGATTGCGTTCTGTTAGAATTTTTATTTAGGTGAACTGTTACAGTGCATTATATTTTTTTAAATAAAATTATCTATCTCTCCCTCCGCCCAATGGAAGAACATCGGTTTTTGAAGAAAAATGATCAGTTAAAACCCCCAAAAACCAGTTCCTTCCAAATCCCTTGTGTTTAGGACTTACCTCATTGTCATTCACAAACCACTGCAACTGCGCCGGTTCCAGGGACCTGGCTGAGGAACAGTTCACATCCACCGTATCTCCGACGAAGTAGCGAGGCGAGCCCCCAGTGATGCTGGGCCCATCAATGCCTGGAGGCACGTGAGGAACTAAGGAGTCAAAGGGTGAGAAAATCCTTTAGGCTCATGAGAAAATTTTCATTCATCGCTATCATCGTTCATCGCGCGTCATCTAGAAAAGAGGTTACCAAACTGCGCTCCGTGGCACATGTCCAGGTGCCTTGGGAATAAATTCGTTAGAAAGTTTCTCTCATGACAGTATAAAAACTAGATTTTTCTCCTTTGAAAAGGCATTAACTTTAAATTTTCTCATCTTAAAAGCTCTAAATTTAAATCATTCTTTCTTGAAAACGATTAAATATAATTATTTAACGATTAATCTCTCTAATTTTAGTATTTATTTATTATTATCTTTTCCTATGTTAAGTATTAGGTCAATTCAATTTTTTTCTCTTGAAAATTACTGCATGATAATAGTTTCTATTGAAATGTGCTCCGTGACAAATTCTTTCTTCCAGGAGTGCTCAAAGACTACGCGAGTTGGGTTCCAATTATAAATGTCCCTAAAGATAGTAAAAGTGTTTAAATATCGTTAGATCTTAAATATCCAATTAACCCTCTCGGCACCAGAACATCAAAAAATTTTTAAGTATATAATTATTATTTAATCTGTGGAGACACTTCACAATTTGAAGCAAATAACTGCACAGGTTATTCAAAATAACAATAAAAATATTTCATGAATTTATTTCATATGAAGATCATTAAACTGTAACTGAATACAAATTTTCCTTAGAACAGAGAAAAATAAATTTGTTTCACCGTTTTTATAAGTATGCCTTCGACCAATATTAATTACTTTCATCACGGAAGTATGTATAATATGTGAAATGTTTTTAAACATCTCGTGCACATTATGTTAAATATGTATATTTTTATTTTTATCGTTTCAGGTCGAAATATTTTCCAAATTTCTTATTTGCGTGCAGGTTTTCCGAAATCCAACATTTGCCTTTAAAAAGTTCAATTATAAAAAGTGAACCCTGATATGGTAAACAATATCGCATAAAGGGTATACATTCGGTCTAAAATAAACACAGTTTATTTTCTAATATTGTGTTGTTCGTAACCCCAAAAGGTAAGATCATTTCTCATCTATAATTCCCTGGAATCCAATTCACTTAAGTGTCATCATAAGACAAATTATTTTCGGAAGAAAACCTGTAGGGAAATGTTTTTTTAATTTAACACATTACGAGGCAAAGTACTAAAATGAATTTTCTTTTGTACGAGAATATATTGTGAAATGAATTTCAATATTAAAAGTTAATGTTTTTGAAATTGGTTTCTTGTTTTTAATATAATTTAAGAGGATGAAAGTAAGGTAGTATTAGTATCCATTCTCTAGTGCAGTAATTAAATTGGTGAGTCTAAGGACATCGAGACTTTTTTCTTTTCTCAATGAAGATATGACACTATAGAAATTCGTAAGATAATTTTATTCCATTTTTATATCCAAAAAAGTAGGGTTTTAAATGAACTTAACTAACTTAATAAATTCAGAAGAAAAGAATGTACAAACATTTAAGTCTGCAATCAAATGAAACTTCAAATGAAATTTAAAATTAAGTTAAACTAAACTCGGTATTAAATTAATAACGCATAGATACCTCATCATCAATGATCACCTTCAAACGGGTCTTTCGATTCTTTCTTTACTCACCGATATTTGATTTCCAACAATATCTCTGAATTATGCGGTCTTGAGAAGCGTGATAACCCAATGAGTTCATGGACCTGATTTGATGTTTCGGTCAAGCCAGATTGGGAAAACAACAACTCTTAATTACTTTGCTTAGATAAATTGTTGTGCTCTATTTTTAAACTTTTTGTACTGAAGTAGCTTTTGATATTTTAGTTATACCCCTTGTTCCTGCATACTGGGGTGGGTTTATGTAATGTGTGATATTCTCTTCATTTTATTATCGGTGCACAAAAAATGAACTCTGTTTGAAGGTGATCATTGATGAAGTAAGTATCCAGGTGTTATTCAATTTAATATCGAGTTTATTTTAATTTATTTTGTGAAGCTAAATTTGATTTTATTACATCCGGAGTTTCCGGAATTTGCACACTCTAAAGTCGTATTGAAAATTACTCACAATTTCATTTACTTAGTCAAATCTAACTTTTTACCCCTGTTTGGAAAACGTTTTCTTTATCCACCAAGCAACTATCTGAAAAGTACTTTTTCCAACACACTCCTCTCATTAATTATTAATTATATACAGTTTAAAGTCAATGGTCAAGAATATCTTCTCAAGTTTTATTCAAAATCATTTATGAAACAAGTAGTGAACTCTCATAGAAAAAATTCAAATGTAAAATTTGAATTACTAGTTTCGCAAATGTATACGTAATTTGTACTCACCGTGTTGAAATTCTGTTCCTGGTATTCCATCGGTTACTATGAGCTCAATGCTGCTTTTGGAATGAACCAGTGACACAGAGGCAATACATTGAAGATTAAGAGTACCTTGCCCTTGCCTCAAATGACTTGGGTCAACAATAAAGAAAAGTTTTGATTTGCTAGTTCCTATTTCACTTTGGTAGGTTTCTGTGTATGTATTCCTTACGTAGGCATCAGGAGCCTGTAACAGGGAAAAAAACATCACCTGATTGGACATTGTTTTTTTGTCTGTATTTTAAGAAAGCAGAAATTAGTTTCCTTGCTACGCTCTCTTAGTAGAAACCTCATAAATAGTACACGTTAAGGTTTTATTGGGAGCCCACTTTCCAATAAAGAAAACTGAGGTGTACCATACATTATAAATTTAATATTAATCGATTTTAATTTGATTTTTATTAATATCGTACCATGTGACGCGGGAATATTTCAAATCATGAAATCATCTTTAGAAACTGGTCTTTCACCGACACTAAAACCCTGTAAAAAGTAGTGCCTTTACTTTAATCCTCAAATGGGACTCAGGGTGCTAAAGTTATCCCATCCTACTCCTACTGAGAGGATAAAACGAGTGGTTTGTCGAATAAAAGAAAAACTCGTTGTCCTAAAAGCTATAAAATTTCACAAATGACCCTTTTGAAAATAAAGTTATAGCAAATAAAAATCCTTTAAAATTTGTTTAGTAACTAAAACAATGCAATAAGACTCATAAAATTTAGATTTCGATAACTTTCAAAATATTAAACTTTATAATTCGCTTATGTAATTTTCTAGTTGCTATGTCACATTTGCAAGTAGCGTACATTAATTAAGATTAAATTTTAGAGTACACTACTTATTGTCCCATTCACCAGTGATTGAAACAGCATTGTTGTGGCACTTGTTTTTAGTAGCTCGCTTCTAAATCCACATCCGGCACGGTTAAATGAGAGCGATATCGACGAGAGCACACCTTGGGCGCGTGAAGTAGAGTCTAATAAAGCGGCTCTCTCCAATTGGAGTTTGGACGGTCATTCAAACGGGAATTCAAACTAAACCGAACAAACGGGACCAAGTGAATCAATTCCCCTTCCGAGCTTGTTTAATTTGGGAGGCCAACAATCAGTTACTGGAGGACGGTTGAATGGGCAGGAAAATCTAATATGAAAAGCATATAGGCTCACCTTCTCGCCGTTGATGTACCAGGTTAATTCTGCCGCAGGTTTGGAGGGGCCGAACGCGCAGCTCACGTTCACGGCCGAGCCGATGGGATAGCGCCGCTGCACCCCCGAGATCACGGGCTCGCCCTCTGGGATCACTGCGGAAGCAAGCAGCCTTTATTCGCACAATGGAGGGACAAAGAAAGGGCCGCGTTTCCCGAAATAATGCATTCGGGCTGAAATCTGTGATTATCAGTGAATTAATATTTTTAGATTATTCATTTACAAAAGTGGGCAATGATAAGTGAATTGGTTTCCTAATTATGCTTTGTGAAGTCCTCCAAGCACTCTGCAAAGATGTTGCATCTTTAAATACCGCTCTTAAAGGGCTAAATCTAAATTGCTCTCCTGAAAGTGCGCTACATTTTTTTACTAAAAATAAAAGCGAACTTTTTTTTGTGACTTGAAAAGTTTGGTTTTAGAATCACTTACTTAGAGTTGTCAGATTTCTCTTGTGTGATGATATTAATTTACCGTTGATAAAGTTTGCATTTGATGTAAAAATTGAGATTATATTATGATTCATTCGATAGTTCTAGCATTTTAAAATTAATCGAAGATAGTTAGAATGTTCTAACGAATGTGGGAACTTTATTTTAACAATTTTTGAGTAACAAAAGGGTTTTTTTTATTTTTGAAATCTCAACCAATTTTTAAAAGGTTAAAAACTATTTTTAAGCCGTCTTCCCATGTTTTTCTATCATAAACTGTTAAAGTTATAGAAAAAAATTCAGCATTTTTGTTTTGATAAAATTTTACTACTTCTGCTAAGAAAATATGGGGTAGGTAGGTGGGGGAAAAGCCCCACAATTTTCAGTTTTTTTAATATTGTGGTCAAAGGTTGGTAGATAATCCCAAAATTTCAAATGGAGGTCTTAGATTAAGATCTTACCTATAAAACCAATCCAATTTTTAGCTTCTTTTGATAGCAAATAAAGAGAAAATTACAATTTGGTAGAAAAAAAATCGCTTCAAAACCATCAAGGTGGAAGAACGTCCATGATGAAAGTAAAACTTTAGATAGATAATTATCTCACGTTAGAGAACATTTTTTAAATTATTTGAAATATAACATCAGAAAACTTTAAAGCGCTCTGGTGAAAATATGCATTTTGCAGATATGCCGGTTTGATTTCACAGCGAAGATTTATTAAATAACACTAGTCAACAAAATTGAATTTTTTTCTGGCTCAAGAACAAAAATGGGTAATCCTATTAGAACTTTTTACTCTGAATTCAAATACGCAAATTGTTCTCCATCACCCTCAGTTTTTTCGTGACACGTATTTTAATATTGATCTAAATGTTGCATTTTACATATAAACTTGATAGTATTCAACTTACTTAAAGTGTAAAGGTTGAAATTTTCTTCGGTGTATATAGTATCAAAAAAATTTTCCATTAAAGGGCCTAGAAGTAACCAGCAAGAATTCTAGCCCCACATTGTCTGTGCACCCTCACTTTTGGGTAAATATTAATAATCAAATGGTTTTGACTCAACAGCATCTACCAAAAATTATTATCATGGACTAAAATCAAAAGATAAGATCCATTACTAACAAAAATTTAAAGGAGTACAGAGACATTCCACTGATAAAAGAGCTCTATGCATCTTTGCAAACTTTAATAAAACAACTTTAATAAAAAATTTTGTATAATTAGCTACGATATGATCATACCAGAACTTATTTCATGATTTATGGAGTGTGTTCCAGCTTTGAACGAAATTTTTAGGGAGCATGTCAGATATGCTGGATCAATGTTATCTTAAGTCAGATTCTTTCTCCTGGATCCCTCCTGGTGGGTGGAATAAGGACTACAATCATATTTTTAGGTCTCGTATGATCTTTATTGAATGTAGGTTTTAGAATCCTAAAATTAAGTTCGTTCATTCAATATCTCTTCATTCAAATAACTCTCGAGATAGCCACAGTATGATTGGCGTAGCACTGCCATCTTTAGAGAGAAAAATTGGACCGAAATTACCTTCTAAAAGCCAGTGTAATTAAAAAAAATAGGGTTTGCTATAGTGGATATAAATAATAACCATCCATAATTATTAAATAATTAAATTAAAATTTTATTTGTGTTTATTAGTTATCCTTGAAAACAGTTACTAAGCACTACAAAACAATATTTAAAAATTTGAATTGTGCAAAATCTGAGAGTGATAGAAAAATTCTGATTGCAGATTTGAAATCAGAGTGAAAAACTACCATAGAAACACTATAAAAGTATCTTGAGCCAATAACCTTGTTTACCACTCTAATTAATAAATAACAACATCATTGTTTGCTCAATAATAAAAAAATTAGAAAAAAGTTTGGTCTTTATAATTTTATTCATCTAAACCTGGTTAATTTTTATTATGTTGAAGCGCGCATAGCTGAAACAAAATGAAAATACTTCTGCCTCTGTGAAAAAATTAGGGGGGTTTTGTAATAATGGATTTTAAAAATAAAAGAAATTTGGTATGCTTACTTTTAAAAAAGTTTTAAAGACTTATATGCTTAAATTGACTTAAAAGTATGAAATCAGTGATTGATACACCCTACTATTAAAATTGGCAATATGTTTTTTTGTTCTAAAGGGTTGGAGATGGAGTGATTTTTCTAAGGTTAGATAGAAACTTTACAAATCAAGAAAGTAAATCAATTCAGGTAATTATCATTTAGGAAAAGAATATTTACCATAAACGTAAAGTTCTTTTTCTGCCTTGATTGTTCGGAACTGTGGCATTTCTGTTGATACTTCGCATCCATACATTCCTTCTGTTTGCATTTCACTTGTATACAGAAAAGCGTGAGTAGCATTTGAGTGGTGAAGCTAAAAATGCACATATATTTTTGAAATTGAAAATAAATGTTATGAAATAAAACAATTATGCCAAGGTGTTCAATGTTCAATTTTTAGATTTATTGAATGTGCAATGGTGATGGAGGTCAAAGATACGAGACCAAACGAAAAATATATGGTTTAAAGACCCACTTACAGGAGAATATTTTTCAAGTCTGCAATTATGTTTGAACCATAAATCACTATCACTTAAAAATAAGCAAAATGTTAAAGAAGTTATAAATCATCGTTCTAAAAATGTAATTGGAAATATTTGCCATCTTACGGGATGAAAACGTTTTAAATTTAGAATCTATTATAATGATAATGTTTCTATCTGTTCATGGTCTTGTATCATTTTAAAACTTATTTTCATTAGTTAGTAAATAAAGCTTATGATTTCTTAAGCATTATAGTTAAGTTGTGCTCTATTTCAGGGGAAAAAATATTTTTCGAGACATCAAAGTTCGAGATAACGAGGGTTTCTTGTAGTAATTAATACCTATGAAAGCTTTTAGAGCTTTACGCGATTTCGAATTTTTCCTTCTTTTTGACCCTTCATGAAAACTAACATAAGTTTCAGTAGATAATAGAGAAAAAGATACATTTTTTCATCCATCATTCAACTTCATCGGGAAAGAAAAAATGTCGATCATTAACAGATGATCTGAACCAACGACCTTCTATCGGAAAATGATAGATGTATCCGAAACTATCCTCATACAGTTTCAATGGTCCAGCCAACTATTCAAAATCTATTTTGTGTAGCGGAACCATTGATTCACACTTAAGAACCGGTTCCTTCCTTTCTCTTAAGCACCCGTTCGTTTCATTTAATCATTTTTGTTTCCCCATTAAAGCGGTGCTTAGCGGAAGTTCCTCGGAATTAACAGGGGTATCATCGATTATTGACAAAACCATAACTTTTACGCTTAAAAAACACACCACAACCTTTCAAGGTTCTAATGAGTCTTAGCTCTTAAAAAACCATTATCTTTGTTTTAATCGGGTTTTTACCTACTCATATATCTTTTTTTCTAACTCTTTACCATAAACAAATGATTACATTTGAAATTTTCGAATGAATTGGCATTTCTAATACCAAAGGCAGTTTAGAAATAACTTAAAACTCTTTGGTTTATTAGGTATCTTTATATACAGGGTGTTTCAAAAGTCCGTTTCGTGGCTTTCATTTGAAACCAAAGTCGCCTAAGGTCATGGAAGTAAGGAAAATCCATTCAAATGACTTACAGCGCCCTAAGTGGCGAAATAAAAAATGTAAAAAATTAATCAAAAACCTAAAAGATATAGAGAAAAAACCTCAGTGAGAGTATTGTTGCCACCGTTATGAATAACTCACTAAAAAGTTTCATGAAAATATCGCGAATATTCACGGAGATATTAGCATGTGAAAATATCCCTTTTTCAGGCAAAAAAATTCACTAATTTGCAAATTTTTCAGTTGTACTATTATTAAGTTTTATGTTTGTTTAGTTGAAAAAAGAAAAAATTTATTCAATAAATTTTAAAACTTGCACATTTACGAAATCTCCAGAAATAAATTTATTTACACACCACTGACTTTACGTCCCACTTTGAGACTTGTGCCTTCGGCTTCGATTGATGCCCTTGAGTACTTGTAATTTGGGTTTAAAGATAAAATATTAAAAAAATAACAAGTGGTACACTTGACGCCTGATAATCATAAACCGTAATATAAATGGCACACTAATCGAAAAAAGTTCACCATCCCTGCTCTAGGACTTCAAAGTAGACGTGTTAGGCATTGTTCTCGTTTTTTGACGAATTAAGATTTTTTTAATGGTTACAGTCCTTCAGTCCTCAGATAGACATTACTAACTCTTCTCAGATACAACTGGCTTGACAGATCAGAGCTTTGATGCTTCAGTCCATAACGTTGTTAGAAGATTACACAACTCTAGTTGGTCTCTTATGTCATTTCTCCTTTGTATTTCAAATGTTATAAACATGTCCCTATAATACGACTTGCAAGGGGTAATGTCGGCCAAAAGAATTAGCAACTAGTGGCTTTAGGAGTTTTACATTGTTTACTAGAGTGGCTGAGAAGATATTAAGGTATATCAATGCAAAGACCAAAAATATTTAAACCTAGAATGAGGTATTTGCATGAGTAAGGGATTTGCTTGATTTTATACTTTTTTGATACATTTTGGTTTAAAACTCCCAAAATTTTGATTTTAAGTTCAAAAATGTGTTTTAAATACACTCATTGCCATAAAAAATAGCGCACCAGGAAGATATAGAGATATCAAAGCCAAATTTATTTCCATGATTACTCATAGTATGAAGGTTAGTTGATATAAAATTCAGCCTTCCTCGATATTAGGGGGCCGAGAAAATCGGTAAAAAGTGTTGACTCCATAGGTGTCCATAACCGCCACCACAGGCCATGATATTGGGGGAGAGAGGATCTAAATGGACTTTTGGGGATTGGAGGACCATGCTGCCTCCCCGCGTAGTCAAATTTCATTTGGTGCACCCGCGGACGTTGCATACCAGACGTTGCATGCTTTTCCTGAGGACGGGACTTTTTTTGTGAGCATTGGTTCTAGAGAACTGGAAGGCTAGGGTAAAAATGCTACATAGGGGGGTAAGAAGAAAGCTTGGACATCGCGTGCAACATGTGTTTGTTTATTTTTCCCTTGAAACTTGTCCGCAGGCCAGGCCTGAAGATAAGAACGGACAACCAGCTGCAAAACCTCAATCGTTCAGCTCTGGTTGTTTAATGTACCGGTTAATCATACTGAAAAGATGCGGCAGTGGAATGGATGTCGTTTGCAGTACTGTGGATTACGCGTTTGGTCCGCATAGCTTCGTACATCTTTGTCTGTAAACATGGGACTGACCTTAGGCCTTTCTGTTTCCAATAGTGCTCCAAATAAGGGAATTATCATCTCAATTTTATGAAATTGTGCTTATGAGAGAATCTCACTTCGCTCTGCAGCACCACGATGGTTGGATATGAGTTCGAAGACACCATGGAGAGAGCGCGCTCAGCTGTGGATTTTCTAATCATCACACGGAGTGGTGATTCAAGGTAACAGAGTGGTGGTGCATTGAATTCCATTTCTGCAACTCCTGAGTATGATTTACCTGTACATTTGCCAACCAGACGTGTACCATTGAGATTTTATAGCTGTTGTCCGTCCTTACCTTCAGGCCTGGCCTGCAGACTAGTTTCAAAAGAAAAATGCACAAACACATGTTGCACCCAATGTCCAAGCTTTCTTCTTACCCCCCCCTATGTTACATTTTTACCCCAGCCTTCCCGTTCGCTAGAACTAATGCTCACAAAACAAGTCCGGTCTTGAGGAAAAGCATGCAACGTCTGGTATGCAACGTCCGCGGGTGCACAAGAGGAAATTTGACTACGTGGGGAGGCAGCATGGTCTTCCAATCCCCAAAAGTCCATTTAGATCCCCTCTCCCCCAATATCATGGCCTGTGGCGTCTGTTATGGACACCGATGGAGTCAACACTTTTTACCGATTTTCTCGCCCCCCTAATATCGAGGAAGGCTGAATTTTCTATCAACTAACCTTCATACTATGGGTAATCATGGAAATAAATTTGGCTTTGATATCTCTTTATCTTCCTGGTGCGCTATTTTTTATGGCAATGAGTGTAATTTAAAATTCAATTTTATTTTTGTCAAAACGTCAGAAAAGTCACGTTATCAGAAAACGGGCTTCTATTGGATGTGACATCACAGCTCATGAAAACCATTGTGTTTACTATTTTCACGTGATCAGAAAACTTGCTTCTATTGTATGTGACCTCACAGCGCATGATTTGGGATTCGAAAGTGTTTTCGCGCCCAAACAAAAACGAAATTTCGAAAATTCATATCTCAGAAACTTGGCTACGAATATACTTGATGTAAACGTCATTCTTCATGGTATGGTTTTTTATCTACTATTTTAATAAAATTTAATCTCAAAACGTGAGAATACCTCATTGCATGATTATTAGTTTTAAAAATAAAATTAAAAATATTTTTCAATTTATTTATAAAATCTGTCCAGTTTTCAAACTCGTTAAGGCCAAATGACGCTACATCGCCAAGCATTTTACATACCGTCGGAAATTCTGCATGCCTTTTTTAAATCCGTATTCAAGTAGAGAAGAAAGTTTAAATGAAACTTTTCAAACATCTTTCATTTTCAATTTAATGATTGATAGTCCATTAATCTAATCCCATTCCGAAACGCTTAAGCCTCTCAAAACCAACGAGCGTATGAAGGGAAAATTAAGTTTGGGACCAGAGAGGAATTTCTGAATAACCTCATCTTCTCCAAATCAAAATGAATAAAAGGAAACTTAAAAACCCTTTCACTGCAGATTTCGCTCAAGATAGATATTGGGTTTAATGCTCCTCCAATTCGTTTGAACTGAATCAAATAAGATTTGTTTCATTTTCTGCCATTTGTTAAGTTCGGCCGCGCTCTCAGCTTTACGAAACGCTTGGCTACACCTCAAAATTTATTACGCAATTCCCCGTAACAATTGTCTCACATCGTAGAAGTTAGCCAACATACGTCTCTCGAAAGGATTTCAAATGCGAATTTACCTAAGCGAGATGGTTTTTATTGAAATACTCCCGATCTGATTAGCCGGCTGCGAGGAAACATACTAATGAAGCATGTTTTAATACCTGAAATTTAGATGATAGGATATTTCTCGGGAGATGACATTTGAGTTTTTAAATGACAATGTTTATCAAAGTGTAAGGAAAATACTCCTTTATCCCTTGGGGTTCATGTAGGGCAGTGTTTCCCAACCTTTTTCGGTCCATGCCCCACCAAAGCCTTTTTAAATTTTCCATGCCCCCCGGTCTCAGTGGCATATATAGAAATATATTTTGAGATGGAGCCAAAATTATTTCTTAGCCCTTCCTCCTATATGTATATTTAATAAGTCTGATGAAGCTTTTCAGAACGTTTTTAGGTAGAATTTGCATGCTAAAGATCTAAATCAAGTTATAAGTATTTAAGTTCTAAGTTCCAAGGGGGGTCTGGAGGTCCTCCCCCAGCAAATTTTTGGAAATTTAACTCTAAGAAGCACGTTTTTAACTAGTTTGGTACCCCTAGTTGGAAAATTTTGTATATAAATTTTTAGGTAAGATTTGCATTTTGGATGAACCTAATGTAAAAAAAGTTTCAAATATAAGCGTTTTAAAACAAAGAGATCTTGGGTCATCCCCCAGAAAAGGTTTGGAAACTAGACTCTAAAAACAGGGTTTCAACTTGGTTTTGATACATACTGGTCCAAATTTCAGACATACATTCTCAGAGGGTAATAGGATCAGATTTTGATAAACTTCTTTTGAAAAAGTTTTTATTTTTAATTTTCCCCCTGGATTTACTTTTTTTACCCTGGATTTTTAATTACACCTGGGAGCCAATTTGGTTGAAAATTTTCAAATTGCCCCCCTAGAAAATGATATTGCCTCCCGGTGGGGCGTGCGCCCCACGTTGGTTAAATTATCTACAAATTACCCAAAAATTATCTACATCAAGGGGATACATGCTATTTAAAGGGTCCCTTACCTTTAATTGTTATTAATATCGGAGGCTTTGAATTGTAGAAACTTACATGCCAAATTCAATTTCAATAATTTCCGTTCTCAGAATATTGATACTTTTCTGTGTGATCTCGGATGTTAATAAAGTAGAAATTCTTCTATTCACGAATATAATGTCTCGATGGAAAGAATATCGTGTGATCATATTTTTTCCCATACAGAAAAGGTAGTTTTAAAACAAATATTTTCATCAATATCCTTATTGGGTCGTTTGGATTACTTGTTTATCAGCCACCTAAAGTCACCAGAATTGAAAAAATAAATTTATAACTACACTCTTTCAATTCACACCCATACTTAGTTCGGTATAATTAGAGTTCAAGAAAATGGGTTTGATTAATAATCCGCATTTTGGTATTGCTTTTTAAAATCCAAGCCTCAGATTACATTTATCCTGAACTTAATTTCCTGGTCCTTTCTTCAATCAAATCATCAAAGACAACCAAGACATTGGTTTCATACGAGAGGCCACTTACGTTCTAAAGAAGACTTTTCTCCAAAACGGACAGGTTAAAAATGCGCTTCAGATCCGTTTAAAGCGAATCAAATGAGATCCGTTTGAGGCAGAGCCCG
This sequence comes from Tetragnatha versicolor, assembly GCA_024610705.1. NCBI lineage: Eukaryota > Metazoa > Arthropoda > Arachnida > Araneae > Tetragnathidae > Tetragnatha > Tetragnatha versicolor. Next base: position 55,347,239 of record JANDEH010000010.1, on the reverse strand, counting down.
TTTTTATGCTTTCATTTGCGGCGTCATACTCATGCATATTGTAGACGCAATCTCTCCAGTTAGGGATAAGGGGAACGTGCTTTTCAAAATGGAATGTCTTCTTCCTGCCTCTTTTATTATTCGAGACTCATATGAAGTGATTTGTTACAAAAACATGTGCAACCCATTTAATTTATCCTACGTCGTTTTACATCTTGCCAACTTCTAACAGCATTAATCTTGTCTTGGGGATTGCATGTCTGGAGCAGTGGGAGAAACAATCATTTATTTTTATTAAGGGCTTTATTTTGTTTCACTCTGTCTCAAAACTGTCTCTGGGATTATTTTAATCCCGCACGTTTCATGACGGTATGTTCTTGTATTTCATTCACAACTGCACAATAAATATGTACATATTTATTTCCAAGTTCATATCATTTAGTCAATAGAAAAGGTCTCTAAAGGTGAAGCGTAACACTTTTACATCGCATAAAAACTCGTTGAACGTTCCTTGGAAAAACTGGGAAACTAAGTCGTCCTTGTTTTGTAATGTTCCAGTAAAATTACTTGAACGCTAGGGTAAAAACTTAAAAACGTGCTTCAGGAATATCTAACAATGGTATTCTATTATTTTCGTTATTTCCTGCGTCATAACTTTGAAAAAAATGGGCAACCAAGTTACCCTGTTTTCCCAAGGAACGTTCCTGGATTTATTGCACTGTGAACATTGCTTTGAGAGGTGGATGAATTTAGGAATAATTAATAATTTAAACAAGAAGAGTTGCACTTTAATATTGCTTTGTGATACAAGGATTTAATATGTCTATAGAAACCAGCCACAGCTTTCTACTACCTTCCTTATTTTCAAATAAAAACAAATATTAAATAATTTCTAGCTTATTAATTTATGAATTAAATAATTTTAACATTATTATTGCAATAAAAAGAAATTTATATCAGACCACAGACAAGAAGAGACAGACCGGTCAATAGGCGGGGCTTATCCAGAGAGCTCAAGTGGCGCCTCTGACAAGCGGTACAGGCATTAATCGATTAATTTAATATTTTTTAATCGAAATCTTTATACATTTTTTTGTTGACGAAACTTGCAATATTCGATTTCGAAAGTAAACATGAAGTTTGTGTAAATCGTTTTAATCGGACTCTTTTCAATTGTTTTCAAGATTTGTAAATCATTTTAACAGTGTCTTATTGCATTAAGGCACATTTTATCTCGTTTCTTCCCTATTTTGCAATGTATGGGAAAATCTGTGTTGCATTCTTGAACTTGATTTCTAAGCCTGATAGAATTCGGTATAATTCGCGTTAATTATAGGCGTATATATTTAATTCAGATGAAAATGAATCCTAGTATTATATATTTTTATTGTCAAGAATTCATTTTGAATGTGCCTGAGATCTGGGATTCGTATTTGCAAAAGATGTGTTCGTTTAGATTCACGGGGATTTCAACTTCATTTTTGTCTTAAAAAGTCAAGGGATTATAACAAATATTTGCAGTTATTGAAATAGGAGATTTAATAAAATCATTTAGATTCTCATTATTTACTTGTGTGATTCTTGATTACTTTATATTTAAGCTTGTATTTTTACAATCGAGTTTTTCATCATATACGATCACGAAATTTTGTTGATGAACAAACCTTTATGATTTAATTTAAATTTTCTATTATAATAGCAAATTTTAAAAATTTGTTGAAAGAAAAGAAATTTTTTAATTTTAAAAAGCATTAAAATGGCTTATGTGATCGCCAAGGATCGCGATCCTGGTGACCATATGGTCGATGGATTACGTCTTCGCAAAACGTCTCCATCTCCATGGTTGCCAGACCTAAAAGCTTAACTGTAACCACAGTTTTAGTGCAGGTACCGCGGGTTGAGGGCGTTCGTGTCGTGGGCCGCCCATTGACCGGTCTGTCTCTTATTGTCTGTGTATCAGACAAACTTGCATTGAAAGTTAAATTCTCTCATTTTACTAAATGAAATTGAAGTATTAATTTACAGTTGCTTAATTTTACTGACTTGATTTCGATTAACGTTTATACAAAGGGAAAAACAATAGAGCCTCCTAAATTCCAAAGAATAGGATGACAATCGTGAATTATCACATAATATAGAGAAACATACAGGGTGTTTCAGATAAGTGTTTCATAACTTCTAGGAGGGGTAAGACACACCTAGACTACTCAGAATCACCTAGGAATGGGGATTTGGGGAAGGTCAAAATGCACCCCTAACGAGCTAGGGGGTTTTATAAGCGGGTATGGGAAGTTGACACGTAACCTTTTAAGATCGAATGAAAACCATCGATTCAGGTATCAATTCCATAAAACCTATTAAAGAGCTGAAATTTCAACTCCTAAAAGGGGGACGGATGTGCCTGGTGAGCCTGATGCTAGCAGCCTGCACGCTGTACCGTCGTCGCGTCGGTTCGATTCTGGCCTTCCCCTGAGTGTATTTTCTCTCTCCGTGTCAGTAAATTGTCTGTTAATTTTTGTCTTATTTGACGATGGTTTATAAGCAGATCCTTGAGATCATGCACACAGACCTAAAAATGTATTCTTAAAAAACAACAACACCAATACCTAAATGGACTTTATCCATTGACTATCTCTGATATAGGGCTAGGATTTATTTGTAATTGCATATTTGTTCAGGAATCTGATATTAAAGTATGCTCTTTAATTCTATATGTTTCAAAATATTTTGAATCGATTAAGACCACGTTTAATTTAAATATTTTCACATACTTCGGTTTATTTACATATTTTTACATTTTCAACCTATAACTACATATACAGGGTGATTCTAAATTACGTGGACAAACTTCGCATGGGGGTAGAGGGGACCTGGACAAGCATATTTTGAAAAACTAGAGGGGGCGCAGATGCACCTTTAAAGAGCTAAGACCTAATGTAGTGCGAGGGTGTTTCAAAAGGCCGTTTTTAGAAGGCCCGTGTGACGAAACAAAACATCATAAAATGAAAAACATTATTGCATGAGGTACAAGAGTATCCGTACAACTTAAATCCTCAAGGTGATAGAAATTGGACCACTTGCTAAACCGTGGGGTGAGTTTTAAAACGTGCAATATTAATCTCTTAGTCAAACAATGGAGTTCCCTTATTGGTATTTAGAAAAATGATGATCGGGGAAAGAATTTTCAATGATCAAACAGTTTCAATGATCAATGTTACGATCATTGAAAATTCCTTCCCCGATCATCATTTTTCTAAATACCATTAAGGGAACTCCATTTGTTGACTAAAAGATTAATACTGCCTTTTTGAAACTCACTCCACGGTTTAGAAAGTGGTTCAAATTCTATCGAATTCATGGTGTAAGTAGTAGAGATACTTCCTTACCTCTTGTAATAATGTTTTTTATTTTATTATGTTTTGTTTAGTCACACGGGCTTTCTAAAAACGGCCTTTTGAAACGCGCTCGCACTACATTAGGTCCTAGCTATTTAACGGTAAGGCTGCGCCCCCTCATTCCTTTGCGAAATATGCTTGTCTAGGTCCCCTCTACCCCCATGTGAAGTTTGTCCAAGTAATTTTGAATCACCATGTATATCCCTTTTCAAGTTTTTCAAAAATAATCACACGTTTGACCGATTTTCAAATTAAAGTAAACCATAAAATTAAATACGCATTCAAATTGTAGTTAAAATAAGTGCACCCAATGCTGAATTTAAATTTTAAAAGGTTGTGAAGTCGGGATTGTCAGATGAAACGTGTCAGGCGCGCCGAGAAGGGAAGTAGTTAAGTTTCATGGTTTTCTTTTTTTTCTTAGGACAAGACAGCACAAAAAACATGAGCTGTCGGCAAATAGCAAGAACCATCCTTTCCTACTATGTGCTTGCGTAATATTTGAACAGCCCCTTTAAAAAATTAATTAATATTTTCTTTTCATTATTACATATTTGGCATTTTTAATACATATTTTGCTAAAATAAACACATATCATACGTACATATTTTGGATTTTTAATTACATATAAATCACAGCCCTAATAATTACTATTTAACTTCACACCGTCCTGAAGTACTGATTCAAGAAATTGCCTACAAATAACCTTCTATTTAAAATTCTGCTTAAGAAATTAGAATTTACCCTTCCTAACACCACTCCGTTTGTTCATAATTAGAGCTAACTAAACTTTCCAAAGCGCATCCAGAACCTTACCTTTGAGTACAAGGATAATACATTTGCCATCTTTCCGTTGTAGGCCATAATAAATGCTGAAGAGGAAAAGAAGCCTTTCGAGGATCGAGCGAAGTTTCCAAAGTGGAAAACAAAGAGTGGTTTTCACAAAAACGCGTTTTCTGCCCGCAGAGCTTTGAAGCCTCAAAATTGAAACAAACGCCATCATAAATCAAGGCCGGCAGCATGTGCTTACCTCGGGTGAACTTTCCCTCGATTCCGCGGCCAGGCTCCAAAGAATCGGTTGCATCAGCCGGGGGCAATTATTCAGATGCACAAAAAGGGTTAATGCAGGATTCATATTTGTTTAGCACCACGGGAGAGTTATAATTACCCAACTTTCAAACGCATCCCGTGTCAGGAACTGAATGTTAAGTGAAAGGTATTTAGAAGGGGGAGCATTATCAACTTTTTCGCGTGAATAAATGCCCCTATCAACGTTGTTAAAACATTCGTATAATTGTTTAGGAAGCTATCGTTTGATAATTTAAAAACTCACTTTAAGAAAGAGACGCGTGTTTTTTGGAACCTTCATAAGCAAAGATCAAATGGTACATAGGAATAAAGTAAATTTAAATCCTGCATAAGGGGCAACGACATCGTGATTTTTTTCATTTTGACTGTATTTACATTCATTCAGAATGTAAAATATACTGGTGTGTTTGAAATAATTGCACATTTGTTCGATTTTCTCCAGATCTAGTGGACAGATTTCGATGAAATTTGGTATGAACACATAGGTTGATATAATACCTAATAACTAACCTTTCCAAAATTGTAATACACACGCATGCGCAGGAGTAATAACCGTCAGAGTTGAAAAGTATGGAATAGCGGTTCCAGAATAGAGCAAAATAGTGGATTTAAGTGGATTTATAAGGAGTATGACACCCTCCCACTATCAGGCAGGCCTCCTTGATAAATTTTATAGCATGAATAAGGCAGATAATAAAATTCCCTGTTCATAAAGTCTACTTTCTCAAAAACACAGTTTGGGGCTCCAAAGGGTTTTTTGGGGGGTGGCGAGAAATTTTTTCAAGGAGGCCCTCCTGATAGTGGGAGGGTGTCATACCTCTTATAAACCCAATGTTTTCCTCTATTTCGGAACCGCTCTACCATATCTTTCAACTTTAACGGTTATTACTCCTGCGCATGCTTGTGTATTAGAATTTTTGAATGGTTATTTATTAGGTATCATATCAACCTTATGGTGAGTAAGTTAAAATATTAAGTCGTTTTCGTCATTATAAATTTCCTGAACCATTTAAACTTGAAGAGAGGGGGTAGCGCTGAGTTAATACAGAGGAAGTGGAAACGCCCTTAAAAAACTAGCTTGCAAAAAAACCATTTAATTAGTTTTGTCATGGTTTTCAAATATTTTATATAAAAATATAGCGTTGCTTATAACTTTCAACTTGTACTTTTCTTAAGACTAATTTTTAACTAGGCATATATCGAAAGATTTTTAATGAAAAATTTTGAAAATTACATGCCTTATAAAATACTCTTCAGAGATAATATTAATATTTTTATATGATTTTTAATTGCCTTAGTTAGCAAAATAACTGGTTTGTTTCTTATTACCCTTCGTGGGGTAATAAGATTCAGTCGCTTGTGGTAGTAAGAAACAAGTAAAAAATCCCTTTCCCCTTTTACTTAGGAAATGCAATATTTTTTCAAAGAAAGCTGTTAATGAAATAAACAGTCAGTAAAAAATCAGCTTCATAAACTTAAAGGAGAATCCTGTGGAAATTTGAATGCTTTTTACTTCCCCATTTGAATCTTATTACCCAACTCTCCCCTAATATTTTAAATATTTATATCAACTCTAATCATTTATATAGTTTGAGTCAACATATCATATTCATGAAAAATAAATTCGACCTACGTTTAGTTTTAAATTTTTAAAATGCAAACAGAGGATACTTACGTCTAAAAACACACCGTCTAGTTTGTACATTTGGGCGGAAGGCATGTCACTAGGGAGAAATCTATAAAATTCCACATTGTCTTTGTACCATTTGACTGAATAGAGTTCGTTCCCCTCCAAGTCGTATCCGCAGTCCAGCCACACGGGTTCACCCTTCAGCACGAACCCAGGGACTCCCAGGTACGCGAACCGGACCGGTAGGCATTCTGAAAAAGAAGTCGTTTAACTGACACTCATAATAATCGCCAATTACAGTCATCGCAAATGGTAAATATTTGGGGAATTTTGAATACAATAAATCAAATTTTATTCTTTAACATATTTAATTTTATGAAATACTAATGCTAGACACGGGCTTCGAGCGGGTTTCAATTTAATAATAAATATCATTTGGTGTGTTACAGACGGGCTTCGCCAGTCCAAATGTGTAGCTGTAGAACTGTGTGCTAGGCATGGACCCGGACAATATGCCCAGCAGAGTGAGAAATAATTTAAAGAATCGATTTTTATGTTAACTCTACAACAATTGATCTTAAACTACAAAAATCAATGTTATATCTTACAACAATCGATATTGCTACAAAGATGTGGTGTTAAACAGCCCGTATCATAGGATGATATGTTCGAGCCCAGGAGAAAGGAGTTTAATCTTTAGTCATTCACCTCTCAACTTACATTCACTTCTCATTCATGTAAATTAACATTCACACACGTCACTACTATTTTTCCTATTTCCTATAAATACTGCTCACCGTTGTGTGTAAGGGGATTTTCGCCTAATAAAGTTCTGTTTATTTAACTAGTGTAGATTTTCCTTGTGACAATATTATACCTAAAACAATTAATGTTACAACTTCTCTTGTTATATTTGCAACAATTGATCGTTTTGTCATGATGTTTGGCATGAAATGTTGATTTTCAAGCATAAAATGGCCCAAGTTGTCAGGATGCTTCGATTTAAATTATTTTTATTCTTAAATCTTCCCGGGCGCGAGTAGAGCAACGTGGTAAAGTTTAAAAGGTAGGTGGGAAATCTTTGAAATTATAAAGGACATACATACACATATGCAGACAAACAAACATGCAAAGCTCATATTAAAATGATTATTGAACTATTTTTCAACCAGAGCAACTCTTAGCCCGTTTAATATCGTTTGTTTAAATTAGCGTTTGACTGGATTCACAAGTCAATTATAAGCCCGCCCTCACCCCACTATCCCCACCCACTTAAAGTTGGACACGTCTCAGAATTTCTTTCAATAAAAAAAGTTTTTTAACATTGTCTAACGTCTATTAAGCCGTATGGAGTAGAGAATTAGTACACAAAAAAGAATGTTTTAAATTTTAACCTCGTAAAAGGGAATTGCATCAGTAATGTGCTAAGAATTGTTTATGGCTTCGATTATACAATATATCCATCTAGAATTTATGTAAATATGTAGGTATATCGACAGCCACGTTGCAAAAGCGTTGTTTTGAGTTGTACTTGTTAAAGATGGCCTTGCGCACATCTCAGTGCCACCAAAATCGGCCAAAGACGCTTCATAACTTCTCCATGACAATTTGTAATAACCTGTAAGTTGGGAACCTCCCAATCACCAAGCAAAACTCTGTAAGTTGCAGTGACGCTGAGGGGAAGCCGTGTCGTCCTCAGAAAAACCATACTCAGTTTCATAGTTGCCTTTAATGTACAATAAAAGCGAGACAGAAAAAGTACAGTTCATAAGACGAAAAATATGCAGTTTTTTTCGTCTCCTGAAAACTTTGAGGTTTTGCACTTACAGGCTTTTGCAACGTGGCTGTCGATATAGTTCTATAAATATGAATTATCAAAAATAGTAATTGTATAAATTATACCACTTATATATAAAAAACTTTTATCCTTGTCTCTTCCACGACACCCATATTGGGAACCTCTGGTTTACATATTCACCATGCATGTATGAGTGTAGTTTCAATAAAATCATGACGCAAACTTGTTACATTTTTGTTATCACATTTGAGGAACCACTGGTTGAGGCTTCTTAAAACTTATAAAATTAACATATCAACGGTCAATTCAGGTCGCGGATAAGTGACAGGGCAACGGATTCTCATAAAACTTTCCGAAACATCGTGAATGACCCGTTACCAAAAAAAGATCTATCAAAAGCGCAATCTCCAAATTAAAGGTGGTCTATGAAAGGGGAACTAACTAAACGCGGTGTGCATATTGTGTCTTCCATTCATCCTTTTCGAGCGCAAAATTAGAAATTTCGTGGATGGATTTCTCCCTCTCCTGAAAGCTAATTGGCTCCTCACAATCATCGAAATCAAATGAGTTCTATCAATTACTGCCACATTCTTCATTAAAATTAATCGCCGCACAAGTGACGTTTGGCATTCAAATCCTCATTGTGTCTGACTGTTGTCGATTTCTGAAGTGAGTTTCCTGATTTACTATATTGGATTAAGATGAGCTGAAATACGAATATTTGAAATTGAATCAAGGCTAAGTGCCGGGGACTCTGGTTATTCTGACACTTATAACTTATAATAAATGCAAACACGCATATGTGAACCTAGTTTATTGAAGATTTATCTTCTAAAAATGCGTATGGAATATCGGGAACCAAGATAATAATACAGATGTTTATACGGAAGCAAACAGTTCGTTAATTTGAAATCCGAGTTATAGCTTTTTGAAATAAAATTTACGTGTGATGTACATGAAAGATATTTGATGTAGTAAACGATGTAGATAAATTACATGTGATTTGTGTAGATGAGGAAAGGTTGCACAAGCAGCTTCATAGAAACGTATGGCCTTTGTGTCCTTATTGGGATTTTAATAAAATCATGTGCTCTTTATGTTAAGGAATTATGCACTCCATTATTTTTTTCTAGAAAACATCAGAACATCTATATTTTAAGATTTTATTGGACAAAAACACACAAATTATCACGTTATCCGAAAAAATAAAAGCATGTTTGATAGAGAGAATATCCAAAGTGGAGGGTCCCAGCTTCATTTTGATACTACAGACTCACCCATTCCCTCAAAATGAAAGATTTAGATTTCACAAAAAGTTGGAATGAGTACTAAAATAAATAGGTCTATCATCCCTAAGTAATTCAAATAATTCATTTTTGGATCATCCAAAGGTGACCACTTTTATAGACCATCCAGTACTTTTGGTCACAGAAGTCATTGCCAAATTAATTTTTCGATCAAAACAGGGGCTTTACCTGAAAGTCATGCCATATATCCACTTTTTGTAAAATAAATAAAAAGATAGAAATTATATTTAACATGCTTTAAAAGTGCCCGACTATCTCGTCAGTATAGCCATTTTATAAAACCATTTTAAAATCTTTTGCTCTCCACTCTACCACACCTTCCTTTGATGTAACTATTTCTTCAAAGCAATAATCACCTCCGATTATTGCAAACAGTAGCCCGTATTAAGACCATCTCCACTGTAAAAAATAATCCTGCAAAAAAACAGAAAATTTCTGGCAGCAAAAGTTGCCAGAAAAAATTTGTAAGTCGAAAAATCCTGTAAACAGAAAAAAGCTGTAACCTACAGGTAAATGCCGTAAAAAGGAACTTTCTGTCAAGTGAGCTACAGATTTTTCTGTCGCCTCTCAGTAATTTTCTGCTTGTGCGCATGCACTTATTTTAGTTGATTTTTTTAAAATTTTAATCAATTAATATCCGGGGATAGAACCCAGGACCTACCGCATGCTAAGCGCGCACGCTACCACTGCTCCAAAGAAGATTCAGTATAATGTTGCCAATAGCTGAATTGGTTTTCGATGCAGTAAGTTTCTGTTTAAGTACAGATAAGCTAAAAAACTAAAAAAAAGCTGTTTTTTTACATAAAATAAATAGAAGTGCGGTGGGAATGTTACATGACAGAATATCTCTGTAAACATAAAGTCATTGTTATTGAAAATTTCTGTTTTTCTACAGTTTTTTTTTTTACAGTGTCTTACTCTCTTCTATTAAGTCAAGACTATCGTCAACATACAATTAGTCTGGTTTTTTATCATAATATATTCGCAGTTGCTAATTAAAAACATTTAGTTGATGTTTTTAGTAAATTTAGTTTTTACCACTTTAAAAAGTCTTGTTTAACAAAAAAAATCTCGCTTTACACCTACAACGACAAAATCAAGATTTTCAAAAAATTCCAGCTTTAATTAATATTATTGCAAAACATTATACATTAAACATAACTCATGCTTAATAATAAATATAAAAATTTCTACAAAATAAATTTATTTTCGAACACCATATTTTTCTGATGTTTAAAATATGGTAAGTTTAAAAGGACATGAAAAGAAATAAGGAATTGTACTCCTTTGGAAAAACACTCAAATCTGAAGTGGAACTCTTCTTTTCAAATAGTTGGCATGAAAAGATCCCCTTTTCGACGGCCAAACAGGTTTTGGTATCTGCTCGGAGGTATTACAGCATCGATAGTGTGCACAGAGAGCGGTCCTTAATCTTAGCGCAAGATTTGTAGGTATTCGTGGCACTTATAATGCACCAGGTGGACGTATTGATGATGTAGCCAGAGAGCACGCATACCGATATGCAGTCGGTGTAACGCTTCTTGACAGATAATTAGGTTTCACGGGGGATTAAGCTCTATTTGGAATGCATGAGGTTTTTCCCTAAATGGAGAAATTGGTTTCACATGTTTTATGGTTGAAGGTAAGAAATCCGAGAAAATAACTCTGTAATTGTTAAACATAAACGTATTTTCAAAAAAGTAATTATACTCGAATGCAACTTAAGTTGAGCCTGACGTCATGGTCACGCGAAAGAAAATCTGAGTAAACAGAAAGCCTGCTGGGTTGCTAGAAGCTCTTATTGGCTGGCATTTTAAAAAATAATAATAATGAAAATTTTATGCATATCGGGATGAAAAGATGCTTAATATACGTGGATTTGAAAAACTAATCATTATTCAAAATTGAAGCTCTAAATTTCACTCAAAATTCAGACACCTCGCAGAGAACTACTTTCTTTGGTTGCTCTTAGCATATTTCTACAGGCTCAAGTTAAGTCGCAACTGAGTATAGTAAATTGGTCTGTTTTATTCAAATGTTAAATAATTTTATTATGAAACCAGATATAAATTTAGAGACGCAATATTTTTAATTTTGCTTTAATTTCGATACATTATAAAAAGAAAATGTAGTAGTATATTCAATTATAATTATTTATAAAACATATAGTCCACTGAAAATAGAGTTGAACCTCAAACAAATTGCAATAAATGGTTTCTCAAAGGTTTTCTCTTAGAAATGACCTCAATAATAACATACTAAAAATCGGCCAAAATCGGCCGGGCGGAAGTTTAATTTTTTTCAAATTTTTAAAAAATGGCCGAAAAAAATTAAAAAACCCAAAACAACAATATAGACATGTGATACATGTTTATAGGTTATTGCATTTAGTTTGGAAAAAATTGAAATTTCAATTTTTAAAATTAATTTGAATAATTAGCTATATGAAAAAATTAAAAAAACCCTAAAAACCTAACAAAAACATCAAAAGAGATAAATCCAACGGTTTTCATTTAGAAATGACCTAAATATTAACATACTAAAATTTAAAAATTTTACGAGTTAAAGAAGTTAAATTTTTTTTTCAAATTTCCATTTTTTTTTGCGAAAAATGCATTTTTTTTCAAATTCGTGCCAAAAACTTTAGAGGCTTTTGAAAAGGTCATTTTTTGGTGTATATTGTCCACAGATAGTTATATAATGGAAAGCCGGTGGAATTGACCCTCAATGAATTAGTTAATTATTTTAAATTCTGATGTAAATATGCCAAAGTATTACCTTTTTTCACATTTGTACTACATTTTACCAATTTCAAAATTTTAAATAAATAATTAAGTAATTCATTGAGGGTCAATTCCACCGGTTTTCCATTATATATAACTATGTGTGGATAATATCCACCGAAAAATGACCTTTTCAAAAGCCTCTAAAGTTTTTGGCACGAATTTGAAAAAAAATGCATTTTTCGCAAAAAAAATGGAAATTTGAAAAAAAATTTAACTTCTTTAACTCGTAAAATTTTTAAAGTTTAGTATGTTAATATTAAGGTCATTTTTAAATGAAAACCGTTGGATTTATCTCTTTTGATGTTTTTGTTAGGTTTTTAGGGTTTTTATTAATTTTTTCATATAGCTAATTATTCAAATTAATTTTAAAAATTGAAATTTCAATTTTTTTCCAAACTAAATGCAATATTCGGTTTCAGCACTCAAAAATAACCTATAAACATGTATCACATGTCTATATTATTGTTTTGGGTTTTTTAATTTTTTTCGGCCATTTTTTTAAAATTTGAAAAAAATTAAACTTCCGCCCGGCCGATTTTGGCCGATTTTCAGTATGTTATTATTGAGGTCATTTCTAAGGGAAAATCGTTGAGAAACCTTTTATTGCAATTTGTTTGATGTTCGGCCCTATTTTTCGCTATTTTCAGTGGACTAATACAAGTAATAACAATTTGACATTCATGAAAATGGTAAACAGGGATCTTTAAGTGAAGAAAAGAAATTTGCACTTTAACAAAGTAATAAAACTTTTTGGACCTGTGGTTAAAAAAATTTCATTTTTTAAAAAACCAGGCACATTTCTGAAGAAAATAACGAGACATTAATTATGAAGAAAAGAAGATTGGAAAATAAATTGTCTCTAAAATAAAAACGTTTGCTAGCTCTCAGCGTCATTTTTTCACGCGGTCTAGCATTGCTTGCAAACACAAGAGGATGACAACATGCTTTACAAAATTATGTCAAAGTTATAGTTTATTGTGTTATGCAATTAACGAAGTTGAAAACTAATTTCTTAATAACGTAAAAATGTTTAACAAAAGGATCGTAACAAGTATTACATTTAAGAAAATTTTGTTTTTACTAACCGGTGTAATTATACCTCTATAAATAAGTTTGCTTAAACTAACACTAGAGCAGACTACCATATCAATTTTTTTCCTTGGACGTTAATATGAAAAGATCATTCATTAAATAAATTGAGCATTAATTTCTGTTATTTTTCGTTTTATTTATCCAATTACCTTCCAGGTAACCACGATTCACGTTCTTACCTATTTGGGTTTCATAAAATCTTTAACACTTAACCTCTTTTTAAGATTTTTGGAAGTTTAAGAATCTGGCATTAGAAAAAGAAATAACCCTTCTAAAAAGGCAATACTACTTCTAAAAGAAACGATTCTTTTGTCGGTAAAATTAAAAATCCAAAAGCCATGTCACAAACTGTAAAAATAAAATTAAAAAGGATGGCTTTATACAAAAAAAACTTTAACCGTTCATTTCTACCTTTGAACAATTTAAACCAGTTTTATATTAATACTCAGGAAATTCCACCAATATTCAAATGTGGAATTTCCAATAGCAAATATTTTTTGAACGGAGCTTCTGACCTTTTTCAGGCTATTCTCAGAGAAATTCTGCTCAGTGCGCATTTTTCATTTCTTGTTTTCAAATCCTCTGAGAATTATTAAAACCATAAAAAAAATCCGATTTGTTGAAATGAAAGAGGGAATTTTCCTAGGGACGATCTAACTTCTATAAACATTCATCTCTCTTAGAAATATATTCCTTCCAAGAAATGAATTTCAAATCTTCCTAGTCAACCGATTTATTTTGCTTTCTGAAACATTAAAAATTCATGCTATCAAATTCATTCAATATTCCGTTTTTATACTTGTCGTAAAAGTTTGCTTACGGCCATTCCTGTGCCGAGAGTTGAAGAGTGGGCAAATTTGAGTGCCGACTACATTAAAAATTCCTTACCAGGTTTACTTATGAAAAGTGATTTTTTTATTCATTCTTCAAATTGAAGCGCCCTTTTTTATGAATTGTTCCGCCTCCATTTCAGTGTTATAAAACCCAAAAGATTAGTCAACTGATATTTCATAAGTTCAGAATACTTCTAGTTTTTTAATACGCTATTGATAACACTCAATTTTAAAGTTATACCTTTTGTATGCAGTTAATTATAATTTTAATAACATTTTCCTAAATCGGTTCTAGCTAATACTATTGGTTGAGTTGTTATTCATACCTCTATCGGTTGATATTCTTCCATTTTAGAGTTGTAAATATTGAAATTATGAAACAAATTTTAACCCAATTTGGAATATAATTCAAATACTGATAGAACCCTCTTGAAGTTTTCAAGGGGAGTAGATGTCATTTATCTCTACCACATATTAACTTAGACTTACATCATAATTATCAAATAAAAATTTTTTAAAACCACGTTTTTATAAAATGCACTAAAAAGTATAAAATAATTTTTTTCATTAAAATGCACTAAAAAGTATTAAATAATTTTTTCTAACTTCTTGTAAAACGATAAACGTGGGGTTCATGCATCAGATTATAACCAAACAGCACAAACATTCACGATTCGTCCATTATTTTCATTTTATATGACGTAATGTCGCTAACTTATAGTAGCAATTACGTAAACTTGACATATTTTATATATAATCTGAGTTAATAGGGTGTAAAAATCAACCGCGAGAATCTCATTAAAGGTGTATCAATTATATATATTATGAAAGAAATTGTGTTAAATTCAGATAATTCATTAGCCCCACGTTTTCCGTTTTACAAGAAGTTAGAAAAAATTATTTTATGCTTTTTAGTGCATTTTAATGAAAAACATATTTTATACTTTTTAGTGCATTTTATAAAAACGTGGTTTTTAAAAAAATAAAAATTAATAAATTATTTTCTGCTTTTTAGTTTTGTTTCGTACATTATATAATCTATTAAAACTAAAAACCACCTCTTTGGGAAGTCAGTTCCACCCGAAAACCCCCCTGAGGGTTCAGGGGAAGCAAATTTTACCAAAACAACCCGATAATATTGCATTGTCATCCATATCTGATCTGTGTTCAAAATTTCAAGTCTCTACCTCTTCGGGAAGTTAGGTAAAAATCTATTTTAAATTCCACCCGAAAGCCCGGGGTTCAGGGGAAGCAAATTTAACCAAAACAAGGAGATAATATTGCATTGTCATCCATATCTGTTCTGTGTTCAAAATTTACCTCTTCGGGAAGTTAGTTCAAAATCGATTTCTAAATTCCACCCGAACAGACAGACCGACAGAGGGACAGACAGACAACAAAGCGACCTAATAAAAACTTGGTAAAAAGGGGTCTCACTTACTCCATGAAGAGGGGTCCAACTTACCCCAAACAATACCCCATAAAAATAAAATAAAGGGGTGAGTGGAACCCCTGCCAGTTAAACACTTCTAAATTTAAAACTTTGTAAAAATTCAAATTGCAGTATGTTTATTTTAAGTTAAACTTTTCACAACAGTTCAATAAATATCAAAATATAATGAAAACTTAGCTGGAAATACTTTTTTAAAAATTGCATCTTGAACACTCCAAAAAATCCATTCTGTGAACCAAAAATAAACTATATACAAAACCCATCAGTGTGACAAACTATAACATAGTAAATGCGAGTTAGTGTGAAATCCTGTAGATAATTAAGTTTGAGGGGGGTGACCCACTTACCCCAAGTGACCCTATAACCGTTTATATTTTGAGCTGTATATTTTAAAAATACCTATCGGGGCTATTTAAAGATTTTTGAACGACTCTGTAAAACAACTCCAAAAAAATACCTAAATAAAAATAAAATTTTTTGTTTGAAAAATTTTTAAGTGATTTAGGATGACTGTAAATATTATTTTTCTTTTTGGTTTTAAGGTGGATATAAGTTTCACAAATATTTTTCAAAGTAAAACCTTTTTCTATAACAAAAAAAAACAATTTTTGACTAACTAGATTTATATTTATGTAATTCCGTTCAAAAATGCACTAATAACTAAAACGTTGAATTTATCAATTCTCTGATCAAGTGAAACCCTTAACTCCTGTAGGTATAAAGGGGGTTAAGTCAACATTTAGTTAACAGAGTTTTGAAACCAAAAAAACAACAACGACCCACCCTATAATGAGCCCTAATCCGGAAGTGCTTCATTACCCAAATAAAGACGTCGAGTGCGTCCAGCTCATTGTAAAAATCATTCCATCTAATTCAAGACCGTCTCAGGGTGACAAACTAATATGCAATTACCTCATTACCACTTTATTTCAAATGATGAAATGTCGGGCAATTGTTTTATGAGCTTCCGCAACACCGAATCATTAAAGATGTATGAATTCGGCACCTTGAGTGAGGTTCCGTGCATCATCCCCTCGAATCACCCAATGAAACATCAATGCACGCATCCGCAGCATGAATATGGAGCAGATGCTTTGTATCTTCCCAGGAAATAACCATAAAGTTAATGAGGAAAATGTGCACGCGAAATAGGCGAGCGCGATGCACGAAGCTATTCAATTTCTAGAAAGGGAAATTTTAATTACCTCCCGGCACAACTCCCCCATGAGGTATTATAACATAATATACTCTTTTATAAAAATACTTTTCTACTCGTTTTATTTGATTCTTGTACGACAAGAATGTAGATAGATACTTAACAGGTCAAGTTTTAAATAATACAATTTCGTTGAGGATTTCTTAATTTTTCAGGAAAGAATTGAAATGTATTTCAATCACATTACTTATAAACACATATACTGTTACATTGTGAATAAGTAGCTAGAAGAAAAGAAAAGGAATAAATACTAATAAAATTTGTCTAATCATAAACCATTAAACATCTGAATAAGAACTGAATATAACCATTATATATTTTTCTAACGAACCGTTTCTTTAAATAGTCCTTCATTATATCATTGCAAATTCCTTAAATTTCCTAAATCAGTAATTCTCCAAAACTATTTCTAGGAACATTTAATCCTGGAAGGAATCAGTAAAGCTTACCAAAAAGTGAAAGTGACAAATGTCCCTTGAATACTTTTGCTACAAAATAAAAAACATGCTAATAAGATGAGTCAAATAACTCAATAGAATAAAAGAGGGTAAGAGTAAGCACAAAATTGGTTTTGAGCTGTAAAAGTAGGAGCTTAAAAGCCAGTTAAAAGAAGTTAATTTTTTTTCAATTACAATACCTGAATATTGGTTCACAAAATATAAGAAATTTTACTGGGTGTTTATTCAAAAGGGCCACTTGATCTTTTAAAAAATATGTTACACTTCAATGATCCATCAACGTTAAGATGTGACACAAATAATTTTTTTATTATGAAATTCATAAAACGTACCTTCACGAAAAAAACGTTTGACGTCGTATACAACATTGTGGAGATTGTTATGGAAACGGGTTAATATTCCCTCAATTTAGGGGGTGATGGTAATTCATAAACGCTGAAAAAAAGTTTTGTGCCAAATCTCCATGACTATCATTTATATTTTAACCTCTTTTCAAAGTTTGTTTTTTTTGCCAGTTTTTCTCGTGGTGGTCAGACTATGTATACATTCATTCATTATTTCACCATCGCAATTTTTATTTCTTAAAATTATGTCCCTTTCTCTAAAGTCTTTGATTTAAAAGAGACAGGAAAAATCCGGGTTTTTTGTTGCAACCATTAAAGAAAAAACTTTAAGAAGTTTGGTTTGAAAATATGGTGGATTCATCACTCTCTTGTCACATTGTATAGGGGCTCTATCCTATAAGAGACTTAATTTGGAAATGGTCCCAAAAATAATGGTTGTCAAACCATTATTTTCTTTCCCAGTAAAGCATTCATTTTATCAACAGATTTTGCGCACAGCATTTATTAACTTTTACTATACGCATGAGATTGATAGGAATATGAAAATGGAAGTATTAGTTTTGTTTTCATTTATTATTTTAAGGACTTTCCTACCCCCATGTGAAAACAAATTCAACTTTGTTTACTCCAGGTATTAAAAAGGGAATGTGTATTCCCAATTCTATTTAACTGTGTAGGGTTTGAGATGTCTAGTGGGAATTTTTATAACTAGTATGGTAAAATTTACTAAAACTATGTATGAAATATTATATTGTACACTGATTTTTCCTACTTTAGAAACTTGAATCATTTGTTGAAAGAAAAAAGGGGATCATAAAGATTTTTACTTTCTCTTTCTCTCTACATTTAAGTTACTTTAATTATTGTAAAACTAACTTTCTAGTTTTATTAAAGAACATTCATATGTATATATATTTTCTTTACTTTTATAATCAATACCGAGAAGTATTTCTCCATTTCTTGGTAAGAACTTACGTGTTTATAATTAAAATACAAATTTAGAACTTGTTTGCCAATATGCAATGATCGGAACCTTTTTAGATTCAGTTTTGTAGGGGAAAAAACATGTTTTTGTAATTTTTCACTTCAAAGAAATTGGATTAATTTGTTTTAATTGATGTTTTAAATTAGAAATTAAAAAATATTTTTCTTTTAAAAGCAATAATCACAGCTAGCTTTTGAAAATGATTTTAAAGTAAGGTTTAACTTGATATTTTCATGAAGAACCCTGCACGGGTGAAGGTTTGGTAAAACTATTTCCCCGGTTGCTGATTGAACTCCTATTCAATATGTATTTTTTTATTTTCTAAATTAAGCAGAAAACAAATGAAATAAAAATCCGGTTGAAATAAACTAAAATATTTCAATTTCATGAAAATTTCCAAATTACAAAAACAAACTTGTTTACTTATAAAATAACACTTAATATAATACGTTTATATGTATATTCCACGAAAAATATCTATAGAAATATTTACCAAGGTGTTAAGTTTATTTATGTTTTTAGAAAACATGCAATAAAACTACCGAATTAGGAAAAAACATCCTTAGAAACCGAATGAAGAATTCTTAGAAACTGAATGATATCTTTGCCACTTATTTCGTTCTATCGTCTTCCTTAATATTTTGATTGAATTAAGTTCATAAAGGATTCCTATAATATATAAGACGTTTCTTATAGCGAGGAATTAACAATAACACAACTATTTTGATAATGATTCGCATTAAACTAGGTAACTACTAATAATTTTAGGGTTTTATCTGGATGAATATACTTTATTTACATTATTTGATTCCTCTTCCAGATACAATACGGCGACTCGAAAACAAATGAAAAATGATTTATAACTCTATTAAACTTTTTATGGTATATTTTTCAAATTACAGAGGGTCATTTTCAAATCAAACAAAAATTCTCAACTCTCAACCTGACCATCTCGGATTTTAACGAAAATATCAGGAATTGTTCTCTTATAAGATATAAATGAGAAAATGTTTTCATTATTCAATTTTGTCATTGATTTTTTTTTATTAAAAATTTTTGAAAAAATGAAGAAAATGCAATGTTTTTCTCTTTAATGTATCATAACTCCATATGTATTTTTTCGAGAAAAATCTATAACCCCTCGTTTTAAAGATAATTTTACAAGCTGTAATTTGATATAAAATTTGACTATGTCCACTAAAAGAGTTTATTTTCATGATTTTTTAAATAAAAAAGCTTTTAAAACACAATGTTGATATCCTTCAATTTCTTTTAAAATTACACATATACAGGCTGTCCCAAAAAGACCGCATAAACATCTGTACAGCTAGATTCCTCGATGGGAGTACATAAAAACTGTCTACTGTTGTTGATATGTCCAATAAAGTGCTTTTTCTTGCACCGGCAGTGACGTCATTGTTGCTCTAAGTTCGTGAGGACTAAGGAAGCATGCCGGCTTAAATTAACATAAAATATGAGGAAAAGAAATCATCGTCTATGATAACAAATTAAATGCTTACAGAGTAAGCTCAATAAATTAACAAATTCACACAAATCAGTTCCCAAGTGAGCAGTCATACATTTTTCTCGTAAACTATGGATCGCGTACAGGAACGCTTCTTTGAACAGTTTTTATGTACTCCCACCTAGGAATCTAGCTTTGCAGAGTTTATGCGGTCGTTTTGGGACACCCTGTATTTTGCAACGTTATAAAGTATGATATCTGAAATTTACAGAATGGGCAGCCAAGGGATTTTAGGACACGTTGGTTCCAAATAAAAGCCACGAAACGGACTTTTGAAAAACCCTGTATGTATAATTTTCAAAGAAATTGAAGGATACTAACATTGTTTTTTAAAAGTTTTTTTTATTTAAAAAATCATGAAAATAAATTTATTTTTGTGGACATAGTCAAAGTTTATTTCAAATTAAAGCCTGAAAAATTATCTTTAAAACGAGGGGTGAAAGATTTTTCTCGAACAAATATAAATGGAGCAAAACATTGCGTTTTCTTCATTTTTTTAATAAAAAATAACAGATAAAATTGAATAATAAAAACATTTTCTCATTTATATCATAGAAAAGAACAATTCCTGAAAGTTTCATTAAAATCTGAGAGGGTCAGGTTCAGTGGCTTATTGATTTGACATGGAATACAGATTATTAATATTTCCTCACAAATATTAGAAGTAAGTTACTATTTTCTATTTCTTTACACGTAAAAATGTTTCAAACTCGTTTTTTTAAACCATAATCCCGCTTAGTATACGGAAGATTTCATTTATTCATCATACGGTTATGGTTTTACTTTCAATAATTTATTTATCTGTAGTATGATAACCTTTAACCCAAACACTACCACCAAAACCCAACGACAGTTATACAAAAACAAACATCTTTAACCTCCGGTACCTTTGTTGGTCCCGAGACGATTATGACGGGGTTAAATTTACAGCAATGAAAATACGCAATTCCAAATACTCCTGCATCCACCTTATGCGGATAAGAAGTAACCAAAAATATCCGCCATATGCCCAATGTTTCGTTGATTCGTCTCCTTCATTCCCAATCGGATTGCTTTCTATTCCCAGCGAATTGTTTTATGCGAATGAGTCGTCCTTAATACCTCCTAATACCATTACAGGAGGGAGTAATCCGAAAGGGCGCCGATCACACGGATAAATCTCGCAAAACCAAGGCGGGAGAAAAACCGGTTTGCATCCTCTCGAGGAGCCTGCCCTTCCAGCCGCCCATTTCTATTGCCTCTGTTTATTTAAGTTATTTTCATGGTATGCTTGTTTTTTTAACAATGTTATCCCCACCATCAGAGTTTGGCGGCTTGCTTACATCTCACACTGTAAAAAATAATAGTAACGTTCCTCATAAATTCCAGAAACGTTACTGTTTTTCATGAGTTTTTACAGCAATTAAACACTTTCCTGGAAATTTCTGGTTTTCGTTTCTGAAACGTTTCTTAATCCACTGAATTCCCAAAGCAGATAGCTAATGCGGTGCACCTGACACGCCTACATTAGTATCAACCAATCAAAATTCCAGACTTGGATCTTAATTCTAAGTTATATTTTATAAGGAATTTATATCCATGAGTCGCGGCTGGCTCAATGGTCAAGCGTTTGCTTCGCATGCGATAGTTCCTCGGATGAAATCCCGCTAGTAATTATTTCATTTAAAGCGGAATTTTATTTTCTGCGGAACGTTTCAGTATTTTACAGTCACGTTCCTGGTATTTTCCAGGAACATTACTTAAGGAAATGGGCAATTCAGCTGCCCAGTTTTTTATGTAATGTTTCAGAATTTTTTTGAGAGTGCAAAAAGTCAACGGTTGTTTTAGAGCAGCGGTTCTCAAACTGTGCTCCGCGGAGCCCTTAGGGCTCCGCCAAGCATTTCCAGGGGCTCCGCGAAGAAATTTGAAATAAATACATTTTTTGATAATTTCTAATTTGCTCTTCTCTGAAATGTTTTATAAATAACTTTCTGTAAGGTGTTGGTAAGGTCTGTTGGTTTTTGCCTTTTTCAGGTCTTTTTTGGTTTACCAAAAGAAGTTAAAACCCTGTTTTTAGGGTCAAATTTCCAAAACTTTTCTGGGGGAGGCACCCCCAGGATGGGACGGTTTGGCGCTGACCGTTTGGGCACCGTTTCCGTTTCGGCACCAAATTTTTCTTCTTCCAATTTTTGGAAGAATTATTAGAGTTCTATTTACTTTCATTTTATTTCTGCCGCTGAAACGGCCGCGCCGAATAGTAGCACACCAAGGAACCCCCTTCCCCCACCTCTCAAATTGATTACTCTGCACCTTTTTTTATAAAGTTCACCAAAACCAAGGGAAACCCTGTTTTTAGTAGAATCAAATTTCTAACACCCCCTTTATAGCATTTGGAACCTACACAAAACGCTTCTTATATTAAGTTCTTTAAGATGCAAATTCTGCCAAAAATGTATAAAAAGCTAACATTGATCCTATGGCATGGGAGGGGATAAGGAATGATTTTGGGCCCATGTGTATATAAATTTCGATATGTACCTCTGACGTATGGTCTAACAGCCCCTCAAAACAGCTCTCGATTTCAAAAGAAGTAACTTTTAGGAACTTAAGTAACCTCCCCGTGGCAAGGAGGGCCGACTTTTTTATGTTTGTGGAGAACGAATTTAAAGCCCCGTGAGAGAGGGCCGTCAAGTTTCAACGAGGGGTCTGGGGGTCCTCCCCCAGAAAATTTCGGAAATTTGCCCCTAAGAACAGGGTTGTAAACTGCTTTTTGGTACGCGTAAACCCAAATTTGGACTTACATTTTTAGGTAGAATTTTGATTTTAATGAAGTTATTTAAAAAAAGTGTGAATAATAAAGATTTAAATACTACAGGGGGGTCAGGGGGTCCTCCCCCAGAAAATTTTTTAATGTTTGACCCTAAAATACTGGGTTTTAACTAACTAAAAGTAAAGTAAAAGTTAATTTTACGAGACTTGGGGGGGCAGCTGCCCCTCCCTGCCCCCCCCTTGGCTACGACCATGCCTAAAACGAGTTGAAAAACTGTTTTTAAGGATCACATTTCACAAAATCTTCCGGGGAGGAAGGAACCCCAGACCCTTCTATTGTACTTGGATCTTAATTCGTCACAAATTTTCTTACAAATAAATTATCTTAGATGCAAATTATACCTAAAAATTTTTTTAAAAGCTACGTTAAACTGTTAAATATGCATGGGAAGGGCTGAGGAATAATTTTGGACCCCTCCCGAAATAAATTTATATTATGCTTTTTTATTTCTAGAAGCAATGGGTTTTATGTGTAATTTGTTTTTATACCTTGAAAAATTTATTTCGGAAAAGGGCTCCGCGAATAATTTGTCTCTTGAAAAGGGCTCCGCGACATAAAAAGTTTGAGAACCCCTGTTTTAGAGAACACTGTTTATTTTTTTAATTACGTCGAGGAGTGGGTCACATTGACCATTTCCGTTTTTGCAGTCCGATATAAACAAGTATTAGAAAAGTAGTTGTCAAGAGATAAAAAGTTCCAACTCGTGTTAGCCCAAGAAGGACAGCTTATCAGTTGATAAAAGTTCATTATACCTCCAGGGGAACAAAGAGAGCATCCTGGAGCGTCCTTCATTCCGATTCGGTGAAGGTGTCCTTGGAGGTAGTCATGTCCGCTTACAATTCGGAAATTAGCAGCTGAGACCTGCCTTGCCTATGGAGTTTCAATGGAATAGGATTGGACAGCAGGTTCTTCCAGGCTTAATAGGTACTTGGTATGGATCTCTTCTGCTCTGCGTATTTTTGAGCATCTCACAATGGCAAAAAAATGTCTGATTGTTAAGAGATTCATAAGGAAGCTGAGGAAAGCTGCTGTCACCTTAGAGAGTACCTAATGTAAAGGAGTTTTAATAGTTAAGAAGACTTAAATAACAGAAGGCATTTCTTCCTTAACTTTGCACAAAAATGTATACTATTTATCCTTATAGTATTCTACTTGTTTGTTATTTTGTCACTTGTCACTTGTTTATATCATTGTCATTTTTTTCTTAAGGAAGGTATATTCATGGAAGCTCTTAAATATTCTACAATTGTACCCATATTAAGTATGGAAGTCCCAATGTTTTCACTAATTACCACCCAATCTCTTTATTACAAGGGTTTCTCTCTTTATTACAAAGGTTTTTTTCAAAAATAGTGGAAGAAGTGGTATGTATCTACAAGAGTTAAAACATTTTTGAACAAAAACAATTTCTTTGCTAACAACCAGTTTCGATTTTACTATAAATGCTCTTGAAGAATTTTCAGCTTCTATTACTAACAACCTAAATAAAAGATTTAAAAAACACTGTGGTGTTTTCTTTAGATATCAGTAAAGCATTCGATGGCGTGAATTATGAGATCCTCTTATATAAACTTAATGCTGCAGGCATTCGAGGCAATTATTTAGAGTGGTTTAAATCTTTCATGCTAAACCGCAAACAAAGAGTAAAAATAAATAACCTTTACAGTCCGTTTATTAATTCAAAAAAAAAGAAGTACCGCAAGGTTCTCGACTTGAACCACTATTATTCAATATTTATATAAACGATTTCTGTAAATTAAAACTGTTAGGCAAAGTCATTACTTTTGCAGATGACACAATAATTTTATATTCAGCTCGTAATTTTGACATAATAGAAAACATGATAAATCGAGATTTAAATATTATCCATAACTGGTTTTCAAGCAATGAGCTAAAGGTTAATGTAAGTAAAACAAGTTATATTGTGTTTTCCTTGTTATCATACTACGACAATAAGCTTAAATTATACTTTTGTTACTGTAAAACTAAATCATTTGAAAATCATCTTGTTAAATGCATACCATCATTCAAGTACTTAGGCATTTTATTTCATAGACTGGAAGTTTTAAGAGCATATGAATTCAATCTGTAGCAAATTAAGATACATTTTGTTCAAGCTCAATCACTTAAAAAAATACAGGATGTTTCAAAATTGCGTTGCACGGCTTTTATTTGGAACCAACGCCTCCTAGGGTCAAGGAAGTAAGGACTACCCCTGGGTAAGTGAGCCTGTGGAGAATCCATTGAGAGGACTTACAGTGGATTCTCCAGGCTCACTTGTTATTGTTGTTATTCTCATTGTTATTGTTATTCTCATTCTTATTGTTATTGTTATTCTCATTATTATTGTTATTGTTATTCTCATTCTTATTGTTATTATTGTCATTGTCATTGTCATTGTTATTGTTATTGTTATTGTTATTGTTATTTGTATAATAAGAATAAATTTCACTGGGGAACAATTTTTAATATAATTTCTGTTGACTTCGATTTTTTGGCTGTTTTAGAGTTCAATGGGCACACTGATTAGAAAACGGTTGTTAGTTTTCTTCTATCACGTCAACTTTTTTGGCAAACAGCCCCGCCCCCTTTTTACGTTTTTCAATGACTTAATGACTTTGAATTCGATTTTCAAGGTCAAAAATCATTACTTTAGTCTTTAAATTACACCCGAGAGGACAAGAATGGTTAAAGTTTCTAAAATATGAAAGTTTTTAGCGAATGTATAGGTTTAAGGGGTTATTACCTCCCTAAAAACGAAAAAAAATCGTTAAATATGATAGTTTATTTTACGCTATATTTACACTTATTTTTTACGCAATTCCTTTTCAAAAGGTTCTAACCCATCCCTAAAGACCCAAATTTAATGAAAATAAGCAGCAATGATTTTTACAAAAAGCGGTTGAGGCATTAGCGCCCCCGAAGCACCCGCGGAAGGGTTCGGAAGACTCTCTTTCGCTTCGGGGACGATAACACCTCAACCGCTTTTAGTAAAAATCATTGCTGCCTATTTTCATTAAATTTGGGTCCTTGGGGAAAGGTTAAGACATTTTAAAGAGGAATTACATAAAAAGTAAGAGTAAGAAAAGCTTAAAATAACCTCTATCCTTTATAACGTTCCTTTTATGCATTTCAGGGTTTTTTCTCTGTATTTTTTTACGCAATTCCTCTTTAAAAGGTCTTAACCCTTCCCAAAGAACCCAAATTTAATGAAAATAGACAGCAATGATTTTTACTAAAAGCGGTTGAGCTGTCGCGTCCTCTAAGCGAAAGAGAGTATTCCGAACCCTTCCACGGGTGCTTCGGGGGCGCTAATGCCTCAACCGCTTTTTGTAAAAATCATTGCTGCCAATTTTCATTAAATTTGGGTCTTTGGTGATGGGTTAGGACCTTTTGAAAAGGAATTGCGTAAAAAATAAGTGTAAAAAATAGCTTCTAAAAATAAACTTAAAATTAAATAATAAAAATAAACTTAAAAATTTTCTTAAAATAAACTCTATCATTTTTAACGGTTTTTTTTTGCGTTTTTAGGGGGTAATAACCCCTTAAACATATCCATTGGCCATAAATTTTCATATTTTAGAAACTTTAACCATTCTATTCCTCTCGGGTGTAATTTAAAGACTAAAATAATGATTTTTGACCCTGAAAATCGAATTTAAAGTCATTAAGTCATTGAAAAACGTAAAAAGGGGGCGGGGCTGTTTGCCAAAAAAGTGGACGTGACAGACAAAAACTACAGTTACTTTTGGATTCAGGGGCCAAAAGTGATTCAAAAACAAGTCACAGTTCTAAGAAAACGAAATGGCTGTTCCCCAGTGTATTCTTTATATTTAATAGACACAATATGAACATTTAAAACTGAAAACACACACAAACAAAATGACAAAATATAAGAAAAAAACCAGAAAGACATATGAGTTGCCCAGGGTTCAGAAACCCATATGGGAAACCTAAAAGAATTATATTAATTGGTGAAGAGAAATAAAAGGAGAAAAAGCGTATATAAATGCGTAAATACAGATATTTCAGACATTCACATATAAACACTCATATTTAGAAGCTTCAAGTGGCATCACTGGGCAAGCTTCAGGAGGATTAATTAAGAAAAAAAGGCGGAGATCGTTTGTTTCTTTTTTTTTTTTCAAAAAAGTTTCTCAATGTTTTCCATTGTGAAAATAAAAAAAAGCTTTAGTAACTTTTTAAACTTAACAGGGGATTTTCAGATTGTATATTTTCAAATGGAAAATAAATTTTACGTTTATTTACTGTGATCAAAATTCTCATTTTAATGTTTTCTGATATTTTTCCCCAAGTGAAACACTCCTCCAACCAGTAGGTAGCGCAAGACGGATCTCTCATAACGCTGAATAAAGGAGAAACTGCTGCTGAACCCAATCTCGAGAACATCACAGTTGTTTTCGGTGAGTGGTCATTTTCCCCTTCATTTGGGATAAAGTTCTCTACTTGGTATCGCATCCCCAAGGGGTTTATTAACCTCATTGACCAGCTGACCAGAAAGTAAAGGAAGGTTTCATATGTCTCAGAGAAGACAGGGATGACAATCCAAAGACGAGCCACAAAGGACTCGAGATGTTACAATTCCGCCTTCTGCTATTTATAAGCTTGATGTTTTTTCTGTGCATGCAAGAATATAGGTGAAAAATTGAACAAAAAAGAAACAACTGGATAACAAAAGTAATGGAGTAATTATGTCTTTTTTATATTTAGTTTTTATTTCCTTCACGAAGAGAGAGAGATAAGCGTTCCATTAGGGTGTCTCAAAAAAAGCCTTTTTTCGAAAAACCTCGCTCCCCAGGGCTTTTCCCATTCCTTTTGGTCCCAAAAGATAGTGTGTGAAGTTTTAGCCCCCTAAGTTAACTCTAGGGTTTGCCTGTAGAGCCCCAAAGTTTGAAAAAAGTGGAAAAAATGACAAATTTTCGGAATTTTTTAAAATTATGTTTAAGGTTGATAATGCTAATAAAACTAGTTCAAATGCGTCTATAGGACTTATTTAGATGGAATATATTTATTTATGTGTATTAACTGTATCCTATAGCCCCTATAATTTAAGATTAAAACGTACTACTTCGGGACGTTGCACACGCCAAAGCTTATAATGCACTACCGGTGGACGAAATTAATTAAATCCGAATTTCTTCGAACGAACTCCCTCAAATGATGCCATTTGGGGCTAAAATGATATTATAAATTATAAAAACCAGTGAAATAACAGTTTTGAGCCCTTCCACTGAGCTTTTAATGTAAAAAGTGCTTTTCTTCAAAATTTCTCGTTTCCAGCTGATGAAACCCAAAACTTATACTAAAAAAGGGGTTTGCTGAACTTTTTTAGATACCAAACATTGGAACCTTTATAGGGGTTTCATTTTTTCAAGTATAATTAAATTTTAAACAACACAGATCGGAAATGACATGAATATTTTCTATACCTGACGTGAAAATCGATTTTCTTTTTTCAAAGTTAGGAAAATAGTTTAATACTTGTGAATCTTGGTTGAAATGTTAAAGAATGAAGTTTTTAATTAAAACTTTCCCCTAATACGTTAAAAGGAAGTAATTTTTCAAACTTAAAAAAAGAAAATAGATTTTCACGTCTGGTATAGGAAATATTCATGTCATTTCCGATCTGTGCGCTATAAAATTTAATTCTACTTATTAAAAATGAAACCCCTATAAAGATTTCAAAGTTTGGTACCTAAAAAGTACAACAACCCCTTTTTTAGTATATATTTTGGGTTTTATCAGCTGGAAACGAGAAATTTTGAAGAAAAACACTTTTTTCATTAAAAGCTCAGTGGAAGGGACAAAAACTGTTATTTCACTGGTTTTTATAATTTATAATATCATTTTAGCCCCAAATGGCATCATTTGAGGGAGTTACTTCGAAGAAATTAGGATTGAATTGATTTCGTCCATCGGTAGTGCATTATAAGCTTTGGCGAGTGCAACGTCCCTAAGTAGTACGTTTTTATCTTAAATTATAGAGGCTATAGGGTACAGTTAATACACATAAATAAATATATTCCACCAAAATAAGTCCTAAATGACACATTTGAACCGGTTTTATCGCAGTATCAATCTTAAAATATAATTTTTAAAAATTCTGAAAATTGGTCATTTTTTCCACTTTTTTCAAACTTTGGGGCTCTACAGGCAAACCCTAGAGTTAACTTAGGGGCCTGAAACTTCACACACAATCTTTTGGGACCAAAAGGAATGGGAAAAGCCCTGGGGACCGAGGTTTTTCGAAAAAAAGCTTTTTTTGAGACACCCTAGCGTTCCATAGAGTTGAAAAGGAACTTTATACTTTAATAAAAACATTTACTCAAAGGAAAATGGTAGGGAAAAACTATTATATGTATGCTGAGTACTACTATTCAATTACAACCAATGTAAACCAAACTAACGAGGTAAATAATAGTTTAATATTTAATTTATTTTAAATTAATTCTTAAAATAATTATTTAGACAAACCGGAATCATGCCTTCTTTATGTTAATATCATTTTTATTACATCCCATGACAATCATAATACAGGGTGATTCAGAAATAATCATCAATAATTTGGGGGTAGGTAGAGGGGCCCTAGACAAGCATTTTTCGAATAGGGATGGTGGGGCGCAGCCTTACCGTTAAAGAGCTAGGACCAACATGGACTTATGTGAGACTCAATGAACCAGTATATTATTTCTTATATATTTAGTTTTTATAGAAAAGGTCTTTCCTTCATGATCGTTAGTATGCAGAAAAACCAACTTTTAATATTTGGGCAAAACTGATCGCGTGGCGATTCACACATTTTGTTAAATATGAAAGAACAAAGTGTGAAATAAGGGTTTTAATCAGAGCTGTATAAATGTCATACTTAAAATTTTTTTTGTTTTTTTAAGCAATAAAACATTTAGTAAGTGAAAATCAATGCTTCAGTATTGGTTTTCTTGTAGAAAATGCTGCAACTTATCTATAACTTAAAAAAAAACTTAAATAACTTTTTAAAAAAGCGTTCAGCTCTACTATAAGAATTTTCAAACATATACTTTTGCAATAAATGGATGCCACCCGAAGTTGAAAGCTAGCAACTTGAAGAAATTTTTAGATTTGCCTTTTTGTGATGTATTTCAGAAAGCGTTAAGTTACCTTATTAAGCATACAAAAGAGCGACCTCCTCCCAGTAACGAATTTCCGCAGTTTTTTTCTGTCCACACAGTCCTCAATCGGATCATAGAGAATGGTAGGATGCAATAAGTTTTATTGGTCTTGTCACAGATGTTTAAAAGTGTTGTGAATAGATTTCAGTCTCGACTAATTATCTCAATAAATTTATTGCAATTACAACATCACCGGATGAATCTAATTAGTCAAATGCGAACCGCTAATTCAGCAAAGAGAAAAAAACTCAATTTACTCAATAAGTCACCTCGGGTTATAACGATCATTTTCACTTTTGCTGCTACACTTTCCAATTATCGAAAGACGTGACCCGTCTGTTGATTTCAATTCTATAAACTCAAGCGGACCAGGATTAAAACCACTGAGAAACCCTCATGTTAATTACAACACAGATTTGGGAAATGTGACATTTTTTCCTCAGCTTCCAATATTTAGAAATTAGTAATAAATCGGGAATTTGCACTGAAAGATTCATTTTTATCTGTGTGCTGATTATTTTTGCTAATATGATATTTTAAATATCTATGTAGGGATAAATATATATAATTTTATAAAAAACCCCATTAAGTTTTAATTCAGTTATACTTCTTAAAACCCAGCTAAATCATAATTTAATATTCATTTCTAATTTTAAAAAATGCTTACGCTAATTTCATTTTAATGCTACAAACTTTTCATTTAACCTCTTTTAGCAGCTTATATAATTTTCTTAACTCATGTATTATTTCCTATCAATTTTTACAATTAACGATGAGTCTACTGGGGTATTTGGCCTTAATCGAGATATTACACAAGACTGTACGTTTCAACTTGAGCTTCGAAGTTGATAATGATTTTTCTATCACTTTTAAGAGATCCAGATAAAAATTTCGATTGGAATTCAATCATTAGTTTGTTTATCCTAAATATCGATTTCGTACTGTTTTTATGTTTATCATTCATTTTTTGTCAACTTAAAAGTTGAAAAATCCTATGAAGTGAAGAAAATTATTATTTTTTATTTATTTATTTATTTTTATTTTTTTTGTAGTTAATCTTGGTTAAAACATGTACTGAGTAGAACTTAAATTTAGAAACGTTATAACTTCTAAGAAAAGCAAGCAACTCAAATTCGCCGAACTAAAAAGTTGGAAGAAATACACAAAATATTTCATGTTAATAACGAGTTTTTTAATACCCAAAAAATCATCTGTAAAATATTTACATCAGAGAAGCAAATAAGAATTCATTAGAGAAGGTTTCAATTTTGAATAATGTTTGGTGAAATTCTTGCGAGCCACGCAGTACACTGAATCGAAATTAAAAGTAGTAAGTGAGTCTTCAAAAGCAGAGTGCAAAATCAAATCTAAAACATATTTAACACTCGAATTATTTTCTTTTAGTTTTTTTCAATTTTCTTCAATGCAGGGGCAAAAATCGCCGACGTTCATTCCGTTGAAAAGGGAAAACAAACAGAACCTAATTGAAACAAATACGCCCCGCGAGCCATGGAAAATCCCTCGCCGTTTATCAATATTTTGACACGCATTCAAATGCTCCTGCGAAAAACATGCCGCCCAAATCCGAATGTCAGATTTCTCCAAAGAAATATTCGAGGCGCCGCGAGCTGCTTTCGGCGAGTAAAAAGTTTTCGATTTCAAGTTTCTATGACCTATGAAGGGAATTACCAAAACGCGAAAAAATCGCAGTAACTCTCCTGGTGGGAATAGGTTCTTTTCAAAGTACAGGGCGTGCCTTACCTTTTGTCTGATTCATGTGAGATACGTGCCAATGGATTCGAGCTGCCGTTGCTTTCTTGCTCAGGTTAACCGGTAATAACTTATCGGTGCTTTGCCTCCAGTTTCATTCCTTTACAAAATAGAGTTAGATATGATTGATGGCAATCACTCGTGGATACGTTTATTTTAAACTGGGCTGTCCGAAATGTGTTTGCGAAGCATTTGAGCTGCTCACTAGGACAGTGGGCTAAGTCCAACGCACTAAGTAGTTGAAGGCTTTCGCGTGGTAATTGCGTCTTTGTTGTTCTTTTGAGTATCCATTTTTGCAGTGTCTCTTACATGCAAACTATTGAAGCATTGACTTTGATAACTCCCTTACTTCAGGGCAGTATTCAAGGGTGGAATTCGGGTTTCAACCCCCCTCCCCGAAGTTTTCACATCAATTAATTAACTGTATTTTTTTCTTTCAAATTCTGAAGCGTACAGGGAGCGATGCCTTCAGATGTTAACCAAAGTGTCACAATCATCCAAAAACACTACCTTTAATGGTAAAATTTCTTTTCGGGAGGACCCCCAGACCCCAATCTAGGTTCGGTGCTATTATGCACGAAACTTTAACATTACATGCACGGATGTTTATAACTGACTCATAATATACTCATAAGCGGAAATAAAAATCCCAACACCAAGAAGGAAAGGAGATATCAAAGTAAAATTTATTTCTATGATTGCACATAGTATTAATGTGAATTGATTAAAAAATAAGCCTTCCTGGATGTTAAGGGGCCGAGAAAATCGGTGAGGAGTGTTGTCTCCATAGGTGTCCATTACCACCGTCACACGTCATGGTATTGAGTGACAGGGGATCTAAATGACTTTTGAGGGATTGGAGGACCATGTTGCCTCCTCAGGTAGTCCAAATTCATATGGTGCACCAGCGGACGTTGCATACCGGGCTAGGTGATTTCTCCTCATTGACCAGATTTGTTTTGTGGGTGTTGGTTCTAGAGAACGGGAAAGACGGGGTAAAAATGCAAACTAGGGGGTTAAGAAGAAAGCTTGGAAATTGGATACTACATGTGGTTGTGCATGTTTCTCTTGAAATTTGTCCCCAGGACAGGTCTGAAGGTAAGGACGGTCTACCGGCTGCAAAATCTCAATGACGCAGCTCTGGTTGGAAAAAGTACTGGTGAATCATACTCAAGAGTTGCAGAAATGGAATCCAATGCATCCTCACTCCGTTACCCTGCATCACCACTCCGTGGAACGATTAGAAAATCATCAGCTGAGTGCGTTCTCTCCATTGTGTCTTCAAACTCATACCCAACCGCCATGGTGCTCCAAACCGAATCAGGATTCTCTCATAAACACAATGTCATGAAATTGGGATTTTCATTTCCTTATTTCGTGCACTATTGGAAACAGAAATGCCCATTTTCAGCCCCTTGTTTATAGACAAAGATGTAAGAAGCTATGCAGACCGAACGGACGATCCGCAGTACTGCAAACGACAGCCATCCCACTGCCGCTTGTCCTCAGTATGATCTACCGGTATTTTAGCCAACCAAAGCTGCTTCATTGAGGTTTTTTAGCCGGTTGTCCGTCCTTACCTTCAGACCTGTGCTGGGGACAAATTTCAAGAGAAAAATGCACAAACACATGTTTTATGCAATGTCCAAGCTTTCTTCTTAACCCCCTATGTTGCATTTTTACCCTGGCCTATTCGTTCGTAAGAACCAACACTCACAAAACATGTCCTGAGAAAGAGGAAAAATCACCTAGCCCGGTATGCAACGTCCGCTGGTGCACCATATGAATGTGGACTACCTGAGGAGACAACATGGTCCTCCAATCCCTCAAAAGTCATTTAGATCCCCTGTCACTCAATACCATGACGTGTGACGGCGGTAAAGGACACCTATGGAGACAACACTCCTCACCGATTTTCTCGGCCCCCAAATATCCAGGAAGGCTGATTTTTTTAGCAATTCACATTGATACTATGTGCAATCATAGAAATAAATTTGATTTTCATATCTCCTTTCCTTCTTGTTGTTGGGATTTTTATTTCCGTTTGTGTAAAAGAGAAATCCTTTAAATTGATTGTGGGCTAACACCTCCCCTGAAGACCAAAGTCTAGTTACGGCCCTGCCACACTAACTTGACCTAAGGTTAGCCTGGAATCCAGCTTTTTCACCGACTCAGATTGGTTTAAAACCCGTTTCCCTTTTTCAACTACCAGTTAGAAGTTTCGATTCCAAGGTTACCTTAGGTTAAGTTAGTGGTGAATATGACCGTTAACTGGAGTATCTAAAAAGAAACCCCATTCTATGCTTCATTATGAGATGCTTGTGTCTGAGCATTTCATTTGTTTATTAAATAAGGTATCGGTTGAGAGAAAATGAAGTTTGAGTCCAAAATGTGAATTCATTCACCGATAAAAAAACATTTAAAATGGGTTCTTATCACGTTTTTTTAACTTTTTAGTATACTCTCCAAAAAGTGTCTTTTCTGTTCAAATTTGTTACACAACGAATATTTCCAAACTAAAATTATTCCCTGTTGGGTTCAATCGCTAATAAATGCGGTAACAAAATATACGCTAAAAATATTTATCCACCTACTTAAAACTTTTGCTGTACCCCCTCCTGTGATTATTTGAAATCTTAAAAAAGTAGCGCTAAGATTAAAGTTGCTTTAAAGAAACCCGACGGCCGAAAATTTCAGTTCCGTCATCAATCAAACGGGCAAGACCTCGGAATTTCTTATCTTCATTATGAAAATGGCGCTAATACGTATGCAATTATGTTACGCATATTAAAGTTACTCTTTTAAGTCCATTTCTCTCTCTCTCTCCGGGTTCATTAGCATTTTTTACGTAATGGTGCACGATACACTCTGCCTCCCCCTAACAGCATGCTCAAGAGGGGAGACGGAAAGTGTTTTTAACTTCGTTGTTTCATGACAGACAATAAACTAATTTTTAAGTAGGGCTAATGTTGTTTTATAAATATTCCACGCTAATATATAACCTCGCTAACCACCAAAGCAAAGGTTTCACTACGTAAATTACACGCTGGTCTTCAAGATCCATCCATTAGATTGACACGTGTATTCACTTAAGAGTTTTTAACTGCTGAACAGTTTGTTTTCACTACTTCATGTTCTTTCCCATATAAGGGAACTTTCTAACTATGTCTTATCTTCTAAAGGGTTAACATGAGTTAGTTTAAAACAAAGAGTAATCGGAAAAGTTCATTTTAGTATGTTAAACCCGGCTCTTTTAAATTTGAAACAAGTGTCTCTAATAGTCATAGGTCTCTAATAGGCAGTAATGCGTGACTATAAGTAGTAAAGTGACCCTGTTAAGACAGATTTCAGCGCTCATCGAGGCAGAATAAAAGAAGTTTAAAAATAAAACACAGTTTGGGAGGCACAGCAAAAAGCGCCACTGAAAAGAGACGTGTTTGCAGAACTTTCATAATAAAAACAGTAACTCTTTCATGAGATAAAATCTGTAATATTCGTGTAGTTTCATTTGTGATTGTAATTTATACAATTCCATTCATACTTTTACTAAATTTTGCAAAATTTTCAATGTATTTTTTGTGAAATGTCAACGGATTTAATTTAAATAACAAAGAAATTGTATAACATTCGAATATATATTAATATTGGGTTGTCCCATAAGTTCTGTTACTTTTTACGAAGTTTTGTCTTTGAAAATTTTTTATGAAAAACTGGTAATAGGTGGAGATTTCAAACAAAGGGGATTTTGATATACAGGGTGATTCTGAAATGGACCACCAAACTTTGAGGGGTGATAGTACTCATCAAGACGAACAAGAATTGGTATAGAAAGGGGGGTCGCAGTTACACCGTTAAAGAGCTAGGTCCTAATGTAGTGCGAGAGCGTTACAAAAGGACGTTTTGCCAAGGCCCGTTTAACGAAAAAAAACATAATGAAATGAAAAAATTTATTGCATGAGGTACAGCAGTATCCGTATTACTTGCATCATAAATTTGATAGAAATTGGACCACTTTCTAAACCGTGGGGTGAGTTTTAAAACGTGCTCTTAGTCAAACAATGGAGTTCCATTAATGGTATTTAGAAAAATGATGATCGGGGAAGGAATTTTCAATGATCAAACAGTTTCAATGATCCATGTTACGATCATTGAAAATTCCTTCCCCGATCATCATTTTTCTAAATACCATTAAGGAATGTGATTCTTTGACTAAAAGATTAATATTGCACTTTTGAAGTAACTCCGCGGTTTAGAAAGTGGTTCAATTTCTATCGAATTTATGATGTAAGTAGTACGGATACTGCTGTACCTCATGCAATAAATTTTTTCATTTCATTATGTTTTTTTTCGTTAAACGGGCCTTGGCAAAACGTCCTTTTGTAACGCTCTCGCACTACATTAGGACCTAGCTCTTTAACGGTGTAACTGCGACCCCCCTTTCCGCATCAATTCTTGTTCGTCTTGATGAGTACTATCACCCCTCAAAGTTTGGCGGTCCATTTCAGAATCCCCCTGTATGCATATTTATAAACATAATGTGTGATTTTGGTAGTTCTCGTGATATTATTTCTTTTCAAAATGGCGGTTTGAAAAAAAAGACCAAAAACGACGATTTTTGCGTAATTTTTTTCTTTTGTCTAAAAAACTAGGAAGAACGCATAAATCAAGGCTAAAAAAAGTTTCACTGTATATTCGAAATGTAAAGATTAAGATGTCATAGTTTCAAGATGATTCGATAAGTTTAAGGTAGGAAATTTTGACTTTAAAACTTCATATATTGGCAATTTCACGTGTTTTTTAAAGCACACCTATTGTTTTTCTAAGCAGCTGGTATGAAGCAAATTAAAGGCAGATGTTTTTTGAACCATAATGCTTGTTTCAACAGTTTAAACATAGAAAGCCTCTTTTCATAATATTGTTGAATTGATTTATTTCTAAATTCCAACGAGTTGTTTTTATTGTAGCGTTTTCGTATATGAAGCAAATAATTGCTTTGTTCGCTTAGCATAAGTTCAGCGAGTGTAATTCTGATAAGCTAAAACTTTGCACGCTTGCATTGTGCGGACTATTTTCTGAACTTAAGTTCAGATATAATTTAATATACTACATATTTTGAATACTTGGTTCTTTCCTAAGCTTTTTTATTGATTTTGATGCTTTTTTCGGGAAAATTTCTTTGAAATGACTAACATTACTGAGGTAAGCTTTTTGCAAAAGATGTTATGTTTGAGACCGAAATTTCCTAAGTTAAACTTATCGAATTACCTTGAAACTATGACATCTTGAACTAAACATTTCAAACATACAGTAAAACTTTTTTAGCCATGAATTATGCATTCTTCCTAGATTTTTAAACAAAAGAAAAAATTTGAGTGAAAATAGTCGTTTGCGGTTTTTTTTTCAAACCACCATTTTGAAAAGAAATAATATCACGAGAACTACCAAAATCACACATTATGTTCATAAATATACATACATCAAAATACTCTTTGTTTGAAATCTCCACCTATTGCCATTTTTTCATACAAAATTTTCAAACACAAAACTTTGTAAAAAGTAACAGAACTTATGGGAAAACCCAATATAATTTTCGAATGTAGTTTTTTAGAGAATGGATTAGTTTAAATTTTAATCGCAAATAAAATCTCTGTAAATATTGCAGATAATTTCGTTATTTTCATGTGCTTTTGTTATGGTACTGTACTTTATAACTGGTACCTTTAATTCATTCCCAGAATTGTTGTAATTATTATTTTTTTTAATTCCTTTTATTATCGTTTTAGGATCTCATTAAGTGGTCTCAATATGGTCACTTTAAAGTAATATACAGGGTGTTTCAAAATTGCGTTGCACGGCTTTTATTCAGAACCAACGCCCTCTAGGGTCATGGAAGTAAGGTCTACTACTAGGTAAGTGAGCCTTGGAGAATGCACTGAAATGACTTACAGCGCTGAAATGACTTACAGTTAAAAATTTAAATTTTAAAATAAAAGGAGATGGAGCAAAAACCTTAGTAAGAGTATTGTGGCCAACGCCATAAAGAACTCACTGAAAAAAATTTGATCAAAATATCTTGAGTATTCGTGGAGATATGCATGTGAAAATAGCACTTTTTCAGGGGTCAAAAAAGAAAAAGTTCGCATATTTGCAAATTTTTCAGTGTTATTTTGTAGTTTTGAGTGTTTTTAGTTTAAAGAACACAAAATTCAATCAAAAAATCAAAAATATTTGCAAATATGTGAACTTTTTCTTATTGACCTCTGAAAAAGTGCTATTTTCACATGCTAATATCTCGGTGAATATTCAAGATATTTTCATGAATTTTTTTCAGTGAGTTTTTCATGACGTTGGCAACAATACTCTGATTGGGGTTTTTGCTCTATCTCCTTTAGTTTTTATATAAATTTTTTTAACTTTTTAATTTCGCCGCTAGGGCTTATTTACCTAGGGGTAGCCCTTACTTCCATGACCCTAGGTACCTCGACAATTTATTTCCCCTTTGATTTTTGTAAGGAAAACTTTTATCCAGACTGTGTGTAAAATGTTTTCTTTGTATTGACATATACATTAGTGAAAACTTACTGTTAAGGTACGTGCCTACGTTGGAGAACTTTTTCTTTAAAAATGTAAAATATACTGATATTTCTAGTTTTTTAGATGCATTTATATTAGAAAACAGTTATTTAAATATAAAAGTTTAAAAAATATTAATATAATTCATAAAATTTAATAAAAATAGCTTAAATTTGATCATTTTTTAAGTTTACGATAAACATCATAATTAAAAATCTAGCTAACTTAAAGTGATTTTTTAACCTGTAACATAATTTTAGGACAATTATCTAGGGAACGACCTAAGAAGTTCTAGTATAATAAAAAGTTTTATAGAAGTTACAGCCTTTTAATTAGGAATACATTAAATTTTCAGTTTTTTTTCCTTTCTTTCCTATATAAACAAGCTCCTACACTCACTTAAAATCAACTTAACAAGATTTCCATAGGTCATTCCCTAGATAATACTATCAAAAACATTCATGCCAAATTTCATAACAATACAAGCAATAGATTTTGAGAACTCATTTTTACCGTGACTAAATTTATTAGAAAAACTGTTCGGAGAAAAACGCATTTGAAATGACATTTTGCATATGACTGGCATGTGACATTCTTTCTTTAACTAGCTATAACTTTTTTTCTAGTTGCTATAGAATCAAAAGTAAGATAGTTTTGGAAAGCTAAAAAGCTGTACTAAATTATAGAATCAAAAACAAAAATTACTAGTTTTGGTCGAAATTGACGTTTTCAACGTAGGCACGTACCTTAAGGAAAACTAATGACATAAATACGCATTGATCTTGAAAGAACTCGTATTTTACAAGTAATTTTTCACGGCTCAAACACACCTAAACTTAAGTTAAAAACCGAAATATGTTACATTCAAAATATTGATGACTCAGTAAAAATTAACTATCCTTAACGGCTGGATTAATGTACAGAGCGGTGAATGTGTTTCATATGAAATGAATAACTTTAAAAAGCTTTATGACGAAATATTTCTTCTAAAAGGCGCTTCATGAATTAAAATATTTGATTACCTATTACTTTGTAATCGTGATTTTTCCAGATCTCCAGCCGTTTTCGAAGTGTACTACTATAAACGCTAATCCCACTGTTAGCCGCCAGGAGGCGACCTTTGATTTTTCATTTAATGGATATTTTGTACCTATTAAAAAGAACCCCCTGAATCGATTGAGCAGAACATGCCTAAACACGAGGACAAAAAGGTTTGCCATTCATACGCGCCGAAGATAAGCTCTCCTTTTTGGAGTCGGTAATGATAAAAATGCGCTCAAGTGAGTCGCTTATCCTTCATAAATACCGATTTGAAAGAAGCATTGAGATGGATACGACGAAATGCCAAAGAATCAGATTTTGCATTTTTGCTCGAGAATCGCATGCCCACTTCCAATTAGGGGTGGGAACAAAGAGCCGGTCTGAATCGAGCCAACCTGATGGAATAACTCTAACAAGAAGTTGAGTCGAAAAAATCAATGATGTCTCCGATTCCTTCCATTGACCAAACGTCTTTTTTGTCCGCCTTTTAATTAGAGCCAAAGACATAAAGGCTGGGCTCGCGTGCGGCCTAATCAGCATACTTGGCCGAGCCAGACGTTCGTGATCTCGCTCGGCCCGAGATTTGACGAAGATAAATTCGAACCAGGACCTTGCAGAGGCCCCTGGGATTGGGAGCTCACGCTATTTCCTCAACGAATAAACTCCCATTAAGTAATTCTCAGAAGATATTAAAGCGCGAACGTGTAACATTAGGAATTAATGACTGAATGCACAGAACCGTTTATAGCCAAGTGCATTGTATTTCCTTGCCCAGAAGAGCCGGATGATTGGAGCCGCGCAATAAACAAATTAAACTTTGGATTCAATTCCAGTGCAAGGTAATAAAGACGAGACACCCTCCCATATTCGGCTTCGGGCGGCTGTCGTTTGTTATTCCTAACTGTTGGAATTTCCCAACTTTCAATGAGCTTTCCAAATACACACTTTCCATTATTTCCTGTGACTACTAGAATAGTTTCTCAATTCAAGTCCGAGTATTTTTCAGAGATTACACGTAGTTGCAGGCAATGTTTCTCATGTTTTATGGCCTTGTGTATACTATCAATAGTACCGAAATCATCTATTGTTACCATATGTATATTTGTCGTATCTCTAATGTTGGATTGGATCACGTTAAGCATAAAGATATTTTTAATAAAAAGTTAACTCTTTCAATAATGTTGGTTAGATTATTTGATAAATGGTTGTATTAAACATTTTATAAAAAATTTAGTCAAGTGAATGAAGGAAAAATAGTGTTTAAAAAAGAGTAGATTATTTTATGGTTTTAAGAGATTAACTTAAACTATTTACGTAGTTTTTAATATGTATTTCCAAAACATTTTAAAAATACTATTTAGCAATTGTATATCTAAATTATAAAATAGTTTTTCTTTCTTGGCGGACGTGCACGTTAGTTGTTCTGTGGATTTCAATTACTGTGATATAAAAACATTTAAAATTTTAATTCACTTTTAAACGATGTTAAAACCTTTTCATCTTACGTAATCACATTTTAACCCTAAAATAACAATTTTGTAGCCTCGATATGAAAAATTAACACATTGTGCTAGGTGTAAGAATACACTGGATGAGTTCGTGAAAAACTTCATGGATTAAAAAATGGGGGTATTCCATGTTTCAAGCTGTTAATAGATGCAAGGCTGAGGATAAGAATACCACAATTTAGAGTTAAATTGGTAAACAATGGTTAGTTGGGGGAATCCCCTAAATATCTGAGGGAGATGGAAGAACATGGATGTCATGTTTGAATTCAGGACATCCTTTTACACAAGAATCAGTGTTGCATTTTGACTTTTTTGTATACCAGTTTAACTTTAAGTGCTTGCACTGTTATCCTCAGACGTGCATCTATTAACAGCTTCAAACATGGAATCCCCCATATAAAACCGTTCTGTAAATAATGAACCAAAGAATTTCCATCTAGAAAAGACTTGAAATATGAGAAAAATGTCATTTTTAAACTTTTGAAAGCATGAATATCAATTCATAAGCGCACGAGCTCCAGCACGATTCAGAGTCTTCTGAACCCTTCTGCGGGTGCTTCGTGGGCGCTTACTCAATACCGCTTTTAGAAAAATCATTGCTGCATATTTTCATTAAATTTGGGTTCTTAGAGAAGGGTAGAACACGTTAAAGATGAATTACGTAAGAAATAAGAGAAAATAGCATCAGTCATTTTTAACTATTTTTTGCATTTTCAGGGCAACAATTATCCCTGAAACGTATCCATTTGCTACAAATTCTCATATTTTAGAAATTTGGGTCAACATGAACATGAAGAATCATTTATTATGAATATTTTTACGATTGTTTTGTCTTGGCACATTTTTCTATGCATAACAATGCTGAAGTCCCACTAACTCAAAATGATTTCACATGGTGTTTTGGGATTGATTAAATGTTGCGAGGACGTATACGAAAGAATCAAATTTTCGAATAAATTTATTTATTAAAAATATTTCCTTGGTAGAAAGTTTTGAGGAAAGGAGCGATTTCATTCCCCAGGCTCTAAAAGTTTTTGACAGTTGTTTAGGATACTTTGTATCAAAATGTCAGGTGTATAAATAAACACTATTTTTGAAATAGTCACTTGATTTACTGTTTTAAAATGTTTTAGTTTCTTAATTACTTAAAAACAAAAATTTCTAATTCAGACACTCTAAAATATATTGTTTATTTCTTCTCTTAAAAAATAAACAATATATTTTTTATTGCTTCATATAAATACTCCCCCATTAGGTATATTCATTCCGTTAAATCCTTGTCATAAAGAAACAGAAGCATAATCACTCGCTCTCTAAAATCTTTGATATTACAGCTAATGGTTCTATTAAAATCTATGAGTGAATTATTACTTTAAAATAATTTATATTAAAAGAAAGTTATATTAAGTCTAAATAGACAAATAAATATAGGCGTGTCGCTGTTACATACGTATAGCACTGAGCAAATCCCAGTTTCTTCAGGCTAGTTTCTCAGTTTCTCCCAGTTTCTCAGTAAAGCTAAGAAAATATACCTGGTCATATAAAAAGTCTTAAAGGGTCGGTTGTCTTAAAATATAGAGGAGAGGAGGGTATTATGGAACACCTGAGTTTCTGCTCTCCCAAGTGCTGCTATCACGTGGCAATGCCACGAAAGTCTTAAGAAATCCCCCATGATGCAATGCGAAAAGAGTTTAGCTTCTTATTGTTGTCTGATCAGTCGCAGCAAAGCAAAGTGTGTTTTAGGATTTTCGAAAGTTTTTGACGGTAAATGTTCAAACATTTTAACCTGCCAGTAACTATGAAACTTTGATTTTGTTGTTAAGTATAATGTACACTAAAAGGTCATTAGTTTCTTATACTGCAGTCGTTTTTTAGCTATCCATGTTTTATCGGCCAGTAAAAGGGTTCATAGTACAAGCTGGTGAGTCGGGTACACTAGGTTCATTCTGATGTGTCATATGAAATTTACTTCCTGCCATCAACTAAAGGACAGGAAAACAAAGATGTTGAAGCATCAAACTAAGATCTTTTGTAATGAAAAAATTTCCGAAGATCATCGAGGAGAAATTTGGATCCAATGTATTAGCTGTTTTCTATGGGCTCATCTTGACTGTACTGGAGCAGAAAAAGACGATTATATTCGTGACTATTGCAAAGAGACTCATGAAAAAAACTATTTGAACGTAAATTGTTAAATATATATTTATACTAGTTAAGATTAACTCTGTTCTCTAAGGTTTATTTAGTTTTCAATAGCTGTAAATCCAACTGTTCCATATTACC
The DNA here is from genome assembly GCA_024610705.1 of Tetragnatha versicolor. Taxonomy (NCBI): domain Eukaryota; kingdom Metazoa; phylum Arthropoda; class Arachnida; order Araneae; family Tetragnathidae; genus Tetragnatha; species Tetragnatha versicolor. The sequence goes on along the minus strand of JANDEH010000010.1, from coordinate 55,304,199 downwards.
CTACTGTTCCATATTACCCTACTGTTCCATACTACCCTCCATTTGTAACTTTTTCTTAAAGTACATTTTTTGATTGAAAAAAAATAAATGCTGATTTATTTGACCATTGGTCCTTCACTGTTAATAGTTATAGTAGTTACTTAAAATGATTCAGCGGATTTTTTTTTAAAAACCAATGCAGTTTTTATTAAATATATGAAGGGTGTTCCATAATACCATCCTCTCCTCTACTACTACCATACATTTAAAAAAATCCGAATTAAATGCTTTAATGCAAAATAGAAGTTAAGTAATCTTTTAGATCTTTAATGCTTCCCTTAACCTAAAAACTAATATTTTTTCAATTAATAAATAGTATTTTCGCTTTTTGTTTTAAAATGTGGAAAACTTCAACATAATAAGAATCTCTTTTGAATTTTTTCAGCAAATTAAATTTCATTTGATGATGAAGAATATAATTTCATACTTGTATTGTGGTATCTTTATAGACGCAGTAGGTTTTTATGGGTATTGACTTCTTGTTAAGTGGTAAAAATGAATATTTCCGTTCTTTTTATGTAAGATGCGGTTAAATCTCTAATGCTTTTTGAAAGAGCTGATAAGCGAGAAACTAATTTCTTTTCTTCTAGTTTGAAAATTACATGTCCAATCGTGATTACCAGCTAACTCAAACGTGAAAGAAAGATAACTTTGGTTTTTCTAACTCTCTGTTGAAAGAAAGGAGGGTTTTTTTTACATTAAAAAAAGTTTGTAAAATAGGATCAAGTGAGAGAAAAAGGGGTAAATATATAATTTTTTTATTTGATATCTGATAACTTTTGAATGAATTTGTAATGTAAGTCTAAGGATTAGCCATTTAACAGAAAAATTAGTATTTTAATGGTAATACTTTTCTGAAGTTTTTAAGTAACATTCTCAAAAAGCTTGTAAGATTTCTCATTGGAACTAATTTGGGACAATGTTACATTTTCCTGTCTTCTATACCCCCCTTCATTTTGTTCAAATCCCTATTAGTGAATTCTCAAATACTAGAATAAAGGAATTGCACTTACAGGATGTCAAACTGACGCCATTTCAAGTATTTAAAAATTCAAGTATTCAAAGTATTCAAAAATTTTTTTAAGAAGCATTTCACATAAAAAACTTTAAATTAAAAGGAAATAAAAACAGACTAAGATAGAAATAGTATTAAGATGTTGAGAATCACTATCCTATGGTATAATATGAATTGAACTATGCTTTGAAAGTTTCTGCATTAAAAATGATTATGGTATAGAGAGGTTAATCCTAAATACATTAAATGAGTCGTCTAGTTTCAAAACCAGATAGATCCATTTTGACACAGCTTTGATAAAAGAGTCGACCTTTGTGAACCGCGTCGATTCTTACTGAAGCTGTGCCAAAATAAATTTATCTGGTTTTGAAACTAGACATTACAAATATGATATAATGTTTTGTATCAAATTTTTTATCAATTTGTTCTCTATGAAAATAAATTAGGATTCAATTTAGAGAAAATTTATTTTAAATAAATAAATTTCTGTATAAAAATGTTTTAAACAAAGAATTTTCAAAACTCGTTTGTTAAAAATACAGGGTGTCCCAAAAAAGACTGACACATTTTAAAAATCAATAACTAATGAGTCGAAAACTAAAAAACATAAAAATACGCGGTTTGTTGCATCCTACACGAAAGACTCCCAGGAGTATGTTGCAACAGACCACGTATTTTTTGTTTTTTTAGTTTTTGAGTTAATAGTTATTGATTTTTTAAATGTCAGTCTTTTTTGGGACATCCTGTATGAATGTTCAAAATTTAAAATATAGGTTGTTATGTTTTATCCCTTAAAAAAGAATCAAACTTAATGTTTATGCGTGCGAGACAGCCCTGAAAACGAACAGCATTTGAAACATAAATTGAGGAGACATTTTCCAGGTTGGGTTTTAACTTTCATAATGGAATTTCAACACTTCATCCTTTATCATTCACTTGAAAAGAACCTTCGAGATAGATTAAAATGTGTAATCTTTTCAATTCATCGGTAAACGCTTGAAACCGATTTAATCAAGTAAGCCTGGAGTAAATCCTTTCCTATCGGAAGCCTTATCGCGTTAGAAGTATTGGAATATATATTATTTAGATAGCAGTCACACGCACACTAAGTTCATTTTAAAGAAATTAATTTATTTTATAAATTCCCCAGCAAAAAAAATCAGCATAAAACCTTCAAAAAAGTACCCCTTTTGAAGGTTTCATGAAGTTATCTGCAGTTTTTTTGAAGGCTGTCAGATCCATGAGGTTTTATAAAGGTAATGTGCAGTAATTTTGAAGGCATTGTGAAGGTTTTTTGCAACGCAATTTTCCCTTCACAAAAACTGCAGTTTTTATGCAGAATATTAAATGAAGATTTTGAACTTAATGTTTCCTTAAAGAAAAATGCAGGTTTTGTGAAGACATATTGCAGGTTTTATGCAGTGCTATTTTCCCTTCACAAAAAACTGCAGTTTTTTTTACAGAGCAAATAATGAAGATTTAAAACTTTACTTTTCCCTCATAAAACCTTCAGTTTTTATTAATTTTATTTTGGACGAAGATTTGAAGCATGCGCATTTCCAAAAGTTTGCTGGATCCGATATCCGAAATAAAGTAAGAACATTTTTATGATTAATATAATTTTATTAATCATATAATTTAATTGATTTAATAATTAAATAAAATTAATCAAACCAGTTTTTGTCTTTATTTTAATCATCCCGGAATAGTGAAGACGTTCTGCGCAATCGCGTTACAAAAAGATCTGTTTTATTGTGATAATGGCGGTATAAAGGAAGCAGCGTTGAAATTGGTGTGCGGAAAGTTATTTCTCTGAATTTTATGATTCCATACTTATTTCTTGCTGTAATATGATTAATATTCTTTTAATGTGCCGTATTTCTTTTCACTTAAATCGGAGTCCTCGTAAAGCACTTGAGTGTTTCTGCTGCTAAAAAAGTTGATAAGCCTAATTAACATTTGATACGAAAAATTTTTAAAATTCAAAAAACCAACAAATGTTTTTTATTCATGCGTATGTTACATTTTATTATGTTGATTTTTCATACCAGTTGGCTGATTTTTGTTGTTGATGGATGCATTTTAACCTTACCCTACATAAAAATAGTCAAAAATTCTTTTCAAAAACCCCGGCAGGTTTTCTGCAAGAAAACTCTAATAATCCAAGATAAATCAGCATAAAACCTTCAAAAACAACACTGCAGGTTTTCTGAATGAAATTCGGACAAATTAACTGCAGGAAACCTGCAGTCAAAAAAATCAGCATGAAACCTTTAAAAAAATCAGCATGAAACCTTCAAAAAACCTGCAGGTTTTCTGCATGAAATTCGGACAACCTAACTGCAGGTAACCTGCAGTCAAAATCTACAGGTTTCTTGCAGGTTTATTTGTCCGAATTCCCTGCAGGAAACCTGCAGGGTTTTTTTTGAAGGTTTCATGCTGATTTTTTTTGCTGGATCGCCCCTTAATTTTAAGAATTATTATAAACCCCGTGCACAAGATACTGAAGAGCTGGGCGTGAATAGGTTCATATAAATATAGATTTTATAAATTCAATAAATTTATAATAGAAGTATAATTTCAGAAATTATTTTTAAAAATGTGTCAATCAAATATTTTAGTGAAAAGTTAGATTAATTTTGTATTACTTTTTACAATTAAATAAAATAGGAATCAATTTCAAATGTTATGTTAACTGTAAGTAAAATTTTTCAAGATGCTCCTTATACGTTTTCTATTTTATTTGTTTTCTATTTATATTCCATTTTACTATTTTATTATTATTTGACATTTTTCTGAAATAAACGACTCAATTATAGTACTTGGACGAAAAATAATGCAAGAAGGTATTGCTAACTGAGAGTGGTGACGTAAACTTCAAAATAAAATACTTAAAGCAATTAAAATTAGAACCGTATTTTAATTTTTCAAAATTCATTTAACAGAGGACAGTGAACTCAATCTTTGAATTCCATCATCGTTTGGAGTTCTAGAGATAGGATTGGCAAGGGTGTTCTGCGAAAAGGATTCTTTTCAAGTTAAGAACTTCTACGAGTTGGGAACCAACGCTTTGGATACAATACTATCAGAATGAATTTTTTTTTCATTACTGTTGGTATTAAAAGTTTTGAAAAATGTATTATTTTTGAATTAAATCGTTGATAGAAATGATGAGTATGGAGATATAAATCGTATATATGTTTGATAGTATGTTGGGCACGAAAGTTGTCAGATTTGAACGAGTTCTCGTGGAAAGTGTGAACGTTTTCCATAAAGAGGAACTACATTTTTTTTACATTTTTATCCGATTCTCTACGAAAAGTAAGGCTAATATACAAAATTTGAGGTTGGTTAAGTATTTTTTTAAAAGTCGCCCTTTTTAAAACGCTCGAAAACACTTAAACTGAGCTAGCATGCACATTGCATAGTCACGTTTCTGTTTCTAAACAAATTATTGTCATGCGGATTTCGTCTCATTCTTAGTTTTTTAAACACTAGTACGACAAAAATATGTAAGGATAAAAATAATGCCAATTTTGTCTGGTTATTATAAATAGAAGGAATTCATTATTAAGTTCACCATCAAATTATTGAAAGTTACTTTTTTCTTTTTAAATTCTGATATTTTTATTTTATTAGTATTTTTTAAGGAGTTTTGTGAGAGACAAAACTTGCATGACACTAATTTTTAACGATAAAACAGCCATGTATTTAGTCTTGAAATCTAGATTAAAATTATAAAATCTGAGCGATAAACTAAAAAAAACTGTCTCTAAAAGGTATTAAATTTTGATATTAAATAAAATTTTTTTGAGTTCTACAACTTTTATATTGGCCCTGAAAAGTTTTTTCGGCTGTTTTTCTTATTCTAAGTTAGTTAGGGCATTTTTGTAAATCTTCTATACTTTTCATTAGTGAATCCCTCACCAATGCAAAGGGACTATATCCCAACAATAATTATCCGTTTACAGAATACATGGTGTTTCTATTTTAGCGTGATAATCTCTGGAGGCCTCTGAACCGATTAAATTTCTAATTATGAAGGAATTTGTAACTTATGAATGTGAATTAACTACTAAGAAATTGGTGTGATTAATATATTTGTGAATTTGGATATTTTTGAGGTAAAACAAGCATTCATACAGACGTCACAACTGACGTTTGAGTAATTTGACTATTAATTATTATTATTTTATTAATGTATATAAATGGTATAAATATTACTTCATCTTTCTTTTCATGGTTTGAAATGCAAAATATATCACTTTTTACCTTCCCTTCAACTAAAAAAATAAATTTTAGTAAGTGTTATCCTGGGGGCTAATCTACAAGTTTCCGCTCAGTATGTAAGGGAGCGCTTATTTAAAAAATAAACTTTCTTTACTTTTTCTGATTAATCGAAACAAATTATTTCTCCTTAAATATTCAATTAGTCTTAATTTTATACTAAAGTAGTTAAAAAATCCCTATGTATAACAAAAAGGGTGGTAGTAATTGAGAAAAATTGGTTTCATCCAGCTTTATTTTATCCTCCAGTTTTCACATCGTATTAGGAAACGGATCAGTTTTTGACAAGACCTTGTTCATTCCCCTAGAGAAGGAAACTCTTTTTTTAAGTTTTTTTTTTCAGTCTTTTATTCTCTTTTTATCAAAGAGTCATAATATGTCTAACCTATTGGGGGAAAATACAGGGTAGTAAGAAACTTTTTTGCAATTTTGTGTTTGCAATTTGTGAAAAAAATCGTAAACTTTAAAACTATGTATACACCCTAAAAAATTAAAGTATTATTATTGCACAAGAATATCTGTTTATAAAAAGAAGTTTTATACCACCAATTAATTTATAAATATTCCTATGTATAAAGTTACTTCCATCCAAGCCCATTTAATTTTTGTTTTATATAAACATGGACATAAAAAATTCTTAAATTCTATATGTTTTGACCTACATGATACATTCACTTTCACTTCCTACTGATTGGATGTTTTTGTTGACTTAATTGTCACTAGTAAATAATCCCTATTAAAAGAGTGAAATAAATTAAATTCAAGCTCAATAGTTAGTTTTTAAACTCCACAAATGCATTATTTATTCGTTTGGTGTAAACAACTTGCTTGGAAACAAAATTGCCATTAAAGCTGTCTGTAAAATAAAAATGCATTAAGGTTATTGAGACAAATAAGAGGGATTAAATTAAAAAATAGCAACTTCAAAAATAATTTAGATATTTTTAACTGATTTAAAATTGAAATTTCTAGATTAAATTGATTGTTCTAGATTAGTACACTTAGCAGCCAGAAGGCTATACTGCTATACTATAACAACCTTGCGGCCCTTCCAGAAAGATACTGATCTTTTCAAAAGATTCTATTCAGATATAGTGTAACACTGTACGTAACTAATCGTAAATTTGATACAAAATTATAACTTCCGTACTAGGGTGTCCCTTAAAATCGAAGGTCAGCGAAATTTTTGCGACACCCCCCAATTTTTTTTCCTTTTGGTATCCTAAGGATATGTGCTAAATCTTAAATCGATCAGAAAATACTAACGGCCTAAATTTGGCAAATTTTGACTGTACCATTTTTTCGAAAATTTTTTAAAATATGTTAAAATATTCTGTTGCCGAATAATAGGGCTCAAACACATCTAAACATTCTTATTTGACAGTTTTTCATAACTAGATAGGCTGAAATGCCCAGTTTTTAGCCCAGCCACCAAACAGAAAATCAGAAAGTTTGTCCATTTTATACTGAGAACAAAAGGCAGTGGTAAATTATTTATAAACTCAAAATTCCTTAAATAATTACCATATGCAGACGATATTGATGTGTAGATAAATTTCCTGAAGCTCAAATTAGATATGAGTTTTTTAATTACACACCACTAAACACTACTTAAGACTAAAAAATTTCAGGGATAACGATTAGGGCATGTTTGGTATGGGTTTTTGAGGTTTGTAAACTCTATTAAGACTAATAAAATCATCTTGAACAACTTTTTAAAAATCTTTGCGCAATTGGAATGGCTAGCAGATATCCCAATGTAAGTGCAAACCCTGATCACATAAAAGAGGTTAGAGAAATTCTGGAAATTTAAAAAGGAGACTGCAGTGTTTTCACGAGTATTCTGTGATTTAGTTGAAAAACTTAAGTTGATACAAAATTAACACACTCCGACTTTTGCTTGTTTGACACCCCGAAAATAAGCCATTATTTATATCTATGTTTATATAGATTGTTTTTTTTATTATTTATCATAATTTTATACCCAAACATAAAAATGCCCCTGCAATTCAACATATTATTGTATCATAGAAAACAAATCAGACACTAATATTGAGATCGTGGCTGTGAGAGAATGCAAACATTAACGTAAGTTTACGTATCTCTTCTACTTCTCTTTTTTACTTTTTACTACTTCTCTACTTTAGTTATTCTTCGCACTGTAAAATTTTTATCAGTAAACGTTCTTGACGAAGTAATTAGGTTTCAAAAGTAGTTTTTCTAAAAAAAAATTTCATGAAATTAATTTTTTAAACCTTTAAATCCTTTTTTAAGAATCTAAGGAGTAAAAAATTTACAGAACGTAATTAAAATATTGACTTTAAACAAAAAATTATTTTCTGCATCTGTTGTTAATATTTAACACTCTTTCATAGCTAATATTAGTGTCGGATCGGTTTTTAATCTTATTTGCTGAATTGCAGATATTTTTTTACGTTTATGTGTATAAGATTATGATAAATTACAATAACAGTCTCTATAAACATAGTTAAATGCTTATCTTCTGAGTTAATAATTCAATACTTATGAAGAGCAGGTTCATTTTGTATCAACTTCAGATTTCAACTAAGTTAGAGAATACAATGCTGGTAGATGCACTGCAGTCTCATTTCCAAATGTAACCGGAATTTCTCTAGCTGCTTTATATGCTTTAATTTGTTACTATCTTTATAAATCTGAAGTCATGATTTGCTCTTATATTAGGAATTATGCTGGCCATTATAATTGAGTAAAGAGCTTTAAAATGTTGTGTAAGATGATTTTATTAGTCTTCATTGAGTTTTGAAACCTCAAAAACCCATTGCCCATACCATTTTTCCTAGAATTTGTTTAGTGACCATGCAACCCAATATGGAGTATGTAATTTTAAAAAAATCGGAATTAATTTGAGCTTCAGGTAATTTATCTACACATCAATATCGTCTACGTATGGTATTTAGTAAAGGAATTTTGCGGTTATAAGTCATTTACCACTGCCTTTACTCTATTATAATTATAAAATGGACAAATTTGATGATTTTCCGATTGAAGGCTCGGTTAAAAACTGGGCATTTCGTCCTAGCTAGTTATGAAAAACTGTCAAATAAGAATGTTTAGATGTGTTAGATCCCTACTATTCGACAACAGAATATTTTAACATATTTTTAAAATTTTTCGAAAAAATGGTAAAAATTCAAAATTTGCAAACTTTAAGCCGTTTGAGGCACGTACTAGTATTTTCTGATAGATTTCGCACATATTCTAAGGATACAAAAAGGAAAAAAAATAGGGAGTGTGGCAAGATGTTCCCCGACTTTCTTTTTTAAAAAGCCAAAATAAGGGACACCCTATTCCATACTCGTCGAATTGCTAACTTGTTATAAACCGGTATCTACTAGTTAGCCACTCAATCTTCACAATACCGCTTGATCCTTAAGTTTCTTCCCTATAGTAAAAATTGATTTCAAATAAAGAGATTTAACATCAACTGTCTTTGAAAAATGTTTTTCCCAGATTGTTGACGAAAGCATTTTGAATCCGCATATTGCTGGAAATTGATGAGACACAAGGAAGGGAAGCAGGTGTTTACAGGGTATAAAATGGGGGAGATGAGCGTTCCACGAAATCTATAACTTTGAAAGGATGCGTTTGCACTCAAATATTCTCATTTGGAGTCTATTAAGTTTTAGTATGAATGGTTCGAAGTAAGAGGAAAGTTCAAACTTAAAGGGAATATGTAAGAAACTCTGCATCTGAATGAAAAAAAAAACAATCATTTTTATTTAAATTATTTTAAACAGTTAAATTTGCTGTATTTTAACTTTTATGAACGCATAAGCGAATGGCTAAGAAGCTATATTGAGTCAAGCCTCCTTCCAAAGATGTGTTTATGGGCCTGAATTTCAGTCTATTGCAATAGAAAAATATTAGATAAATCATTACTGAGGCGAATCATTACTGATATTGCCTATTGCCTATGAGCGTACTATTCATTCGACACTTGCATTAACATATTTTAGGTGATCGCAATTGGATACCAATGAAATAACTGTACGCTGAATTTTGAAAGCGTGATCTTTGAGAAAAATACAACTATTTCTATAATTTCTACTTTTAAAATTTAAAATATCGTTTTAAAGGAGAATGTATCTGATCTACCAATATTTAAAATCTATACCACTGACAATCCCCTGTTTGTTGGAAAAAAGAGCCTTTATTCTACGCTTGTTTGGTTAATATGATAACATTATATTGCCACTTTAGAAGTTGTTTTTGTACTAATAATGCATAATGTTACTTATATGATTAAAATTGCTTTCAAACACCCTTATTTGTGAGCTTTAAAAAATAATCTTCAAAAAAATTAATTTACAAAAAATAGGAAAAATTACATATCTTTATTCGATTTGAGGCCACCCAGCAAAAAAAATCAGCATAAAACCTTCAAAAAAGTACCCCTTTTGAAGGTTTCATGAAGTTACCTGCAGTTTTTTTGAAGACAGTCAGATCCATGCAGGTTTTATAAAGGTAATGTGCAGTGTTTTTGAAGGCATTGTGGAGGTTTTATGCAGCGCAATTTTCCCTTCACAAAAACTGCAGTTTTTATGCAGAATATTAAATGAAGATTTTGAACTTAATGTTTCCTTAAAGAAAAATGCAGGTTTTGTGAAGACATATTGCAGGTTTTATGCAGTGCTATTTTCCCTTCACAAAAACTGCAGTTTTTCTACAGAGCAAATAATGAAGATTTAAAACTTTACTTTTCCTTCATAAAACCTTCAGTTTTTATTAATTTTATTTTGGACGAAGATTTGACGCATGCGCATTTCCCAGGGTTTGCTGGATCCGATACCCGAAATAAAGTAGGAACATTTTTATGATTAAGATAATTTTATTAATCACATAATTTAATTGATTTAATAATTAAATAAAATTAATCAAACCAGTTTTTGTCTTTATTTTAATCATCCCGGAATAGTGAAGACGTTCTGCGCAATCGCGTCACAAAAATATCTGTTTTGTTGTGATAATGGCGGTATAAAGGAAGCAGCGTTGAAATTGGTGAGCGGAAAGTTATTTCTCTGAATTTTATGATTCCATACTTATTTCTTACTGTAATATGATTTATATTCTTTTATATACTCATCAAAATTTGTCCATTTGTAATTGCATGCTATTTTACTTATGCATTGTCAGGTATCGTATTTTAAATGACTGATTTATTTGTTGCTTTGGTACCGAGCTTTATACATTTTGCAAAGTATTATTTACAAGCTTAATGCCTTTCTGGATCAGCTTCGATAAGAGTCGACCAGCCGCAATGTTTAATCACAGCTCAAATGATGACACAGGACCATATAGATCTACCTTGAGCTGTGGGTAAATATGGCAGCTGGTCGACTCTTATCGAAGCTGTGCCGCATTTCTTTTCACTTTTAAATCGGAGTCCTCGTAAAGCACTTGAGTGTTATCATTTGAGCAGTGGTGAAACATGGCGGCCGGTATGCATAGCGCCAAATGATCGGATCTGCCAAAATTTATACAGAGGAAGCATTTGCAGGCATGAAAATCACGCGTTAATTTTGATGGCAATCGGAGAAGTTTGATGACAATGTGTATTGGTTGTCTTTATTTTCCCGATCGCATCTGCCGTTTGAAAGTTTTAAGAAATAGGTACATGCATTTATTAAATGTTTTGGGATAAAATTAGGCAAATACACAAATGTTAGCAGTCAAACGTAAGCCAGGTTTGTGTCAATGATTATGTTTTGGTTCACTGTTCAATACAATAATAAGTGGTAAGTAAATTAAAATCTATTATTTTTTAGAAATAGTTGGAGCATTAATTTATTTTGCTTAAAAATTGAAATTGAATTTATTTTGCTAAAAGCTTGATTTTTCTATAAAAAAGCAGAATCAAAATTTCCACCTTTGCTTTCCCGCCATAGAGTAAGCCCATTTCAGCGTATCATAACTTTATGCTTGGCCCTTTTTGGGATACGAGAATTAGGTAACATTATGAAAATCAAAGTTATTAAAGATTGTTTGTGTTTTTCAGTATGCCATCATAGGGTTTAGTGCCATTAAACTCTTACCCAAACCAGGATGTTAATAAAACTCCTAAAACTAGACTAAAATATTTTAGTTAGTTGAGAAATCTTTCAATTTGAGCTAACTCTCTATACATGGATGACATTCAATACACTAAACTTCTTTTTCCCCTAAATAATGTTTGTTGATGATTGTATAATTTTACTGCTCTGCTGCTAAAAAAGTTGATACGGCCTAATTAACATTTGATACGAAAAAAATTTTTTAAATTCAAAAAATCAACAATTGTTTTTTTATTCATGCGTATGTTACATTTTATTATGTTGATTTTTCATACCAGTTGGCTGATTTCTGTTGTTGATGGATGCAGTTTAACCGTACCCAACATAAAAATAGTCAAAAATCCTTTTCAAAAACCCCGGCAGGTTTTCTGCAAGAAAACTCTAATAATCCAAGACAAATCAGCATAAAACCTTCAAAAACAACACTGCAGGTTTTCTGAATGAAATTCGGACAACTTAACAGCAGGAAAAATGCAGTCAAAGAAAACAGCATGAAACCTTCAAAAAACCTGTAGGTTTTCTGCATGAAATTCGGACAACTTAACAGCAGGAAAAATGCAGTCAAAGAAAACAGCATGAAACCTTCAAAAAACCTGCAGGTTTTCTGCATGAAATTCGGACAACTTAACAGCAGGAAAAATGCAGTCAAAGAAAACAGCATGAAACCTTCAAAAAATTGCAGGTTTTCTGCATGAAATTCGGACAACTTAACTGCAGAAAACTTGCAGTCAAAAAAATCAGCATGAAACCTTCAACAATATCTGAAGGTTTTCTGCATGAAATTCGGACAGATTAACTGCAGGAAACCTGCAGTCAAAAAAATCAGCATGAAACCTTTAAAAAAATCAGCATTAAACCTTCAAAAAACCTGCAGGTTTTCTGCATGAAATTCGGACAAATTAACTGCAGGAAACCTGCAGTCAAAAAAATCAGCATGAAACCTTTAAAAAAATCAGCATTAAACCTTCAAAAAAACCTGCAGGTTTTCTGCATGAAATTCGGACAACCTAACTGCAGGTAACCTGCAGTCAAAATCTACAGGTTTCTTGCAGGTTTATTTGTCCGAATTCCCTGCAGGGTTTTTTTGAAGGTTTCATGCTGATTTTTTTTTGCTGGGCAATCCGGAGGCAAAACGAGTTTTTAATAATATTTCACACATGTTCGTTTGAGACCACTTGGCACCTTTTTCTTGCTGTACCCGATAGAATTTATAAGGTTTTTTTCGTCATAGGAAAATGACTCACCCTAATGGGGGGAGGGGGCGCAGATGTACCGCTAAAGAGCTTGAACTTAATGCAATACAAGGAAGCGATTTTACCAAGTCCCTATCCACTATACAAAACACAATTCAGCGACTAGATTCATTGCATAAGGTACGGCAGTATATATACTACTTTCACCATAAATTTCATTGAAATTAGAGCACTTCCCAAACCATTTAATGAGTTATGAAATTCCCATATTGAGAGTTCATCTAAATAAAGGAAACATCTGGCAGTAGATCAGCTCCATTCGCGGGATATGTTTTGATCATCCACATTGTAGTCTTACAGCCCATCCATCAGCTTTGGTGTTAAATTGTTGGTCAAAAAAGGATTCTACCAGTCAGAGTAAGCGAAAAGCTAATTTTTCTTTCTTTAGATGCTGGTTAATACCGACGCCGATGACTGTGAATCTTTCTCTCACAGTGACTTCCACCTGTATTTGAACCGAAAGAAATTCCTATCTGATCATTGGAATACCATCAGCCAAATGGAACTCCATTCTTTGGCTTAACTCTTGATATCGCACATTTTATAACTCATTCCATGGTTTGACAAGTGTTCCAAATGCTATAAAATTTATAGCAAAATTAGTATGTATACTGTTATACGCTATGCAAATATTTTCACTGAATTAGGAATTGTTTTCATATTATTACGTCTTATTTCTTTTAGCGCTGAATCTGCGACCCATCCTTTCCTATTCGAAATATGTTCGTGTAAGTCCCCTCTATTGTTTGTCTTTTCTCGCTAGGCGGTTAGTGTAACCCCAAACGAGATAGACCATTCTCTCTCTAGGGTTGGGGAGGTATAGAGAGAGAGGGCCAAACCGGTTTCCAAATCCAATCGAAGTACTCTTTTTAAAGCCCTATGTTACCTTTTAAATAATCTTTAATAAATTTAAAAATACTCGTAATATATATTTTTTATAGAGTTGCTGTATGATATTTTTAAACCCTCATTAGTTTATTGAAAGCTTTTTTTAGGTCTAACTATCATAATTGGACTCAAATCGCTAAAAATCTATAAAACCAAGACCACTTGGAAAAATGACCCGGGAGCTTTTGAAGAAGTTAGAAAACTAATTCCAAAAGAAAAAAATAGGTCAAATCTTATCAATAGATGGCTTTTAAAAGAGTTCCTGATATAATACATAGATATCCATTGTTTCTTTCCTAGTTATTTCTTTCATCATAGAGGCGCAACTAACTTATTTCAGTTACTGAATGTGAATGGGAAAAAACTGAAGTCCAAATCTTTACAATGCTCGCATTTCAGTACCAAAATGGCAGTCTCGTGTTGATATAAACGATATTACCCTACATTTCAGAACAGCGACATCTAATAGGTATTTTGAGAACTGCATCAAATACCGCTGTTTGCCCCAATTATATAAATGGTATATAACGCCATCTATTTATGAGATTTTAGCTATTTTTTTAATTTATTTTCCCTCTCTTTCAAAATTCATTAGGTAAAATTTCTGGTCATTCTGCCCAGTGGTTCTTGTTTTATACATTTTTCGAGATTTCAGTTTAACCTACTCTGAATGTTTAGTCTGAATGAGTATTCTGAATGAGTTAGTATGAATGCTGAGTTTTCGCCGAAACTTGGTAGAATTTTAAAGGGTTAAACTCAAAAACTTACTTCTAAGGGGGAAAAGTTTTGTAGCACCTATTAAGGCTATAACAAGGCTTAGACATTTATGTCACTGAATTTACACTAGTGTTCGTAATTAAGAGAAATTGAATATTTGTTTGATTTTAACCAGATCTACGTAACATATTTAGATGAAATTTGGTATGAACACAGGTTGCTATCATGGGCGTAGCCAGGGGGAGGCAGGGGGGGGGGCAGCTGCCCCCCCCTAAGTCCTAAGTAATATACTTTTAATTAAGTTAAAACCCAGTTTTTTAGGGTCAAATTTTCGAAAAAATTCTGGGGGAGGGCCCCCAGGCCCCCCTTTAGTATTGAAACCTTTATTATTCTCACTTTTTTATATTAAGTTCATTGAAATCAAAATTCTACCTAAAAATCTATGTCCAAATTTGGGTTTACGTGTACCAAAAAACAGTTTGAAACCCTGTTCTTAGGGTCAGATTTCGAAACATTTTCTGGGGGTGGGCAGTCAGGCACTCCTTTAGTATTTAAAACTTTATTATTCACACTTTTTTATAATAAGTTCATTAAAATCAAAATTCTACTTAAAAATGTTTGTCCAAATTTGGGCTTACATGTACTAAAAAACAGTTTAAAACCCTGTTCCTAGGGTCAAATTTCCAAAATTTTTCTGGGGGAGGACCCCCAGACCCCCCTTGAACCTTTATTACTAAACCTTTATATGTAAGTTTTTCTTTCACACAAATTTTACCTAAAAAAAGTGTTGAAAAAAGGTCAAATATCCCTCTCGAAACAATACTGTGATTACGGCCCTTTCTCACATGGCTTTAAAATTGTCCTCCAAAAACATAAAGAAAGTCGACCCTGCTTGCCCCCCCCTAAGTGGAACCCTGGCTACGCCCATGGTTGCTATAATACCCAAAAGACAATCATTCAAAATTCAACATACACAAACACATGCATGCATGTGTGAACCAATCGTTAGAGTTGAAAGGCATAAAATAAAGGTTCCAGAATCAAGCAAAAAAGTAGGTTAATAGGGGGTATATGAAGATGCAATTGCCTTATCTAGAGTCCCTCTATTTGCTTTAAAGGTTTAAGAAAATTGCCAACCTGTAGAGCTCCGTTAAGTGAAGTATTTTCGTTCACACACACATTAAAAGGAAAGGAACAAACCAAAAAGGTAAAGGTCTACGAGATGCCTAAAACTCTTAATATTCCTCTTTGAAATACATGGAGGAATCTGCAGTCGTTTAGCAGGATGTCGAAATCGTCATGAATAGGTACAATTCAAAGGTTGAAAATTCTCCCCCCCCCCCTGTTAAGTTTTAGATCAGTTAAACCACTGACTTTCGATGTAATCTCATGTGGAGAGATCCAAAAATTCTCCACCAATCCTCCGATGTTGGTGAAATTGACCATTATGGCATTAGAGATTTGATGGTCTGCGCTGTTGAAGGAGGAATGTTTTGAAGTCTTTTTAAATCTCCCTATACCTTTTCAAATGGGGGAAATGACAGTTACGGGTTATGTGTTGACATCTCGAAGACCTTTATTCACCTTTTTAGGTGTTCTGTCTGTCGGAATTTCCTTTTAATGAACAAAAATTCGAAACTTAATGAAAATAAACAGGTTGAAAATTTTCATTAAAATTTAAGATATTCGCCTTATAGAATGTTCCGTCGGATTTTTAGACTTAAACCCTTAGGAACAGGTCTAGGGGGCTCTAGAAAAGTCAACTGCATCGCGTCCCCCCCAAAAATATCTAAGATCCTCAAAATAGCGTTTCTAAAAAACAAGAACTATGAACAGGAAAATTTGCTATCTGTCTAATTCTCGGTGTAAAATCACTCAAAGAGGCCTACATTTCAGTAGGAGGGAATCAAACCCCTATATACCGACCATTTTGCTTGTTTCTGGAACCGCTGTTTCATACCTTTCAACTCTGATTATTGTTACTCACGCGCATGGGTATGTATGATAAATTTTTGAATGGTGATTTTTTGGGTATTATATCAACTTATGTTCAAACCAAATTTCATCCAAGTCTGTCCAGTAGATCTGGGAAAAAATCTAACAAATGCTTTGTTTCTCTTAATTTTAAACACGAGTGTGTTTCATAAGAATGCGTTTAACTCCAAACAAAGTAAAAGTGCAAAATAGCAAATAAATTTTAATTTTAATTTTTAGTATTAAAAACTTTTTTTACTAATTTCTCAACCCCCATGAAAAAGTATCTACGTTTGTTTTCATGAAATATCAAAATATACATCAAATTACAGAGGCTAATATAGTGTTGTAATAGATTATCAGGTATATGCGTGATAGGTAATATGTTTCCATATAAAAATAATTAATAATAAGTTATTTAATACTATAGGCAAAATATTTTTCCCACCGCTCAAAAATAACTTCCAAATTAAGGGACAGTTTACAAAAATAACCTCTTAGTTAACTCGACTTAAATTTTGAATGTTAATTGTTAACAAAAAGCAAAATACACGCAATGCATAAGTCATCATTTTTTCCATAAAAATGTGCGTCGAAGTTTTGAAGAAGTTCGATGAACCCCTTGAAAAGGAGTTAAGATGATGCTAAGAACAACCAAATAAATGAAGAGCAAACGGCACAAAGCAGCATTCCTTTCAAATCCTAGATAGTTGATACTTATTTAAAGTCGCAACAGGTGTATTACAAATAAGAGCCGTTCAGAATGACAACGGACTGTCAGTCGATTGCTATTTTAACAGTGATTTTTAGGACTGCTCTCGCAAACCAAAATTTTAACTCCATAAATATAGCACCTAAAATAATTCAAATCTATGTTTATCGCAAATTTATGTACTAAGGCCACTGCCAATCGGAGCAGCTCGTACGAGATACTTACTTTTCGTGGGATACCCCCATTTTACCGTTAGCGATGCTGTAAAACGTGGTCTACCCACTTAATATTAAATTTCGGGGTGTTAAAGTTTTTGTTAATTTATTAAAAATCCATGTCCTCTCCCGGGTAAAGTGCAAAAGAAAAAAATCATACCAAAAATTTGAATTGATTTATGTTCTGTTAGGGCAATGTGATAAATCCGAGCATTATTAAAAACGCCCGCGAATTTCGGACAAAGTAATAAGTACTCATTGATAAATGCCTTTAAAATTTCACATTGCCCTCCTCTCTTCGAGCACAATTAAAAATACTCGGTTTATCACTTTTCCCGTAACATAACTATTTTATCTTTAAAACATGCGACCACGTCATGAGGACTTATCTAAAAAAAAACTTGTATTTTCACAATATATATTTTTTTTTCAAAACCACTCCCAATTCACTGATTCTTTAATTTCCACGCTGTTTTAAGTTCAGCTAACCGATATCGGATTTCAAAAGAACCTCGAATCCCCGCTCACGTGAAAGTGTGTCGGGCGGCGTGCAAAGCGTGCTTACCGTGGAGCATCCCGCCGAGGACCAAGAGCAGAAGCAGCCCCTCCATGGTGGTCCGTGGTTAATCCATGCCGCCGCGCGTCTGCCGGAGCGACGCCCGCCCGCCCGTTCCTCCGCCGCCGCTAGCGCCGCCGACCCTCCCCATTGGCCCGCAACTTCGCGCCCAACTTTCTTCCTTCCCGCGCGTCGCTTTTTTTCTCTCACGAAACATCGTTCCAAAATACAGCGGAAAATGCTAGCTATCGAGGAATTTGTTTGTGGAAAGTGTTTCCTTGCGTTTAAGTAACCACAATACAGATTTTCCTGAAATTGCATCCTTGATTCCTTAATTTTTAGTTGATACATTGTCGCAGGAAACTACAAAAGGATAGAAAGCTGAACCCATTAGCTTGGATCAAGAACTGACTTAAAAATAAGGTGCCTCGACGTTTAATTACTTGAAAACAATGTTTATTAACTTGAAACAATTTTTTTACCCACTAAGACATTTTTTTGAAAATTGTGGCATTATAAAGGGCTCAGAATCCCAGCCCAGATATGCTTTTCAGTCTGAAATTTGTAAAATAGGTGACTTGTGAAATGGTTAGGGGTGAAATACGACACACTTCATGATATTCATTTTATTTATTGACTAGTTTTTTTACCTTCTCGATTGATAATTTTTTATAACTCAAAAAGATATATTTTCTTATGAATCATCAATCTTAAACTGCTTTTGCTCAAAATAAAGAGAGAGTCAATTTTTCTTTTATTAGCATTCAAGTCATCATGAATAAGGATGTCAAGCACTTTCGAAAAGAATATCGTTAAAACGTATAATTCATAAAGTTGGTTCACCACAAAACAGCTTAGTTTTCCAATTGTGCAGTGAAGAATCTAATTAAATATTAAAAATATATACAATACAAATTATAAATTTTGAAGGATTTTTTTTAATTCTAAGGGAAAACATGGACATATTATTGCGAGAATATGAATAACACTGCTGAAAGGATTAGGTAATCCGGATTTTTAAAAATCGTTAAAAAAAGTTTTTATTGTACTCTTTAAGGGAAGAATATTAACTAGGAATTTATTGAGAGGAATTGGAAATACATGTAAAAACGTTACATAGAGATCTGAGTATGTCACGCACTCAAACATGCTCCGATCCAAATTTACTCAAATTTGAAAACATGCATGTACTCATTTTTTAAAATGTGCAGATACTTAAAAATAAAGAGCATCATGTGCTAAATTTTTTAATTTGTCCACGACATTCTTTTAAAGAGGGTGCAATGTGTTACAGTTATGATGACCATATAGCCACGTTACTATGACCTGGAAAGTAGACCAGTAAGTTGAGTGGCGACGTCACAACGTTGTGTTACATGTTATCACACCAACTTAATGTTACTTTGGATACACTGCAAACATTTCAATTTTCAAATATAACCTAAAAATGAGCATAATTTGAGTGGTGACTATTAAATTTTTTGAAACTGAGTATGTCTGGTGTTTCAAAATTAAAAGCATTGGGTCGTCATATTTGAACCAAAAAGTTTCATACCAAAATGAGAACATCGATTTACTCAAACTTGAAACTATCATTTCTCTCAGTGTAGGAAATGACTTTCAGTAAGCTGAAAAAATTAATAGGATTGATCTTGTAAGACAGTTTTTCTTAGATTAAGGGGTGTTGCGTGCAGAGAAGGTTATTTGCAAGGAATGTTAAGTTCATGATTTTAATTTTCGCTTGATTTTTAATTTTAGTGGGAAATGGTTAAATGGAATATTTAAATCACTAATTTGTATTTTTTATCCTCATTAGGGTGGCCAAAAAACTTTTTTTCAGGTAGAGTTCTGGTCACCCTCTAATTTTTTTTGAGCAGTAAATAGAAGCTCATAGCCAAAATTTCAACTCTGTATTCGAATTAGAAGTCGATGCCAAAGAAGAGGGGAATTTTCCATGTTAATTAATAGCTCTTGTTGTATTATTTAAGGGTCTTTAGGGTTTTTATTTTTTTCTCCATGAATTTTTTTATTTTCAACTTGAAATTTGATAGAAAGGTTTATTTTAGGAGTTAAAAAGCTTTAAAACGTCTTATTAAAATTTTTCAAAAAAAAAATTTTTTATTTAATATTTTTGCTCATTTTTTTTAATTTTTGAAAAAGGTGGTTATGATTCACACCAAATGAAAGAAAATAAAATAACTAAAAAAATGAGCCTGGTTTCATTTTTTTAACTGTAGTTCTAGAGTTATTAGCTGTTTTAAAATGCAGAAAAAACAACATTACAAGAGTTCTTTGGACATTAGAAAATTACTACAACCAAAAGAAAGGTGATAAAAAAACAAAACCTGGAACATTATATCTATAACGTTCGTAGTTTCTTATAAAAAATCATGGACAAAATGAGATGGTTTTATCTTTGGTTTTTTAGTTGTTTTGTATAAAAATCTTCGAATTTAGACTTTTTCACTCCTCTTTGGCTTTCTAATTAAGGTACAGAGCCCAAACTTTGCCAAAATAGTTTTCTCTGTAGGTCTAAAAAATTGAAGGGGTGCCGTGGCAATTTCATAACACTTTGTTTTTTCCCATAGAAAAATGGGCCGCCCTAATCCTCATGCATAATAAATTCCTTTTATTGTCATATCTCCAAACATATTCCGGGCTTGACACTTCTTAACACTGTCTACCAGAAGATACAATTTTTATATAAAATTTATTTAAGTCGCAGCCACAAAAAATAAACCGCTTAAACAGCGTTTAATTTTAAAAATATATAAAATAAGTTCCTGAAAAAAAAACAATGCTGCAAAATACCTTTTATTGAAATTAACTTCAATACATTAATTCTAAATAAGGTTCATGATATTGCTACATTTGTTGAAAGGTCGTCCAAAAATTTATATTTATTTTCATATTTTCTATTTATTGAAAAAGTTAAATTATTTTATTTCTTTTATGACTACCTATGGTACAAAATATGCATAAATTTAATGTTCGTTAAAAATTAAAAACCGGAATAAAAAAAACGCTTTTTTAGAACATGCAAATATTTTCAGAGGTTTGTCGTTACTTAAACAACGTATGCATAATTTCAAGGCATGTAGGTTATAAAAGTGCGAGACCTAATATTGAATAAATATTCTCGGAAAAATCAGTGCCCCAACATCATGAAAACTCATCGCAAGCAGAAAATTTCCTGTGACCAAAATCAAAGTGCGACTGCACACAAGGGATTACTTCCAATAATCAGATTACACACGCACGCACACGCTCCATTTCAATTGTCTGCGTTAATCTTCATCAGAAGCGAGGAAATTTTTCTGTTTTTAGTTGGATTTGAATTTGTAACTTTTCCCATCATTTCCGATATCTTGAGCAGAGATATTCCCTTTTAATCTTGTCACCCCTCCCCAAAGTAAAGCCGTAAAGTTAGAGTTGCCTTTCTACTTTTATCCATGGAGGGAGTCTTTCCAGAAGAGAAAATGGTGAGGTGTTCTCTACTCTTCAACGCTGCTGAGTAATGTAGACAAGAATGCAGTGCAGTTTAATTTATAGAGTAAGATCTGATCCTACAATTGAGGATTGGTAAAACTCGCCCTTAAGAACAAGTGAAAGATGAAAGCCCAAAAAGGTTCAGTGCGATTTGCATAAAAGGCAGGTCATTATAAACAAAACATTCATTTTTACAACTGAATTATCTTCTTATCCTGCGAACATTCCCTCCTTACACTATCATCAACTATGATCATAGTGTGAGGAGCTGATGTCACAATCTGAGGTTCATTAAACCATACGATAATGAACCAAACCTCTTCCAAAACTTTTGAACCTAGAACCAAAATTACAACCTCATAAAACCAAGATAATAAACTAGACCAAAATGCTAATACAACTAGCTCATCATAATAAGTACGTGATTTATTAAGTAATAAAATGAAAAAGTGAAGTTTAAATTTTAAATTCTGAAAATCCTATGTGCTTTTAAGTTGCATGAATTTTGTTTCATTCTGGTCTCGGGAACCAGGGCTTCTAAACCAGGAATTACATGCCAAATTGGAGGCGGGATGACCTGGTGCGTTTACTTGCTGCCACGCTAGCAGCCTGCGCGCTGTGCCGTCGTCGGTTCCATTCCAGCCTCGCCCTGGTTGTACTTTCTCTTCTGTGTCAGTAAAATTTCTGTTTGTGTTTGTCTTACATGACGATGGTTTATAAGCGGATCCTTGCGATCAAGCACACAGACCGGAAAATATATGTAACCAAAATCCAATCCAAACCACATTTATTTCATTTTGTAAACAATTGAAATTAGACAATTCATGGAACAACAAAGTAAATTCGAGTTCGATCGGTGAATTCTCAGTTTTTTATCTTCAAAGAATAACCTTTATAGTCGTATCCACTTTAAAACAAAGATGAATTTAATTCAATTTTGATTCATAACACAAAAAACGTTCAAACCTCTTTAATGTGATTCCTGAATCACAGGCCATTTTTTGCACAGCAGAAAAGAGCTATGGCACCAATTTAATTTCCGTTTCGCATTACTTCCTCCGCTCCAGGAATCCGGGAAATCTCGATTGAGAAAAGGTGGGACCTAACAAATAAAAGCACAAAAATTAGATAGGATATCTTCTTCCTGATTGATAGTCAATTTGTTAAAGTACGTTTCTTTTCACATTTTATAAGCATTAATCTCTTAAATTTAATTTAAGTGTTTATGCTATACAACAAATTATAAAATCCATTAAGAGGTTTGGTTAAAACTCCTAAAAATTTCAACATACATTTATGTACACTTTTTTAAACATACATTTATGTACACTTTTTTAAAGATTCAAGTGTGTTACGATATGTTGCAAATATGTTCTATATATGTTTATGTTTTTATTAATTACTACTCTAATCATTAGGGTGGCCCACTTTTCTATGGGAAAAAACAAAGTGTTATGAAATTGCCACGGCACCCCTTCAATTTTTTAGACCTACAGAGAAAACTGTTCAGGCAAAGTTTGGGCTCTGTACCTTAATTAGAAAGCGATGACCAAGAGGAGTGAAAAAGTCCAAATTCGAAGATTTTTAAACAAAACAACTAAAAAACCAAAGATAAAACCCTCTTATTTTGTTCATGATTTTTTATAGGAAATTACTAACGTTATAGATATAATTTTCCAGGTTTTGTTTTTTATCACTTTTATTTTGGCTGTAGTAATTGTCTAATGTCCAAAGAACTTCTGTAAAGTTGTTTTTTGTGCATTTTTAAACAGCTAATAACTCTAGAACTATACAACTTAAAAACCTGAAATTAGTTCCGTTTTGTTTGTAAATTTTTTGTCTTTGATTTAAAATGCATCATGACCATCATTTTCAAAAAGTTTTTCAAAATTTAAAAAGTAAAAAAAAATTAAATGAAAAAAAAAATTTAATTTTTTTTAAAAAATATTAAAAGCCTTTTAACTCAAATGAACATTAATTCCAAGTTGAAAATAAAATTTAATCATGTATAAAAAAAATAAAAATACTTGAAATTTAGGTAAGTCCCTAAACTATCCCTAAAATTATACAGCAAGAGCGATTCACACATGGAAAATTCCTAAAATCGCTTGAGGGTGTCCATATGACATAAAACATGCAAAAAATGTCAAATCAAAAAAATTTTTTCATTAATTTCTTTTTTTCATTTTTTTTTAATTTTGAGAAAAATTTTTTGATCATGGTTGAACTTTTTGGTCATGATTCACATTAAATCAAAGACAAAAAATTAACAAACAAAATGGGACTAATTTCATGTTTTTAAGTTGTATGGTTCTAGAGTTATTAGATGTTTAAAAATGCAGGAAAAGCAATTTTACAAAAGTTCTTTGGACATTAGAAAATTACTGCAACAAAAATAAAGGTGTTAAAAAAACAAAACCTGGAACATTATATCTATAACGTTAGTAGTTTTTTTATAAAAAATCTTGAACAAAATGAGAGGGTTTGATCTTTGGTTTTTTAGTTGTTTTGTATGAAAATATTCGAATTTCGATTTTTTCACTCCTCTTGGTCATCGACTTCTAATTCGAATACAGAGCTGAAATTTTGGCTGTGGGCTTCTATTAGCTGTTCGAAAAAAGGTAGAGGGTGCCCAGAACTCTACCTGAAAAAAGTTTTTTAGGCCACCCTACTAATCATAAAACCTTAAAAGATTTATATAGTTATCATCAGATATTGACTTAACCAAGTATGTGTTTTGCTAGTAAGTAATGGTATTATAGTGTGGCACTAGTAATATTGGTAATTACACTGGGGAACAATTTTTAACATAATTTCTGTTGAGTCCGATTTGTTGCTGCTTTAGAGTTCAATGGGCACACTGATTACAAAACTGTTGTTAGTTTTCTTCTACCACGTCAACTTTTTAAGATACAGGGTACCCCCAAAATGTGCATAAAAAGCAAAATGAATGACTTTGAATTTGATTTTCAGGGTCAAAAACCATTACTTTAGTCTTTAAATTACACCCGAGAGTATAAGAAAGGTTGAAGTTTTTAAAATATGAAAATTTGTAGCAAATGGATAGGTTTAAGGGGTAATTACCCCCCTAAAATGCAAAAAAACGTTAAAAATTTTAGAGGTTATTTTGCACTATTTTTTTTCACTTTTTTTTACGTAATTCCTCTTTAAAAGGTCTAAACCAGCGGTTCTTAAACTGTGGTCCGTGGACCCCTGGGGGTCCGAGGCGCCTTCCTAGGGGGTCCGCGAGTAACCTTGAGGAATTAATCAAGTTACTTTTAGAATTCCCCAAAGAGTTTCAAAATTAGATGAAACACTAGTTTTGAGAGGCAAATTTCAAAATTTTTCTAGGGGAGAACCCCTAGCCCCCTCGAAATTTGGACTTAAATGCGTACTTTTTTTCTTGAAATTTTCAGCCATCACCACAGAGACTTGGAGAAATTCCTGAGTTCCAGAATCGTTCTCGGGCCCTGCCCCCTTCCTGAAATTTGGACTTGGTGTATCAAAACAAGTTAAAACCCTGTTTTTTGGATCAAATCTCCAAAAATTTTCTGGGGGAGGACACCCGAACCCCCTTTAGTACTTGGTACTTTATTATTAAAAACTTTTTAAAAATAAGTTCATCAAAATTGAAATCCTACCTATAAGAATATAGCCGGAAATTCGGACGATGTGTATCAAAACCATGTTAAAATCCTGTGTGTTTTTAGGGACAAATTTCTCTAAAACATTTCTGAGGATGACCCCCCAGATACCTTTTGTTCTTAAAACTCTATTATTATAAACTATTTTTTACATAAAGTTTATCAAAATACAAATCTTACATAAAAATTTATATTCAAAAATTCTAACTAGGGGTATCAAAACTAATTAAAAATCTGTTTTTCTCTAGTTGAATTTTGAAAAATTTTTTGGTAGCTAGAACTTCATTCATTACTCATAAGACCTATGAACTATACATGGGGGGCTTAGGGATAATTTTTTCCACTCCCGAAATAAATTTCTATATACGCCTCTGGAGTAATTATAAAATTTATTATAACTTATACCAATATTAATTAATCTAAAACTCAAAACAAAAGTCCGGTTACGGCTTTTGGTGTTTAAAATGTTGGGGGTCCGCGATGTCTGGCTGCTACATAAAGGGGTCCGTGACGATAGAAAGTTTAAGAACCGCTGGTCTAAACCCTTCCCCAAGGACCAAAATTTAAAAAGATGTTTACTAAAAGCGGTTGAGGTGTTAGCTACCCCGCGGATGCTTCGGAGACGCTGACACCTCAACCGCAAAAATCATTGCTGCCTATTTTCATTAAATTTGGGTTCTTGGGGAAGGGTTTAGACCTTTTAAAGACTAATTGTGTTAAATAAAAGATAATTGTGACAAATAAAAGAAAAAAAAATATTGTAAAATAACCTCTATCATTTTTAACGTTTTTTGTGCTTTTTTGGGGGGTAATTACCCCTTAAACCTATCCATTTGTTACAAATTTTCATATTTTAGAAACTTGAACCTTTCTTGTCCTCTAGCGTGTAATTTAAAGACTAAAGCAGCGGTTCTTAAGCTTTCTATCGTCACGGACCCCTTTTAATGTTAGCAGCCAGGCATTGCGGACCCCCAACACCAAAACACCAAAAGCCGTAACCAGACTTTTGTTCTGTGTTTAAGATTAATTAAAAATAGTATACAAATCATAATAAATTTTAGAATTACTCCACTCCAGAGAAATATTATTTAGGGAGGAAATTTTTGAAATTTACCTCTTAAAACTAGTGTTTCATCTAATTTTGAAACTCTTTGGGGAATTCTAAAAGTAGCTTGAGGAATTCCTCAAGGTAACTCGCGGACCCCCTAGGAAGGCGCCGCGGACCCCCAGGGGTCCGCGGACCACAGTTTAAGAACCGCTGGACTAAAGTAATGGTTTTTTACCCTGAAAATCGAGTTCGAGGTCATTCCTTTTGCTTTTTATGCACATTTTGGGGGTACCCTGTATCTTAAAAAGTTGACGTGATAGACAAAAACTGAAGTTACTTTTGGATTCAGAGGCTAAAAGTGATTAAAAAAACAAGTCACAATTCTAAGTCAACGAAATGGCTGTTCCCCAGTGTTATTAATTAAGGAAGTGTTTATATAACTAACTAGTGTTATACAACTAAAAAAATTTTCGCTAATTTATTATTCGCCACAATCGCAACTACAGAAACAAATTTTTGTTGAAAATGTTGTTAAGTCTGATGTACAATATAATAACTGCATCCTTCAAGCCGTCAATTGTTATCCTATGAGTAAAGATTTGCTTTTTAATACATAGGGCTGAACACAAAACACACACGCACATACAATGAAGTCAATACTCCAGACATACCGATATCAGTTACTTATTTCGCGTTTCTCAGAGGGTACCTGTGGACACAGTCACTTGCACAACCCCTTTTTCCTGGACGGGGTACATTCATCCTTCTCCACATACAAATCCGAGTGGAAATTCGATCCCCAGACTGACTTCGCAGTCAGATGCTCTAACCACTGTGCCTGCACGCCAGAAAAATATAAATTTAAGGATATTAAAAGTTTATTTGAGAAAAAGTAGTATGAAACCGTAAACTCTTTAGCACTGATTTTTTTTCGCTAAACCTGATGAATTATATACAAGTAGAAACGGCCCATGCAGTGACTTCAGCATTGCTTAGTTGATACTGAACTAGAATAAAAGAAGACGTAGAACCAAATAGCTCTACTGCAGAAAATATGTCCCTAAAGACAGAAAATAATTCGGCGCGTAATTTTTCCAGAGCGTGTTCTCATTTCAGCCGGTTGCAAGATATCTTCATTTAATGAGACTACCGTCAATTTTCATGGGAGGATACTCAATAACTGGTGCATAAGGAGGATCCAAAGTCACGTAAATTCTATTCAATCTTCAGAGTATTTCTATTAAAGCATTAGGGTATTTCATTTCATTATGTTTTTAAGAGTTGTATATTTCACTCTGCTTGTTAATAAAAAGGGGGAAATATTATACAGGGTGTTTCAAATCTAAATACTGCACACAGTCAGATTCTTTCTATGTAGCACTTAAAAAATTCCAGAGAACTATACTTCTACGACCCATAATTTTAGAGAAAATTGCGACGCTATTAGGGAAAACAAGAACATTGTTATTTGCATATATTTGTTGACAAATATTTTTAAATTAATCACTTTGCAGACATACACGCTTCATGGAATGAAATAATAAAGTCACATTTTCTAAAAAAAAATGAGTCGGAGCGGTACAGTTCTTTTGCACCTTTTTTCTACTCCACACAAGGAATCTAGCTGGGCAGTTTGGACGGACTTATTGAAACCCACAGTAAACTCAATTCCGTTACTCTTGGGAAAAAATTTACAATTGTACACAATACACATAAATTATGTGTATTAACTTTTATTACTACTTATGGATCTAATTCTTTCCATGTTAACTTACTATTTTGGAATTTTCAAGGAGGTAAAAGTTTAAAAATAACCATGGAGATCACTTCAAATGTGTAATAATCGTTTAGGTTTAGATGTCTGCTTTTTTGCATAATATTTTACTTTATTGCTGTTAGAAGGTATTAAGGTATTACTCGTACTACACGCATAGATTAAAGTTTTTATACAGCTAAAAGGCTTTCAATGAACTAAAAACAAAATAAAATTTCACCGAGGAAGAGAATACTTAGGAAGCAATTATGAAGAAATGGCTGTGTGAGAAACCACCAAAATATTAACGCTTTTAAAACTATTTAAGGGGGGAAATATTTTTTCTTTCTTTGTTTCTTAACTTTGCCACTCAAAAAAGAATGCGAAATAAAAAGGAAACATCTGCCAGCTGTGAGAATGTAGCGTTTTTTAATCAAGTGTGTGTTCATGATTAAATTTTCTTTATTCCCATACCACAACATTTTAATTAGGCATATAACTCATGCGTGAATATGCAATGGTATTTAAATGTTAATACCGGTAAAGACAGGTAAAGAAGATAGTTTTAATGATTTTGAAGTAAAATTACTCTACATTAACATGGGTAAGTAGATTTTTTTGACAGTTCTTTAATAAAAGGATGCAAGTGTTCAATTTTCTAACTAATCTAGCTTTTAACAAGCACTTAAATTGGGCAATTTTTTTCATTGTGAATGCAAAACAAGACTAATTGGGTCAAAGAAATTATAATTTATTATTTATTTTCTTTACGATTTAATTTTTCAACTGCATCTTCAAAACGTTATTTTAAAAATAAGAAACAAACCTTATTCATTAATAATATACGAATTAATCTACACATAAATTGCAAGACAATCCTTTTTTTAACTGCTTTTGTAGAAATTATCATTTATACAGCCAGAAATTTTTAACAGTGAGAAAGCAAAAAAATTTAGAAAAGAATCTTCACAAGTTTTTCAAAATTACTCTGCACAAAAAGTACATTTCTGTTAATTTTAATGGTTATTTTTTAAATTATTTTACATGATGATTGAAACTGTGTTTAGAAATTGTGAATTGCCATCATAAATGTAGGGGTTCTAGTAATGTAAATATTAATATATCTCTATTAATAATAAATATTAATATACAGGGTGTCCCACGAGAAGTGGCCCAACCCCTTTAACTTTTGAACCCCTACAGATATAGTCATGAAAGTGGGGTCTAGGTATAGTAAAGTGACCATGTTCTATATGATGAGATAACTTTCAACGCCCTCTAGAGTAAAATTTAGGAGTTATAATTTTTATTTTAAAAACTCTGTGAGGTATGTGAAAAAAGTCAGTGACTAAGATGTAGAGCAGCATCGATTTAGTAGGAAAAGACACCTTAAGCAGAAAAATATCTTGAATAAAACCCATTAAACGCTCGCTCAATAAGGTTGAAATTACGTAGATTTTACTTCTTAAAACGCTCCTCACAAGGCGAAAGTGAAAAAATTTTTATTTTTATGACTTAAGTAAATGACTAAAAGTATTATTAGTTCATTAGATTGAAAATTTCTCATTTTTGCCTCCTGAGGAGCGTTTTAAAACGTAAAATCTACGTAAATTCAAGCTAATTGAGAGTGCGTTTTAGGGGTTTTATTCAAGATATTTTTCTGCTTAAGGTGTCTTTTCCTACTGAATCGATGCTGCTCTACAACTTAGTAATTGACTTTTTTCACATATCTCACATAGTTTTCAAATTAAAACTTATAACTCCTAAAGTTTCCGCTAGAGGGCGTTGAAACTTATCTCATCGGATGGAGCACGGGCACTTTACTATACCTAGACCCCACTTTCATGACTATATCTGTAGGGGTTCAAAAGTTAAAGGGGTTGGGCCACTTCTCATGGGACACCCTATATTAATATATCTCTTCTAGTAATGTAAATATTAATGCCAAACTTTTCGATGTTAAGTGAAGTGAGTGAATGTATTGATGTTGAGTTTATTGTTGTGAGAGAAAACGGCCGGTCTGTGTGACCGCGGAGTTGGTATCCCTCTAATTTGTTCATCATTAAATGTTTATTATACTTAATTTGGAGTGTTTAGAGCCTGCTACTTCAGACACAACAGATTTTGGGGGTTTGGCCGAGATAACATTGACAAGTTGAACCGAAAGAAAACCGAAACTGCTTTCGACTGCGAGCGTGCAAGCTTCAAACTGTGAGCTATTTTTGTCCATTAGAATGTCTTACCTTACGCGTGGTGCTCGAAAGGAGGACTTGATAGAACTAGCAGATGAGTTAGGAACAAAAACGCGGGACCAAATAGAGAAAATAGTCAAAATTTTGGTAAATGTTCCTACTTATGGTTTCCAAAAAATGAAGTGGGAAAAGGTGTATATGCAAGACGACTACCAACATTAACTTTATTTTCAATATTCTTCTCCGCTGCGTTTACCAACTTTGAAGTCAACTGCGACCCTACGATCCGAAAATAACATATTCAAAATCCCAATTTTCCCCTTTGAACACGAAATATTGCATCCCTTATATTGCGTTCAGAAATAACTTTAGTTGGACTTCTTTGCGCTTTATGATAAAACAAGGCTATTAAATACAAGTCGGGGCCTGGAATCAGAAATGTTGACCGAGAAAAAATCGCGTTGCTCTAAATGCCGCAGTGTGATAAAGGCTTAACGCATGAAACTGTCTTACCTAAAAAACACTCAACATTTTCTCCCATCATAAATACATGGAATCCAATAATAAACGAAAGTCTAGTCTCACAAACCCTCATCACAAAATACCTTTTTGTCATGATACAAACTCAAATAAAAGATTTTTTTCAGTTAGTTTTTTTCTTTTGTAGCAAAAAGTAAAAATCACGCGAATAAAATTCCTTCCTTTGTTTCAATGAGAAATCTAAAATTTCAATAAAGAACTTGCGACTTTTCAATAAAAAATCGACTTTCTGAAATATTTGAAAGAAAGAAAGGGACTGACTAAACGAATGTTATTTCAACATCAAACTTGAAGCTTGACGAAAATCGATTTAAAAACTTATTTCATCTGCAATCGTTTGGTTAGAGAGAGAACATAGAAAAAAGTTCTATTTCCAGTTTCGTCACGTTTCATTTCCAACTATTATGATTTTCTGTATATTTTACAACACCGATAAAAATTTTAAGATATCCCCTGATAGGCCCTAGAATTAGATCCGTATCACGAACACGTGATGTCGTTGCCAAGATGAAAACGTATTTGATTTATATTACTGAATGTATGAATAAGAAATACGTATGTTTTGTGTATCATACTAGATTATTCATTGATTGTGTGAAGAAGAGATGGGAAAAAAACTCTATGGGAAAGCGTTTCAAGTTTTCAGGGTATTTTTTAAACATCAGTTTTTAAACATTAGAGACCGGCTTTCTGAAGATGTAGAGAAGCCCTCGAACGCCACACATTTGTTTTTTTAAACAGCTCATACGTACTTAACTTTATTTTTTGCAAATACACTGCTCAAAACAATTCAAGGATATTAGTGGTTTGGGTACCTATTGGCACGCAAATAAAAAATGTGCAGTGGTTCAAGCATTTTTCATAAACTTAGGGCCATTTCAAAGCTAAATCCATGCAAATATGAAAATAAAAATTTTATTTTTACTTTTTTTGATCAAAATTGGAAAAAGGACATTTTGTGTAGTTAAGCAAAAAAAGTGAAAAATCTAATTGAAAACCCATTTCGCTTGGGGTATGCTTTCTCCTGACTTAAAACAACGTTGTGGGTCTGTTTCCCACCAGGTTTGTTTGGTTATTTATGAGGGGCTGTGGTATTTTCTACAATTTTCCCTTTTAGAGCATTTTTCAGCACCTGAACTGTTTGGGAGGTATTTGAGGAACAGCAATTAATTTCTTAAGTATGTCCTAGACTTATTCTATTGGATTCAAGTCGAGAGAACGTGCTGGTCGATCCCTTTCTAGCGATTTCTTCATCCTGAAGAAAATCATTAACTAAGGTAGCACAATGTTTTCTGCAATTACCATCCCTGAAAGTTAAATTATCACCGATTTCTCCTGCATGAGGGGCAACCAGATGTGTAAGGACTTAACCTTATTATCCTGAACCACCAGTAATGGCTCCTTTGGCTGTGGGGGGTCTTTATTCCATAGATAGAGATGATGCTCTATATCATCACTCCACATCTTCAAATCTGACTTCCTCATGCACAAAAAAGGGGTTATTTTGTGTTCCTTGTACCCTCCAGACAAAAATCAGAAGTTATCAGGATGAACTGAGAGTCAGATTTGAAGATGTGGAGTGATGGTATCGAGCACCATCTCTATCTATGGAATAAAGACCCCCCATAGCCAAAGGGGCCGTTCCTGGTGGATCAGGGTAATAAGGTCCTTACACATCTGGTTGCCCCTCATGCAGGAGGAATCGGTGATAATATAATTTAACTTTCAGGGACGGTAATTATCCTACACAAGGAACTGACTTGTTGAAGCATACTGCATGGAATGTAAAAGTGAATAAATGCTATGAATAATAATATGAGTTTCAAAACAGAAAGGTATATATAAATTAAATTTTTTTGTAAAAGTGTAATAATGAAAGACAAAAATGGGCATAGTAGGCTTTGACCCACTAGGGCTGTTGTGTCAATGTGTGAGCTTAGTTTTAGTAATAATGAAAGACTACTATTTGGGGGCAGTTCAAATATTACATAAGCAGGTTTTTGGTAATTTTCGACACCCTTACCCCTTGTCAGCAAAGATAAGCAAACCGCAACCCCCTTCTAATTATGAAGAAAAATTGCCCGACCCCCACCCTTGGTTCTCTTTTTTGTACAAAATAAAAAATTTTAAATGTCATTTCTATTTGGTTGAATTTTGAAATTATTTATGCATGAATACGATTTTTGAAAATGCAGTATTTGTAACATCTTACGTAAGCATCGCTCATACCCCCTCGTCAGGAAAAATAAGCAAAACCCTTCCCCCCTTGGGTGCTTATTGAAAGGCCCCTTGAGATTCCGTCAATAAGGCAAAACAATGTTTATGACACAAACAATACTTGTTTAATTATAAATGTTGATTTTCATATAGTACTAAATAACTAAAATTGGAAATAAAAACTCTTATAAGTATTATGGGGGATTAGCTTTTTTTCTAAAAATGTAATACTTTGCACAAAAGCAAAAATTACAAAATTTTAATTAAACAGTTTATTAAAATAATCATTCATGTACTTTAGATAAGTTGTAGGAATATATAAAATTTAATATCTAGGAGAAAATTAATTTTTCAAGAAAACCTATAATTTTATAAATGTTTTAGTTTTTAAAATTTTAAAGCACAAATGACATTTTATTATGAAATTTATCTTACTAAAAAATATTTATTTCATACAACTGTATTAAGTAGCTGTGTTATTCTAAGCAGCCCTATAATTTTTTAAAAAAAAAAACAAATAGTATAGATGTTTATTTCATTCATTAAAAAAGAAAATAACTTTTAAAATAAAAATTAATTAATTGATTAAATCTTTCTTTTACAATCCAGATTATGAATTATATAGTAAAAGACACAATATTTTACCCCACACAGCAAAGGGAATGTAGTCAACAATAGAGATCAACAGAAATTTTGGCGGGGATATGAGAATTTGGAAGCATATGAGGTAAATTTAGTCCTTTTCTACTGTCTACAAATTAAAATTTCTTAATTTAAAGAAAAAAAATGTCCCGAATTCCCCCTTGGCTACGTAAAAATTAAAAAAAAACTTGCAAATTTGCGAACTTTTTCTTTTTTTTGAGGCCTGATAAAGTGCTATTTTCACATGCTAATATCTTCGGGATATTCACCATATTTTCATGAAATTTTTTTCTGTTAGTTTTTCATAACGTTGGCAACAATACTCTCATTGAGGTTTTTGCTCTATCTCTCCTATAATTTTAAAATTAATTTTTTAACTTTTTTATTTCGCGTCTTGGGCGCTGTAGGTCATTTATATGGATTCTTCAGGGGCACACACTTACCTAGGGGTAGACTTTACTTCAATGACCCTAGGATACGTTGGTTCCAAATAAAAGCCGCGAAACAGATATTTGAAACACCCTGTATAAAGAAAATTTATTAATACCTGAAATGTGTACCAGTTTACTAGTGTCTGTTATTTTACAATTTACCTCTCAATGAAAGTTTAAATTATTGAATCACTTAACACGTTTCAAACGACAAAAGCAATCTTCGTATTTTTTAAATTCAACATTTCTAATAATAAAGCGAGGGTTCTTTAAAAACACTTCATTAAGATTTTCCTAAGAAATTAAATATCCGCCGAATGGCAACATGATCGCGAACTCCCAGTGCAACTCAAAACCGAAGCAATCTCATTGCTGCAACAATCTCGATAAGTGTTCGGCAGCGAGGAAAAACAAAGCTAATCTATTCGTGAGGCAGTGCCTACCAAATCTCGGCAAAAGGCTGGCACAAAGGTAAATTATAAGGAGAGAGTGTGCTCGCAAAAAAGAAGCGCAAAGAAGCCGATAGGAAGATTCATTTTGAAGAGCAAGAAACTAAAGTACACCATTTAAATTCCATCCCTAATCAGCAAATGGAAGAAGAGAGTCGCGGAACAATATTTTATCCTCGTCCGTTTTTTGCCTGCAGCAATAAAACGCTTGACTTGAGTTCGTCTGCGCTCCCAAATATTTACGCAAAACGGAGGCTGAAACGGAGCCCCCGATAAATGAACCGGCAGACTCTCCCGATTGCGAGAGGGTCAAAGGGGACTTCACTTGCAAGCGTGCAGGAGAAACATTTTTATGGAGTCTCTGAAAAACTCCGTTAAAATGAACGCGACCAAATAGAGGGTGTCCCCAAATGGACTAAACGATTTTGAATGCACATCAAACATAAACTGAAATAAGTGGTTTGGTTAAACCTAAATTGAAACACCAAGGCATTTTAAAACCACAATTGAAAAAGTTTTAGCTCGGAAATATTCCAACAGATGGCGTCAGGGTTAAAATTATTGCACATCTTCTCTGAACTTAAAGTGTGCAAATTGGCTTGAAGCTTTGATTTAAAACATATGAAAAGCCATCTATAGGTCCTCCACGAAACATACGTTTTTTTATAATTCTTTTTAGATCCTAGAAGGGTTTTAGTAAAGAAAAATTATGTACCTTAAACGAAGCAAAAATAGGGATCCTAAATATTGTTTTTCTCAATTTCTTATACTTTAAATGGCACAATCTGTCCTGATATTTATGAACTAAAACTTCTTACAATTTTGAGTAAAAAAATTTCCAATCTTATTCAGTGTCATCGATCCATATATTTTTATCACTTTTTTATTTTATATCAAATTTTGAAACTTTTCAGTCAATTTAGGGATAACCCTGATACGAGAGATGTTCTCAATAACCGATTATGTTGGCGAATCATTATGGATCTGGGAAAAGATTCGTTCTAATCCAAATGTTCGAGTTCACTATATCAAGGGTTTACTACACTGGGGATTTGACTGCATTCTTTTACTAATAAGCCTCCAAAGTCTTGTACCCAATAACCACATTTACCACAAAACAAGGTCATGGGCTGAAATAGGCTCAAAAATACGAACTTCTTGTAATCATGAATTACGTGTAAATTTTCTTTTCACAACTAATTTCATTGTTTTCATTAAGGCAATTCTAAATGTAATATTGAATAAAACTGGTTATAGTAATAAATATGTATATTATATGTTACGGGCAATGTGATAAATCGGGCATTATTAATAATACCCGAAGTGGAGGAGGGCAATGTGGTAAATTCAATGACATTTATCAATGAAATTTATCACGCCTCTACCTTTGGGCATTATTAATAATGCCATATTAATCACTTTGCCCGTAACATATACAGGGTGTCCCATAAATGTTGGGTAGGGTGCATCAAACGCCCCATGATTTTTAAAATTTGATAATATTGTTTTGTACCCAACTTATTTTTGTTCCAAATACTTCAAAAATGATACATACAAAGTTATTTAAAAATCTAATAATATTTAATGGGTCCACATCGAGCTTAAAGTTTTGAACTTTTGCTATTTTTTTAAGAAAAATGCAATAAATCCAAAGATAAAATGCTCCCAATTTTTTCTTAATTTTTTTCTGAAGAACTACTTGTATACTGTATCTAATGATTCAAGTTTCATTAATCTGTGATTGTTCTGTTAGGAGTTATAATTTTTCTTATGGTAAAAGAAGTTCATGTAAAGTTGTTTTTTCCACAGTACTCAATGTTATAACTCTGGAACTTTTTGACTTAGAAACACCAAATTTGGTTCATTTTGTTCACCATTTCATGAGATTTGAATAGACATGTGACTTGACACATTTAATTAAAAAAAATTGTAACTAAAAAATTTTAAATGTCTTTATAATTAAAATTTTTTTTTGAAGTATAATATTTTTAAATAATTTTCAAAAATTTATATTTTTTACATTCTATATTTCTATACAAACGTTTTAACCAAATACCATGTTCTAATTTAGATTTTATCCAACAAATAAAAAAATGTTTTTGAAATTTAAGATGGTTCCCTAACACCTCCACAAGTGTGGCTCAAATACCCCAAGTATTTTAATAATTCCTACAAAACTCTGCAATTAAATAAGTTTTGTTCCAAATGCTGTTATTTTTACAGTTGGTAAATATGCATTTGGATGGCACAGGAAAGTGTAGCCATCAAATGAGCTGTACGCAAGTATTACCGTTAATTTATTTTACTTCTATAATTATTTTCATAAAAACAGTAGTTTGTTCACCTTGCTATCAAGTTAGATTATTGTAAAATTAATTCAGAAATTACTGACCCATACTTTTGATCTTACTCAAGGGTATATGCTAACAGTTATTTTCTTTTGAGTGTTTCCAACGACTTTAGCTAGACGCTTTTCTGATTTGTATTATTGGTCAATGTTTTGGAGAGTTAGGTATCCCAATGCCAAAGTGGCGTATTCAAGAAAGTATCACTGTCCTTTACAAGCATTCTAAATTTCTACAGACACTCGTCTTTTGGACGTATCCACTGTTGCATAAGAAGCCGCAACGGAAGATGTTTATCCTCCAAGTTCTGCAACTTTTATTCCAAATTCCTAACGGGACTATAATATAAGTACACTTCTCATGAAATGAAGGATTAATAGAATATATCATCAATTTTTTATGAACTTCTTCACATCCTTAAGCCATATTGAAAATAAATTCAGTGTTTTCAGCCTTAGAGACGATATTCTGCTCTTTCAGTTCATGTAAAGTGACCGAATACTCACATTTGGATTGTGAAAAAAAGCCTTTTTGAAAAGATGAACAAAATGAAAGAAAGAACTTTTTGTTGTTAAAAAAAGATGCACACACATAAGAAGGAAATTGAGTTTTAATTCCGTATTAGATGACTTTCACAGATGGATGATTGGTTTTTTATGGCGCATGACCCAAGACAGGGTATAGTGCACCATTCACTGACTTTCACAGATTTTTTGATGATTCTGAATGCACAGATAGTGTAAACAACAGTGAATTTGATAAACCATCAACAAGTGATTTTAGAAGTCACATCATCGAAGTTAAAGAAAAGGAACAAAATTAAAGGACATTAACAGCAGAACTTGGAGGGAAAACGTCCTCCGTTGCGGCTTCATATGCAACAGTGGATACGTCCAGAAGACGAGTGTCTGTAGAAATTTCGAATGCTTGTAAAGAACAGTGGGACTTTCCAGAATACGCAACTTTGGCATTGGGATACCCACACGGGATACCTAACTCTGCAAAACATTGACCAATAATACAAATCAGAACAGCAACTAACTAAAGTCGTTAGAAACACTCAAAAGCAAACAAACTACTGTTAATATGACAATAATAATTATATAATTCTTCTTTAGCAGCTCAACAACCTGTTACAGGTCTTAGCTGCCTCGACAGCACGCCTCTTCCAATTCAGTAATATTATATAATTAAAAAAGTAAAATAAATTAACCGTGATCCTAGCGTGCAGCTTATTTGATGGCTTCACTTTCCTGTGCCATCCAAATGCATATTTACCAACAGTAAAAATAACAGCATTTGGAACAAAAGTTATTTAATTGCAGAGTTTTGTAGGAATTATTAAAATACTTGGGGTATTTGAGCCACACTTGTGGAGGTGTTAAGAAACCGTCTTAAATTTCAATAAATTTTTTTATTTGTTGGATAAAATCTAAATTAGAACATAGTATTTGATGAAAACGTTTGTATAGAAATATAAAATGTAAGAAGT
The DNA here is from genome assembly GCA_024610705.1 of Tetragnatha versicolor. Classification (NCBI taxonomy): domain Eukaryota; kingdom Metazoa; phylum Arthropoda; class Arachnida; order Araneae; family Tetragnathidae; genus Tetragnatha; species Tetragnatha versicolor. Next base: position 55,266,209 of record JANDEH010000010.1, on the reverse strand, counting down.
ATAAATTTTTAAGAATTATCTAAAAATATTATATTTCAAAAAAAATTTTAATTATAAAGACTTTTAAATTTTTTTAGTTACTAATATTTTTAATTAAATGGGTCAAGTCACATGTCTATTCAAATCTCATAAACTGGTGAACAAAATAAACCAGATTTGGTGTTTCTAAGTCAAAAAGTTCCAGAGTTATAACATTGAGTACTGTGGAAAAAACAACTTTACATGAACTTCTTTTACCATAAGAAAAATTATAACTCCTAACAGAACAATCACAGATTAATGAAACTTGAATCATTAGATACAGTATACAAGTAGTTCTTCAGAAAAAAATTAAGAAAAAATTGTGAGCATTTTATCTTTGGATTTATTACATTTTTCTTAAAAAAATAGCAAAAGTTCAAAACTTTAAGCTCGATGTGGACCCATTTAAAGTCAAAAGAAATCAAAAATATTTGGCAGAACAACTTTTTAGGCGTAAAGGAACATTTTTAGATTGGGTACAAAGTGATTTGTTTCTAGAGGGGCGTTTGATGCACCCTAATGTTGGGTCACACTTCTAGGAGTCGTAGCTGACACCTAGAAGAGTCAGAATCACATAGGATTTGGGAGTCCCAGACCAAATCCCAGGGAGTTAAAAATGGAGAGACACTAGGGTGGAGCGAAACCAGCCTAAAATGACCAACTTTGGAAATTAAAAACGCCTGAGGTGGGAATAGGTGCCATTTACGATAAAACTTAAAAATTCAAAACTTGAGTTCGATCAATTAATATCTTCAGGTTCCATATTCACGTTCAAGTTTCGAAGTTTCATCAAATTTTACGAAAAAATGGTTTTAAATGATTCCCACACAATTTTAGCTCCATTTTCAAACCATAACTGGCTGAGTTAATATTCTTAGGATGTCAAACAAGATTTTAACACTTTCCATGGACCTTAAATGGAGGGAATTTTCAATTTTTCAAGCCCGAAAAAAGGGCGCATGCCATTAAAATTGGCTAGCGACCAAAAAACAAATTTTTTAATATCGGTGCCAAATAGAGCTCAAAAGTTGCGTTTTACCCTGCTTATTCATGGAAAAATAATGAAAAAAATCGTAAAAAATATTTAAGGTGTGTTTTGGCCCTAGAATTTGAAAAAATTTATATTTTGCATAGCATATAATGGGAAAAGTCTTAATCAATCAAATTCAAGTTTTAAATGTTATAAAACGTTATAGTTACCTTAATTTGGTGTCTTGATAGCCAATAATACTTTTGAGTTCATTATTAATTTTTTAAAAATCAGGTTAACAGCCTAAAATTTCAAATTTGGATGAAAAAATTTTAAAACCTGAAAATTTATAAATTTTAAGTTCAAATATTTTATTTAGTCTGTAATACACATTCTTGTGTACTTAAAATAAGTTTAAAACACTAAGGTTGATATTTTTACAGAAAACAGACGAAAAAAAATTTATATTGCACCATAGGAATTTTATTCCTAACTATAACCTGAATTACACTTTTTATCACAAATTTTCAAATTTAAAGGGAAGAATTAACAAATAAAAGGTTATTCTTTGTGTTAGATATAATTAGGGAAATTTTAGGGTATATTATAAGTAATTTTTATGCTCATATCTGAAAAAGTAATTACAAATAAGTATAAAATGAATTTTTCTCTCATTTGGCGATTCTAATCTGTATGCTTTAATTGGTAAGCTAAAATCACATTTAAATACCCTTATACATACTGTTTTTGATGATTAGAACACCAAATTAAGGCAACTACAAGTTTATATTACATTTAAAAAATGAATTTGATTGATTAAGACTTTTCCCATAATATGCTATGCAAAAAATCTATTTTTTCAAATTCTAGGGCCAAAACACACCTAAAATATTTTTTACGATTTTTTTTCATTATTTTTCCATGAATAAGCAGGGTAAAACGGAACTTTTGAGCTCTATTTGGCACCGATATTAAAAAAAATTGTTTTTTGGTCGCTAGCCTATTTTAATGGCATGCGCCCTTTTTTCGGACTTGAAAAATTGAAAATTCCCTCCATTTAAGGTCCATGAAAAGTGTTAAAATCTTGTTTGACATGCTAAGAATATAAACTCAGCCAGTTATGGTTTGAAAATGGAGCTAAAATTGTGTGGGAATCATTTAAAACCATTTTTTCGTAAAATTTGATGAAACTTCGAAACTTTAACGTGGAACTTTAACGTGGAATGTGGAACCTGAAGATATTAATTAATCGAACTCAAGTTTTGAATTTTTAAGTTTTATCGTAAATGGCACCTATTCCCCCCCCTCAGGCGTTTTAAATTTCCAAAAAAATGTTTTTCGCTCCACCCTAACACCCCAAAAAAATTATTGAAAAATTCAATTTGCAGAACTACTTTTGGTGAAAATTTAATCAAAAATTGTGGTTTAATATGATCTTGAAAATTATTAGTTTTACTTTAAAATTTGTTTTATTACGAAAAAAGTTTAAAAACAACAAAAAATGTGAAAACTCTGCCAAAAATTTATTTTTGTATTTCGAAATCCTTTCTTTTGATTTGATAATCTGAAATATCATAGTTGAAAACCCACAAGTTCAAAGTTTCACGTAAATACAATCAATATAAAACGCTTGATATCCAGTTAAAGTTTGTTTTTTGATTGCGAAAACAGCTGTTCAGGAAACAGCTATAGAAAACTGTTTGCGCATGGAAAAAACAAACTTTAACTGGATCTCAAGCAAGTAATATTGAATTATTTAGTGAAACTTTCGACTTCCGGGTTTTCAACAATGATCTTTCATATTATCAAATCAAAAGAAAGGGTTTCGAAGTACAAAATAAAGTTTTGGCGGAGTTTTTGCATTTTTTAAAACTTTTTTCGTTATAAAACTAATTTTAAAGTGAAAACTTTTAAGATAATTTTAAAGATCATATTAAACCACAAAATTTTAGACCATAATTAAATGTTTACTAATAGTAGTTCTTCTACAAATTGAATTTTTCAACAATTTTTTTGGGTTGTCGCTCCATTTTTATCTCCCTGGGATTTGGTCCCTCATCTTGGTGTCTACTATCCCCCTGCCTAGAAGTGTGACCCAACATTTATGGAACATTCTGTATATTGGTGTTTATGTCATCTTACTGTGATTTCCTGATAAATATATCTTAACATATTGAGTCCCTTAGCAAGTACTTAAGGACCAAATATTCACCAAGTGCTATAAGCTATAGAAGCATGCTTGCTTTAACTAAATAAATCATACAAAATATATTTACAAAGAAAAAACTAGAGGGTTAGACTGTTCTTGCCTTTTACCGCCTGTCGTTAGACAACTACCCTTTAATATATGAATTTTATTTAAATGGGATGTTAAATTTTTCATGTCATAAAAATGAAAAACGAAATAGTAAAACATATCAATTATATTTGAGTAAACAAAAAAAGACAAATCAAATGTCGTTTCTTAGCATTTCGAACTCCATTTTTAACTTATTCCGTTACATTTTTATTCCAACCTTTTTTCTGTAAAATAATCCATGACTGTCGCTCTGTTAATGATTGCAGAAAGCCCAATCAATAAAAATAAAAGATCCATTGTTAATTTATGAGCAGTATTCAAGAGAGAACTCAACCGTCCATTCGAATTCCTATCCATTTGGTTCCGATTAAATCGGAATAAAAACGGGAAGAGCGCGGCACACGGGTGTCAAAGAACGCAAAAAACTGCTGATACATCTTTTTTATTTCTTTCGACTGCTAAGCCAAAGTGGATTTTTAAAGAATAACGCACTTAGAAAGATTTATACGTTAATTAAAGGCTGATTCTCGATCACAAAGGGAAAAAATAGGGACTTATTAATAATAAATAATATATGATATTATTAAAGATATTAACACAAATAAAAACAAAGCAAAATCTCTTTAATAAAAACATTTTCCCTGGCATTATACGCTGTTTTTTGGCCAATGATTAAGACTGAAAAAATTAACTTTTCCCCCGTTCTTTTTTTATGCAGCTATTCTTAAGTCATTTAAGCTTGAAAACATTGGTGACAGCATTAACGAGATCTTTAAGAGCACAGAGGTAAAAGGGGGCGTAATCTATTCAAGTTATAACTTCAAAAAAGCGGAAAAAACCTGTAAAAATACACCTCAGAGGAAAGCTCTTCGCATGCAACAGCTGCGAACATTCCTTCGATGCTTTTTTTTGAAGACTTTAGTTACATAAACAGAAATTAAAAAGGGGAGTTTTTTTGCTAGCATAGATGAAAGCAATTTTCCGTTTTGCATTTTATTATTGCTGAGCAACCGTTAAAAGCTGATTATTTTATTACCACAACTCCCCTAAACATCTATTTCCATCGAAAAGAGTAGATATTTCGAGGAATAAATAAATGATTCAACATCATTTCATTTTCTTTTTTAAATTAGACACAATTTGATAAATGATTTTTAAAGGATAACCTATGAGTAACAATCAACATAAAAGGTGCATTGCGAATAAAACAAATTAATCAAGAAAAGGGAAATGCGCCATATATTTGAGACTTCTTATACCTGATTTGAGTTGATTATCCTTTATGCTTTTGACTTCCACGAACAAAGTTACTTTATTGGATAAAATTATCTTGTAATTTAAAATATGTTCGTTATTTTAAAAATACCTTTTATAGCACATCTAGGCTCCCTTTCTCTTTAAAGTTAAATCACATTAGGATAATTATTTTTCATATTTCAGGAATAAATAACTTTATTCTATAGCTTCTTAAATGAAGTTATTTTCAATCACGTGATATATATCCTTTCTCAATCTCTCTCTCTCTTATATTGATTTATTAAATATTAAAATAGCTTATGAAACACTATATCATTATATTTTCCCGTAAAGTACCCGAACCGATCTTTTAAATCATGAATTACTGAAGTCTCAAATTCTTTGTAGATATACAAAAGAACAGAGAGACAATGTATCAAATATTTTTATGAAATAAAATGTTTATTTCTACTTTTTGAATTGCCTTATTTTATAAGGAGTTTCTTAATCTTCATCACCAAAGATCATTTTTTAATTGATATTCAGTTTAGGGAGATTACTTTTATTTAAAAACATTTCTTTGTATATTTATTGTCTCCGTTACATTAAAAAAATCTCTTTTAAAGCCTTAATTTCTCCAAGAGTCATTTAACATCAAACACGGCGTGAATATCAAAACTATCATTTGTAAAAAATTGTAAAAAATTTGTAAAATTTGTAAAAATTGTTGTAAATTGTAAAAATTGTGATTAACAATTTGTAAAAAATTGTTAATCAATTCATGTAAGATTTTATTTTTAGGTAGCCTGAACGGGATTTCTGAATTTATCCCCTTGGCTACTAATATGTTCTTAATTTCTGTATTTGTTTTCTGTCCTTGTGAATAAAGATTATTATTATTAAAAAAATAACTCCAATGTTTCAAACATAACTCCCTCGTGGAAAAAGAAGACATCTGGTCATGAACACTTGATTACCTACCAGTTTTCATTCTATTTCTTATCAACCTTTAATTTGGATAATTATACTGAGGTAAATGTATCATTATGTCTCATAATCATTCTTGTGAAGCAGTTTTACAATAGAAAACAACCTCACTTAAAACAATCGTAATTTTTGTTTACACCATTCAGATCCCATTGAATCTCTTTCAGCGATATCCAAAGTTACTAATTCACCACGTTCTTAAAGTTATTTGAGATTCTTCACTCTACCAAAGTGGTGCAAGTCCCATTGGCACACCAAATTAAAAGCGTGAAGAAATCTGCACTTTCTCACAGCTCAATCGGATGAGAAGCCTCTTTTTTACGCTGCTGAATGAACGGACGCGATAAGCGAAATGTGTTTCCGACTTACACCAGCCTCCTTCTCCCCATTCAGCCGTGGGGTAACTTTGGATTGAGTTTATTCGAGTAATTTAATCAGGAGACAATCCATTAGAGAATAGGGTAATTGGAAGCAAGAACGTTTAGTGTTTGTTTCAAGAAACGCCTTTATGGATACCGCTGGTGTAAAATATTAGAATAATGCAATTTGTTTCTTTCGAATAAAAAAGAAATAAATTCCGATACACTTAAACGATCGAGAGAAAAAGTGATATTTTCCAAACCAATCATCTCCTTCTCTGATGATAGGTATTCCAATTGTTTATTATGCGTTTGTTAAAATACTTTCAGGAATTCTTTTCCTATGAAATAGTATGGAGACTGGGGGAATTGAAGTTGTTCCAAAACAAAATTTATAAAACATTGATAATAGATTACATTTTATAAATAATAGTGTAAAATAGTATATAATTATTTTTAAAACATATTTTTCTGTTCAAAACTTATTTTATTGTGGTTTTTTTTGTCAGTTTTACTTTTTAAGTTCATTAAAACTTGATGTAAGAGTGGAACAAAAATATAAATTACAATTGTTAATAGTGTAAACCAGCGTGGTTCAACCTTTAGCTACCGGAGTACCAATTAAACTTTTTATTAGGAGGTGAGTTCCAGAAACAGTAAAAATTACATTTTACTATTTTAAAACAGGCAAATCAAACTTTTATTTCAACAGTGAACATTTACTTCAACTATAGGGGAGAGTGTTGTACCTAAGGACAATTGTACCTTCTGTGTGACACCGCATTTTAAAATTCGGGAAAAAATGTAAATTTGAATTTGTAGTCGATTTTGAATGTAAGAGATGCAATCAGCTCTTTAACACATTATTTAAATTTTTTATTTTTATTTACTGTTTTTAAATGCTCAGACAGTTTTTTAGTGCATCACTACATTAATACTTTTCTTCCTCTATAACTATGATATGATAAAATGGGATATATCAATAGTAGTTACCAATAGTAGTTCTACAAATTGAATTTTTCCATAATTTTTTTGGGGGTGTCGCTCCATTTTAACTCCCTGGGATTTGGTCTGGGACCCCCAAATCCTATGTGATTCTGATTCGTCTAGGTGTCTACTATCCCCCCTAAAAGTGTGATCCAACATTTATGGGACACCCTGTATATGAGACATTGGTACAGGTAATAAGAAATAATTTATTAAGGGCCTCATCAAAGTTTCCCATTTATGATGTGAAAAGGAAGTGTGCTTACACAACTTCCTGACGGGTTAAAAAACCTTTAAACTATACTATTTTTCAAAAAGCATCAACAAAAATTATTTAAAAAGGGTTAAAATATACTAATATAGTGAAATGTTTTCCTAAAACAGATTAAAATTTTAGGTAAAAAAAGTTTTTTCAATTGGGAGTTAGCATGAAGAGTTCATAGAAAATAATGAATGAGCGAAAATGATTTCTGCGGAAAGGTTGAACATTGAATTTAAGGTAAAAAAAAAAGAGAACTTTATCTTGGCATGTGTGTGCCATAATGGTGATTTTTTCAGTATTTATTGGTAATGTTATAACTGTAAATGTTGTGTGGTATGTGTTCTACTCGTTCTTCCAGTTATGAAAAAAGAAGAAAATATTTAAGCGTGAAGGAAGGAAAAGAAGAACGAGCTTCCGAGTATTCGAATCATTAATATTTTAAAGTGTTGCATAGAATCTCAAAGTTAATCGAATCAATCTAAGAATTTTGAATCTGCACAGCAAGGCAAAAATAAAACGGATTCTAGGTCAGCTGAAAATCTTCCGCTGTCTTTGTTTTGGGTGTAAGGCGAAAAAGCGCCCATCTAAACAAGAAAACTTATTTTTCTTGCAGTGAAAAAATTCAGAATGGTAGGTTCTCCCTAAACAAACAATTTGTTTCTCTGTTGTTGACTTACGGATTGTTTTGGGAAATGTTTACTATTTTGAAAATTCTCAAGTAATCCTCTTACATGCCTTACCGTAAACTGCCTTTTTTCCTCGTTTCCGAAAGCAATAAATTTTTTCCCATACACGAACAGAGAGCCACAGGTGGAAAAAGGAAAGAAAATATATAACTTTTTTATAAGTAATCCTCGTCATTCATGAAAGTCTAACGGCTGGATTCCAAATGTTACCATTGAGAAAGAACCTCCTTAAAACCTTTAGGTATTCCTCAATGTATTTTAAAAAGGCTTAACGTTTCTCTAATTCCATTTATAATTTCAATACAAGGATACAAAAACTTTGTGCAATGCTCTAATAAGTTTCATACATCGCTTTCAATTTCTACTACATTTAGTAAAGGTTATCTTCTTAATTTTCTCTTATAAGCTCTCTATTTACGCTTAATTCACTGGTACGGTACTCAAGCGCAATTTTCAATTTATAACGCTATTTTAATAGTTAATTTAGTTATTTTTAGATATATCTAGAACATTTTAATGCGTACTTTTTCACTGAAGTCAGAGGCATATCTTTACAAGTAGCTTATTATATTTTCCATTTGTTGTTATCATTTTTGTTATAAATGAAAACAGATAGAAAAGTTGTAACTTACTTTTATATTGCAATAATAAATTTGAGAATAAAATATAAAGCAGGTTTACTTTACCAACTATTTTCTCGAGGATTTTAAAGTAAGCAATTACCTCAAGAGTATACATTTTTAGAAAACGGAATACCTTTAGGTAAATGGAGAATAAAGCAATAAACACAGCAAAAACACACACTTTAATTGTTAGAATATTTACCGTTTGACTAGTAGTTTTGCTATAAAAATAGTTTCCAATTATGTTAAATTTAATACATTTTCATACCTTAAAAAATTTTATTTCAATATTAGTTTTCTTAAAAAGCTTTACTGAATATTTTAACACAATCCTTATACTTTAGAGCTTTTATATTTTTAGGTGTATTCAGTTAAAAAAACAAGAACTATTTCTTCACTTCTTGATTATTAGCATTTTGTAAAAGAAAATATTATCTATAATATAACCTTTAAAATTATATCAAAATATTTTTCACTTACGAAAAAAAATTTCTGAAGAGTGTTGACTCTATCCTGCGTAGCATAAACGCACATAGTTATTGCTTCAAAACATCATTGGCATAGCAAACAACAAATCGCACAATGCCCATAGTTCTTGTGTACAATATTTCGCATAAAAATGAAATTTATCCAGAACAGCGTGAATTTGTATTCGTGTAATTTTTCTCTAGGCGTTACGCCATGATTGCTAGGAACCACTGTTAGTCCGGTGATTAACATATCATACATAACTCGCCCGTGCATCCCTTCAAATAGACCAGATTCTCATTTCCCGTTATCTATAACTACCTTCCTTGACACACAAATACTCCTCGAGACAAAGTTTGGAATTTTACAACTTTCCTCCCAAAAATAAAATCCCATCAATAAAAAAAGCCTCGACTTGCCGAGACTTCTTAAATTCATCCCGATCCGCTTCATTTGACTTCGCGACTCCCATTCCAAATGCAAAGCACAAAACTTGAATAAGAACGATGTGCCATAAGAAGCTTTGAGGGGGAAATTTAAGGCAGGGGTGCTCTTTTTCAACATTTGCTTTAAGACTATTTGTGTTCAAATGTTCTCCGCTATTCGAAGCAGAAGGATCCTGGCTTCTTATTTTACGTTTGTTAAAACTGAGTACAGCTGACTTCACAATTTTCGATCGTTACGTTATTTTATTCTGGGTTTTAGAGTTTGAGTTGAAACATCCTTTCAAGGCATTAGGATTACGTTTTTTTCCATTTAATATTCGTATATTCAGCGGGAAATAAGAAGGAAGGCACGCCCAAACCAATTAGTGGAAGACTGATATTAGCATTCTAATATTGAATTTAAATCATACAAAAATAGTAAAGGTCAATTAAGGTTCACCTTAAATAGCATCAGAAAAAATTGTGTATAAAATTAGTAAAAAATTGTGTATAAAATATTAGAACCCTCATGTGATATATTTATATAAATTGAATACTTTTTTAACTTTTTCAGTTTTAACATAAGATCTTTCACTATTTTATTGTATCGTAATTTCTGAATTAGATATTTTTACCAAATGACCATTCGTTAAATTCTATGATAGTTTTTATGCTTGAATGTTTAATGGGAAATTTGGGATTTATATACAAAAAACTGTAATGTAAAAGAGCTTAGGATTCCTCTAAATAAAATAATGTTTATTAGATTCCCAAAGTATTATTATTAATTACTGTTTTTGAGCAATTAAATCACTATATAAGAGTGCACCGAACAAAATATCAAACTGCCCCACCGGTGGGGCACATTGATACAAAAAGGATTTTTTACGAAAGTCGTTATATTTTAATTTTTATTTAACTTATTCTTTTTCTAATTGGTCTCATAAAATTGAGGGATTTCTAGAAATTTTTAGAAGAAAGGGTATCTGAATAAGTCATTTTTTCTACTTAAGAAATGGGTTGTGTGTGTGTGAATTTTGCTGCATCAAATAGCCCCACTTTCCCCTACCGTATAAAAGTACTACCATGATTAAAAGGAATCAGGCACTTTAACATTTCCCCCCTTTTAAACTGTCCGCGATAACTTAAAAAATTGAAAAACCCTTGATCTTTTGGTCCGCTCATATCCATCCCGATGATAAATAAGAGGTAAGAAGGAGGAAGCTGGTGCGTGCGGTGCTGATTTGGATGCTTGGTTTGCGTCCGTCTGCAGTTTAAACACTTCGTTTGTCGCGCATTCCATTAGCCGGCTAACAATTTTCCGGTGGGGAAAGTAGATTTCGCTGCGCACTCTACTGGAAGCTCGACTTGACTTCAAAAATGTAAATGCTTCGATTGAAGAGATTGATTATTTAAGAGAGCAAGAGGCTTCAACTCAACTCCTTTTGGAATAATATTGAAGATTTCCACCACAGACTGCTCTTAAAGTTATCTAATAAATCTTTTCTTCTTCAATAGTTTAAATAAGTACGTGCTGCAGTGTTTAGTGATCTTTACCTTTATAAAGAATTTAAGATGTAGGGGAGAAAGGGGCATATTTGAACAAAAAGTGTTTTTATTCAGGATAATTCATTTTTTTAAGAACAGGATATTTTTAGTATAAACAGTATATCAGTCATGCTTTTCCATGCAACTTGTGAGTCATTCTGCCGGGAATAAAGGCGGGTTATTTTCGAAATTGAACAAGTAACCCCTTGAACTATGCTGTTTCCATTAACATAATATTTTGAACTAATTTTTTGTCTTAAAAAACCGTGACCATAGGATGCCGAGACTGAAGATCGTTCTTTATTCCAATTTTCTTCCGGTTTTTATGGAATTTTCAAAAGTGTACTGAGATATTTTGCCCACCCTGTATTTATAAAATATTTGACACAAAACTAATTTACTCATAAGTTTATAGCTTTTCCGAAATGTGTGTAGATCCCTTTATCAAAACATTTTAACTCTAATCATCGTTCTAAAAATTTAGAAATTCTGTTCAAATGTGTCTGTGTTCAATGAGGAAGTTTCATATTTTTTAAATTTTCGATTTTGGGGTATATTAATACAATATAAGATGTGAAAAATCCAAATCTGCAATCCAAATTTTCCTCAAAAATTTATTTACTGAGATATAGAAGAAATAAAAGTTGAAAAAAGTCGTAAACAAATGATGCAATTGCAAACGCTCAAAAATCAAATTTGACGTCACTCGACACTAAACAAAAGACATTGTTGATGTTTATTCATTATTAAAATAAGAGGTCTTTATGACCTCTTGGATCTGGTCTAGTTTCATTAGACCAGATGGGGATTAGTCCCACTTAATAAAAAGTATTTAATAATACATTTTCCATAAATATTTGAATTTTAAGGGGGAAAATCTTAAAATATAAGAATGTAATGTTTTAAAATTAATTATTTGATTTTATTTTGGTGTTTTCATTGCTGATTTAACTTTTAAATTGGCAATTATAGAGCTTTTCTTATTAAGAATATTTAATCCTGAGGTTTTCATATTTAAAATAGTGAGTCAAGCAGATCCACTCTAGCAGAGAAATGGAGAAATAAGCGTTTTTAGCCATAAAATCGTTTATTACTTGTAAATATTCGATTTTCGAACTTGGAAAACTTGGTAGTGATCGTCCTCGCCTCGAGATACGTCTATGTACCGAGTTTTGTCAACGCCGGCTGCATAGTTGAGGAGGAGATGCGAGTTGTAGTCGTTTTGACATGCCGAGTGACATCACGAATCTGAAATCGCTGTTTTTCCCGCCTTTTCCAGAGCGCAAACTTTAAACCGCAGTAAAAAAATAAATAATGATCAGAATTAAAAAATATCTCGGTTTTAGGGTTTTCTCGTAAGGTAGGATCGATTTAAAAGATAAAAAAAAATATGAAACTTCCTCATTGTTCAAATTTAACCCATTCAAAATTTTTCTATTGAGCTACAAAAATGTACTAGGCCAAAAAGGGGTCCCACTTACCCCAAGTGACACTAAGTGGCTTTTATGGTTTGAGTTCCATAAAATATCGGATATAGAAATTTAAGTGTCTAATATAAGTAGTGAATATGGTCACGGTTATACTGATGGTTAGAAGAAGAAGAACATTTATTTGAAAAAACGATAAGGCATACAAAGCATACAAACATATTATTGCACTCTGTCTTAAACATGCGAAAACAGAATAAGTAGAGGTCACTATTCCTTTCAAATGCAATACTTTTTCTGAAGAGAATTTCGAGATCTCAGGAGTCTGGAATGGATGCCACCCAATCAGCCCTTGAGGATGAGAGTAGTAAAGTCAGTAAATGGAGGAGTTTCAATCTCTACCTCAAAGCCAGAACAACAAAAATGAGGATTTTCAGCTCAAATCGACTTTTTCATCATGTTTTTGAAGCTTAACGGATTTCTAAGATTCTACTTTTTTACCAACTCGTTGTCCCGGCACACCATTGGAGGTTCACATGACGGGGATATACATTTAAAGTAAAAAATTAAATAAAAGGATGTCCGAGTTAAAATGAATTTCAGTAAGTCGTTCCTATTTAATATCAAGCTATCGAGAAAAATGTACGAAATCAATATTACGCTAAGTTTCCTATTTCCTTTTTATTACAATTAATTTATGCTTTTAAATTAAATATTATTTAACGACTGATATTGAAACAGCATACGTTTATTATTCTTTTCAATCACATTTTAAAAAAATATTGTTTGAATGTTATTTTACATACCCAAATCGCATTATAAAAAAGCTATGTGGAAAGATGTGGATGCATGGAACAAGGAGTACCTTGAGCTCAAGCAAAGGAACAGTAACCAAGAAATTCTTTCCATCCATAACAATCAGATTGGCCAATCATCACTTTTTAACTAATTATAAAATAACTCAGCTTCTTACAGGACATGGAAATTTTAAAAATTATTTAAACAGATTCAATTTAAGATCAATATCTCACTGTGACTGCAAAATAAGTGGAAAATGAAGACGTGAACCTTATCCTTTTAAAGTGTACAAAATATGAAACCGAGAGAAATGCTTTCCGTCAAGAACAATGACTTCCAAAATTCAGCTTTCTTATTTCTCATAAAATGGCATTTTATTATTCCTTAAATTCAGCAATAATTTAGCACTTTAAGTCTGTTACCTTCTCAAAATTTTCAAAATTTAAACTTTATTTATTTATCAATATTTTTAGTTTTGTTTCTGTTTTTATTTTGTTTTATTTTATGTGCATTATAGTGTTTTTAAACGCTTTTATTCTACTTTCTTTTGGCGGCGTTTTACGGGTGGAATTTTAAAACTCGATTTTCGGGCACTTACCGATATGTCAGGGCCCCGAAACTTTACACATCGGTGTAACCCTCATGACACTCCAATATCCAACCATTATCTAGTCAAACAACCAAAGGATTAAGTTAATTAACGAATATTTTTAATTAACAGAAAAACCAGAATTTGAGACCTTTCCCAAGGGGCTATTCTCCCTAAACCGTGCACAATGGTTTATAAGGCATAACTTCATCATATTCAAAAGTCAAAACGAGAATTGCCCAGTAATTACGATAATTATAGACGATTAATCACTTTTTTTCTTTCCGGATTCTCGTACATAATATTTCAGGCACTTCCAAACGATATAAAGTTCTGAAACTTTGCACCGTGGTGGAAACTCGATGACAATGCAATATTCAATCATCAACTAGTCAAAACCTCCGTAATTTAGGTAATTAACGAGTGTTTTTAGTTATCCTTTTAATTCATATTTGAGACACTTCCGTGAAGCCAATGGCTCCCAAAACCTGTAAGATAATATACTAGGTATATAACTACAATATTTAATCTTCAAAACGTGATTTTTTACCTTCCAATTAACAATTAAGATAATTAGCGATTTAAGATAATAACCGCGAGAAAGAAATCGCCATAAGAGCGAGAAATCGCCGAAAATAGGTGTCCCATCCCGAGGAATGTCGAGAGCAGAAAAATATTCTACTTTTATAATTTATTGACTACTGGAAAGACTGGATGATACTGTTTTCTCCTTGATACACACACACACTAATTCTAAGTTTTTTTACGATTGTTTTTTTTATTTGATTGAATGCTTTCTTTTTATTGTGAATCTTTTTGATATCGATGGATTTCATCGGCGAGTGAGCGGTTGCGTTTCTTTGTGCGAGGAATTTTTCCCGCTCAGCTCTGTTATTATAACGTACCCAGCAATATTAAATAGATTTTAATTAACTTTGGAGTTGATTGTCTTGCTGAGTCGTCAGAGGATTGTTCTACTTTGTCAGATATGTGAAAAATTTTTGTTAAACATGAAACTAAAATTCCATCCTAACATAACATTAAATATAGTTGAAATAAATAAATTTTTTCTTGTTAGTTTTTGTTAAAAAATACCATGACTAAAAAGTAGAAAATAAAATAAGTAAAAAAATATTTTTTAAAAAACGTTTTTATTGAAGTGTTCTAAAAGGTCAAAAATAATTTTTTCGGTTTGACAAATAATTTATTGGGAAGTAGAAAATAACTTTTTGGTAAGTAAAAATAACTGATTTTCTAATCACTAAAAATAAAAGCGTGGGCGCTAGTAATTCTTAATTCACTTTTATTCTAACTTCTTTATTCTATGTTCTATGAGGTTAAATTTACAAATTTCTCATTCATGAGTTTTGAGTGGGATGGATTCACTTTAAATTCTCTATTAGGTATTTTTATTTATATAAAGTTATACATAAATGCCGACGTAATGGCCTAGTGGTAAGAGCATCTAACTGCAAAGCCGTACGTCTGGGGTTCAAATCCCCGTTCGTCAGGGATGTTACTGTTACTGTCCTGTAAAAAAATTTAAATTTAAAAAATTACTAGCTCCCACGCTTTTATTTTTAGTGATTAGAAAATCAGTTATTTTTACTTACCAAAAAGTTATTTTTACTTACCAAAAAGTTATTTTCTACTTCCCAATAAATTATTTGTCAAACCGAAAAAATTATTTTTGACCTTTTAGAACACTTCAATAAAAGCGTTTTTTAAAAAATATTTTTTTACTTATTTTATTCTTGTAAAAATTTAATAAATTTCTACTGTAAGCCCCGTGCTATACATATTGTGGTGCACGGGGAGCTTTTTGTTTATTTAAATAAAAAAAAATTTATTTTAGAATCTATTAGCCGTTTAGACCACATTTATACAATTCCCTTTTCTTCCCCTTTCTCCGGAGATTACTCCTTTGATTAGTCACTTACAAATAACCTGCCAATTGAAATGCAGTATTCTACTCAATGTGAAAAGTGAAAAGTAGAAAAATTAGGCATCGCATCTTTTCATAATGTAGCTCAGTGAGTTAATATTGTTTCCATGAATAGTCTAAATCAGGGGTTCTCAAACTTTTCAATATTGCGACCCACTTTTTATAAACAAACTCCTACATAATCTTTTCCCCCATTCCCCCCTACAAAACTTAAGCTTAGTGCACGTGGAGTTTGGTCAACTACTATTTGTTACAATAAAAATTTACATGCATGTGTTATAGATTGTATTGCCTTTTTAGAAAATAAAAAAAAACATTTGAACCTGATCGCATCAAATTGTTTGATTGTGGGAGCCACAGTGAAGGGGTCTAGGGGTTCTTCCCCAGAGATGTTTTTGAAATTTGACTCTTAAAAACTTGGTTATGTGGAGTGGGGATTTCGACTCCAGAAGAACCACATAGTACTGAGCCATCGTCACTCTGAAGGAGAAGAGGAAGAGCGAGCGACAGGATTTTGAGGTGACGTCACCGCTAGCGCATACAAAAACTGCAGACAGATCGGGAGGAGCATAGATGGAGGGCCTCAGCATTGGGTGATCCCTGGAGGAGAGGATGTCTGTCGAGTGAAGAGCGTGGCCCAAGGAAACGATCGGCCCCCTGCCGCAAGAAGATCGTGAACTAGATGGAAGATCGTGGGCTTGATGAAGATCGTGGTACCTGACGAAGAAGATCGTTGACGGAGTGTGGAAGGGATCCAGAGAAGACTCCTGCCTGTCATCTTTACAGTGTTTTAAAACTTAGTTTTACCACTAACCAAATTTTACTTGTTCGTTTACAATAAATATTTCTTTGTTTTAAAGGACATCCCTCATCCTTAATTCATACTACAGTTATAACTCGTTTTTTTGTAATCTGGGATAATTTGCAATCAGGGTCCCTTGGGGTTAGTGGGTCACTCCCTCAAACTGTATAGGAAATTTCACACTACTCGCATTTATTATGTCACAGTTTCTCGCACTGATGGGTTATGCATGAATATTTGATTTTTGTTTCATTTATTTTTAAGAGATTATACGACTAACTTCAAATACACCACCCTACAATAATTGACCGGACACCAAGGTGTAATGCTTAAACTGAAAAAATAAATGAGTTAATTTGAAGTGATTGACTTCTACGTGCTGCAATATCATTATTGACCATTCTAGGCATGTTCTCAACAGTATTTTGATATTCAGTTTTGGAAATTTGTGTCCATTTCTGCCTTGAGAACAACACTATCTCAGTTGTAGATTTTGATTGTGGTTCCCCACTCCTTAAATGTTGCGTTATGTTGTCTCAAAAATATTTCCTAGGATTTGATTTGGGTCTCTGAATGGGCAATAGAAAAAATTTCACATCTATACATTGATCCCCCTGCTTAACAGACGCTCAAACATGGCAGGAAGCATTGCTTTCCAGAAAGTAACATTTGTCCCTTTTATGAAATTGACAGAAGGTGGGAAGAATCTAACAGTCCGAAATGTTCGTTCTGGTATCAGTATTTAATTTACCGATAAGAAAAGTTAGGGATCCACTAAAAACATCCCCGAACGAGATTACACCATCTCTGAATTTGACGATTTGTGCAATCCACTCGAGAAAAAGACCAGCCTTTCTCATTTTTAAACTTAAGCTTGCCCAATCGACTGGAGGAGTGTTGAGTGAAACTCGATGCTTCTTAAAACAGCTTTCTAGTTGTTTTAAGTCCAGTTACGACGTTGCAAACGCTAAGCAAGTCTACCTTTTTTTTGGATGACGTGATGCTTGGTTTGTTTGCGGCAACAAAACAATGGATATTAAAGACGGATATTTCTTTTTACAAAGTATTGTAGCGGACTTAACCCCTGAAGCCGGTTTAAACTCATGTTGGATGATTTGAAATGGTTTTTTGTGGTTTTTACGATTTTCACACTTTAGGGCAGCCTGATGCCATTAAGTCATTTTTGAGGGACAAACAACAAGTGCAATTAGTGTCCCAACACCCCTAATCATTCTAAAACACCAAAAATTGGCTGTAACATTAATAACTCTCCCGAAATTGAACGAATAGACTTGCCTCTAAATTGACTACTTGCTTCATCACTTCTTTCTAGGTCCCTAAGTTTATTTCCTTTCGAAATATCATCACATTTTCATGCAGAACTAAAGAAGGAACCTCACCCAGTCACGCGCAAGCATTGGAATGTAAAAAAATTGAAATGCAGTCGGGTTTCATGCAAATTGTCTGGTGTCCGGTCAATTATGGTAGGGTAGTGTAGATTCCTATAATGCATTATTTAGATAGTTCAAAATGCAATTTTCAAAGTAGTATTTCAAGTTAAGTTTTCAATATATTTTGATATTTATTGAACTGTTGTGCAAAGTTTAACTTAAAATGAGTTTTTACAAAAATTTTAATTTAGAAGTGTTTAACGGGGAGGTCCCACTTCTTATGGTCGCCCCTCTAGAGACGCCATAAAGTTCGAATGCTAAAATATATTCAATTATTCAATGCTCATCGCCCCCTTACCAACCAAAAAAGCCCCACAGCCCCTCTACTGCCCAAAACAGGCTCACCGCCCCTAAGCATCCTATAACCACCACCCAGAGGGTGATACCGCCCCCGTTGAGAATCACTGCACTAGATGCTTGTATATCTCTCGGTAGCCAGATATACAAGATTTTTGTTCTACGTTCGAATTCGAATGAAATTTTCATACACCGCACAAAAATCTTACAAATAAAAAATCGCACAAAAACAGGTTTGAGTGTATTTGTTTAGGAGGATGGAAATGGCTGAACGTAATTTGTGAATGACCCCTTGAGGTAGCCCACATGCGTGATAAGAATCCAATGCGGTTTACATGGTTAATGACTCGACATGAATAACGATTCTTACAACAGAGGAAGGTCCACCCACCCCCTTTCATATTTACTTTTCTCCATCGTGAGTGCTGCTAAGTATTAGTTCTTTCCGTCAGTCCCGTGTAATTTGGGTGGGATCCCTTTGTGATGGATGAGACGTGACTCGCATCAACCAATCAACCTTATTTTAAGAGACGTTTCTCCGACTCTTATTTTCGCCACTTCAAAATAAGTGAATTTTAATCAAAACAACCAGGGCTGAGCGAAATATATTTACCGGCTTCAAATTTTGAAGTAATTGAGGGTAAATGTCTTAGGTCCGTAACCAGATTTTTGGCCCGTCATCCAAATATTTTTGAACACTAATTCCACGCACACATATATGGTTATTAATTAGCTTTCCGACACGTTAAAATACTGTATTTGTCCTTGGGTATTATAAAAATCTTAAATTTTGGTCAATTCTGTACTCAATTTCTATGGGAAGACACTGAGAAAATTTCTGGAAATTAAGTGTTTGAAAAAGTATTTAACCCATTTTTTGGAGATCCAGGACATATAAAGTGACATCCGGAGTGGACCGTCTGCTATTTAAGTTTTAAGGTAAAAGTCAGTACATAGTCAATAAAATTTCGAGGGAAAAGAGAGAACCATTGGGGAAAGGAAGGTAAGAGTACGCACAAAAATTATTTTGGGCTATAAAATCGAGAATTTAAAAGCTATAGATCCTCAAAAATTTACTTAACGTATGTTTATTGACTCACGAATCAACCTTTGAAAAAGGAACTTCTTGGCCTTAACGAAAATAGGTCAAAATTCAAAAAGAGAAAAAAACGTGTCCATGTGATCATATTTGATTCCCCTTATACTGTTGGCAATAGGGAAAAAAGCGCGACGTAATTTTACCCGACTGCGCACTCTTACTCTAACGATATATTGTTATAAGTTTCCATGTTACAGTTATTTATATACTTGAGATAGTTTCGCAATCTTTTGAAATAGAAGTTAGTACTGGTCCTGAAGAACTAATTGAAGATATAGTGACATTACGATAACAAAGAAATATTTTTATCTGCAACGAAAATAGCAGTAGACTCTTTTTTCCATTTCCTCATTCATAACTTACATAAAAAGCTTTCAGAAATCAAAAACTGGTTTTTACGAGTCGCTAGGGTCAGTTGGAAAACTTAAGTTTTTATCTATCTTTTGAGCCCTTTTGGAGACCAAGTAAATGCGTGTTGAGCTTTAAAACGGATGAAAACAAAAGAAGACTGTTTTACTTTTCTATATAAAATAAGAATCATTCTCTCAAAAGCAAAAAATCTGGTTTTCTCAAAAACTAGCATTGCAAAAGAGATATCAAAGATATTATGGTAAAAAACAGCTGTTAACGGCTTTTTCCAGTTCTGCAACGACACTAATGGGACTGGTTTAAATGGAAGGGGTTTGGTTAGCATAAGTAAGGAGATACCTTTTCATCAAATTTTAAAATCCATTAAAAATAATTAAATGTAATTTCTCTTCGTAAACTTCTCACATTAAACCTTTAAATCTTGATTTAATGGTATTGTACATTTTTTTCTGGATATATCGCTTTCCCCAACTAAATAGTTTCTTATAATCTCCATTCTTCTGACTTAATGAAATATTTACAAACAAAAATATAATTTTATTGCGTATTAGTTTAACCCAGGGGTTCTCAAACTTTTGAACATCGCGACCCACTTTTTAGAAACGAAATCTAACGCGACCCATCTCATCTTCAGTTAACTATTTCATGCCCACCAAGAGAAGGATTTTAACTTCGGAAGGGGGTTTGGTCACCAACTATTTCGATAGGATAATAAATTACATGCATGTATTAGAAGAAAAATAAACTTTAAAAAAATTAAAAGCAAGTATTTGAATTCGAGTGTATGAAATAGTTTAATTATGAGTGAACAATGAACCCGAGAATAAAAAGGGGGGTCTGGGGGGTCCTCCTCCAGAGAAAATTTTGAAGTCTGACTCTTGAAAACTAGGTTTTAACTTGTTTTTTAGTAATCTAGGATAAATTGCAATTGTATTATTTTCTTTAAAAAATTCTTATAATTTGCATTGCTCCCCCCTGTGTGGATGGGATGGGGAGTTCTACGTTTATAATAAAAACTTTTGTGAATAACCGACTAGTTTTGCATTATAAGCACATTAATAATGTGACACATAGTATGTATTTACATTAATTGTCTTTTGCATTCGACACAAAGTAGGGTATTTTTTCTTATTGCTCTTATTTTTATTCTTTTTATAATATATGGTAATTTGATAAATTTCAAAAGTCAATAACACATCTGTAAAAATTATAAAAAATATAAGTACTATAAGTATATTCAGAACAATTCAAAATCTTCTCGCGACCCACCAACAACTGACTGGCGACTCACCAGTGGGTCGCGACCTACAGTTTGAGAAACTCTGGTTTAACCAACTCGTATCCGTACGTATTAGTTGAAAATTATTCAACTCAACAGATGTGTGTATGCAAAATATGGGGTTACTAAAACACCAAGCAACTACTGTTAAAATCATAAAACTTAAGTTGCTGTCTATTTACTCAGTTGCAACTTAACTTGAGCCTGTAGAAATATGCTGAGAGCAACCAAAGAAAGTAGTTCCCCGCGAAGTTTCTGAATTTTGAGTGAAATTTAGAGCTTCGATTTTGAATAATGGTTAGTTTTTTAAATCCCCGTATATTAAGCATCTTTTCATCCCGATATGCATAAAATTTTCAGTATTATTATTTTTTAAGGTGGCGTAACGCGTAGTAGTACAACTCGCTCTCAAACTCGACAGCCAATAAGAGCTTCTAGCAGCCCAGCAGGCTTTCTGTGTACTCAGATTTTCTTCCGCGTGGTCATGACGTCTGGCTCAACTTAAATTGCATTCGAGTATAGCCTCTTCAGACCCGAGGTATAAAAAAATTCTTTCAACTTAAATTTTTTTCTTAAAATAGTATTAAAATGCTTCACAAAGTTCATAAAAATCTTCAATTCAAGAAAATGTTTTTCAGGGGGCTTACAATTTAAGGTCCACCCTGGTGGACCTCAGTTCTCAACGAAGTAAAACATGACACAATTCCTATGGTATAAAATTGTTACTTTCTATAATTATAATTTAAATATATGAATTATTTATAATTTTTTTGTCATACTAGGTCATTTGAAGGTTGTAACTTAATTTCCTTCTTAAAATAAAGAATTTTTTTAAAAATTTAATTTTTTAAAATTTCAAAAATTCATTTTTATTGGCATAGAAAACTTTTTGTGCATGTTTTTAACATTTTCATGCAATAATCAAAGTAAATATACATTTATACTGTAGAAAATAGTACTCATTTTGAGTTTTACAGAATTTATTTTAAAAAATTTTGAAAAATTTAAAAAATTTTGAAAAAAAAAATTTTTTTAATTTCTTTTTTCTGTATGAAATTCAAATTTTTAAATGACAAATATAATAATTATCATTTAAATTATAAAATAAGTGTTTTAAATTCTCAAAATAGTTTATTTACCCGTTTTTTATTAATTTTTACTCCTGCACGGTTACCATCGTTAAGAACTGAGTTCCACCCTGGTGGACCTCTCTATATCTTGCTCTCCAAAACTCAAAATTTGTTGGATTTCTTTACAAACTGTTTTATTCTACTTGAAAGGATACTAATTAATAAAACTAGTCAAATTAAGTCTCATAAATAAATAAATTTAGGTTTAAATTAATTAATATTCCCAAGTTTTAGATAGGACGCCATTTTTTCCAAAATCCTCTTTTTAAATATGTCCTGTGCACAAAATATTGTTTTAAAGCGCCATCTTTCGATTGAAATAGAAAGTAAAAACATCAAATAATACATATTTCAGCTTTTAGCTGATAAATTTCAGTAAAAAGTTTGTTTTTGAGGGGGTAAGCAAAGGTCCACCACGGTGGAACTGGGGCGTGAAGAGGATAGTATAGGACACTAACAAACAAAGTAGTTCCCATCGCGATGTCTGAATTTCGAGTGAAACAAAGAACGCCAATTTTAAAATATGATTATTTCGTTAAACCTATGTATAAAAAGTGTCTTTTTATCACAATTTGCGTATCGAAATTCCTCCTATCAACCCAACAGGTGATTACTTACTTTCTCCTTCCGCGTAGTGACGTACTGGGTTCAGGAAACGTGGCTGTGAAGTATATCATGTCAATCTCCAGGCTTTAAAAGACTTTAGTTAAAACATCGTTGGATGTTTTCGTTTTCTGCTTCCGGGATGTGTGTGATTTCAAGATTGGTGCGCCTTGAATATTGTTGAAGTTCGGTTAATTCAGATTTTACTTGTTTTAGATCGGCAACAATGATTGAATTTCCCCTCTTTAATTCTTCTTTCTGTGTCTTCAGGAGTTGTACCTCTGATTTTAAATTAGTAATTGTGGTTGTCAAATCCTTTATCAGTGAGCTGTTGTGATCAAGACTTTTTTTCGTATTCGATGAATTGAGCTTTAATGTAATCTTTCAGGCTTTGATATTCTTTTTTGAGAAAGCTTGGTCTAGATTGCTCTTTGGGGGTGTCACAGGAAACTAATAGTTGATCGGTGTCAGCATATATACAGGGTGTTTCAAAATTGCGTTGCACGGCTTTTATTCGGAACCAGCGCCTCCTAGGGTCATGGAGGGAAGGCCTACCCATAGGTAAGTGACACTGAAGAATCCATTGAGATGACTTACAGCGCCCTTAGCGGCGAAATTAAAAAGTTAAAAAAATTAATTTAAAAACTGAAAGAGATAGAGCAAAAACTTCAGTGAGAGTATTGTTGCCAACGTCAAGAAAAACTCACTGAAAAAAAATTTATCAAAATATCTTGAATATTCGCGAAGATATTAGCATGTAAAAATAGCACTTTTTCAGGGGTCAAAAAGTAAAAAGTTCGTTTATTTGCGAATTTTTTTGATTTTTTGATTAAATTTTGTGTTCTTTCAACTAAAAAAACACAAAACTACACAATAACACTGAAAATTTTGCAAATATAAGAACTTATTACCTTTTGACCCCCGAAAAAGTGCTATTTTCACATGCTAATATCTCCGCGAATATTCAAGATATTTTGATCAAATTTTTTTCAATGAGTTCTTCTTGACGTTGGCAACAATACTCTTATTGAGGTTTTTGCTCTATCTCCTTTGGTTTTTAAATTAATTTTTTTTTACTTTTTAATTTCGCCGCTAGGGGCGCTGTAAGTCATCTCAATGGATTTTCCAGGGACATTTACCTAGGGGTAGACTTTACTTCCATAACCCTAGGAGGCACTGGTCCCGAATAAAAGCCGTGCAACGCAATTTTGAAACACCCTGTATATAATCGTTTCGTATTTTTCTTTTGTAGTGGCAGATTCGGAACAGCTGGCGGTGGGCTGATCATTCTTACAGGCTATGCATTTTCAGATATGAGTCGTCTAGTTTCAAAACCAGGTAGATCCATTTTGACACAGCTATGATAAAAAGGGTTGACCATTTGGCGACCGCGAATTGGTCGCCAAATGTAAGACTAGTTGGCTCTATATCACGGCCGATTGCCGTTCCGGCAGCCATGTTATACCACGACTCAAATGAATATTAACCCAAGTAAAAGGATGTTATAACAAGTTATTACGATTTCAGTTTAATCCTCTGGCTCTGCGGTATGGTGCACGCTCTGCATGCGGGAGATACATATTTCGATCCCGGTAATTATCTAATTTAAAAACAAGAACAAAATTATGTTATCATTTGAGTCGTGGTAAAACATGGCGGCCAGAACGGGTGACCGGCCGTGATATAGCGCCAACTTGTCTTCCATTTGGCGACAGCGTCAACTCTTACTGAAGCTGTGCCAAAATGGATCTACCTGGTTTTGAAACTAGACGACTCATATGTATGGTCTGATCACTCTTCATTTTTCTAAAATCTTTGAATGAGATACCAACACAGTGATAATGAAAAACCTTTTCACAGGTACCAGTGCAAGATATTCTTTCGCTGTTGTCAAGTATTTGGTCGTCACAAGCTCAGCAGAAGGCAGACATGTCGAGTCGAGAACTATACTCGAGTGCAACTTAAGTTGCGCCTGACGTCATGGCCGCTCGGAAGAAAATCTGAGTAAACAGAAAGCTTGTTGGGCTCTTATTGGCTGGCGAGTTTTATTCAAACAAATGTACTACTTGAAAAAAATAATAATAATCAACATTTTGCAAATCGGGATAATACACTTAATATAAGTGGATTTAAAAATCTAATCATATTTTAAAATTGAATCTCTTAATTTCACTCAAAATTACGCACGGGGAACTACTTTCTTTGGTTGCTCTCAACATATTTCTACAGGCTCAGGTTAAGTTGCAGCCGAGTATAGTAAACAAACGCTTGGTAAATAATGCAGCAGTAGGTGTCGTCGTTCAAGATTGGTATAATTAGCTCAATATAGTAAATATTCTGAAGTTCACATATATTTAGATTATGATAATGGTTATTATATTTTAACCTTCCTACCCTCTTGAAAAAATAGTCACACATTCCCCCTCGTGGGGTCTAATAGTACCCCATGCGTAAAATGTGCCTATGACTCAAATAAAGGGTAAAAATGCCTTAAATCAGAAATAATTAAATTTTTTTTTACTTTTAAAAAGATGTTTCAAAGTAATTTTTCTAATTTTTTTGGTATTTTTCTCATTTTTTGGTCCTATTACGGCGTTATTTGGTTTCTTTCGATACACATTTTTTTATAACACCTTGACCTTCAAACAATAATTAAATTACAGAAATAAACTATAATGAAATTGTTTTACTTTAAATGAATATAATAGCACTGCTTAAAGTATACTAGCTGATACACCCGGCCTTGAATGGGTAGAATTTATCAGTTAATTTTAGTGATTTATCAGGCTGAAAATCTTTTCTTTTCTGTATTATGAGCTACCTGTCTTCCCAGAATAGTTTATTTAGTATTATGAAATATGTGAAATGTCGTTACTCCTTTTTAAAATTGAAATAATATTATAAAAAATGATCGGTTCAGATTTGGTGTAACAGGTTTCTCGCTTGTTTTATATAAGCTTTCAAAGCGAAATTGGTTATTTTTCTTACTAATTCTTCGAAATCACATTTTGAATTTCAGTAAATACTCATAAATCTTTGAAAGCATTCTTATTTTTCCAAGAAAACTGAAAATAAAAAACTTATTTACAAGTCATATGTTTATATTGTTTTTTGTAAAGAATTTGTTCAACAGGAAGTGATGGCGACAGTTGTCTGAGTTTTTTTTTGTTGCAACTGTTAGATAATCAAAAGATTTCTATAAATAGCATATTTTTCTCAGAATATGAATGAAAAATTTAAGAAATAGTGAGTAATTCAATGTACTTTGCCGCAATCTTCTTTTTATAAAAAAAATGACAATTTCTAAGAAAATGTCTTTCTAATACATCTCTAAACGGCTTAAACAAACATAAAAACCATGTTTTTTCAATAATATAACAAAAAAATTAAATATTAAGCTTTATTTGATATTGTTTTACCGCTTTTCATGCCTGGGGTCGCAGGCGACCCCAGAGGGGGAATATGTGACTATTTCTCCTATGACACTTTAAAATTGAATAATGACTCCAAAATTTTTACCCATTGTAAAACTTTGCGTTATTAAGGAATAATAGCATTGGAAACTGTCAAAACAAAAATACATGGGAGATATCAAGCGTCAAAGTGCGTTTGGGGTCGAAATAGACCCCATGCGGAGTAGGAAGGTTAAAATAAACGAAATATAGATAAAAATATTAGCTTGATGAGAGAGCAGAAAAACACCACCAGGTACAATGGCCGGTACGTTAACCAATTCGGATCATTATTTATTTTTGATTGCGACTCAAAGTTTGCGTTCTGGAAAGAGCGCGAAAAACTACGCCTCGGGTGATTTCAGATTTGTGACGTCACTCGGTTGGGTACTTCGCACGACTGCAACTGGATTTCTTCCTATTGTTCGATTTTGATTGTTAATGTTTATGTTCTGATCTTTCAAGTGCATTTGAAATGTATGCCCCACAGTTTTATAAATTTCAGAAATAAATATACAGGGTGTCCCATAAATGTTGGGTCACTCTTCTAGGGGGGATAGTAGACACCTAGACGAGTCAGAATCACATAGAATTTGGGGATCCCAGACCAAATACCAGGGAGTTAAGAATGTAGCGACACCCCAAAAAATTATTGAAAAATTCAATTTTTAGAATTTTCAATAGGTAAAAATTTAATTTTAGCCTCAAATTTTGTGGTTCAATATGACCTTTAAAATCATTTGAAAAGTTTTGACTTTAAAATTTGTTTTATTATGAAAAAAGTTAAAAACCACAAAAAATGTAAAAACTCTACCAAAACTTTATTTTGTATTTCGAAATCATTTCTTTTGATTTGATAATATGAAAGATCATAGTTGAAAACCCTTAAGTTCAAAGTTTCTCGTAAATACAATCAATATTAAACACTTTTGCGATCCAGTTAAAGTTTGTTTTTAGCGTGCGCAAACAGTTTTCTGTAGCTGTTTCCTGAACAGCTATTTTCGCAAGCAAAAAAAACTTTAACTGGATCTCAAGTGTTTAACATTGATTGTAAAATCAATCGTTAATGTAAAATCTTTCGTTAATGAACCTAATTTGGGAAGATTCTCAGATTGGGCTTGAACGTATCCAGCTTCAATAATATGTACGAAACGTTGTTTTGAAATATTAATTCATGAAATACAATTATGAATATCAATTATTATTATAAAATATTATTATGAAATTGTGTAGGAATATATAAACCGAAAAAAAATCGCTGATAGAAAACTGTAAAAGAATAAAAATCAACACCCAACAATCGGATTCTAGATACATACTCGTTTTGGACCACGTGACGTCAAATTTGATCCAGCCAATTGTGAAGCGTTTGCATCATTTGTTGACGCCGTTCTTCAGCTTTTATTTCTTTAATATCTAAATGGGATTAGATTGCAGAATGCAATTTGTTACAACTTATATTGTACTAATACACCCCAAAACCAAAAATGTGGAACTTTCTCATTCTTACCAAGGGAATGGAGTCCAAATTTTTATGGGGAAAACACCTCACGCAATTGATAGACATATCTTTAACGCGCAGCGCATGCCAGTTGTAAAGTTGGTTTTGCTGTACTAAGGGTCTTATGAAGGAAAATTCGTTTTACAGGTTGTTTTTCTCTCGATCATTGCAAAGAAAACAACTTAAGTGGAAAGATTTAAAACTGTTTACGATGTGGTGTGGGTGTGGGTTTACTGGTTATTAGAATTCGTGTGCTTATAATTTACGAATAAAAGCTTTAATGTTTTTAAGAGGGGTACATAAGTGTTTGTGGAACGACATATTTGTTCCGTTTCGTTTCACTGGGTCCCATCCCGTTATTATATCTATTAAGTTAATGGATTTTTGTTCAACAAGTCTTTTCAAGAACTGTCCTTAACCTCAGTCAAGGTAATTTTTAAATATAATGTTCCAAAGAAATGTTTCGTTTTCATACTGAACAAACAAACCACCTGAAAATTCTCTATTTTCGTTATCATTCTCTACAAAAACGATCAATAACGCATTAAAGTTATGGACTGTAAAGACAAAAATTCCTAAATTTAATCAATAGTGTTCAGGTTTTAATTACTTTTTGAAACTCTTGGCACTCGAGAGGGTACAATTTATCTACCCTTAAGAAAGACACTGCTCTTTCCAAAAGGATCTAATTAAAATTTTTATTCTGTAATCAGCAAGGTGTTTTCAACCATAACATCTATTAGTACTGGCGTGTGGTGTATTATGCCTTTGCTAATTTTTCTCTAATTAAATTTTTCGCATATCAAAATCAGGTTCCAAAATAAATATTACGTTATAATAACTCCATTGTGCTGCTTTGTTAAGATGTAGGGCAGCTTAAAGCTAAGAATTGGCGAAGAAAAGAAACAGAGGAGAAAATAAGATCATTGATACTTCATGATCGGAAGAATGTGAATAATATTCACCATCGCTTTGTTTATAAGGAGAAGTTTATTTAGACTCGTTTCTAACAATTTATTTTAATATTTGGGAGTGCAAAAAAGTAAAGGGGGTTTAACTTTTACTATATTTTTAATTTAATGCTAAGCATGTTCTATTATTTGAGTTTTTGTAAGTTGTTGAATAAGAGTCGTTGCAAAAAGTCTTCTGATTTTAGCAACATCATTTCATGTTGAAATCTTTATCAAAAACGTTTACAGCCAAAAAAAAAAGCTCAAAGCGTAAAATATATGAAAACAGAGGTTCTACGAAACTACAGAACACTTTTTAGGTCTTAAAGATGAATTTATTTGTTCCATGCAGGAATGTAAATGCCGTGCTTTTTATTTTGAGAGTAACACCCATGTGTATTTGGGAGGTTTTATAAATTTAAACCTGGTGTATCCTATGTTGAAAATTGTCTGTAATTTTAAGCTAATGATAAATAATTAAACTGAGCATGAAATAAAAAAAGTGATGGGTTGGGTTTTTCTTAGAAAACATTGAAAAAAAGTATTAAAAGCAACTTTATTTTATTCAATGTTACTTAAAGTGGTTCAAAATGTAGTGATGTTAAGATATACTAATCTGTGTCTATAGTTGCGTGTTCAAAAAATTTTTTCATGGAATGAGTTTAAGGTCTACCTCAGTAAACGAAACTACTTTTCTGAGAGTTACATTGCTATTTCCAAGTACTTTTTACTGCATTACATCCAACCACCTACTAAATCACCAATACTCTATAGCACGGGTTGCCAACTGGCGGTCCGCAAAGCTCCCTGAAAATCCCCCAAAGATTCGGAAAACTTTTTAGCATGCTAAAATTCACATTTTTTTCCGAGGAACCCCGAACCCCCTGTGTTTTACCTCTTAGTAGTTCTGATCATTTTCTATGGCGAAAAATTTAAAGATTGAGGTTTTGAGAGGGAGGTTGTATATACCCTGAAATTCCCCTTGAACATACAGGGTGTTTCAAAAGTCCGTTTCGCGGCTTTTATTTGGAACCAACGTGTCTTAGGGTCACGGAAGTTAGGTCCACCCCTAGGAAAGTGAACCTGGAGAATCCATTGAGATGACTTACAGCGCCCTTAGAGGAGAAATAAAAAAGCTAAAAAATTTAATTTAAAAACTATATGAGATAGAGCAAAAACCTCAGTGAGAGTATTGTTGCCAACGTTATGAAGAACTCACAGAAAAAAGTTTCATGAAAATATCGTAAATATTCGCGGAGATAATAGCATGTGAAAATAGCATTTTTTTTAGACCTCAAAAAAAAGGTTCGCAATTTTGCAGTTTTTTCAAATGTATTGTGTAGTTTTGTGATTGTAAGTTGATTAAAGGCAAAATTTAATCAAAATATTGAACAAACTAGAAAATTTGCGAACTTTTTCTTTTTTGAGGTCTGAAAAAGTGTAATTTTCACATGCTAATATATCCGCAAATATTCAAGTTATTTTCGTGAAACTTTTTTCTGTGAGTTCTTCATAACGTTGGCAACAATTCTTTAGTGAAGTTTTTGCTCTATCGCCTATAGTTTTTAAATTAATTTTGTTAACTTTTTTATTTCGCCACTAGATGCGCTGTAAGTCATCTCAGTGGATTTTCCAGGGTCACTTACCTAGGAGTAGACCTTACTTTTTTGACCCCAGGAGACGTTGGTGGTTCCCAATAAAAGCCGCGAAACGAACTTTTGAAACACACTGTATAGCAAAGGGTTATGAAAGGCTTACGTCATCCTTTAAGTCAAGGAGGGACAAAATAGAGTATCCGAAAATTAGGCAAAACACTATTTTCAAGAAATTTTTTTGGGGGGAGAACTCACAATTTAAGTAATATTCAGTGTTAAAATTTATATAGGATAAAAATTTACATATCCTCTGAAATTTTTGAAAATACTGTGTACTTTTACAATATGTAAATAACCTTCGTCCCTCTTTGGGTGGAAAAATTCCATATTTAAGACTTTGCGGCCCGCCACTTATGATTTTGAATGCGGCCCTCGAGGACTTAGAAGTTGGAAACCCCTGCTCTATAGTATATTTAAGTAGTTAAATTTTTAATCGATATGGCTTGTTGTAAGACAAATAAAAATCACTTCTTTTCAAGATCATTGGTTCTGAAGAACTGAGAATTCTGTTAAATAATTGCATGTTAAATAATAGCTCTCAAAGTTACGTCCAAAGTCAAAACCTTTTTGCAATTTTTTGTGTGACAACACCGAAATTTTCCTTCCTAAAGTCATCGAAAACCCTTAAAAAGTGTTGGAATTTATGATGGGGACTTGCATCGAAAAGCATTTGCAAAGAACATTTTTTAAGAACGTATAACAACAAAAATACAGATTTTAAACGTGATCGCAATCTCTTGTATCGTGAGGGAGTTAAAACCTGCAATATTTAAAAAGTTTTTACTCTCGTGTTATATTGTTTTTGGTCCTTAAAATGCTATTCTTTCCAAATGCTTTTCGAGGAAAGTTATCATCTTAAATGTTCCGTTCCGACATTATTTATGGTTTTTCAATATGCTAATGACTTGAAAAGGTCGGTGTTGCCACTCAAAAATTCCAAAACAAAACTTTTCTACTTTAGCCTAGAGAGCTCTAAGGTTTTAACTTATCAATCTCAAACACACATCTTCAAATAGCACTATAACAATACCCAAAACTTCATTTTGACATATTGAACAATAAGGCCTCCAGGTGCTCCGATATTCTTGAAGTTTATTTTTGACCACCATGCATTTTAGAGAAGGGTAAAATTCGAGTAAAAATCACTTCATTTACGCATTTATATTTAGTCTACCCACAGTATACTTGGATAATATAAACGCACACTCGCAGGCCGAGCGCGGAAAACTTCATGATTTTGAAGAAAATAATTTTTATTTTTGATAAATAAATTGATTTTTTCCTACATTTGTTGCTCAAGAAGCATTGTCACAGTATTTATGTGAACAATGTGACTGCCATAATGTGTTCAGTCAAAATTGAAACGATATAGACGCTTAATTAGTTGGTAGAAAATATTTGTAGGAAATGTGCGCGAAAAGTTTTTGGTATTATCCAAGTCTGACCCACAGCGTATATCTATATCTACCCGACTAACATCACTGATTATAAGATTCTAAAAAAAAGTATGATCGAGAGAGAAAGAGATGCTTTCAATGAAGAATTAGGTATGTTTAGTTTAGTGTTTTTCTTAGTCATAAGCAAGAAACAACGAAGTAAATGTTTGCTTTATTCTCTCCTAGATCCTCATTGTTTTGTTTTTGGAATGATAGTTGTTAAAATTTACTTTATCAAAACTGTAAATAGGAAGTAATCTCTAATAAAATATTCTTACTAGTCGGAAGTAACTATTAGATAAAACTTAATAACAATACGTGTGGTTATCACTGGTTGGGAAGTCTTTTTTTTCCTTCGTCGTATATTTTATCTTAATTAAGAGCAGAAATGTGTGTAACAATATTTAAAAAAGATTATTTGCAGAATGTCGTAACATCCAAAATACTACCAATGAATCGTAAGGGGGATTTTTTTCCTTATTAAGTTGACAGATCCCCTATGTTGCTTCATAATTTTCTTAAAAAACCCTTTTTATTAAACTAGTACTTGGAGCTAATACATGTTGCAATTATCGATTAATGGAGAAAAGTGGGGAGGTAGATATCCCTTCAATGTTTTCATTGCCTTTTTTAACACTCTTCCGTGTTTTCTTAAGAAATTTTTCGCTGTAATAATCCTCATTTGACTTTAAACATAATCTTCTTATCTTTCGAGACCAGAAACGTTTATTTGATTTTGGCTCTTTAATATCCGTCACTGAGATGAAAAGTAAGGGATTAGCCAAGCCATGCATTTATCTTTGAAGGGACCGGGTGGTTTTTCTTCTTCATTATAAGATCCCTCCTCATTACATCAAGAGCAGTATGCAATAGTGAAGATGGATTTGTATTAATTCAGGACGGTCTTTATCAGGTAAGATTAAGGAACCAAACCAACCGAGTCGGAGCGCCCACTTTCTTTCAAAATTCGCTATTATTGCAGTTTGGTTCTTAAAAGGAAAGTCGCCCACGCTTATAGTTAATTATAAAACTACTAGCACTAACGCGCTAGACCCGAGCTTCACCCGGGTTTTTTTTAATAAATATCATTTGGTGTGTTACAGACGGGCTTCGCCAGTCCAAATGTGTAGCATTGTGTGCTAGGCCAGGCGTTACCAGAACAATATGCCCGGCACAGTGCGAAATAATTAAATAGTAGATCGATTTATATGATTTTAAACTACAACAATCGATATTATATGTACAACAATTTACAATACAACAATTGTATTTAGCTATATAATTTTTAAATAAAATCTTAAATTGTATTTATAATTTAAAAATAATTTTAATTTTTTTATTAAATATTTTTAGTTACTCTTATGGGTCACTGCGCTGACCCCTGAGTAATACAAACAACTTTATTAATATTTTTTCTTCTCTATTGTTTATAGTAGATATGTATTCTTATGTACATTTTTAGTTTCTGTGTTTTGTTCGTTCCTTTTATGTTCCATGTAAAATTGCAATATAAAATAATAAACGTTATGTTATGAACTTTAAAAAAAACACAATGCCTACAACAATTAATGTTACATCTTCTCTTGTTATATTAACAACAATTGATTGTTTTTCCATGATGTTAGGCATGAAATATTGATTTTCAAGCATAAAATGGACGAAAAAAGTTAGGATGCTTCGATTTTAAAGTATTTTTATTCAAAAACCTTCCCGTGAGTAGAGAAACGTTGTAAAGTTTAATAGTTATGGGAAATTAACAGCGCTTCTGCAAAACAGGCAAAAACGACATTTTCGGTTAACGACTGACCTACCGAAACAGGGGCGTCATGTCAGTTTTTGGTTGGGGGGCAGGGATTTTTTAAGGGGGTTTGAACCACACCGTAACTAGACTTTTATTGGGGGGAGGGTTTGCATCAACTTCATTTTTAAGGTGTCCCCTAACAAGCACATTTATAGGTTATGTGTTAGAATACAGAAAAGTAAGATTTTAATTATATTACATGTAATGACATAGTTTGACGTGAACTCCAAGAAAAATAGGGAGTCTGGGTCTGGGGTTCACCCAAGAAATTTTTGAAAATTTGCCTCTTAAAGTAGAGTTTCAGCTCATTTTGAGACCCTTTGGGCTACATCCAAAGATAACAGTTTCTTGTAAACTACAGAATTTTCTAGGGAAAAAGTTTTAACTAAACATCAAAGTTTCAAGGGGGCTTAGGGGTCCACCCCCAGAAAAGTTTTTGAAATTTGACTCTCAAAAGTGGTCCTTTTGAGACTTTTAAGGTTACGCCCAAAACTCCTTCTTTTTAAAGTTACAGAATTTTCAAGGGACTTGCAGTACTTCTCATAACAGTGGAAACCTTGGAGAGGACGGTTGCCCCCCCCTAAATGACGCCCATGTTCCGAAAGATGGCGTTGCAACCGAAAGCGGCAAAAACGGGAGGTTTTTTTCATCGCTCGGGGGCAGGAGTATTTAAGATACGTTCTCTCTACACGTAGCACAACACTTTCTCTAGCTCTCAATTACCTCATTATTTTAAAACAGAAAAAGAATTTCTAAGAAAAAAGATGGTTTTAAATACAAAAATCTACACGTAAGTTGAAAAAAAAATTTTAATATTTTATATTAAAAAACAGCAATTGCTTTGAATCATTAGAACATTGTTTCAGATTGAATGTTTCAAGATCTGTTTTGGTCTCTAACTAAAGTGTATATATCAACAATCAAGTCGAATCCTAAACGCCTCAAACCACATTCATTAAAATCAAAATTTCTGATTAAATGACGCTATATGCTCTGTTTGCGCTCTTTTTAAAAGTCAAACTTTGAAACTAAATTAAAAAGCAAATTAGCATAAAAATTCTTTCAAAAAAAATTTAGCTGTAATATTTTTTTAATGTATAGGGGAGAACGGGGATGAATGGGATAGGGGATGAACGGGACAGCTCAATTTTTTATACCTTAACTTCACTTTAAATTTTTGTTATTTCAGCCATAAGATAGTAGTACCTAGCCTATTCAAAAAATTGTGTTCATTGACATCAGCTTCCATTTTTGTATAAATAGGACAACTAAATGTGTTTTCCCATACCAAAAGTGACTTTTATCGTTTTACTTCTATAATTATTTATTAAAAAATAACTTAACTAAAGCTATAAATTTTGCAGTGAGTTGAAAGAGTACTTATATTAGTATAGTTTCCAATTTAAATGAAGAAAATCCATGGATTTTTTCCTAGTCTAAGTTTAGTTTTTCAAAAATAAGTGGGTACGGGGATGAATGGGACAAGAGTTGCGGGGATGAATGGGACAGTTCCATCATCACTTCATTTCCCGTTTCCAAAACTTTCCATTAATAGGTTGCTATATTCAACTCATTTAAGTAATTTCTGATAAAATTTACTAAAATAGTGTGCAAAAATTTATGTTTAAACTTGTGTTTTATGTTCCAAACTCATGTGTAAATATTCAAAGTCCTAATTAGCAAATAGTTGCAACTGTCATCTCAAATATGCTATGGTTAAACAATTATTCAAACAAGTTAGGTTTTTATGCTCTATTTTTATGAAAATTTCCTTCAAAATGGCAGGGATAATGTTACTGCAGGAGAGGAATGGCTTTGGGGGTTAGGTCCAGGCATCAAAAATTATCTATTTGCACTCCTAAAAGTACAATGCCATAAAAAGCGAGTAGCATTAATAGAAATAACACCAGCTTCAACCACTGAGCTGAAAGAACAAAAGCATTTGCTTCAGTTTATGTGTTAATTTTACTCGTCATAAAGTCGAATAAATGTAGGCTGTTTTTTGCCCTTTAAATGCTTTTTTAATTTTTTTCTTTGGAAAATAGAAGTGTGTTGTTCCTTCAAAAAGCTAAACGTTGTGCAATATTTAAAATAACTTTGTTATTTTATAAATTTTTAAACTTTTTTTAACTGTCCCATTCATCCCCACTCTGTGTCCCATCCATCCCCACCACGGGGATGAATAGGACAAAATACATGCGCTCATAAAAACTTTTCTTGGAGTTTAAATAATGGGTAATTGATTGAATACACGCATTTATAATGTAACCAAGAGTTCAATTATTGGTTTTAAACTTGTTACAGGATTGAAATTTTTTTATTTTTTTCAATTTTAGCAAAAATGTGAAATTTGTCCCATTCATCCCCGTTCTCCCCTATCTATTGAATAAAGGTATAAAATCAAATGACGGTATTTTCCAATGAAATATCGCTCAGCTTCGACAGCCTAACCTATTTTGTAGGTGTTTGCTGGCTATGTCGTTTCTCCATCCTATATTATCCTAAAAAGTGTAAAAAGTCAGATTTAAACTTTTCAGGTTTATTTCATCAATATACTGTTTTTTTACTGTTTATTTCAATTAAAATCCTACAAATGTCCCTTGGGAAAATATAAACCACTTTTCTTGTTTCTACCAGGGTCTTTAAAATACTGTGAAAATAATGCCGTATATTTTTATTATTAGTAAATATCATTTTTCAAAGTAAAATTTAAAGCATTCATTGTGAAAAATAAGTATACATAACAGTTTTTGAGGGCATCATAGCTTCCTAGGTCAGGGCCATATCCGAAAGTTTTTAGGAGTTCAATTCCCAAGTCCGTAATTTTGACATAAGTATTTATATTGTTTTATCTCTTAAGAATTCTACAACTTACAAGGAGACTTTCTTTTCAGGTGCAACCTGAAGAGTCTCAAAATGAGTTAAGACAGCACATTTTAGAGTCAAATTTCAAAAATTTTCTTGGGAGAGAACCCCCAAACCCCCTTTAAAACCTTGACGTCTGTTCACATTGTTTTTCCTTTTAAAATACTGCCGCTTTCTAGAAGCGGTCCCCTTCGGATGTTTTCCAAAGAATTTACAATTATTATAAAAAAATTTTAATTTCCAGGGGGAAATGCCCAACCCTCCTTGCAATTTAGACGTCTATATATAATTTAGGTCCTTCAAAATTTTGTGGATTAAAAGGAGCTGTTCTCAAAATAAAATCTTGTTACTGCCGTGTCCCAGGTAGGACTAAATTTTCAGTGGTGTCCCCCCCCAAAAAAAAAAAAGAAAATCCTGGATCCGCCCTTGCTTAACACGTTCACTGCCAGCACCCAAAACAAAAATTGGTGGCAGTACCAGCGCAGGGTTCACAGACGGTTTGCAGCGTCTGTGTGCATCATGCATTTCTTCCTACTCTTCTATTACACAGTACTAACAAATACAACCGCCAATTTGGCGTGTTTTTACGATGTGCCCCGTATGAGATTTCCTGTCAAAGCCATCACTGATTACTTCATTTCTTTTCAGGTACAATCTAGTTATATTTTCCGGAATTTTATTTCTGAGATCGAAATGTCTATATCCACGAAAGTTGACCCATGCTAAAGTATTACTGAAATTCGTTAGAGTTGCGTTGTTACTTTCGTGGATCTAGACAGTGCATCTTGGATATCAACCCAGGCAGCACATACGTTCAAGATTCGTCCAATTTTTTTCATGTTGGGCGGGATTTCGTTTACTTGTAGTAGCAGTTATATAAACTTGACATGCTTGGTATGAGCTGTGCAGCTAGGGAAACTGTTCTTTGAAATAATTAAAGGTTTTGGTGTGTGTGTGTTACTCATAAAAAAAATAGTAAGCATACTAAAAGAGAATAGTTATCTTTAAATTTTATTCTGAGACAGCCAGATAGTTACATTTTCCGAGAAAAAAAATCCCTACGTAATTGGGGTCAATGCGCTTTTTAATTATCTCGTGTTAAGTATGACATGGAACACCTAACCTAACGGTGCTTCGATTTCAATACCCTTGTATCTACGAATGTAAAAATTCTCCCAGGGCTAACCCGAGATCTAAAGTCTTTGGTCCTCCTCTCCAGTCTAACATTTACATGATTTTTTAAGATAAGTTTATTTTTAGGACTCCATAAAAATACTCCAGTTAATGAAATACCCTCAAAATAAAATATTGTGTGTATTAGATGCTTCCTTAGTAGCACAGCTCATACCAAATATGTTGAGCTTATATAACTTCAACTAGAAGTAAACGAAATTCGACCATACATGACAAAATTTGGACGAATCTTGAAAGTTTGTGCTGCTTGGAATTTGAAGAAAAAAACACAATTGCGCAAATTAGATGCAGAATGTAAATATTTTATTTTAGTTTGAAGAAACTTTCTAGGTCTATGTGTGGCAACAAGAAAAACACGAAATCTAATCGCAGAAATATGAGGAAAGCGGTTTTATGATTATTCGCCAAAAGACCCCAAATTGGCTGTAGATCGAAGTGTAACGCAAAAGTATGATAAATGCGTTATATACAGATGCTCCCAAAAAGTGATAACATTTTAAAGTAGACATCAGCGCTCGTTTCTCCAGGACGCGCCAGCGCGTCCTTGGCAGTGAACGTGTTAAAACGCCCCTAGCGGCGAAATAAAAAAGTTAAAAAAATTAATTTATAAACTATAGGAGCAAAATTATCAATGAGAGTATTGTTGCCAACGTTATACAGAACTCACAGAAGAAAATTTCATGAAAATATCTTGAATATTCGCGGAGATATTAGCATGAGAAAATAACACTTTTCAGACCTCAAAAAAGAAAAGGTTTGCAAATTTGCAATTTTTTCAGTGTTATTGTGTAGTTTTGCGTTTTTTCAGTCGTATAAAGGCCAAATTCAATCAAAATATAAAAAAAACTTGCGAATTTGCGAACTTTTTATTTTTTGAGGTCTGAAAAAGTGCTATTTCCACATGCTAATACCTCCGCAAATATTCAAGATATTTTCATGAAATTTTTGTCTGTGAGTTCTTCAAAACGTTGGCAACAACACTCTTATTGAGGTTTTTGCTCTATGTCCTCTAGTTTTTAAATAATTTTTTAAACTTTTTTATTTCGCCACTAGGGGCGCTGTAAGTCATCTCAATGAATTCTCCAGGGTCAATTACCTAGGGGAAGACCTTACTTCCGTGACCCTAGGACACGTTGGTTCCAAATAAAAGACGCGGAATGGAATTTTTAAACACCCCTGTATATTCCAATTTTCTATAGAAAAAACTTCCCAAAAGATTAAAAAATTGAAGCCGGGTCACCTCATAACTTTTGTTCTAAATTTTTTCCCCTTTTTTCAAATTTTATTACAAACTTAACCAGAAATTCATCATAAGCACTAAAATTTAGCCTGACATTATTTATCCCAAGCCCATACAAAAAAGTTCAAATTTTTAATTTTTTTTAAATACTCAACTTTTTAAGGATTTATTGTTTATTTGAAATTTAATTGTTCTTAAATGACTTAATATTGAACATTGTATAAATATTAACCCTTTGAAATTGATTGAATGGTATTCCCTCTATTTTTAATATTTATGTTCTTAAATTAATCAGTAAAATAGTAATTAAACCATCAAGTATGATTTTTCTCCCATATTTATATAAATATAACTAAGATATCCACAGAAATATTACCACGGAAAATCCTCAAACAATTTAACAGGAACTTTTTTAATTCGATTTTTAGGCCAAAATAAATTGAAATTTTTTTTTAATTAAACTTTTTACTTTCCGATTTTCGTCTACTTTTAGGGTGTATTATTAATTCATGTTTTGATTCATTTTTCGATTGTAATGTATTGTTCGTATTGAGTACTGAAAATAGCTTATAAACATGAATTTTCGATCACTGATACAAATTTCGATCACTGTAATTTGATTTTTTGAAGTTTTTTTTTGTCCGACCCATTTAAAAAAAAATTTCAATAAAAACTAAATTTTCCTGGAACCGATATTTTCTGATTTTATTATCAAAGTTATTTCTAAGAGAAAACCCCTTGAAATTCTGTTCCAATGATGTATTTGCATGAGTGAGGGATTTGCTTGATTTTATACTTTTTTGATACATTATGGTTTAAAACTCCCAAATTTATGATTTATAAGTTCAAAAATGTGTTTTAAATAACTTAAAATTCAATTTTATTTTTGCCAAAACGTCAGAAAAGTCACGTGATCAGAAAACGGGCTTCCATTGGATGTGACATCACAGCACATGAAAACCATTGTGTTTGCTGCTTTCACGTGATCAGAAAACGGGCTTCTATTGGATGTGACCTCACAGCGCATGATTTGTGATTCGAGAGTGTTTTCGCGCCCAAACAAAAAACGAAATTTCAAAAATTTATATCTCAGAAACTAGGCTACGAAAATACTTGATGTAAACGTCATTCTTCATGGTTTTTTATCTACTATTTTAATAAAATTTAATCTCAAAACGTGAGAATACCTCATTGGTTACATATTTAGTCACGGATTGCCAGGATAGAAGAAATCAGAATAGAAAAGCACTAGAAAATAAAAACAGTCAAACCTAGGTTAGTGGAATGGTGTAATCGTAAATAGTACTACTTTTTAGTCGAAATGTTTATGAAGGAAACTAAATTTTTGAATGAGGTGCTTGTCGGTCTTGAAACGAATGCTCCCTCGCAACAATAAAGAACAAGTGCTCCGACCGACTTGAGAGCTATTTGGCCGTATTCCTAAGGTGACCGTTTACGACATTTCAAGAGAAGGAAATTCAATAATTCATAACTCCCATAAGTTCGATCCTTCTTAGTCTGTGGCCAAATTAGTCCTTAACACGGAATTCCAAAAGCAATAACAACCGGGATGAAACTAATTTGCCCTAATACCTGTAATTGAATATAATCTATCTCAATCTTTAGGTGCGGTAAGGAGTAAAAAAGGGAAAGATCGGCCCCATAGGGTGTGTTCCCCCTAATGTGACATTTCAATTAGGTAGAAGCTGCCTTCAAATTGATAACCATAACTCTGTGAAAAGGCGGACCTGACAGGCCAAATTGGCCACGAAAGGACAGACCTCTCTTAATAACCCACTCAATTATTCACAGCTTTTATAATTAATCCTTAAATAGCTTAAATTACGGAAGAACATTACACAACTGAATACTTGATTAGTACATCGCCCAGTTCGAAGATGAGGTCCCTCGGGATGTCCGAAAATTAAGGATATCTCCCCACAACCGACCAAAAAGAACAACTTTTGAACATGTTGAAATTGGAAAAAAAAAGGAATTTGCCTATTTTTATTACGCTATTTATTTTCGGAATAGGTAGACTTTTTATAACTCACTACATTTTAAGAAGATGTTTAATAACTGTTTTTCTTAAAGTAGATCTTATTTGGGTATTTTACAGGCAAAAAGATTTTTTTTATTGTTTTTATTCTTTTCATAAAAAAAATATTGAAATATTTGCATTTGACAGGTTTCTGCAATAAATAGAGTACTCAAGCCTATTTTCACAGCATAACTCTAATTTATTTAAGAATTTGTTATAAAAGTAGGAGTATTAGTTGAAAATAATATTTCCTTATTAAATACCAACCAATAAAATTATTATAGAATTCTTATTTTTTTTTCTCTTTCGGTTCGTAGATGTATAAATACCTTTTTTTATAAATGATTTTAACTCTAGACTCAAAAATAGTGGTCAGCCAATTCAAAATGTTTATAGTATAGACATCTTCGAAGTTAATTAGATAGCTGTTTAGATGTAACTTTGTAACTTGATGTAACTATCACCATACTTTAATTTACCATCCTTAATTTATTGGAAATCTGTAAAGCTTTTCGTAAGAGCTAATCATCAAAGTACAGCAAAGTTTTTTTAGTGTCGTTAAGAGGGGGAGCTATTTCCCGAGAGTCTTCTAGAAATAGCGCGGTTTTCGTGCTAAAATTTGATAGTTTTCCGCTTGTACAGTGGTTCTCAACTGGTGTTTGGTGTTCTTCAGACCACCAGGCGGTCATTGCAAGGGCTTCGAAAGTGGTCCGTGAAGTACAAACGGAAAGACGTTGCTCAAATATGGAAATATTGGAATAATATCATCAGCTCCAAACTTTTAAGATTTGGCTTTCGCTACTATCAACAGCCGAATATCAGTTTTGTATTATGAGTTCAAATGATGTATGCAGTTCAATATAAATATTCTACATTAAATAAAAAGCTAGAAATTCCAGAGAAAGTGTCCTCTGGCCTTACGTAAAACCTTTTTTGAGAATTTTAAAACTTGAAAAAATTTTGAGGGAAAAAATCTCGATAATTGACTCAAAACTCGAATGATGATTTTTGTGGGGTTTTTTTCTGAAAACTAATTTTGTTCACACCTAATGAGACACCCCCAACTTTAGTTCTGGTTTAACTCTTCGAAGTATAAAACTTTAAGATATCAAATAAGGGCGCCATCTACATGTTTATGTTGCAAACAGCTTTAAAGGAAATAATATTAGTAACTTTGCAAAGAATTTTTCACAAGGAATTTCTGTCATAAATACTGTGATGTTTTAATTTTAAAGAAAAGCTAGTTTTTTAGTCGCCTTGAAAATACGTTGTTTATCATACTGAAGAGTCGTTTATTACACTGGCCAACACTCATTTTGATGCCGGGAATGTAACAGCTGTTTTTGTATGTATATTTGACCTCCTGATTCCGAATATGGCATCCTTTTTTGCTCATCAGCTCTAGTTTTTAAGATATTCGAAAATTAAGTTTTTTTTTGCTTTTGACCTACCTTTTATACAATATGGTGCTATAAAAATGACTTTAAAAAAACCTAACTACCCAAGGCTTTTCCTATTCCTTAGGGTCCCAATAGATAGTGTATAAAGTTTCAGCCCCCTAAGTTAATTTTAAGGGGTACCTACAGGACCCTAAAGTTGAAAAAAAAGTCGAAAAATTGGTCTTTTTTTCAGAATTTTTTTAAAAATATTTTTGAGTTTTTTATTTGATAAAACTGGATAATATATGTTTTTTTAGAACTTATTTAGACCGCTAAAAATATTTTTACTTTAAAACTGCGCCTCTTGAGAGCGATTTTTTAGTTTTAAGGCGAGAATTAGGGTCATTTCGCTCAAAAACACTTGGTACCAATAATGGTGGTTGAAACGATTAAATTTCGAATTTTTCAGAAGTAGGTCAAGAAGATGTCCTTTGATGTAAAACTGAAATTTTATATGATACAGATCAGTGAAAAAAGGAATTTTTTCCAATTTTTTCAAATTTTAGGGCTTGAAAGCTCGAGAGGAGCTTCTACTGTTTTACTGATCTTTATCATGTGAAATTCAGTTTTACATCAAAGGAGATCTTTTTTGATGACTTACTTCTGAAAAATTCGAAATTTATTCGTTTCAACCACCATTATTGGTACCAAGCGTTTTTGAGCGAAATGACCCTAATTCTCGCCATAAAACTAAAAAATCGCTCTAAAGAGGCGCAGTTTAAAAGTAAAAATATTTGAGCTGTCTAAATAAGTTCTAAAAAACATATTAGCCAGTTTTATCAAATTAGAAAACTTAAAAATATTTTTTTTAAAATTCTGAAAAAAAGACCAATTTTTCGACTTTTTTTCAACTTTAGGGCCCTATAGGTACCCCTTAAAATTAACTTAGAGAGCTAAACTTTATACACTATCTATTGGGACCCTAAGGAATAGGAAAAGCCTTGGTTAATTAGGTTTTTTAAGTCATTTTTATAGCACCATATTGCATAAAAGGTAGGTCAAAAGTAAAAAAAACTTAATTTTCGAATATCTTAAAAACTAGAGCTGATGAGCAAAAACGGATGCCATATTCGGAAATCAGGAGGTCAAAAATATACAAAAACAGCTGTTACATTCCTGGCATCAGAAAAAAAGTTTTTTTTTGTAGACCATCAGTGTTATAAGTGATATTCATCATCAGTGATATGAATCATTTATTGATAGGCGCCGACTTTTATAAAGTATTGGGGAGCCAGGGGAGGGGAACTAAAAATCAGAGGTTCTCAAACTGTGTGCCGCCGCACCCTGGGGTGCCGCGAGGGTATGCTAGGGGTGCCGCGCCAACAATCAAGAAAAATCGTAAAATAGCGAAGGGACAACGTTCCCATACCGAAATTCGGACAGTGTACCAGAAAATGTTAAAACCCTGTTTTTTAGAATCAAATTTCCAAAAAACACCCCGAACCCCCCCCTATTTATACTTTGAACTTTATTTTTCAAAAGTTTTTTGAAAGTTCTTCAAAATCCAAATCCTACCTAAAAATATATGCTCAAAAACGGGACAGTGATGTTCCATCCCAAGTTAAAAACCTGTTTCAGGGTAAAATTTCTAAATATGTTCTGGGGATGTCCTCCAGATTCCCTATCGTACTTAGTAGATCTCTATTGTTCACTTTTTTTTTTAAATTATATGAAGTTTATCAAAATGCAAATCCTAACTGAAAATGTAATACACAATTAGGACTTGGTGTGTACTAAAACTAGTTCAAAACCTGTCTTTTATAGTCAACTTTCAAAAAAAAATTATG
Organism: Tetragnatha versicolor; assembly: GCA_024610705.1. Taxonomy (NCBI): domain Eukaryota; kingdom Metazoa; phylum Arthropoda; class Arachnida; order Araneae; family Tetragnathidae; genus Tetragnatha; species Tetragnatha versicolor. The sequence goes on along the minus strand of JANDEH010000010.1, from coordinate 55,222,188 downwards.
GGAGTGGACCCACAGACCCCTTTTGGGTACTTTGAGTGTTCTTACTCACAGCTTTCCTGATATGAAAATCTTAAGATGCAAATTGTATTGTACCTAAAATAGAATTAACTTCAAGTAACCTAATTAAACATACAGGGTGTTTCAAAATTGCGTTTCACGGCTTTTATTTGGAACCAACGCCTCCTAGGGTCATGGAAGTAAGGTCTACCCATAGGTAACCGACCCTAGAGAAACCATTGAGATGACTTAAAGCAGTGTTCCCCAACCTTTTTACCACCACGGACCGGTCAACGTTTGATAACTTTATACTGCGACCCTCTGGGAGGGGTATAAACCTAGGAATTTGGAGTATAAACTTAGGAATTTAAATGAAATTGTCGGCCCCAGTCGGCCCGCGGCCCGGTACCATTTGATCCACGGACCGGCCTCGTCCGCGGACCGGGGGTTGGGGACCACTGACTTACAGCACTCCTAGAGGGGCGAAATTAAAAAGTTTAAAAAAATAATTTAAAAACTAAAGGAGAGAATTGTACTCACTGAAAAAAAATTCATGAAAATATCTTGAATGTTTGCCGGGATATTAGCATGTGAAAATAGCACTTTATCAGGGGTCAAAAAAGAAAAAGTTCGCCAATATGCAAATTTTTTTTATTTTTATTAAATTTTGTGTTCTTTAAACTAAAAAAACACAAAACTACACAATAACATTGAAAAATTTGGAAATATGCGAACTTTTTATTTTTTGACCCCTGAAAAAGTGCTATTTTCACATGCTAATATCTCCGCGAATATTCAAGATATTTTGATCAAATTTTTTTCAGTGAGTTCATGACGTTGGCAACAATACTCTTTTGGGGTTTTTTCTCTATCTCCTTTATTTTTGAAATTAATTTTTTTAACTTTTTAATTTCGCTGCTAGGGGCGCTGAAAGTCATCTCAATGGATTCTCCAGGGTCATTTACCTAGGCGTAGACCTTACTTCCATAACCTTAGGAGGCGTTGGTTCCGAATAAAAGCCATGCAACGCAATTTTGAAACACCCTGTATATAGAGAGAGGCTATAAAGGCTAATTTAGGCCCCCTCCCGAAATATATTTCAAAATACGACTCTGGCGACCTCTTAATGGATATCTTTTTTATAACTAAAATGCCTGCTAAGGGTGCTACGGTCGAAAAAATTTGAGAACCCCTGAACTAGACAATCAAGATATTTGTTATTGCATATGTAACAGCGGTTCTTATAAACTTTCGATTACCGCTACTGCTACGCATCTCCCCAAGATTTTGAACACCCAAAGTCGTATTCCTTTAAGTACCTCGTAGAGAGTATATTTAAGCGTTGAGTTTTAAATTGCTTAGCAGCTCCAAAACATAGAATTTTCAAGGAAAATGACTAGACGTCGAAATTTCAAAAGGGGGCTGGGGGTTTTCCCCCAGAAAATTATTTTAAATTTGTCTCTTTATAACTCTTTATAACTATATTATTTTGAAACTCTTTAGAGAACACTCAAAGTTACCTCGCTGACCCCCTTAGAAAGGCACTGGGGATCCCCGGAGGTCCACAGACCACAGAAGTACCGCTGCTCTAAAAATTTGAATAAAAAACAGTGTAATAATTTAATCGAAAAAACTTTAAATTTAGAAACCCATATTGAGACCCTTTGAGTTACACCGTTCCTTGTGAGTCAAAAAAAAATTTTATAGGAAAAACAGTATAAAAATTGAAGTCGAAAATTTGGGAGGGGTTATTGAATCCCTCTCGGGGCGGCATGGGGGGTCTCGAGCTGCGCAGTTTTTTCGGGACAAATGAGCGACGTCCATGTCCAATACATTGCATTGCCTTCTTTTGTTAATGAATGAAAATTATTGGGGGCCTTAGCCCCCTTCTTCCACTTCCAAAATTGGGGGGGGCTCAAGCCCCCTCAGAACCTATGGAGTCGGTGCCCTATATGCATTTATTTATATTCGACTTCAATCTGGAGCACTCGAGATCTCATGTCGCCATCTGTTTACAAATCATTTCGTTTATGATAAGTCCTCTGAAAATAGATGGCTCCAAAAATGCTCAAAGAGAAGCTCAGAGACGAGAACTTAACTTTAACTAAAACTTTCCACAATAAATAACAAAAATCTCAAATTAATATAGCGCATTTAGATTAAAATGAGAAAGAAACAAAGGATATTGAATTTTAATTTGGCGGGGGAAATGGGGTAAATTAGTCCTTTTCTATTTTCAACAAAAAAAATAGTACTTTACGTATTACCTCGTCAATCATACCGCTAAATGTGAAGAGCATTTACCAAATCTCATACTCATAGATACAGGGTGTTCAGAAAAGAACTCCGGGTTTTTAAAATTGAATATCTCTTGAACAAAAATAGATAAAAATATAAAACCAACGGCATTGTTCTTGTAGAAGCATGGAATTTTTTGTGTTAAAATTTAAAAATTTTAGTTACTTTTAAAGTTAGCAGACTCTAAATGTAGCAAAATCGTTCAAACTGAGAGCAGGATATCGATTCTTCGATTATTGTCAAGATCGATTCTTTTTATTGAGATTGAAATTTTCCAAAAGAAATATTTCATGTTCTCGGAGTCAAATCAAGTTTCAATCTCTATAAAAAAGAATCAATCTTGACAATGATTGAAGAATCGATATCCTGCACTCAGTTTGAACGATTTTGCGACATTTTCAACGGGCTGCCATCTGCTAACTTTAAAAGTAACTAAAATTTTTAAATTTTAACACAAAAAATTCCATGCTCCTGAACAATGCCGTTGGTTTCATATTTTTATCTATTTTGTTCAAGAGATATTCAGTTTTAAAAACCCGGAGTTCTTTTCTGGACACCCCTCGAATTACCCCTCTATAGAGGGGGAATTGGTGAGAACGATTACTAGCACTATGATTAATAGCAGATAATTATAAGGGAACGTACCCATACCACGTGACCCATTCAGGGGAGGGAGGGGGGTCTTCAAAATACCACGCTCGGTCACAGGGGGAGGGGGGCTTAGGGTTTCGTCACGTAGTCAATTTCTTCTAGTCAATACGACAAAATTAAGCCAAATTAATTATTGAAATTTGCCAAATTAAGACTAATTAAGCCAAATTAATTACTAAAATTAGAAAAATTAAGCAAAGTTATTTTTTTTAAACTTTCTGTTTGCAAAAAATGATGACAAACCGTATTTATGAATTACTACGTGAAAACTAGAGGGGGAGGGGGTCTTGGAATATACTACGGATGGTCACCAAGGGGGGAGGGGGTCAAAAATGGTAAAAAATGGGTCACGTAGTATGGGTGTACGTTCCCTAAATTGAAAAATGAGCAAATCATGAAAAATGATACCTTGTTTGTCTTTATATCACAAGCCGTTCCGGAGATATAGGGTCTGAGTCGATTTTTTTTCCAGTATTGTACATGAAAAAATTTTAATTGCTTATTTATAGCGTTAGTGTGGTTGGAAAATGCCAAAAACAACGTTGTTTTCACTTTTCTAGAAATATCTGACTGGTGGGGCCCTATTGTAAATTTGTTCTGCTAATTATGAGTGAAAATACCCAATAAACAAAGTAAGGTTTTTGAAAGTTGACACCCTGTATTTATATAACCTAAAAAATATCAATCCAAATTACAAAGTAAGTTGAAGTCGATGCAGTAATAATTTTTAGGAAAAGAGTCATTGTCCAATAGTCATCATCGAAATAGTTATCGGCCCCGAAGCACCCGCGAATGGTTAGGAAGGATTTACGTATCACGTTGGCACACTCAAGAATTAATATTCTTATTTTAAAAAGTTGAAAATTGAAATTTTTTTTATTATAAAACTTTCCTTTGTAGATTCAGTTGGATGTCAGCGTTTTTAAACGAGATTCAGTGCTTCACGCCGCCGCCGTTAGAAAATGCACGGCTAAGAATAAAGAACATGGCGTGATCCATAGCCTCCAATAGAGTAAGGGTGGGGTTTTTTTTTCTAAAAACGCATACGTAATCATCACACACTTTGGCATCCCTTAGATCTGCTGATCTGCAGTTTATAATCGTGATACAAGATAACCCGTACTGTATATAAGGAATACAGTATTTTTTCAAATCTCTATCTATCTTCGGGATCGCATCTTAAATTTCTGTATAATTTAAAGCTTTAACCATTTTATAAAATTTCAATTTTAGGTATTTGCAAAGTGGATATCGTGCTTATGAGGTAAAAAGGAGAAATTTATTACTTTAAAAAATTTAAGATAATTCTGTAAAATTATGTAGTTTTAAATATCTAAGTCTCTGTTTTCATCTGAACGATTGTAATGTTTCTGATTGCATATGCCCCCCTCTTCAACAAGTAACATCCATAAAATACCTTGGATTATTCGGAGATTAAAACTTAAAATGGAAATAACACGTGAGCTATCTTACAAATAAACTTCGACTTCGTTATATTCTTTATAAACTTTATTACATAAAAAAATCATAAATAGGAATTATCTGTTACAATTATATCATTCTTGGGTAAACTCAAGTTATGGACTTGTTATTTGGGGGGTAACTACTTGGAAAATATTAATCCTGTTACAAAAATTCAAAACCAAATTATTAAGTTTTTAAGTTGTAGATCTGCAGTTTTGTTTGATATCTAAAAATACAAGCGATTAAATTCGTAGAATTTCAAATAAGATTACCTAAGGCCTTTGAAATCAGGATATGTACAGCACTGGGTAAAAAATAGACTCAGACCCTATATCTCCGGAACGGCTTGTGATATAAAGACAAATAAGGTATAATTTTTCATGGGGGGGGGAATTTGACGTATTCTGTACACAGAAAAATTTTAAGTTCTTAGGGGGTCGTCTTCATATTAAACGAAGCACCAACTTTCGTTTTTTCCCCTATAGGCCACATCAAATATTATTCCCGATTCTGAAACTGAAAGAGCACCTCCTAACACCCCCCAAAACCAATTTTCAGGTCATTTAGTCCCCAAATAAAGCCAGGAATGGGGGTTGAAGTTCGTCGAATTTACGTTGAATTCTCGATTTTTATCCTGCGGGGTTGATGGTTGTAAGGATCAACTTTTTGTTCCTGAGCACTCTTAAATAAAAGCACGTTGCATTGTTGTAAATTTCAGACCACACTCTGAGAGAAATCGTTCTCAAGTAAGTTTTTTCATGCAAAAATGTTCATACATTATTCCTTTGAAGTAAGTGTCAAATTTTTAGAGATTTAAAATATTTTGATTTAATCATAAGGGGGATTGAGAGCTAAGGTTTTTTTAGTTATTTTTGTTTCTTAATTTGTTGTTAACTGTTAAGTAAAATAGCAATTACCAAATTAAATTACTCAGAGAGAAAATTTTCATGATGTTTTACTAGTTATTTACTGTGCATATAGAGATCTTGCGATATTTTACTGTTTGTGGATTTACTTAAAATAGAAACGCTTTCAATGGTATCTTAATAGTTAAATAAATGATGAGCGTTCCTCAGAATTGTAAAAATTCATACAGAATGTTTGTGAACTTTAATCTTCATACTCTAAATTTTGAAGTAAACTTTGATTTTAAAAAATTAATCGAAGGTTTTATACCATGAATTTTTAGCTTTTTTTTAAATCAAAGTATTACTTATTCTAGTACATTACAGGTTTTCATTAATATTACTTAGACTTACTTTTTCTTGACCATTTCACTTTATTTTTTATTAAAACCTACTTAAAACTTATTGGAATCGCTTGATAAAACTTTATATTTTAAAATACAAGTTTATGAACGTAAAATAGCTAATTGATGTATAATTATCAACATTTTTAAATTATGACTGATTTAACTTATGTTTAAAAATGACTTAAGTAATGGAATTTATGTTTATTAAATCAAAATCGGAAGATGTGATTTGAAACCAGAGTAAAAGAGTAGTTATATCTTATACATCTTATTGTATCTGTCTCACGGTTAGCATTAATATTTTTAATTAGGTTATAGTTAAAAATAAAAATTGATCTATATGTAATTTTTTTTACTTTAACACTCTTGTAGAACCTTATATCAAAAAATGAATTTAAATTAGAAATTCATTTAGAGTGGTGCTGCATATTGCAAATACACTTTAAGTTTTTATATTTGTGTTTCAGAAAAGTATCACAATGCTTCCAGTAATAATTTTCCTGGTTTTCATAGCAGGTAAGTAAATTAAATTAAAATTTATGTTTTTAAAAACTTCCTGGAATATTAAGTTTTCAATTATTGCTTTGGTATAACCCCATCCATACCGTATTATGCACTAATACAAATACAAATACAAATTAAGTAGACCAACTATAGGCGTAAACCCAGCAAGGTTGGTCCAGTCTTTTTAACCCAAACTACCGGAATCCCAGTATCTGTCAATTTTCCTCTTGAACTAGTTCATTGAATATGTTAAAAAATAAAAAAATATATCTGTGTTTTCGTCATAAATCAAAATAAAATATACTTTCATTTTTAATGTGAAATATATTTTCAAATACGTACTTTATTTTCAATGATTCTTTGAAAAAGTGGAAGGATCCAAATAGAGGTGTTAAATTAATTTAGTTTTCAAAAACGATTTTATTAAACAAGTAGATGTTCAAAAGTTTAAAAGAATAACGGGTTATATAAAAAAAGATTAATGTGTGGCTTAAAGCAATGGACTCTTAACATTAAATTTAACTTTTTAACTGAACAACATTAGTAAAAATACACTTTTTACATTACAGGAAATGCCCTTGCATCTCCCCTTGCTAACCAGTACATAGAAAACGTCTTAAACGATCCTTTGAGAAACGAAATACGATCCTCCAACCTCGATCCAGCTCCTCTTTCAGGCTTTACCACTGAATTCAAAGTTAAAGTTCCCCCCATAGGAAAAGTGAAAGGAAAGGCAGATTATAACAAAGGCACACTCACCGGTATGTCTGAAGCCCGACGACACACAGAATGCCAGGGTCCCTTCAACAACTCTGAAGAACGCACACTCAACTGCAGTATCAACTTTGCCAACTTAAGAATAGTGTACGAAGGGTATCTGAAGTACGGAAAGATGCCAAAAGTTTACATCAAGGGTAAAGCCAATGTAACCGATACCGTTGTGTTCATCGATATTATTAGTCAAAATTCATCCTCGCCCGCCACTGTGAAGACCTTCCTTTTTAAACAAATTGGAAAGATGAAAATTACATTTACTGGTCTGGGACCTTTGAACAAATTCACTAAATTCTTAGAAAATGGTTTCAGATCTCATGTTGAAGAACAGGTGTTCGATTCTATGAGTAAACAATTTCAATACGCTTTGAATAAAGCGGTTGGAAAGGTACCAATGCCCAACTAAGAATTGTTTAAATAGGAACTTTTTTAAAGTCATTTTAAAAACATCAGTATGTGTTATACTGCATTTCATGAAATAAAATATAAATATTTCTAGTGATCTCTTTCTAACTCTGATAATTAATACTTCTGTATTGTACTGAAATATTATTTGCTTCATTCATAGCTCCATCCCGCTTTCATGTGTTTAGCCCTTAGAAATTCTGATTACCGTAGAAAAAAATATTTCATTCATTAATATCCCTTTGTTCTTCGAAGAATTGTTCTGAGAAGTATACAATCTGTTGTGTTTTTCGATTCTATTTACAATGAAAGTGTGCTTGAGACCAACATCCTTATATTTAAGTCCAGCAAAGGTTTATAGTTCTTATAAGAAGTTTCACTGAATTTCAAGGTGAAGAAAGTTTGCATGGGAGAAAGTCATGCAGGCTTGAATTATTTTTAAAAAGAAAATTAAAAGAAAAAAATTCTTTTAGCATTAATTAAATGTAAGGGAATAAGTATCTAATGGTTGCAATTAAAATTTCATTAAAAACCCATACATATTTTAAATCTCTTATCTGATACTCATTGCAAGAAATTACTGTGAACAAATTAATTATTAGTCTCTTAAATGCAGTTGTGATAAAATGAAATGATAATATGAAAAAACTAAATGTTATTCCCTTTTAAAGGATTTCTGTGTTATAGAAAACATGGGTACTACGGGTAGATTAGTGTACAAAATGAAGGATTCTATCACATTATTAAACCCTTTAATTTTTGTGAAAGTTTTACACATATAATGATTTAAAACATTTTATTTTTTACATCTTTTTTAATGGGAATACTTCCCAATTTTTCATATAATTTATATATTCCTTTTTACATGATTAAAACAAGTGTTCAATGTAACAAATACCCATGGGTTCCTTATATGGTGAAAAATTTGAAGATCTTAGAGATCTCTTAAAAAATTTTAATTCACAAATCTCTCTTCACAAACTTTTTTTATCTTTAAAAACTGATCCTGTCCCAAAGTTTGAAAATCCACAAAATACCACGAGAACCCTTTCAAAATTCTACAATATAATAATACAATATAAAAAGAAAAGTATTTCTAATTATATATTTTTTCATTTCTCATATTTTCCCCCCACAAACGCTCTTTTTATTCAGAATTATAATACTGAAGCTCACCTCGCGATAGTTTTCACTTGTATTTAATTATATGTAATTTTAAATCATCATAAAAGGCTAGACAGCCCGGTGTGGGCCCTTGAAGACTCCTCCACAAGGACCCACGGGCCACCTTGGATTTCCAGTTTCTCTCGTTGATTGCTAGAAAATCAGACTCCACTGAGTTAGCCCATCTCAACCGCAGTCTTCCCCGCTTTCTAGTTCCATAGGGTTTAAATTGAAAAATTTTTTTAATAATGTTGTCATCATGCATTCTTATCACATGGGCTATCCAATTCATTCTACAGGGTGCGTCAAAAGTCCGTGAGAACTTTAAAAATTAATAATAAAAAAACTAAAAGAGATAAAAATCTGCCGTCTGCTGCAAAGTTCTTGATTTGGCTTTGGATTTTTTTACACCAAATTTTGAAAATTCGTAGTTCCCCGACCTCTATGTAGATGGCAGCACCACTTTTTCAAAAATAGGGAATTTCGGCTAGCTAAGTTCTCCCTTTTTCTTCATCGTAGGGATTTATCGAATATTGCGATTGAATCGATTTCCGAATCAAATGAAACTTTAATCCTCGGAATCTAATCGTCAGGGCTGGTTTTAAGCCATGCTGATCTTTTAAATATTTGATTAGAATGTTAAATTAAAATATTTTATGATCCTTTCTTTGTTTCTCGCACAAATTTAAACTTTTTACGGATGAATTTAGTTCGATCGCGTTCAGTGATAACGGGTATTTATTTGTATGTTAGGTTTTTTTTATTTATTCAGTCTTTAACAGAGAGAAATCTTATCTTAGGAGTTTTCATATTTCTCTTTTTTTCTCATCTGATTTTCAACTTAATTTATAGATTTTTAAAAACGATTCATGATCAGATTTTTTGAATTTTTTTTTAAATCTTAACCCTTTTTGGGTTTTCTCTGTAAATTGCGTTTGAATTATTTTTATTTGTCAGGGGCCTCCTGGGGTACACTTGATCCACCACATTTATCCTTATCCACTAGATTTATCCTTCACAAAAGAAGGGTGGATCGGGATGATCGCAGCTCAAAAAAAATGACAAAACATTTCTGACAAATAATAAAGGTTTTATAAGAGAAAGTTAAGACATTTCTTTCTGAATAAAATTTCAAAACTATTCAGTGGGGCCTTATCCCTCATCTTAGCTCGTTGCGCACAAAATCGTAATTAATACTCTATGATTTAAATCATTACAATAAGTTTTCTAACAATCTGCTTTAATGATTTAATTATGTACGCTTGGTATTATGAAGGGGGGTTATAGAAATAAGTTTGAATCAACCCCATATTCCCTGAAACAATAGATTTTGTCCAGAAGATTAGCCCCACTAAACGATTCTCTGAAATGACCACTGATTGTCTTTCTGATCAGTGATTGTCTTTCCGTTTACCAAGTCGTAAACGGAAATTTTATCTGTTTATTTGTATTTTTTTTTATTTTACCATACCTACTAAAAGAAGTGGGGTTAACATTTAAAATATTTCGAAAAATCTGATAATTTAAAACATTATAGAAAAACCTGAAAATCAGATGGTTAAGACCAGTTATCACAGTACGCGATCGAACTAAATTCATTCGTAAAAAGTTTAATTTTGTGCGAGAAACAAAGAAAGGATCATAAGATATCTTAATTTAACATTCTAATCAAATGCTTAAAAGATCAGCATGGCTTAAAACCGGCCCTGACGATTACATTCCGAGAATTATAGTTTCATTTGATTCGGAAATCGATTCAATCGCAATATTCGATATATCCCTACGCAGAAGAAAAAGAGGGAACATAGCTGGACGTAATTCCTTATTTTCGAAAAGAAGTGGTGCTGCCATCTACATAGAGGTCTGGGAACTACGAATTTTCAAAATTTGGTGTAAAAAAATCCAAAGCCAAATCAAGAACATTGCAGCAGACTGCAGATTTTCATCTCTTTTTGTTTTTTTATTATTAATTTTTAAAGTTCTCACGAACTTTTGACGCACCCTGTATTTATTTTCATATACTTAACAATATCAGGTTGTTTATACAGGGTGTTTCAAAATTGCATTGCACGGCTTTTATTCGGAACCAGCCCTCCTAGGGTCATGGAAGTAAGGTCTACCCCTAGGTAAGTGACCCTGGAGAATCCATTGAGAGGACTTACAGCGCCCCTAGTGACGAAATTAAAAAGTTAAAAAAAATTAATTTAAAAACTAAAGGAGATAGAGCAAAAACCTCAGGGAGAGTATTGTTGCCAACGTCAAGAAGAACTCATTGACAAAAATTTGATCAAAATATCTTGAATATTCGCGGAGATATTAGCATGTGAAAATAGCACTTTTTCAGGAGTCAAAAAGTAAAAAGTTCGCATATTTGCAAATTTTTCAGTGAAATTGTGTAGTTTTGTGTTTTTTTCGTTGAAAGAACAAAAAATGTAATCAAAAAATCAAAAAAATTTGCAAATATGCGAACTTTTTACTTTAAGCTTATTAGCTTATAGCAACTGAAAGCTTTGTTAATTTATTTCAAATTTAGTGGCGAGTCAAGCCTTCTTATGGGATTGTAAGGTGGATGTATCAGAGTTGAATAAATATCTTTGTTCTATTTATTACCAAGAACCATAACAGGTTATTAAAAAATACAAACAGTTTCTTGTTTTAAATTAAATTCTAGAATACTTGCCCATATTATATTTCCTATAGAAATAAAGGAAACAGGCGCGGATCCAGCACCGCTCCAAGGGGGGGGGCACTTTTCCAGACAAGATCCCCTTGTGGTACCATTGGGGTATGGGGGTCTCCCCCAGAAAAAAATTAAATTTGACACGTAAAAGTAGGGTTTTAACTCATTTTTAGACATGTTTTGAGTCTAAGGAGGGGCACTTTTCAACACTATTTCCTTTACTTTTTGACCCAAAATATCAAAATTTTGGGGATTTCCTAAAAATAAACTCTGAGTACCTCATTTTGATACTGATGGGGGTATGGGGGTCCTCCCCCAGAAAAAAATTTTGAAATTAAACCTGCAAAAGTTGGGTTTTTACTCATTTTGAGATCCGCCAGTGAAAGGAACTACACCAGAACCCCTTTTTGATAGAGCTTTAAAATTAGCAGTTGTAAATATAACTTTTAGCAAGTTATTATTTTCAGGTGATGATACAGATACTAAACGTGTTAAAAACCCAGTTCAATAAAGAATGTTTTTAACAAATTCTAGGGAAAATTCCTCGAACTCTTTTTATAGGTTTCAAACGTGACACATATTTCAACAAAAGTACGAAGAAATGTAATGCAATCCTCTTTTGAGGAAATTTGAAAATTGCGTTTTGTATTTTTACTTGTAAACAATAAATTTAAAGAGGTTTTTTAAAATACGCTTTTATAAGAATATTTTAAATATTTAAGAATAATTTATTTGAAAATAAGTAATTTATTGGGCAAATAGAATAACTTTTCAGTAAGTAAAAAATAACTGATTTTCTGATGACTAAAAATAAAAGCATATTTGATAAGCGGTTAACCACCAATGAAGAATTGCAGCATCTCTTAAAATTCTAATTTTTCAATTTTAATTTATTAAAAATTATCTCCTGATTCCGAAAATACGCTTGTCTTTTCCCACAAACATTTTTTAAGGTAAATTATGACATATTTTAATACAGAAAACTCCTAACAATGTGACGTTACATGTGTCTCTTGGAAATGTGGGAAACACCGTTTTCATCTAAACACTAGGCTGTAAAAAACTAGAGCTCAGTCTTTCAAAGCGGGATGATAACAAGCGGGAGCAAGGCACATTTAACGTCACAAGCTGTTTCAGCTCAGACAGAAAAGAAGCTATTTGTAATTGAAAATAACTTAAAATTTAGGGCTTTGAAAGGTAAATTAAAATGTTTTTTGGAGGTTTTAAGCCATTCTGAACACAATAAGATTAAAAAAAGTTTGACTGCAACTATCCATTGAAAAAAGAATCGCCGACTTTGGTCAGAAAGCCAGAATACGGACGTTAGTGAACTATACTAGTATAATCACTTAACTAATTTGTAATTTTAAATGTTTTACCTTCAAGAACCCTTTAGTATAGAATTTAGATTGAATTTAAAGAGTGAATTACTAGCACCTACACTTTTAATTTTAGTCATCAGAAAATCGATTTCTGAATAAATATCGAATCGCCTAAAAACTTATTTTCTACTCCCAATAAATTATTTGTCAACACCCAATAATTTAATTTTAAATTTTTAAAATTTTTAATATGAGCTTATTTTTTAAAACTATTTTTACTTACTTAATTTCTACTTTTCAGACATAGAGCCCAATTTTTTTTTTCAGAAATGAGTTATTGGTGTTATTAGATTCTGCACGGGTAACGCTCAAATTTCAGTATAGAAATAACTCAAAAATTTTTATTTTAAAGTAGTTAGTTAGCAACTTGTTAAATTTAAGCTTGTTTGAGTGGTATAGTGATTTTTGCACTTAACTGCAATGAATTTTGCATGGCGGCTTATCCACATACTGTGTTTGTCACTGCTTTGTTTATTAAATTACATACAAATATATGAGATTGAATAAGTTCATTCTTGAGAGGTATGGTTCATAAAGCCACAGCAAAAACATATTTTTAAAGAATTTGTATTAATTTCAAGTATGAATTCAGCACTTCAAGTTCGTAAAGCAAATGGGTAATGGGCTAATGGGTAAAAATTGAAAAAGACTAATTTCAATCGGGATTTAAGAAAATAATACTACTTCAATAGGGTAATAGAAAATGGAACGCATTGCCAGAAAATATGGTAAATTCGAAGATAAGAGATTTAATAAAATAATTTATATTCATTATTTACTTGAGTGATTCTTGATTACTTTATATTTAAGCTTGTAGTACTTTTACAATCGAGTTTTTCATCATATGCGATCATGAAATTTTGTTAATGAACAAACCTTAATGATTTAATTTGAATTTTTCTATCATAATAGCAAATTTAAAAAATTAATTTAAAAAGCATTTAATAGGCTTATGTGAACGCCAGGGATCGCGATCCTGGTGATCACGTGGTCGATGCATCACGTCCTCGCAAGAAGCAAAACGTCTCCATGGTTACCGGATCTAAAAGATTAACTGTAACCACAGTTTTAGTGCAGGTACCGCCGGTCGAGGGCGTTCGTGCAAGACCCTCTATATAACAGGCCATCCAACCAAGACCCTCTATATAAAGGCCTCCCAACTCGGCCGTGCAACGTCATAACTTTCACTCATCTTTGACGTCACTCCATAGACTTAACATGGCAATTTTCACTCACATTTGACGTCATCGATCGGAGTTGGGTGGCCATGTATATAGAGGGTCTTGATCCAACTCGGCCGTGCAACGTCATCAATTTCACTCACCTTTGACGTCACTATCATCACGACGCCATGTTTTAAACTTTCTGAATTGTTAACAGTGAACAAGGAATATCCGTGTTTTTAGTTATTTAACAATAAGTTAACAATGGTAAAATTAACGCTGTAATAATTTTTAATGGCTATCGCTATTAAAATCAAAGTCTAATAAGTAGAAATTTGAAATAAACATAAAAAAACAAAAATGTCTTTTAATTCATAAAAAATTGATGGAACAACAAACAAAAACGTGATGCCATCTGCATAAAATGCAATAATGAATACCAAACTAATTAAATAGAACTTAGTTCACTAGTTCATTTTCCTTACTATAAATAGAAGGTTTAATTATCGTCAGTTTAAATTCTTATAATAAATTAAAGAATATAATGGGGTCAAATAAATTATTTACTATTGTTACAGTTCAAAATTCGATGATTTTTTGTTTTAAAAATATTTTCATATTTTTATTTTACTAGTGATTTTTTTATTTTCTAAATAAAATTAATAGTATTGTGAGAAAAAAAAACTTACATTACATTCATTATTTGCAAACTAAACAAACATCCATGTTAGTCTTAAGCCAAAAAAACTGAATGAAAATACAAGAAATCTGTACAAAAGGGAAAAAATTTTGATTCTAAACAAAAGATTTTTGAGTTTCAAGAACAGTGATATCAGCCTTGAAGAGATACATAACGCGAGAATTCAAGAAAGTAAGTTTTTATGCTCCATAGACTTATAACATGGTAAATTCGCCGATTTTCACTCACGTTTGACGTAAAACAAAATAGTTCAAAGTAGTAGTGTACAAAATAGTCAAAGTGTAGTTCAAAGTAAAACAAAAATAGCAGTTTATTGAACAGATGTTTACACAAATTTTACAAATACCATTTTTAGTATCCTAGGAATCAGGCGAAGGGATGTATACCAAAATATAACACAAATTAACATTAAAAATAAAATTACACACACAAAACTGGGGTTCCCAGTTACAATATTACAGAATTTGAAGAAGAAAAACCAGTAACATACAACAATTTTTAGTGATATATTTATCTAGGTTATAGTTATAACAAATAAAACATTTTTCCTTTTAAGAAATTATCATCAATTTTCAATAATTTTGACAAGTTCAAGTAAGTTAGATTTCAGCTAAGGTTAAACACTCTTACATAAAAATACCCAACGTTGAATACATAAAAATTAGCTTTTAAATAATATAAAAAAGAAACATTACAATTTTGACACTGCAGAGGAATCATAATAAAACCATTGCTTGTTGATGACTTTGAATGCAACCAACACAGATACAAAAGGTCCCTGAAAAAGTAAAGAATTTATTTAAAAAATAAATAAGTATTTTTAAATAGAGATTGCATGCATTTCCAAATCATGCTTTGGAACAGTTTTAATTAAAACATGGGTACTTCAATATTATATTTACAAATTGTTTTAGATTTTAATAATTGAGAAAGGTAAGTTACTCAAATATTAAAAAACTGCGAAAAAAAGTTTATCATGGCCTCATTAAAATATGAAAATAGACTGGAAAATAAACTGATGGCAGGGGCGGATCCAGACCAAATTTTCGGGGGGGGGGCATTTGAAAATTCCCCCCCCCAGAAAATTTTTGGAAATTTAAGTCAAAAACCCCACTTTTTCAACTCGTTTTGGTACGCCTCATCAGAATTTCGGATATACGAGGGTTGTTTTTTAATTAACTTCCGTTTTTCTCCTGAAAAAAAGTAGTTGGAATTTCGAAATAATTTTGGTACTGGTAGTTAGATACATCCTTCAGATTCAATTTGACACTTTACTGAAACAATCCGGACCCGCCAACCCATAGATAATTTCGCTTTTTTTCTCCGCTCGCTCCGCCCGCGGTCAGGCATTAAACATTAAACAACGGGTGGGCAGGTGATCGCGGACGGAAAGCGGAAATCTCTATGGGTTGGCGGGAAAATAGTTCGAGGTGCGCGCTTGTAAAATCGATAAAAAATAGAAAAAATGTCCGAATTTTTTCAGTAAAGTGGCAAATTGAACCTGAAGGATGTATCTAACTACCAGTACCAAAATTATTTCGAAATTTTTACTACTTTTTTTTCAGGAGAAAAACGGAAGTTAATTAAAAAACAACCCTCGTAGATTTTTGGCTTAAATCTAGAAGTGGTTTCAAACGCCAAGCGAAGTAGTAGCACCAAAAGTATCAAAGTGAAGTTGGCGACTAAAAATTTGCGAAGAGGCGCCAACCCGAACACACTTCTAGATTTTTACCAAATTTTTTGCGTTTTGACACAAACTTAGTAAATTATAGTTGTAATAACAGAGTTACAAGGGCCAAGGGGGTTTGGGGGTCCTCCCCCAGAAAATTTTCAAAAATTTGACCTTAAAATAACAGGCTTAACTCATTTTGGTGCAAAAAATGTCATATTATATAGAGTAAAACTTGTGAGTGTATAAAATAGAGTGTATAAAAACCCCCCTGAATCCACTAGTGGAGGGGGCTAATGCTGACTTTAAGATAAAGCTCATTGAATTGTGAACAGGCTAATTTTTTATAGGGGCTAAAACTCAGAGGCCCCTTTAAATTGTGAATCGAATCTGCAAAAACTAAAGTAGGGGACTATAAATCGGTAACGAGCTAAAGCTCGTTACCGATGCTTGCGTTTTTAAATTAAAAACGCAAGAAGGCTAAAGCTCATTGTTCCATTTAAATTGTGAATCGAATCTATAAAATGCAGGGAAGCTAAATATTTTGTAGTGGTTAAAGCACATTACAACTTTTTTTTGAAGTTATGAATTCCATCTTTATAAAAGAGCAGAGAGGGCTAAAGCTCATCTATCTTGGAGGGGGCTAAAAGCTCATCAAGTTGATGTGAACCAAATATATAAAAATACAAGGGGACTAATGCTTTATAGGAGCTAAAGATCATGAAATAGGCTAATGTTTTCTAGGGGGCTTAAGATCATGAAATGGGCTAATATTTCGAAGGGGCTCACTGAATCCTTTAAATTGCAAATTAATTCTACAAAAATGCAGGGGACTAAATGCTTTGTAGGGGCTAAAACTCTTGAACTCCTTAAATATTAGTGAATTAATAGTCTACAAAAATGTAAAGAGCAAAAACCCACTTTCCCTATAATTGTGCATTGATTCTACAAATTTTCAGGGGCTTAAGATCTTAGAAGGGGCTAATGATTATGAAATAAAGCTCTTTGGGCAGTTTGAAATGTAAAAGAGCTACAAAAGCTTCAATTTTATCTAGTCTGAACTTAACTCCCCTGGGGGCCATAGCCCCTATAGCCCCCCATAGATCCGCCACTGGCTATGTGAGCTTGAGCAACGTACCATACCTAAGAATTCCTAAGACTTCGCATGAATTATAAGGGGAACATTTTTTGAGTTTTAGCTCTAGAAAGGGGTTTTAACTATTTTGGAATTTTTCTCGGGATGAGCATGGCCCCCCTTGCGTTGTTTTCATTCTTGTCAGACATTGCATGAATTACAATGAATTTTTTTTTCAAATTTTAGCTCTGAAAAAGGGGTTTTTAACTATTTTTGAAATTTTCTGGGGGGGGGCATGGCCCCCATGGCCCCCCCGCTGGATCCGCCACTGACTGATGGAAGTACAATAAGGGAAAGGGATATAGAGACTTAATTTACAAGTTAACAGTAATTACAAGATAGGCGTAGTTCTAATTTAATAATTATGACATAACTCAATCTATCCTCAAAACTCAAAAAGCACGAACACCACTTGGTTTCACAAATAAAGTAGTAATAACCAACCATTAAAAGGTAAGAATTAAGAATAGCATTTAAATATATTACTTGCAATTAATTGGCTTTTGGAAAGTCCTTTTATAAAAATAATAAAGTTTGCATACTGATAAAAACGCAAGAAATAAATTTAAGACACAGAAAACATTTGTAACATTAACAGTTCCAGTTCATCTTAAAATACAGGGTGATTCAGATAAGTGTTTCATAACTTCTAGGGGAGGTAGGGTACATCAAGACGAACAAGAATCGGTACGGAAAGGGGGGTCGCAAATGGTTTTTAAGGGGAAAAACCCCGGGGTGAAAATCGGGCAAAAAACTTGCATATTTGTGCAGGAAGAGACACTATTGTTCGATTCCGTCCTCTAATTTTAACTACTAAAACTTCTACTATTCCAATCAGTAAGCCCTTTGCATTCGGTAGGGAAAAAAAGTCGCCAATCCGTGATCGCCAAATACTTTTTTTGGTTGGTTGGTTGACTAGTTAGTTGGTGTTTTATGGCGTATGGCAAAATACTTTTTTATGATTCTTAAGGCAACTCAAATTTCTATGTATTTCTTTTAGGTATTATTAATGTTTTAAAGAGAATCGTAGTGGCCAAACTTAGAAATAAGATCACATCGTGCAATCTTGACGCATAGCTTTTAACATTTTTGTGATTCAAAAATTTAAGATGCTTCAAATTTCAAGGAACAGAACACTGACACAGAAGAG
Source organism: Tetragnatha versicolor (assembly GCA_024610705.1). Lineage (NCBI taxonomy): Eukaryota > Metazoa > Arthropoda > Arachnida > Araneae > Tetragnathidae > Tetragnatha > Tetragnatha versicolor. Next base: position 55,203,800 of record JANDEH010000010.1, on the reverse strand, counting down.
AGAAAGTACACCCAGGGCAAGGGCCGGAATCGAACCGCCGATAACCCTGTATAAAATGCACTTATTAATAATAAATATTAAATATTATATTACGCATTGCCTCTCATAACAACTTCGTACCGTGCAAATTTACTGAACAAAATGAAACAACATCTCTACGAATTATTTTTTTAAACATGTCGAAATTCGGGCTTTGAGACAAAAAGCGATTTAAAACACATCGTAATTTATGATTTTAACTTTCCTCACGTGCTCACCCCTGAAAAAAAATTGCAGTAAAGAAGAACACTACAATTGAGAAAATTCCATTAAAATATCAAAACACACATCCTTTAATTTTGTCAGATTTTTTGAACTCGTGCCATAAAACCCCCAACCCACATCCTTTTATAGTCCTCTTTCCGTGTATTGCCCAAAAATTATAGGCAGGACAGGACCCACAAACTTACGATTGCGAGTTAAAAGATTCCAGCTCGTTACTCTACCTACTGAGCTACCGTTTTAAAGATAAAATACGCTTTGAAAAAAATCGCGCCAAATCAATAATAAATTGCCAAATTTGGTTGACCGTACATCAATATCAAACACTGATCGAAACGTATATTTTCCTGTGAAAAGATAAATTCCTGAAAAAGTTACAGTTAAATTACTTTTTAGAGGACGAGTTTTATTATTTTGATGTAAAAAAATTACGGAATCGAACCATCGTGCCTCTTCCTGCACAAATATGCAAGTTTTTTGCCTGATTTTCACCCCGGGGTTTCTCCCCTTAAAACTCATTTGCGACCCCCCTTTCCGTACCAATTCTTGTTCGTCTGGATGTACAGCTCCCGTAAAAAAAAACGTTACAGTGGGGTTTGCGGGCGAACCACTTGGGTTAGGAAGGCAAAAGAGGTGTCATTTTTCATTGTTTAGAGTATTCTTTAACCTAAAAAAATTTTCGAGTCCTTAGGGGGTCGTCTTCATATTAAACGAAACACTAACTTTTTTTTTTCAATGGGGACCCCCAATTATTATGAGATTTTCTGAAAGGTCATCCCTCAAAACCCTTAAATACCCAGTTTCATCCAGATTGATTCACAATTAAAAATGTTTTGAAAAAGTAAAAAAAAATTAAATTTTTAAAATCATGAAATATTTTTATGGAAATCGATTCAGGTAGTAATTTTATGAAGAAAGCCAAAATTTCAATCGATTTCACTGAATAGTTTTTGATAAAAACGAACGAGAAGGAACATTCGCGGTATGCATTCGGCAACGGTATACGGCCCCTTAAGATTAAAGTTCGTTTTTATCAAAAACTATTCGGTGAAATCGATTGAAATTTTGGCTTTCTTCATAAAATTACTACCTGAATCGATTTCCATAAAAATATTTCATGATTTTAAAAATTTAATTTTTTTTTACTTTTTCAAAAAATTTTTAATTGTGAATCAATCTGGATGAAACTGGGTATTTAAGGGTTTTGAGAGATGACCTTTCAGAAAATCTCATAATAATTGGGGGTCCCCATTGAAAAAAAAAAGTTAGTGTTTCGTTTAATATGAAGACGACCCCCTAAGGACTCGAAAATTTTTTTAGGTTAAAGAATACTCTAAACAATGAAAAATGACACCTCTTTTGCCTTCCTAACCCAAGTGGTTCGCCCGCAAACCCCACTGTAACGTTTTTTTTACGGGAGCTGTACCCTACCTCCCCTAGAAGTTATGAAACACTTATCTGAATCACCCTGTATATACATTAGACGATACTTAATAAAAAAATAAGCACACTATGTTTATGTATGCATTTTCAGTTCTAGACCACTTCCATTCCATTTCAACAAAGAAAGATTTATTCATTTGGTTTCTTTATTTTTTCATTTGATATTGGGCAAATTTTAATTAACAGTAATATGTTTTAATCGTTTGCTTTTTTTCATTTAAGAACAAAGATTCTAAACATTGTGCCGCCAATTTTTTTGTAAACAGTGATTTAAAATTATTAAAAAATTAGTTTCTACTTACTTACAATTTATATTTTTCAAAAATCTTCATTCTGGAAGCGTCTATCCTAAATTAATATTAGTAGTATTCCTCATAAGTGGACGCAGTTGTTTATGCATTTCAACCGGTCAACAGTAACTAAAAGAAAAAAAAAGACATTGTTATAAAAAACGAAAAAGACTAAAATTCTGGTAATTCAATTCAAAACAAAAATATTTAACGAAAGCGCAACATTCTAATCAATGAACGAATCGAACGTCGATTCCAATTTTCTGCAAAACAAGCATTTTTATAATAAAACAACATGGATATAAGCAAATGAATTTAGCAATGTTTAAATATGCGACTTACTTGGATAAGGATGCATTATCTTTTTTCCAGAACTTTTAAAACTCCATTACCGTCGGAGAGCTCTTTTTGTTCGTTCTTTCCTTTCAATATGATCCGAGTTCTTCAAACATGGCGCTGAGAATGCAATCACCGCTGAATAGCAATAGTACTAGAGCGCATGCGCGTCACATTACTGACGAAAAAAATGACCACTCGGCCGATACCTCCGAATAACGGCCAATACCTGTTCTACGACAATGAGTTAAAAGATGATGTTAAATAAGTTTCTTTTGAGTACAAATATATTTTACCAGCTCAAATCTTATGAAATTATCAGGGATTTCAAGTTTGGCATTTGATAATGCTTTGAAACTTCAAAATGAATTTTTTTTTTGCTTTTCGAAAAATATTTACCAATAATGCCAAATACCGGCCAATAACCTCGCCGACGACAATGCGTTTACAATACTGTCGAATAACGGCCATTATTTTTTCTACGATATTGAGTTAACAATGCTGTCGAATAACGGCCAATATCTTTTTTACGACATTTTTCTGACACCAGCCCCACATTACAGTAAAATAACGGCCGATATCGTCATGGCGATACCGATTTTACGATACTGGCCATTATTGATCGAAATCATTTATTCAACATTATTTTCTCATTTTTATCAAAATAAAAGAAAAAAGCCTAATTCTCACTTTTACACCTATTTTTCTCATAAATCATGTTATTAAAATTGTTTTTTATATGTTTTTAATATGAAAAAAATTTCACAATACCGGCCAATACCGTCCGATATCATTATTTCGACGTCCGACATTCTCCGGTATTCGTGATGTTGGCCGGTATTGGTCCGGCGTTGGCCGATATTCGTGTGCTACCTGGGGGTAACACTGTTCTTGAAACTCAAAAATATTTTGTTTAGAATCAAAATTTTTTCCCTTTTGTACAGATTTCTTGTATTTTCATTCAGTTTTTTTGGCTTAAGACTAACATGGATGTTTGTTTAGTTTGCAAATAATGAATGTAATGTAGGTTTTTTTCTCACAATACTATTAATTTTATTTAGAAAATAAAAAAAAACACTAGTAAAATAAAAATGTGAAAATATTTTTAAAACAAAAAATCATCGAATTTTGAACTGTAACAACAGTAAATAATTTATTTGACCCCATTATATTCTTTAATTTACTATAAGAATTTAAACTGACGATAATTAAACCACAGAGTACTAGAACAGAGAGTCCGTCGCCATAGGCGCTGTTGGAAATCGAAAAGTTGGATAAGTTTGGGGCTATTTTGGCGCTTCGATCGCAACAACGTCACGAGAGGAGGGACGGAAAAGCCTGATTGGTTGAGAAAAACTTTTTCCTTCTTCTTCGAAAATAGAAGATTGAGTGACATCCAATCACAGGTTTGATCACTCTGTCAATCATTTAGTTGATCGTGGCGCCCTCCAACCCATCCAACTTTTGAATATATCGTTTTGGACCCTCTGTTAGGATTTTTCTCTGTGAATTAAACCTTCTATTTATAGTAAGGAAATGAACTAGTGAACTAAGTTCTATTTAATTAGTTTGGTATTCATTATTGCATTTTATGCAGATGGCATCACGTTTTTGTTTGTTGTTCCATCAATTTTTTTGAATTAAAAGACATTTTTGTTTTTTAAGTTTATTTCAAATTTCTACTTATTAGACTTTGATTTTAATAGCGATAGCCATTAAAAATTATTACAGCGTTAATTTTACCATTGTTAACTTAATGTTAAATTACTAAAAACACGGATATTCCTTGTTCACTGTTAACAATTCAGAAAGTTTAAAACATGGCGTCGTGATGATAGTGACGTCAAAGGTGGGTGAAATTGATGACGTTGCACGGCCGAGTTGGATGGCCTGTTATATTAGATGGTCTTGTTCGTGTCATGGGCCGCCCATTGACCGGTCTGTCTCTTATTGTCTGTGGCTAAATGTTTCCTCTTTAATAATATATCAAAATTTCAAAATCGACTTTTTTCAAAGTGTTTGAGTACTGAACCCCCTTAAGTAGCCAAGGATCGGGGTTTGCCGAACGGAGATAGTAGTTTTTGATTCTAAGGTGACGAATTATTATACAGAAAATATATCTATTCTAAAAAAAGTTTTTGGTAAACGGTTTTCAAAAATATCTATTTAATTACCTTCTAATCCGAATGAAGGGAACATTTTCGGTATCAAAATATCCGGATTTTTTTAGAGTAAGCTGTTGAATTTTTTAGAAAAAAAAAACTAAATTTTAAAACATTTTTATGTTTTAAAATTTACTGATAAAGTCGCAGTTACTAAGCAAGAAACTATGAATTTTGAAACAATAGAAAACATACATAACTGTTTTTTAAACATTTCAAACGTATTGATGAATTTTCTTTTTATTTATATATTTGAACTTAAAAAGTGTTAGATAAGTTTTAATATTTTTAATAGTAACTTTTATATTCTCGTTCAAACGATTTTAATGATGTTTTAAACTATGTTGAGGAATAGCTAATTAATATCTATTTTAAATTGTTGATATGTTTATATCTATCTTTTTTTGTGGCAACCCTAATCATTACTATGAAATAAAAATACCATGCGCACTCGAAAATTTCGAACACTAAAAATATAACTACTTACTATAACAGAAAGAACAATTTCCTTAAGTATCCAAATAATTCTTGGAATGGATTAGCAACGGTTCTCAAACTGTGCTCCGCGGAGCCCTTAGGGCTCCGCCAAGCAATTCCAGGGGCTCCGTGAAGAAATTTGAAATAAATACTTTTGATAATTTTTAATTTGCGTTGCTCTGGAATGTTATAAAAATAATTTTCCGCAAGGAGTTTCTTGTTAAGAACTTACTTTTGCTCCTTTTTACTCAAATTTTTAGAGCTCTAAATAAACCTTAAATTTAAGTTGATTTGATGGGGAGCTTCCAATGAAGTGAGCTCTGTTGATTATAGTTTTTTTTTCTGGTTTTTACCTATTTTTTAAGTCTTTCTTGGTCAAAAAAACAAGTTAAAACCATGTTATTTAGGGTCAAATTTTCTAAACTCTTTTGGGGGAGAACCCTCATATTGTTCTTAAAACTTTATTATTGTCAATTTTTTATAATACGCTCGTTAAAATTAAAATCTCACCTAAAAATAAATGTCCAAAATTTTGACTAAAACAAGTATAAAGAAACAAGCTAACCAACCTTAAACTACCTAAAACAAGTATAAAGAAACTGTTTTTAAGGATCATATTTCACAAAATTCACCCAGACTCCCCAATCATAATTGGAATTTAATAAATCACAACTTTTCTTACATTAAATTATCTTAGATGCAAATTATAGGGTGGGTTGGGGTAAAGTGGGTCATGGTGTAAAATAGGTCAGTTTTAATTAACTCGATATGAATCAAATTTAAATTGCATTTTTTTCACTAATTTTTTAATTATATTCTTTAATCTGCTGGCAACCTTTTTCGACGGTCAAAAATTAAGGTTTATGAATTTGAGGGCTGAAAAAATATTTAATTTGAACCGTAAATTATGTCATCGAAAAAACAGGGTTTACTAACTTCCAAAATATCTATATACTAGCTGTTACGACCCGGCAAAGCCGGGTCTTACAGCTAGGCTAGCCTTTTATGCGAGCTTCCCTCGTTACTACTTCAAGTTCCTATTAATTATACATTAAATAAGAAGTTTAACTTCTTTATCTTACCGCTGAAATATCACTAATTTATCATATTCAAATAAGTCACTCAATTTCGGCTGACCACCACCGAGCTGATTTGGGCAAATTTATTCTTAAATCAAATCTTACTACCCTTATATAAACTCATTTTAAATGGCATTCTCCCCAAACATTCCATAATTAAATTATTATTTGATTTTAATTTGCCTCATTATTTGAAGATAGTTTGTTATGGGGCGCCTACGGCGCCCACGTATTTAGGTCTAGCACGCCATCTTTGCTTTCTTTCTTTAGCTAAGCGACGTTTTTTTGAGGTAGGATCTTCATCATCACCCATGACAATGACTATGAGAAAGAAAAAAATGAATAGTAAAAATTGAGATGATTACTATTGAAAGCTGATTCTAAAAGTGAATAAGTTATATAAATCAGTTGAAAAATAAATAAAATTCAATTATTTACTTACTTAAGAAATAATTAATTTTTCGTTTCCGAAAGTAAATAAAGATTATTGCCAAAAAAAAAATCAAAAAGCGCTTTTTATACGATTATTTATTAGATTTATTATTGTTGAATTAGAAACCAACTTCCCTAAAAGTAACTTTTTAACCTTTATTAAGTAAACCAACTTTCTTGAAAGATATTTAAAAGCTATTATATTATTTTAATTTTAATTACTTTTATTTATTTATTTTTCTGATTATTGCGAGATGGCATCATAGTGTGCGAGCGTTCCAGAATCAGTGAGTCAGTGAGTCAGTGAGTGACGTGGGCTTTTATATGAGAGATTGTAATAAATTACAGCAGACTTTTGTAATATTTTTTCATAAAAGAAAGTCCAAGAGACATTTAAAGCCAATCAGCTTAGAAAAATATAAAATATTTTATCTTTTTTAACGATATTTTTAACGATATATTTTTTTAACGATATAACATTACCCCACATTGGGGTAAAATAGGTCATTACTTTTGATGCTAAGTTTAACCAACTTATAACTAAAAAATATTTGATATAACTAGATGAAAATGTTCTGAAGGAGTGTAATGTCAAGATCCAATTGAAAGAAATCCTTAAAAAGTAATAGTTTTGATAAAATAAAACTTAGAATGTGAAAGTACCTTAAAATTGACCCATTTTACCCCAACCCACCCTACCTAAAAATATTTTAAAAAGCTACATTAAACCGTTAAATATGCATGGGAGGGGCTGTGGAATAATTTTGGAACCCTATTAAAATAAATTTCTAAATACGCTACTGCATTTATGCTTTTCTTTCTTGTAGCAATGGTTTTTATGTAATTTGCTTTTTGTACCTTGAAAAATTTATTTTCGGAAAAGGGCTCCGCGAAGAAATCGTCTCTCGAAAAGGGCTCCGCGACATAAAAAGTTTGGGAACCCCTGGATTAGAGAGTATGTTTTTTAAATCTCTCTATTCTAAGAAAGTTTTTAGTCAATTGTTTCTGAAGAATTTTTTAAAATTAGGTACTGGGTGTGAATGAAAAAAATTTGGTATCATAACGTCCTCCGGATTCTGTTGAGAATTCGGAGTAAGCTTGACAATTTAAAATATTTCCATGTTATTAGGTTACATGGAATATAGAAGTTATACATTCTAAATATTTTGAATGATACATTCTAAAATATTTCAAGTCTATAACTGTATATAACTTTATATTATTTCTTTTAATAATTAATAAAAAGCTTATCAATTTATACTTAAAATTATTGTAGTTATTAATAAACTTTTTTCAATGAACAAAAAGAAAGTTAAATGGAATTCATTAATACATTTTCGAAGATAAGCTAATAATTTTATAATATAATTGATCTTTCAACCTTATTCTCATGCTTTCATAACAATGTTTACCATTAATGTGCGGATATTCCTTGAATTCCCAACCGAAGAAAATGACGACTCCAATTTCTTCTACTGTACATTATGCTAAAAGCTCTCCCTCCGCTCTCTTACGTTACCTTCCTATACCGTGCTGATGAGCCCTAACAAGGACGAAACCGATCCACGGTTGGAGGCTACGCTTGAGAGCTGGAGTTTTCTCACATATTCCTCTAACCAGAGGTAGTGGTGAAGCACTCCCTTTTCATACCTGTCCTTTCCGGAATTAAATCTGTTCTAGGGAATGCACAGTTCATTCCGGCGGATAGTGGGGGACTAATCAAAGGTCACTTTTTCCGTTATAGTCGGCTAGGGCTAGACTAAAAGCTCGCCCTCCGCTCCCTTGCGTTACCTTCCTATACCGCGCTGATGAGCCCTGTTGTTGTTGTCGAGTGCCACCTGGAATTATCAAGCTCCACAAGGATTCAAGGCAAGAGGGTGCGGCTCCTGAGAAAGTGAGGCCCATAAATGGCGTCCGACTTCTGCCTCATGAGATGATAGATGCTGCCACTATCTATCGACCACCTCCACAATTTTGGCATGCGTCTGAAGGGGAGGGAAATAGTCTCCAGACAACTGGCCCGCGGTTAACTGCTCCATGACGGACCACCGGACTTTCGGACCCACAGATTTACCGAGCACGTACTCCGCATATACTCGATGGGTCTTTAGTGGTGTCGGGAATCGAACCCGGGACCCTCCGATCCCGAAGCCGATGCCTTAACCACTAGGCTCCCCACGGCGTGCTGATGAGGCCTAACAAGGGCGAAACCGGTCCACGGTTGGAGGCGACGCTTGAAAGCTGGAGTTTTCTCACATATTCCTCTAACCAGAGGTAGCGGTGAAGCACTCCCTTTTCAAGTTCTTGATTGTTCAAATCATGGAAGTAAATGAACTTTAATAATTCTAAAAAATTTAAGACTTTGGTTGAATACCTCATTCCTCAAAACTGTAAGGTATTACAATTTTCTATAAATTTCTACATAAACTGCTTTGGTTCTTTACACATAATTTTATGATAGGGGAGAGTGTTATACCTCTGGACAAAAATAACGTTTGGATTTTTCTAAGTCAAGTAAAATCGCATTTTTACAATTTAAAGTGCCCAACCTATAGTCCTAACCTTAGCAAAGAGAGTAATAATTTTTATTAGCTAAAATCTTCAAAATTGGATTTTTAATTCATTTTAACCCTACAATGCATGATTTTTTAAATTCACTTGAAAATCATTTATTTGACTTCTATTATGGTGTAAATTAGTAAAAAAATACTAAAAAATTAATTAAATTTTTTCTACATTTAATTGACAAAAAACTTTGTCCTTGTGAAATTAATTGTGAAGTGAAGTAAAACCAAATGCACTAAAAATATAAAAAAAACAACTTATCTTTTCAAAACAATTTTTTTTCAAGCTGAAAATTTTTTTTATTTTAATTTATATGGTCCTTTTATTTTGGCATTTTCTGTGTCTTGACTTTCTTCTCACTAGCTACTAACAAATGTCTCAAAATAGTACCCCTGCTGTGATCTACTGGCAGTCTAAAGTGCTAAAACAATGAAATGTTATATGTATTTTACTTATTGCATGGTGTTGCCGTTTGGAAATGGAAGTTCGAGTAGTAAATGGGGGAAAATGTCGTGTTTCCAAATGGCAACAGTATGCACTGTAGGGTTAATAACTTGACTAAATTTGTGTCCATAGGTACAACAACGTGCTCTCCCTATGGACAGACCCAGTTGTACCTGTGGACATCCTGAAAAAGGAAAGTTTTAGTTGAAAAAAGCTTAAAATGGAACATTTTTATTGGTGTATTACCTTTTTATAAACTATTTCAAGCATTTTTAAAATTGGAAATATATTTTTAAAATAATGTAGTTTTAGATGTAAATGATCATTAAAACGAAGTTGATTGATAAAAGTCTTGATTTTTTACCAAAAATACATAAATCACATAGGATTTTTATATCGAAATTTGAGGTAATAGTTTCATCAATTATAATGATTGATCTGATCACTTCACTGATCCAAAAAAAAACAATCCGATCGACACTTAGGGCCGGATGCAACTCCGTTTCGTTACGTTCTAAGGAACCGTATTTCACCGTCATCCACCGTACAACGGTAACGTCAGGTCAGGAGCAGGCGTCGACCGTTTCATCCGCTGCCGTTTTCCTCTGATTGGTTGAAATGCCCGATGACGTAGCTCCATTTATTTATTCCAACCAATCAGTGGCAAGCTGGGCAAATGACTAAAGAAAACGATAGTTGAGTTGTTTGGAAGTAGGATTCGACCAGCTTCAACCGTCAACCAAATCGTCGTAAAACGGAGTTGCATATGGCCCTTAGTTGTGCAAGCATTTAGATCAACCAAGTGCATTATCTTTCGCAAATATTCTTCGGTGGAAATTTTAAGTTTTTTGTAATCATCATTACATTAAATGTTTTTCAGTTAATATTGCGAAGACCAAAGTTATGATATTTCGGAAGGGAGGAAAGTTATCTAGGCATGATTGTTTTTTCTATCAAAATTCCAATTTAGAAATAGCTAGCAAATATATTTATCTCGGCGTTCCCTTTTCGTCTACAGGTTCTTTTTCCGCAGCCAAAAAAAACATTTTTCTGATAAATCAATTTCTGCTGTCCATGCAATGTGGCCTATTCTAACGGGGGCTAGATTGAGCTCTCCCGGGGGCTGGTTCAAACTTTTCTACTCACTCGTAATCTCTGTTTTGAGTTATGGTTCACCAGTTTGGTCAATATCTTTTATCAATCAATTGGAACACATTCAAAAATTTTTTATTCGAAAACTATTTAATCTTTCAAAATATCGTCGTGGAAGATGCAATACAGCACATCTAACATTTGAAGCCACTTTAGTATGCCAATCCTCTTTCTCGCCAAACAGTTTTCACGACTTCGTTTGGCGGTTTCAATATGGCTGAGCTTTTTTTTCTAAACCAAAAATTTTTTAGATATTGATGCTTAGATATTTGATTACTTGATCAGGCTTCGCACCTAAAAGTATTAAAAACATTTCTAAAACACATCTTCATAGCTCTAGTAAGCCGTGATTTGACACATTTTCACATTGGTCAGAAAAAAGTTGCCGATCTTTCATGATCTGTCATAGTATTTATTTAGAGAATCAATCTCGATCAAACCGTTTGAGAAGGTGAAAGATATGAACCACCTTGAAAGATATTGGTTTATTTTGAGTGCGATTTTGTTTTGACTATTCCTCCGAATATTATTAAACTAATTTAAAAAAGATATTATCGGCTCTTCGATTATGTGTTACTTTATTATTACATGTACTTATTTTTCCTTTAATTAGCTTTGTAAAGTTCCCGAATAATGCAAATCAAGCATGCTTTATTTTATGTCGTGGTACTTACCTGCTACAAACTTATTGTGATTAAAATGTAAGCAAAATGTATATAGTTTTGTAATTTTTTATATTCCTATAATTTTTTTGGTTTATACACCGATAAGCGGCAAGAAAAAAATTTTCCTATAAGAATTGCATTGAAAATAAAGTTATCAAACAATTAATTCTGATAACAGAAAAAATGCCTATTTACAAAAAATATTAATTATGTGTATTTTATATATCTATGATTAGAGACAAAATTAATAGAAATGATGGATATTCTTTTCTGAAAAGCAGAAAAATGCTCGATGTGGGCAAGAGAATAAGAAATTCTATTAGCAGGCGATGTTTCGAAGTAGTCACCCTCCCAAGTATTGCCCGTACCTGGAAGTGCTTAACTTCGGTGATGAATAAATGTGCTGTTGTTGGTTTAGACTCGATATAAACAGCAACCATACGAAACCATATTTGGCTATTTATTTCACTGCCGATTGAAACGATCGACAACTACATCAAACTGTGTCTTTTTCCGATGTTAGATGTGCTGTATTGCATCTTCCACGACGATATACTCCTGGATATATCATGCGCTTAGAGCTCGGCCAGACAAATCTCTCAATCATTATCATAAAATTAATTTTAAAATTCTGGATCCGAATTCTGAAAATGCCCGACGATAGATTTACCAAAATTGCATATTTTCAATATTTTTACAACCAGTCAGACTCAGTAAAATTTAATTGGTCCTTGGGAATTAAATCTTTAATCGATAACTCAGGTTTCTCTTTTATTTGGTTATCCCAGGACTCTGATCTTGCTGAAAAATTTTTACCAAAAATTACTGAAAGTTATATAAACCAGTACACACAGCTTGATCTAATTAGTTTAAGAAACAGTACTCATAATGTCCAATATAAAAATATCAAACATAATCCTTTTATCGAAAACTATAGGGTTTCTACTTTAGATATAACAGTGAAGAAAATTTTATTTCAACTCAGATTAAGCCAAGATTCCTTATTTTTTGAAGGCAAATTTTTTAAAATACATCCCGACCAATTTTGTAAATTCTGTAAGGGGTCATCCATAAATTACGTGAGGTGTTTTTTCCAAAATCTGGACCCCCCCTCCCCCCTTGGTGAGATTTAGTGAGATTTTGCTGGACCCCCCCTCCCCCCAAGTGAGATTTACCTACAACCTTTAAAAATAATTTTCTATCCAATTCGTTTGCATTTTGAGGAAAAGAACATTATTCCGCCTAAAAATCACCACAGTATCTTATCTGTGGGAATTATTCCTTTCTCAAACTTAAAAAAAATCGTTTAATTTCGAACTTAAAAAGTTGACGTGAGTTTTTCACCGACCCCCCTCCCCCCTTGGTGAGATTTGGTGAGATTTTTCCAAACCCCTCCCCCCTTTTTGACTTCACGTAATTTATGGATGCCCCCTAATGCAAATAAATTAGAGTCTTGGGAGCACGTGTTTTTTGAATGCAAAGTATACGATCCTTATCGTGCAAAATACCTCTCCTCGTTAACTAGTTACCGAAATCACTTTTCTAACTTTCTTTCCTACAAACATGGCAAAACTCAACTAATAGCATATTTCATCAAATCCGCCCAAAGAATGAACCGGTTCCTGTTGGAGAGCCTTTCTTTAGAAGATTCAGTTTAATTAATTTTTATTTATTGTTGTTTGTTGTTATTGTGTTTTGGTTAATATTATTTATCTATCACTGTGATTATCATTAATAGACGAGATTAGTGTGACGTTTTTTGTTTTGTTTGGAAACGTAAATTCAGTCTGTGATTGGTTCCGTGAACTGTACGGACAGTACGGATCCGTATGTAACCAATCACGGATCGAATCAACGTTTCCAAACAAAACAAGAAACCGGAAGTGACGTTTTCACTAATCTCCTCTATTTAAGTCTGTTGTTTTAGTTCTGTTTATTATACAGGGTGTTTCAAAATTGCGTTGCACGGCTTTTATTCGGAACCAACGCCTCCTAGGGTCATGGAAGTAAGGTCTACCCCTAGGTAAGTGAGCCTGGAGAATCCATTGAGATGACGTACAGCGCCCCTGGCGGTAAAATTAAAAAGTTAAAAAAATTAATTTAAAAACTAAAGGAGATAGAGCAAAAACCTCAGTGAGATTATTGTTGCCAACGTCATGTAGAACTCACCGAAAAAAAATTCATTAAAATATCTTGAATATTCGCCGAGATATTAGCATGTGAAAATAGCACTTTTTCAGGGGTCAAAAAGGAAAAAGTTTGCATATTTGCAAATTCTTTTGATTTTTTGATTAAATTTTGTGATCATTCAACTAAAAAAACACAAAACTACACAATAACACTGAAAAATTTGCAAATATTCGAACTTTTTACTTTTTGACCCCCGAAAAAGTGATATTTTCACATGCTAATATCTCCGCGAATATTCAAGATATTCTGATCAAATTTTTTTCAATGAGTTCTTCTTGACGTTGACAACAATACTCTCACTGAGGTTTTTGCTCTATCTCCTTTAGTTTTTAAATTAATTTTTTTATCTTTTTAATTTCGCCGCTAGGGGCGCTGTAAGTCATCTGAATGGATTCTCCAGGGTCATTTACCTAGGGGTAGACTTTACTTCCATGACCCTAGGAGGCGCTGGTTCCGAATAAAAGCCGTGCAACGCAATTTTGAAACACCCTGTATATGTATGTACTATGTGTATGTCATGTATTATTGTAATCTTCGTAAATGGGCTTCGGCCTAAAACACGAATAAATTTTCTTCTTCTTCTTTCTTCATTACATTAAATGCAAAGTAAAATCAAAAAATTTAAAAAGTAGTTTAGATCACAAAATATTTTATTTTTCATCTAAAATCACTTGAAAATAATCGCCGACAAATAGATAACCATTTAGAATTAATTTAAGATGCATTAAAATGTATTCACTTTAGTGAAACCTGATTCAAAAATGCCAATTAGCTAAAGACACCCACAAGAACGTGTCCGTAGGTACAACACTTATGGTGTCCGAAGGTACAACACCAGGTGTTTTTGCATTTAAAATTCTATAAAAAATTAGAGAATTGAGATCTGACGATTTCTAATTATAATATTTGATGTTTGTAGATGATTTAAGCTTACTAGTTCATAAGACGAGCAGATTGATTTAGATTGGGAGAAACATAACTTTTATTAGATGAGAGACAACGTGATGCGTGCTGTTTACATTTTATGTTTTATGCTTCTGACAACAATGCCAAGCGTTGCCACATGAAAGTATATAAGTTTACAAAATAATGTTGCCAACGGATGTTTGCAATACACAACATCTCCCTTTTTTTTTTCAAGAATAAATATATGCACATAATGACATTTTGAGAAATACTCAATTGATTGTTTGATGAGGCTTAATGCTTACTAGATTAAATAATTAAAATAAAGATGCACATCACAAAAAGAATCACACTTAATTAAATGAGGAAATAAAAGATGCCCATCACAAGAAGAATCACACTAGATTAAATGAATAAAAATAATGTTCAATAATCAATTGCTGAAACGGCGAGGTCTTCTGATGGCTCTACCTGACCGAGTTGTCTTAGCTGCATTGGCAGCTGGGGCAGGCGAAGCTGGCAAGTTCATCAAAGGGGAACCTGTCACTGGAACAGCAGAAGGGGCAGGATTCACATGGATTACAGTAGGAGTGGTTGTTGTAGGACACACTGGAGGGCTAGGTGAAGTAACCGGATTGTCATACAGA
This sequence comes from Tetragnatha versicolor, assembly GCA_024610705.1. Taxonomy (NCBI): domain Eukaryota; kingdom Metazoa; phylum Arthropoda; class Arachnida; order Araneae; family Tetragnathidae; genus Tetragnatha; species Tetragnatha versicolor. Next base: position 55,188,751 of record JANDEH010000010.1, on the reverse strand, counting down.
TCGTCAGACAATGTCCTTTCTGCTGCATTATTTTGAGCAACACTGTGGTAAATCCTAATGTGGACCCTGTTTCTTCGGTATGAGACACCATTAGAGGCTAGAATGTGGTAGGATCTGGGTTGCGGCCCTACTTGATCAACTTTTCCTCTGCACCACTTGTTGTGATTCAGGAAGATGACCTCCTGACCCACCTCTAAAGGCTGAAGAGGGTGAGAATGGATGTAATACTTGTGTTGTCGTTGTTGACGGCGATGAAGCTGCTGTTGCACTTCCCGGCAGCTGTAGTGTGGGGTCAGCTGTGACGGAAGGGTAGGTATCAAGGTTCGAATACGACGACCCATTAGAATTTCAGCGGGGGATGGTAACCCATCCATGGGAGCGTTTCGGTATAGAGATTAGTGAAAACGTCACTTCCGGTTTCTTGTTTTGTTCGGAAACGTTGATTCGATCCGTGATTGGTTACATACGGATCCGTACTGTCCGTACAGTTCACGGAACGAATCACAGACTGAATTTACGTTTCCAAACAAAACAAAAAACGTCACACTAATCTCGTCTATTCCATCAAGACAAGGTGAACATCTCTGTTATCTTGCATCGCTTTTGTCAAGCCAGACTTTACCGTCTGGACACACCTTTCCACTTGTCCATTGGAACGGGGATAACCAGGGCTGGTGGTATTAAGGGAAATGTCCCAGTTTTTACAGAAAACTGTGAACTCCTTAGAATTGAAGGGGGGTCCATTGTCTGACACTATTTCCTCTGGGATCCCAAAGCGAGCAAAGCATGTCTTGAGAGTATTGATGACAGATGTAGCCGTAGTTTGATGGAGATGTTGCAGTTCAATATACTTAGAGAAGTAGTCTATCAATAGGATATAGGTTGTTGATCCCAAGTGAAAGAAATCTACCGCAACTTTCTGCCAAGGTCGAACTGGTAATTCTCTATCCATTAGAGGCTCTTGGATATTTTTCTTTTGGTTAAGTTGACAAATATGACAGTGAGAGACAAGATTTTCAATCTCCACTGTTATACCAGGCCAGTACAAAGATTGCCTAGCTAGGTTTTTGCAGGTGACAATACCTCGATGGCCAATGTGTAGTTGTTGCAGAATGTTCTTGCGGCAAGTCTTAGGAATTATGAGTCTTTGCCCTCGACAAATTAATCCATCTTGTATATGAAGTTCAGATTGTATGGGCCAATAGGGCTTGGCGAGTTCGTCCACTTTCTGTTTACTTCTTGGCCAACCACCAAGAATCTACTTTTTGAGACATTCCAGCTCCTGATCAGTCAGTGTCTCTTGTCTAAGTTCATCTAGCTTGGTTTGCGAAGCTTGAACGACAACAGCTACCATGAGGAGCACATTATCAAGATCAGAAGTAACCACTGGTAGTGATGGTAGAGGGGCTCTTGAAAGGGCGTCTGCAACCGCTAGCTGTTTTCCAGGAACATGAACTAGGGTACAGCTATACCTCTGTAGTCGAAGCAACAAACGTTGCAATCTGGGTGATATTGCATCAAAAGACTTGTGAACTAGTCCTAAGAGCGGTTTATGGTCAGTCTCTATTTTGATGTGTCTGCCATATACGTAGTAGTGGAAATGTTCACATGCATGGACAATCGCCAACAGTTCCTTCTCAATTTGTGAATATCTTGATTGTACATCAGAAAGGGTTGCTGATGTGAACACTACAGGTTTATCATCCTGAAGCAGCACTCCACCAAGTCCAAACGAGCTGGCATCCACAGAAAGCACCACAGGTTTGTCTTTGCTGAAGAACTGAAGCACAGGATTTGTTTGAAGCAACTTTTTGACTCTTAGGAATGCTTGGTCGCACTGTGAGTCCCATGACCAACTAGTATCCTTCCTGAGCAGGTTTCGCAAAAAGGATGTTTCTTGTGAGAACTGAGGAACGAATTTCATGAGATAGGTAGCCATCCCCAAAAATCTCATGAGGTCTTGCTTGTTGCTAGATGTAGGGTATTCTGATATGGCCTCTATCTTATTGGGATCGGGTGACAGTCCAGATGTTGACACGATGTGTCCCAAATATTTCAATTCAGACACAGCTATCTGCATTTTATCCTTATTTAGTTTAAGGCCTTTTTCCCTAGCTGTTTGAAGTACAGACTTTAATTTTGAATAATGGTCTTCCAGAGACGCACTATGAAGGATGATGTCATCAAAGTACGGATGGACATCAGGTAAGTCCTCAAAAACATTGTCCATTGCCATTTGGAAAACTTCGGGTGCTGTGCAAAGTCCAAACGGAAGAACATTGAATCGGTACCTCCCAAAAGGAGTGATGAAGGTGCATAGGTCAGCACTTGATTCATCTAGTTGAATTTGATGAAAAGCTGTCTTTGCATCAAGGAGGGTGAAGAAGCGCGAGCCTTCCATTTTTGACAGCAGCTGCTCTTGGGTAGGGATCTGATAGTGATGTCTTTTTATGAATTTATTAAGATGACGAGGGTCGAGACAAATTCTGATAGAATTATCCCTCTTAGGAACAATGACAATGGGATTCACCCAAGCAGTAGGTTTTGTAACTTTCTCGATGAACCCATTCTGTTCCATTTGATGTAGCTCTTTAAGAACCCTCTCCTCCAAAGCCAAAGGAACCTTCCTTGGTGCTGCAACGATAGGAGTAGCCTCTTCATCCAAAATGATTTTGTGAACACCAGGCAAGCGACCGTGTCCTTCAAACACATCAGCATATTCGTTGATCAAGGCATGAATGTCTGATTTGGCACACATTTTGTTGACACTCAATGTTGGTTCAGGACATCCCCGTTGTATGGGAGGAGTACTAGGAACTTGGTTACGCTGAATTAATTTAAGATCTAGGCAAGCCTTAGCTCCTAGTATAGGTTGAACATTTAAGTCTACAATCATGAAGCTAAGCATAAAGCTTCTGCCAAAAATAGAGCATTTAAGTGTACACTCCCCAACCACTGGCAAAGCATCACCAGAGTAGGTGCACACAGTTATGGATGTGTGGGTTGGTCTTGGAGAGTTTTTGATTCTATGCAATGTCGAGAGTGGCAGCACATTCACTTGTGCTCCAGTGTCCAGTTTGAAGGTGACAGGAATGTCACTCACCATCATCTCTTGGAGCCAGTCGCTTGATTGAGTAGTTGATAAAGCTCCTATGTAGAGAGTATTAGAGTCAGTTGAATCAATTGCAGATACATGTTGTTTACGCTGCTTAGGCTGTCTGCAAACTGAAGAGACGTGGTTCTGCATTCCACAATTATGGCATGTCTTGCCATACGCTGGGCAGTGTCGAGGTTCATGTCTCGTGCCACACCTGGAACATGGACGAGGCCTGTAGTTTTGCCTGTTAGAACCAAAATCCTGCTTACTCTGATGCTTGTTTGAGCCAAAATCTTGGTTGGATGTCTTGCCTTTTTTCTTATGGTAGTTCACATCACGGGTTTTAATTGCATCTATTTGTGATGGGGCTTGCATGGCAGTCATGGCTGTAGAATGAAGCCGTGACATTTCCACAGACTTGCAAATTTCTATGGCTTTCTGGAGATTTAAGTCAGGTTCTCTTAGAAGACGCTCTCGCACTGAATTGTCCCTTAGGCCATGAATCAACCTGTCTTTAACATTACGGTTATACATAGGCGCCGACTCCATAGGGTTTGAGGGGGCTTGAGCCCCCCCAATGTTGGAAGAAGGGGGGCAAAGCCCCCCCAATATTTTTAGTAAAAATCTACCTATTTTCTATCATGAACTAAAGAAGGCAATGTATTGGACGTCATTCTTTTGGTCCCCTTCACTTGGTCTTCTCAAAGGTTCTCAAAATGACTTAAAACACTACTTTCAAGGGTAAAAATTTCAAAAAAAAATTTGGGGGAGGACCCCCAAGCCCCCCTCAAATTTTAAAATCTATATTGTACCGTTTTCCCCCGAAACTTCCGTGATTTTTGAGGTGTGATCCTTCTTTTGGGTAAAATAAGAAGAAAGAGTCTACAAAATGAATTTAAACACTTTTAGGGACAAATTTCCAAAATTTTTCTGAAGTAGAACCCCTAACCCCCTTTCAAAATTTTGCTTTTTATTCTACTATTTATTATTTTATTCTACTGGGTTTCTTTAAAAATTCTGCTTCTTTCACCATAGGCGCTCCAAGGGTGTCACCCAATAGGCTTCAAAACGAGATAAATGCTATTTTGTGGTGGAAATTTTCAAATTTTGGGGGGAGGACCCTCAAATATCGCTTCGCTTGGAATTTTCAATGTTTATAAAATTTGAAATTAATTTCAACAAAATTAATATCAAATGTGCAAGTCATCTAACACTTGAAGTAAAAAAGTACTCGTAAGTTAGGTACATCAGAAAAAATATTTAGTCAAAATCCCTCCTGAAACTAAAGTTTAGTTACGGCTCTGTGCCGTTGATTTTAAAGGCGGTATAAATCCACTCATTCTTCAAATTTCAAAATTATTTCTGTGGAGGACCCCCAGCCCCTCTCGAAATTTTGACGTCTCTAATTGTAATATTTTCCTTAGAAATTCTATGTTTTACAAGGAACTGCTATGTTTTGGGGGAACCAAAAATTTCTCAAAATAAGCTGTAAACACTACTTTTTGAGGCAAATTTTAAAATTTTTTCTGGGGGAACTCCCCAGACCCCCTATTATACTTCGAGTAATTGTAAAATGTTAGTGAAATATAATTTGAGTAATTCCTTAGGGGTACTTTAGGAATAAGTTTATGGATGTTCAAAATCTTGGGGGGAGATGTCTAGCATTAGTGACGATCGAAAGTTTAAGGACCGCTGTTATATAAATAACTAATATCTTCCTTCATTGTCTAGTACTGGGCCCCCCCAATATTTCATAAAAGTCGGCGCCTATGCGGTTATATGCGATGTCGAAGTCACACTGATCTGCCAGTAACTTCAACTCCGTGACGAAAGAGTCCAGGTTTTGTTCAGGCTTTTGAATGATGTTATTAAAAACATAGGTGGCGAGCGTGACGTTTCTGTATGGGCGATAATGCTCGTCGAATTTGTCAAGGACTTGTTTGATAGTTCGAGTCTCACCAGGGGAGGAAAGTTGAAGGTCTGATAGTCTTTGTATGAATCTTTTCCTATCACATTGAGCAGTAGTGCAATTCTAGTTTCATGATCCTCCTTGTTGTATTTCACGGCTATTTCAAAAAGTTCAAAGGAGCGTCTCCATTCCGCCCAAGCTTTGGCGGGGTTGTCACCGGCGACAAAATTGTCTATTTTGATGAAATTATGGGCCATAATACGATTTTCACTTTGACACCATATAATATTTGATGTTTGTAGATGATTTAAGCTTACTAGTTCATAAGACGAGCAGATTGATTTAGATTGGGAGAAACATAACTTTTATTAGATGAGAGACAACGTGATGCGTGCTGTTTACATTTTATGCTTCTGACAACAATGCCAAGCGTTGCCACATGAAAGTATATAAGTTTACAAAATAATGTTGCCAACGAATGTTTGCAATACACAACACTAATCGAAAAAAAAGTTAAAATCTCGGGGATTCGCCCCTTATATCCCATTTTATCATGTCATAATTAAAGGGTAAGAAAAATATTAATGTAGCGACGCACAGTAAATTTATTATATTAAATTTAAATATTATTTTAAAGAGCTTATTTCACGTTAGCAACTAGATAGCATCTGTTTACATTCAAAATCGACCACAAATTCAAATTTACATTTTTTCCCGAATTTTAAAACGCGGTGGCTGAAGGTACAACCGTCCTTAGGTACAGCACTCTCCCCTATAGTTTTATAAGACTTTAAGTGATTAAGGCTAAAGAGCCTAATGTTGAATGACCGCTAAATATATTGTAAAAACACTAACTTTATTCAAACAACAACATAATACTAAAAGACTACTCAGGCCAAAAGGGCTAAAAACGAAGTGTATATTTGGACGGCCAAAACGGCCAGTGGCGCATGCGCTGTAGGTCTCGTGATGACGTAGCAGTCTCGGCGCTTAGTGATGGAACCAATGGTACGCCTAGCCGTGGAAGTTAGAGTAGAGTTTAGTTGAAAAATGGCCGTGCAAATATACAGTGCCGGCTAAAAATACCGCTACGTGCGGGAAAAGAGAAGAAGGTACAGTCGTAGAAAAAAAAGTGAGACAGTTCGCATTGTGAGCGAACTACTGGGTTATGATGATATTTTTTGTGTCATTTTTCATGATTTAACTTCTTCTTGAAAATAAATATAGTTTATGTCCTTAGGGGGTCGTCTACATATTAAACGAAGCACCAACTTTCGTTTTTCCTATGGGCGACATCAAATATTATTCCAGATTCTGAAAGAACACCCCCTAAAACCCTCCAAAACCAATTTTCATGTCATTTGGTCCCCAAATAAAGCCAGGAGTGGGGGGTTGAAGTTCGTCGAATTTACGTTGAAATCTCGTTTTTTAAGTTGAATTCTCGATTTTTATCCTTACAACCATCAACCCTGCACGAGAATTCAACGTACCCTACAACGTCAAATACAAACAAAGCCGCCTTTAGACCACGCGGTTCGCGACAGTGATTCTGCGACATGCGGTTCATGTTTAAAATTGTCTTTAACTCCTCAAAAGTCCAAGATAATGAAAACTGATGGTGAAATATCGTGGTGTTTGTTTACGGTCAAAATTCCCAATATTCCCCTAAAATTCCCGGTTTATTCCCAAAAATCCCGGGTTTTTTCCCGCCTCCCAAAAAAATGTGGAAATTTTACATCTCTACCGATTATACGAGGTTTTCGACTGACGCCATCGATATCATTATTAAATTTGGGTACTTGGAGAAGGGTTAGTACACAGAGTACTAGAACAGAGAGTCCGTCGCCATAGGCGCTAATGGAAATCGAAACGTTGGATGGGTTGGGTGGCGCTGCGATCGCATAACGTCACGAGAGGCGGGACGGAAAAGCCTGATTGGTTGAGAAAAACTTTTTCCTTCTCCTTCGAAATAGAAGATTGCGTGACAGCCAATCACAGGTTTGATCTCTCTGTCAATCATTTATAGTTCCTCGTGGCGCCCGCATTTTCACACATCCCAACGGTTTGGTCCTGACGAGCCTAGTGCGCATGCGTGTGGACTTATTTTAGCTGGTTTTTTTAGAAATTTTAATAAAACAATAAATCGGGGACAGAACCCACGACCTACCGCATGCAAAGCACGCCCGCTACCACTGCACCAGCGGGGATTCATTAATAATATTATTTATCCAAAGAAGATCCTTTTTTTCTCCCCGAGCATGCGCACTAAGCTCTTCTGGACCAGACCGTTGGGATGTGTGAATATGCGTGGCGCCCTCAAACCCATACAACTTTTGAATATATCGTGTTGGACCCTCTGTTAGGATTTTTCTCTGTGGGTTAGTACTAGAGATGTAAAGGTGGGGGAGTAAACCCGGTTTTTTGGGTTTATTCCCGGTTTAAACCACTGCCTTTAAACCCGGTTGTTTTGGTTATGGGGTTTATTCCCGGGATTAAACCCGGTTTTTTCCCGCCTTTATATCTCTAGTTAATACCCTTTAAAATTGAATTATTTGATTCAAAAATAAGCGAAATAAATAGGGTGTAGAAAATCCTACTATTTTAACGATTTTTTTGAGTTTTTACAGAGGTAATTACGCCCCCCGGGAGGGCGGTACTGCCGACTTTGGGAACAAGAGGCACTGAGCTATAAAACAAACTGGAGTGACAGCCTCCGATACTATAACAAAGCGATTGATCGCGTGCCAGCGCGGAAGGTATGCCCCGATTGCTCGCAGCAATCGGGGCATTCGGGACTGGCGCAAGTTCAGACTTGCGTATGCGCCAAGTTTTTAGCGTTAAAGATGACTAATATGGTAACCCTAACTCATGTTAAAAGAGTCATTTGGCTTCTAAATGTGCCGCTAAACAGCCTAAAATCGCCAAGCATACGCAACTCTGAACTTGCGCCTCGGGACTAAAAGCAATTGGGGCAATCCAAGACCCTCTATATACATGGCCACCCAACTCCGGACGATGACGTCAAACGTGAGTGAAAATTGCCATGTTAAGTCTATGGAGTGACGTCAAAGATGAGTGAAACTTATGACGTTGCACGACCGAGTTGGGAGGCCTGGGCAATCCCCGCATGACCATCTTTTAATCCGATCATGCCTGTTTTTTAAAATATTATGAGCAAAATTTAGAATGGTCGTTTCATTATGTGCATACAACTGTGCTAACAGATGAGGGAAATTAAAAGAAGAAGGAAATCCTTTCCGCTGTGTGATGCGGTTTCGGCACGCTAACTAGTCACTCCAGTTTGTTTTATAGCGAGGTGGCAAGCGAAGTAAAAGATTTTTTAAGGGTAGAAGGCGGCTTTAGACCACGCGGTTCGCGACAGCGATTCTGCGACATCCGGTTCGCGACAAAAAATTGACCCTCTTCCCTTAATTGAACAGCGCCATCTTTCGAGAGGTCGCTGAGTTACTGCGGTTGTCGAAATTCCCGAAAACCGCGGTAGATTGAAGAATCTGTTCCATTATTTTCCCTTGCGTCTGCGTCTCCGACATTAGTTTTACAATCGTTGGCATTGCCTCTGAGCCAGGTTTACAAATAATAAATATTCTGTTCCGGCAGCCGTCGTAAGATTTTACTAAAAAATTAAATGTCTAAAATATATGAAAGATCTACAATTTTTCTATCGGTTTTAAAATAATTGAAAAGCAATAAAAAGATCTGTAGAAGTTTGACTTTTTGTTAATCATACTAGACTTACTTCGGTGAACAGCTCATTTAAATTTAAATGCAAACATTATAGAGAAACTGAAAACGAAACTTTTGACGTTACGGCAATATCCAATGGTGTACACTGATTATTTAAATCCTAAGTTCTACTCACCTTCTAAGTAAGTCCATTACCTTTATGTAAAGAAATGAACTTAATGCCAATATTATTGTTACATTTGTTTACTTTTTTGGGCGTGGAATACAAAACTACCGTTATACTTACCTCATTCAATGAAAATTGTGCTTTAAGCTGAAAGATGAAACGAACCCCCATATTTCTAATAGAATACCGTAAAATATGCTAACTTTTGTCTAGCCATATCACAGTGTTTCGCCTTTATCAAGCTAGGTGGACAAAAGTCACACTTCTAAACTTCGATAAATGAGTAATAAAATAAGGTAACTAACATCTGGCAGAGTGAGAATTCAAGGTTATTTTATGTTTATTCTTCAAAGGTTTTGAGTTTCAAGATTTGAAATATGACTAACTGGAAAGCGCGCCTGTTCGATTACGCTAGATGTGTTTACATAACAATTTCAATAGACTCTAGCAGGGGTGGCACAGCTTCGATAAGAGTTAACCAGCCGCCATGCTTACCAACAGCTCAAATGATGACACACAACAATATATATCTAATTTGAGCTGTGGGTAAACATGGCGGCTGATCGACTCCTATGGAAGCTGTGCCGCAGGGGTTGTTATTAACTTTGAAAGGTGTATCTTATTAATGAGGGTATGTACTAAATTGTTTGGCAAACTGTTACTATCTCAGCATTTTTAATCATATTAAAAACTGTTAAACGCTTAACTGTTAACTTAAAACTGTTAAACGCTTCCACGCCACAGGTCCGGGGTTCAAATCCCGGGCTGGGCAGGGTCCACTCAGCCTTTCATCCCTTCAGTGGGTCGATAAACTGAGGACCAGGCATGCTTGGGAACTAAACACTGGGGGTCTCGCGTTGTGCTGACCACCTAACCGGGACATTTGCCTAGCACCCCAGGCCCCACGGTCACGAAAACGAAGATGGGCATCGTAGGCCTTGGCCCACTAGGGCTGTTGCGCCGATGGTTTAGTTTTTTTAGTTTAGTTTTTAAAAACTGTTAAACTTGTATGAAAACTAAGAGTTAGTTTTCTTTGTTTCACTACTTTAATGGAGAAAAAGTGGGGCTAATGAAGCGAATCCGGCCCGTAGATTTTAGTCGCCAAATTTTGGCGATAGCGGTGGCGATCGCGGTTTGTTTCTGGTCCTTCTCTCTCCTAGAGGTTCTCTCCGACCCCACCGGTTCCTCCATGGCAACCCCGCTGCTTTCTTATCGCTTCTTCTTAGCCACGCCCGGCCCCGCCTCATCCAAGCCTATCGATGCTGTGTCCTTGGGTTTGACAGTTCCTTATCAAAATTCAGTGGTTTGAAATTTATAAATGATTGGACCTCGCTTGTTTTAATTTAATTAAGCATTCTCAATGCTTTTTTGCCCCTTGCCATTTCTTTTCGCTGTGGATGCTGCTGTTGGGAGGTCGGGAGAATTTTGCTCTGCTGCACCGACAAAGGAGTAAGCTTTAACGGTCCATCTTCGGCATTTCAGGTACCAAATTTCTTGGATTTCTCTATGATTGCTAGATTTTCTCAGCTGTGATTCCAATGTTCTCCAAGAGTTATTGCAAATGCAAGTTCGTCTTGGTCAGCAATTTCTTTTGGTGATACCAGTCTCATGAGTACATGCTTCTGTACGCTGAGAACATGCTGGGGTACCAACAGGGTTAAGGATCAATTTGATTCTTGTCCTGCTGAGTACGTTTGGATAGAGCTCCGTCTCACCAGCTGAGAAAATGCTATCATTCATCGAGATGTGCTCGAAATTGTACCCGCCCCAAGAGATGGATCCTCCGGCTGCTTCGGCGTCCGTTGACCCATCCACCTCAACCTCCGCGGATTCTCCCGTAGCATCAACGTTGTAATCTCCCCGGCGTGACATCAGTTTTTGTTTGGATTGTATCCCCTTTCAACGCAATCGGATTACTTAGAAAAGGTAAGATCGCTGTTTTTAGCGATTTTTTATTAATTTTTCCATTCTGTCACCAAGCATTCTGCTTGGCGACAGAAAAAAATCGCCAAATTCACCTATGGGCCGGATTCGCTTCATTTACCGAAAGTGGTATGTACCCAGGCTAAATTTTTAATAATTCATTCTTTTACTATTTCTCTAAGTTATGATTCTAATTATAACCTGCACAATTTAGTAGGGGAGACTGGGGATGGATGGGACACCTTCAATAAATCTTAAATTTATACAACGAAAACTAAATTTTTAAAAATTATTCTTGGAAAAAGTGTCCCATCCCTCCCTGATCTCCCCTGCAACTAGTTTTAATTAATTTTTTTCTTCAGAACTTCATTCGAATTTCTTAAATCAAGTTTTTTAACGAGTGCCTCTAACACGAATAGAATGTTAGGAATGCACGTCTTTTTGCATTTATTTTATCTAAATTTAACTTAAATAATATTACTAAAGACTTTGAAATAGATTTAGAGGTGAAATTGGCCAAATATTCTTTTAAAACCAATATTCTTATTAAATTAAGTGGATTTCTGTTGAGAGTCAAAGAAAAATTTTTTAACTAAAAATAAAACCTGGTTTAGAAGATCAATATTTTCTATTTCATGTGTCTTCTATTTGCTTTTAACTTTTAAGTTATTTCTTTGACAGGGGTGCATCTAGAGAGTAATTGGGGCCGAAAACGGCCCCTTCACAAAATTCCAATCCTCAAAAACATCCCTTCACAAAATTCCGGTTCCCAAAAACAGACTTTAATCAAGCTATATGCACTCGCTAAGTGTAGTTTTATTAAAAAATAAAAATATATTTACAGAAATAGGACCTTTTTTTAGAATGGAATATTATTTTCACAAAATTCAATACCGTTTTTCACAAAATCCAATGCCGTTTTTCACAAAATTCCCAAAAATGGCCCCTAGCAAAAAATCCTGGATGCTCCCCTGTTTGAAGACGTTACTCATGCAGGAAGGCCTCAAAGAGAATTCGAGGAGTTGTCATTCAAAAATCGGAAGCTCCGGAGTATAGTTTAGAAAAATATTAGAGTAAAAATCGTTAATTTCTAAACGTTTTACTTATTTAACATTAAATGCTATTCAAGTTAAAAATTTGAATTTTTCCTGTAATTTCATTATGACAAAATCATGGTGTATAATTTTCTTCCTATCTATCTAATACATAGTTTCCTGTTGCCTTTTCATTTATTTTAAATATTATTATTTATGTGTGTGGCTATTATTTTATTTATGAATCTTTAGAACTGGTCTCAGGTATTCGTAACCCTAAAATTTACTTCATAAATTGGGGTGTTCAGGAATTTAAACATGATTTTTTATTAGTATTGTTGTTTACATATGTTTAAAGCTTTAATTTTATAAAAGTATTTGACATCCTGAATTTTTTTAAAGTATGTAACAAATTTATTTATTAAAAAGCAAAACAATCCAAGTTTGGAAATATTTTCTTTTTCTATTCTTTTATTGTATTTTTATTTGCAGGGGTTTTTTGGTAATTGAAGAATCGATAAAAATCTAGAAGTGGGTTCGGATTAGCGCCTTTCAGCGAATTTTTAGTCGCCAACTTCATTTTGATACTTAGGTGCACTTTGGCGCTACTACTTCGCTTGGCGTTTGAACCCACTTCTAGATTTAAGCCGAAAAATCTTTTAAAGACGTTTTACACCCCAAATATTGTCTTGTACAAAATAAAGTTATATTTCTTGGTTTCAATGTTTTCACTGTTCCCCTTAAAAAAAGTAAATAAAATGAATATTAAAAGTGATGTAGAAAATCAAAATTACAGTAATATATTTGTTATGATAGTTTCATAGAAGAAATTCGACATTTAAAAAATTATCACCTACCAAATCTCAAAAATACTCTTTATAGAAAAACCCACTAAGTTTTTCTTGCACATTAGTCTGAGTAAATAATATTACTTTTATTCATAACTTCAGTTGTAATGTGAATTTTTTAATGCGGTTTGTATTAAAATAAGTAAAATTGAACGAGGTTCAATGAATGTGTTTTCAAAAAATTTGATAATTTTTAAGATTTTAGTGCTTTATAGCCCGTTAATGCGGCTACTAAGTCAAAAAAAGCTTTATTATCTCATTAAGTTATCAAAAAAGTTGTTAGTTGTATTAGAAGAAACACTGTGCATCGGATAGAGATTCTACGTGCTGTGTTTGTAGCGATAAAAATATTATGATTATCACTTTTATTTAGTACTATTGTAAACATGGGGCATTGTTTTCATGCTATCCTAAAATATGATGACTATGAAGCTTCCAAATAAAATAGCATTAAAATGTTGAATACATTTCTCTTACCTCATTTCTTTAGAAAGACTAAACTACATGATTCCAAACAGCTAAGTCATATTTTTTAATCAAAGTCGTAAAACTATTTTCAATGCCATTGTTTTGTTTCACTTCGTTATTTGGCAATTAATATTGAATATTTATCACATTGGGGTAACATCCGATGTAGGGACCATGCACCATAAAACCCAAAAAAACCAACCTCATTGGGTTACCTTTGAACCTGTTAGGAACAAGGAGCTGTTCTCTTTGGGTATCACAAAAAATTTCTCAAAATAAACTAAAACCACTTTTCTACCATATAAGGCAAATTTACAAAATTTTCAAAATAACCCCATACTCCCCATTATTGCTTTAAATAATTGTTAAGTTTTAACATAATGTGGAATCATTAGGGGGTACATTAGTTAACGCTTATAAATGTTAAGTCAACCCCCTGAAACAAATCTGGTTACTGATCTGGTTAACAACTTTTATTTGCTCTTAAAGTGAAAAAAAACAACCCCATTAGGAAAAATTTTATATTTTTAAAGATATCTTCAACACTAAGTTTTCTGGCGCATAATATCCTGATGTGGATCATGTGCTAAACATTTTAGTGGTGAGGGGGGGTTCAATGGTGTAGCTATTAGAAAATTTCGTAGGTGAATTTTGAAATTTCAGGTTTATGTAGAAGTTTTGTTCTTTCCTAAGGAAGACGCAAAATTAGGGAAAGATGTCAAAATAGGAGAAATAGACTCACATGAGGGATATATAAAGTCGTAATTACCCCCTTAGCTCTGCCTCTGAGTCCACAAAAACACTCATGTCCCTTTTCAATTTTATAACGGCCCCTTCACAAAATTCCGACCCTCAAAAACGGCCCCTTCACAAAATTCCGACACTCAAAAACGGCCCCTTCACAAAATTCCGATCCTTAAAAACGGCCCCTTCACAAAATTACGGTTCCCAAAAACAGACTTTAATCAAGCTATATGCACTTGCTAAGTGTAATTTTATTTAAAAAAATTATATATTTACAGAGAATTAGGACCTTATTTTAGATTGAAAATTATTTTCACAAAATTCCCAAAAACGGCCCCTGGCAAAAAATCCTGGATGCACCCCTGCTAATTGACATTCATTACTTGCTTAAAAATAATGCTTGCATAATGCATACCTCTAAAAACTGTTTAATGGTAGAGTGGTGTTTTATATATAGTGATTTGGTTAAAAAATACCCTTTGGATTTTATTCAAATCATTACATTAAAGTACATCTCTATTTTAATTTCAATGTATGCTTGGATACAACCTATAGTGTATTTTCTCTCACTCCATGTGGGTTCATCAGATTAAAACCCTGGATGGAGTGAGCACTCCTCACTCAAATAGCGACAAGAGTTCAACTGCCCACCATTTTGGGGAACCGGCAACTCAATCCAAATCGAAAGCGGCACCAAGAAAAAGGATGTCGCTACTTGGAGCAAATAGTGCTCGCTCCATCCAGGGCCTTAGATCAGATCAGTATTGGGAGTAGAAGGATGTATCCTTTTTTTAAACACTGTTATATCTTTTTCTATTGAAGTAGCTTTATTTGTTATTTAATCACAAATTCATTTTTGTTTTTAGATAATGAGTTGCAATATTATTCATCATCTAACATTCTCAGTATGGTTCACCTTGTGCTTGTGTTCACTTGTGAGTGGCTTTTATGTGCCTGGAGTAGCGCCGGTTGAATTTAAAAGAGGTGACAATATTGATGTTAAAGCTGTGAAAATGACTAGTACCATGACTCAACTTCCTTATGAGTATTATTCTCTTCCTTTCTGCCGTCCAAAGAAAGGGGCCATTGTATACAAATCTGAAAATTTAGGTATGTTTGTATCCAAAAGATATTCATCAGTTATGGAACAAGCTTATTGATTGGAAAGCTTAACACTTTGTTTTGCAGGGGAAGTTCTCAGAGGTGACAGAATTGTAAACACTCCTTATGAAGTTTTAATGAAACAAGACCAGTCTTGCAGACTTTTATGCAACAGTCCAAAAAGCCCTTTGAATTGGTCAGTTGCAGATTCCAAATTAGTAGCTAATAGAATTCAGCATCAATATTATGTGCATTTGTAAGTTTCATCATGATTTTAATTTCTTTTCACCATGTTAGTTTTATATTATTTTCCTTGTTAAAAGCTAGCTTCAATAAGTTACTTAAGTTACAAAGAATTTGGGGCAGCTAGGACCACAGAGTACTGGAACAGAGTCTGTGGCCATAGGTAGGGGTCTAAAAAATCGATCGATTTGATTCCGGAATAGATTCTTGAGGTTCGATTCTTGGATTCGATTCCAACCTGGAATCGATTCCTTAGGTCCAGAATCGAACTTATCTATTTTAATTACAAATCCAAGATAATTAGTAATTAATATTAATTTAATTACTAATCAGTAAAATATTAATTAATTATCGACATACTAATTAATTAGTGAACAAAATTGTTTATTATCTGTATTAGAAAATTAAGTACGATTCCTAGGATTCGATTCCTGCTGAAAAATACTAATTAATTATCAAAATACTTATTAATTAGTGAACAAAATTGCTAATAACTATCAGTATTAATTAGAAAATTAAGTAAGATTCCAAAGAATCGATTCCTGCTGGAATCGATTCCTTAAAATGTTCGATTCTTTGGTATCGATTCCAAGGTATTCCTTTCCGATTCGATTCCGGAATCGATTCTTTCAGAAATATTTAGAACCCTAGCCATAGGTTTTAATGGGAATCAAAAACTTGGAGGGATGTGGGGCTTTTTTGGCGCTGGGATCGCATCTACATCACGGGAGGCGGAAAAAAACCTGATTGGGCAAGAAAAACTTTTTCCTTCTCCTTCGAAAATAGCAGATATGTCACAGGTTTGGTCACCAAAATCTCTGTCAATCATTTATAGTTCTTCAAGGCGCCCTCACATCCATCCATAATTTAAATATATTATTTTGGACCCTCTGTTAGGATTTTTCTCTGGCTAGGACTGAAAGAGTTTTACAAACATGTAATTTGTGATGAGAATCAAAATTATAGCAACTCTACAGACAATGGAGTTTTTATGCTAAATTTTAAGTTATACTTCAAATATATTTATAAATGGCATCATTTAATATTGGGTTGTCCCATAAGTTCTGTTACTTTTTACGAAGTTTTGTCTTTGAAAAATTTTTATGAAAAACTGGTAATAGGTGGAGATTTCAAACAAAAAGGATTTTGATATATGCATATTTATGAACATAATGTGTGATTTTTGTAGTTCTCGTGATATTATTTCGATTCAAAATGGCGGTTTGAAAAAAAGACCAAAAACGACGATTTTTGCGTAATTTTTTTCTTTTGTTTAAAAAACTAGGAAGAACGCATAATTCATGGCTAAAAAAAGTTTTACTGTATATTTGAAATGTTAAGATTAAGATGTCATAGTTTCAAGATGATTCGATAAGTTTAAGGTAGGAAATTTTAACTTTAAAACTTCATATATCGGCAATTTCACGTGTTTTTTAAAGCACACCTATTGTTTTTCTAAGCAGCTGGTATGAAGCAAATTAAAGGCAGATGTTTTTTAAACAATAATGCTTGTTTTAACGGTTTAAACATAGAAAGCCTCTTTTCATAATATCGTTGAATTTATTTATTTCTAAATCCCAACGAGTTGTTTTTATTGTAGATTTTTGGTATATGAATCAAATAATTGCTTTGTTCGCTTAGCATAAGTTCAGCGAGTGTAATTCTGATTTGCATTGTGCGCACTACTTTCTGAACTTAAGTTCAGATATAATTTAACATACTGCATATTTTGAATACTTGGTTCTTTCCTTAGCTTTTTTATTGATTTTGATGCTTTTTTCGTGAAAATTTCTTTGAAATGACTAACATTACTGAGGTAAGCTTTTTGCAAAAGATGTTATGTTTGAGACCGAAATTTCCTAAGTTAAACTAATCGAATCATCTTGAAACTATGACATCTTGAACTAAACATTTCAAACTTACAGTAAAACTTTTTTTAGCCTTGAATTATGCATTCTTCCTAGATTTTTAAACAAAAGAAAAAAATTGAGGGAAAATAGTCGTTTGCGGTCTTTTTTTCAAACCACCATTTTGAAAAGAAATAATATCACGAGAACTACCAAAATCACACATTATCTTTATAAATACACATAAATCAAAATCCCCTTTGTTTGAAATCTCCACCTATTGCCATTTTTTCATAAAAAATTTTCAAACACAAAACTTTGTAAAAAGTAACAGAAATTATGGGACAACTCAATAAAAAGGAGTCAAAAGGGAAACAATATTTAGTATCCCTATTTTTGATTCATTGAACAGAACTAAATATTTTAATCTAAAATAACCTTTACCAGAATCTAAAAATTGGCCTTTTCATTTACTGATAAATGAACAATTTTTACCTCTTTGCCGGTAATTGGTGGGATTTGTTAAGGCTTTTTTAAAAATGATTTTTTTTCCTTTTCTAGGTGTAACACTCAAGGGCATTCACTTTTTTTAAGACCTAAAAATTTTAATATAATGTTGAAAAAGATATTGATTAACCAATATCAATATAAATTTTACTTTTAAAATAACTGAATTTGCTAATTGATTTCTTTTTCAGATTAATTGACAATTTACCTTGTGCAACAAAATATGATTTGTTTGATGGTCAGCCACAGTTTGAGCATGGGTATAGGTTAGGCTTTGTAGAAAGAGGAGTTGTAAGTTTCAAAATTTTTTACATTCTGTGTAATACCTGTTGTTATACTTGTTAGAGCTAGTTTTAAAGAGAAGTTTATATAAGTTTCTTTTTTAAATATTTTATGAGAAATTATGTAACCACTTTCTTAACCCCTTAACTGCCACGGAAATCCGCAGCAAGTGGCTCTCCAGTACCAGCGTTTTTCTAGCGAAAGCGCGTTTCCATTTCAACGAATACACTACTAAAAATACTGCTTATTTCATTTACAATAAGAAATTTCACTTGCTCAATGCTTCCAATATCATTTGGAACCCGATTCATCAGGAGCTAGAGAAAAAATTTTAATAATCAAGAAGAATAATAAATCAATCCGTTATTAGCATTTTTCTTTATTCCTGGAAGTCAAACAAATTCAGAACAAATAAAAATATCTTTTTTACCTAAAGGGAACTAAAATGGAAGTGATAGAAACAAAATATTGTATAAAAAAGAAAAAACTAAAAAAGAAACATAGTCGATGACCTACCCGCTTTATTTTTATCGCTGTACCAGAAAAAAAAAGCTGTTCCAATTCAGTCCCCCTACTTCTAAGAAATGAGTAATTCCTTAGAAAACACTGTCAAGGTCATTCCTAGTAATATTTTTGATAAAAACGCAGTGCAACAGATGGAACTTTTAAAGACCGTATACATACGCCCTTGGCACTTAACGCTCGGGATTTTCCAACCGTATGTTTACGTCGACGGCAGTTAAGGGGTTAATATATGTGCACTAGGGTGGCCCACTTTTCTATGGGAAAAAACAAAGTGTTATGAAATTGCCACGGCACCCCCTCAATTTTTTAGACCTACAGAGAAAACTATTCAGGCAAAGTATAGGCTCTGTACCTTAATTAGAAAGCGATGACCAAGAGGAGTAAAAAAGTCCAAATTCGAAGATTTTTATACAAAATAACTAAAAAACCAAAGATAAAACCCTCACATTTTGTTCATGATTTTGTTTATAGGAAACTACTAACGTTATAGATATAATGTTCCAGGTTTTGTTTTTTTATCACCTTTATTTTGGTTGTAGTAATTGTCTAATGTCCAAAGAACTTCTGTAAAGTTGCTTTTCCTGCATTTTTAAACAGCTAATAACTCTAGAACTATACAACTTAAAAACCTGAAATTAGTTCCATTTTGTTTGTTAATTTTTTGTCTTTGATATAAAATGCATCATGACCCTTATTTTCAAAAAGTTTTTTTCAAAATTTAAAAAAAGGGAAAAAAATTTAATGGAAAAACTTTTTTTGAAAAAATATTAATGGCCTTTGAACTCTTAAAATGAACATTACTACCAAATTTCAAGTTGAAAATAAAATTTAATCATGTATAAAAAAATAAAAATACTTGAAATTTAGGTAAGTCCCTAAACTATCCCTAAAATTATACAACAAGAGCAATTCACTCATGGAAAATTCATAAAATCGCTTGAGGGTGTCCATATGACTTAAAACATGCAAAAAATTTCAAATAAAAAAAATTTTTCATTAAATTTTTTTTTATTTTTGAAAAAAAATTTATCATGATTGAACTTTTTGGTCATGATTCACATTAAATCAAAGACAAAAATTTAAAACAAAATGGAACTAATTTCATGTTTTTAAGTTGTATAGTTGAGTTATTAGCTGTTTTAAAATGCAGGAAAAGCAACTTTACAAAAGTTCTTTGACATTAGAAAATTATTACAACAAAAATTAAGGTGATAAAAAAACAAAACCTGGAACATTATATCTATAACGAATGTAGTTTGTTATAAAAAAATCATGAACAAAATAAGAGGGTTTGATCTTTGCAGGGATGTTGCGGCTGCGCCAATTGCACCATACTTCGCCAAATCCTAATTCATGTACTAAACTGCTACAAAAACCGTATTTTGAGCAAAATTGCGCCAAAACTGCGGCAATTTACGATTTTCTCAAAATCGAATTATCAAATTCTCCTCACACGCGAAGAATACCTTCATCCTTGGGAAAAAAACTCAAATCGCGCGTCTATGGAATCTTTTCCACATTTCTACCACTTGAATTCAAAACCAAAACCGATGACGTCAGCTCAATTTGCTGTTAAGTCAGTTGAAAAGTCGAAAAATCGCGATTTTTCGCAAAAGTTTCGTTTTTTTGCGAAGTGTTCCGTTCTTCCCCACGACTTTCGTGGATGGCCGCGGGTGCCGATTCAAGTTGGCTGCTTCTTGCGTCGTTGTGACTAGAAAAAAAACTTTACCGTGGTCCGAAACCCACTAGTCCGGTGTTCCGGAAGTCGGGAAAAATATATATTTTTTCGGGTTTTTTGCGGGGTGTTCCGTTATTCCCTCGACTTTCGTGGACGGCCGCGGGTGCCAATTCAAGTTGGCTTCTTCTTGCGTCATTATTGTGATACAGAAAAAACAATTTTACCGTTGTAAGAAGGCCACAAGTCTGGTGTTCCGAAAATCGGGAAAATAGCGATTTTTCGCGACAGTTCCATTTTTCCGCGACTGCTTTTCCTACGGACGTCTTCAACGGCGGTGCAGAAAAACAACTTTTTTTGGTCAGAGCAGCCTGAGAAGTCTAATAAGATTATTTTTTCCAGTATTTTCAACTTAAGAGGATTTTCTAAGTTGTAAATTTTTATTGAAAGGTCGCTTTATAGCAACTTAGATTATTATAGTGTTTTTTATCTGATTTAAGATTATTATCGGATTTTATTATTATTACTTAAATAATTATTCTGTTAACTAATTTCCTTAATTTTTATTTCATTTTGACTTTTAAAGTGGCTTTAAAACCTGATTCAGGATAGGAATATAATTGGCATAGTGTGTGTTTTGGGCTGTGTAAAAAATTTCTCTTAAGTAAAAAAGTACTCCTTGAATTGTTTAAAACACTCCTTGAAAATTCCTGGAATACTTCTTGATTTTGATTTCTAAAAATTTGTATAAACCCTGCATTTGGCGTTTTTGTTATTAAAATTAAAAATTGTATTGAAAACTATTATCATTAACAATAACATTATTTTAAAAATTAATTAAAAGTTTGTTCAGAATTACCATTTAACTTTTATTTTATGATAAAATGGCTTATCAGAGGTTTATAAATCTGTTTTGTGAAGGTACTTTTTTCTCTTTTTTAAATTTATAAATGCTCCTATTTTTAAATGGTGAATTTTCTAAGGTACCTTTATTTAAAGGGTTGCAATTTTGCTAAGACAGATCTCTAGCTGTTCAAACACCTGTTTTTTGCGTAGTTCGTCTTATAAATTTTTAGTAGTTTACTTAATCATGCATTGTTTTAAGATTAATAGTTGGGATAAATTATCAGTATATTTTAGTAACAAGAACTATTAACCCTGCTATGGATTTTAATTTTGGTTGTTGCAAAAAATGGATTCGCCCTGTTCCTCCTTTAAAATAGATAAGTTGCTACAAAATTTAATATCGGCTGCTACAAAAATGGTTTATTCTGCTACAAATTTTTAATTAAGCTGCTACAACTTTTGAATTTAGCTGCTACAAACCGCTACAAATTTTAAATTTAGCTGCTACAAAATGCTCAAAGTTGTGCAACATCCCTGTCTTTGGTTTTTTAGTTGTTTTGTATAAAAATATTCGAATTTCGATTTTTTCACTCCTCTTAGTCATTGACTTCTAATTCGAATACAGAGTTGAAATTTTGGCTGTGAGCTTCTATTAGCTGTTCGAAAAAAGAGGGTGCCCAGAACTCTACCTGAAAAAAAAGTTTTTTGGGCCATCCTAATGTGCACACATTTTCATGCATCCAAAAACTAGTATGCTTGTATTTGCATAATTGGATATTGCCATTGACATAGAAAATTTATCACCGATGCTAAATGTTATAGTTCTATCTCTTTTGGAAGTTTCTAAAAGGTTTGTGAGACTTTAACTATCAGGTTTTAACACTGTTTAATGAAGTCTGGGACCATGGGTTCCTATTCAATTCTGAATCCTAATAGTGTACCCTACCCCCTCTTGAAGTTTGTACCATTATTAATGAGACACCCTGTATAACAGAAATGTCCTGGACACTTTTACTCAGTCTCTAGTACTTACTCTCTGAATTATTCCGTATTTTAAAAATGAAACTTTTTTTTTCAGCCTTACATTAATAATCATCTGAAGATAATCTTGAAGTATCATACACAACCTGGGCAAGTAGTTTAGTTACATATTTTGTCTGCTTTATCTTAAATACCTATCTAGGTTATGATCAACCTAGTTGGTTTTACAGGTGAATCTATCTCCTTTGATGAGCATCAAAGCAATATCCTTCAAACATTTTTAATTAAAATTGTTCAAGTTTCTTATTTTCTATACCAATCTTTTTCTGTTTTATACTAATAGTTTCACTATTATCACTACTGATATTTTTCTTTTCTAATCATTAAAATATGAAATAGGTGAGAGTTGTCTGTGTCTTAAGATGATTCTTATATACCAAATATAAAGGTATTGACAAAAAACAAGCCTAATTAACAGTGGTGCCAAGTTTCACAAAAAGCATTTAGTAAGCAGTAACCTTTGCCTATGGCCCCTGTCCTCGGGATCTAACTACATTACTATTTATTAGGGTGATCCCAATCTGAAATATCAACCCCAGAACTTTCGGATTTTTTCCCAATCTGAAGGTTTGCCGAGGGAACTTTCAGAACTTTTATCCGTCTATCGATAATTATTCGAAAAACATGTTTTATTTGTTTTAAACGTGTTTTTTATGTTTAAAACGTTTTATTTGTTTTTTTTACCTGTTAGAACTCATGCTCAACACAATGGACTGTATAAAAATCTCTCCTTTATTTACAAAAACAGGGTATATATACAATTTTAATACATACAGAAAAAGCCATCTAGAAATAATAAAAATATGTACAGAACAGCGCCATCTCACTAAATACACCAATCCCAAACATTACCCTCGACATAGAAATGATAAAAAAATCCATGAGTTTTAAAAATTTTAATTTGACTTTTCAAATGGAAATTAGATTAATAAAGCTATACTTTTAAATACAAACAGTTCGTTCTTTTAAATGATTTTTGTTAGTTTTCTTCACAGCATCATGCTCTTTATCACGGCGATTTGGTGGTTTGTACCCAAGCGTTATACTTGGCACCATCTTTTTAGGCTCTGGGTGATCCATACATGAAAATAGTAGGTTTGTTGCCTAAATAAAAGGAGCAACTTGCTAAAAATTACATGTGTTTTAAACAATGTTTTTTTGCTTTGTTTAAAACAAAGTGTTTTAAACTTAACAACCCTGTCACGCTCACATAAAAAAATCACATTCAGCTTGGTTCTGCGGTAGAAATAAAAACTGATTAAAAGTTGTGTTACTGATTTTGCTTACTGAGAAGGTTTCAACATTGTGCCTGCCTTTAACAGCACCTTGAGTGAAAGTTTTCGAGACTTCAAAAATACGTAATTTTTAATTAATGTCCGTGACACCATGATTTTCTATTGAATCTGTAAATATTATGGACAAATCTTAATATTTTGCACCTCTGAATTAACATTGTTAAACCCCTTCTCTCCTCAGCACAACTCCCAACGTACTGAGTGTTTGCTTTCTATTTCTTTTTTATGTGTGAAAGCTGTGTTGTGGGTATTCAATAATAATGTTCTTATAAGATTAAGGAAATAAAATTGAAGTCATTGTCATATGTGTTGTTAATAGACTCATTTTCATAAAATATTTACAAATAAAAAGCATTTTTATGATCATTTTCTCAAAATTTATTAGTGAGTTAAGGGGTTAAATGAACTTTTCAAAAAATTGACGCTTCTAAATAATTATTTTTAGATAGCTATATAATTTTAAGTGTTGATTTTATTTGATTATTTATTATTCAAAATTGTTTTGTTTAATATTTGCTATGAAAAGGCCTAATCATTCAAATGATAAAATTTGTGTTCGAAAGTAATGCAATAGGAAGTAGAGTTAAAGAAGCAAAGAAATTCTTGTAAAAACTGAACTTAGGATATTAATTTCATTTTATTTTATCTATTGTTTTATTGTTTATAAATTTAGTTTCTTTTTATGGTACTATTATGTATGAATGTAATCTACCATAATACAGTACATAATATTTTCACAAAAAATATTTACATAAATAGTCCCTAAAATATTGTTAATGGGTTTCATTGTAATCACTTTATACGCTGTGCAAATTCACACAAATAACTTATTAATGTTTCATATATCTTTCTTTTAGTGAAAATTATCGAGTTGTTGGATTTGAAGTTAAAGCTTTGAGGTATAGGAAAAAATTTTATTGGGTTTTTAATAACAACTAGTATATTGTTTAACTTTTGAGTTAATTTCTTGATAATTTGGTTTCAGTATAGACCACTCTGAGTTAGATTTTACTGGAAGTACATGCTCATTCCCAGAATCTCATAAAAAACAAGCTGTAAATATTCAAGGTAATGTAATTTTGATAGAATGCATTCCAATGTAAGAATTGGTTTTAGTTTGGGTAATTTTAATTTCAATTATTTGACTCTAATTTAAATATGATTGTTTTCTTTCAAGGGTAAACAGTTTATAACATGATATGTACCATGTATTATACTAAAATTACATTTTAGCAAAATTGGAAAACACTTCAAAGCTAATAAGTACCTACAGCTTATTTTTAGACATTTGAAAAAAACTGCAAGACTTAGGATAGTTTTCACCTAATTTGTTCTTAAGAAAAATTTTGTAGTTGTGTATTTCAATTAATCAAAGCAAATTCTCACAATCTTAATTGATCGTAACTGTCTCAGAAATGCTCAAAAAATTTGGTTTAAAATTTCAATTTGCAATTCTGCTATGGACCTCTTTTAGGAGTATTTATCTAAATAAATTTGTGTTGGCTAAGCTGAAATTTAAACATGGAAGTGTACTTTAGATTAACTCATCTACATCCGAATATTTGATACATTTCATCATAATTTTAAACTGCTTTATCTTATTATAATTTCTGTCTTGTTATCAAAGGCTTTATAAAATAAAACTGCAAGTACTTAGCCAGTTGCATAACCTAATATTTCTTTTCTTACCCTTAAAAATTGTTATCAAAACAAATAATAAAAATTTTAGAAGTCTTATCTCCCCCTTGAAAAAGTGAAATTCTGCTCTTGAACAATGAAAGTAACTAAAACGTTTTCATATTTCAGCTATGGCTCTGCAGGGATTTACCGATTCAAAGAATAAATCTGTACACATACACTTTTAAGAACTGTTGCACAAATGACTAAATTTGATTTGATGTTAAAAATAGTTATCCTTATGTATTTTTGACCCTA
Organism: Tetragnatha versicolor; assembly: GCA_024610705.1. NCBI lineage: Eukaryota > Metazoa > Arthropoda > Arachnida > Araneae > Tetragnathidae > Tetragnatha > Tetragnatha versicolor. Next base: position 55,163,560 of record JANDEH010000010.1, on the reverse strand, counting down.
TTAAATCAACTATTAATTGTTTTTACCTTCTAACAGGGTCTACAAAATTGTACTTTACCTATGAAGTTTTTTGGGAAGAAAGCAATATTCGATGGGCATCCAGGTGGGATATCTATCTTGCTATGACAGATGTGCAAATTCACTGGTTTTCAACGATCAATTCAGTAGTTGTTGTTTTCTTCTTATCTGGTATGTAGAATTATATAATATGTAGAATTATTTTGTCTAATTCTTTAAATTTTTGCCAAAGGTATTCAATGAAATCAAATTTTATTGAAAACCTGAAAAAAAAATTTGGTGAACACTGAAACATGTTATCATGGATCTAATTGTTAATTTTATATAATGTTACTGTTGTCTTTTTTGTTTATATGTTACCGTGAATGACCGAAATTGGAGAATGTCGACATTCACCGGTGAATGTCGACATTCTCAAGATTTCGGTCATTCACCGTAACATTTCCATATCCAGAAATATATATTTTTTAATGTATTTCATAAAATATCATTTCATCTTAATTTCCCTACTCTTCTTGTTGTATGTTCTTTTGTGTCTTCAAATAAATAATTTTACTTTAATATAGCTCACTTATGTTTTATAGGAATATTAACTATGATAATTGTAAGAACCTTGCGTAGAGATATAGCCAGATACAATAAAAGTGATGATATGGTATGTTCATGTGATTTTTTTTAATATAATTTTCCGTTTACAAAATAATTTTTTATCCTCAAGATTATTTTTATTTTTAATTGTACCCTTTAATACTACTGTTGCTTATTATTTTTTACTGTTTCTTAAATTTGCCACTTGCCAAATTTTAAAACTTGGAAGTTGTAAGCTTTTCTTATACTAATTTTCCAATTATTTTTTTTATAAACCTTCAACTTTTTTTCCAGAAATTTACCCATATTACTTTTAATGATGCTACTTGTAAACCAGGCCCTTTCAATTTATTCCAATCATGGTTTTTAAGCAATTATTTTTTATAGCTAAGGTTTCCAAGTTTAATTTTCTTTACTAAATTCTTTTCTTTCTTTTCTTTTAATTTTCATACTATGTAAGTCTAGCATAATTTCAATATCATTTATTCAAACTTTTAAGCCTAAAATCTCTTAAGGTTTTTTTGTCTGATTTCCCTGGGGGTTTGAAATCTTTCAAAGGGGTTAGTGTGCCTCTCATAGTGCCAATATTTTGGGTGATAAGACAGAACTTGTATGTATTTCTGAGTAGAAAGTTAATGTCTGTATCAGCCCAGCAAGTCTTATGAGAAATTTACATTGTGAGGTTTTTATATAAATTCTGATGGATTTTCAAATGGATTTTTCTAATTTTTTTAATTTAGGAAATTTATATATTATTTCTAATTTTGGAAATTTTTCTAATGGATTTTCAAGCCCTGAATCCGAAAATCTGGCCAAAATTTTCCAATGCTTTCCAATCAGGCATGTGATTTTTCCGCTAATTAACAGATATCCGCTAATTTTAGAGGTATTGATTATCGGAATTCCGATTTTTTGAAATTTTATATCGCTCATTCATGTGCGGAATTAATTTTTCTAAGCGGGAAAAATTGAAATATTTCGCTTCTGTTTAAAAATTTCCATTTGAAGCAAGTAACGTCATTTGAATTGAACTATTGAATCAGTTCTGTTTTCGGAAAATGATAGGAGGTTGAGTGTGTGGGTAAAACGATCATCATTTGCAATATTTTTTTATTGTGTTCACACTGAAAATTTGCGGGAGGTCCGTAGCGGACATAACGCGTACCAAAGCGAGTTAAAACCCTGTTTTTTAGGGTCAAATTTCAAAACGTTTCTGGAGGGACCCCTGACCCCTCTTTGGAATTTGTAACTCAAGTATTCAAATTCTTTTCAGATTGTGTTTAGTAGGATGAGAATCCTATCTAAAAGTATATTAAAAAGCTAAAATGAACCTATTGTGTGCTGTTTTAGGCAAAATTTGTTCAGTACAAGTTTTGTGATGGTGAAATATGCCTTTAATTTATTACATTTTTATTTATGATATAGGATGATACCATGGAAGAAACTGGTTGGAAATTAGTTCATGGTGATGTTTTTAGACCACCAAGGTATCCTAAACTATTTGCTGCTGTCATAGGAAGTGGAATACAAATTTTTCTTATGACCTTCATAACTATATGTGAGTTAATTATTACTGGATGATTTTATACTGCTAATTAAAACATTTTTTATAAATAAACATCCCTTTTTAGTTTTTGCCATGCTTGGAATGTTGTCACCTGCTTCTAGGGGAGCCCTTATGACAGCTGCTATATTTTTGTATGTCTTCATGGGGTATGCATTGTATTTGTATTTTCTGTATCTAATTTGTAGGAAACTACATCTATTAGTGTCTCTAAAAATTATTTGTAGTCTTCTAGCAGGATTTTTTCATTCTGCTAAAATCCTAGCATTTATTATCAAGTTATCTTGACAGTATAATATTAATATACACCTAAGTTTCATCATTATTTACTTTATATAATTATGCAATGTCTATCTTTAAATATCATGTCCATTAGGGTGGTCCTTATTTGTATGGTAAAAATATTTTTAGGAATTCAATTAATGAAGCCCCCTAGTTTTGTGTCATTAAAGAAAATAATATGTAAGCAAAATTTAAACTTATTAGGACAATAATAACACATGCTGCAAAAGCCTTAAAGTTTCAAAAAATGCTACTTACATTCTTCTATCACCCCTCTTTCGGTAGTAATAATTTTTTAATGTCAAAAGAAGATGTAAAGTTGTTTTTCCTGCATTTTTAAACAGCTGTAAACAGCTTTAAATAACTGTAGAACTATACCACTTAAAAACCTGAAATCAGTCCCATTTTGTTTGTGATTTTATACTCTTCATTTTGGTGAGCATCATAATCACCACTTTCAAAAAGAAAAAAACCCTTTTTAAAAAATTTTAAAGAAAATTTAACTTTCCAATGCTTAAAATAAATATTTCTACCAAATTTCAAGTTGAAAATTAAATTTAATCACGTAGAAAAAAAAATTAAATCTTTGAAATTAAGGCAAGTCCCTTAACATTCCTTAAAAATATATAGCAAGAGGGATTCACTCATGGAGAATTCGTAAAATCGCTTGAGGGTGTTCATATGATTTAAACATGTACATAGCTGCCAACTCTTCCGTTTTAGCCGGAAGATTTCCGTTTTTTAAGAGAATCTTCCGTCATCCGTTTTTCGATCAATATCTTCCGTTTTTTGTTCAAATAATTCAAGTAGCCTATTTTTGCCAAGGGCAGAAATGTTTTGAGAAATTGTTTTATAACAATTTTCTAAAAAAGGCTAAATCTTGCACATATAAGGCCTTAAAAATTAACATTAAGAATATTTGAAAGGAAATAAATTTGAATTGATCTGAAATTAGTTTTTTTAATGTGTGTGTAAAGTTAGGTGTGTTCATTTGATATTAATTCTATGTTTTTTGTACTGAAAGATATCCATTCATGCTACCTATTTACTTAGGTGTAGTAACTATGGTAGATAGTCTTGACTTCGATTAAGAAAAAAATTCCATGGGTACCTTTATTTTTAAAATCTTCCGTTTTTTACAATCCCAATGTTGGCAGGTATGCATGTATAAAAGGTCTCATTAATTTCAGAAAATACGACCATTAACAGATTCAGTACAAAATCTTACAGAGCTAGTTCCCAACTTCAAGTTAATTCAATGTGCATGTATTTTACCAGAATATTCCTTAAAATTATGTTTATATTTAATTGTTTTTACTTTTAACAAGTCAAATCAAAGTAAATTAAAAGTTTTAGAACATAATTTAGAAATAAACATTTCTAAGGGTTATCAGGTGAAATGCATGCACATTGAATTAACTTAAAGTTGGGAACTAGCTCTGTAAGATTTTGTACTGAATCTGTTAATGGTCGTATTTTCTCAAGTTAATGTGACATTTTTTGCATGTTTTAACACAAGAACCGCCGGATGCAGTCATTTTGACTGCTAAGCTTTTTTACCGGTAAAAATAATCTTTTGAGCTTGAAATTGCTTCTAATACTTGAAGAAAGGATAAATAACACTAATTCAATTTAAAACAAACTCATTTATTTAGTTTTGCATCTTAAAATTCGTTGTTAATAATACGAAATAGGTTATTTTTACTTATACATACGCTCTAGCCAAAAATAAAAATTATGAACAAAATATTTCCTTGAATAATTATATATTTCTTTAAAACCTTTCTCACAACACTAAAAACTAAATAATGAAGTCATAACTCCGTTTTAGCGCGTTTCAAAAAATCAATTGTTTGCATTTCTATGTAAAGCAGTATTTTGCCTGAATAATTGCATACACACTTTTTCCATATAAAAAGTAAGAAAAGTACATTAAAATGAACTTGGTTTCCTTTCTCATAAAGGAAATAATAAATCTTCCATAAAAAATTATAAAAAAGGCGTGGGAAATCAAAAACTTCTAGCGAGTGTATATATACATGAATTTTTTGGGATTTATAATGATATATTGACCATTTGCAGCTGTCAAAACCATAAAATATAATAAATTTGTTTGAGGAACTTAAATATATTGCTCAAAAAGCATTAAATTTAAGAATTTAAGTGGTAATGCAAGAAATAGACGCGCTAAACATCCACCAGTCAAAAAGTCTGTTTTGGCGGTTTTAAGTAGACCAATAAATATCTCCGGAGCGGCTTTTCAAAAATAAATGAAATTTGGATGACGTATATAGAAACATAAATTAGGAAAAGTCATGAAATCACAAGTTTGTAACTCAAATATCTTTGAAAATATTTAGAATCAAAAACGCAAAACAGTCAAAATGACTGCTCCGGCGGTTCTAGTGTTAAATCATATGAACCCCCTCAAGCGGTTTTATGAATTCTCCATGAGTGAATCGCTCTTGCTATATAACTTTAGAGAATGTTGAATGTTTAGGGATTTGCCTAAATTTCAAAGATTTTTATTTTTTCTAGATGATTAAATTTTATTTTCAACTTGAAATTTGGTAGAAATGTTTACTTTAGGAGTTAGAAAGCTTAAAATTTTAAAAATTTCAAAACTTTTTTTTAATTAATTTTATTTTTCACTTTTTTAAAATTTTGAGAAAAAATTCTTAAAGTGTGGTTATAATGCACCCCAAATTAAAGGGAATAAAATTACAAACAAAATGGGACTGATTTCAGATTTTTAAGTGGTATAGTTCTAGAGCAGCGGTTCTTAAAATAGGTTTTTAATAGGCGGTTTCCTTGACTGGTTCTTAAACTGCGCCTTCCTTACTGCGCTAAAGTTACCTTGAGGAATTCCTCAAGTTACTTTTGGAATTCCCCAAAGATTTCAAAATTAGATGACACTAGTTTTGAGGTAAATTTCAAAAAAATTCTGGGGGAGAACCCCCAGACCCCTAGAAATTTCGAATTTAATGCATGGTTTTTCCTTTAAATTTCCAGACCCTCACCTCAGAGACTTGGAGTAATTCAGGGGTGTATTTAAGGGTGGATGAAGGGGCCCTGTCCTCCTCCTGGAAGTTGGACTTGGTGTATCAAAACAAGTTAAAACCCTGTTTTTTGGATTAAATCTCCTAAAATTATCTGGTTGTTAAAAAACTTTTTAAAAATAAGTGATCATCAAAATTGAAATCCTACCTAAGAATATAGTCTGAAATTAGGACGAAATGTATCAAAACCAAGTTAAAATCCTGTGTATTTTTAGGGACAAATTAATATAAACTTTTCTAAGGATTAACCCCCAGATACCTTTTTGTTCTTAAAACTCCATTATTATAAACTATTTTTTACATAAAGCAAATCTTAAATTACAAAATTAAAATCATTAAATACAAAATGCAAATCTTACATAAAAATTTATATTAAAAAAATTCTAACTAGGGTTATCAAAACTAATTAAAAACCTGTTTTTCTAGTTGAATTTCCTAAAATTTTCTGGGGGAGGACCCCTAGACCCCCCCTTGGTAGGTAGAATTTAATTACTCATAACCTTTTCATATTAAGTTCCCTAAGATGAAAATTCTACTTAAAAATGTACTAAAAAGCTACTTGGACCTATGAAATATAATGGGAGCTGAAGGATAATTTTTGTCCCCTCTCGAAATAAATTTCTATTTACGCCTCTGGAGTAATTGTATAATATAATTTTATTAATCTTAAACTCAAAACAAAAGTCTGGTTACGGCTTTTGGTGTTTAAAATGTTGGGGATCCTTGATGTCTGGCTGTTCCATAAAGGGGTCCGTGACCATAGAAAGTTTAAGAACCGCTGTTCTAGAGTTATTAGCTGTTTAAGAGAATGCAGGAAGAACAACTTTACAAGGATAGAGGAATGGGACCTGGAGCATTATATGTATAATTATATTAGTTCCTCATAAAAAAATCATGAACAAGATGTTAGGGTTTAATCTTTGGGTTTTTTAGTTGTTTTTTAACAAAATCAGCATTGTTTGAAACTTTAAGGCTTTTGCGGCACAGGTTGGTATTTTTTGATTGAGCTAAAATTTTGTAAAAATCATTTACTTGTAGGATGAAACAAATGGGGGGCGTAACATAAAATTTCTCAAACTAAAAAAAGGACCACACTAATGTCCATACAATAAAGTTCCATACTTTTTGTTTTCTTAATAAAATTTTTCCCCCTCTAGCTGCGTTTCTGGATACTTTTCTGCTAGACTATATAAAACAATAAAAGGAACTCAATGGAAGAAAGCAGCTCTCTATGTAAGTCTTTAAACACAACAGATTTTTTCAAGTATTGATATTGAAAACTAGTTTTTAAAATTATTAAGTAAAGTATTTATTAAATGTTTTTCTTTTCAGACTGCTTTATTATACCCTGGAGTTGTTTTTGGATGTGGATTTATTTTGAACTTTTTTATCTGGGGAAAGCACTCATCTGGAGCGGTAAGTATATTTTCAAAAGATAGTAAAGTAAAAAAATCCCCTGAAACCACATCTTGCATAATAAGTTAGGATCCTAAATTGTTGTATTTGTTAAGCCTAAAACAAATTTAGATCGCATTTATAACAGCACAAGTTTGGAAAATTCATAAAATATGTGTGTTAATTGTATACTTTTGAAAAGATTTTGTTTCAAATACAAATTAAGTTGACCAACTACAGGCGTAAGCCCAGCAAGGTTGGTCCAGTCTTTTTAACCCAAATTACCGGAATCCCAGTATCTGTCAATTTTCCTCAAATGCAAAATATTGAAAAAGATTGCTTTTGGTGTTAAAACCTAGAACTACGAGTTATAATTTTCATTAGTCACAATTTACGTTTGGTTGAAAACTGTTCTATATATCTAAATTAATTTATAATTATTCAATACCATGAAATATTTTTTAGTTTTCTTTGTTATCAATTTACGTTATTATATGGAAATGTGTTAGAGCATAAATGTATTTTTGGTGGGATAGATTAATTAAATAACTAATATTTTAATTTAAAAATTATTGTTATACTTTTATTTCTTTTCAGGTACCCTTTACAACTATGCTTGCCCTTCTTTGTTTGTGGTTTGGTATTTCATTACCATTAGTTTTTATTGGTTATTATTTTGGTATTAGAAAACACCCTTATCAACATCCAGTGCGCACCAATCAGATTCCACGCCAAGTTCCAGAGCAAGTGTGGTACATGAATCCATTTCTTTGGTAAGAATTCAATAAATTTCTATATATGGTCCACAATTATCTAGATTTCTTTCCTGGGAAGTATTTATAGAACTTAATTATCTCTTCTGAAAAGTACTTTGAAGTGCTTCAAGCAACAATTAGCTAACTCAAGGGCTCACAAACTTTTGTTGGGTATTTCCTCAAAACAAAGGAATATTTTTCAAATTGAATGGCTTAATTTTAAAATAAAATCAATTTACTAGATACAGTATACTAATAAGAAAAATAATATTTTGCTGAAAATTCGTGTGATCATGATTGAAAAAATAAATTTTGCATCAATCTTGTAATAGACAATATGCACTATGTCAAGAAACATCCTAAAACTTACCAATTTACTAATTCGATCATGAATAACCCGAAAATCAACTTTAAAAATCACAAAAAGTTTAAATTTAAGCGCACAAGTGTTTAAAAAAGTGCTTATATATAACCTGACTCTAAACAGGGTGTACCCTTGTGTGATGTCATCATTCAGGAGATACTGTTTTACATCCATGGAGCACAAAAACTTACTTTCTTGACTCTCCCGTTTTGAATTTCTGTAAGACTGATAACTCTTGTTCTTGAAACTCAAAATTAGTTTGTTTAGAATAAAAATTTTATACCATTTGATTCCATACAGATTTCTTGTATTTTAATTCAGTTTTTTAGCCTTAGGACTCACTTGGAAATTTTGTACATAAATAATGAATGTTAAGTAGGTTTTTCTCACAATACATATTAAGTTTAATTATAATTAGTATAAAAATCACTATTAAAATAAAAATGTAAAAAAATATTTAAAAAACAAAAAATCTTCTAATATTTGAACTGTTGCAACAGTAAATAATTTGACTACATTAACCACGCATGTGAATTTTCCGCTAATTAGCGTAAATCCGTTAATTTTTGAGGTGTGGAGAACCGGAATTCCGCTCAATTGTTAGCGGAATATTTCAAAACTAAAAAAAATCAGAATATTTGTTTCCTGAGTTAATGCATAAAGTTACACTATTTATGATGAATTCTTTCATCTTTTGGTACTCTGAAAAATAATTTATCCGGCGTTCTAACACTTCTATTTCTGCACATAGGTACTAAACAACCTTTATAGTACTTTTTTACTGGTTTCGGATCTTCCATAGCTGCCGAAATAAGACTACAGGCTACCAAAAAATCACAAGATAAATACAAACACCATTGCTGATCAATAGATGCCTTTTGCGCGTAATTTAAACTCCTGAATGATGACGGCAAAAGCCGGAATCATCAAGTACTGCAGTTTTTTTGTGGATAGTGACGTCAGAGCAACTTTAAATGCGTTTTAAATCGAATTAATTTGATTGAATTGCAGTTTAATTAGCATTTTTCAACGTAATTTTTTATGCTCTTTCATTTTAAAATGAATTTGAAAATCATGCATATTGTCTATTGGCTGAATAAGGTGTTAAATGTATGATCATTTTGTACTGTATAAAAAATTAAACAAGACATAAGGATCAACAAATTAAAGATTAAACCACCTTTTCAGGTTATTTTGCAGAAACTTTCTAAATTAGGATGTTAAAATATTTTTTAAATTTTTACAATATATGCAATTATTTATTCATAACAATCCTGTGTCTTAATAAAAAGCATTATTACTTTTTTATTGCTTTAATTAAAACAAGTGATCCCCAAGGGGGTTATGACACACTGGTTGAGAACCCCTGATCTAGTCATTTGCTAATATAGAATTCAAATGTGTGCTGCAAATCGCAAGAGTGTATAATGCTTTCACAATGTACTACTATATCTCCTAAGAAATTGTTTTTATGTTAACACATGATGTTAAAATAATACTCATTACTATATCCTTTAATTTTTCTTTTTACTTCAAACAGTACCCTAATGGCAGGAATTCTTCCGTTTGGTGCTATGTTCATTGAACTTTTTTTCATTTTCACTGTAAGTCATTTTGGTTAAATACTGAGTTCAGTTATTATTTATAACTGTATATTGATTTTGTGTTGTTTTTTAGGCAATATGGGAAAACCAATTCTACTACTTGTTTGGATTTTTATTTCTAGTCTTCATAATCCTTGTAGTATCTTGTTCACAAATTTCAATAGTTATGGTGTATTTCCAGCTTTGTGGGGAGGTAAGTTTATCAGGGGTGCTACTTTTCCAGGATAGCCTTATACTATATCCGTTTTTCAACAGCATGAATCCCAAACCAAGTTCAACAAAGCACAAAATTAGGTCCAATTAAACACTACAGCATTGACAACATATTTTATGAAGACTAGTAGAACCATCGGTTCTAAGTGCGTTTACATAGTAATGTTATTTTGAAAGAAGAATTTTCTCTGCCATAGCTTTGATCTAGTCACGTTTACATATGGCTGTAGTTAAAACATTTCCAACCCTTTCCGTTTCATCGTGAGCACCGTAAGTTTTGTGTAGAAAATACCTTCAGAACAAGAAAAATATTTTAAATCTGTATACGTTTTGGAATTTGGAATAACAGATAAAAGGTTTTGCCCTCATAGTTTTCGGGATTTTAAGTTGAAGTCAGTAGCAACCCTAGTCTCTGTTAATATAATGCAATATTTTGTACAATAAAAACAGTTATTCTAATTTCCTTTTGTGAAAGTAATGCATAAATAAACAGTTATTTTAAGATTATAACCCGTGTGGGTTTTTCAATTTTCACTTATTTAATTAGAGATATCTGTGTAATATGAGGTTTTATATATTTTTTAAAATATGTTTCAGAGAAATACATGGCAAAAACTTGCATATCAACATACTTTAATAGTAAGCTCCATTTAGGCTTACCAACCCAGGACATATTTTTGAAATTTCTTAATAAGTACCATATCAAATCATCAAAGATTAAAAAAATAAGAAAAAAACATTTAAACTAATAAACATTGAACAGAAATATCAAATTTTATTTCTTTATTCAACATTATTTTTTCGAAAATTGTTTGATTGACTAAGTTTTATTATATTCACTGAAAGTAAGTTCTCCAAATTAATACAGATGTTAGAAAATGTAAAACAACGCAATTTTAAAGAGTTTTGTCAGGATTTTTCATGAAAATGTCCTGCAAAATGTATAAAACCCCGGACATTTCCCTGGATAGCTCTAAAAACCCAGGACTGTCCGGGGTAACCCCGGACGTATGGTAAGCCTATCCATTATATTTTAAAATACTCTTAAACTGCATTCATTTATAACTTCAACCATGTGAAGACTCATAAATTGAACTTTATAAAAAATATCAGAAATACTTAGGGTAGGTGGGGGTAATTGTCCGCAGTTTTTGGTTTTGAATTTTTGTGGCCCACAGTTTTATTATTTTAATAAGTTTCTGGTAAGGAATCTAAAGCTTAGGATGTGGCCTATCAATTCATATTTTTTCCAGCCTTGAGCTGCAAATATTTTTAGAAATATTCAACTTTAAAAAGAAAAACAATTGCGGACATTTGCCCCATTTTTTGGGGTAATTATCCGCAGTGCTTATAATTACCCCAATAGAATAAAATAAGAGAATTATTAGATATTCCAATTCAAAAACATCAAAATTGAGGTATATTCACAATAGGAAGAAAACACAACAATATTTGACATTATAAAACATCATATAGCAAAGTTACTCCACAAGTTGCAAAGTTAATCCTTTTACCGGCGTAAAATCGGCCAAATTGTCAGGAAAACTTATCATTTCATGAAACCTTGCATTATGGATTTCATTAGGTTTGGAAAGTTTTAGGACTGTCTTTCTTTTCAACAAAAGCTTCTTCTGATGGAGTTTCTGAGAACATTCCCACATTTTCAATTCCTGACAATTACCCCAAAATCAATGCGGACAATTACACCATATCATGATGACAACAACAAAGTGGTACTGGTATTTGAAAACCAAAGTAAACATGAGTATAGTGATGTAATTTCAAAGATAAATAAAGGCTCTTTCGGAAAAAAAACCAGATGGATTGAATAAATATAACTATTCTACCATAATATGAAGAAAAAGTGAGAAAAATACTCTAACAAGGACACTAAAAACTGACCTACCTCATTTTTTTGGGCAACGGACACGCTACTCCTCTGAAATTTTCACACCCATTTGGGGGTTTTGAAAGGAACCTACTGTATCGATGCAGTCAATATAATCGAATATTATCATCAAAAAAAGGCTGTGCGGACTATTACCCCATGCGGACTATTACCCCCACCTACCCTAATGCAAACTAAAGATTTTCAATAATTTTTACTCCATATGAACGTAGATAAAATAAATTGAAAGATTCTTAGTTTTACTTAATTGTTACATAGTTTGCTACTTTTAATCAATATGTAAAGAAATACTAGTGTTTTTAGTTGGTTTGATATTTTGTTTGATTACTTATTTGAGTTTTTTTTAAGGATTATCATTGGTGGTGGCGATCAATCATTGTTTCTGGTGGTTCTGCAGTCTATGTTTTTGCATACTCAGTGTTTTATTTCTTTACTAAAGTAAGTAATTATGTTTTTAAAATACTTTTAAATAAATGTGTATTTGGCTAACAGTGAAATGGTCATCAAATCTGGGATTATTTCATTATGGGCACAGTACCTAGTGATATTCTACACTATTTTCCCATCTCCTTAAAAAGTGCTAAACACAGTTACATATTGTAAATATCCAAATTATAAATTAATTTTGATATGCTGTTCTCTTTGACATATTTTTGAATTACACTGGCAGCAACCAAAATTATGTATGCACTTTATATTTTACTTCTTTGTATAGATTTTGGGTGCCAAAACCAAAAATAAATAATCAAAAATGTCCCTCATACAAGGTCTTCACAAAGCCTATTTTATTTTGCCTAATTAAAACATAATCCAGGGGAAATTAATTTTTTATTGTGTTGGACATTTTGCCATAAAAGTTGTCTATGTAAAATGAAAATAAAATTTTGAAAACTTAAGCCTGATAACATATTAAACCTTTTCTCAACCTAACCCATAACCTAAGAATCCTACAAATTTAAAAGCATTGTATCTCTAAATTATTATAAGCATTAATTGTTACTTTTATTCTTTGCAATAAATTGTCTAAGTAAAAACTGCATCAAACATATTACTGTTAAATGGGGTAGCTGGCCCAACCTTCGAAAAGAGATACTACTGCTGTATCGATATTAAAGAAAGTAATGATCACTTATTCAATGCTAAGGCAAATGGGTTGGATTGTTTTCATGACATCAACCAAGTGGTGTTTCGATATTCCTAAAATGCAATTACTAGGAGTCGGGCGTAGCCTAGAGTGGATCCCCGGGTAGTTAACCCATTAGACATTATTCTAAACATATTTTAATTGGAATTTCTATTTATGATGAAGTTTGCATCTAAATTGGCTTACATCCAGTATTAAGGACTACCTAAAATAAATTACACAGGCCTGTGAAATTTAACTTTTTGAAAAATACAAAAGATATTTTATGTTATTTGGTAATGCTGATTTTGAAAAGGACCACCATTTTCCTCCATCACATCAGGATTTTTTGTACTATCAATTTCGATATTTTTGCTGAAATCCTATTTTAAAGGTAATTCTTGCGAAAATTTTTGTTTGTTCTATGTTAATAACGCCAAATTTTATATGCAGAGGGTGTAAAAATACTTCTTTTGCTTAACTAAGCTCTTTCGAATCTCATTCCTGGTGCCTGACCTAATGTTAAGTGACTATTCTTGTTGATCAAAAAGCATGGAGGTAATTTTCAAATCACAGCAAATGGTCCAACAGTGTTTGGCATACTAGAGGTGACCTGAAGAGATGATTCTCAATTTAGTTGGAGAAAGCAGGGATGCCAACCATTCCGGATTTTGCGGAATCATTCTGCATTTCGACCGAATTCCGCAATTACGGATAAAGCTAGAAAAACTACGGAAACTACTCTAATTATATTTTAAAGATAATGTATTAAATTTTTCTTCTCAATTCTCTGTTTTTAGCTTCAATCCTTTTAATAGATTTTTTTACCTTAGGATTGCGAAAAAAAAAGATTATTCTATAGTCGCTAGTTAGTAACTGATGAGATGGGCAATAAGAAGAGGAATCATTCGGAATATTCTAATCTGCATGGATGATTGATTCATGGGAGAAAAAAGGCCTTTTCTCAAATATTTGCGTTTTCAGGACTTTTCTAAAACTTATCAAAAGTTTGGGTCATTTTTCTACGTGCAAAAGGCGTGGCGTTGATCAGCAAGCAACGCGTCACAGCGGAATTTTTTTCAGGCGGGCACGATTACGGATAAGCGTTGTCGCAGGTTGGCATCCCTGAGAAAGACACTCACGGGCCGATGGAATACTATCAGGATGAGGGATTACCTTTTGATTTTTGCGTTTAATAACCACAGATATGACAGGTATAGGAGCAACAATTTTTTATTAAAGTGTGACACCCATATCTACTTTAATTAGTCCTTTGCGTTCGACACCAAGTAGGGTATTTTTTCTTATTCCTTTTTTTTATTTTTCTTACTGTGCATAATTTTTTTTTAATAAATTTTCAAAGTAAACAACATTTTTGCACAAATTTATAAAATATATTCAAAATCCTGGCGCGACCCGCCAAAATCTGACTGGCGACCCACAGTTTGAGAACCTGTCATCTAAATGGTTTTTCGGCTTCCTCTATGGCATAGGAGTTCCAAATCATAAGCCGTCTTCTTTTCTTTAAGCTAAAAGCTTAGGTCAACATAAACTTTATGAGTAACCCATGATTTGTCCTGATCTCCAAGTTTCAGGTCAAAATTAGTGATGGGCAGGTATCGATACCAAATACTTAAGTACTCGATACCTATAGGTATCGAGTGTATTCGATACCCACAAAAGTATCGATACTTTATTGACATATTTCGTTTTAAATTTTTCAATGAAGTAATCTTTATAATACCTACTGTAGATCAAATGCAGCCTGTTTCCGTTTTCATTTTGCAACGCTCAAACCCAAGTCGTTATCATCCGCGAGAGAAATTTGACGCCGCTAGGTTTTCCCCCCGCCAAATCCTTCGCCTCTATCCACCTCCAGGCCCGTAGCTACGGGGCTTTTTGATGGATCGCTTTCAGTTTTTTGAATATTAGTCTGATTATGGATAGGCCCTAAAAAAATTGTCCCTTCAGGTTCATTTCCCGACATTGAAAAAAGTACTCGATACCTAAAATTGCTCGATACCTATAAGTATTCGATACCAAAGTATTCGATACCTATAACATACATGTGATTCTTCCGCCAATTGGCGGAAATCCGCCAATTTGCTTAGCAAATTTAAAATTCAACAATTCGATTAGCAAAATTGAAGTTCTACTTTCTTATTTTCCAATCGTGTTTTTACTGAATACTCTAGCCCCGAGTGTTGTGCAGCAATAAGTTTTAAGTAAAATTGAAATAATATGAAAACTAGTTGATTTAAGCTATAAAATATGACTAGCATATCGAATCATAGATCTCGGGAAGTAGAATCCAATTGACCCCCTCTTAAAGTGAAGGAAAATTTAGGTGTCGAATTTTTTTAATATTTCCCGCCAATTTATTGTAGTGATCACATGTATGCTATAAGTATTCGATACCTAAAATTATCGATTTTGCCCATCACTAGTCAAAATACAAAAGATAAGCTTGTCTTACTTACTCTGTTATGCTACTCATGTGATTTGTAATACTGCTATCTCGATACATATGTAACAAAAATCATCTGTCAAATTATAAAAACATCTCGAACTCCAAGCCTTGTATCACAAGAAAAATAGCTGTTATAATTGTTTTTGGATGGAGTTTCCATTTGTCCCTGTATCAGCGCGCAACGCTATTTGTAGAGATTTCGACAGGAGGTGTTACAGAGTGGTATTCTGTAGGTCTCACCATGGTAGAATAATAGTTAAGCAAGCAGGATAGAAATTGAACATGGAAAAATATTTTTATGGTAATTTTCATGAAAATCCTATAATTGAATTTTTCGAAAAAACTTGATGTGATGGAATTTTTTTATTATTTTTCTGAAACTAGCACTGAAAAAACATCAAATTCAGCTGCTACTTCTCTTGTATTTTCTTCATCGCAGGCCTGTGTTATTAGTGTAATAATCTTATTTTGTAAGTTTTCTTTATTAAAATACTTATTCAGATTTTTATTTGTTTGCAGTTGGAAATTACAGAATTCATTCCAATTCTGTTGTATTTTGGTTATACTGGCTTGATGGTGCTAACATTTTGGATACTTACTGGAACTATTGGATTTTATGCTGCTTACTTCTTCATAAGAAAAATTTATGGTGCTGTGAAAATTGATTAAAGCTGAATTTTCTGATTAGAAAACCTCTTGGATTATAAAAATTACATCTTTCATCTTAAAGGTGTTAAAGCATTTTGCAAACAAGCAGAGTGATAGCATTGGCATTTGTATACAGGGTGTATCTGAAATGGTGCAACAAACTTTCAGGGATGATAGTACTCATCAAGACGAACAAGAATCGGTATAGAAAGGGGCGTCCCTGACCAAATCCCAGGGAGTTAAAAATGGAGCGACACCCCAAAAAAATCATTGAAAAATTCAATTTGTAGAAGAACTACTATTGGTAAAAACTTAATTATGGTCTCAAAAATTGTGGTTTAATATGATCTTTAAAATGACCTCAAAAGTGTTCACTTTAAAATTTGTTTTATTATGAAAAAAGTTAAAAAACACCAAAAAATGTGAAAAATCTGCTTAAACCTTATTTTGTATTTCGAAATCATTTCTTTTGATTTGATAATCTGAAAGATCATAGTTGAAAACCCTTAAGTCCAAAGTTTCAAGTAAATACAATCAATATTAAACGCTTGAGATCCTGTTAAAGTTCGTTTTTTGCGTGCGCAAACAGCTGTTCTGGAAACAGCTCTAGAAAACTGCTTACGCACCCAAAAAACAAACTTTAACAGGATCTCAAGCGTTTAATATTGACTGTATTTGCGTGAAACTTTGGACTTAGGGGTTTTCAACTATGATCTTTCAGATTATGAAATCAAAAGAGAAAGGATTTCGAAATACAAAATAAGGTTTGGGCAGATTTTTCACATTTTTTGTGTTTTTTAACTTTTTTTATAATAAAACAAATTTTAAAGTGAAGAATTTTGAAGTCATTTTAAAGATCATATTAAACCACAATTTTCGAGACCATAATTAAGTTTTTACCAATAGTAGTTCTTCTACAAATTGAATTTTTCAATGTTTTTTTGGGGTGTCGCTCCATTTTTAACTCCCTGGGATTTGGTCTGGGACCCCCTTTCTATACTGATTCTTGTTCGTCTTGATGAGTACTATCATCCCTGAAAGTTTGTTGCACCATTTCAGATACACCCTGTATATGTATTACCTCATATTTAACTGTTTGGAAGGAGGGAATTGTATTTATTTTTAGTTCTTTGAATTAAAATATTGATCTTTTTGCTGTAATATGGGTGAGTTTACATTATACAATATCAGTGTTTTTTAAATATTTCATTCACAGAAATATCTACAACTACTTATTACCCCAAACGACACCTTTAAGCTAAAGGATTTTTGGACCCAATGAGATTTATTTCTCCTCTAGTCGGACCTGGAAAAAGTGCCCGAACCTACGAACCTAGTTCGGGGGAAGCCCCTGCCAACTCCATAGGAGCAATACATAAGGTTTGGGGAAATTTTATTAGGTTCGGGGGAAGGTGACAACTTTTTCCAGGTCCGCCTCTAGTACATGTAAAGCAAATAAGGTACAGTTGGGGAAATAAAAAACGACTCAGTTGCGATATCTGGTGAACCATTTGGGTTATGAAGACAAATAAGGTGTAATTTTTCATTAATTAAAGTATTCTTCAACCAAAAAAATTTTCGAGTCCTTAGGGGGTCGTCTTCATATTAAACGAAACACTATCTTTTTTCCTATGGAGACCACCAAATATTATGAGATATTCTGAAAGATAGCCCCCTAAATCGTAGTTTTCATTTTCCTGTGTTCACAAACGACCCCCCAAAATGCATTTCAAATTTGGGAAGTTGTCTTTTCGGTGTTAAATGGATTCTTTCAGTTGGCGTTCAAATCGGAATACATTTGGCGGTTTATCTATTCACGTTTGGCTGTTTATCTGATATTAGGCATGATCGTAGTTTTTTGACGAATGCAAATCTGTGTAAACGATAATTTAGTTGAAATATCAAAAGATAGTTTCAGTCCTCGTTTAGACAATCTTTTGTGATTGGATACTTGTAAATTTTTCAGAGTGGTTACTTAAATATTTATACCAAGAGAATATATAAAATATTAAAAAAAGTTAATTTTTCATTTTTTGATCACTTTAAAACAGTGGTTCCCAACTCAAATATGGCTGCGGACCACTTCACTTAAATTTGAACCTCCACGGACCATCTCTATCCCTAAATGTATCTTTTTTTTCAGTGCATTCATTCCTCGTGGAGACTCTAAAATTTTGACTTTTTTCCTGAAACCGAGTCTTACAAAGTTTCTAAATAAAACTTAGAATATCAAATAAATAATCTATTAAACTTAAAAGTAAAATTATCAGTACATTAGTTTTATATCTAATTATTTAAAAATATACCTTTTATAAAAGACCATTTAATCATTTTTATTATTAACCCTTTTATCTATATTAAACCTACACAAAAATTACAGGTTTAAAAAACAACAGTATAAAATAGATATTTTTTTATTTTTCATAACCAACAAATAAGGTAATATTTTATTAGTAGATTTAAATTTGAAGGAAATTATTTAAATTAAACTCCAGGACAAATGAGATAACCAGGAATTCACAGAAAAGCAAACTGGACATGCACTGACTGTGAGTTGTGGCAAAGGAAATTCTATAAGCGAAGCTGATGTGTTCTCCCGAAAGAAACCGTGTCAAAAGTCAAATATTATTTCAAAGGAGCGATTAAAATAGTAGCATTCTAGTTTGAAGTATCTTTCAACACTTCCACGCTTTACTTCTTATCAAACCAAGTATAAGTCCGATCGATTTTTTATTAG
The DNA here is from genome assembly GCA_024610705.1 of Tetragnatha versicolor. NCBI lineage: Eukaryota > Metazoa > Arthropoda > Arachnida > Araneae > Tetragnathidae > Tetragnatha > Tetragnatha versicolor. The sequence continues at coordinate 55,144,831 of JANDEH010000010.1, read as the reverse complement.
CCCCACCCCGATGCCTCTCAGTTTTAATTAATCTGATGTAATACTTTTCCACATCATTACATTTAGTTTTCTTTGTAATAAACTACTGTTGAATAAAACTGCAAAATAATAGAAATGAACAAATGATTCATAGGAGAGAAAGAGAACATGACATTTTTTATTTATGAGACATGTGATTTTTTTACTTATGTGTTTGTATCTGTAGTATTTTTACTATTTCCTGAAATGTTGTGATTAGGAAAACTATTTTTAAAAATTTTGCACACATTTTTTGGATAAGTTATTTAAAAATCTTCTCACGGACCACCTCGGAAGGCCTCACAGACCACCAGTGGTCCGCGGACCACCTGTTGGGAACCACTGCTTTAAAAGGATAAAATAAATTTTTGAGAAAGGAATTTGATTGGGGGTATTGAGTTACTATTACTCAATGATCGATGTGTTATCTTTCAGATAATAAAAGTGATTAAAATTAGCAGCAAAAGATAAAATAAAATACATCGGGAAATCGCTACATAAAAACATGTTCCAAATTTTAAACATTTCAAAAGCTTTGCGATTTAATATATTTATACCCTACAACTTCTAATATCGTGGAAAAATAACAAAATTTGGTATATCGTGATCAGTTTCCGGCGCTTTCCTTTTTGAAATTCATGCTTCAACACTAATTATATAAAAATAATAATTTAATAGACTAGGAATAAAAAATTAGTCCTGAATTCCTTCGAAAGTATGAATAAAAATTCCTTAGAATTCAGACAAAACTAAATTTTTTTATTAACCAGTAAATGCATTTATTTTAAAATGGGTTTATCAGAAAACGAATTAAAAAGTTTAAAAATCTGAAGGAAAAAACAAACAAGCTTCTTATTTTGTTTTCTATTTTTCTTTTTAATTAATTCAATATCCTTTTATATACTGATTAATGATACAGTCCAAATTGTTTTCACATTTAAGCATCTATTTCTACACAATATTTTGCTGTCTGTAATTGAATAACTTATAAGGAAAAAAATTTTTCTCTATAAAAATATTAAACAACCATAATATGATTATCAGATAATACTTAAAACTTACAATGAAATAGTGAAATTTATGATAATAAGTTATAAATAATTTGTGTCTTTAAACTTAAAAAAAGTAATGCTAATGTATTATATATTATAACTCGGAACTCAAGATCGACCATCTAACAATAATCAACTAAATAATCTAACATTTTTTTTGTTATGAGATGCACTGTTTTTTAATAAGACTCCAGAATTAAAAGTTTTGCAGGTTGCCGTAATTTTCACCAGCTGAGACAGGAGGAAGAATTTGATCGAGAGTTGGAGACTGTTTTCAGATTGCATTTACCTCCGAAGTGCATGGAAATTAGCTGGCCATTGCCTGAGTGTGAAGGTTCGAAAAAATTTTTGGAATAGAAAATTTAACATGGGAAGCTTCAAATTTTTTAAAGCATTTTGGGGGGTCGTTTGTGAACACAGGAAAATGAAAACTTGGATTTCAGGTGCTATCTTTCAGAATATCTCAATATTTGGTGGTCTCCATAGGAAAAAAATTAAGTGTTTCGTTTAATATAAACACGACCCCCCTAAGGACTGAAAATTTTTTGGGTTAAAGAATACTTTAATTAATGACATCTTATCTTATTTAATTCTTCTCTTAATCTTATTTAATTATTTGTCTTCATAACCCAAATGGTTTGCCAGATATCGCAACTGAGTTGTTTTTTATTTCCCCAACTGTCCTCCACTTAGTATAACTAGTCGTATTGTTTTTTTCTTAACTGCATATTAAGTATTTATTTTTTAAATATAATTACAAATCGACTACACTTTGTCAATTGTGAATTTTTCCCATCCTAAAGAAAATTTATAGCTAGGACAGCTTCAAAACATATACTCATGATACTGTTAAACACTTCATAATCAGGGTTGTTACGTACAAAACAAAGCAAAAAAACCCTTGTTTAAAACACATATATTTTTTAGCAAGTTGCTCCTTTTATTTAGGCAACAAACTCACCATTTTCAAGTCTGGATCACTCAGAGCCTAAAAAGATGGTGTCAAGTATAAGACTTGGGTACAAATCTCCATGACATAGGGAGTATATTACTTAATAAAGAGCACGATGCTGTGAAGAAAACTTGCAAAAATCATTTAAATGAACAAACTGTTTGTGGTGTATTTAAAAGTATTGCTTTATTAATCTAATTTCAATTTGAAAAATCAAATTTAAATTTATAAAAAAATCATGGGTTTTCTTAGCATTTCTTTGTCAAGGATAAAAAAACAAATAAAACATGTTTTAAACCCAAAAAACATGTTTTTTGTTTTTATTAAAATAAACATGTTTTTATCCAACCCTGTCCATAATACAAAAGCCAAACCCGATTTTGGGCTATTATATTTAAATTCCTACAGGTGTTTTTCTTTCATGTTGTGATAACTCTTAATCTCTCTAACATCACAAAGCTATTATTTCCCTGCATAGAGAAAGCTTTTGAGTAATGTTTTCTCAGTCACTTTTTTCAATTTTCCCTTTTAGTATCAATAAAGCATCAATTTAAAAAAAATAACCTAACGTAAAAATTTTAATGTGTTTTGAAAATGTACTCATTAGTATGAGGGTTGCTTGAATTAAATCACTTGATTTAAAAAAAATCATAGGTTTGAATCAAAAATGTTTAACTTTCACAATTTAAATGAAAAATTAAACTGGGGAACAGCCATTTTGTTGTAATAGAACTGTGACTTGTTTTTGAATCACTTTTGGCCCTTGAATCCAAAGTAACTGTAGTTTTTGTCTGCCACGTCCACTTTTTTGGCAAACAGCCCCGCCCCCTTTTTACGTTTTTCAATGACTTAATGACTTTGAATTCGATTTTCAGGGTCAAAAATCATTACTTTAGTCTTTAAATTACACCCAAAAAGACAAGAATGGTTAAAGTTAATCGTTAAAAATGATAGTTTTTTATGCTATATTTTTTACACTTATTTTTTCCGCAATTCCTTTTCAAAAGGTCCTAACCCATCACCAAGGACCCAAATGTAATGAAAATTGGTGGCAATGATTTTTACAAAAAGCGGTTGAGGCATTAGCGCCCCCGCGGAAGGGTTCGGAATACTCTCTTTCGCTTAGAGGACGCGAAGACCTCAACCGCTTTTAGTAAAAATCATTGCTGCCTATTTTCATTAAATTTGGGTCCTTGGGGAAGGGTTAAGATCTTTTAAAGAGGAGAATTGGGTAAAAAAGTACAGAGAAAAACCCTGAAATGCAAAAAAGGAACGTTATAAAGGATAGAGGTTGTTTTAAGCTTTTCTTACTCTTATTTTTTATGCAATTCCTCTTTAAAATGTCTTTAGTGTAAAAATAGCGTAAAATAAACTCTATCATTTTAAACGATTTTTTGCGTTTTTAGGGGGTAATAACCCCTTAAACCTATCCATTCGCTAAAAATTTTCATATTTTAGAAACTTTAACCATTCTTGTCCTTTCGGGTGTAATTTAAAGACTAAAGTAATGATTTTTGACCTTGAAAATTGAATTCAAAGTCATTAAGTCATTGAAAAACGTAAAAAAGGGGGGGGGCTGTTTGCCAAAAAAGTTGACGTGATAGAAGAAAACTAACAACAGTTTTCTAATCAGTGTGCCCATTGAACTCTGTAACAGCCAAAAAATCGAAGTCAACAGAAATTATGTTAAAAATTGTTCCCCAGTGTTAGTTGTGTATGCTTTAAAAATAGTTTCCAAGATTATTGGCATTACAATTTTTTTAAACTGCTAGATATACAGGGTGTCCCACGAAAAGTGGTCCAACCCCTTTAACTTTTGAACTCCTACTGATATAGTCATGAAAGTAGGGTTTAGGTACAGAAAAGTGATCATGCCCTATTCTATGAGACAACTTTCAACGCCCTCTAGTGGAAACTTTAGGAGCTATAATTTTTATTTTAAAAACTATTTGAGGTATGAAAAAAGTCAATGACTAAGTTGTAGAGCACCGTCGATTCAGTAGGAAAAGACACCTTCAGCAGAAAAATATGTTGAATAAAACCCCTAAAAGTATTCTTAGTTCATTAAATTAAAAATTTCTCATTTTCGCTTTGTGAGGCGAGTTTTAAGACGTAAAAACTACTTAAATTCAACCTAATTAAGCGTGCGTTTTAGGGGTTTTATTCAAGTTATTTTTCCGCTTAAGGTGTATTTTCCTACTGAATCGATGGTGCTTTACAACTAAGTCATTGACTTTTTTCACATACCTCAAATAGTTTCTGAAATAAAAATTATAACTCCTAAATTTTTCGCTAGAGGGCGTTGAAAGTTATCTCATCGGATAGAGCAGGGTCACTTTATTATACCCAGACCCCACTTTCATTACTATATCTACAGGGTGTTTCAAAAAACCTGTAACGATAGGCTATTTCCTAAAATATTTCCCCTAGACCCATACTTCCAATGGCGAATTTTCTTCAAATGAAATGAAGAATTATATGAGACCAGTTTGAACTCCATGGGGGGTCTATTTTAGAAGATGCAGAAAATAACTTTTTATACGGCCCCTGTAAACTGAAACTTCCAGTGGAAAAAATTTTCTCCATTCACTTCTCAATAAGATAGAAAAAGTTCTGTCTCGATATCTTCAAAATTCACTGAGATATGTGGGTTTATATTTTTAAGGGACCGTCCGCAAGTTAAAAAGCGCGTCATTCTATTAAACAATAAAGCAGTGTTTGGCCAAATCGGAACTTATAGGTATTGATCCCTGAGTATCAAGTGTTTCTGGGAGTCACACACTCGTGCTACGATTATTTTTTACGTAGCTAATAGGTATGAAGGAGTACCTGATTTCGGGGCTCCAAGAAATATTTTTTATAATCTTTTCGATAACTCAAGGTAATTTAATATAAATAAGTATTGATTTAGGTATAAGTATTGATTGGTAGGATACTTTCAAACTAATGACGTCACAAATCTGAACGCAAAATGAGAACTGATGGGTCCCCTCTGGGCATCGCTGATACGAGTAGCAATGACAGGTATCTGGATTAGCGTAGTTGAGCGAGCTCAACACCATGCTAGGCTTACCATACGTCCGGGATTACCCCGGACAGTCCGGGGTTTTTAGAGCTGTCCGGGGAAATGTCCTGGGTCGCTAAATGTCCGGGGTTTCATACATTTACGATTTGCCATACTTTTTTATGAAAAAATCATGACCAAACTATTTAAAATTGCTTTTTTTACGTTTTCTAACGTCTTTATTACTTCAGAAAACTTACTTTCAGTGAATTTTGTGATAAAAATTAAGTCAATCAAACAATTTTTGAAAAAGCAGTGTTAAATGAAAAAATAAAATTTGAAATTTTTGTTTAATGTTTATTAGTTTGAATAGTTTTTATTCTTTGGTAATTTGATATGGCACTTATAAAGAAATTTCAAAAATATGTCCTGGGTTGGCCCCGAGAAAATATGGTAAGCCCATGGCAGATAGGAGTTTTTCATGTAGTCCTTTTTACCTCAAAAAATCTAAGTTTTACGGTAGTTTTTTTCTAAAATGTTCAACTGTAGTTTGTGAATGGCCCCTATTTTGCAGTAAAATTATGTCACTCATAGGTATGATAAAGTGGCGTAAGTCATGAATTTTAGCTTTTAATATCTTGGTGAATTTTGAAGATATCGAGATGAAATTTTTTGTATCTGATTAAGAAATGAATGGAGAAAAGTTTTCTCATTGGGGGTTTCAATCTACGGGGGCCGTATAAAAATTTATTTTCTGCATCTTCTAAAATAGACCCCCCATGGAGTTGAAACTGGTGTATTATAATTCTTCACCTCATTTGAAGAAAATCTTCCATTGGAAGTATGTGTCTAGGGGAAATATTTTAGGAAATAGCCTATCGTTACAGGTTTTTTGAAACACCCTGTATAGGGGTTCAAAAGTTAAAAGGGTTGGACCACTTTTCGTGGGACACCCTGTGTGTAACTGGGAGAGGTAGTTTAACATTACTCTACATAAAATTGCTTGCAATTTCAAGAATAAATTTTACTACCAATAACAAAAATCTTTTTTGACAAAAATGGGTAAATAGCAGGGTTTGGAATCAATAATTGTGATAAACTAAACAAAAATTAAAATCTTATTTTTTACCTGGTATTTACTTTTTATAATACAAGTAGTACGTGGATTATTTTTTTTATCAAAAGCTTGTTTCTTATAATTTTAGTCATGTTTTTGTTTTCTAAACTAATGTTTTCTTATACAAAACAACAGAATAGATCTCTATTCTGTGTACATGACTGTCAGTAAGTACAGTAGAACCCCGATTATCTGCGAGTGCCAGGAAAGAAAATTTTTAATGATGACAGCAAATTTTAGATGAGATTAGAGAGATTTTAGATGTAAAGCAAAGGTTTCTGCTGTAGTGTTAAGGCGGCTTTAGACCACGCGGTTCGCGACAGCGATTCTGCGACACCCGGTTCGCGACAAAAAATTTACCCACTTCCCTTAATTGAACAGCGCCATCTTTTGAGAGGTCACTGAGTTACTGCGGCTGTCGAAATTCCCGAAAACCGCGGAATCGCTGTCGCGAACCGCGTGGTCTAAAGCCGCCTTTAGTGTACAGCTCCCTCAAAAAAAAAACGTTACAGTGGGGTTTGCGGGCGAACCACTTGGGTGAGGAAGACAAAAGAGGGGTCGTTTTTCATTAATTAAAGTATTCTTTAACCAAACAAATTTTCGAGTCCTTAGGGGGTCGTCTTCATATTAAACGAAACACTAACTTTCTTTTTTTCAATGGGGACCCCAATTATTATTAGTTTTTCTGAAAGGCCATCCCCCCAAACCCTTAAATACCCAGTTTCATCCAGATTGATTTAAAAAAAATTTATTTTTCAAAAATAAACTTAAAATTTTTTTTTTAAATCGTGAATTTTTTTGATGGCAATCGATTCTTGTAGTAATTTTATGTAGGAAACCAAAATTTCAATCGATTTTATTCAATAGTTTTTGATAAAAACGAATTAATATCTTAAGGGGCCGTATACCGTTGCCGAATGCATACCGCAAATGCTCTTTCTCGTTCGTTTTATCAAAAACTAATAGATAAAATCGATTGAAATTTCGGTTTCCTTCATAAAATTACTACCAGAATCGATTACCATAAAAAAAATTCACGATTTAAAAAAAAAAATTAAGTTTATTTTGAAAAATAAAATTTTTTTAAATCAATCTGGATAAAACTGGGTATTTAAGGGTTTGGGGGGATGGCCTTTCAGAAAAACTAATAATAATTGGGGTCCCCATTGGAAAAAAGAAAGTTAGTGTTTCGTTTAATATGAAGACGGCCCCCTAAGGACTCGAAAATTTTTTTGGTTAAAGAATACTTTAATTAATGAAAAACGACCCCTCTTTTGTCTTCCTAACCCAAGTGGTTCGCCCGCAAACCCCACTGTAACGTTTTTTTTGCGGGAGCTGTACATATTTTAAAAGTTGCACATATCATGTTCATTGTACAATAAAACATACAGGGTCTCTCTCTCTCCTCAAAATAAACTGAACGATCTCAAAAATTAATAAAAAATAAACTAAGAGAGATAAAAATATGCGGTCTACTGTAACCTACTTAATTCGTCAAAGAATTTTTTACACCAAATTTCGAAAATTCGTAGTTCACGAACGTTTAACAGATGGCGCCAATGAAATTTTGAAAATAGAGAAGAACAATAGCCCAAATCCCTCTTTCTAAAACGTCATATAGGGATATTGAAATCTGTGATAAAATCGATTCTAGAATCGAATAAGAATTATTGAATACTTGATTTAAATCTTCATTCCAGTCAGAAAGGCGAGTTTTAAAACAATTTGACCGATTAAACTTTTATTAGATTTTTGAATGAACTTTTAGATTCTGCTACTTTTAGAAAAATTAATTATTTTGACCCATCAAAAGTGATCTTTGATTTATTGTTTAAAATTGAAAATTAGATGGATCGCTATGTCAATGCACACTTTTCCGTATTCAGATTGTTTGAATTTCAAATTTACACCTTCATTCAAGCCCCTACTGGTTTCATCTTTTTTCGTTTCGATGGAGGGGGCGTTATTCTGACATCACTATTTGTGTAAATTTGCGTTTCACTCTACTCCTTCACTTTTCTGTGGAAACTAGCGATTCACAGGTGTGAATCACTCAGGATTAACAGATAATTTAAAACAGGGTGAATGAGCATTAATAGTACCAATCGATGATTTGCATTTCGCGTCATCGCTACGGATTTATTTTTTATTTTCTTGAAGGTGTAGTTACAGGCCCGTAGCCAGGAATTTCCCTTTGGTGGGGCACCCACATTTTCAGGGGGGGCAAGGGGGTTTTCAGGAGGTATCATAGGCGTAAGTTACACTGTTTGACTAGGGGACAAAACCCATAAGACCCTCATGCCTAAGGAGCTGTTACAAGACTTTTTTTTTCGGGAGGAGTTAGTCCTAAATTTTTCTAGTTTTACCTTTCCTGTTTTCTTTTTTTAAATTTTAGAAATTTGAAGCTTAAATTACGTTTTTAGCCCAATTTTAAATCCTTTGGGTTAAAGTATAGAATGAACTGTCCATGTAAGCTCCAGAATTGAAAAGGAAAACTCGAAAATCGAGGTGGATCACTCCTTGTTAATCTTTAAATAGACATACTTTTATAAAGGATGTCAATTTTCCCTAACCTCTCTTTTCAGTCTGTGCTAGGGTATATTCAATTTCAATTCAATTCAATTTATTATATTATATATACATATAAAAGTTTATTTCGGTAGGGGGCCTAAAATATTTGTCAGCCCTCTCCCATGCATATTTAATTTCACATATTCCTCTAACCAGAGGTAGTGGTAAAATACTCCCTTTTCATACCTGTGTCCTTTCGGGAATTAAATCTGTTCTATGGAATGCGCAGTTCATTCCGGCAGATAGTGGAGGACTAGTCAATAGCCACCACTTTTTCCGTTATAGTCGGCTAGACTAAAAGCTCTCCCTCCGCATTCATATGAATTTCTCTTGCGTTACCTTCCTATACCATGCTGATGAGCCCTAACAAGGGCGAAACCGGTCCACGGTTGGAGGCGACGCTTGAGAGCTGGAGTTTTCTCACATATTCCTCTAACCAGAGGTAGTAGTAAAATACTCCCTTTTCATACTTAATGTAGTTTGTTATACATTTTTTGGGTTAAATTTTTGCCCAAGGGAACTTTATTTATTTGTGTGATCTGTTCTTATATTAATGTAAAAAAAAGTTTTTTGTAATAGTGGGGGATACAAGTATTAAAGGGGGGTCTGGGGTCCTCCCCCAGAATTTTTTTTGAAATTTGACCCTAAAAACAGGGTTTTAAACTGCTTTTGATACTTGTAGACCAAAATTCGGACATGCATTTTTAAGTAGAATTTTGATTTTGATAAACTTGTTATTTAAAAAAAATTGGTAATAATAAAGGTTCAAATACAAATGGGGGGTATGGGGGCCCTCCCCCAGAAATTTTTTAAAAATTTGACCTTAAAAAACTGGGTTTTAACTTAGCTAGAAGTAAACTACTCGTGTTTTAGAAGGGGGCAGCTGCTCCTCCCTGCCCCTGAGATCCATCTAAATTTCAATTTAAAACAATCAAATGGGTCAAATTTTTTTAAAACTCGCCCTTCTGACAGGAATGAAGATATAAATCAAGTATTCAATAATTCTTATCGATTCTAGAATCGATTTCATCATAGATTTCAATATCCCTATGACGTTTTTGAAAGAGGAATTTGGGCTATTGTTCTTCCCTATTTTCGAAATTTTATTGGCGCCATCTGTTAAAACGTTCGTGAACTACGAATTTTTGAAATTTGGTGTGAAAAAATTCTTTGGCGAATTAAGTAGGTTGCAGCAGACTTCATATTTTGTATCCCTTAGTTTATTTTTTATTAATTTTTGAAATCGTTCAGTTGGTTTTGGGACACCCTGTAGTTTTTATGCTGGAAAATTTTTTCATGTTTTCACCTCATTTTTAGTCTTTTTTTGGGTTATCCGCGATTTTCACTATCTGCGGTACCCTTGCCACCCAATTGCGCGGATAATCGAGGCTCTACTGTACCTTAAAATCTGATTTAAATCAAATGAATTCTTTTTTTAATCAAAATAACCAGCAACCCTGATTAGTATAGTTTACTATTTAAACAGAGAAAATTAGTGGTTATTTTCTATGCCTATTTTTTAAATAAATAGGTATGAAGATGAATGGGATAGTTCCATCATCCCTTTATTTTCTGGTTTGGAATTTTTTCATCAATAGCTTGCTATACTCAACAAATATCAATAATTTCTGATAAGGTAATTAAAATGGGGTGCAAAAACTTGGATTTTATGTTTCAAGCTTATGGGCAAATTATTATGATTTTCATCTCAAATATGTTATAATTAAAATAAACCATTAACGTAATGAAGGCAAACTGTGCAAATCAGTATAAATACGAAAACAATCTTTTTTTGCATATACTTTTTATTTAAAACTTTAAAATTCTAAAAACAGACATGTTTCGAGGATGCTTGGATCCCCTTCGTCAGTGTGACGATGTAAGCATGGCTATCAGAACATATATACAGGGTGTCTCATAAATGTTGGGTCACACTTCTAGGGGGATAGTTGACACCCAAAAAAATTATTGAAAAATTCAGTTTGTAGAAGAATTACTATTGGTAAAAATTTAATTATGGTCTCAAATTTTGTGGTTTAATATGATCTTTAAAATTATCTTAAACGTTTTCACTTTAAAATTTGTTTTTCTATGAAAAAAGTTAAAAAAACACAAAAAATGTGAAAACTACCAAAACTTTATTTTGTATTTTGAAATCCTTTCTTTTTAATTGATAATCTGAAAGATCATAGTTGAAAACCCTATTGCCCCAAGTTTCACGTAAATACAACCAATATTAAACGCTTGAGATCCAGTTAAAGCTGTTTTCTATAGCTTGTTTTTCTATAACTGTTTCCTGAACAGCTGTTTTCGCACACAAAAAACAAACTTAACTAGATCTCAAGCGTTTAATATTGATTGTATTTAAGTGAACCTTAAGATGTAAGGGTTTTCAACTATGATCTTTCAGATTATCAAATCAAAAGAAAGAATTTCGAAATACAAAATAAAGTTTTGGCAGAGTTATGGTTTTTTTTAACTTTTTTCGTAATAAAACAAATTTCAAAGTGAAAACGTTTAAGATAATTTTAAAGATCATATTAAACCACAAAATCTGAGACCATAATTAAATTTTTACCAATTGTAGTTTTTCAACAAATTGAGTTTTTCAATAATTTTTTGGGGGTGTCACTCCATTTTTAACTTCCTGGGATTTGGTCGGGGAGCCCCTAATCCTGTGTGATTCTGACACTTCTAGGTGTCTACTATCCAGGCCTGACGAGAGGTGGGGGCGAGGGGGTACGATTCCCCCGGGCCCAGGCCTGTAGGGGGCCCGTGACCCAAAGATTTTCATATTGAGTTCCAAGAGGGATATATTTTTGAATATTTTGGGAATTAATTTGTTCACATAAATGTCCGAAAATGAGTAAATTCCCAGTTTTCTAGGGACACATTTTCAAAAATTTTCTGGGGGGAACCCCAGACTCCCTTTATTGCTCGTTACTCATCGTATTATCAAAAGAAAACGATATTTTTAAGTTGAGTGAAATTCAGATCTTGTCTAGAAATATTCTAAAAATTACATTAAGCCTATGAATGCATGGGTGGGGGTACTTCAGAAAATTTTTGCCCCCTACCTCAAAATGAGAAATATAGGTATGTCACTGGGGGCCCGCTTCCCAACCTTGTCCCAGGGGCCCGACTTGGCTCTCGGCGGCCCTGCTTCTATCCCCCTAGAAATGGGACCCAACATTTATGGGACACCCTGTATAGTATACAGCAGGAAACAAATTTACAGTGAACCACAGAAAAACATGGAGATACAGTCGAATCCGCTTAATGTGATCACGGTTAATGTTATCAATCGGATAATGTTATCGAAATCGTCAGGTCCCGATCATTCCTATTTAATTTAATGTAAAATACATCGTTTAATGTGATCAACTATGAATCAACTCGACACTTAATGTTAAAGAAAACAGTTAAAGAGGGGGGTCTGAATTCATACTTGTGATTGGTTAAAGAAACTATCGGCACGCTTGCAGGTGTATCTGATAAGATATTTTGATTTTCCCCTGTTTACTGAAATTCAGATTGTTTATTGGAGTGGAAGGATATAATGGAGTGAAAAAAGACCTTTCTATGCAAATATAATCACTAAGTAAGCGATTATTTTATTTTTATAATTTTAACTAATCTTATATTTTCCCTTCAAATTTTAAGTTGGCCTAGTGTAAAAATAGTGTTTCAAATACATTAATTACGATTACATGATTTTAAAGCAATCTTGAAACACTCTTTCCTGCTTTTAGATATGAGATCGCTTATTGTTATCAGTTTAATCTCGGACAATTGCGATCACATTAATCGGATTCGACTGTACTGAAAAAATGTAGGGATGAATCAAGACATTCAAATTTGAGTGAAAAAAGGGGCTTTGACAAATCATTCGCAAGATAATTTGAGAAATGAATAATGTAATAGCTTTCATAAAAATCGAGGTCAATAGTTGAATTACAATTTTTAATAATGGTAGCGGAAGAAAAGTTAAAAGTATGATCGTTTTCCCAAACATGCTAGGCTATGGCTGATTTGTCCAGTTCTTGTTAAACCAAACCATTAGTCAAACAAGGTTGGTTAAGCTCAATTTTCAAGAAAAGTTCCTTTTTAGAAGATACAGTTGAATCCGCTTTATGTGATCACGATTAATGTTATCAATCATATAATGTTATCGAAATAGACAGGTCCCGATTATTCTTATTTAATTTAATGTAAAATGTATCGTTTAAAGTGATCAACTATGGATCAACATGCCGCTTAATGTTATCAAAATTTGTCCATACCCCTAAAGAAAACGTCCGCTATCGGGTTTCGTTTTGAAGGCCAATTTCTACAAGTAAACATCTGTGCCCCACCCTAGAGCATATGGCGTTTCTTTTTTTCTGAAACTCATTAGTTAGAATAAGAAAACATTCCACCTATATTGAAATAAAACGGTTACAGGGGGGGTCCGAATCCATGCTTGTGAGAAACCATAGGCGCCTTGCAGATGTTTCTGATTAGAGATTTTAATTTTCCCTTGTTTATTGGAATTCAGATTATAAGGGAAAATTCCCTCGCTCGATCACAGGGGGGAGGGGGGCTTAGGGTTTCGTCACGTAGTCAATTTCTTCTAGTCAATACGACAAAATTAAGCCAAATTAATTATTGAAATTTGCCAAATTAAGACTAATTAAGCCAAATTAATTATTAAAATTAGACAAATTAAGCAAAATTAATTTTTTTAAACTTTCTGTTTGCAAAAAATGATGGCAAACTGTATTTATGAATTACTACGTGAAAACTAGAGGGGGAGGGGGGTCTGGGCATATACTATGGATGGTCACCAAGGGGGGAGGGGGATAAAAAAATTGGTCACGTAGTATGGGTACGTTCCCTAAAATAATTGGTTTATTAGATTGGAAGGATATAATGGAGTGCACACAAAAAGAGAGACCTTTCTATATAAATAAAAATGTAAAGTAAGCGAATATTTTATTTTTATCATTTGAACTTCTCTTATATTTTCCCTAAAAGTTTTAAGTTGTCAAATACATAGTGTAAAATGGTTTTAAATACATTAATTACGAGTAAGTTATTTTGATTTTTAAGCAAACAATATAGTTACACTGTCTGCTACTTTTTGATATAAAATCGCTTATTGTTATGAATCGGATAATGTTATCAGTTTAATCTCGGACAATTGCGATCACATTAAGCGGATTCAACTGTAATGCCAACTCTGATTTACAGTGAAATTAATCAGGGATCTGTCCAGGACAAATTTACTACCTTTTCACGGTAGCTTCACAAATTCGCCGATCGTTAAAACGGTAGCTTCACAAATTTAAAATTTCTAATTTTCACAATTTATTACTAAAATAACAATACTAATATTTGAAAACTTTAACTCCCCTTAAAATGTATATGTAAAGTGATTTTTAAAACCAAATTTTTCAATTAATTTAATTACGCATATTTTATTTTCACAAATTAAAAATTTTTTCACAATTTTTTTTTTCAATTTTCACAAAATAGTAGTTTAAAAAAAATCCTAGATAGGTTATCATTTAATGTTCTTCTGTGTTTGGAAATTAAAGTTAGGGAAAAGAAGTAAAAAAGCAAACTGATGAGTAAAAATTTTTTTCTTACAACGGGGATATTTTTCTTTTAAGGCAAAAACTTAAATCCTAGTTGATATAAATTATTACTTAAATTATGGAGTTCAGAGTCATTATACCAATATGTACTTATTATTACTGACTGGTTTTAATTAAATAATTGATGAAAAAGGAAAGTAGTAATAAAAACTTTATCTTAAAATTAATACAGTCGAATCCGCTTAATGTGATCACGGTTAATGTTATCAATCGGATAATGTTATCGAAATCAACAGGTCCCGATCATTCCTATTTAATCCAAAGTAAAATGCATCGTTTAATGTGATCAACTTAGTATCAACACGCCGCTTAATGTTATCAAAATTTGTATATATCCCCTTAAAAACGTCCGTTTTCAAGTTCCGTTTTGAAGGTCAATTGCTTTTTTTCTGAAACTCAGTATGAGTTTACAGCTGCACCGTAATACTTCTTTGGTTTGATTGTAAGAAAAAGAAAATATTCCATGTTCTCTGCATTCATAGAAAGAAAACCATCCTAGAAAACTGTTTAAGGGGGGGGGTTCGAAACAATGCTTGTGATTGGTTATCACTATTGGCGCCTTGCAGATGTTTCTGATAAGAGATTTTGATTTTTTCCTTGTTTAGTGGAATTCAGATTAATTTAAGTGATTTATGTTTGGCCTTTTTCATGTAAATTTTTGAAAGTTCGCGTTGATCTTGTCTGGATATCAAAAGAAAACGAATCCATAGAGCGGAATCCATAGAGTTAGGCGGAATCACATAGGTGTGGTATGTACTATTACTATTACAAAGTAATTTTAAATTTATTTATTGGATTACTCTTATATTTTACACTAAAAATCATAAGTTACCAAGTACATAGTTAAAAATGATTTAAATACATTAACTACGATTACATAATTTTGATTTTAAAGCAAACAATATAATTACACCGTTTGTTAATTTTTTTATATGGAATCGCTTATTGTTATCAATCGGATAATGTTATCAATTTCATCTCGGACAATTGCGATCACATTAAGCGGACTCGACTGTAATTAGAAAACAATATCAGTATAATTGAATTGATGGTAATACATAAAGTTTAATCATAGGTGTAAAATAACAAAAGTAAAAAAATGGATATGAAATAGATGAAATAAATAAAAATTGCAGATATGAACATTTCAAAGTAAGGCACTGGCAGTAGAGGTCTATTCCTACAAATGGGTCACAAATGTGCTGTAAAAATAAAAAAAATTAAAGTATTACATCATAATATGCAGGGTGTTTCAGATAAGTGTTTCATAACTTCTAGGTGGGATAGGCCACACCAAGCTAGATGACTAAGAATCACTTAGGAAGGGTGGTGGAAACGCACCCCTATTGAACTAGGGTTTTTATAAAAGGGCATGGGAAGTTGTAAAATTCCCTGTGGAAATAGACCTTTTAAGATCAAATTAAATCCATTGATTCAGGTATTTATTCCATCAAACCAATTGAAGAGCTGAAATTTCAGCTCCTAAATCGGTTTTATGTAACAAATGTAGGGATCGAACAATTTTGCTGGTTTTAATCCAATCATAAAAGGTTACATGTTCCACTGGGGATTATGCAGCCTCCCATGCCCGCTTATAAAAACCCCTTGGTCTTTAGGGGTGCATTTACGACCCCCATTCTTCTGTGAGTCTGATTATGGTTCAAATTCTGTTAAATAATTTATATTCATATACACTACATTAAGTAAAAAATATACTGAACACAAACTTTTGTTTTGAGATCTCTATAGAATCAGTAGTTTTTAGGTTTGGGTAAAAGATAAACAGTGGCAGATCCAGCCTGGTCCCAAAGAAGACAGTCTCAATGTTAAGTTCATGATTCTAAAAATGTGGGTTGCTTAGGAATAATTTCATCCTCCTTGAAAGTAAAAGGAAGAATAACTGAATTTGGTTAAAACTTCGACTGGTTCTTAGAAATGTGCTCGATTTTTTCCACACTGTTTTGAAAACGGGTTAGAGGAATTTCCTCAGAATTTCAGTCCTCATTTTTTCTCATTAATTTTTTCTCTTCAGAATTTCTCCCTCCATTTTTTCCTCAGTCTTATTGGAAATTTCACCCTAAATAACTCATACACTCACTTCCAAAAGTTAAGCACGGAATTGTTTTTTCAACCTAACACCTAGTAGAATTATTTTTCATACATGAAAATCATACCACAATATGTTCAACTAGTGGGAATACAGGGCCCGAGAACAAATTTTCCCTACCAATAACTTAAGGGGGTAAATGGGCCCTCCATTGATAATGGAGTTCCATTACACATTTGGAGCAGTGACAGAAACGTCTATGTGAGAGGTTTTTAAAGGAAAATTTTATGTTTGTTTTCTAAAGAATATTGTTATTCCTAAACTCAACGCATGTTTTCAAACGTGTGTGCTAACTTTAAATGACTTTTTTAAGGATTTAGTGGGAGAAATCGGTCTAATTATCATTTTTGGCGAGTTTTAGCCTCTGGGTCATTTTTGGCAAGTGTTATCAGACCGTCAACCATGTTATTTAGTAGCTCTCACATGTGCTTGAATGCATTTAGGTCTGGGAACCCAGAAAGTACCCTTATTCTTTCAATATCGTTATTTATAAAAGCTTTAAGATAGCCAAATTGTGATTTTTTGCAGCTTTTTCCCTCTTTAAGATAAATCTTCAACCCGATATGTATTCTAAAAGGAGCAAAAGGAACATGAGAACACATGTAAACTATTGCAGAAATCAGTGAAAAGCTCTGCGGCATATAGGGGGTGTTGAAACGGCGCAAAAAATTTTATAGTTTTACAGGAACAGCATCTATCATTAACTTTCAAAAAATTTTAATTTTTTAGTGTTTATAGACGTATACATGTCTGAAAAGAAAGAAATATCTCTAAAAATATCTCGATTCTTTTTTTAAAATGAGTTTTTAAGAGATCGAATTTCTTCTCTGAAACTATTGTGTTTCAACACCCCCTATATGCCGCAGAGCTTTTCGCTGATGTCTGCAATCGTTTACGTGTGTTCTCATGTTCCTTTTGCTCCTTTTAGAACACATATCGGGTCGAGGATTTATTTTTAAGAGTTAAAAAGTTGCAAAAAATCACAATTTGGCTATCTTAAAGTTTTTCATAAGTAATGACATTTTTTTTTAAATATTGAAAGAATAAGGGTACTTTCTGGGTTCACAGACCTAAACGCATTCAAGCACATGTGAGAGCTACTAAATAACATGGTTGACGGTCTGATAACACTTGCCAGAAATGACCCAGAGGCTAAAACTCAGCAAAAATGATAATTAGACCGATATATCCAAATAAATCCTTAAAAAAGTCATTTAAAGTTAGCACACACGTTTGAAAACATGCGTTGAGTTTAGGAGTAACAATATTTTTAGAAAAAACATAAAAATTTCGGTTAAAAACCTCTCACATAGACGTTTCTGTCACTGCTCCAAATGTGTAATGGAGCTCCATTATCAATGGAGGGTCCCTTTACCCCCTTAAATTATTGGTATGGAAATTTTGTTCTCGGTCTCTGTATTCCCACTAGTTGAACATTTTGTGGTATGATTTTCATGTATGAAAAATAATTCTACTAGGTGTTAGGTTGAAAAAACAGTTCCGTGCTTAACTTTTGGAAGTGAGTGTATTTGGTCATCCTATGTGGGGCACTAGGGTGGTCACAAGTTACATGGGGAAAATTTTTTTTCAACTTTTTTTAGGTCTTACCCCCCTAAAATGTGCCAATAGGCTAAAAAATGAGATTGGCCAAGTTTCAGCTCAATCCGATAATATTAACCCGTGCCTCATCGAGGTCAAAGTTCAGAAAAACAGCGATTTTTAACAAAAAATCGTAGTTTTCGCCCCATAAAACTGGAACCGTTTGTCCCAGAAATCTGGTTAGGGAGTCATTTGATAGGAAATTTCATACACTTTAACTCTGAAGTTACTGAATTTTATTTGCTAAAACGGATGTGAAGCTATTTAGCATTTTCATAGTAAAGGTCCGTGAATAAGCGACTTCATTGCTAGAAAACTAGAACATTGCAATGTCACTAAAAACTTTATCCTCCGGGCTTTTTCTATTACTTTCGGTCCCAATAGATAGTAAATGAGTTTTTAAACCACCTAAGGGAATTCTAGGGTATAATTTCAAACCCCCTATTGTTTGAAAAAAAAGGGAAAAAATATATATATTTTTTAAATTTTTAAACACGCATTTTGGGACTGATAATGTGATAAAGTTGGTCCCAATACATTATTAAGAGCTTAATTAGATAGAATACCAATGGTATAGGGCCTTAACCTTTCCCTATAACCCCTATAATCTAAGCGAAAGAAGCGCGACTGCGCGCTTTTGCCAAACAAAGGCCTTAATGCCCATTAAAGTTATAAACAGATCCAAATTACAAAATTTTCACAAAAACCTCTAGAGATATATCATTTGTTGTCAGAAATGACGTTTGAGATTATAAATATGGGTAAAATTATAATAATAGTGTCCTTCCGACTCTAAATGTTAAAAAATCCTATTTCTACCAAAGTTAATTGTTTTCAGCTAAAAGTGATCTTAGAAAAATGTATAAATTTATTTATTTTAATATACCACAAAATTTCTTTGCCTATCATTCAAGGAAAATAACCTTTTTGAAATGTATGCTATAGTAAAAAATAGTTTTAAAAGTTTTTGGATAATTATAATGATTTTCTATAAATTGGGTTTATTCAACTTTAGGTTTAGGACAGTAACTTGGTTGCCCTTAAAAAAATCCAGTGAAAACTACAGAGAATACACTGTTGGAGTGTCTTGTTTATGGTTTTTTACAAAAATTAATTATGAGAAGCATAGAAACATTTACTGTGAATCAAAAATATTTTTTAATATTTCATTAACTTACATGATATTTTGTCTCTTTTCACACAGGTGTAAACACAATTGACGAATAAAAAACCAAAAATTAAGTAATTAGATTATAGATCAAACATATAATGAAACATTATTATACTTTTCAAGAAAATAGTTTTCCTTGAACGATAGGCAAATGAATTTCGAGGTACATTAAAATCAATTTATACATTTTTCTAAGATCACTTTAAGATGAAAACATGTAACTTAGGTAGAAATAGGATTTTTTAAACATTTTGAGTCGGAAGGACGCTTTTATTATAATTTTACCCACATATATAATCTCAAACGTCATTTCTGACACCAAATGACATATCTCTAGAGGTTTTTGTGAAAATTTTGTAATTTAGCTTTGTTTATCACTTTAATGGGCATTAAACCCTTTGTTTAGCAAAACCTCGCAGTCGCGCTTCTTTCGCTTAGATTATAGGGATTATAGGGAAAGGTTAAGGCCCTATACCGTCGGTATTCTATCTAATTAAGTCTAAATAATGTATTGGGACCAACTTTATCACATTCTCAGTCCCTAAATGCGTGTTTAAAAATTTTAAAATAATTAAATATATTTTCCTTTTTTTAAACTCTAGGGGGTTTGAAATTATACCCTAGAATTCGCTTAGGGGGTTTAAAAACTCATTTACTATATATTGGGGCCGAAAGTAATAGAAAAAGCCCGGAGGATAAAGTTTTTGTGAAATTGCAATGTTCTAGTTTTCTAGCAATGAAGTCGCTTATTCAGGGACCTTTACTATAAAAATGCTAAATAGCTTCACATCTGTTTTAGCAAATAAAATTCCGTAACTTCAGAGTTAAAGTGTATGAAATTTTCTATCAAATGACACCCTAACCAGATTTCTGGGACAAACGGTTCCAGTTTTATGGGGCGAAAACTACGATTTTTTGTTAAAAATCGCTGTTTTTCTGAACTTTGACCTCGATGAGGCACGGGTTAATATTATCGGATTGAGCTGAAACTTGGCCAATCTCATTTTTTAGCCTATTGGCACATTTTAGGGGGGTAAGACCTAAGAATTTCGAAAGTTGATTTTTTGTAACCACCCTAGTGGGGCACTTTTCCCAGTTCTCTCCACTGGAGATAAATCAGTCAAGGGCTCAATTGAAAATAAACTTTTCCATTTGAAATCCAGCTAGTAAGGACTCGATTTAGTTTACTGCCAACTACAATAAGTTTTAAAAGAATCTCCTGTTAAGACTTTCAGGTGAATTTTTTAACTCTTACCTTGTAAAATCTGGCACTCTTTCCATTAAATGTGTGAATTCAGTAAATGCTATGTATCCATCTTCATCAATATCTCCATCTTTCATTGCCTAGTAAAAGATAATGAAGCCCATAAAAACCTATTTAAAGATAATTAGAGGTACTTGGAGCTACAACAGGCTAATTCCAGTAAAAAGCTGATGGAGTTAACCCCTTGTTACTGCAAGCATCTCGATTATGTTAATTATATAAAAAAGAGAAATAGTTTGTTTTGCATGAATATGAGTAAAAATTTGGAATATATATAAAGTAATCCATTAAATTAAAATTAAAAACTAATTATGTTTGAAAGTATAATTTACATTAAACTGCGGCATGATAAAAAAAACAGTAAATAGATTTAAATTGAAATATTACAACACAATTTTCAAACTTATATACATAGTTAAGAATTTCTTCCCAATCTTGAGTGTCTAATCCATTATTTTCTGTCACTTTCAACCGGAATAAAATTTCCTTCAAATCACTTCGAGATAGAAGGTCATCTCCATCAAAGTCTAAAAATAGTGAAAAATAGTCATGAATAAAACACACTACAGAATATTTATAGGCAATACAATCTCATACTCATTGAAAATATAGTTAGTGTTATTTAAAACTAATAATCTAAACACATTATTAAAAGAACGATTTACAACATGTTACTGAGAATAGAACAAAAAATGGAAAAACAGGCATTAGTATCTTAATAATACGAAAACAACCTCAAAACATATGTTTTAAAGTTCTTAAATTAAATCATAAGTGCAAAACAAACGTTGTTTTAGTATTATTACTTATTTTGCACAGCTTTCTCTCATTACATTAGTATATTATTAGTTTGTAGGGGACTCAAATGTACTAAATTACCATATATTTTAAAAGCATATTCAGCTTTTAATGACAATGGAGACTTTTCACTAAAAACTGACATCATCTCCAGGTAATCTTCAAATGTCATGCAATCAGACATTGGATCCGTAAAGACCCAAATCATTCGGTCTTTGAATGGATTAACCTAAAAAATAAAACAATGATTTTTTTACTATTGTAAGAAAGAAAATATATGTTGTATAATTTTTTATTCATTTATATAATTTTTTTTTGCTTTTGTGGCATTTAAAAGTACTCCAGATATTTAATATAATAATAATCTTTATTTTGCTCATTATGAAATATACAAAACAAAATATATAAAATGATATTCGTTACCAAGGGGAAACAATCCAGTCCAAGTAACCAAAAAAAATTAAATAGTATATTGAATTAGACCAGGGGTTCTCAAACTTTTCAACATCGCAACCAACTTTTAATAAACAAACTCTAACCACGACCCACCTAATCTTCGGCTAATTTTCCCATACACCCTGTGAAACTTCAGCCTTCGGCGGGGTTTGGCCATCAACTATTTTGTTACCATAAATAAATTACATGCATGTATTAAAGATATTAACTTGTATAAAAAATTAAAAATAAAGATTTGAACCTTAGGATAGGAGCATATCAAATATTTTATTGTGGGAACAACAATGAGAGCCACTATAAAAAGGGGGTCTGGGGGATCCTCCCCCAGAGAGATTTTTTAGACTTTTAACTTGTTTATTTAGGTAATCTGGGATAAATTGCAGTTACAATATAATTTGCTAGGGATATTCTTAAATTTAAAATCTTGTTGCGACCTACCAAAAACTGACTGGCGACCCACAGTTTGAGAACCTCCGAATTAGACTGTTGAAATTAAAAGTTTGTTTACCAAACTATTTGTTGGTATAACTGTTTTTGATGTTAGGGTAATGGTAATGACCAAAAACCTCCATAATAAACTTTTCAATAAGTTTAAATATTTCCCATATCAAATACAATTGCAGTGCTACTCTTCCCCAGAAGCCTCGAAAATTTCAAGCTCAATAAGAAAGCACAAAATTAGGTCCAATTAAAAAAATAAGTTCACTTCTTTAAAATGCACAAAGTTTTAATCATTTGCAAAATATCAAGTTATGTTTTTACTAAACATAGTATGGGGTGCCCAACCTTTTTTGGGGGAGGGCCACTCAAGGTATTTGATGAGGTATGGAGGGCCAGAAATGAAATAACAGTAGAAAAGCAAAAGCGCTAACTCAGTGGTTCCCAAACTATTTTGGTCGTAGAACCCCCAAATTTGTTGCCGATGCTCGCGGAACCCTGAATATTTTTATGACTTTTCAAAATTTAATATTTGATATTAAATGAAACAAATATTATTTTGGTATTTCTGATTTTATTGAGAGAATAAACAAAACTAAGAAGAAAAAACAATTCAACATATAAAAAATTAATGATATTCGAAGAGTTTTTAGCAATAAAGGTTTAAGTTTCAAAGGGGAGTCTGGGGGTCCTCCCCGATAAAATTTTTGGAAACAGGGTTTTTAGCTGTTTTTGGTACACGTAAACCCAAATTTGGACAGATTTTTAGGTAGAATTTTGATTTTAATTAACTTTTATAAAAAAGAGTGAATAATAAATGTTGAAATACTAAAGAGGTGGCAGGGGGGCTTTCCCCAGAAAATTTGACCCTAAAAAGCTGGTTTTTACCTTAACTAAAAGTAAATTACTCGGGACCTAACCCATCACGGATTTCCATATTTAAATCATCTCTAGATTCTTCAAGAAAGTAACTTGCTGAGGAAAATGTGAATATATTAAACACCATTCTAATTTTTTTAATGAAATAAAATTTGCCACGCGGAACCCCTAAATTTTTTCGTGGAACCCACTTTGGGAACCACTGCGCTAACTGATGCTTAATTACAACAACTACATTTTATAACTTTTTGTTTACAGTATTTTTGAAACTTGGCATTTTTAAATGAAAAATAATTGCACAAAATAAGTTCAAAGAATAGGAGAATAGGTTTGAAGGCAGGTCCGGAAAAATGTTGTAAAACTTTGTGAGTGTGGTAAATTTTTTTAACGAATTTTTTTTCAGCAAAAAAAACAACAGGAAAATAAAGTAATAAAAGGTGTTCTAATTTCGTTCGCGGGCCGGATTCAGAGGGCTCGGGGGCCGGATCTGGCCCGCGGGCCGGAGGTTGGGCAGCCCTAACATAGTATTTTATCTTTCGAATAACACTAGTTTAGTTCTTAGATTAGAGTACAACTTTACTCATATACAGGGTGTTTCATAACTTCTAGGGAAGGTAGGGATCAAGATGACTCAGAATCACAAAGGAAAGGGGGCTCAGAAATGCACCCCTTACGAGCTAGGGGTTTTTATAAGTCGGCATGAGAGGTTGCATAATCCACAGTGGAAATTGACACACAACCTTTTATGATTGGATTGCAGCCAGCAAAATCGTTCGATTCCGGCATTTGTTACATAAAAACCAATTTGGGAGCTGAGATTTCAGCTCTTCAATTGGTTTTATGGAAAAAATACCTGAATCTATGGTTTTAATTCGATCTTAAAAGGTTGCGTGTCAATGTCCATAGGGAATTTTACAACTTCCCATGCTTGTTTATAAAAACCTGTAGCTTGTTAGGGGTGCATTTCCGACCCCCCTTCCTGTGTGATTCTGAGTTGTCCGAGTGTGTCCTACCCTACCACTCCTAGAAGTTATGAAACACTTATCTGAAACACCCTGTATATTTTTTCATTTTTATAAATAATTCTCACACATTGTTTGTTAAAAAACAGCATTCCTATTAATTTTTGTGTTATCTTCAGCATGCATTATGAGAATATTAAGGATTTTTGTTTTTAAGAAACTGGGTTTAACATGGTGTTTTAAAATACTTATTTACAGCAGTTAACTATATTAAACAGTACTTGCTTGAAATTCTGGTAAGTCTCCAATCCTTTCAATGGAAATTGCAGGGTTTAAAGATTCCTGATTTATATCTGGGTTCATTTTATTGAAGCGTTTATATGCTCTGAAAGTAAGTTATAATTTAATTTCACCAAAAAAAAGACTAAAATAAAAATAAAAAATAAACTACATTGATAAGTAAATGAACTGAACATACTAATAAAACTAAACCAAGGCTTAAAAATAAAAAAATAAGCTTCAGCTTTTCTCTTCTGTTATACGAGAAACTTGCATTGTTCGTTGTGATTTTAATCTACTTCTTACATCAAGTTCAAACTTGAAAACATTTGAACTTACCTAATTATCTCTCTTTCTGTCAAATGAGTGAGAAGCTAATAGGGAAAAAAAGAAAAAATAATAAT
Source organism: Tetragnatha versicolor (assembly GCA_024610705.1). NCBI lineage: Eukaryota > Metazoa > Arthropoda > Arachnida > Araneae > Tetragnathidae > Tetragnatha > Tetragnatha versicolor. The sequence goes on along the minus strand of JANDEH010000010.1, from coordinate 55,120,121 downwards.
AAAAACACTTAATTGTGAATATGCAGGGTGTTTCAACAAGTCTGCCCAAACTTTGCACTCCCTGATTCTTTGAGAGTACATAGTAAATGCCCCAATAAATATTCTTCTAAGACACATAGTTTTCGAGAAAATCGCGCAAGAAAAAAAGTATCTGAATTACGCTAAAAATGATAAGGTACACTAAAAAGGCAGACTAAGAGATGTTTAAAATATCCATTGTGCAATGTTTGTATCATGGAATGAAATTAAAGTTTTTATTGGATATGACACAGCATTTTTAAAACTAAAAGTCATTGTAGAGGTTGGACATAGTTTATGTGTACTCCTATTGAAGGTATCTTTCTAGCAGAGTTTTTGTGAACAAACTTAATGAAACACCCTGTACATAAATATAGGCTATAGGGTGAGGAAAATAATAACATGTATACAGTAATACCTCAACGTACGCGAATTTGGAGCAACGCAGTTTTGAAATTTTTGTTTTTTTCGTTTTTGCAAAGTTCATTCTTATTCCTTTTAATGCAAAAATTCTTTGTTTATACGATGCCCAATATCGGTTATATGTCGTTTCCTACTGTCTAAATGAAGGATTTTTCAAAAAAAGTGTAATAAATTGAAGATTTGGTATTCATATACAATGTAATGTATTCGGATGTGGTGTTTAGAATGTGCAATGTAGTTCTCAAGGTATGAAAAATAAAATAAATCAATATTTTGGATGAATTATTTGTTTCATTTTTATGTTAAATATTTTATACTATTTTTAATTTAAAAACTGTTTTAAAGTAATTTTTGCTTTGGAAAAATCTTAAATTCATTGCATTTACGCTGCATTAGGAGCATTAGAAACTTAATAATCATAGATGTTTTCATTTATACGTCGCTTTATGTCCGTCCCTTGAAAGTCATATAAACGGTGCTTTACTGTACTATAAGTTTTACTCGATAAAATAAATTCTGTTTGTGAGTCCTATTCTGAAACATTTCCCCAGCTGTTAACTCATACAGACAGTTAAATGAGGATTTTAAATTTAAGCGAGGGTCTGGATTCTATTAAAAAAAGGGATTACAAAGTTTGGAAAGCATAGATCCAGACAAAGTGAGAATTTTTAAGACAAAATGTGGCATAGAAAAACTTTTAACCTTTTATGTGGAAATTGGAGAAGAAACAATATTTAATAAATCAGACTTCTATTTTCAACTTTTTTGAAACCTTCATCAAAATAACTTGATAATGATATTAAAAGATAACACATTGATACTGTATATTTTTGCATTTTCTGAGATAAGTAATAAAATAATTATCTTCATAATTATATTTTTTATTTCTGGTCTCAACTGAACATAATTTTTATGTATTTCTATAGAAAAATGTACCCAGACTTATATGGTTATCGCTCGATTAAACTTTTTTGGTAAATCCGGGGTATTACTGTATACTATGATGACAATTAATGAAAATAAAGGAGAACTCTTTTTGCATATAAAAATGATCACTGAATCTGCTAATTGCCCAAGTATGGATCCAGCACAGCTATAAGGAGAGGGCACTTTTTGCAGATTATCTGACCTGTAGATGTAAATGATCGTAATTTTTTTTACTCCAAAAGTTAGCTTACAAAATTAAATACGCCTAAAATGGTTGCATCTAAAAAAAATTATAACTGAAAATTTTTAGATCTAAACTGGGTTATTCAGAGTAAAACTTTTCAAATATTTAAATAATATAAACACACCTCATATTCCTTAACTATTTCCTCAGGTAAAACACTTTGCTTTTGTCCCATAGTTGAATAAAAACATACCTGTAAAGGGATTCAAACATGTTAAGTGTTTATTTAAAACAAACAATAAGTACATCAATAGATCTTCATTTCAATGCCCTCAAAATATGTGTGTGTGGCATCCTCTAAATTACAATGCCTGATAGTAAAATTACTGATTGTTCTTATGTAAAAATAGTTTCTCATTATAACATCTGTTTGTAAATGGCCCCAAAAAAGTAATTCTTAAGTTCTACTAATGTATATGTACTATTCATATAATACACTAGTATAAAATACTGGTAGGGTAGGTGGGGGCAAAGCCCAGTAATTTTCAGTATTTTTAAAAATTGGAAAATTCAAAATTTCAATTGGAGGTGTTAGATTGAGATCTTACCTACAAAACCCATCCAGGTTTTGAACTATTATCGATGGTATTTTAAGAGAAATTTAGAATTTAATAGGAAAAGAAATTGTGTGGGTTTGCCTCGCAATAAGGGCAAAGACCCGCACTTGCAAATCTTTGTGCCCAAGTGAAATTAACATAGATAAACAGAATTTTTCATTATTAAAACCCTCTTAGTATTGTTTTTAGAGGGTTGACATCTCGGAAACCTTCATTCAACTTTTTATGGATCCTGTAGGTTCTTATTTCCTATTGGAGTGAATTCCCAAAGTTTTAAGCTGCGGGTATTTGCCCCATTTCACTTTATTTTGAAAAACAAGCATTTTTTTATTTTTAGAGACATGTTGAGGCAATTCTTTCAAAATGAAACTGAAGTTTAAATGCCATAATACATTGGGTTATTGGTTGGTATTTCTCTTCAAGCCCTATTTTATGAAATGTTAAAGTAAAAGATCAGAAAAATTACATCTAAATGATTAAAAACAAACAGCATTTTTAAAACTCATGAGTGACTTATGGGTAGGCTTACCATACGTCCGGGATTACCCCGGACAGTCCGGGGTTTTTAGAGCTGTCCGGGGAAATGTCCTGGGTCGCTAAATGTCCGGGGTTTCATACATTTACGATTTGCCAGACTTTTTATGAAAAAATCATGACCAAACTATTTAAAATTGCTTTTTTTACGTTTTCTAACGTCTTTATTACTTCAGAAAACTTACTTTCAGTGAATTTTGTGATAAAAATTAAGTCAATCAAACAATTTTTGAAAAAGTAGTGTTAAATGAAAAAATAAAATTTGATATTTTTGTTTAATAATTATTAGTTTGAATAGTTTTTTCTTAGTTTTTATTCTTTGGTAATTTGATATTGCACTTATAAAGAAATTTCAAAAATATGTCATGGGTTGGCCCCGAGAAAATATGGTAAGCCTACTTATGGGTACCAACTTTGATTGAATAATGGGTCCCAATGAGACAAACCAACAATTAAAAATTGCGGTGCGTGGTTTTTCCCAGTGCAGATTTTACCCCCACCTACCCTGTATCATAACTCATCATAATGTAGCATATCTAGGCTTACCTATTTTCTTGGGTCCGACCCAGGACATATTTTTTAAAATTTCTAAATAAGTAGGGGAGACAGGGGAGGGATGGGACACTTTTTCCAAGAATATTTTTTAAAAATTTAGTTTTCATTGTATAAATTTGAAACTTTCAAACTAACATCTTGGAACAATTTAACATGCTTAAAAAATATAACCAAAGTGAAAGCAAACAAAACTTAGCATTTATGAACGAATTAAAGTAACCTCTAAAAGTGTCCCATCCCACCACGGGGTGGGATGGGACATATCTTTTTAAATTAAAATTTATAATTACTTTTTAAATATATGATTAAAAACCACAAAGATGGAAGTATTTTACACATTTTAAAGATTTATTACAAAAGCATCAGTTATTTTACCCTATATTTACTTTGAAAAATCTAACTTAAGTGAAAAATACAAAATAGTTAAAATTCTTCTTTAATCTAAAAAAATATGTTTTCAACTGCAATACTAATCAGTTTCAAAACAAAGGTATCTAAAGAATTGTATGCAATCAGTGGCGGATCCAGAGACTCGGTTTGGGGGGGCGATCCTATTTCATGAGCATGTAGAACTTAAATCCCTATACAATTTCTGTCAAATTTTTTACACAAAGTAAGTCCTAAAGTAAAGATGGGGGGTCTGGGGGTCCTCCCCTCCCCCCAGAAAATTTTTTGAAAATTGCCTTCCAAAAGTAGTGTTTAATCTCATTTTGGAGCCTTTTGGTTACATACAATGAGGGCCGGTTTTTGCAAGTCGTAGAATTTTTAAGGAAAAAAACTATTTAAAAATTGATGAAAAAATATTAAAAGTTTAGTAAGCAAGAAAAGAATCCAGCTCCATTAAAAAACACATGATATTGTAGAAGATATGCTCTATTCTAGGGTGCATCGAAAAAAACCCGACAAAACTTGAGTAATTCCCTAAATCTCTATATTATGTTGATTGTGGGCTCTAATTTGAACGAGGAAATACGCGATTTTCGACGAAATTTGAGCATACAAAAAAACGTAATATAGAGATTTAGGCTATTATTCAAGTTTTGTCGGGTGGCTTTCATCATATAGAGTCCATAACTCGAGGGAAGACATTCGTCGGGTGATTAGGGTACAAATGAGGGGCGAAAAACCAATTTTCAGCCTTTTTGGCTTGCGCGCTCCATAGGATTAACGTGGGGAACCTCAATGTGACACTCCAAAATATTATCCGAAATTTCTGAAAAAAATCACAGGTACTCTCTGCCACCTTAGACAACTTTTCCTCACTAACGAAAAAAGTTTTTTTTTGATACACCCTACTGTACTCGTTCTTTTTCTTTAATGTTTAGTTTAAATATTCGGAAAATTTGATGACACATCGGAAGGTAAGGGGGAAAAGTTGCAGCAAAATTGAAAATTTACTTTTATCCTCTAATTCAGCGGTTCTAAAACTGTGGTCCATGGACCCCTGGGGGTCCGCGAGTTACCTTGAGGAATTCTTCAAGTTACTTTTAGAAATCCCCAAAGAGTATCAAAATTCGATGAAACGCTAGTTTTTTAAGAGGCCAATTTCAAAAATTTTTCTATGGAGAGCCCCCAGCCCCCTCGAAATTTTGACTTCAATGCATAACTTTTTCCTTGAAATTTCCAGACCATCACCTAGAGACTTAGAGTAATTCAGGGGCGTATGAAGTGGTGGGTGAAGAGGCCCTGCCCCCTCCTGAAATTTAACTTGGACGCTATCGCCGCGAATGCTCGCGAACTCAGCCGAGCACGCTGAAGAGAGCGTTCGCGGCTGTTCGCTTACTCCGCTAGGCTCTAATTTTCAGTATGCCAGCAATCAGTTAACGAGTTGTGACTCGCAAAAATACCCGCTCCCAAAATTTCTCCCGATTTCACTGGGAAAGTGAATTTTGAATGAGGGTGGGGAGAGCTTTATGAGTGAGGTGACTTCGTTGGGGGGGGCGATCGCCCCAATCGCCCCCCCCGTGGATCCGCGCCTGTATGCAATAGCTTGTATTTAGGTATTGAGAGGAATTGGGCATGTCCCATCCCACCCAAAGTCATGGTGTCCCATCCCACCCCGGTAGCAACAGTTTTAAAAAAATGGTTCTTTCAAAAGAACTGTAGCTTTTAGGAAAGTGTAATACTTAGTTACTTTTGCTATATAGTGAAACCATCTTTTTCATTCAGAAACTTGTAGGAGCTTGCAACTAAAATTAAGTATGAAGCCATGGTGGCTTTACCTGGTGGAACACTCAAAAACTAATTTTATTTTTAATTTTAAGATTTATTGAAGGTGTCCCATCCATCCCCAGTCTCCCCTACCATATCAAATCATCAAAGATTAAAAAATAAGAAAAAACATTCAAACTAATAAGCATTGAACAGAAATATCAAATTTTATTTCTTTATTCAACATTATTTTTTCAAAAATTGTTTGATTGACTTATTATAAATTCACTGAAAGTAAGTTCTCTAAATTATTACAGATGTTAGAAAATGTAAGACAACACAATTTAAAAGAGTTTTGTCAGGATTTTTCATAAAAATGTCTGGCAAATCTTAAAAGTATGAAACCCTGGACAGCTCTAAAAACCCCAGACTGTCCGGGATGACCCCGGACGTATGGTAAGCCTAAGCATATCTGATCATACTGGTAAACATTTGTATTTACATAAGCTTTTTCACATCTGTTTTAGAGTTAATAAAAGATAAAATCCAGATAAGTTTGCTAAAGAAGAAACTTAAATTTTAATTTTAAGCCAATTAATACTAAAATGTTTAGCCAGAATTACAAAGAAAGTTGTTTCAATTGTCAGGTGCTACTTATGTATTTACTTGGTTCTTAGGTATTATCTTGTTGAACATGCCATTGAATCTGAAAAAATTATCAAAGCCCATGGACTGTTCTATAGCTGTGCAGCTGACTTTGATGGTCACCAAATGGTTGATGGGATATTACATACCTTTATTTGCACCGTCAACAAAGGAAATAATTTATTTTCTAGCCGTTCGGCCAATATACTGGCTATAATAGGTTGTCACCATAAGTCATGCGAAAAAGTCACCCAAAATAACCCTCACTCATATTTTTTTAAAATTATACCCTTCTGTTTAATAGTACTAAGCAAGTGTGTACGAAAATCTTTTTCTAAAGTAAAGGATTTTACAAATATTTGGCACAGCCTTAGGAAAGGTCCTACAGGATTGGAATAAGTAGCAACCTATAAAAAACACCTATTTTGAGATTGGTTGCCATGTTACCAAAGCTGTACTAAAAATTCTTATGATTAAGTGTAAAAACTTAAGTATATAATTTGCAAGTTTTCTAAGCATTGAGTTCTGAAAAGTTAGAAGATTTTCCTTCAAACAGAAGAGAAATATAACTAAAGAATATTTTTTAAACTAGGAAATATTCGTTTATTCAGAATTTTTACTTCTAATTACCCGAACAGGATACTTGTGTTGTTAGTACATCCATAATTTTTCCACAATTGCATGCACAAAGCTCATTAGACCAAGTTACAGACAGCTAGTTAGAGTCGAGAATGTTTAAGGGGTGTACCATTTTTTAATGGAATATAGATTCAACTTATTTCCATGATTTACTCATTAAATTGCTCGATGGATCATGTTCATGCAAAATGTAAATACGCAATGTAAACAAACAACTGTAAACTGCAACCGCCTTGTTGGTTGGTTGGTTTTCTTGAGACGTTTGCTTGCTTGCTAGTCATTTAAGGAAAAAAAAGGGAGAAAGATGACAAAGCGGCCTAAACAACGGCAAGCAAACCACCTTCCACCTTGTTGACACCAAATAAGCAAAATAAAGAGCACATGTTTTGGTTTTGGGGAATTTTTATTACATCTAACTTTTCTCTTGATATATTGTTACTTTATAAAATATAGTTTTTAGAGTAACGTTCGTTTCATGTTATGTGAGTTGGTAAATATAATAGCGGCTATTTCTTGTAAATGCTTCTGTTGTAAATTTTATTTTAATTTGTTTGATTTGTACACGTATTACTAATATAGTACCTTTTATTGTTTTAGGACAAATCCAATCCAATATTTCGGTAGATTCCGTTCCTATAATGTTGCCTTTTATGTGTACACTAACTATAACATCAAAAGAAAACGGTTAAAAGTAAAGGGTTTAAGTCTCTTTCTTCCCTGAAATAAGAAATAAATTTTATTTAAGAGACATTTATTGTTTTAAAGAACAAGTTCCTAATAATGCATTTCATTTCAGCATCCTGATTAAAATATAATATGCTCATCATTTTATTGTGGAATACTTGGTTGAAGTTATATTATATATAAGGAACATTATATTAACATTTTTATTTATCTTTTTAGTTATGAAAGTGTTAACCTAATGTTGAATAAATGTATTTTAAGTATTTGCAATGTTTCTAAGATATGAATATTGTTTAGAAATAAGAATGGCTGTGCATGAATTAGAATCACTCAAGAAGTTAGTTGATGAATCAAAAGTCATTGTTTTGGATATAGAAGGTACAATTACAGCTTTTGATTTTGTAAAAGTAAGTGTTTTCTAGATAAAAATTAATTTTTTTCCTAATGATTTAGAAATATCTTATGCAGTACAGCTTTAGAAAGAGTCCTCCAGCCGCCATGATTACCAACAGCTCAAATGATGGCTGACAACTATAGACATAATAATTAACATTAATATTAGACCCTCAAATAATAATTGATAGATTGATTAGAGATCTAATATGCCCATGGGTGCCACTCTTCCGAACTGGGAACGGAATTCTGTCTTTTTAAAAGTTATGCGAACAAAATTCCGTCCCTGGAAAAATGTTACAAACCTGGTTCGGGGGAAACCCCTGCCAGCTCCATAGGAGCAATACATAAGGTTTGGGGAAATTTTATTAGGTTCGGGGGAAGGTTACAACTTTTTCCAGGTCAGCCGCTGATAGACATCGCTCCCCCCAAGATTTTGAACACCTAAAGTCGTATTCTTAAAATATCCCCTAACGAGTATATTTATACGTTGAGTTTTAGATTATTTAAAAGTAGTATTCAAATTCTAATCCACATTATGTTAAAATATTACAGTATAATAGGGGGTCTGGGGGTCACCCCCATAAAAGTTTTAAAAATTAACCTCAAAAAGTATTGTTTGGGATTACACCTTTAGAGCACGGCTCATTTTAAGCGGCAGAAATTTCAAGGAAACCCATTATAGTGTAATTAACAGCAAAATTTTAAGGGGGTTTAGGGGTCCTACTTCAGAAAATTTTTGGAAATTTGCTCCTAAAAGTAGTGTTTTGCTTTTAATTCATTCTTAGACCCCTTCTCTTAATTTCACACAAAAGGAGGATCACTCATAAAAGTCACGTAAGTTTCAGGGAAAAAACACCACATAATAGATTTGAAAATTTTAGGGGGGATTGGGGGTCCTCCCCCAGAAAATTTGTGAAATTTTTACCCTTGATAGTAGTGTTTTACCTCATTTTGAGACCCTTTGGGTTACACCGCTCCTTGTGAGTCACTATAATTTTTTTTATGGACAGTATAAAAATTTATGTCAAGCCCCCTCAAACCCTATGGAGTCGGCGCCTATGCCCTCACGAGTTCGTAAAGTTTTAGATTACTGTGTCAGAATGGCTGAGCGTTCTAAGGTACCAGACATATCCTTTCCAGTATGACTGGTTTCAAGTTTTCTGGTCCACTCATGGTGGGCAAATAAGCCTCTTTTATTCAGATACAGCTTTAACTTAAAACTTAAGGAACTATTTAACTGCTCATCTGCAATTTTTGAAAAATTTCCTTGACTGGGAGAAAATGATAGTTTAAAGTTCTCTCTTGCAGTTTTTGTAGAGTGGCACCCATGAATATGACTATTATAGATCTCTTAATGCTGACAACACTTAATCATGTAGCTGTGATTACACATGGTGACTGAAGGACTCTCTAAAGCTGTTTCTCTTATTATGTGGTCCCCATTTGAGATAGCAACATGATTTACCATTTAAGAATGGAGTATATAGAAAAAATTGTTGTCATTGCTCCCCCATGACCCCTATGAATCAGACTACTAAGATTTTGATGTGTGAAAAAAGTTTATTACAAACAGGACTGTGGGTACTTGATGTTTACTGGCTAAGATGTTAAAAATATTCACCATAGCCTATTAAGTCATTCATGAATCTGTTGTGGAATGAAATAATTTTGTTTTCATATACAAGTATAAGATAACAAAAAGTTCTTGCATTTTATCTAAAACAATGGGTTGAAAAGGGAATTGCTCTGGAAATTTCTTCATATATTACCTACTTCCACCAAGGAATACAGCCGTGAATGGCTTGGGCAGTCTAAATGAAACACCCTGTATAGTGTAGGCACGAATTCAGGGGGTGGCACTCTGGACAGTGCCCCCTTGGATCCAAAAATGTTCTCAAAATGAGTTAAGACCCTACTTTCACAAATCAAATTTCAAAACATTTTCTGGGGGGGGAAGACATCCATACCCCCAGTGGTACCACAAAGGGATCTTACATGATACCTTTTGGAAAATTCCCAACATTTTGACATTTTGTGTCAAAAGGTAGAGGTGATGGTCTGGATAAGTGCCCCCCCCTTGGAGCCATGCTGAATCAGCACCTGGTATAGTGTACTCTTGAAATCTCAGAGGGGGTGTTGTAAAAACTTAAAATGACCAAGTTACCCCTAAGGAAAACAAACCCCAGTACTGAGTTTAATTTTAGTAGAATAGTAATAATTCTTTCTTTCCTTGTAGAAGGAAAAAATAGTGTATGACAATCATATAATTTTTACACGCAAAAAATTCTATCTCTTCATCTTTAATGTTTATTTGTTTTACTCTCTTATAGAATGTATTATTTCCATATGCAGAATCTCATTTGGAAGATTTCATTATGCAACATTGGAAAGAAGAAGAAGTGCAAGATGCATTTGTCATTTTAAAGAAAGAAGTAAACAAAAACTCACCTTGATAATTTCTTTTTGTGCTGTCTCGGTATTTTAAACTTTGTTTTTTCAAATAATTGTTTGGAAGTAGGAAGATGTTTGAAAACAGTGATGGCTCAGGTATGAGGTCTGCAGAACTGCAGCAACACAACCTATTTTTTTTTTCATTTTTATTATTGATAAAATTACCATACAGTAGAGCCCCGATTATCCGCGGAATTGGGTGGCAAGGGTACCGCGGATATTGAAAATCGCGGATAACCCGAAAAAAGACTAAAATAGGTGAAAACACGAAAAAAATATTTCAGCACAAAAACTATGTTTTATTGTACACAAAACATGATATGTAAAACTTTTAAAATATGTACAGTACAGCAGAAACCTTTGCTCTACATCTAAAATCTCTCTAATCTCATCTAAAATTTGCTCTAATCATTAAAAATACTTTTTCTTGGCCCTCGCGGATAATCCGCAACGCGGATAATCGGGGTTCTACTGTATTTCCTTGTTTATTTTTCTTTAGGCTTTTTCAATATACAGGGTGTTTCAGATAAGTGTTTCATAACTTCTAGGGAGGATAGTAGACACCTAGACGAGTCAAAATCACATAGGATTTGGGGTCCCAGACCAAATCCCTGAGAGTTAAAAATGGAGCGACACTCCAAAAAATTATTGAAATATTCAATTTGAAGAACTACTATTGGTAAAAATTTAATTATGGTCTCAAATTTTCGGTTTATGGTCAAAATTTAATTATGGTTTAATATGATTTTTAAAATTATCTTAAAAGTTTTCACTTTAAAATTTTTTTTATTATGAAAAAAGTTAAAAAACCACAAAAATGTGAAAAGTCTACCAAAACCTTATTTTGTATTTTGAAATCCTTTCTTTTGATTTGATAAATTTGAAAGATTATTTTGATTTGAAAGATTATAGTTGAAAACCCTTAAGACCTAAGTTTCACGTTAATAAAATCAATATTAAACGCTTGAGATCCTGTTAAAGTTTGTTTTTCGCGTGCACAAACAAATGTTCAGGAAACAGCTCTAGAAAACTGTTTGCACATGCAAAAAAGCAAACTTTAACAGGATCTCAAGCGTTTAATATTGAGTGTATTTACGTGGAACTTCAAACTTAAGGGTTTTCAACTATAATCTTTCAGATTATCAAATCAAAAGAAAGGATTTCGAAATACAAAATAAGGTTTTGGAAGAGTTTTCACATTTTTTGTGGTTTTTTAACTTTTTTCACAATAAAACAAATTTTAATGTGAAAACATTTAAGATGATTTTAAAGATCATATTAAACCACAAAATTTGAGACCATAATCAAGTTTTTACCAATAGTAGCTCTTCTACAAATTGAATTTTTCAATAATTTTTTTGGGGTTGCGCTCCATTTTTAACTCCCTGGGATTTGGTCGGGGACCCCCAAATCCTATGTGATTCTGTCTCATCTAGGTGTCTACTATCCCCCTTAGAAGTTATGAAACACTTTTCTGAGACACCCTGTATAATCCTTAAGAAAAATGTTAGAAGTTATTTCCTTCAGTTAAAGAAAAATCTGTGAAATAAGCAAATCACCTTACTCTTGCGAATAGATTTGTTTGCTGGTGCTGATGAGCACCCTCAACAAGGTATTAAGAATATTGATCGCTTTAGCTCATAAAAAATACCAATATTTTAACACTCAAAGGTACTAGAAAGTAGCTGGGCTGATGTTTCAGCAGTACCTACCGTGGCTCAATGGAAAATTATTATTTGACTTCATAAATATTTTGGTACTGGATGTAAGGAAATAAAATATATCTACAAACAAATCATAACATCTACCTAATTTTCAATTTATATAAACACAGTTTCCTTTTTTATTATTTCTAGCTTCTTTTTCAAAAATAAAGAAATACAGTATGCCTTCATCATCTCAAACTTTGGTATTCCAAAAAACTTTATATCTTATAAGTATTTTTCCTTCCTCTTGAAATTGAGTACTAGTATGTCAATTCAAATTCCTATGTCGAAGAGTTTTAAAACTCTTAAATACTTTTTCTTGAGACAAATTATGTAAAAATACGTTTCAACACTGAGGATTGTGACTCATGTGCATGCATGTGTATAACAATTTTAAATGATTATTTATTTATTGGGTATCATATCAGCTTATATTCATACCAATTTCATTAAAATCTATCAGTAAACCTGTAAAAATCTAACAAATGTGCAATTTCTCTTAATTTTGAATGCCAGTGTATATCTGAATTGAATAATATCAATTTTGTAGGCTATTTTAGACAGTAGTCAAGATGGGTTTGTTCCTATTCTGGATTGTTCTGATTGTGAAAATTCTGAAATAAGAGAAAAGTACCTTATGTCAATTATCAATAACTTAAAGTGGCAAATGGCCAATGACCGTAAGACTACTGGGTTAAAGAAAATCCAAGGATTGATTTGGAAAATAGGTTATGAAAACAGTTCTATTACTGGACAGTAAGTATTTTTGCAGAATTATTAATAGGCCAATATATTTTTTTATTCAAATTGTGGATCAACTTTCTCAAAATATACTCTTCTGAACCCACCCTCTATTATATCAAGGAGATAAAATTGTCAATTAGGATAAAACTCACAAAAATGTGTATACCCTTTTCCATTTACTGTATATACACTAGGGTGGGCCGAAAAAAACTTTTTATTTTATTTTGAAACGCTATACCGCGGAAAACTTGCCTCTTGGGTAGAGAAGTAAAATGCAACAAAAATTTTTAAAATCGGTTAAAAATTGCAATAGCGCATTGCACCTAAAGTTTGAAAAAAAATAGGCTATTTTCATTACTTTTCAAAAAAATCAAATTAAATCAAATAACTTTTATAAAAAGTATCTAAAGGCATATAATAGAATAAAAATGTGGAGAAAACATATTTAATTGAAAAAAAGTGGTATTTTACAATTAATTGGTAGTATAATAACATCTAAAAATATACGTTTTTACCAGAAACTCACATATTTCGTATGAAACAAAAAAAAATTATGAAAAACAATTTTTCATTACTTAACGGACCCTTTATCCGGCAAGGTCGGGGCCGACATCATACCGGACTTCGGAATTTTCCGGATTCCGGGTCCGTTCCGGAAAAAACGCCATTAAAGACGCAGCTGCTGGTTTAGTAAAACCAAAATACCCGCTGAAACGAAACGACATAGTCCGTTCCAATCGTAATGGATCCAGCAAAAAAAACTTTCGGCAAAGCACGTGGGTCGTCGCGGCAAGAACCGATAGCGAGGCAGCAGCCGATTTTGGAACGGCCGTTTAAGCGCGGGGACAATACGATTCAGCCGCGTCGGCCCGCGCCGAATCGTCCCATTCCGCAAAAAGCGCGGCGCATCCAATCGTAACGGATCCAGCATAAAAACTTCCGGCAAAGCACGTGGGTCGTCGCGGTCGCGGCAAGAACCGATAGAGAGGCAGCAGCCGATTTTGGAACGGGCGTTTCAGCGCGGGGGCGATACGATTCGGCCGCGTCGGCCCGTCCCATTCCGCACCGAGACGATGTCGCAAAAGGCGCGCGCAACCATTGCGTGTCGTAACAGCATTTATTCACTAGAAATTCCTTCATAATATAAAAAAAAAAACAAATTCTAAACGCGAGCCGGATTTCGGGTCCCTCCGGATTTTGGGTTCCCGGATAAAGGGTCCGTTACGTACTACCTTTCTAGCTCTCACTTAGTAACCCCCTTAACAGTTAAAACATTTTATACAGTTCGCTTCGCGATCGGAGCTCGCTCGTTGCACAACAAACCGCATCACTATCTCTCGCCGATATAAAAACTTATTTTATATTTTGAAACGCTATACCACGAAAAACTTGCCTCTTGAGTAGAGAAGTAAAATGCAACAAAAATTTTTAAAATCGGTTAAAAATTGCCCTAGTACATTGGTCCTAAAATTTGAAAAAATATGTTATTTTCATAACTCTTAAAAAATCAAATAACTTCTATAAAAAGTATCTAAAGGCATAAATTAGAAGTAAAATGTTAAGAAAAAAATATATTTAATGGAAAGAAAGATGGTATTTTACAACATAAGGTTGCACTATAAGGTTACACTTGGCATTTCGCCTTTTTTTCTTCAAAAATCGCATTTTTCGATTGAATTAAAAATTTATTTTTCCTGATGGTGCATAGTTTGATTTGTAACAAAATGTAGTCCTTTACTGGTTATTAACTTCTTTTGGTAGTTTGAAAGAATCTTATGTTCCTCTGTTGGATTATTTATCAGTACTATAACATAAACTGTATTTTAGTACTGATAATCCAACAGATGAACAGAAGATTTTATTTTAGTTTCTTTTATATTAAAATCAAATTAAATCAAATTAATTCGTCTGTATGATTCTTTATTTAGAAAAGTAAATGGTTCTAAATTTTACCTGGACACGGGTCTAGATTTTTGCCAGAAAAGTTATTAGAAATCATTGATCCAATGATTAAACAAAATGCCTTTTTTGCTCATTCTGAAAACTTGCTTTTGGGCATGATCATAGATAAAAGGGATCATATATGAGGGAGTTTGGTTTAGAAGAACAATTAAGGCTAGAAACTCAGCTTCTAACAGAAAGTCAGTTAAGAGTTTCCATCCCCCCATACCTAATTTCCAAGTTACAGACCACATTGACCATATATAGAACATACGTAGACTAATAGATTAGCTGGAATACTGCTTCTCTTTCTCCCCACCTATACTACGAAGATTCACCGATCAAGAGATTATAGTCTATGATAATGACTGAAACTTTGACAGATTCCCATGTCACACACAAACAGTCGAACGTTGTGTAAAATTAGTAACACAGAGGGCATCAATCTAGAGAGAGATGGGTTTATAATAACTATTAATCTTTCAAGATCTTCAATGCGAAATTTTTCAATCAAGACTTCTTTCAAAATACCAAAAGAAATTAATAACCAGTAAAGGACTACATTTTATTACAAATCATACTATTCAACATCAGGAATAATAATTTTTTAATTCAATCGAAAAATGCGATTTTTGAAGAAAAAAAGGCGAAATGCCAAGTGTAACCTTATAGTGTGCAACCTTGTATTGTAAAATATGATCTTTCCTTCCATTAAATATATTTTTTATTATAATTTTTCTTCTAATTAATGCCTTTAGATACTTTTTATAGAAGTTATTTGATTTTTTAAGAGTTATGAAAATAGCATATTTTTTCAAATTTTAGGACCAATGTACAAAGGCAATTTTTAACCGATTTTAAAAATTTTTGTTGCATTTTACTTCTCTACTCAAGAGGCAAGTTTTCCGTGGTATAGCGTTTCAAAATATAAAATAAGTTTTTATATCGGCGAGAGATAGTGATGCGGTTTGTTGTGCAACGAGCGAGCTCCGATCGCGAAGCGAACTGTAAAAAATGTTTTAACTGTTAAGGGGGTTACTAAGTGATAGCTAGAAAGGTAGTATAGTAATGAAAAATTAATTTTCATTTTTTTTTTGTTTCATACGAAATATGTGAATTTCTGGTAAAAACGTGTATTTTTAGATGTTATTATACTACCAATTAATTGTAAAATACCACCTTTTTTCAATTAAATATTTTTTCTCCACATTTTTATTCTATTATATGCCTTTAGATACTTTTTATAAAAGTTATTTGATTTAATTTGATTTTTTTTGAAAAGTAATGAAAATAGCCTATTTTTTTAAACTTTAGGTGCAATGCGCTATTGCAATTTTTAACCGATTTTAAAAATTTTTGTTGCATTTTACTTCTCTACCCCAGAGGCAAGTTTTCCGCGGTATAGCGTTTCAAAATAAAATAAAAAGTTTTTTTCGGCCCACCCTAATATACACATAAGTTAGACTTGTTCCTTCGGACAAAAGTCACTTTATAATTTTTCTAAGACAGTTAAAATCAAATTAAGTGCTCTCCATCTATTCACAACCTTAGTAAATAGGATGATATTTTTTATTAGATCAAATTTTAAAAATTCGATTTTTAATTATTTTAATGACTTGGACAAAATGTGTGTCCATAGGTACAACAACATGTTCTCCCTACAGATAGAACCAATTTTACCAATATACACCCTTTAAAAGTCAAGTTTTAGTTGAAAAAATTTAAGAAGGAAGATTTTTTTATTGATGTATTTACCTTTTAATGAACATTTACTCACATAATAATTAAAAAAAAATCGATTTTTTTTATTTTCCTAAAATACATAAGTCACACAATTTTCTAATTGAAATCTGTGTTTAAAGGTTTCATTGATAATGCTGAATGATCTGATCATTTCACTGATCCCAATTATAGATTGGGTAATTTAAATTGCCGGTTGAAAAGTAACGTGATTTCCCCAGTCTCCACACCTTTCCCCTGTGTGTTGCCATGGTTTCCACCAGTCTTATTTTTTCCCACAACACGCCAAGCTGGCAGGTTTGCATGCTGCCGGTAAATCCAGGGAGTCCTGCAAAACCAGATTGTGATAGCGAATTTTTTCCTACTTTTCGAACTAGTTAAGAACAAATCCACCAATCAAATACCACTAAATCCAATAATAATAATAATTGATTCAGTTCGTTGGAGAAGCTCATTTGATAGGTTTTGATCTTTGCCAACTTGATGATGGCACACTTGCGAACTAATCAAATGATCTTTTCCACTTGGAATTAAAAATATTCCCGAAATACACCAGAAGACTGGTTTTTGATTCAAAGATGTCAAAAATGTTGCGCCTAATGTGGCAACATGCTTGCCACCTGACGAAATGCATGGGTAAATTTACTCGCAGACTTCGAGTTGGCGACCAGAAATTTCACACCCTGCCCTAACTGATGTGCAAAAATCAAGAAGAACTGTTTACATTTTCTCCTTCGTTACCAAGGCGAAAAGGAAAAAAATTAAGGGGTGCGACTTCAGAAATTCCGAAAAAAATTTTACCATAAAACTTAAGACCACCCTACTGTCCTACTAAACTTATTTGCCCAACTAGAATATGTTTTGGTAAATTTTTTGGGGGGTAATAAATTTTTTTTTCTGTAAAATACATGGTTTTTTATGATTTTTCAAAACTTTAGTAAACTTTAGTGGCAAAAGTATGCACAAAAAGATTTTTTGAGTACTTAAACGAACTATCAAAGTATGGTCATGAAAAATTTATTATTTCACGTTTAAATAATTAAATTTTTTTTGATTGTTTTCATATTTCTCCCTAATAAATTGCTTATATTCTCATATTTGTTTTTTAAATACCTGGATACAATTTTAGTTTATATGAAGATGTAATTGATGCTTTGGAACACTGGAAATCTCAAGGAAAAGACATTTACATTTATTCTTCTGGTAGTAGAGAAGCTCAACTGTATCTCTTTAAGTACAGTAAATTTGGAGATATTACCAAGGTAATCTTCAAATATATTTTATCCCAGTTATTTTTTTACTGTGCAATGTGTTTTTAAATGTATTTTCCCCTCAATGAGCTTAGTGTCAAAGTGTAAGTTAAAAACATGGTGAAGCATAATAAATTCTGCCTAGATATTTTAAACTGACTAAATCGTTTCAAGTTATTGTGACTCAAATTACCAAAGTATATGATTCCAAAGTCTTAGCTAAAAACAGAACATTTTTTTCAGTTCAGAATTACTATTTCCTCTGCTTAATGTGGTCACTGATGACCTTTGGCCAAATTAGACTGCTAACAATATGGAATTGATAATACAGTCTATTCTTATATGAACTCATAAGAGATACTAAAATAAAGTTAGTAAATTAAAAAAAATCATTTAAAAATGGTGTATATAATCCGTTTATAATAAAAATGGTTAATGACTAGCTGCAATTGGAACGTGCAATGAAATTGTAGTAAAGAATAATCGGTTATTTTTTTCTGTATTCTATCTCGATTTAAAAATGTATCTCCCTCTTGACTAATGGGATTACAGATTGAATGTAATCCAGTTTGTAAAACGATCTTTAAATGACTTCCAACTAAAGTAACCTTCCCATCAATGAAGTAGTTTTTTTTATTAAAATTAACATTATTCAAAGCCAATTAAAGATATTTTGCCTTCATTATATTTTCAAAATAAAAGCAGGAAAGAGCTTTTCCCAGTTTGATGCCAAATAAGCCAGGTGAAGAGTTAAAATAAGTTTTTTTAAGCAGGTTTTTGCTGTAGTTTTTAAATGGGAATCGAAATTATCACTAGGAGACTGAGGATGAATGGCAAATTTCACATTTATACCAATATTGCAAAAAAAATTCATTTTTCATTCTGTAACAAGTTTAAAACGACTGGTTAAATTATTGGTTGAACAAGAGTGGGGATGAATGGGACATTTAAAAAAAGAAACAATTTATAAAATAGCAATTTTATTTAAAAACAATTTTGCACAACATTTAACTTTTTGAAAGAACTATACAGGGTGTAAAGGAAAGTCCCTTTACCCTGAAATAAATTGCTAACGGAGCAAGCTAAATCTATGTAGTTAAGGTAATGATAAAGTAAAGTGACTATGCGCAACCGAATGCGAACGACCGCAGCGCCCTCTAGCGGAAATTTTAGGAGTTATAAATTTTATTTTAAAAACTATTAGGAATTTGATAAAATAGTCAATTACAAAGTTGTAGAGCAGCATCGATTTAGTAGGAAAAGACACCTTAAGAAAAAAAATATCTTGAATAGAACCCCTAAAACGCACGCTCAATTAGTTTGAATTTACGTAGATTTTACGTCTTAAAAACGCTTCTTACGAGGTAAAAATGAAAAATTTTCAATTTAATGAGTTAAGAATACTTTTATTCCTTTATTTAAGTCATTAAATCGAAAATTTCTCACTTTCGCATCGTGAGAAGCGTTTTAAGACGTAAAATCTACGAAAATTCAACTTAATTGAGTGTGTGTTTTAGGGGTTCTATTCAAGATATTTTTTTGCTTAAGGTGTCTTTTCCTACTAAATCGATGCTGCTCTACAACTTTGTAATTGACTATTTTATCAAATTCCTAATAGTTTTTAAAATAAAATTTATAACTCCTAAAATTTCCGCTAGAGGGCTCTGCGGTCACTTTAATTTACCATTACCTTAACTACATAGATTTAGCTTGCTCCGTTAGCAATTTATTACAGGGTAAAGGGACTTTCCTTTACACCCTGTATACTTCTATTTTCGCAAGAAAAAATTCAAAAGGCATTTAAAGGGGGGAAGCCTACTTTATTTGACTTCATGTCAGGTAAAATTAACACCAACTGTCTTTTCAGTTCAATAGTTGAGACTTGGAGGTATTTATATTAATGCTACTCGCTCTTGATGAGTTTGTACTTTTTAGTGTGCAAATAGATTATTTTTTATGTCTATACAAAAAACACTGCGTTCTAGGACGTGTGAAGACAAGCAATGGGAGTTGAAACGTTTGTGAGCATGCGCTAAGTTGCAATTTGGCAACAAATATTTGGCAAAGGAGAATATTGTAAGCCGTGTCTCAAATAGAATGACGCTTTTGAAAAGACTAGCTGGCTCTAGGTGGGATGTTCCAGTCACACCTTAAATTTGACTTATAAATTATTTATTTTACCTATATTGACTTATTGCTGCGAGCCCCTGATTACTGCCTCTGGATCTGTCACTGAACTGCTTGATAGAGCCCAAAATCAGGCCCTTCGGATCATCACTGGCGCTGTTAAAACAACTCCAATTGATGCAATGCTCTTGTTAACAAAAAATAAACCTTTGAAGAATATCTTCCAAGAGAGAGCACTATTACTATGGGAAAAATTAAAGCGTTTACCTGACAGCCCTTCCCTTTTGTGCAATCTTCATCTGGATTCGGAAAGGCGTCTGAAAACCCAGAGTGGTTTTGTGCAGGGTGTTCTAGAACTAAAAGAATTGTTTGATATAGACTTCCTCCCTGAACCTCTGGTGTCATCTTTGGATCCAACTTTTGGTAGAGGTTTTCAAGTCAGCACTGAGCTTACCCAGCTGGTTTCCAAAAAAGAACAAAATACCTCAATCTTAAGGTCTCTTGCTTTGGAAACAATAGACACCATGTATCCCAAACCTGATTGGGTGCATATCTATACTGATGGAAGTCTTTTGAGAGACACTGACAAAGCGGGAGCAGGGGTGTATTGCCAACTTTTCTCATTTTATTTACAATCGGCAAATTCACAACCGCTTTTGATGGTGAGGTTGCTGCTATTCAAGTAGCCCTTGCACAGTTGCATTGTCATCTAAATAGTTTTGCAAGGGCCGTTATCTTCTGTGATTCAAAGGCGGCGATCTTTGCTGTGAATTCACTTTCAGCTCCTGCCTCCTCTAACATCTCGGAGTGTCAAAAACTCCTGCAGAGCCTATCTGACTACTCTAAGGTAATCATCTTGCAGTGGATCCCTGGACACTGCGGTGTACCCGGTAATGAATTTGCGGACCACCTAGCAAAAAAGGGAGCTTCTATTCTACAGACACCAAGGAAACCTGTCCCTTTTACTAATGCAGGGATGTTGCGGCTGCGCCAATTGCGCCAAACTGCGCCAAATCCCAATTCATGTGCTAAACTGCTACAAAAACCGTATTTTGAGCAAAATTGCGCCAAAACTGCGCCAATTTACGATTTTCTTGAAATCGAATTATCAAACTCTCCTCTCACGCGAAGAATACCTTCATCCTAGGAGACAAAAAAACTCAAATCGTCAATGGAATCTTTTCCACATTTCTACCACTTGAATTCAAAACCAAAACCGATGACGTCAGCTCAATTTGCTGTGTTAAGTCAGTTGAAAAGTCGAAGAATCGCGATTTTTCGCCAAAGTTTCGTTTTTTTTGCGAAGTGTTCCGTTCTTCCCCACGACTTTCGTGGATGGCCGCGGGTGCCGATTCAAGTTGGCTTCTTCTTGCGTCAATATGACGATGTAGAAAAAAAACTTTAAAGTGGTCCGAAACCCACTAGTCCGGTGTTCCGGAAGTCGGGAAAAATATTTTTTCGGGGTTTTTTTGCGGAGTGTTCCGTTTTTCCCTCGACTTTCGTGGGCGGCCGCGGGTGCCGATTCAAGTTGGCTTCTTCTTGCGTCATTATTGTGATATAGAAAAAACAATTTTACCGTTGTAAGATGGCCCCAAGTCTGGTGTTCCGAAAATCGGGAAAATAGTGATTTTTCGCGACACGACAGTTCCGTTTTTCCGCGACTGCTTTTCCTACGGACGTCTTCAACGGCGGTGCAGAAAAAACAACTTTACTTTGGTCAGAGCAGCCTGAGAAGTCTAATAAGATTATTTTTTCTTCATTTAAGTCAGTATTTTCAACTTAAGAGGATTTTCTAAGTTGTAAATTTTTATTGAAAGGTCGCTTTATAGCAACTTAGATTATTATAGTGTTTTTTATCTGATTTAAGATTCCAAAAATACCTTCAAAAATACTAATTTCTTACTATTTTGCTCTACTTAACTAAAATTTTTTGACAATATCGTTTTTGCAATTGAATATTATTACTTAAATAATTATTCTGTTAACTAATTTCCTTAATTTTTATTTCATTGTGTTACATTTTGACTTTTAAAGTGGTTTTAAAACCTGATTCAGGAATATAATTGGCATAGTGTGTTGTTATTAAAATTAAAAATTGTATTGAAAACTATTATCATTAACAATAACATTATTTTAAAAACATTAAAAATTAATTAAAAGTTTGTTCAGAATTACCATTTAACTTTTAATTTATGATAAAATGGCTTATCAGAAGTTTTTAAATCTGTTTTGTGAATGTACTTTTTCTCTTTTTTTAATTTATAAATGCTCCTATTTTTAAATGGTAAATTTTCTAAGGTACCTTTAAAGGGTTGCAATTTTGCCAGTGGCGGATCTACGGGGGGGCTTTCGGGCTGAAGCCCCCCCCCAAAAAAACGTCTAATATTTTACTAAGTTTGTCAAAATGCAAAAAAATTATATCCGAAATTCGGATGAGGCGTACCAAAACGAGTTGAAAAAGTGGGGTTTTTGACTTAAATTTCCAAAAATTTTCTGGGGGAGGACCCCCAGAACCCCCTTTTAGTGGTTTGAGTAGGATGATTCACTACCTTTTCCGTATTACCATTGACAAGAAGATTCAATTAGGTTATGCAAATTCTTAGCCCCCCCAAAAAACCAAATCCTGGATTCGCCACTGAGTTTTGCTAAGACAGATCTCTAGCTGTTCAAACACCTGTTTTTGGCGTAATTCGTCTTATAAATTTTTAGAAGTATACTTAATCATGCATTGTTTTAAGATTAATAGTTGGGATAAATTATCAGTATATTTTAGTTACAAGAACTATTAACCCTGCTATGGATTTTAATTTTGGTTGTTGCAAAAAATTGATTCGCCCTGTTCCTGCTTTAAAATTAAGATAAGTTGTTACAAAATTTTAAATCGGCTGCTACAAAAAGGGTTTATTCTGCTAGAAATTTTTATTTAAGCTGCTACAAACTGCTTCAAATTTTTAATTTAGCTGCTACAAACTGGTAAAATTTTTGAATTTAGCTGCTAAAAACCGCTACAAATTTTAAATTTAGCTGCTACAAAAACTGCTACAAAATGCTCAAAGTTGTGCAACATCCCTGCTAATGCAAAGCGCGTTATTAAGAAGAAGATGAATGATTTCATTTTACTTCAATACGCAGAGAAGAATTCACACAAGATCTGGTGGAATAAACTCAATGATCTTCCCATGTGGCCAAGACGTAAAGCAGTTGCTGAGTTTCGACTGGCCACAGGTCATGACTGCCTACTCAAACATCTTCACCTTATTAATATTGTACAGGCCCCTTTCTGCATGCTCTGTGATCTTCGGGAGGAGATGGATGCTGACCACATTCTCCGCTGCCCGGCACTAAAGGCTTCCTCTTTGAGCGACCGTTATTGGCAGGCTAGGGATTTATTGGGTTTATAGACTTTTCTCGCCATATTTTATTTGTTTGTGTTGTTGTTTTTGTTTGTATCTCTTTGTGGCGTAGCGAAGGAATCGCTACTTGGCAAAGCTCTTATCCCAATTTCAAATTGCCATATATTTTTGGTTTGGGTCGTAGGTTTTCAAAGTCCAAGAGTCTATTTATAGATAATTCGTGTATTACATAGAATTTAAATGAAAAATCACAGGAGCTTATTAGTAAAACGATCCCTAATATTAAAATATTTAAAATTATAAACATCAGGCCATCAAAATTTATTTACTAACATCATAACTACACAAAACTCTCAAAATTTTTAAATGTAATAAAAAAAATTCTAACAATTTAACATTTAATTGAATAATAACTTAATTCTTTGATTAAATTAAATGTTATCAAATTTAATAATTAAAAATATTCACATTATAAGTACAAAACTTTTATCAAAATCAAAAAACCAATGAAAATAATTATAATATTTAATTAAATAAAATCTAAATTCATTAAATTAAGTATAAATTTGGTAAAACAAAAGAAGCGAACACTAAGATTCGAACCCACGACCTTCCGATCAACTAGCGTTCATCCTACCCACTAAGCCATCGATCCACACCAGCTTGGTAGAAATTACATAATTTAAACTCAATACCTCCCAAGAAGCCAAATCCTCGCCAAATATCTGTCGCCAACTCAAGCATGCGCACAAACAAATTTTTCGGCTCTCGTAGGATGTGCTCATACGATATAGAGCCTATAACAAAAAACCATTCCTTTCCTACACTTAAATTTTCCTCCCCTTTTGAAGGAATTTTTCTTAAAAAATGAGCCTTAAAACCAACCTTGTTTGGAGTAATGGTTTAATCATAACCATGAATATGACATAAAGTGTCAAGTATTTGCACACATTAAGAATTTGCATATTTACACAAATTTGAAACGAAACATAAGTTTAAACATATTTTGGCACCAAATTTTAGTTACCTTATCAGAAATTAATAAGATGAGTTGAATATAACAAGCTATTGATAGAAAGTTTTGAAAATTGTCTTATTCATCCTCTACCCACTTAATTATGATAAACTAAAAGTAGGCTTGGAAAATAAACCAAGTACATTTTCTACACAGTAAAACGTTAAGCTTTCTTTAAACTATTTTTAGTGAACTCTAATAGAAGTAAACAAAAAAACATTACTTTTTTTTGGGGGAAAAGTCATTTAGTAGTCCAATTTATACAAGTAGGGAAGCTGCTGATAATGAACAGCAATTTGTTGAATAGGCTGGTTACTACTATCTCCTGGGGGAAATATCAAAGATTTTAAGCAGAGTTAAGGTATAAAAAATTAAGTTGTCCCATTCATCTTCACTCTACCCTATATCTGTGGGACTAATAATTTCATATTTACTCATTTATTTTCGAATTTAACTCCTGTAAAAAGTTTCTTTTATGTCTTAAACTAAACTGTTACAGTTGCTAATAATATTTTATAAAATGTTTCGTTTTTTTTTCTTTATCGTCTTAAAATTTTTAGTTTTTAAACTTAATAAATCACAAAATATTCATTCATGCAATATAAAATTTTTTTATCCACTAGCTTTTTTCTGGCTTATTAAGAGAAAGTTCTTCAGCATGTTAAAATGAATACTTATTGACTTAAGAAATTTTTAACCTTTTTTTAGTACTTTCGAGAATATTTTGACACCACCATAGGTTCCAAGCTGGAGCCTGAAAGTTATACACACATTTGTAATTATACTGGTTGGAAACCTGAAGAAATTGTATTTTTCACAGACCGCCCTAAAGGTAATTATTTTACTTATCTTAAATTTTTGTGTTGATTTTTAATAGTGCAACCCATTTAAGGGCCATGCAGGGAGTTACCAGCCTATAAACAAACATGTTAGTATACAAAAATGCATTACTACTAAGCAGGATTTATAGTTGTCAAAATAAACTAGGTCTAGATTGAGAATGGTACAGGGTGTTCTGCAAGTCAGAATGGTATGGAATTCGTTTAAAAAACTGAAAACAAGCCACTTCTTTTATGTAATTTCAAATGTTCTAATACTGTATACACTTATTTATTGAATCATTTTAAACTTACTTACTCACATAAAAGTTACACATTTTGGCTTATGAAACCTTCTATGTTCAGTTTGTGTCTTCAACTGTTGAAGAATTGCTATGCAAAGACATGGTAAGTTGCTCTAAGGTCAGTATTAGAACAGCAATGGGGGAACCTGTGGTATGGCAGAGTCAAAACAGTGGGGTACACCAAGACATTCAAAAATAGTATTACCTGGCATCATCAATGAGGTTTCAATGCTTCGTCTATCTCCTCATAAATAAGTTCTCTTTTTTACGACTTAATTTATTATTTTGGTTTAAATCTCTTCGAAATTATTTGTGAGGGCCAAGTATATTTTAAGTGCTTGAATGACAGTTTCCTATTTCCCCTTGTTGAATATTCTTAATTAGTTTTAGAATAAACTAAAGAACTTGTATGTCTCTTTTGTGAGGTACAAGTGAGTAGTGTTTTTTGTATTTTGGATATTTTTTTCTGAAGTTATTGATTCTGATTTTCAAATTATCTCATGTATTAAAAGTCTGTCTTGAGGGACATTCTAAAAATATTTTCTCAAGAGCACCGTAACCCTTAAGGGCTAGGTGGGTTAATTGGGATCAAAATTCGCTACTTTAACTTCTCAATATCACTGCAACCAAGTAAAAGCATTCATAAACCTTTTCTTTGCTCACACTTGTTATTTCAGATCTCATTCAACTTCCCAACAAGTCTAATAAAAAATTCGAGTTTTTTAAAGGCCCAGTTTTTTACGTTCACAATTACCCCATAAATTCCCAATTACTCAATAAGGTAGGGGGTAATTGTGAATGGCTAAATATTTTCCCTTGGATCTCCTAAATGAATCCAAGCTCTCAGTAAAGATTATTTTCAATGCCTTTTTTATGACTTTCACTTTGAGAATTCTAGCGCCTTGTTCCCAATTACCCCAGTCTATGTTCTTCATTACTCCATTTATATTCTTATTTACCCCAACTGTTGTGGTTATCAAGACATCAGAAATCTGAATGCAAAGAATAAAATTTCGGTTTCCCTATCGCGTTTATTATCTCAACGAGTTTTTTTGCATTTAATGAATAAAAAAAGGTACTCTTGAGTTTTTTTTTCTTAAACTTGTTTGAGTCAACCCCCCCTGGAAATAAAGTCTGGTTATGGATCTGCAAGAATCTCACTAACATTGTTATGATATCTGTAATTATTGATTACTAAATCTTTAAATTATGTAAAAAGTTATTTCATTGAAATTTTTTGGTGTTTAAAATTTAGTTCTCCATTTTGTGTTTTGAAAATTAACTCACTAGTTTTCTAAACATGTCATATTTTTTTCAAAAATCAAACAATTAAGTTTTTAAAGTAAATATTACATTTTGAGAGCAAACCTTTAGGGTAGGTGGGGGTAATTGCTCGCATTTTTTGGTTTTGAATTTTTGTAGCCCACAGTTTGATTATTTTAACAAGTTTCTGGTACGGAATCTAAAGCTTAGGGTGTGACCTATAAGTTCATATTTTTTTCAGCCTTGAGCTGCAAGTATTTTTAGAAATATTCAACTTTAAAAAGAAAAAAATTGCAGACATTTGCCCCATTTTTTGGGGCAAGTATCCGCAAGTACAATGGTCTGACTTTGACCCTTGGGGAGAGTGAAAAAGAAAAAATAAAGACCACATTTGATGGTAAAGATAGTAATCTAGATATTAAAAGTAGGATTTTAAAATTTAATCCCTGTTTCCATAATTTTTTTCTGCATGGAGCAAAGTTACTCCACAAGTTGCACAGTCAATCCTTTTTCCGGTTCTAATAAAGCGTAAAATCAGCCAAATGTCAGGAAAACTTATCATTTCATGAAACCTCGTGCATTGTGGATTTCATTAGGCTTGGAAAGTTTTAACGACTGTCTTTCTTTTGAAAAAAAAGCTTCTTCTGGAGTTTCTGAGAACATTCCGCACATTTTCAACTGCGGACATTTACCCCAAAATAAGTGCGGAGAGTTACCCCATATCATAATGACAACAAAAAAGTGGTACTGATTTTTGAAAACGAAAGTAAACATGAGTATAGTGATATAATTTCAAAGATAAATAAAGGCCCTTTTGGCAAAAAACAGATGGATTGAATAAATATAACCATTCTACGATTCTACCATTCCATGATATGAAGATAAAGTGAGAAAAATACTCTAACAAGGACACTAAAAACTGACCTACCTCATTTTTTTTGGACAACTGACACGCTACTTCTCTGAAGTTTTCACGGCCATTTGGGGGTTGTGAAAGGAACCTACTGTATCGATGTAGTCAATATAATCGATTATTATCATCAAAAAATGGCTGTGCGGACAATTACCCCCACCTACCCTATAGGGGAGAATGGAAAATTTAGAAAGGCTTTTTGGTGGGGTTTGGACCGAAAAAGGTTGAGGGCTCTCGTCCACAGCAACCTTGTTTTTCCCGCTTTGCTAGTGGACATTTGGGAGGTCTCACATATGAAAAGGGGCGAAAGTTTTTTAAGACCTGCTTAGATGTGCTCAGGCTTCTCCTGAGCACATTTTAAGCTGCTTAAATTTTAATTTTGACGAGGTGTTTCTTAAACCTCTATTGTTTTTAGATTTTCTTGAGGTATTTGGACTTGTGGCATTGGTATAATTGTAATTAGATTAACTGGGATCAGTCACACACAATGGTTGGAAAACACTGGCTTAAAGGAAAATACTCATTTAAGAAATTTTCAACAATCCTCAAACAACCTATTCTAATTATAAACACAGCTTAATTATCTTGTAAATTGGTATTCTATTAAATGAAATAAAACATCCAATAAATTTAATAATTACATAGTAATATCCTAAAGAAGTTAAATAAACTATTTTTTGAAGATGTTAATTTCTTTTAAGCAAAATTGGTCCAATATTCTTAAAAATTATTGGTGAAAAAAAGCTTAAAATTATGTTCCCAATTACCCCTGAGGTAAAAATATTAGGGGTAATTGAGAACAGACGTATAAAGGGTAGCAAAAAAGTATTGAGCGCAAAACAGAACAAATTCTATTAATTTAACTAAAGAACAGCAATTATTAACAATGAAAGTCCCTTAGCTGCAAAATCTGTAAAAACCAGCAGCTCTTGAATGAAGGTAACTTTGATTATCAGATAAATCGGACATAAAGCCCCTACACTAGTGGGGGTTGTTTCCGATTACCCCACCTGACCCTATTAGTTTTTGTATAACCTACATTAACTTTCAAAAGGAACAATGTTTTTAGTGTACAATTCCCATAATTAGTCTATGAATAATAAAATATCCTTTTTATATATTTTTTTGTAGAGCTTGGGAAAAAAATGGAAGCTATTGGAATTCTTGAATATAGATTATTTAAAGATAACTCTTGGTTATTTACATGAATATATTTACAACATTATCTTGACTACCTATCTAATTTAGGGAGTTTAGAATATTGACGAGCATCGAGAGTGAGACAAAGGAAGCAAGTGATGCTCGCTCGAGAAACGTAAACAAACAACGCTCACCGCGCAGGCAGAGGCATTGCCACTAAACTTCTACTTTATAGTGGGATTACAATTATGAGTATTTCTAACAAGCGGCACACCTAATTTTTGTTTCCCAAATAGTAGCATTCTTTCCAAAAAGGTTGGCTCCCATTTTTTTAGAGTGAGAACATTCTCTAAAGTTTCAAAATTGCTTACAATTTAATTTCATGTTTACACTACTTGTATTAATTTCATTACTGATTATTTTTAGAAACATCTTTTTTCATTTTTATCAATAGATTTATTAATGATACATGTGATTATTCCATGAGTTTCTCAGAAAAGTGATAGTTAAAATAAAAGTGAAGCAAAAATTTATGACTAAGTAATCCCAGATATTGCTTTACAGAGATAGTTGCTGCCCGAAAGTGTGGTTTAAACACTATTCTAGTCATACGAGATCCGGACCATCCTTTGATTAAAGAAGAAAAAGAATTTTTAGGGTCTGAAAATGGTAGAATAAGTTCTTTCAACTTTTTGAAGTAGGTATGTTGTTAGCGCACGATCCTAAAGCTTATTAGATCATTTAAATTTGTAGTGTTTTTGGATTAAAAAAATTTTCTGCCAGTACTATGTTGTTAATGATATGCTCTAAAATCCTATTTGTGAAACAGAATACAAGATTTGAAGAAGTGATAATTATATACGTTGAAATATAAATTCAGTAAAACCTCTATTATCCAAGTCCCCTTTTTCTGTTATTAAACAATGTAAAAAGACCTCTTTAACCCCACAATTTTTTTCCATTATTTGAAAGCAATAGTGTATGGCTGTATGGAATATACTTTTAACTCTTAATATTTATGTTACTTATGATTTTCACTTTACACAGAATTTTTTGGTTACTTGAGTTACTCTGTGTTCTCATAATAAAAAGGAAACAATTGGGAATTTTTATATTTATTAATCCATGGTAACTTTATACACATGACAGTGTTAACGATGAATAATCATTGATGTACATAAGTGTTATAACACAGAGCTCAAATAATACAGAATATTGAAGGTGTTTGGTAACCTTCTGAGACAAAAAAGTTTGTGAAATGGAGTGCAGATGGTGTCATGAGTTTTGCAATTCATGTGAAGTTGATACACACTTATTTACGAGAGGTTTTTAAAGCAACAAAACTATTTAATAAAGTTTGCAGGCTCAAATATATTTTAAAAAATTATTTGTAAACATCTTTCAAAAAAGTCTGATTGTAGAATACATTTTCTAAGTATTATGAGTACAAGAAATTAGTATGATAATGAGTATAAGAAA
Organism: Tetragnatha versicolor; assembly: GCA_024610705.1. Classification (NCBI taxonomy): domain Eukaryota; kingdom Metazoa; phylum Arthropoda; class Arachnida; order Araneae; family Tetragnathidae; genus Tetragnatha; species Tetragnatha versicolor. The sequence goes on along the minus strand of JANDEH010000010.1, from coordinate 55,090,103 downwards.
TTATGTTATAGATTTAAGGTATGTGTTTTTATTGTAGGTATTTACAAGCCAAATAATGGAGATGCCATTCTATACCTCAATTATTCTTGACTTGGTCTGTGGTACACCATTTAAAAATAAAAACAATTCAACAGCTATGAAAGTTATGAGGTTCGCACAATTTTGGCTTTACATTTTTTATCATAAAACACTACAGATACCTTTTAATTACATTTTAATTGGTGCAGGTTTTATCACAGACAAGTTTGATGGAGTCCAATATTATTTTGCTTAATGAAGAATTACAAATTTGTAACATATATATCCTCTTATTGTTGAGAGCAATACGATTAAGTTACATGAGTAATGTATAAGCTTGTTGCCCTTAAAAATGTAACTACAAGAAAATGATAAATCAATAAATTATTTTTTTAGCTTTTGATTTTTAGCTATGCTCTTTTTGTCTTTCTATTTCATTATTAAATGCATTTTAAAAACAAAAAAGCTTAATTTACATTGAGAATAATTTTGATATAGTAATTGTAACCAATACAGGTGATATAAAACTCATGGGCCAACATGAAAGGGGGGTGTAGATTACCCAAAGGTGAGCAGCACTTAAAAAACAAATATTTAGATCAGTGATTCTCAACGGTGGCCTGTTTTGGGTGGTAAGGGGGCGATGAGCATGGACTAAGGAAATGTTTAACATAATTTTTTTTTCGTGCTAAAACTCCAAAATTTTCTGTGGGAGAACCCCCCTTACTATGGCAGTAGTTTCAAACTGGTAGTCTTCAAAACAATGGTTATTTTTTAGAGCTTCAAGAGTGGTCTGCAACTTTAAAAAAATGTCTGAGAGACAACGTTCACCAGCACAATTTAATTAAAACTTTTTAAGAATTCAAAGAATAAAACACGCATATACTCTGTAGGCATCCTCACACATTTATGGGAGGGTCTGAGGAATAAATTTTGGTCCCTCCCGAAATAAATTTCTTTATACGATTAATTTAATGTTAAAAATTCATTTCATAAAGAGGATTTATTTCATTAAAAAATTCATTATGTGATCCCCAGTTTCAAAAATTAAAATAGATCTATATTTAGGGATTTTTATTTTGTTTATACTTCAAATGAGAATAACACTCACTAATATTGTCAAAAAGGACTACACCAGATATATACAACCTTTAAGTTGCTAGCTTAACTTCAGAAAATTAAGTCAACAGGCAATATATAATAGGATTGCAAAAAAAATGACACTGTACAGCAGATACTTGAATAGGTCATTTTGGAAGCATCCATAACTTTTGGGGAATAAATGTTTTTTTTAAGTTTTAGCTATGAGTATTTACGAAGTTCCTTCTCATGGTTCCTGCACTTGGAAAATTTGTTGGATGTTCTACTTAAAAAAAGTGTTTTGGCTCACTTTTTAATACTTGACACTCAAGAGTGGATTTTTTCTTACTTCTAATGAGAATTATCCATGTATGCATTTTCCATAAAAACTTGGATATTTATCTTTTTATCATAGATAATGACTAAAAACATCTACATATTGTATCCCCTAGAAGTGAACAAGAGGTCCTTCCCTATAAAATTTTTGAAACTTAGCAAGCCCAATAAGTGCTTTTAGGGGAGAACTCCCTGAAGTTTTTAGGTTTTGAGAACCCTTATAGCTCCCCTCCATGGAATTGTAGTTTATTTACTGCATGATTTCAAATAGTCATGGGCCTGATTAAAAGCCAGGATAAGCCACTGTGGACCAAAGGTTGCCATGTGGACTACAAAATGAGTTCGAAAATATTGAAATATATCCAATATTCACTTAAAAAATGGATTCATGAAGATTTATTTAAGTAATATTTTTATATTATGATGTGGCAAAAGATAAAAATGGGACTAGATTAAATCATTCTCATGCATATTTTAAAATGAGAATCGATCACAATATTGTCAAAATGAATTACACATTAGGTCAATTTAGATTTTTCATTTCAATATCTTAAAGTATAGAGCAGGGGTCGGCAATTTTACTTGGGGTCCAAATAATTTTGAAAATTTTTCATCGGGGTCCGGAGAAAAAATAGGCTACTATTACTAGTTTAAATTGTTATCTTCAGTTGCACATAAATTTTTACAAAGATGTAATTTGAGTATATGCTACCTGCTAAATAAAATTGTTAAATTTAATATGATTAGAAGTTTTAACATTAAAATGGGGGTCTGGGTGCTTCCCCCAGGAAATTTTTTCAAATTAGACCCTTAAAAAGCATGTCAAAGCTAATATTTGTTCCGTAAAAGTACAAATAAATTATTTTCAAAATGGTATGGCGGTCTAGGAAATAACTTCACGCGGTCCGGATGCGGACCGCGGTCCACCAGTTGCCGACTCCTGGTATAGAGTGTCGTTCTTATACTTTACTTGAGCATATATAAAAATAGGAATCATACACATTAATATAGCCAAAAATTAGTTGCCAAGTACAATTTAGATCTTCATATCCCTTTAAGTAGATAATTTTTCATTTGTTGACTGAGTATTATTTGAACAGGATATTAACCACCCAATCAAGGTTATGAATACAAAGTTCTCATAAGCAATTAAAACTCAAATCTCAAAATGTATGAAAATATTAAATAACTTTTCGGCGATATTCACTTTTAAACTTTCAAAAATTTGAAGTTTTATGAATTAATGGAATGTATTTGTACCACATAAAAGTTACAACATAGAAGGGAAGGTAAATCAAAACCCTTATCTTTAACCTTCCAGCAGGCGTGCGTATGCGAGAGATACTTAGGTTGGATTTGATCACCTAATATTTTAAATATATTTAAATGAAACGTACTCATTTTAAGCATAAACGGATCACAGCTGTCAAAACTTGTTGTGGTTGAAAATATACATTTCTGATTGTGTATATAGGAGATACAAGCGTTCTTTTCTATCTTTATAAAAAGCGCGCCTGCTGGAAGGTTAAGAGGTGGTTTTAGTACCCTTTACCACCAATCATTTTTATAAAATAAAAACATTGTCTAATAAAAACAGATTATACATTTAGTAGATATTAAAAACCATACATGTGATTCTTCCACCAATTGGCGGAAATCCGACAATTCGATTTGCAAAACTCAAAATCCACTTCCTGATTTTCCAATTATTTTTTTAATGAAAACTCTGGCCGTGAAGGTTGCCTAGTAATAAATTTCAAGTAAAATCGAAAAAATATTGAAGTAATATGAAAAGCGGTTAATATTTAAGCTAAAAAATGACTCTAGCATATTGAATCGTTGATCTCGGGAAGTAGAAGCCGATGGACACCCTCTACTTAAAATGAAGGAAATTTAGGTTTTTTAAATATTTTCCGCCAATTTATTGTCAGAGTAATCACATGTATGTAAAAACTCCATTTTGAGACTCTCTACCCTTCCTTATTAATTCAATAGTTCATGTGATTTTTATGATATTCTTAAGCACAATAATGAGGTTTCTTCACATTGATGCCATACTCTGCTAAAGCGGGTGTAAGATCTTCCATAGTCAATACATATCTTTTATCCTGAAATGATAAAAGGTAATTAAAGCCTGATATTATAGAATAGAAAAACATCATTATCAACTGTAAAACCTAAAAAGATAAGATATCCTTTCATTTATGATCATGGTCACTATTCACTTCATTCAAATTTAAGATAAAGAAAATCTTAGGGATATTTTTGTGAAAAGTAGAACATTTTGATGGAAATTATTTTGATATAAAATATTATCCTACATCAGTGGTTCAACCTTTAGCTACCTGAGGGCCAGTGACAGTAAAGTGGTAATAAATGTGATGTTTTTAAGAGAAAATTTTAGTATTTCAATCAATGGCCGATCCGGGGGGCACTCTGGAAAGTGCCCCCCCTTAGGGGAGAGGAGGGAGGAATGGGACAATTTTCACTAAATATTTTTTTATTCATTATACCCTGCTTATTCATAGATGCAAATGGTTGGATAATAAACTTACATGTTTTAACTTAATTTTTTTAAAATGTACAGTTCTTAAATGTTGTTTAATTTTATCACTTTTGATCATTCAAATTAACAAGAATTTTGTCCCATTCCTCCCTCATGGGTGGGAGGAGTGGGACATGAGTATGGGAGGAGTGGGACACTTTTGAAAAGTAAAGAAAATTAGTAAAATGTAATAATGAGAAAGGGCCTAGTATTTTACCTACTATTCTTTTAACCTTTGCCCACATTTTTAAACAACTTTCAATCTTATATCTATTATAGAATAATTTTTAAAAAATATTTAGTACACTTGAACTCTTTCCCATGGTGTTAAGAATCAATAATTGAAATACAATGTAATACTTGGAATTGTTTATTCAAGAAAAGAAAAGCATTTCAATTGAAGCGATAGAAAGCTATCAGAAATTAATATTTTCAAATTTTGTTTACATTTTTGCAGATTTTGTTTACATTTTTCAGAGTGTCCCATTCCTCCCTCCACACATTGCTTTTAAAATATAACTTGTCACATAAACTATGCTGGTGTTAGGCTTTATGAAATTGCAGATTAGCATACATTATATCTTTTAGATTACAATGGCATTATATAATGTTTGTTCTACAAATTACATGAGAAGTGAAATAAAACTTAAGATAGACTGGAAATTTACTTTGGAGGTGGGAAAATCAAATTTTTACAACTATAAACAGAAACTTGCTGCTGGATTAACTAAATGGAGGAAATAACAAGAAGCTATAAGAAGGCCATCTAATGACCAAATTGGAAATAAAATAAATTGATTTATTTTTCCATAATTTCAGCTGTCCCACTCCTCCCACTGTCCCATTCCTCCCTCCTCTCCCCTATGCCAAAAATAGGGAGAAGGAAGGGAAAAAAGAAAGAAAAAAACTTAAAAATGGGGAAAAGGAAGAAAGAAAGTATATTTTGAATGCCTGAAAAAATCCTCCTTTTACATTTTTCAGGCAAGAGAGGGCACTTTCCCAGGTTTTCTTACTTATTTCCAGGGTTAGAAAAAACCCCATTTTTTTAAAATTAAACAAAAAACATGTTTTATTTGTTTTGTTTTTTACCCTCAACATAGAAATGCTAAAAGTACCCAATATTTTTATAATTTAAATTTGACTTTTCAAATTGAAATTTGATTAATAAAGCTACTTTTAAATACATTATAAACAGTTTGTTCTTTTAAATAACTTATGTAAATATTCTTCACAGCATCATGCTCTTTAACAATGTACTGCCTATGTCATGCCGATTTAGTGGTTTGCATCCAGGCTTGACACCATCTTTTTAAGCTCTGGATGATCCAAACATGAAAATAGTGAGTTTGTTGCCTAAAAAAAGGGAGCAACTAGCTAAGAAATACATGTGTTTTAAACAATGTTTTTTTGCTTTGTTTAAAACAGGTGTATTAAACAAAGTGTTTAAAACGTAACAACCCTGCTTATTTCGGCCGATTTTCTTAATTAAATTATTTTTCGGTTTGTTGTAAATAAATTTCTATATACGCCACTGCTCTATATCACATCGTTGTTTTTCTAAGTATGTTTTATATTAATGAAGTAAACATAACGAAAATAGTAGTATAATTTATTTCCAATTTATATTGAAAACTGAAACTGTTTATATTATTTGCAGAGTAGAAGTCTCTGAGCTAAAAAGTAAATTTAAAAATTAAATTCAAATGTTTATAAATTATGTTAATTAAATGTTCAAATATTAAAGTTTATAACAATTAAATTCAAATGTTTAAATTATGTTAATTAAAAGTCAAAATATTAGAGTTTAAAAAATTTAATCAATATGTAATTTTTAGGTTTTTCTTTCATATTTGGGCAAAGAGCTCCCCCCTTGAATAGCTGCTGGATCTGCACCTGATTTCAATACAAGATATAGTCAAGCTTATTTCAACACTGCAACATTTATTTTGAATCTAAAGATTCATTAAGACACAATCACTTAAGAATTATCTTACATTGAATATGCTAGGTAAAAATATTGACTGGGTCATTTAAACACTACTTTATTTGTTGCTAAAAAGAAATTATACCACAAAAAACATAAAAGAAAACCGTTTGTAGAAATTAGGCTATTCACAAAGTTTTGTAAATGAAAGAGAAGTGGTTAAGGATTTACAGGTAAAAATGTTATTGCCTTGTTAGTTTATATTCAAACATTGGATAGGGGTTTCTTCTCTCAAGGTAGAGACATTTTAATTTTCAAAATTGAGTTATAAATCCAGACAGGCAACCAAGGCCTATACTGAACATTACTGAAATTACACTTGTAAATGGAATGTCAATTACAATTCATAGTATATACTGATTTGATAGCTTCTTTCTTTAATGTATTTTTAAGCAAACTCTTTTGGGTTGTGGAAACAATAAAACTATAAGTTTCTGCAGTTGTCATTTTAGTGTCCCTTTTGAATTTAAGCCAAAAAGATTTAAAAGTGGGTTCAGGGGTTCTCTCCTGAAAATTTGACAGTTAAAATCAGATTTTTAACACATTTCAAAAATAAAAACTAATAAACGGATTATGTTCAATTTAGTTTTAATAAACTTTAAATTTTGTGACCGAGTGCCATGAAAATATCATCGAGGACTGTGGGATGGACTACACAATTAAATGGGATAATTCATAAATATAAGTGAATGTGGATTTGACCATACACAGGAGGTTCAGGAAAGGTAATCCAGATAACGATATATTCAGGCTAAAGTATTGATATTTGCTTTATTTCAACACTTAAAAATACAAGCTAGATCTTTTCCATTATTTGAGTTGAAATCATTTTATTTCCAGTACTTAAGTTAATTTTCAGGTAATATTTGCTCGATTTATATCCTTTTTTATTCACTAGAGTACAGTCAAACCTGTTTTTGTGCGAGGAATAGGGACCGCACAAAAAAAATTCGCACCAAACTTCGCGAGTAGCTATAAAAAATAGTTATCGCTGCACATTTAAAATATCCTTTTTATGCCGTTAATAGGGACCACATAAAAAGTCCCACATAGGACCGTAGCGAAAATACCTCAGCATAGCTGAATTGAAAAACTCTTTATGTTCGGACCGTAACGCAATCCCCACCCTACAGCTGAATTGAGAAACCGTTTCTATAGCTACCGTAGACTTTTTCAGTTACCATGCAGTCGGCGTCGACTGTTGTTTCACGAGACCCATGTATGTCTCGGTAGCCAGATATACAAGATTTTTGTTCTAATTTGGAATTTTCATACACAGCACAAAAACAGGTTTGAGTGTACTCTATTCTAAACTTTCACTTTTTAATTTTTTGTCTTAGTCTTTTCTCCTACGTAGAATTCTTATTCCAGACTTATCAAATTCAAATGAGTTATGTTTTATCTTTATGACACTAGATTCCTCGTGCATGTTTCCTACAACAAAGGACCAAGAATACTAATAAGCTTGTCAAAAAATAGGCTTATTCTTAATCATAGAGAGGTAAATAGCCCTATCAGGGAATATTATCTTATTGCTTGACTACTGAATGACTAAGAATCAATCTCAGAAAACCAACCAGCCCACTAACCAACTAAACAGAAGTACAGTAACTCAACTGAACACATCAGTCCTAATTTATCCAATGGGTGAGCCTTTTAATGTATGAACGAATATTTTGAAAGTGTATTTGAATGGGATAAAATTAATTTATAGTTTTTATTGTATGAGTGATACTACTATTTCTTTCCTTTCCAAACCTCAAAACTACTAGAATTTTTTTTTGTGAATTGAGAAAACTGGTAGCTGGCAGGGGTTTTACAGTTGCTATTCCGAGTGAGTGAGGTAAGTAAACATATAATTATACATACAGTAAACATATCATTATATCCTAGACATAAAATAATTTATTTTCTAAAGCTAATTATCAGTGGCACTTGAAAGGTTTTAACATTCACATTGGGCAATTGGGGGAAATGATGCAAGGAGAAAAAATTCCTAGTTATTGGTAATTTAAAAACTTGTTATCAAAATGAGTAATTTATTTAAGACAAAACAGACCTTTCAGTCCAATTTGTCCAATACAGAACAAGTCCCAAAAAAGAACACTCAACAACCATCAAAAGCCAGACAACATGAACAAAAGAACATAATAAACAAATGCAAAAATCAGAAAATTAAGGACATGCTGATTTGTTTAAAAACTGAAAAAGACATAGAAAAAATATCCAAACGATCCGTATACAAATTATAGAGTGAGCAAAATTTATTAATATAAAAATTTTTATCTGTGACAGTCCTAATATTAGTTCCAAAAAATTTTAAAGATTTATTTCTTGCAGAATGCCTTGGAACTATTATAAAAATATTTTGAGTTAAAGTATTGCTGTCAATGTTTTTGTTTGAAAGTTTATGAAAAAATAACATTAACAAAAATTTACGCCTGGATTGCAGATCTTGAATTTTAAATTTTCTCTCAAAATCTGGCTTGGCATATAAGTATTACTCCATTTTCAGTAAAAAACAAGTGTCTTATTCTGAATTTTTTCAATCATTTTAATATAAATATCATAATGAGGATCCCAAACTATACAAGCATATTCTAATTTAGATCTAACTAAGTACAGTAAACTCCCGTTAGTACGCCGCTCAAGGGGATATGTGAAAACGTCGTAATAAGCGGTACGACGCTATATGCGGAATTCCATAAAAACCGTTTCGGCGATATACCTAAAACCCGTAATGGGATTTTATCACTTAAATCACACGTTTTAAAAATATTGTTTTCAATGAAGAAACAGGCAATCCCTGTGTTCATTTGCGAATTGCTGCTTATTCATAACACCTTTCTTCTCGTCATAAAGCTTGATTATCTTCAATTTATCATCGAAACTCAAAGCTATCCTTTTACTTCCAGAAGAACTTGCCGTTTTAAACTTCCCGAGAAAGAATGCATACTGAATACGGTATCTGAACTTATGCAACAGTGGACTGAACACTGAACTATGGAATGCGGAAGTCGAATTGGAGGAAAGGGGGAGAATTTCCAAGAAATTTAGGGAGTGTTCTGATTTGTCACAGGACAACCCCCGTGCCCTGCAAGACACTGGTCATCCTTTTTTTTGAGGGCGCATTGGGGGGCCATTCGGGGGAAAAGGGGAACGGTGTGGAAAAACCAGTTCTACTCGCGTTTTCAACGGTTCTGCAGCTCATACATTATTTGAAAGGAACTCGACGACGCAATAACCGGGATTTTTCTTCGGGGGACTGGAGAAAAGCGTCGAAATATGCGGGAAGTCGTAATAAGCGGGGGCGCTATAAGCGGATAGTTTTTAATGATAAAAGGCCTATTGGTACCAGGGACCGGAGAAAAACGTCGTAATATGCGGGACGTCGCACTAAGCGGGGGCGTACTAACGAGAGTTTACTGTAATTGAAATTTTGGAAGCTGAATTAAGTTCCCTGCATGCCCCTTAATATAAAACCTAAATTCTTGGAAGAAAATGAAACAATATTTGAAATATGTTCAGAAAATGAAAATTTACAGCCATATTTTACACCAAGATCAAGAACACTATTACATCTAGAGAAAAAAATATTATCAATACAATATAGATTAAATTTGAATGCTTATGCAGGGGTAGAAGTGACCAAATAAAAATATATAGGATTTTTCAAAAAAATATGTAGGACAAAAATAAATTTTTAATAGTTTGGTAACAGGACAAATGACACTATTGCAACTAAATACTTTCATGAATTTTCTAAAAAATGAACTTTGAAAACAAAATTTTTAAAGTATTTAATTTATAAAATACTTTAAGTAAAACCGTAGCTTAAGTAATTGATAATGCAAAAAGTAAAAATTCATAAATGGAAAATCTAAAAAATTGAGGGTTTTTTTGTTTGAAAATAAATTCCAGTAACTTTAAAATCTAAAAAAAAATACCCAGAAAAGATGTTTTAAGAATGTTTTCTTGATAAAAAAAACTATTGAATAATACTTTATAATACTACTTTGCTTTCTTACATAATAGCAAGCAATTTTAGTGTGGTTGATCTTTTAATATGCTTGCTAAAACTGTCCATATTTTAGACACATGTAAACACTTCTTCCAAAACCAAGTTTTGAAGTCAAGAATACCGACATGAGACCAAGGGCAGATTTAGGTGGTGAACCCTGGGGGGCATACTGGAAAATTTGGCAAGCTGTCCCTGATGGATTGGAAACATGATTTTCCCTATAAAAATGTTAGTTTTCTCAATAAGTTGGGGGGAGGAACATTGCACCCCCTTAAATCCGCCCAAGCATGAGACTTGAAAATCGCGACCGTTAGAGAATAAAGTTGTGTGTGTGTGTTTTCTGCCCTCATTGAATCTGAAAAAACAACTTTATCAAAGAATAATTGAAAACTTGTTAACTTTCAGAAGAAATTTGGACCATGATATGATTTTAGGACTTCTGAATGATCAGTTAACATCCTGTAATAATTATAAAGCCACCAAAAATTTAAAATTTTAGGCATTTTGTAAGTATAAAAAATTTTTTCAAGGAAATTCAAGACTTAAATTTAAATTTTGAACTCGAAAGTAGGGTCGTTTGATAGAATATAGGATTTTTTTGAAATATAGGATATATAGGACGCTTTTTCCATGTTTTTTGAAAATATAGGATTTATAGGAAATATAGGACGACTTCTACCCCTGCTTATGCAAAAATGACATGATAGAACATTTTTTGTAATTTAGAAATAATCGATTTACCAAACACCACCTGTTCAGTGATATTAATTCATCCTGAAGATTGATGCAATCATCAAGATTATAAATGTGCTTATAGATTTTTGCATCATCAGCAAACAAAAGGCATTTGGAATAATTTAAACACTCTGGTAAATCATTAATAAACAAAATGAACAACAATGGTCCCAAGGTTGAGCCCTGGGGTAACCCCGATGAACTGGTAAAAACACTAGATAAACAATTTTATATGAGACAACTAAGTGTCTATTAATTAAATAAGAATAAATCCACTTTACCAATCCACCACTCAATCCAAAATCAATAAGTTTCCTCATCAAAATGCCAAAATCAACAGAATCGAATGCTTTTGTAAAGTCTGTGTATGCTACATCAATTTGTCTATTTTCATGCAGAGCCAAAACTATCTCCGAATTTAAAGACAACAAATTTGTCACTGTTGATCATCCTTTTAAAAATCCATGCTGAACATCTGATATACGTTGACCTATACTAAGAAAAATACGTTTTTTTATAACACCCTCAAAGATTTTAGAGAAAACAGACAGAATAGTAATAGGTCTATAATTTTCAATATCTGCTCTAGTTCCTTTCTTAAAAATAGGGGTAATCTTGGATTTTTTAAATGCATACGGAAAAATGTTAGTTTTTAGGGACTTATTGTGAATAAAATTAAAAGAGGGTAAACAAAAAACTCAGTATAACCCATAATAAGATATGAAGGAATTTTATCAAGTCCGGCAGATTTATTTCCTTTCAAGGATTTAATTTCAGACATAATTTCAGAAACTGAAATTTGATTTAAATCATGACAAAAATTATCCCTATTGTTTGTATTAACATTTGAATCAAAATTGGAACTCTGAATAAACAGAACTAAAATGTTTAGCAAAAGCTTGAGCAATGTCAACATTTTTGGTCAAATTCTGATTTTTATATGTCATTGAATTACACTCATTACAATTTATTTTAGAACTTCTCACAAAAGCCCAAAAATTAGAAGTATTATTTACTAAATTATCATTTCTAATATTAATATAGTTCTTATAAGCATCTCTAATAGTAATTTTAACTTTGACAATACGTCTCAAAGCTTTGTAGGCATTAATTAAAATTTCGTTATCACACATTTTTTTCTTAATCTGTTTTTAAGCTTAATATGATAAATGATATCAGAATTGAACCAGATTGGAAATTTCTTCTGTTTGGGAGCATACTTGAGAAAACAAGCATCTAAGATATTATAAATTCCTGCATAGGCAGATGAGACAGCCTCATTTATATCATCAATAGCATTGAAATAATTCCAATCTGAATCACGCATGAATTCATAAAACAGTTGAAAATTTCCTTTCCTAAAATTATAGTTTTCTACACCTGAGGAAACTTCTCTAGACTTAATTTTCTCAAATGACTTAATAGATAGAATAAGTGAGGGATGGTAGACATCTTCTCTTACAAGAATTTCCTCTTCATCGGCCCGAGTAACTTCAAAAAACTTCAGATGTTAAGTTACTAATCACAAGATCCAGGATTTTACCCTGATGATTCAGACAACGATTAAACTGCTTAAAGTTAAACAAGCTCAAAAAATCAAAAAGGTTTTTCTCATTTAAGAATAAGGATTGAAAAACAGATTCCTCTGACCAGTTAATTTTACTGAGATTAAAATCACCTAACAAAAGCATAGGTTTGGACATAATGTCAACATCAATGGAAAAAAGACTAAAAAAATTCATATGTGTCAGCATTAGTATTTGGTCTAAAATACACAACACATAAATACATAGTAGTCAAATGAGACAAAGAAACTTTTAAAGTTAAATATTCCAGATTGTTGATAGTATTATCATACACTTCAAAACAAAATTTTTTGTCAAAGGCAATCAAAACACCCCCTCCCCGCGACAAACTACTTTGATTTGGACATCTATCATTCCTTACTATATTATATCTGTTATCCAAAATTTCAGAATCACTTACGCTTTCATTTAGCCAAGTTTCATTAAAACATGATATAATCTTGAGCCAAAGCAGATAGATATGTCGTTTAATTTATTTTTTCGACTCCTAGTATTTTGAAAATAGATTTTTTAACTGAAATTATTTGAAAAATTAAACATTGCTATTAGATACCTTACTAGAAACCTTAAATCTATCCAAATCTTCCAACGATTTAATAATTACTGCCTCTGACCCATCAGTTTGTCTGACTAGTAGTTTGCCATTTTTGAAAATAAATTAATTTTTAATTAAATTAATAAAATAAATTAATACATTTAATTAGTAAATGTATTTAAAATAAGATCTTGTAATTACGCTGCAATAAAAAATGCAAAAAAGTATTATTTTGCAGCTTTTTATAACAATCTTCCTTAATGGGTTCAGAAATATAAAGAACTACAGATAAAGAACTTCAGAAAGATAGAGGAAAGGGTTCTTTCTTGCAGTGTATAGATAATTACCTTAGCTGCTTTTTTGCTTTGACCAGCACCTCTCATTTTACAATGTTGCAAAGCATCATTGGCTATATCAGATACAAACTTCTGGGCAGCAATTGATATCAAACGGATTCTAAAAGAAAAAGCTGTATGTGAGAAAACTTCTTGCTGTTTTGCAGAATGCAATTTTGGTAAGACCAACATGAAAGATGTCAAATTGATTAAATGCTACATCTAGTAAATAAATTTTATTTCCGATTGCTAATACACATTAAAAACTTACTTCTTCATTTAAGGGAACGTACCCATACTACGTGACCCATTCAGGGGAGGGAGGGGGGTCTTCAAAATACCACGCTCGGTCACAGGGGGGGCTTAGGGTTTCGTCACGTAGTCAATTTCTTCTAATCAATACGACAAAATTAAGCCAAATTAAATTTTGAAATTTGCCAAATTAAGACTAATTAAGCCAAATTAATTATTAAAATTATAAAAAAAATTAATTTTTTTAAACTTTCTGTTTGCAAAAAATGATGGCAAACCGTATTTATGAATTACCACGTGAAAACTAGAGGGGGAGGGGGGTCTTGGCATATACTACCGATGGTCACCAAGGGGGGGAGGGGGGTCAAAAATAGTAAAAAATGGGTCACGTAGTATGGGTACGTTCCCTAAAGATGAAATGAAATATTAAATTACAAACATTTTGTTTTTCAATTTAATGTTACTTTTTTGTATTCTAAGTTACATAGTAGATTGCTTATAAATTAATTTAATCATATTGCAGGAATGACTTGATCATACAAGGTTTATTATTTTTTGGCAATATATAAACCATACCTGGCATTTTTATGATATTTTATTTCTAGGGTTTTACCTTTTTAACTTAACAGTTTCCTTTTTTTTGGAATAATAGGTCCATATATAAAGCATATTTTTCAAAACAATATTCGAGCTTAGATGAATTAACTCAAACCAAAAACATAATCGAAACACTTTTAAATTATGATTTTAACAATATATGGTCGTTTTTAATCTTAGCGAAAATGCGGCAATTTTACTTAAAGTTGGCTTTTTCCGAACATCGAAAGAAGCTGGTGTCCCCCGAACATTTTTTCTTAGAAAAGAAAGGGGAGAAATCGGTGACAAAAGCATAAAGGAATGCATGTCCAATTGGTGTACTTCACAGTTGAATAAACAAAATTGGTCATGCCTATCTTTCTGACTAAAACCATGAAAATAGGAAAAAAAACCTAGCATACAAAGCGAACCAGCAGACGAGCGCTGCTAGGGATAATTAGGGAAGTACCTCGAGCAAGCGAACGAGCGGTGCTCGGGCAAATCAGGCAAGTGGTTAAATGAATTTCAATATTTTGTATTCATTTTTGTCGGACTATGAAATATCCCAAATACACTGCTTTAACTTTTATACTGTGACCAATTTTTCTTACGAAATAGAAATAGAGGGCAAAAATTTAGGGAAAACTGTACGTTTTAATAATTCAAACTAAAATACACTGATTATGCTGGCATTCCTTTTAATTAAACAAGTATTTTTCCATTGTCATAATATTTTTTGTCAATGTATCCTATTCTAACAATACAATGGAAATTTTAGAGCAAGAAGTAGGGATGTTACGGTTCCACTGGAACAGTTCCATGGAACCTAATCCCAGAATGGAACCGTCAGAACCGGTTCCACGAAGAACCGCTTAACGGTTCCACCCTGGAACCGATAAAGATCAATAACAAATCCAAATTTCTCTGCAATCCTATCCAACATTGAACGAGAACACCTCAAATAAAGAGGCGATTTCCAAACTAAAAGATAAGCAATGCCCGAAAACCGCTACCGGCTACCGCAGAGATATTTTATAGCAAAAAAAACGCATCGAGGCAAAAACGCAACAATCTTTCGCACCATAGAGCACATCTGCCAAAAACTGAATCTATAATTAATAAATCCCTTTTCAAAACAAATATGCTCTTATCTCACTGAAAAACCGCAACGAGAGGAAATAAATAAAAAAGAAAGACATCTGCCGCTTTGGCCTTGGCGAAGAAGCAGCCGAAGAAAAAAATGACTGACAGCCGCCTGGGCCAATTAAAACGCTCCAAAGCAATCGATAGCTTTTATCCCTGCCGCCCGAAATTGTTATGGATTTTCCGTTGGAACGGGGCCGGCTTCGTGAACACCCTGAGTTCCACGGATTATGAGCTTTCATTACTGCCGCCCGAAATTCTTATGGATTTGCTGTCGGAACGGGCCGGGTCGGCCTGGAACTGTTAGCAATCGCTAATAGTTCCACGAAGTCTTAACGGTTCTGAGAGAAATAAGTTCCAATGATAGAACTCTTTACGGAAACTAATACGTTCCCGTGGAACTTGTTTCGAGTGGATTAGTTATGCTGGGAGGAATTCGCGTAACTGGAATGGAACCGGAACTTGATTAGAACTCTTTTGGAACTTATAACTGGTAAGAACTTTAGAGCTATTTTGGAACTTATAACTAGTGGAGAACTTGGGAACTCTTAGGAACTGGTAAGATAATAATACTAATAAACCTGGAACTGGAACGTATAAGCGTTTGTTTCTGTTTGGGCTTCGTTGGGAAGGGTATAACTGTCTGTCTGTGAGAATGAGAATTAAATCTGGAAATTCATTTTAAGTTTACTGTAGCTTGACCACTGGTCAAGATGACTAAAATTCACTAAAAAATAAATGTTGGAGTTGCCAATTTATCTTTTGTAATCCTTATTGTTATAACGTGTGTCTTTGGTTCCGACTGACCATTGGTCAGTCCGATCCACATTTTGCAACTTTTGTGCTTTGGCACTGAAGTAGGTCATGTGGGGGCTCAAACCAAACGCCTTAAGGCGGGTAACATTTTGGTGTTGACCACTGGTCAATATATCTTGACCAGTGGTCATTCCACTTTTTCTCACTATATGTAATTTTTCTGACTTTCACTTTTTGTCTCTTGATTGTTTTGGGGGTCCTGGCCTTTGGTCAACCTCATTTGACCACTGTCCAAGATGACTAAAATTCATTTTAAAATAAATTTAGGAGTTGCTAATTGATATTTTGTAATCCCTATTGTTATAACATGTGTCTTTGGTTATGGTTGACCATTGGTCAGTCTGGTCAACTTTTTGTAACTTCTTTGCTTTGGCACTGAAGTAGGTCATGTGGGGTATCAAACCAAACGCCTTAAGACGGGTAACATATTGGTGTTGACCACTGGTCAAGATCTCTTGACCAGTGGTCAATCCATTTTTTCTTGCTATATGTAACGTTTCTGACCTTTTCTTTTTGTCTCATGGTTGTTTTAGGTGTCCCTGACCTTTCGTCAACCCCATTTGACCACTGGTCAATTTTTGAATTTTTTGACTTTATTGCTCCTTTTTGGGACCCTTGCGTTTTTTATATGAACGGTTTTAAAGTTGGAACCGTTTGGAACTGGAACTGTTAAGGGAACCTAATCCCACCTTGGAACTGGAACTGTGGAACCGGTTCCACACTTTAACTAATACGTAACATCCCTAGCAAGAAGTATCATTCATATTGAAATTTTGTAAAAGTGCTACAGCTAGAGTATCAACATTCAATCTTGATTTCTAACTTTTCCAAAAAACACCCTTAGCCAAAAAAATTTATTTTCTTGGATGAATCATCCCAGCAGATTTAAGGATTTTAACCCCATGCTATAACTCATCTGAAGCCTGGTGGCGCAGTGGTAGTGCTTCGCGCTTCCACGCCACAGGCCCGGTGTTCAATTCCTGGGTCCTGGGCAAGGTCCACTCAGCCTTTCATCCCTTCAGTGGGTCGATAAAAGAGGACCAAGCATGCTTGGGAACTACACTTTGGGGTCTTGCGTTAGGTTGACCACCTAACCGGGACATATGCCTAACACCTTGCACCCCAGGACCCCACAGTCACGAAAACAGGCATCGTATGCCTTGGCCCACTAGGGCTGTTGCGCCAATGTTTAGTTTAGTTAGCTATAACTCATCCTTTCAGGGTGTTGTTTTTATTCGCAGTAAAAAATGTAATGAAAGGATTGAAGCCAAAATAGAGAATTAAGAAAAAAAATTTCAAATACAATATCTTTAAAATATAATAAGCTTAGTTTTTCTTGCTCTATCTGTAATTCGGGAATTTAGGGCTGAAATGCGGAATGATTCTGAATGAAAATCTGGAATAGTTTGCATATCTACCTGACAGAATTCATTCCTCATACCAACTTTCAACATGAACAATTTTGAAAATGCTATAAAAGAATCTAGGAGACCCCATAAGATATTTGAATATTCTTATTAAAACAGGAAATGGTAGAAGTGACAAACCAGTTCTTGGCATGTTCCTTTGGCAGCAACTCTAGATATGTTACTGACAAGGAGACTTTTTTCAGTGGGTTTTCGACCAGAGCCAAAATAAAATTTCTTCTTCTTTCTTCTTCTACTGACAAGGAGAGGGGCCATTATTCTTTTTAAGGGGTGGAAACGACTTATCGAAATTTACTCAAGGTCTGTGAGACATATGACAGCAGTAAAGAGTTAATTAGCAATCAATAATAAGGACTAATACAGGTCAATTTGGGTACCATTTATCGCAGGGTTGGCATGGTTTAAACCAAATGGTTTTTTACCAAAAAAAAAAACACTTGGGTTTTTTAGAAATTATAAAATATTTTCAGGATTTTTTTAAAAGAAAGTGTTATTAAGTATAATCTTTTGCACAAAATAAAAAGGTCAGATTTATCAAAAAATTGACATTTTAAGGAGACTAAAAATCAGAAATCTTTTAATTTAATGGTTTTAATTATAGAATTCTCTCTAAACTTAACCTTAAATGCTTAAGTTAAACTTATTATATGTTGCAAGAGATAGTTTAATTATTAATTTCCTTTAAAGTGAAACATCATTACAAAGAGTAACTAAAGATATACAAAAGTTATTTGTTTTTCACTGATAAAAGATGGCTTGGATTTAAATTAATTGATAAAAACCAATTTGTCTTATTTGTCAGTCATAAAAACCAATTGGTTTATATACTAAATTAATAAAAACCATTGATTTCTTTATGATAAAAACTAAAAACCAGTTGGTTTTTTTACTAAATTAATAAAAAACTGTTGATTTCCTTAATCGGATTAATCATCTCAATCATTTATCCAATTTCAATTAACATTATAGTTGCTTACATTTCACTTTTATTAATTTAAAAAATTAAGTTTTCTCTTTCTAAAGAAATTTCTTAAGTTCATAAATTAATCCAATAATTAAGATAATTAATTTGATTATTTTACCATTTAATAATTAATTACCTCAATCAATTATCCAATTTCAATTAACATTAGTTGTTTACATTTCACTTTTACTTCTTATTTAAAAAAAATTTTTCTCTTTCTAAAGAAATTTCTTAAGTTCTTAAATGAATCCATATATAATTAAGATAAATAATTTGATTATTTCAACCATTTATCCAAGATAAATTAACACACTAATTTTTATTCACTACAATAATATTAGATATTCAAATTGGAATATTTTAAAAACAACTTAATTTAATTTTAATTAACTAATTAAATTAATTAATTAAAATATATAAATCATTTATCAATTATAAACAACCCCTGAAATAAATGTCATTTACAACTCAATTTCAAACATCACTGCTAAAATAACTTATTCTGAAAAACACTTGGTTTAAACCAGGCATGGCCAACCCGCATGCGGCCCTCCGGGTCATTTTGTGCAGCCCGCGAAGCTCTCTGAAAACTCTCCAAAAAGTAGCTTCAAAACACTTTTTAGCACACTAAAATTTAAAACTTTTTCGGGGGACAACCCCCGACCCCCCATATGCCTCTTAGATCAGGCTTACCAACCCACGGCCCAGAACTTTTTTTAGTCAAAAGTTAAAGTTTTAGGGTAAGTTAAGGCCCCCCAAATTCGGACATAGTGTACCAAAACACGTTAAAGTCTGTTAATTAGAGTCGTATTTCCAAAAATTTTTATGGGGGAGGACCCCCAGATCCCCCTTTTGTACTATGGAACTCTATTGTTCACAACATTTTTAGGATATTAGTTCAGTCAGGTGCAAATCCTAACTAAAAATATTTTTTAATTTATGCATTGAACCAATTAAATATGCATGGGGGCATGAGAGGAAGATTTGGGTGTACTTTTTCCAGATGCAAAAATCTAGCTGCAATTTTTAGAGAAAATTTGGGTTCTCCCGAAAAAATTTCTATAAGCACCACAGGCTCCTTATAGTTTCGAGTGATTCCAAGCGTTTTTTAACGGCACCTGTTTAGTTCCTATGGATATACTACAGAAGGTATTCTTGGGGTTGCTCCTTAAGGTAAATTTAAATGAATATTTTATTTAGGAATCTGTCAAACTAAGCAAAGGATCTAAGAAACTCCCTTTTTTATATACCAAATTTATTCAATTTACTTCACTGTCATTCTGTGCACCTAATATCCTAAAATTGTATGTGCAGCCCACGAGACTATTGTGGTTTTCTAAAGTGGCCTCAACAACATTTGGGTTGGCCACCCCTGGTTTAAACCAAAAAAACCCGTTTTTTGGGGGGTTTTCCCAACCCTGGTTTATCGGCACCTTCACAAAAAATGTACTAACAAAAACGGCACCTTCACAAAAATTCTTCTTAAATAATATGTGAATTGCTTGTAGTTAATTGAGTATTTAAAAGGCTTTAAAATTGAAGAAATAATTAACTTAATGCTGCTTTCATTAATTTTATAGTTACCATTAAAATATTTATAAAAATTTCTTATAAATTAAAAAGCTCATTACAATTTTTCAAAAATTAAAATGTTGTGTAATTTTATCACAAAAAAGGGGTTAAGTTTAAAATCCTGGATTAGTCCCTGAATAAGTAAAACTATAATTAAACTAATAAACTTACATTCTTGGATCAGATGACTCAAATCCAGCCGAATGCATATAATAAGTAACAACAGAATCTGGAATCTAAAAAAATATTTCAACATGTTAATATAATACAGACTTGTAATATTTTAATATAGTATAACAAATTTAATTGCTAACTGTGGGAGTATAATCTTCTAGTTGATGAACAAAATCCGAAAGTCCAGAAGACTTAGCATATGAAGACGGTGTATAGGACGACGTGCTAGCAGCTGGCTGTGCAGAAGATGAAGACTCTGGATCTGTATCCATTGTGTCAGGAGAAAGAGGCGGTGCATCACCTAGAGGTTACAAAAATATTCTGTACTTTAATTTCTTTTAAGTTTTACCTCTCTAACTCTAGGAGTTCACTCATAATGTGGTTTAATAGCTTATTCTTTAGCTATTTATTATAATGCATGCTATTAATCCCAAAATTCCTTTTATCTTAAAAGGATTCTACCATTTTTTTTCTATTGATGAAACCTGACTATAACAGTTAAGTATAAAAAAGTATTAGCAATTAGCTATCATTCACTGGTAGAAATAAAATGAATGGGTTAAAAGCTATAGACTCAAGTGACATGCTGCATATTAACTTATGTACAAGGTGCAAAAATAAAGTCAGGACAAGTAATTTTTTTTAGTCCTAGCATCATGAGGCCACTGTGTTTTATTAAAGCATAGAAATAATTTGAAACACTACTACAGAGCCACTTCAAGTTGATATGGTAGTATCTTTGTAGTTTAAATTTTGGACCCTTCCCACCTTGTGATACTTTGCTAAACCCTCTCCCCATCTTAGATCTCATGTAGCTTATGGAGGTCGCTTAACCATCATATCATTGTAGTAGGCCATCTTTGGTCTTTCAAACTATTTTATTCAGTCCCAAAACACATGAGGCTTTACAATACTGACTGAAAACTACTTATTATAGCTTTCTTTATAAACTACACTAAATGACTAGTGTCCTGACTTTTTACTCATTAATTATAGGAGTTGAGTAGAAGAGTTCTTTTCCTGACATATGTTTCATAAGAACTTTTACTTTAGGGATGCACAACCTTTTTGGGAGGGGGGCCACTCACATAGTTGATTGAGACACGGAGGGCCGCAAACAGAGTAACAGTAAAAATAAGGTAGAATTTGCATGTCAAGGAACTTGTTTGTACCATTAAAGGGTTCTAGGGGTCCTCCCCAGAAAATTTTTGAAATTTAACCCCAAAAAAACAAAGCATTGACTAGTTTTTGCACATTTAGCCCAAATATTGGACATATATTTTAAGATGGGATTTGCATTTTGATTAACTTAATATTTATAAAAAAATGATAATTATAGAATTCCAAATGTAAAGGGGGGTCTGGGGGTCCTACCCCAGAAAAATTTTGGAAATTTGACCCTAAAAAACAGGGTTTTAACTTATTTTAGAAATCAAGTTTGATTTTTTTTGGGGGGGACAGGCCCCCAAGCCTTCTGCTATCCCCCTTGATAGCATATCTGAAACAGGTTATGATCTAAAAAGAATTAAAAAAATACACTGCATTATTATCTAATCTTGTTTCAAAGTGATCTTTTTGCAAAAATTTAGAACTTGGGAAATCCTTAAGAAAAATTTGTTGAAAATACTAAAATTGATAAAAAAAAAAGCTATGTCAAAAAGCTATGTCAGCGCCGTAAAAACGGCTTTTTCGCGAAAAATCGTTATTTTTCGACTTTTCCGCGGCGCGTGATCCTAAACACCGGACTTCTGGCGGAACGGAACACTTCGCGAGCAAAACGAAACTCGAAAAATCGCGATTTTCCCGACTTTTTTCCGCTATAAATCGTAACTTTTTCTCGGTTAAAATAAGGAAAGTTACAAAAGTTAGGAATTATCTGAAATATCCAAATTCGTTCGCGGGCCGCATGTGGCCCGCGGGCCGCAGGTTGTGCATCACTATTTTACTTGTATAACTAATTCTAGGCTTGAATACTAAAAGTGGTTCTTACATATTACTCCGTCAACCGTGCTCAGGGCCGGATTAACCATGTGGGGCCCCTAGGCGCTGCAAGTCTCGGGGCCCTTTTCCCTCCTAAAATGTTTTTTTTCCACTGTACCGCAATTTTATTCATAATTACACTTTTACTCAGGCACGGATTAGTGCAACTTTTAAGGAGGGGAGCGACCCTGCTCGAAAAAATATTTACGATAAATTTTTTCTATACTGTTATGGTCATATTTTTTTAAGTATAGGAGACCTATTTGGCCTCAATGCAAGGGTTCTTGACTCCAAAATGTTCTCAGAATAATTTTTGAAATTTAATCCTTAAAGGGGCAGTGTTTTAATTCATTTAGAGGTCCATTGGAATACAACCGAGGAGGATCTTTCTTTCTGAATTTTCAAGAATAAAACAGGATTTAGAAAAATCCCAAAATTTTGAAGGAGGGGGTTAAGGGAACTCCCCCAGAAGGTTTTTGAAATTTCACCCGTAAAAGAGGTATTTTAACTCATTTTTAGAGGTTCGTCTCTGAACTATTTAGATCTCTTCATGGATCCCTGTCCCTTTAGAACCTGACCCACATAAAAATCTTCAGATTCAATTTTAACTCATTACGTTTCAAAAAAAAATTCTCTAGGCTCGGGGCCCCTAGCTGATAATGGGCCCCTAGGCAGTTGCCTACAATGCCTATTTGGTAATCCAGCCCTGACCGTGCTGCTAAATTCAAAAATGTTATCAAAGCTCACTGACTGTTCTATAGCTGTGCGGCTGAACGGTCGACGGGATATTACGCAAGTACCCTAAAATTTTGAAACAATTAGATATCATGTGGATAGCTTTGAAGGGTTGCCAGACAATTCAAGATGTGAATAATTTAATTGGAAAGTGAGATTTAATTAATAATCAAACCGCCATAGATTAGGAGACAGCTCTGTTAAGTTTTGATACCAAGTCACTTGTACCCCTTTGCACCCAATAAAATGTTAATTCATGGAAATAAGCTTATTATTTTTTGAAACATTAATACTTTCAAGCACAGTATGGAAGGGTTGGCTTAGGTACAGATTTAAAGCAGGTCCTTCGTAGCTAAAAGGGCGATGGGTCGCCAAGAACGAGAGACCGGCCAGCGACAGCAGCCAGGTAAAACCTGTTTCAAATCTATTTCCTGTTTAAAAAAATATATCAACAATCAATCAACTTCTTTCATAAAAAATCCCAGCCTTATATTGAAGTTTTGGCTCAAGTTTAGTCTGTTCCCTGCTGTCGCCAATACGTCGCCAATATACACAATATTGGCGATATTGTAGCTATCGCTCTAGCTTTTTCTAGTCCATAATGGTATATTTATCGCCATAAATTTGGCGCAGGGAACAGACTAAACTTGCGCCGACGTTTTAATAAAACTAATAAAATTCACATTTAAATAAGCAAATAAAGTAGTAACACTTCTTAAACAATAAGTTATCTAGATTATTAATTTGGTTTTAATTTACCTAAATTAGATACGTTAGAAGCCATTAAAAAACTTCCAACTTTCACAGTCTTAGTTATGAAAATTATTTGAAGTTATGGGATTATGGTACGTAGGAGAGACTTGGTGGTTGTTTCGTTGTTTGAGCAGGTCAGCGCAGCGAAGGTTTTTTATAGAATTCACACTAAAAACAAACAAACCGTTTGTTTACTACCGGCATGCCAGCCAAACCAAACAAGTGCAGTTGCTCGTCGTTCGTTGATATTAAAGTGGCGCCGGTGGCGCCTTCTTCGGTGGACTCGTCGGTTTCTGTTTCTTCAGACTCGAGTGACAACGTGACAACCTCCGACGCGGAAGGTCACAAAGTTGCCTCTTTTGCTCAGTAAATTCAAGATATTTTTTTGCTTAATGTGTCTTTTCCTACTAAATCGATACTACTCTACAAGTTAGTAACTGACTTATTTACTAAATCTCCAATTGTTTTTAAAATAAAATTTATAACTCCTAAAATTTCCATTAAAGGGTGTTGAAAAAAAAAACGAAGTGTATATTTGGACGGCCAAAACGGCCAGTGGCGCATGCGCTGTAGGTCTCGTGATGACGTAGCAGTCTCGGCGCTTAGTGATGGAACCAATGGTACGCCTAGCCGTGGAAGTTATAGTAGAGTTTAGTTGAAAAATAGCCGTGCAAATATACAGTGCCGTTGAAAAATGTTGCATGCCCAGGTAGCACACGAATACCGGCCAATATCGTAACACTGAATAATGGCCTATGCCAAAATGGCACATTTTCCGGACATCGGCCATTATTAATTTTCGACACCGGAGAATAATGGCCATTGCCGGTGTGACGGTATTCATTTTTTTCGACATTTAACGGTATAGCAACACAACAATGGCCATTATTCTTCTGACGATATCGGCCTTTGCCAAAATACCCTCCCGCTAAATATTGGCCAATTTCCGTTTCCACAATATTTAATACCGTACAATACCAAGACCCTCTATATAAAGGCCTCCCAACTCGGCCGTGCAACGTCATAACTTTCACTCATCTTTGACGTCACTCCATAGACTTAACATGGGAATTTTCACTCACGTTTGACGTCATCGTCTGGAGTTGGGTAGCCATGTATATAGAGGGTCTTGACAATACCGGCCGTTATCAGAATTTGGGAATTCGCACTTTTGGATATTGGCCGATCCTGACAGGTATTCACCTTAACAACAAAAATACCGTACAATACCGGCCGTTATCAGAATTTTGGAATTCGTTTTTTTGGATATTGGCCGATTCTGTCAGTTATTCGACTTAAATTATTAGTGATTGACAAATGTGTTAATTTTCTAAGTACAGACTATTTATAAATAATGTTTAAAATATGCTAACTTTATTCAAATGATCAATTTTATAGATATACTAGCGCTAAAGCGCTAGACTCGGCTTTGCCCTGGGTTTTATTTTTTTTTATAAATATCATCTGGTGCGTTACAGCAGGGGCGGATCCAGGATTTTCTTTTGGGGGGGGCACCACTGAAATTTTAGTCTTACCTGGGACACGGCATAAAACAAGAATTTTTCTTCAGGGGGGGGGTTGACTCAACGTTAATTCTAAGGTACCCCAAACGAGTACAGATATGCGTTAACTTTTTTTAATCACTAAAAAGTAACACTGGTTCGGGATCACCTCAGAAATTTTATGAAAATTTGTCTCTAAAAGTAGTGTTTCAACTCAATATTTTGAGAACCTTTGGGTTACATCGAAAGAGAACAGCTCCTTTTAATCCACAAAATTTTGAAGGATCTAAATTATAAATAGACGTCAAAATTGCTTGGAGGGTTGGGGGTCTTCCCCCAGAATTTTTTAAATTATTTTTATTAATTTGAAATTCTTTGGAAAACACCCGAAGAGGACCGTTTCTAGAAAGTGGCAGATTTTTCAAAGGAAAAACAATGTTAAAAGACGTCAAGTTTTGGAGGGGGTTTGGGGGTTTTCTCCCGAGAAAATTTTTGAAAGTTGACTCTAAAAAGTGCTGTCTTAACTCATTTTGAGACTCTTCAGGTTGCTCCTTGTAAGTTGTAGAATTCTTAAAAAATAAAACAATCTGATGTCAAAATTACGGACTTGGGGATTGAACTCCTAAAAACTTTCGGATACGGCCCTGACCTATAAAAAGCTGATACTCTCAAAAACTGTTATGTATTCTTATTTTTCACAATAAATGTTTTAAATTTTACTTTGAAAAATGATATTTACTAATAATAAATATACAACATTATTTTCACAGTATTTAAAAGACACTGGTAGAAACAAGAAAATTGTTTAATATTTTCGCACGGGACATATTGGAGGATTTTGAATAACTTAAAATAAGGTAAAAAAACATTTAAAAACACAGTATTTTGATGAAATAAACCTGAAAAGTTTAACTTATGTGTCCATTTTTGAATCTAAAACCATTTTTTTAGAAAAAAAATATTTTTTTTGTTTTAAAACAATAAGGTAATGGCCATATACTGACAGACCTATGGTGCAAGAGATAGAGAAAGTGTTGTGCTACGTGTAGAGAAAACTTACCTTAAAAAACTTAAAAGAATCGCATTAAGGCGTGATAAAAAATGACTAATTTATTAGATTCCTAACATGAAACAACTTGTAATTCAAAATAAATAGCCTTTCAAGTCCTTTAGTGCTTATAACTTTTCAGTAAACGTATCATGAACAAGTGTCTTTTAGTACTTGGCGGCCTTCATTTTCAGAGTCAGTTTAACTGTGAGCATTAAATTTTAAATGATAATTTAAGACAGAGGAAATTCTAAACCTGTGGTTCTCAAACTTTTTAAGGCTACCATCCCCTTATTGTGCGTAAAACTTTCCAACGCCATTCCCCAATAAAAAAAAATATAGAATTTAGGGTATAGGGTAGGGCCACAGACAAGAAGAGACAGACCGGTCAATAGGCGGGGCTTATCCAGAGAGCTCAAGTGGCGCCTCTGACAAGCGGTACCGGCATTAATCGATTAATTTAATATTTTTTAATCGAAATCTTTATACATTTTTTTGTTGACGAAACTTGCAATATTCGATTTTGAAAGTAAACATGAAGTTTGTGTAAATCGTTTTAATCGGACTCTTTTCAATTGTTTTCAAGATTTGTAAATCATTTTAACAGTGTCTTATTGCATTAAGGCATACTTTATCTCGTTTCTTCCCTATTTTGCAATGTAGTATTGGAAAATCTGTGTTGCATTCTTGAACTTGATTTCTAAGCCTGATAGAATTCGGTATAAATCGTGTTAATTATAGGCGTGTATATTTAATTCAGATGAACTGAATCCTAGTATTATATATTTTGGCACAGCTGGGATATAGGTCTATATGCCAAATGGGAGCTGAGGTCGCCAAATGGAAGACTAGTTGGCGCTGTATCACGGCCGAGGGCCGATCGCCCGTTCCGGCCACCATGTTTCCCCACGACTCACTCAAATGAAGATCAACCCAAGAAAAAGGATGTCATAACAAGTTATCACGATTTCAGTATTTTGATGCACGCTCTGTATCTGGGAGATACATATTTCGATCCCCGGTAATTATGTAATATAAAAATAAGAACAAAATTATATTTTGGAAGTGAAGATTTGACGCCTGCGTATTTCCGAAGGTTTTCAGGATCCGAAATAAAGGAAGAGCAAGATTATAAATAATATCATTATTAATCATGAAATTTAATTGATTTAATAATTAAATAAAATAAATCAAACCAGTTTTTATCTTTATTTTAATTTAATCATCCGGGAATAGTGACGGTGACAACGTTCTGAGCAGTCACGTTGTTAAAAGATCTTGTTTGTTGTGATAATGCGGTATGAAGTAAGCAGCGTTAGAAATCGGTGAGAGTAACGTTATTTCTTTGAATTCTCTAAATTTTATTAATCGCTTCTTATTTCTTGTTATGATTATTAAGATAATGAAATAAGAGCATAATTATATTTTGGATATGAAGATATAACGCATGCGCATTCCGAGCCCGAGGGTTTTCTAGATCCGATATTCGACGTAAAGGAAGATCAATATCATAAATATTGGGTTGTCCCATAAGTTCTGTTACTTTTTACGAATTTTCGTGTTTGAAAATTTTTTATGAAAAACTGGTAATAGGTGGAGATTTCAAACAAAAGGGATTTTGATCTATGTATATTTATAAACATAATGTGTGATTTTGGTAGTTTTCGTGATATTATTTCTTTTCAAAATGGCGGTTTGAAAAAAAGACCGCAAACGACGATTTTCGCGTATTTTTTTTCTTTTGTTTAAAAAACTAGGAGGAACGCATAATTCATGGCTAAAAAAATTTTAAATGTATCTTTGAAATGTTTAGATTAAGATGTCATAGTTTCAAGATAATTCGATAAGTTTAACTTAGGAAATTTCGGTCTCAAACATAACATCAATTGCAAAAAACTTTCCTCAGTAATGTTAGTCATTTCAAAGAAATTCTCACAAAAAATCATCAAAAACAATAAAAAAGCTTACAGATAGACCCCAGTATTCAAAATATGCAGTATATTAAATTATCTCTGTAATTAAGTTTAGAAAGTAGTGCGCACAATTCAAGCGCGCAACATTTTAGCTTATCCGAATTACACTCGCTGAACTTATACGCTATGCGAACAAAGCAATTATTTGCTTCATACGAAAACACTACAATAAAAACAACTCGTTGGAATTTAGAAATAAATCTATTCAACTATAATATGAAAAGATGCTTTCAATGTTTAAACTGTGTAAAAAAGCATTATGGTTCAAAAAACATCTGCCTTTTATTTGCTTCATACCAGCTGCTTAGAAAAACAATGGGCGTGCTTTAAAAAAACACGTGAAATTAGCAATATATGAAGTTTTAAAGCCAAAATTTCCTACCTTAAACTTATTGAATCATCTTGAAATTATGACACCTTAATCGGAACATTTCAAATACTAAGTAAAACTTTTTTTTAGCCATGAATTATGCGTTCTTCCTAGTTTTTTAAACAAATGAAAAAAATTACGCAAAAATCGTCGTTTGCGGTCTTTTTTTCAAACCGCCATTTTGAAAAGAAATAATATCACGAGAACTACCAAAGTCACACGTTATGTTCATAAATATACATAGATCAAAATCCTCTTTGTTTGAAATCTCCACCTATTACCAGTTTTTCATAAAAAAATTTCAAACACGAAATTTCGTAAAAAGTAACAGAACTTATGGGACAACCCAATATAATTATTAATCACATAATTTAATTGATTTAATAATTTAAAAAACTAATTAATCAATCCAGGTTCTGTCTTTTTATTTTAATCCTCCCGGAATAGTGACGACGTTCTGCGCAGTCCCGCAGTCTCGTTAATAATCTTGTTTATTGTGGTAATGCTAGTATGAATAAGTATGCAGCGTAGAAATCGGTAAGCGAAACGTTATTTCTCTGAATTTTATTAATAACTACTTATATCTAGCCATAATTTGATTAAGAATAGCATTTAATGTACTTTTGTTATTGCATGCATATTCTGCCTTTGTTATCGCATGATATTTTACTTAAGAGTCATTTTAGTAACGATGTATGACAATGCATGATACAATGTTAAGTTGCACGTTTATTTTTTAGTACCATGCTTTATACAATTTGCGAGTCTTATTTACAAGCTTTGTGTATTTCTTCTTTAAATCGGAGCCATCGTAATGCATTGAAGTGTTATCGTTTAAGTCGTGGTAAAACATGGCGGCCGGCCGCTATGCCCGTTCTAGCCCGAGCGGCCGATCGCCCGTTCTTGCCGAAACGGGCGATCGGGCGCGATAAGCGCCAACTAGTTGGCGACCGCGTGAAGCGGTCGCCAAGTTATAGACTCATATCCCAGCTGTGCCTATATTTTTATTGTCAAGAATTCATTTTGATTGTGCCTGGGATCTGGGATTCGTATTTGCAAAAGATGTGTTCGTTTAGATTCACGGGGATTTCAACTTCATTTACACATCATTTTTGTCTTAAAAAGCCAAGGGATTATAACAAATATTTGCAGTTATTGAAATATGAGATTTAATAAAATCATTTAAATTCATTATTTACTTGTGTGATTCTTCATTACTTTATATTTAAGCTTGTATTTTTACAATCGAGTTTTTCATCATATGCGATCACGAAATTTTGTTGATGAACAAACCTTAATGATTTAATTTAAATTTTCTATTATAATAGCAAATTTTAAAAATTTGTTGAAAGAAAAGAAATTTTTTAATTTTAAAAAGCATTAAAATTGCTTATGTGATCGCCAAGGATCGCGATCCTGGTGATCATATGGTCGATGGATTACGTCTTCGCAAAACGTCTCCATGGTTGCCAGACCTAAAAGCTTAACTGTAACCACAGTTTTAGTGCAGGTACTGCGGGTTGAGGGCGTTTGTGTCGTGGGCCGCCCATTGACCGGTCTGTCTCTTATTGTCTGTGGGTAGGGCGAATAGTTAATATGAAAAGTAATTTTAAGTAGAGTAAACCCGACATGTAAAAGTAGCTGAAGTTAGCTAGTCCCTCAACTCCTTTCCAATAGACTTATGCAGCCCACTTACGGGATCACCTGCGGTTTGAATATGACTATCTCTCTAGAAACTCTCTAGAGAACTCTCTAGAAAGGGGGGGTCTGGGGGTCACCCCCAGAAAATTTTTGATTTTAAGCCCTAAAAAAGTGCCAAATATGCCTTTTTATGCAGTGTATTTTTTAGTCCTCTGGGGGGGGCACGTGCCCCCGTGCCCCCCCCTGGATCCGCTACTGCGTTACAGATGGGCTTCGCCAGTCCATTTTTAAAGAAGATTACCATTTAAAAAAATTCTTCTGGTGTGTTAGAGATGGGCTTCGCCAGTCCAAATGTGGAAGTAGTAGTTAAATAAAGGAGCCACTTTATGTTTATGTTACAGCAATGGATTTTAAACTGCAACAATCGAGAATATGCCTACAACAATTAAAGTTACATCTTCTTTTATGATATTTACAACAATGGGGGTTTTCCATGAAGTTAGGCATGAAATATGGGTTTTTGAGCATAAAATTGACCAAAAAAGTTATTAGGATGCATCGATTTTAAATTATTATTCTTCAGAAACCTTCCTTGGAGCGAGTAGATCAACGTGGTACAGTTTAATAGTTAATGTAGGTTCAAAAAGTTTAAAACTATAAAGGACATACATACATACAGACAGACATTGATTTTTATATACAGGGTGTAAAGGAAAGTCCCTTTACCCTGTAATAAATTGCTAACGGAGCAAGCTAAAGCTATGCAGTTAAGGTAACGGTATAGTAAAGTAGTTATGCGCAATCGAATGCGAGTGACCGCAGCGCCCTCTAGCGGAAATTTTAGGAGTTATAAATTTTATTTTAAAAACTATTAGGAATTTGCTAAAATAGTCAATTACAAAGTTGTAGAGCAGCATCGATTTAGTAGGAAAAGACACCTTAAGCAAAAAAAATATCTTGAATAGAACCCATAAAATGCGCGCTCAATTAAGTTGAATTTACGTAGATTTTACGTCTTAAAACGCTTCTCACGAGGCGAAAATGACAAATTTTCAATTTAATGAGTTAAGAATACTTTTTTTCATTAATTTAAGTCATTAAATTGAAAATTTCTCACTTTCGCTTCTTGAGAAGCGTTTTAAAACGTAAAATCTACGTAAATTCAACCTAATTGAGCGCACGTTTTAGGGGTTCTATTCAAGATATTTTTTTGCTCAAGGTGTCTTTTCCTACTAAATCGATGCTGCTCTACAACTTTGTAATTGACTATTTTAGCAAATTCCTAATAGTTTTTAAAATAAAATTTTTAACTCCTAAAATTTCCGCTAGAGGGTGCTGCGGTTGGTCACATTCGATTGCGCATAGTCACTTTACTATACCGTTACCTTAACTGCATAGCTTTAGCTTGCACCGTTAGCAACTTATTACAGGGTAAAGGGACTTTCCTTTACACCCTGTATATAGATTTTGTCAAATCATTGGATCAAGTTAGCATATTTAAACATTATTTATAAATAGCCAGTACTTAGAAAATTATCACATCAGTCAATCAAGAATAAATGTTTTTTAATCTAAAATAGAATTCTTTGTATGGAAGATTATTTTCTATTACTGTGAGCAATTTTAAATTATTCGAAAAAGCAAAAATATTAATTTGTCTTAGGTGAAAAGACTGGAAGAAACATTAGAAAATTTTTTTCTTAACTAATATTTATCTGAACACATTAAATTCAAAGTAAAACAAAAATAGCTGTTTATTGAACAGATGTTTACACAAATTTTACAAATACCATTTCTAGTATCATAGGAATCAGGCGAAGGGATGTATACCAAAATATAACACAAATTAACATTAAAAATAAAATTACACACACAAAACTGGGGTTCCCAGTTACAATAATACAGAATTTGAAGAAGAAAAACCAGTAACATACAACAATTTTTAGTGATATATTTATTTAGGTTATATTTATAACAAATAAAACATTTTTCCTTTTAAGAAATTATCATCAATTTTCAATAATTTTGACAAGTTCAAGTAAGTTAGATTTCAGCTAAGGTTAAACACTCTGTACAATTTTGCCTACCATTACTCCCGCTGGATGGCGCTGCGCGCTTGCCCAGTGGGACGTTGTTGTATGTAGGGGGTCTGCTCTCCCTCGCTACCCCCCTCAACGGGCTAGTTCGCTCACTTCGATACTTGTTCACCCCGCATCGCACCGCGTCGGAAGCAGGCTCCCGTTCTCTTCGCGACATTTCAATAAATGAACCTTAAATATACCAAGTTGTATTCTTTTAATTTTCAATACAGTCCACGTCTAATTTTACGTCTCCTCAGCTGAGACATTTTTTGGTCCTAGTGAGCCGGAGTATTTCGGCGGACCCTCGTGTTACTTGTTAGGCTTCGTTCTTCGTTACGGACCCTCGTGATTATTAGGCCTAGGCAGGCCTAACCACCGCATCGCAGCAGCATCTCCGAACTCGTCGCTCCAGCAACAGCAAAGGTGAGTGTGTTGCATTCTTCTGGTTTGGTTGTTGACCCTTGTTTTTTTTGTATTTTTGTTTAACTTCCCATTGATCCTTTGTTATCCTCCTTATTCATGGACGCCCTAAGTGTTAACAAGCGAGTCTTGAAAGCCCAAGTAACGAGGCTCATTAATCGATTTTGTAAAGATGATTCGATAGAAATTAGCACCCATGAATTAAATATAATAGAGGAAAAAATAAATAACTTAAAAGTAGATTGGAAGGCAATTTTCGACGATCTCTTCTTGAGCTCATCGGATGAAGCTTTTGATGGGCTCATGGAGGAGTTCGTCGATGTGGATGAGAAATTGGATGAAGTGCATTCCGTAGTAAAAGGGTTAATAGAGGATAGTGTCAAGGATAGTAAATCCATTTCGAGTAAAGGGCACGAGGGGAGCAGCGTCAGACTGCCAAAGCTTTCAGTACCGACCTTTTCGGGAAAGATAGAGGAATGGATGTCGTTCCACGACCTGTTTAAAGCAAGCGTGGACGACAATCCCAACTTAAGCCCAGCTCAAAAGCTACAATACCTAAAATCAGCATGTACAGGGGATGCTTTAAGAGTAATACAATCGATAACAATATCAGATGACAATTACGAGATTGCCCGCACCCTTTTGAAGGAGCGTTTCTCCAACAAAAGGGAAATAATCCAAACGATCATTAACAAAATCCTTAACATCCCTCCCGTAACCGAGACCTCGGGGTCCCTGCTGAAGTTAGTAGACTCCATTAACGAATGGACAAGATCGCTGGGGAATTTGGAACAAAAAGTAACAGGTTTCTCAGAGATTTTAATGTTACATATCATATTGGAAAAATTACCAAAGAACACTAAAAGTTGGTGGGAGCGGACGCTCAAGAAAGAGGAGTTGGGAGACATAAAAGGGTTCGTTTCCTTTCTGACCGATCATGCTAGGTCGTTGGGAAACGAACCTGCCCCAAAAGACATTAGGAGAAATCCTAAAGTTACATCTCTTGTTGTGGCGAAAGCCAACTGCTTTCTATGCGAGGATAAGCATAACCTCTATGCTTGTCCCCATTTCTTAAAATTAGATACAAGGGATAGAGTTGAACTCGCAAAACGGGAAAAATTATGCTTTAATTGCCTGTCCCAAACGCATATGATAAGGGAGTGCCAAAGTACCCGAAAATGCAAGAAATGCAGAAAGTCCCACCACACATTACTGCACTTGGAAAGGAACGAGTCCCTATCGCAACAGGGTTTCCAGGTTTCTTCCCAACCCCTTTCCCCCTTGGCAAACAGTTTTTCTCCCCGCAATACCGGAAGTGACGCTCAGATAACGATTCCTGAACGCGCGACTGCTATATGTGCCGAGATAACGGCTTCTCAAAATCACGTTCTTTTGTGCACAGCCATCGTGAAGGTAAAGGATGTAGGAGGGGGTTGGGTGAGTTGTAGGGCCCTCCTAGACTCAGGATCTCAGGCAAGTTTTATCACTGAGGAATGTTATGCGCGACTAGGATTGCCCTGTTCCCGGAAGGCAATTAGTGTGTCCTGCTTGGGGTCCGCTCAGAGCGAGACCCGGGGTGAAGTAGAACTGGTTTTCTCCCCCCATTTCCCTTCGGCGGAGAGGTTTCAAACAAAGGGTCACATACTGAAGAAAATAACTTCTCCAGTACCAAGCGTCGCCCTTCCTTCGTCCTTGGCTGACGTGTTTGGGGACATGGTGCTAGCTGATCCCTCCTTTAGAGTTCCTGGGAAAATAGACATACTGTTGGGGGTCAACGTTTTTCTGTCATTACTAAAAGGGGAAGTTATTAAGAGAGGGGACGGACTACCCTTTGCGGTCGCGACCCAGTTGGGTTGGATAGTTTCGGGAACCGCGTCAATTGAGTTAGAACCCCCCGCAACAGTGCATTGCCACAACATTGAACTAGGGACGGATGAAATCGTTAAGCAGTTCTGGGCACTTGATTCCGTTCCTAACAGCATTAACATGTCTCAAATCGATCAGAAATGTGAGGCTCACTTCAGAACTACCCACTATAGAGACAATAGTGGTCGCTATGTTGTGAGACTGCCTTTAAAGGAGTCTCCTTCAAAATTGGGAGAATCCCGGGATATAGCCGTTAAAAGGTTTCTTAGTCTTGAGCGAAGGTTAGCAAAAAGCATTGATACTAGAGAATTGTACAAATCCTTCATGGATGAGTACCTCCGACAGGGACACATGGAACTTGTAGATCCCTCGACCGCAACCTCGGCTGTAGTTAATTACATCCCACACCACGGGGTAATGAAAAGCTCAAGCACTACAACGAAACTCAGAGTTGTTTTTAACGCATCGGCAAAAACCTCGTCGGGTTACTCCCTGAACGATTTATTAATGACTGGTCCGAGGATACAACAGGAACTCTTTCCTATCTTGTTACGGTTTCGTAATTTTCCTGTTGTTGTGACCGCAGACATTGAGAAAATGTTCCGCCAAATTGGCATTCATCCCGAGGACAGAGATTTACAGAGGATTCTATGGAGAAGGGATTCGAATGACCCCATTCAGGAATATAAATTGACCACCGTCACGTATGGTACGGCATCTGCCCCTTTTTTGGCTACCCGCGCTATCCATCAACTTGCTTTAGATGAGGAAACCAACTTCCCACTAGCTTCTCCAGTAGCGTTAAATGATTTTTACGTTGATGACTTACTGACTGGGGCAAGTTCGGCAGATGAGTGTAAAAAATTGGTGACAGAACTAATTGCCATGATGAGTAAAGGAGGGTTTACATTACGTAAGTGGTCATCTAATGACCCATCAGTGTTAGAGTGTGTTCCCTCAAACTTAAGAGATGGGTTAGGGTCCATTGATCTTGATAATGAATCTGTCAAAATTTTGGGAATCAAGTGGAATCCTAGTGGGGATTATTTCCACTTCACGGTCGCGTTGGAACCCCTTCCGTTCACAAAAAGAACCATCTTATCTGATTTGGCTAGGATATTTGACCCCTTGGGCTGGCTGTCTCCCTGTACAGTTCTCATCAAAATTCTAATCCAAGAACTGTGGAAAACTAATTTGTCCTGGGATGATCCCGTCAGTGAGTCTTTAGAGAAAAAATGGTCAACCTTTCGCAATGAATTGTCTCTACTTCAGCAGTTAAGGATCCCTAGGTTAGTTTCGATTCCCCAATTTACCCTTTGTGATATTCATGCATTCTGCGACGCCTCCGAAAAGGCTTACAGTGCAGCTATCTATGGTTGGTCTACCTCTGTTAATTCTAAAGTAAGGGTCAACTTATTAACTGCCAAAACCAGAGTTGCGCCACTCAAGGTCCAGTCCTTACCGAGATTGGAACTTTGTGCCGCTGTGCTGTGTGCTGACTTGTTGCAGGTGGTGTTGAAGTACTTCGAGACTCCAGTGCGTAACATCATCGCTTGGAGTGACTCCACAGTCGTCCTATCCTGGATATCATCTGAGCCCTACCGCTGGGTTCCATTCGTGGCCAACCGAGTGGCTAAAATCCAGGGAACCATTCCCCAGGTGAAGTGGAGGCACGTCAAAGGTACCCAAAACCCAGCCGACTGTGCTACTCGAGGAATGCTCCCTTCCGAGTTCATCCAGAACGATTCCTTGTGGTTTGGGCCTGAGTGGTTGCATAACCATGAGCCTGACCTTGATCCCGACTACATGCAGCCTGTCATCGACGATGATGCCATGAAGGAGCAGCGGACCACTTACGCATTGCTGGCACCGATTGCTGACACAGGCGCAGCGGAGACTCTTGGCCGATTCTCCTCTTGGACTACGTTACGCCGAGTGATTGCATTGTGTCTTAGATTCCGGCACAATTGCTCCCATCCCCGAAGTAAGCGTCTTGGAGTCCTGTCTTCTGCAGAGTTTACTGCCGCCACCACCGCCATCATCAGGAGTGTGCAGCGCGTGCACTTCCCTCAAGACCTGGCCTGCCTTGCCGATGGTAGTCCTTTGGGTGCCCACAGCAAGATCCTTCCTCTGGCACCTTTCCTCGACGAAGCCGGTGTGATCCGCGTCAGAGGCCGATTGAGAAACTCCTGCATCTCTTCTTCGCAGAAGTATCCCATCTTGTTGCCTCATCGAAGTCATGTGACTGATCTCGTCATACGCCATTATCATTTGACCCACCTCCATGTGGCTCAAACCCTTCTCCTGAGCGTCCTTAGGACTCAGTTTTGGTTAATTGCTGGAAGGAGCGCCGTGCGACAGATCATCCATCATTGTGTGACTTGTGTGAAAACTCGCGTTAAGTTGTGCTCCCAGTTAATGGGGGATTTACCGCCTGCACGAGTGCAACCGAGTCGTCCCTTCACGAGTACTGGAACCGACTACGCCGGTCCATATCTCTACAAGCCGCGGGCTGGTCGGGGTACCAAATCCTTTAAGTGCTACGTGACAGTTTTCGTGTGCTTTTCCGCCAAGGCGGTACATCTTGAGCTGGTGAATGACTTAACATCTACCGCCTTCATCGCTGCCCTCAAGCGATTCATCGCTAGACGGGGGAAGCCAGCTCAGATTACCAGTGATTGTGGCACCAATTTTAAGGGAGCCAGCAGAGAGCTCAAAGACCTCTACCGCTCGATATCCAATATTGAGCAGGGATTGTTTTTTTTGCTAATGATGTTCATTTTTTGTTGGTGCATATGTATTATTTTTTATTGGATTTACTTAAATTTCATTTTTTCATTTTAATTAAGGTGTTCATCACCATGTCTATTTCTTTAATATACGCATTATTATTGTTTTTTTTTGAATCCCCTCCGGTCATTCAAGGCCGGGGGTATGTACAATTTTGCCTACCATTACTCCCGCTGGATGGCGCTGCGCGCTTGCCCAGTGGGACGTTGTTGTATGTAGGGGGTCTGCTCTCCCTCGCTACCCCCCTCAACGGGCTAGTTCGCTCACTTCGATACTTGTTCACCCCGCATCGCACCGCGTCGGAAGCAGGCTCCCGTTCTCTTCGCGACATTTCAATAAATGAACCTTAAATATACCAAGTTGTATTCTTTTAATTTTCAATACAGTCCACGTCTAATTTTACGTCTCCTCAGCTGAGACACACTCTTACATAAAAATACCCAACGTTGAATACATAAAAATTAGCTTTTAAATAATATAAAAAAAGAAACATTACAATTTTAACACTGCAGAGGAATCATAATAAAACCATTGATTGTTGATGACTTTGAATGCAACCAACACAGATACAAAAGCTCCCTGAAAAAGTAAAGAATTTATTTAAAAAAAAATAAATAAGTATTTTTAAATAGAGATTGCATGCATTTCCAAATCATGCTTTGGAACAGTTTTAATTAAAACATGGGTACTTCAATATTATATTTACAAATTGTTTTAGATTTTAATAATTGAGAAAGGTAAGTTACTCAAATATTAAAAAACTGTAAAAAAAGTTTATCATGGCCTCATTAAAATATGAAAATAGACTGGAAAATAAACTGATGGAAGTACAATAAGGGAAAGGGATATAGAGACTTAATTTACAAGTCAACAGTAATTACAAGATAGGCGTAGTTCTAATTTAATAATTATGACATAACTCAATCTATCCTCAAAACTCAAAAAGCACGAACACAACACTTGGTTTCACAAATAAAGTAATAACCAACCATTAAAAGGTAAGAATTAAGAATAGCATTTAAATATATTACTTGCAATTAATTGGCTTTTGGAAAGTCCTTTTATAAAAATAATAAAGTTTGCATACTGATAAAAACGCAAGAAATAAATTTAAGACACAGAAAACATTTGTAACATTAACAGTTCATCTTAAAATATATATATCAGACGATACTTAATAAAAAAAATAAACACACTATGTTTATGTATGCATTTTCAGTTCTAGACCACTTCCATTCCATTTCAACAAAGAAAGATTTATTCATTTGGTTTCTTTATTTTTTCATTTGATATTGAGCAAATTTTAATTAACAGTAATATGTTTTAATCGTTTGCTTTTTTTCATTTTAAGAACAAAGATTCTAAACATTATGCCACCAATTTTTTTATAAACAATGATTTAAAATTATTAAAAAATTAGTTTCTACTTACTTACAATTTATCTTTTTCAAAAATCTTCATTCTGGAAGCGTCTATCCTAAATTAATATTAGTAGTATCAGGCGCGTAGTCAGAGGGGGGGATTTGGGGATATATCCCCCCCCGAAACTCAGAAAATTTTCTTTTTGACCATAGAAAACCACTAAAAATACCCCATATCCCCTCCCGAAAAATCAACATCCCCCCCCGAAATTTTTTTCTGGCTACGCCACTGAGTAGTATTCCTCATAAGTGGACGCAGTTGTTTATACATTTCAACCGTCAACAGTAACTAAAAGAAAAAAAAGACATTATTATAAAAACGAAAAAAGACTAAAATTCTGGTAATTCAATTCAAAACAAAAATATTTAACGAAAGCGCAACATTCTAATCAATGAACGAATCGAACGTCGATTCCAATTTTCTGCAAAACAAGCATTTTTATAATAAAACAACATGGATATAAGCAAATGAATTTAGCAATGTTTAAATATGCTACTTACTTGGATAAGGATGCATTATCTTCTTTCCAGAACTTTTAAAACTCCATTACCGTCGGAGAGCTCTTTTCGTTCTCGTTCCTTCCTTTCAATATGATCCGAGTTCTTCAAACATGGCGCCGAGAATGCAATCACCGAATAGCAATAGTACTAGAGCGCATGCGCGTCACATTACTGACGAAAAAAATGACCACTCGGCCGATACCGCCGAATAACGGCCAATACCTGTTGTACGACAATGAGTTAAAAGAATGTTAAATATGTTTCTTTTAAGTACAAATATATTTTACCAGCTCAAATCTTATGAAATGATCAGGGATTTCAAGTTTGGCATTTGATAATGCTTTGAAACTTTAAAATGAAATTTTTTTTGCTTTTCGAAAAATATTTACCAATAATGCCAAATACCGGCCAATAACCTCGCCGACGACAATGCGTTTACAATACTGTCGAATAACGGCCATTATTTTTTCTACGACATTGAGTTAACAATGCTGTCGAATAACGGCCAATATCTTTTTTACGACATTTTTCTGACACCAGCCCCACATCACAGTAAAATAACGGCCGATATCGTCATGGCGATACCGATTTTACGATACTGGCTATTATTGATCGAAATCATTTATTCGACATTATTTTCTCATTTTTATCAAAATAAAGGAAAAAAGCCTAATTTTCACTTTTACACCTATTTTTCTCATAAATAATGTTATTAAAATTGGTTTTTATATGTTTTTAATATGAAAAAAATTTCACAATACCGGCCAATACCGTCCGATATCATTATTTCGACGTCCGACATTCTCCGGTATTCGCGATGTTGGCCGGTATTGGTCCGGCGTTGGCCGGTATTCGTGTGCTACCTGGGTAGGATAGGGCATAGTTACTTTACCATTCCTAGACCCAGGGCCTTATACAAGGGGGGCTGGGGGTTCAAACACCCCCCGAAATTTTGACGTCAACTTTTCAATCAACGGCCGGAAAACGGCCGTTTGGCATCTCTGGTAGGGTGTCCCGAAAAAACCGAAATTTCTCTGATCGCGAAGGGTGTGAAATATTAAAACTGTGGGTTGATATCTTCTGTTGCCTCATACGAGGCCTAAAGTTCTGAAAATTGGACTAAAAATGACTAAATTTCAAAAATTCATAAAAAATTGCGAATTATAGCCATAAGTTTGGGGCTGCACTTAAAATGTACTATTATAAACCAACTACAACTGCAAAAATTTTCTAAACTTTAGGTTAATACCTTCTTTTGCCTCATCGGCTTAAAAATTTGGAAAATTAAGGCAAAATTTCGAAAAAATGAACAAAACACCATGGTATCCCAAAAAACCCCTTTTGTTAAAAAAACCTCGCTCCCCAGGGATTTCCCCAATTCCTTTGGTCCCAAAAGATGGTGTGTGAAGCTTTAGCTCCCCAGGTAAACTGTAGGGTTTACCTAAATTTGAACCCTAAATTTGAAAAAAAGTGAGAAAAATGACCATTTTTCAGAATTTTTGAAAGTAAATTTCAAAATTTATATTGTGATAAAACTGGTTCATATGAGCTTTTAGGACGTAATTTATTTACGTTTATTTACTGTACCCTATAGCACCTACACAGGGCCGTAACTAGACTTTTTTTTCGGGGGGGGTTTTGGCAGAAAATTTTCTTAAAACTTTAGTTCGATTTTGTTGGTAAGAAGACAGCGGCGGATCCAGGATTTGGTATTTGGGGACTAAAAATTTGCAATATCAAAATCCTCTTCTAATATCCTGAAAGGGGGGTCTGGGGGTCCTCCCCCAGAAAATTTGTGGAAATTTAAGTCTAAAAAGCAGATTTTCAACTCGTTTTTGGTACTCCTAATACGGATTTTGGACATACATTTTCAAGAATTAAATTTACATTTTAGTAGGATTTTTGCATTTCGACGAACTTTTTAAAAAAAAGTGGTAAATAATAGGGTCCCAAACTCCAAAGGGGGGGTCTGGGGGTCCTCCCCCATAAAATTTCTGGAAATTTGACCCTTAAAACAGGATTTTAACTAGTTTTAGAGTCGCTTTTCCCTTTTTTACACCCCTCAGTTCCCACTTCCCCTTTTTCTCACTGTTAGTTCTTATTCCTTTTGGGAAGGGGGACTTAAGTCACCTAGCCACCCTGGATCCGTTAATGTGAGTAGAACTCCTAAACTCACCTTGGATACTTCCCCTTTATGA
This sequence comes from Tetragnatha versicolor, assembly GCA_024610705.1. Classification (NCBI taxonomy): domain Eukaryota; kingdom Metazoa; phylum Arthropoda; class Arachnida; order Araneae; family Tetragnathidae; genus Tetragnatha; species Tetragnatha versicolor. Next base: position 55,048,725 of record JANDEH010000010.1, on the reverse strand, counting down.
TTTCACTCATTTTTACACTAACCCGAAGAGGACCACTCCTTGTAAGTCCAAAAATTTTCAAGGAACAACTTTTTATAGATTTCTAAATTTCAAGGGGGGTTGGGGGTTCTCCCCAAGAAAAATTTTGAATTTTGAACCTTAAAAGTAGGGGTTTTAAAAGAAATTTTAAGGCGAATTTTTAAGGAAAAACAGTAAAGTAAAAAATGGATGTCAAAATTTGGGGGAGGGTTTGAACCCCCAAACCCCACCCTTGGATACGGCCCTGCACCTACAGGTTTTGAGAAAAAAGTACCACTTTTAGTGAAGCTGTGCTCATCAATATAGGCGCTATAGGGTACAGTTAATAAACGTAAATGAATAAAATCATCTAAAAACGTCCTAAAAAACTCATATGAACCAGTTTTATCACAATATAAATTTTGAAATTTACTTTCAAAAATTCTGAAAAAGGGTCATTTTTCTCACTTTTTTCAAATTTAGGGGCCCTACCGGTAAACCCTACACCTACAGTTTACCTGGGGAGCTAAAGCTTCACACACCATCTTTTGGGACCAAAAGAATTGGGAAAATCCTTGGGGAGCGAGATTTTTTTAACAAAAGAGTTTTTTTGGGACACCATGGTGTTTTGTGCATTTTTTCGAAATTTTGCCTTAATTTTCCATCTTTTAAAGCCGGTGAGGCAAAATAAGGTATTAACCTAAAGTTTTGAAAATTTTTGCAGTTGTAGTTGGTTAATAATAGTACCTTTTAAGTGCAGCCCCAAACTTATGGCTATAATTCGCAATTTTTTATGAATTTTTGAAATTTAGTCATTTTTAGTCCAATTTTCAGAACTTTAGGCCTCGTGAGGTAACAAAAGAAGATATCAACCCACAGTTTTAATATTTCACACCCTTCTTAGTGATGGTAGTTAACAACTTTTCCGCACTACCGCTAAGCGATCAGAGAAATTTCGGTTTTTTCGAGACACCCTACACTCTGTTCATTTAGAATTGGCGCCTGAGACGTAATGTATTTGAAGCAGTTACTACTGTAATAATCCTCGAAAACATTTTCTTGTGCAATAACAAGGCAGCTGAAACAGAAGTAGTTAAAATACTGTAAAAAAATCGGTCCCTGAAGTTGTGTGATGAGCAATAGGCGTTTTGTGAACTTCAATGTGCTTCATTGCATCAGATAGAAACCACATTTTTTGGGTCATTTTTATTATGCTATTATCAGATCATTTTTCTTTTTGTTCACTATTGAGATCATTTTTAGACCCACAAGGCAAAGGGTGTTGGATTTAAGGATTAATAAATTTGTTTAAATTAGAATAGTTTGAGGAGGTGAAATTTTTTGCACTTGTTTATACGATTTTTACCAATTTTAGTGTGTCATTATCAAGCGCGGATACAGGGGGGGCAACTGGTCAATTGCCCCCCCGTGGGCTCGGACTAGGTTTCCAAAACGAGTGAAAATTCTGTTTTTTTTGTCAAATTTCCAAAATTTTCTGGGGAGAACCCCCAGACCCCCCTTTACTTCGAACATTATATTTTTCTCTTTCTGTGCGCGTTCTTGTAGAATTTAAAAGCTTTCGGATATTTTCGGTTGTTGTTGTTACAATTGTTCTTCGTTCTGAGACTTACTATATCAAGAACAAGAATCGTTTTAGAACCTCTGCGTTTGATTTCGTCAGTCTCGGAAAAACGAGCCGGTGAATTTTTGTGAAAAAAGGTGTCTTTCAAAAGTGAGAGGGTGCAAAAATTGCAGTTTAAAAAAGCAATTTCAAAAATTGTGTAGGAATAAATATGCAAAGAAGTCAAAAGGTATGTAGAGTATCATAATTTGACTACTCTTTATTTGTGTATCCTAGAGGAAGTTTACGGGCCATAAGATAATCCTGGAACTATAGTGCTAATAAATGAACAAGTATGTTGGTCTAGAATAATTCCCAGATTCTTCCCTTTGATTGTAATGTTATTTGTAATCTTATTCAGTATTAAGTAATTAAGTTATAATGTTCTACCCGGATTCAACGTTTTCCCGCAAATTTTCTTAGTCCCATGAAAGACGTTAAATCGGGGTTTTCATATCTAAAAACGTATTTAAAAGTAAAAGATTCATTGAACCTATTGAGGGCATTGAATCTATTAGGGCACCCTAATTAAGGTCTCATCCTCCGATCCAGATCCCATCTTAAATGTTCAAAAATGAAACGAGATACCACTTTTTTAGTCTACTTTTTTTAAAAATTTCTGGGGGAGGACCCCCAGACCCCCTCCGTTCCTTAGGTTAAGCATCGACAGTAAAACTTGCATATTTTTTCAACGAAGGTTCACATTAGATCCATAAAATACTTGTGGGAAGGAACCTTAAAAGAAAAAAAAATACGAGTCAAAACCATTTCTAAAAACAAAAGTCTGGTTGGGGGTTACATCCGTGTAGTTAACCTAATATGGGTTTTTAGGGTCTATTTTCAAAATTTTTCTGGTGGAAAATCCCAACCCAAAAATGTGGTTGCCCCCCTGTAGGTCCAGACTGGATCCACCACTGGTCATTATTAGGTCTTTTTAAGGGAAAAACGTATGAATTACTTCTTATGCAGTTATTTTGTAGTTTTAAGAGATGTTTTAATCTCTTCGATTATCAAATTTTTGAAATTAATCTTTTAATTGATATTTTGCCTTTTTTTTCAATTTAATACTCTCAGTTTTTCTTCAAGAAAATGAGGAAGAAAGAGAATGTTATAATAAACTTTAAGTGAATTTTTCAGAAATCTTGTAAGAATATTCTACATAAATAAAAAAGGCTTGCATGAGAGTAAAAAAGTTCTTAAAAAACAGCTTTTAACCCTTTCGGGCAAAAAATGGGCGAATTTTTGAGCTACATGTCATACTAGGGTGTCTCAAAAAAACTTTTTTCCAAAAACCTCGCTCCCCAGGGCTTTTCCCATTCCTTTTGGTCCCAAAAGATAGTGTGTAAAGTTTCAGCCCCCAAAGTTAACCCTAGGGTTTGCCTGTAGAGCCCCAAAGTTTGAAAAAAGTGGAAAAAATGACCTATTTTCAGAATTTTTAAAAATTATATTTTCAGATTGATACTGCGATAAAACTGGTTCAAATGTGTCATTTAGAACTTATTTAGATGGAATATATTTATTTATGTGTATTAACTGCACCCTATAGCCCCTATAATTTAAGATTAAAGCGTACTACTTAGGGACGTTGCACTCGCCAAAGCTTATAATGCACTACCGGTGGACGAAATGAATTAAATTTGAATTTCTTCGAAGGAACTCTCTCAAATGATGCCATTTTATGCTAAATTGATATTATAAATTAAATAAACCCTTGAAATAACAATAATGAGGTCTTCCACTGAGCTTTTAATGTAAAAAGTGATTTTCTTCAAAATTTCTCTTTTCCAGCTTATCAAACCCAAAATTTATATTAAAAATGATGGTTGTTGTACTTTTTTAGATACCAAACATTTAAAACTTTATGGGGGTTTCATTTTTAAAAAGTAGAATTAAATTTTAAACCGCACAGATCAGAAATGACATGGATCTTTCCTATACCAGACGTTAAAATCGATTTTCTTTTTTTAAGTTTGGAAAATTACTTCCTTTTAACGTATTAGGGGAAAATTTTAATTAAAAACTGCTTTCTTTAACATTTCAACCAAGATTCACAAGCATTAAACTATTTTCCTACCTTAGGTCCTTTTTCCTAAAAAAAACCTACCTCTTTTTGGGACATTATACTTCCAACAAACAATATTAATCCAGGAAGCAGGAACGGAATGGGACGATTCGGCGCAAGACAAAAAAAATCTAGTTTATTAGAATGATATGAAAGAGTTCTATTTGATTTAATTTTATTTCTCACGCCGAATTGTCACCGCGCCGAAACGGCCAGCACCGAATGGTCCCCACGTCAAAACGACCGCGCCGAATAGTAGTAAACCTAGCAGGAAACCAGCAGCCTTTCGGAGAGAACAACAAAAAATATACTGGGTAAAATTTGATCACCCCCTAAAAATGTCCCCACCCTTCATTTGGAAGGTCGGGAGGGAAAACTAGAAATAACGAACAATTAGTGGCCATAAATAGGTCCGCTATTCCATTCGTCGGCTATTCCATATCCTGCAATTCGACCTGCGAGGACACCCAGAGAAATGACTGCACTTTCAACGTTTCAACTATCATTGTCAATACAAGGGGGCTGGTCATTCCCTGCCAAATGATCCAGCGAGAACACAATTTTACACCCTAGGTTCTCAGATTTTCTCGAAATTTTGTATGTTCAATGTGTGCATAAAGATAAGAAGAAATACAAAATTTTATCCAATTCTATCGATTAGTTTTGGAGTTATGCCTCCTTAAAGTTTTACCCATCTTGGCTTTGAGCCGACGACTCGGGATGGTGTTCAATTGCGTTTTATCTTACCAAATTTTTATTTATATAGGTAAAAACTTCAAATTTAATTTATTTACAGCCAATAATCTACGAAATAGAATGGCGGAGTAAAATTTAAAATCAAAACACTTTATCATGGTTAAAAAGCAGGGTTGGCAAAAACCCGGGTTTTTTTTTGAAAAAACCCAAGTGGGTTGGGTCTTTTCGGGTTTTTTCAATATAACCCTGAAAAAACATATATAAAACTGTTTTTTTTAGTTAAAGTTTTAAAAAGTTTTCGGTATCGTTTAAAAACACAAGTCCGCATTTCGCTTATAAATCGATAATAATTATTTAAAAAAATTTTTTGATTTTACTTATGAGTAAAGGACCGTTATGACAAAGTTTTTCCAAAATTACGGGTTGCCACGTAATTCAGGATTTTTTTACGCAGAATGAAGTCTATACTTGTCCATAATGCCAATTACTCCATTTTTTCGGCTGATTTCGAGTTCAAAGTTTGTTAACATTTTGTTCGAATTACAAGTGTTACACATCGTTGTAAAGGTAGTTAAAAATACTTTAAGAAAATAAAAATTTCTAAGGGGTGTTCTCCATATTGCGGGGCGTATTTTAGATCAAAGTTTGAAAGCATAGTAGTATCTTTTTTTCTCAAAGTCATTGCAGATTTATGAAATTCTAGTAGTATATGCTGTTCGGGACATTGAGTTGATTACAATTATGTGTCGCAATTAGGGATCGGGTACATATTTCGTGATTTATATTAAGTTAAAGACGTATCCGTAATGCTTGACTAAAAGTATTTTTGCTTGAGATTGGTGTATGAAATTTTAATATGCTTTACCTGGCGTCTAGCGGTTTAAAACGGTGTATTGCATTAAGGTGGGCATCAAGCAGTAAGCGCTCTGCAGTAGTCCGAAGTTTCTCCGTAATATTCAAATGACACTATATTAAAATTAATAAAACGATCAATAGTCAGCGGAATCTTGTAGTATACTTAAAGATCTGCATTTTATTCAATTTTCGTTCAAGTCGCGCTATAATTATGGTAGTTATTATAGTTTGAAAAAAAGTCAACCGCGCTAAAAAAATTAAATCTACAGGTATAGTTTAAATTTTGAAAAAACCCATTAAAATTTTTAAAATATCCATAACTTTGAAAAAAAAAAACGTTCAATTTTGAGAAAAAAAATACTAAAATTTAAAAAAATCCTCCTTAATTTTTTATAACTAGTTTGAAATTTAAACTTCTTAAATTTTGAAAAAAAACCATTCAATAATAAAAAAACTCACTGAAATTTAAAAAACACTTCCTTAATTACTGAAACCTGGTTTAAAATTTGAAAAAAAAAACCACTAAAAATAAAAAAAATATCCTAAGTTTTGAAAAAACCTTGGTGGGTTTCAATAAAACCCTAAAAAACACATATAAAACTGGGTTTTTTCGAAAAAAGTGTTTTTTTTCAAACTTAAGTGGTTTTCTCTTATATAGTAAGTGGGTTTTTTCAAATTTTAGTGAGTTCTTTCTATGTTAAATGTGTTCTGTCAAAACAATGTCAGTTTTCCATAGTTAAGTGGGTTTTTTCAAAGTTGAAACTTTTTATACTTTGAATTAACCCACTGAAATTGTAAAAACATCCCTTATTTATTTAAACCTGGTTTAAATTTTGAAAAACCTACTAAAATTTTAAAAATATCTTAAACTTTGAAAAAAAACATTCAATATTGAAAGAAATCTATAACTTTGAAAAAACCCAATGAAATTTAAAAAAAATCCTCCTTAGTTTTTTACATCTTGTTAGAACTTTAAAAGTCCTAAATTTTGAAAAAAACCCATTCAATAATGAAAAAACACCATTTAATTTTTGAAACCTAGTTTAAATTTTGAAAAACCCATTAAAATTTAAAAAATACCCTAAACTTTGAAAAACCCCATTAAATTTTGAAAGAAATCTATTTAACTTTGAAAAAAATACTGAAATCTAAAAAAATCTTCCTTAATTTTTATAACTAGTTTGAACTTTAAATGTCTTAAATTTTGAAAAAACCCTTTCAATAATGAAAAAAAAATTATAAAACCATCTTAAATTTTTAAAATATCATAAACTTTGAAAAAACCCATTCACAATATTAAAAGAAATCAACTTAGAAAAAACACTGAAACTTAAAAAAAATCCTCCTTGATTTTTTTATAATGTTTAAACTTTGAAAAAACTTAAAGTTTTGAAAAAACCCATTCAATAATGAAAAAACCCTTAATTATTGAAACCTGGTTAAAATTTTGAAAAAACTCACTCAACTGCAGTCTTGGTATGTTATTTCGTTAAATGTTTTTCTTCAATATTAAAACTGTCAAAATCTTGAAAAAACCCAAAAATTGGTCCAAAATGTGGGTTTTTTCATATTGGACCCAATTGGGTCCAATCCAGCCAACCCTGTTAAAAAGTCGTCTAAACACGAAAAAATCAGGGGGCTTTGGGGTTTAAAGGGTCTTTTTGGATCGTTGAAAATTGGCAGTGGCGGGTCCAGAAAAATTTGACGGGGGGGCACAAGTCACAACTTTTGTATTAAATGTATGTATTAAAAAACAACCTATATTTTTTCATTGCAAAAAATTTGGACCATTTTTTTCTTTTTCATTTTCATAATTTAAAACTCAATTCCCGGAATTTTTTAATGATTTCTTTTCATAGATGAATTTAATTAAATATTGTTTGTTAATTTGCCATATATTAATTGTAGCTAGTATTTCAGAAATTTTATGATTTGGTGAATGAATAACTCACTCATAAGCAACTTTGACAAGTTTGCAACCAAAACTTTTATTGTTAAAGCTAAAAGTTTTTTGTGCCTTGAAATGTAATATTAAAAGTTTAGATTTGTTTTTAGTTTCAAACTTTTTAAATGTTTGATTTTATAATTTCATTAATTTATAATTGTGTTACCATATCAATGGCAATTTGATTTCTTTTCATAATTGAACTTAGTTATTGTTTGTTAATATGCCATATATTATTTGTAGTTAGTCCTGAACTTTTATGATTTGGTGAATGAACAATAAGACATTAACTTTGACAAACCTTGCTGCCAAAACTTATTGTTAAAACTAAAAGTTTTTGTGTCTTGAAATGTAGTGATATTAAAAGTTTAGATTTGTTTTTATTTCAAACTTTTTAAATGTTTGATTGTTGTAATTTCCTTAAAAATATCGTGCAACCATATGAATGGCAAAAATGAAAAAAATATTTTTTTAAATATGTAAAAGTGAAAATCAAATGCTTAACAATACACGAAAAAACACTTGAAAAAAATTTATGCGTGGTTTAAAAATATATATCACAAGCAGTGTTATTCCCAGGATTTTTCTGGAGAAGTAAAAATACTCTTCGACTTTTTTGGGAGGAGTGAGATTCATTTATAATGCGTGAAATAAAGAAATTGCTTTAACTGAGACAAATTAAAAAAAAGCCGCTTACTTTAATGGACAAAATTAAATAGAAAACAACAATTATAGCATAATGTTAAGTATTAGTAGAAAATATTAGATATTATAAATAAAATAATTTATTTCACATTTAAAATTCTAAATGAAATATTTATTTAATATTAAAAATTTAATCTACTTTTCCTCTGATTTTTCCACATAGTTACAGCTCTTTCAAAATTAACGTCCGAAAATCCATTCAATCATTTCCATTTGCAATAAAATAAGATTTATGTGAAAATTCAAAGCGTGAAAATACGCCTGACTAGTTTTTTAAAGTATATTTCTAATTTTCACTGCGTGAAATACGCTCAGGCGTTAAAAATATCTCTGATCATAAGCATAAGATTTTTAGCTTCTTTTTGAATGGGGTTCCCAAGACAGGGGGCCTACGGGCCAAAAACGTTTGGGAACCCCTGATTTAGATACTTCGAAAGTCATTATTGAATTAACCATAAAGTTAGTCAAGTGGTCTGGTACAGCTAAAGGTTTTTACTAAATTACTTTCACAGTTTTCTCATTAAAGAACTGTGCACTTTCATGACTTAAGAGTTAAAAGACACTTTTTACTGTTCTTGATACCTTTGTTTTAAAATTAAGAGTTTTTTAAATCATGTTTAGTTGTTACTGCAATTGTGAAATTGGATAATTTTCAAAAATATTACATTCTGAACAATCTGCATACAAATATTACAATCTGTTTTTACAATTTGCACATTATTTTTAGTTTGAGGGTAAGTTTTTCAAATTTCTTAAAATCGGCTTTTATCCTCGCACCCCTTTTGGATTTCTGAACAAATTGACAAATTACGATATTCATTTTTCTATTCTTAAACTGATTTGTTGTCATAGGATATCGCGTGTCATAATACACGAAACTTGACAAATTTTCTTTTATTACTCTCACACCATCATCCTAACTAATAAAATATATATTTCCAAAGATCCACGGCATATCGCGTGGATGGTTTTAAGTAAACACGCTTAAATTGCTCAACAAAGTGAAAGTGTGGATTTATTTACGCGAATCTTCCTTTACTAATGGCTGGTACGTTAGAAAGTCCCATTGACCAATGATGCTTTGCCAGTATTTGTACTTTGTGTTGCCCAGCGAACACCCGTGGACCGAAGCCAACATCTTTTTTGAGGCCTGAAAAAGTGCTATTTTCACATGCCAATATCTCCGCGAATATTCACGATATTTTCATGATTTTTTTCCAGTGAGTTTTTCAAAACGTTAGCAACAATACTATCATTGAGGTTTTTGCTCTATCTCCTTTAGTTTTAAAAATAATTTTTTTAAATTTTTTATTTAGCCGCTAGGGGCGCTGTAAGTCATCTCAATGGATTCTTCAGGGTCACTTACCTAGGGTTAGACCTTACTTCCGTGACCCTAGGACACGTTGCCTCCAAATAAAAGCCGTGAAACGGATTTTTGAAACACCCTGTATAAGGAATTTTGTTATTTTCATTTCTATACTGGGAATTGTTGTATTACAAATACAAATACAAATACAAATTAAGTCGACCAACTACAGCCCAGCAAGGTTGGTCCAGACTTTTTAACCTAAACTACCGGAATCCCAGTATCTTTCAATTTTCCTCTTGAACTCGTTTACCCCACTTGAATTTACAATTGCTTCAGGCAAAGCATTCCATATATCCACTACCCTATTAAAAAATAATGCTTTCTACAATCCGTCTTAAATTTGACTTTATTCAATATGAAATTGTGACCCCTTGTTCTATTACCCTTATTGAAATCTAGTCCCTCTGTGTCCCCTTGCTTCACCAATTTAAAAAGTTGAATCAAATCCCCTCTAATCCTTCTTTTCTTTAGAGTGAACATATTAAGCTTCTTTAATCTTCCCTCATAACTTAAACTGGATATACCCTTGACCATTTTAGTAGCCTTATGCTTAACCCTTTCAATTGAATCAATATCTTTTTTTAAGTATGGAGACCAAAACTAAACCGCATACTATAGATGAGGTCTCACCAAGCCTCTATATAGTGGCAAAATAATATCCTCGGACCTTGAAGAAAGTTTTTTAATGTATCCCAATATCCTATTAGCCTTTTTACTAGCAGATGAACACTGATGAACCTATTTAAAGTCCTCATTTACTATTACCCCTAAATCTTTGATCATATTACCTTCTTTAACTTTGTCCCCTTGCAGATAAAATTCAGCCCTACCATTCCCCCGACCCATATGAAGTACCTGACATTTACTTATGTTAAAGGACATACCCCATTTTTCAGCCCATTATGATATAATATCGAGATCTCTTTGTAAATTTTGTAGTCGGAGTAAAAAAAAACGTTACAAGGACTGTTAAGAGGAATCAAGACCTTAACCCCGTACGCATGGTATAGGAAAATAGGTTTGAAAATATTTCGCCAGTCTCGATCGCCAAAGGTTTGCCACTTGTTAAAATTACAATAACCCACAAAACTAAGCCAATCCTTTAGTTATTTGTTAATATTTGCATCTCTCATTGTGGATCCCTGTAGAGTAACGGTTAGAGCGCTGGTGTTGTATGATTTAAGTCGAATTTGAACGTTATCTGCAACTTTTTGTGCTGATTTTATAATTTTTAAGAGTTGGAAGTTATTAATAAGTGAAAATAAATTATATTTAGTTTTTATTGGATATTTAAAAGCTTTTTTTAATCTTATTTTCCATTGGGATAGCCTTTTTTTACAATCGTCCAACAAATGTTTTTTATTTTTGACATTAGGGGATCTTTTATTTCGGTAGTTTTTTTCAAACTTAATAAAAATGTATTTACAAAAGCCATTCTTATTTTAGCTTTGTTGTTTTTTAGTGTTTGATGTTTAGATTCATTTAGTAGAAGTTTTTTAGAAATATTCTTTATTTTTCATCCAATTCGATCCCAAATTTTTATTTTTTCGTTGTTATAAATAAATTTTAAAAAATTCCCCCAGAATATTCAAAATGTTTGTGGGAGAATATTTTTTTTACAGTGAGTAAGTATCGTTAAACATATATCCACACTGCTACCCCGCAATTGTATACATATACTATTGCGGAGAAAACGATTCTTATGAACGCCTTTTAATAAAGAAAAATAAAATGAAGCAAAGATATTTTAATTCAGCTTCGAAATAGATTTACTTTCAAGTAGAATATCATAACTCTCCTTATTTCCTTCCAGTAAAAAACAATTTGTCGTGAAGGACACAGTTATACTTAAATCTAGTTTTGGTATACAACCATGGAGGGGATATGGTTAAACATATGGTACAGAGGGATACGGCACGGAGGGATATGGTACAGAGAGTGAAATCTGGGGGCACACTGGAAACCTTCGGGATCGGGAATTTTCTGGGGGGAGCTTATTTCCCTCTAGTAACTCCACCCCAGGCGCGGATTCAGGGGGGTGGCACTCTGGAAAGTGCCCCCTTTGGGAACCCAAAAAGGTTTTTAAAATGAGTAAAAACCCTACTTTTTACAGATTTAATTTCAAAATTTTTTTTCTGGAGGAGGACCCCCATACCCCTTTTTAGTACCACAAGGGGATCTTCAGTGATTATTTTTAGGAAATCCCAAATATTTTCACATTTGGGTAAAAAAGTAAAGGAAATAGTGTTGAAAAGTGCCCCACCTTAGACTCAAAAGTTTCTAAAAATGAGTACCAAAAGGGGATTTTGTATGGAAAAGTACCCCCTTGGAGCCGTGCTGGATCCACGCCTGCTCCACCCATGTATGCATGTAATTAAACTGGAAGAGTTAGGGAAGAAGCATAACAGTATCTGAGTACCTATTCAGCCCCGTTTATAAACGGTTACTGCATCTGAATGCAGCTTGAGCAAAGGACGAGGATGCCTGCTGTGAGGCATAGACTGGAATCATTAAAAAATATTTAATAATTTAGTGGTGACCTAGTAATTAAAAATATTATTAAATCTTTCTCTCTGTATTAAATCCCTTACCAATCTTTAAATAAAACTTTCTTTAATAGGTAAAGCAATAAACCTACCCTGGCTATAGCTGAACCAGTCCGTCGCTGTTCATTCATGATCATGTATCACGAATGGGGGATGGCTTATCACTGCTGTGAAGTATGAAGCTTTAGCTATACTGGATTGTGTAATGCTTTTTAGGAATTTTAGAGGTTGGACAATTCAACTGGAATTCGGGAAAAGGGGAGGTAAGAGAGAATGAATTGAGAGATGACCTTATAGAATGGGAAAATTGGTATCCTCCTTTCAAGTTCTCACAAGTCTAGGGAACTGTCCCTTAACTCCAGGGGGTGTAGGGAGGGGTAGCTACCCTCTATATCATGAGATTAAATTACTTAAACTTTAGTCTTAAGTAATTAAATTAAAAAAAGTTTTCTTATGTCTATTTATAGGCATTTTCCCTTGAAAACTCTGAAGATTACGAGTGATCGGTCTCGAGTGTCACCTAAATAGTCCCCAATATCAAATAATAGTTCACAAAACTACTCTTTAGGGTCAAATTACAAAAAATTTTTGGAGAATGACCCCAGACCCCCTTTGCTTGGGGCTAAGTATATAATCCTCAAAACTTTTGTATTATTTTCACAAAAGGTCCAAAACCCATCTCGAAGCAAAACTTCCCTTCTTCCCGGGGTTTAAAATGATTCTCCACAAGCACGAGAAAGATCGACTCTGCTTGCTTCGCCCTGAGCGGAATCCTGGGTACGCTTATGCAACTTACCTAAATATCTGTATCTGTATATTAGAAATATAGCCTTTTCCCCACCCCCAGACTGCTTAGTACAATTTCAATAGTCTCCAAAGCAAATAATTTTTTATTTCGTAAAAAAACTATACTACTAACTTTTACTATGTCCGTAGAGCTCGCATTAATCATTCTATCTAAAATTCCATTACCCCACGATATAAAAGAATTTATAATTATTTTTCATTTAAAAAACTTTAAAAATAGTTAAAATATAATTATTTTCTGAAATACTACTAAGAATTATGTTTAAACTTGTATTCAATTCAATCAATCAATCAATCAATTTATTGTTATACATACATATATATTACACAAACAAAGAATGAGAAAAACAAATTATGATTCGCCTGAAGGAAACAAAGACCTGTATAGGCGAAAGAAAAATTACAATTTTTACAGAAAAAATAAAAACATAATATGAAGATAAATAATTAAGTAAGTTTAGTAGGGAAAAACATTATGTATAATAACAGAATTAGAATAACTACAATATATATACACTTCAATTGAATTAAGTAATGAAAATAAAGGCACAGCAAGGCTTAAAAATTTTATGCTTCTGGATTTAGATGGAAAAAAACATCCAAATTATCAATGTTACAAATAAAATTAAATAATGATCGCTTGAAAATATTAGGAGATGGAAAACTCTGAAATACTATAGGCAAAAAGTTATATAATTTAGGAGCAAGATAAAAAAAATGTTTTTTGAAAATTTCTTTATGAAAACGGGGAATATTAAATATTATTGTGGGTCTTCTATTTGATGTATGAATTTTTAAGTCGCAAATATTTTTATGGTGATGTAAAAAAAGTAACATTCGATAAAATGCAAAATGGCGAATAGGTAAAATTTTTAAATTTATTATTAAGTTACAGGGATGATCAAATTTATAGTTTAATAATTTGAAAACTTTGTTTTGAATTGATATTAAAGGAGACAAATTAGATTTATATTCACCTCCCCAAACTATTATGCCATAATTTATTAACGATTGAGCCCAAGAATGATATAAAGTAATTAAAAATGACTTATGAACTTTATTTTTAAGAAAATGCAATTTGATTAAAACGAAGCGTAGTTTTTTAGATAATTCAGTGATGTGAGTTTTCCATTTAAGGTTTGAATCAATAAAAAGACCTAAATATTTTATGCTATTTACTTGTTGCAGCAAATGACAGTTGCAATGACTAAGAAGACCATTACATGATGAAGAGTGAAATTTAATATTAAGGGTAGAACTTGATTGAATTAAATTGAAATTAATTAGTTTAGTCTTATTTAAATTTAAAGAAAGGTCATTAAAAGCAAACCATTTCCCGATCGCAATCATATCAGATTCAATTTGAGATTTTAGGTCATAACTATTAGAACAGGAATATAACAAAACAGAATCATCAGCATATGTTATTATTTTACCATAAAGATTCAATTTGCAAAAATCATTAATGTAAATTATAAATAACAAAGGACCCAAAATAGAGCCCTGAGGAACACCACGGTTTGAAAAATAAAAATCACTAAATGAGTTGCGAACTTTAATGCATTGTTTCCTATTAGAAAGATAAGAGATGAACCAACTTAATAAGTACCCACGGAAACCAGCATTTTCTAATTTTTTGATTAATATTGAGTGGTTAACAGTATCAAAAGCCTTTGAAATGTCAAGAAAAACAGCAGCAGTCTTTTTATTTTTGTCAATACTGTTGTATATGAATTTAGAAAAATTTAAAAGGGCTAATTCAGTATTTCGACCTTTTATAAAACCATATTGATTATCCGCAAAAAATTTAGTATGAGATAAATAATGGTACATTTTAATTGATAATGCTTTTTCTATGATTTTTGAGAAAGTAGGGAGAATAGAAATGGGGCGATAGTTTGAAGGATTATCTTTATCCCCAGATTTAAAAACTGGAGTAATAGTGGCTTTTTTAAGTGAGGTAGGAAAATCAGACATACTCAAAGAACGGTTTATGAAATTTGTAATGAAACCTATATTGTTAACAGCAAAAATTTTTAAAGTCTTAATACTTATACCATCTGAATCGATAGAGTCAATTTTTGAAAAAGAGTTTAGAACATCAATTACATCAAGATCAAACATTGTATTGAAAACAAATGAGTTTAAAGAAGGTGACATATAGAGGTTTGAGAAGCTTTGGGAGACATTAGTATCAGGGATTTGAATATCAAATTGAGTTTTAAACTTAAAAGCAGTATATGAATCATTTTCGAATTGGGGTAGATTGGAAGGTTTTTTAAAATGACAAATGTCATCTACCAGATTCCATTTTTGTTTGATTGTTGTACAGTTGTTAAATTTATTTTGATAAAAATTGGACTTAGTGGTTTTTATTATACGTTTTAATTCGGAGACAGTAGTTTTGTAGGCTAAATTGTAAATAATATCCCAAGGGTATTTTTTTACTTTTTTGAAGAGTTTGTCTTTTCTTCGAATTAACAACAGTATTTCATCTGTTATCCAAGGCTTTTTTTTTCTTACGGGATTTAATAGGGGATTTAAAGTTATTACGAATATTAAGTAATGAAAAAACTAAAGATTGATACTGTTTATCAAGACTATCAAGATTATTCCAATTGAAATTATAACTATGAAGATATGAATAAAGTTTATTATAATTTATAAACATAGGAATCAGAGAAGAACTGTGGACTTTAGTAAAATCAGGACTACTCAATTTACAGAGTGTTAAATAATGATCACTTATATCATTAGTATATAAACCAGAGGAAACACTGAACGAGCAAGACTTTACAAATATATGATCTAGACAAGTTGATGATGTATTAACTCTAGTGGGAATATTAATAAAACTATGAAATCCATATTGAGACAAGCAGTTTAGATATTCAGCAGATTCATTATTAATACTTAAAATATCAATGTTTAAATCGCCCATTATTATAACATTTGAGTGATTCAAAGTAGATAATATATTATTAAGTTCATTTGTAAAAAATTCAATAGAAAATGAATGAGAACGGTAAACAGAGAGGACAGTGAAATTAAACATAGGACTGTGCAAAAGAATAGATTCTGAAGAAATAGAACTTAAGTTCAATTCATTAAAACACAAATTTTTTTTAGCAAACACAGCCACACCACCGGAACGATTAGAATCTCGACAATAAAAAAAGGAATCATAACCATCAATGACATAAAAAGAAGTTTCGTGACTGTAGATCCATGTTTCAGATAAAATTATAACAGAAATTAAATCAGTATAATTAGAAATGAGAGAAATAAAGTAATCAAAATTAGAACGAAGACTACGAATATTTAAATGCAAAATAATATAATTAGACTTACAATTAGGTGGGATAGAATGGATAAACAAAAAAAACTCATCCAAATCCTCAATGACTGTGCAATCGGGAACAAAAATATCTAGATCATCAGTTGGAGGATTGAATGTTTAGATCGTCTATTGTTTTTACACGTATGACATTGGAAATTCATTCAAATTATGAATTGGTATTCGCCTGAATAAGTTCGGTAAAAAAATTCTTAAGAAATTTCTCTGATTAAAAAATTTCTTTAAGGTATCCGCCTACCTTCGAGACCATTTTTTTGAAATACTTGATTTACAAATTTTATTTTTTAATTTTTAGTTTAAATGTACATCAAAACCTTGATCAATGCTGAAAAAACAAAATTAATTATATTACTTTCTAAAATATGGGGTAATTAGTGTAAAATTTAAGTGAATTTTTATAAAACCCCTCTCACTCTCGCCCAAAAACTATTACCCCTATATAAATTTCCTTTGGACATAAGTATCCTATAACACTTATCTTCAGAATGGACCATTTTCTAAGACATATTTTGAAAATTAATTGTTTTACAGCATAAAATGTAAAGATAAATGAAAAATTTCAAAATTTCTACTACCATTTAACAAAAAAACATCAATAAAAACAAAAATAATAAACTTACATAAAAATCTGAGGTCCATCTGGAAGTATGATTAACAGTATGATTAATATACAGTTAAAATTTGGAGTGAATATCTTGGATAGTTTTTGAGTAATCATGTGAATAGTGGAGGGTTTTTATGCAAAATTTAGTTCCGAGAAAATTAGCTTTAAAGTTTATATTTGTATACGATCACACACGACTATCTGTTTTAAAAATGCTGTAATTTCTTTTTTAATTCATCTATAAGTAAAATGAAAACAGTTTTGGAAAGATAAAAGTCTAAACTACTCGAAAAAGTAAGAAAAAAATTTTCGACGAAAAAGTCGAAAATCGTCATTTTAGGGGTAGGCGGATACCTTAAATAAAATATTTTTTCTAGTGTGCAGTTAAAAACACCTTTAAAAAATTACTTACTTATCGGAGTTGATTTTTTTAATGATTATAGTGGAAGATTCTGAGTTCCAAGTAAATCTTATAAATAATCGTTTTAAGATTTAGTAAGAAACGTTAACGGCTGCTAAGAAATACGATTGAGTGCTTTTAATAAAAAAATCAGGTAAGAATACTCCTCCACAAAGATTGGATCATCCGTAAATGATTTTAAACATCAATCGTAATGACATTACGAATGATCCCTATTGAGGATTGAACCCGCGAACTTCCGATTACGAAGACGTTACTCTAACCCCCATACTACTATTTTCAGGGATATTTATTTGAAAAAAAAACTGCGCCAAATCATGGATAAACAGCCAAATATGTACTAGATATTAGAATTGTTCTCGCCAATCTTTTCCTATAGAAGAGCGATTCTGCGAATTTCAAATCCTGCAATCCCGTTACTATAAATCTGTAACGTTTTTTTTGACTCCGACTGTACCTGCTCCTGAGTATCAACCCTCCCCCAAATTTTTAAGTCGTCAGCAAAGATGCTGATTTTGTTCCTAATGTCCTGACTAATATTGTTAACGAACATTATAAAGAGAATTGGTCCCAATACTGACCCCTGTGGCACCCCACTCATGACCTCTGCCCACTGAGAATAATGAGGTATTTGCATGAGTGAGGGATTTGCTTGATTTTATACTTTTTGGATATATTTTGGTTTAAAACTCCTTAATTTCTGATTTTTAAGTTCAAAAATGTGTTTTAAATAATTAAAAATTAAATTTTATGTTTGCCAAAACGTCAGAAAAGTCACGATATCAGAAAACGGGCTTCTATTGGATGTGACCTCACAGCGCATAATTTGTGATTCGAAAGTGTTTTAGCGCCCAAACAAAAAACGAAATTTCAAAAATTTATATCTCAGGAACTAGGCTACGAAAATACTTGATGTAAACGTCATTCTTCATGGTTTTTTATCTACTATTTTAATAAAATTTAATCTCAAAACGTGAGAATACCTCATTACCCTTGACTTGTACCCTCTGTTTCCTACCTATCAACCAATTTCTAATCCACAATAGTGTTTTACCTCTGATACCCAATTTTTCTAATTTGAGTAGCAATGCCTCGTTTGTATTCGTTCAACGAGGCATTGGTCAACGAGATTGGACGAGAGGATTGGTTCAACGAGGCATCTCGGTCTTATATTAGTTCAGGATACAAAATAGAAATACTATGATTAAAAAAAATAATAAAAAACTATAAAAATAATAAAATAAAAAAAAAATAAAAATAGACTTGCATTTTTCTTTTGAAATTTTGCCTTTATAATGAGGTAAAAGATATTACTTATTATAACATGATTAAATTTTGAAGCTCAGTGCTGAACATTTTTGTGCCTTATTCGAAATCATTTTGGTAAATTTTTAGCAATTTAACTTTTTCTAAAAAAAAAGAAAGATTTTTTGTACGTTTTTAAAAATTTTATCTTTTTTGCGGCAGTAAAAATATTAATTGATTGGTCAAAGATATTAGAGCTAAGTTTCTTACTACTAAATGCAACTTTTTCATGCTATTACACATTGATTACTCAAATCTCCGTTAAATATTGTATGTTTGTTACTTTAAAAGAATGTGAATCACTAATAGTTATATTACTATAAATGTATACGAATAGGACATTTTTAGTGGCTAAATTTCACCCAACATAATTTCAATACCTTTAAAGTTTTGAAATCGGCTTTTGTTTGGAAAACGTAAGTAGTAATAACGATTTTTCATTTATCGAAATGAATTTTAGGGCATTCTCCATGGTGACTGGTAGCACAGTATAAACATCATCGTTTACTAATATTTATTTTATAAATTTTTAATGCTCCAACTTTTGAAGAGGAAACAGCACGTAATAAACAAGCATACTTTATGAAATTTGTCTAGCATTTTTAATTGTGGCGGTTGACACGGCCACTCTACCTGATTTACTCGAACTAAGTACTATTTCCCTCTCTGAAAGTATGCAAATGACATGTAATAATTCCCATCTGTATATACAGGGTGTTTCAAATAAGACCCCTAACTTTAAAAACTCATAGAAAAAAACTAAAAGAGAGCACGTTGTTTGCGTCTACATTATCTTTCGATTAATAAATTTTTTTGCTCAAAATATAACCTAATACCGTTGGCAAAACAGTATCTTCAAAATAGTGAAAAAAGCTATGCTTTGAGTCGCGCTCCTCTTTGGGTGTCCGAGTAAGTGAAAATAATTGATTCTAGGATCGAATGATTATGAAATATTTTTTCTCTAATTGATTATGTTCATAAGGATTTTTCTTTTTATTCCCGACGAAAAAAGGATTCATCCCATACTATTTCAATGATAGAGTGATGCCCTATATATTTGGATTTTTAAACTACACTTGTTTAAAAATCTGTGTAAAAAAATTCCATTGTCCAAGAATAAAAAAGCCGCAAACCGCGTCTTTTTACCACTTTTAGTTTTTCTATGAATTTTTAAAGTTAGGGGTCTTTTTTGGAACACCCTGTACCAGGGGTCGGCAACCTGCGGCTCTTTCGATGTAAATTTGCGGCTCTCCAGTTCCATACGAAAAAATTAACAATTTATTATCAAACACTTAAATAATCAGTAATATATTTTTTAGGTACATAATCAAATCAATGATACTCACAAGGAGCCGTGTAACCCAAAGTTCTCAAGATGAGTCAAAACTCTACTTTTAAGGGTAAAATTCCAAAATTTCGGGGGAGAACTCCCAAATACTCCTCCAAATTTTGGAATATGTGCTGTTTTCCTTTGAAAATTCTGTGATTTATAAGGAGTGTTCCTCATTTAGTCATAATAGAAGTTCTAAAAAACGAATTAAAAAACTATTTTTAGGAGAAAATTTCCAAAATTTTTCTGAAGTGGGATCCCCTCCCCGTCTCTAAAGTTTGCTGTTTATTTTAACTATACTATTTTTCCTTGAAAATTTAGCCACTTAAAAAATGAGAGTTGCTCTTTGGGTGCGATCCAAAAAGGCCTAAAATGAGCTACAAAGCTATTTTGAAGAAGAAATTTCCAAAAATTTTCTGGGGGAGGACCCCAGATCCTCCAATTTTTCATAGGAATTTACTTTGTTTACAAAATTTTGAAATTCACTAAAATAAATTTACAATGTGTATGTAAGTCATCTAAAACTTGATGTAAAAAAGTACTCAAACCCGAAAGGAGGTACCTCAGAAAAAATGTGTAAAAAATGCTCCCCAACTAAAATCAAATATAATAAGCATATACATTGAAGCAAAACAATTCAGTGGCTCTTTAAAACTGAGAAATTTTTTTAATTTTAACTTTTGGCTCTTTTTTTTTAACTTTTGGTACCGCGGATAGCGAAAATCGCGGATAACCCGAAAAAAGACTAAAAATGAGGTGAAAACACGAAAAAAATATTTGAGCATAAAAACTAAGTTTTATTGTACAAAAAACATGATGTGTTAAACTTTTAAAATATGTACAGTAGGTACAGCAGAAACCTTAGTTTTGTTAGTTTTTAAAGTTTTACTAATTTATTCTTTTAAATTTCTTAACTGTTTTTAAATTATAATAAATCTTTTATTTGGATTTTATCGTCATTTCATTTCCACGTCACAATATTATTGAACAAGTTCAAACAAAATTTTAAGATTTTTGTATCACAAATTAATTAGATTATATAAATATAATTTGTCTCCTTTAATATCAATTCAAAACAAAATTTTCAAATTATTAAACTATAAATTTGATCATCCCTGTAACTTAATAATAAATTTAAAAATTTTACCTATTCGCCATTTTGCATTTTATCGAATGTTACTTTTTTTACATCATCATAAAAATATTTGCGACTTAAAAATTCATACCTCAAATAGAAGACCCACAATAATATTTAATATTCCCCGTTTTCATAAAGAAATTTTTTAAAAACATTTTTTTATATTGCTCCTAAATTATATAATTTTTTGCCTATAGAATTTCAGAGTTTTCCATCTCCTAATATTTTCAAGCGATCATTATTTAATTTTATTTGTAACATTGATAATTTGGATGTTTTTTCCGTCTCAATCCAGAAGCATAAATTTTTAAGCCTTGCTGTGCCTTTATTTTCTTTACTTAATTCAATTGAAGTGTATATATTGTAGTTATTCTAATTCTGTTATTATACCATAATGTTTTTCCCTACTAAACTTAATTATTTATCTTCATATTATGTTACTTTTTATTTTATCTGTAAAAATTGTAATTTTTCTTTCGCCTATACAGGTCTTTGTTTCCTTCAGGCGAATCATAATTTGTTTTTCCTCATTCTTTGTGTAATATATGTGTATATGTGTCAGGGTGATTCAGAAATAATCATCAATAATTGGGGGGGGGAGGTAGAGGGGCCCTAGACAAGCATATTTCGAATAGGGATGGTGGGGCGCAGCCTTACCGTTAAAGAGCTAGGACCTAATGTAGTGCGAGCGCGTTTCAAAAGGCCGTTTTTAGAAGGCCCCTGTGACGAAACAAAACATAATAAAATGAAAAAATCTATTGCATGAGGTAAGTAAGTATCCCTACTACCTACACCATGAATTCGATAGACTTTGAACCACTTTCTAAACCGTGGAGTGAGTTTCAATAGTGCAATATTAGTATTTTAGTCAAAGAATGGAGTTCCCTTAATGGTATTTAGAAAAATGATGATCGGGGAAGGAATTTTCAATGATCGTAACAGTGATCATTGAAACTGTTTGATCATTGAAAATTCCTTCCCCGATCATCATTTTTCTAAATACCATTCAGGGAACTCCATTCTTTGACTAAGAGATTTATATTGCAAGTTTTAAAACTCCCCCCACGGTTTAGCAAGTAGTCCAATTTCTATCACATTGAGGATTTAAGTAGTACGGATACTCATGTACCTCATGCAATAATGTTTTTCATTTTATCATGTTTTGTTACGTCACACGGGCCTTCTGAAAACGGCCTTTTGAAACGCGCTCGCACTAAATTAGGTCCTAGCTCTTTAACGGTAAGGCGGCGCCCCACCATCCCTATTCGAAAAATGCTTGTCTAGGGCCCCTCCACCTAACCCCCAATTATTGATGATTATTTCTGAATCACCCTGTATAACAATAAAAATTGATTTGAAAAAATTTATTTGAAAATATTTTTGTTCAGGTTCAGTTTCTCATGATCTTTCGTTTGTGCATCTTCTTAATACTTTTGGTATTCATTTTCTGAAATCTAGGTGTAAACTTTTCTGTGTAATGTTCTTTTATAAAGTTTTTTAACAATATTATTGACTGCAATTACATAACTAGTACTTTGAAGATATCTGTGCCTACAAAGTCTTTTCGTAATCGTCATTTGTTTAGAACTGTTTTTCGATAGTTTCTTTTCTGTTGTGTACATCTAAAAAACAAATTAAATAAATAAAAAAAACATATATTCACTTAAGTTGAATAAGGTTAAAGAAAAAAATGGCACAACAAGGCTTAAAATTTCATGCTTCAGGATTTAAACGAAAAAAAAACCCATCTAAATAATCTATTTTACAAATAAACTTAAATAAAGATCGCTTGAAACTATTAGCAGTTGGAAAACTCTGAAATTCAATAGGAAAAAAAAATTATAGTATAATTTTGGAGCAAGATAAAAAAAAGGTTTTTTAAGATTTCTTTGTGAAAAGGAGCAATATTGAATATTATTGTGAGTCTTCAATTTGAGATATTATCTTTTAAGTCCCAAATATTTTTGTTATGATATAGAAAAAGTAACATTTGGTTAAATGCAAATTGGCAGATCGATAAGATATTTAAATTTAAGTTACAGGGATCATCAAATTTATAGTTTAATAAATTGAAAAATTTATTTTGAATTGATATTAAAGGAAATAAATTAGATTTACATTCGCCACCCCAAACTCTACCATAATTAATTAATGATGAGTTTTCTTTAAGGTTCGAATCAATAAAAATACCTAAATATTTTGTACTATTTACTTGTTGCAGCAAATGACAGTTGCAATTCACAAGAAGAATATTAACCTTCTCGGCACCAGAATATCAAAAAGTGATAAACCTTTTTTTTCTCTTCACAATACATCCAAAATGCCCCTATAATTTGTCTGGAATTTTTTTTCTTGTGTGCACTCCTTTCTAGTTATTTTTATGAGCCTCATATGAGGCTATCGTACTTAAGGGTTGCATGTGTACGTTGATGTGTTCTTATTACATCTTCAAATTTAAGTCCATATTTATTGTTTCTTAAAATGTTTTTATCTTTTTATAAAATGTTGCTTCCATCTTTCCTAAAACTTCCATTCCTTCTAAAAAGTCATCTGGAAGCATTTTAGAAAAATAAATCTATTGGCATCTCTCCGGAGATATTTGATTTATAATGGCCTGTAAAATCAGGATATTCTCTTTCAAATCATTATCTTCTTCTGCAAACCACAGAGTTTTTTGACGTTGGTTTGAAACTGTTTGATAAACAGCAATAGGAGTTAAACTGGTATCATTATCAATGTCTTCTTCACTCTCATCTGTAACCTCTTCTGGTGCTTTGGAAACTTTACCTCTTTCTTACTGAAGAGATTCTTGGTATAGGTCTCTAGTTATACCAGGTATAGCATTACCACCTTCATCCGTTTCTCTATGAAAATATATCTGAAATAGCCAATTTACAACAAATATAGCATATTTTATGCATTTTAAGTCACACTAACATTATGTCCGGTTTTACTCAGTAATACACGTCAATAATAAAGTATTATTCTTCTAAAACTAGCACAGGACAGTTGGTAGGAATGCAAAATATTGCAACCGTTAGTAACGTTAAGCCTCATATGAGGCTCGTTATATTTTCTCCATTTTAACAGAAAATACTTGATTTAGAACTAATTAAAAGACATGCTCATAATATTAGAAGGTTACGAAGTAAGAAAATATCTACCAACCTATAAAAAATATTCTACAGAAGCTATTATCATTAACTATTTTCTCTGCACAAGCAGCACAGCTTAAAATGTAAACATTGAGGTATAAATCATCTTGCTGCCATTTAGGAACGAATTCAGAAACCATGCAGAAGCCCCATATGTGATCTACATGAATCAGTGAAACGAAATTTGCATGTTTACATTATACAAAAATTGAGCTCATAAGTAGGAGCCTCATATGAAGCCCAGGATACCCAGAGGGTTAAGGGTAGAATTGAATCGTCAGTTTGAAGAAGGGAATAAGTCAAAAACATGACAAATTGACTTTTTGTGTTCAAAAAAATCTCCAAGCTTTGCTCTACACATGGGTGAAAAGAGGGGAAGAATAACTAACTCCTATAGGGAGATATCGCCCCTTGAAGTTGTGAAATCGATGTCCATTCATTGTATTTTTTAAGTTAATTTGGAATTAAATTTAATTCGTCTTTCCTTTTATATTCTTTCTGCTGTAAACTAGGTTAAAATAAATTTTCTCTTAATTTCAATTTTTTTCAAACTTTTTTATGCAGGGAATGTTTGACTCCATTCATATTCACTCACTCCATTGATACTGTTTTAAAAACTAAGTTTCACTATAACTTTGAATTTTATTTGTCTTATTCTTTTTATTTCACCCTTTTGTGGTGTAAACTAAGGATAATTATAATTTAAATGTGAATTTAAGGGTTTTTTAAAGATTTTTACCAAGAATTTTATTTTATTTTCAGTTGATTGAAAGGAAAAAATTTGAGGAATTCAGTTTATTAGAGTAGAGTGGAATTTATTGCTTTAGGGGTTTATTAAGTATTTTCATTGTTTTATTTGTATTACGTGGTTTTATTTTTTCTGTTACGTACACAAGTATTGTTCCATTTTCTTTATTTTAGGAGAGAGAGAGAGCGATAAGGCATAGTATTGTACGGTTTTCATGGGGTATTTGGAGTGAAATGTTTGTAAAGAATTGGAAAATAAGAAACACTAATTGAGTGGGGATTTGGGGATCCCTACAACTTTAAATTATGAATATTTGAACTTTCAAATGGGAAATTGACCTATCTCAATCATAAAAGAGAGATCTCAAGCCATAAAGAACAAATCCTCTCATTTAAAGAAGCAAAAGATAATTTAATTTTTTAATTTTTAGGAATTTTTTTTAAATATCTAACTTTGACCGTGCTGTGAAGAGAGTGTAACGGATCACACACTAGTCCAGCCATTGACTGGTGATGCCGGGACTCGTAGTGGCGGCACACGATTGTTGGCCGCGTGAGATTATTTGTTTTTGTGGGAAAGAAAAAAAATTGATGGAAATGGGCAAGATGTCTTTATACTGAAAGATGTATAGAAGAATTCGGTTATTTATGGTTGTATCATTTTTATTTTTCCCTGTAAATAGTTTTCAGTACGTAGCTAATTTTTCTAGTACCATACATTAAAATAATTTAAAATTTACCTACTAGTTGTTTATATATTTGGTTTAATTATATAATATCTTTACTGCACACACAACTTTTACCAACTTAAACAAATATTGCATTTTGCATCACCCTAATATTTACCTTAAAAACCAGGCGAATTAACTCTTGCCTAACAATATATAGTATAGCCTAGACTATATTTCTCAATCGCTCTACCTTTTTATAGATTCGCCAAATAAATTGAATCGTCAGTTTGAAGAAGGGAATAAGTCCAAAAACCAAGTTTTGAGAAAATCGAAAAAAACTGTATAAGTAATAGAATTTTCATTGTATAATCTCCTAATTTTTACTGGAAGTTCACAACCCTATTTAGAAAACAGAGAAACCATCAAAACAAATATAAGTATATTCAAAAATATTTTACAGTCAAAATAAGTTGATGGACTTATTCCCTTCTTCAACCTCATGAAATTTTTCTGATGAAAAAATCTTAAAAAGCCCTTAAATTCACATTTAAATTATATTTCTCCTTAGTTTACACCACAAAAGGGTGAAATAAAAGGAATAAGACAAATAAAATTCAAAATTATAGTGAAACTGAGTTATTAGAGCAGTATCAATGGAGTGAGTGAATATGAATGGAGTTAAACATTCCCTATATAGAAAAAGTTTGAAAAAATTTTAAATTAAAAGAAAATTTCATTTTAACTTCGTTTACATCTCAAAAAATAGGAAAAGAAAGACAAATTAACTTTAACTCCAAATTAACTTGAAAAATACAATGAATGGACATCGATTTCACAACTTCAAGGGGCGATATCTCCCTATAGAGATTAGTTATTTTTCCCCTCTTTTCACCCATGTGTAGAGCAAACCTTGGAGATTGTTTTGAGCACAAAAAGTCAATTTGTCATTTTTAGGACTTATTCCCTTCTTCAAACTGACGATTCAATTGCTTCTTCATTGGTACTTAACGAAAGATGTTCAATAGCTTTGATGAGAGATTAGATATCTTATTGGAACAATTTAAGAAATATCAATTGGAATACGATCAGATTAAGTTGATGCTAAAATCCAAGACGTCTCATCCCGGAAGTCATAAAGCACTACTAGGGACTAACCGGAAAGAGTCCTTAATTTATGCGCAAGGGATAATTGCTAAGTTAGTGCAAAAATAGCGATCGCCTCAATCGGTTTGTGCCGCTTCAAAATTGTATCTTGACAAGGCGCTTTAGTTTGCTGGAGACTCCATAGTAACCTGGTTGCGTGTTTTGCACACGCTGTGTGAGAAGAATACAAATTCCTTTGCTTCATACCGAGGATCTTCATTTGGTCTGTAGGATGGTTGACAGTTGATCAACGAAATGCCTCTCAGGTATTTATTTTCTTGTTTTCCAATAAACGTGCATGCAAGGATCACATGTTTGCCTTGTATGTTCGGATAGATGATTGATGCAACACTTCATTATTGAATAAAACTATTCGATGAAGACGGTTTATGTTACATTGCGTTAAGGAAATATTAGGTAGTTAGTTTTGATTTTAGTAAACAAAGGTTCTCACGTGGTTATGAATTGAGAAAGCGGAAGCGGTTTTTTTTACGAATTTGTATTTTTGTTTTTAAGGGATAAACTCAATTACTTGTCCAGACATAATATATTTTAGTCTGAATTTACTTGCCCTCTTGAATAAATGAGATTTCCATACTGCATTTCATTCATTTATCCAACATATTTTAACTCAGCATTCATTATTATATATAAGTGCATATAATTCTACATATTATTTAAAAAGGTTCCTTCCCTCATTATTTCTACAATTGTAATATGGTTTTAAATACATAAGGGAAAAATAATTGTGTGTGTGATATTTATTAATTCCTAGTTATAAAATTACAAAACTTTTGTTAAATCTTTCTTTGAAATAAAGATTTAAAATTTTAAATATTACTGTTTTCCTTCCATATCCTAAAGTCTCTTATATTTAAAAGTTCTAAATGCATTTTGGTCTTGAAAATTCAGACTTTTCTCTCGTCGTTTTTTTGAAAAAGGGCATTTACTGGAAAAAAATTGTCACAACTTTTATAAAAACGATCTTTATAATTAAGTCAGGTGCAATACACATTTTTATAATCTTCTCAAATGTGAGTGTAGTATTAAAAGAATTATTTATAAATAACATAAAACTAATTTTAATTGAAATGGACTGTTATGAGATAAAATATTATGGTCGATGATTTAAACGACTTTGTAATCATTTTGATTACAAAATTAATTCAACATTTTCCCATTCAATTTGTAAGTAAATGTCCTAAAATGATTTACTTGAACACTGAAAAACATTAGGAGTGATTTTTCTGTACGCTGTTCATAAGTAAAAAAATAAGTTTGTGTAGTATTGATATGCAAGTTTCATCATTTCCATGTTCTCTTTTACAGGAGGTTATATATCCTGAATGCATATCTGTTGTTATTGAGAGTAATATACTTTCCCTTTGTTTATTCTGCTGATGAAAACGGCAATACTGTGATGTGAGTAAAAATAATTGTAAGATTTTCTTTTAAAACAATTCGTAATTTGACTTTTAAAAAATAAGAAGAGTATACTTATAGGATTTTATATTGATTTTTTATATCATCTATTAAATTTATGTATTGATGTTTCGGGATATTATCATAGAATGGTTACATGCTGTTTTGTATTGTTTAGTTGTAGTGCACAGTCTTAGTCAAATGTGTTGCAAAGTTTTCACTTTAATCAATCATATTAATAATTAATTTTATTTTAATTTATTGCATTAAGGTATAACTGTTGCATTTTGGGTACTACGGTATCAAGTGCTTTTTCTATTCTGTTTACAAAAGTATCTAACATCAAAGTATAAAGTGTGATATTTATAAAAGGGTATCAAATTCATTCTTGCTAATTATAGAGTATCAATGCTACAAGTATTCAAAAACTAAAAGTCTCAATATCCCTGATTATTTAAGAAAACTAACGTAGTTTACAGGAACCCCCCGTTGTTCCTAAAGTTTAGTAAACTAATCACAAAAATAAATTTTTTATAAACTATTTTTGGTTCATAATTGAGAACTGAACTAAATAATTATGTTTTTTTTCAATTTCGTATGCCGTATTTAAATTACTTTTTATTCTAAAAATAGTTTTGATGTTATAGACTATTTCCAGTGAAGCACATTTTAATTACTAGTCTAAATGACATCCTTTTTGGTATCAAAATAACCAGATTCTTTTTAAGGATTATCAATAAAACAAAAAGGTCTAGTAATTTTTAAAACAATTCCATATTTTTTAATTACATTTTTAAAAACTTTGGATGCTGTTACAGCAATAGTAAGCACCAAAATTTAATTACTAGTTTTTTCCCAAGACATTTTATTATTTATTTTATAATTTTATTAATTTTAAACAATATTTATATGGTTTTTATTAATTAAATCAAATTATTATACATGTATAATTACTTATAACATATTAATTACCGCTACTTAGATAATTATTATATTTATTCATTAATTATATCAATTAATTTTTAAATTATTTAATTGTAAATTATTTATTAGTTTTTAATAAAATTTTTTTATGTTGTGATGGCAACATATACCTAATACCTAGTTATTAATATTATTTTTTTACATTTTTACGTTTTTCAGAATTAAAATAGTGATTTTGATAAAGTTGATGTTATTAATCAAGTAATAATAAAAAGCTTAACTAATTTGATGGAAAAAGTATAAACAATTTGCAAAAAAATTCTTAAACCTAAATCTTAAGTAACTCGAGGCACTAAAGAATACTTTATTTTTAAGAGTGTCCGAAAGAAACTAGTCTCCTGATGGAATAATACCTACTCAAAGTTCTTTGTACAAATGTAAATGTATGTTTAAAATGGGGGCAAGTAATACTATGGAATTTTAACTTCTAGTTTTGAAATAAATGGTTAAATGTTTTAAATTCATAAGTTTTTGTAAAATATTTTTCTGAATTTTTTATGGTTTTAATGTAGAAACAGTAGAAATGGTTATATCTAATGGCATTAAGCAGCTTATTGCATAAGAAGCTATGGAATTTTTTAAAAAATTTTAAGTTTTAAATAATCATTTTGTTACCTACCTATAAAATAATTTTAAGCCTAATTTTGTTTTGTATAAAGTTTATTAAAATCATAAAAAGTTTGCAATTTTTCAAAACAATTTGTTTGAAAAAATAAAATTTCTTGAGATTTGCAACTATTTCTTTATCTCGAGAGCATTTAACAATATTACTGTTATATGTATTTATATTCAAAAATGTAACTACTGACCTGAAGGTAACCATTTAATTTGAAGTAACTACTGATTTAATCTAAAAAATAAACAAGCAAAAAAAACTTTAAAATTTATAGCTTCTTTAAGGTTGGGATGGGGGGCATTTTTTTAAATATGGATTAGATAATTAATTAATTGCTATTTTCTGAGAGCTAATGTTCCAAAACAATGAAAATCCTGCAAAAAGGTATGTAAAAAATTTATTTTTTAAAATATTGAGAAATTTGAATGAAAATAAGGCTAAAATTTAAACTTCTGCCAACAACTCCTGAAAATGTTCTTATATAGGTACAAATAAACTTTTTGCAAGATTTTAATCCTAAGACACTAATGTGTGTTACCATCTAAAAAAAAAATCTGAGATTTTTAAAATAGATTATTAGATATTATAGATTATAGATTCGTATTATTTCTTTTTCTGTATTATTTCTTTTCTTTTGTGTGTTTGTATATTATTATTTATTGTTAATAAATTATTATTATTATTATTATTATTATTATTATTATTATTATTATTATTATTATTATTATTATTATTATTATTATTATTATTATTATTATTATTATTATTATTATTATTATTATTATTATTATTATTATTATTATTATTATTATTATTATTATTATTATTATTATTATTATTATTATTATTATTATTATTATTATTATTATTATTATTATTATTATTATTATTATTATTATTATTATTATTATTATTATTATTATTATTATTATTATTATTATTATTATTATTATTATTATTATTATTATTATTATTATTATTATTATTATTATTATTATTATTATTATTATTATTATTATTATTATTATTATTATTATTATTATTATTATTATTATTATTATTATTATTATTATTATTATTATTATTATTATTATTATTATTATTATTATTATTATTATTATTATTATTATTATTATTATTATTATTATTATTATTATTATTATTATTATTATTATTATTATTATTATTATTATTATTATTATTATTATTATTATTATTATTATTATTATTATTATTATTATTATTATTATTATTATTATTATTATTATTATTATTATTATTATTATTATTATTATTATTATTATTATTATTATTATTATTATAATAGAAAGGAAATACAGGTACTTGAAATTAAAAAAATTAAAAATTCATGAAAAAAAACCCATTCAAATCAAGTGTACACACACACTTTAGAAAATACCTTAATAAAAATTTTTTCTTAGATTTTAGAAGATAACACACTAGGGTGGTCCTAATTTTTCAAACTCGGAATTTCTTCGGTCGCACCCAATAACTTTTTTACTTAAGGTATGAAATGAATGTATACCAAATATTTTTCAAATATTTTAATATTAACACGTGCCGCAACGCGATTGAAGTTAGAGTACGGTAGATGCGCAGGACTCCGTAACACTGACACGAGGAATGCCGGCTCGATGCGCACTTTCCGCCGCAACAGTGGACCTTACGCACGCTTTTTCAAAAGAGCAGTTTCAAAAGCGGTATCTTCATGTATTTTATGATAAACTTGAAAACATCCTACTCTATGATTATTGCACATATTTTAGGGTGAAACTCATTATTATAAGTGGATTCCAATGGAGGATTTAAGGTAAAGTGGAGGATTTTCCAATGAGGGTTGGGACATAAAACAAAACTTTAATATAATGTTCAAAACAATGAAAATTAGATTTTAAAAGTAATGGACCATATCCGACTGACGTCACATTTTTTCCATCAGGTGACCTACTGAGCTTGCTATTGGTTACCACCGATACTACACAAGTAGAGTTTGTAGTGAGATATGATGATAGTGAGATATGATTTGATAGTGAGTTTGTTTTCCCCGATCACGTGATTAATATGGGCGTGGCTGAATATGGTCCATTCATCATAGTTAAAGGTTTGATTTGAAATTTACACCTAATTTTATAAGCCAAAGCTCATATTATACATTTTAATGTTCTTAAAATAGTGTTAAAAGTGGCGTTTGGAGCTTGCGTTACTGCATCCCATGGACCTACATTTTTATTTGAAAATCTTTGTTTTGAAAATCTTGGGAGATCTATAAATCAAAGTACCAATCAGGTATTAAAAATGAAGTTGTAAAAAACACCATTGATGGAAGAGACAAAGAAGAAATTCACAAGTTAGCTAAAACAAGCTTGAGCACCAATCGAGAGATGACTACCAAAAGTTTCTATGGTTGTGACAATAGCACTTTTAGATTATTATAAAGCTAAAATGATTAAATTAAAACAACCTGGTGCTATCCATCATTCTAGGTGGATGTCTTAAGTAATTTATTGCTAGAAGATATTTATATTTAGAAATGTGTGGGTTAATTTGGATAATCCATTACTACGAGGTATGAGTATTATTGTTAAGCTATACATTAAGGCCTGGTTTGATGTGAAAATGGATCACAAAGCCACATTTCAAGAATTGAATTTCATGAGGGACCTGTTTTTCTACAGAGGAATTAATGAAAATATAATCTAAGGCAGCATCAAAGAAAATGATTAGTCATGGATATGGTTTCTTGGAGGAGACAGTTGCCTTAGCCTTTTTTGATGAACCTGTCCCCACACAGCAATTATTTCCAAAGAGTTTAGAGGGAAAGAATCTACCCGTGTGTAAGGGTGGTTGAAAATTAGTTTTGTAGTACTGGAAGGACTCTAAGAAAAATCAAGCCAATTTTGTGTCAAAATGAACCGCAAACTGTTTTCAAA
Organism: Tetragnatha versicolor; assembly: GCA_024610705.1. Taxonomy (NCBI): domain Eukaryota; kingdom Metazoa; phylum Arthropoda; class Arachnida; order Araneae; family Tetragnathidae; genus Tetragnatha; species Tetragnatha versicolor. The sequence goes on along the minus strand of JANDEH010000010.1, from coordinate 55,016,277 downwards.
GGTTTTTAAGTTTTCTTCAAAATTTATTTCAAGGGATCCTTTAAAACGTGTGAAGATTATTGGAGGTTATCAGGAAGGGTTTAAAGTCGTCAGTAACTTATCTGTTGTAAATAATGCTACAGAAAGAGAAATCAAGCTTATTGAAGAATATAACGATATTTTAACGCATAATGAGGAGAAAATACAATACCTTTAAAAATTGTCAAAGGATATAAAGGCCAATATTCTTCATGTTTAAGCATTTTATGTTAAAAAAAGTACTGAAATATATTGAATTATATATTTTAAATAAATTTTCAGATTTTTCAAAGTTTTGAGAATTTTGATGTTTTTTCAGATTTTCATCCCTTTTGCGGCACGTGTTAATATTAACCGATTCGGATAAAATTTTTACCAGTTATTTACTACCCCATAAGGAAAAAATTTAGGGGGTGCGACTTGAAAAATTCCGAAAATAATTTTTTACCATTATACTTAGGACCACCCTAATAACACACATTATAATATAAGGAGTCAACTCAGAAAATTTCATAAAAATATTTTAAGTACTTTAAGAGAAATCACTGTTGCCGTGATCCAAAATATATGTATAAAAATAATTTTTCAAAAATTCAAATGAAAGAAAAAAATATAAAATTTTATGAAAGTGTTTTCATAGGATAAAACTAGAGACTAATATCATCCTTTTTATATGTTGTACCTTCTTAGTCCTCAAATATAAAATAAAAAATATCAATAAGATTCGATTTTTTTTGACCAAAACGACGATTTTAACCCAGTCAGTTACCTTAAATTTAAATGTCTAAAATTTACTATAATCTTTTTCTTCCATCTTTTGAATAATATTTTTATTTGAAATGTCTGATGGAAGGTAGTTGAAGAGTCAAGTTTCATCCTCCCTTTACTTAGGTTCAATCGGATTTTAAACTAGCCAACCTTATTATAATTTCAAAACTATTACTTCGAATTCGTGCCAACTAATAGTGCCAAAAAATATTTAAAGAAAAAGTGTTGACTGACTGGTTACCAGGGTAACTTTTAAAAATAACATTCACATCAGGTGTTTGCGTGCCAAATCCTCTTTACGTTTGTTGTCCAGTGCTATCTCTAAAATGGTAATTAAGGAAGATCGGATGATCCCAGATTTACAAAAACGTCTATCTTCACTTGAGATTATGAGTTCAATATCATTCCTTATTAGCGACAGCATGATTAACTAGTTTATTCTCATTTATCCAAAAGTTTAAAAACGTGATCATGACGCAACGAGAATCTATATCGAGGAATCATTCAATAATATTATTTTTTTGAAGATTCATAGAAAGTTGGAATAACGCTTGATTATTCTTATCTGTAGTTTATTAAATCATTAACTTTTATTTGATAAGATCCACAGTACTAATTTATACGTAGTAAAAAAGGCTGGATCATGAGAAAATTTGAAGGCTACTGATTAGCCTTCAAGTTTATTCCCATGGAATTCATATAAAAATTATGTAATATTGATACAATTTTCATGTCAGTATTTAATAAATAAAGCCTCCCCCTAAAATTATGTGTAGGGTAGATGGGGGTAAAAACCTGCAGGAGGGAAAACCACGCACCGCGATTTTTAATTGCTAATAATAATCGATTCAAAAGTTGATTGTCAGGTGGTTGGTTTGTCTCATTGTGATCCATTGTTCAATGAAAGTTCGTACCTCACTCATGAGTTTAAAAAATGCTGTTTGTTTTTCATCATTTAGGTGTAATTTTTCTTTTACTTTACTATCTTTTACTTTAACACTACATAAAATAGGGCTTGAGAAGAAATACCAACAAATAACCCAATGTAATAGAGCACTTAAACTTCAGTTTCGTTTTGAAAAAATAGCCTCAACATGTCTCTAAAAATAAATAGAGGCTTGTTTTTCAAAATAAAGTGAAACGGGGCAAATACCCGCAACTTCAAAACTTTGGGAATTTGCCACAAAAGGAAATTAGAACCTACAGGATCCCTAAAAAGTTGAATAAAGATTTCCGAGATGTCAACCCTCTACCTGAAACCCTCCTTTCTCCCTTTTGAAAGATATGGGGCAATTGAGTTGCTACAACAGGTTGACAATTTTCATTAAAATTGATTATATTTATGTTTAATATTGTTGGATGACTTAGAAATATTAAAACAATATTAAGATGATTCACTTGGGCACAAAGATTTGCCAGTGCTGGTCTTTGCCCCATTTTGAGATGTAAAGCCCCGCGATTTTTTTCCTATTAATTTGTAAATATCTCTTCAAACAACATTGATAAGAGTTTAAACTTGGATTGGTTTTAAAGGTAAGATCTCAATATAACACCTTCAATTGAAATTTCGGGATTATCTACCCCCTTTCGACCACAATGTTAAAAATACTGAAAATTGTGGGGATCTGCCCCCCAGTAATGTTTCCAGGGTTACAAACAATGAAAAAGATGTAAAATAAACACTTTTTATACGAATCCAACGTGTCTCAGGGTCATGGGAATTAAGTGTACCCATATATAAATGACCACATGGAGAATCCATTGAGTTAACTTACAGAGCCCTAGCGGAGAAATAAAAAAGTTAAAAAAATTAAAAAACCTAAGGAGATAAAACAAAAACTTCAATGATAAAATTGTTAGCAATATCATAAAAACGCATGCAAAAAATAATGACGATATCATCAATATTCGAGGAGGTTATTAGCATGTGAAAGTAGCACTTTTTCAAGCGTCAAAAAAGAAAAAGTTCTCGCAAATTTTTAAATTTGTTTCATTTTTTAGTTAAATGTTAGTCTCCATTAAGCTAAAAACTCAAAAATTACTTGACAACACTGAAAAACTTGATAGTTAACGAACTGAAAAGGGAGTATTTTACCACTACCTCTGGTTAGAGGAATATGTGAGAAAACTCCAGCTCTCAAGCGTCGCCTCCAACCGTGGACCGGTTTCGCCCTTGTTAGGGCTCATCAGCACGGTATAGGAAGGTAACGCAAGAGAGTGGAGGGAGAGCTTTTAGTCTAGCCGACTATTGACTATGACTATTGACTAGTCCACTAGTAAAAGCTCTCCCTCCGCTCTCTTGCGTTACCTTCCTATACCGTGCTGATGAGCCCTAACAAGGGCGAAACCGGTCCACGGTTGGAGGCGACGCTTGAGAGCTGGAGTTTTCTCACAGTTAACGAACTTTTTTTGAGGCTTGAAATGGGCTATTTTTACATGCTAATATGTCTTAATTATTTAAGATATTTTCATAAAACTTTTTTCTATTCACTTGTGTCATAACATTGCAAACAAAGTTTTGATTGAAGTTTCATTTCCCTCTTCTTTGGTTATTTATAACCTTCTTGTTTCATCGCTAGCGGCACTGTAAGTAAACTCGATGTATTCAACAGCGTCACTTACCTAAGAAGGATGCCTTCCAATGATACTAAGAAACGTTGGTTCCAAATAAAAGCCATGAAACGGACTTTTGAAACACCCTGTATTTAAGCTATGCGAGCGATCCAACTATCTAATTCTGAGAAAAGTACATTTAAAATTTTAAACGAAATGTAGGGTAGGTTGGGGCAAAGTCCTGCAGTTTTCAGTATTTTTAACATTGCGATCGAAAGGGGGTAGATAATCCCGAAATTTCAATTGGAGGTCTTAGATTGAGATCTTACCTACAAAACCAATCCAAGTTTTAGCTCTTTTTGATGGTATTTTAAGAGAAATTTACAATTTAGTTGGAAAAAAATTGCGGGTATTTGTTCCCAAGAGAAATAAACAGAATATTTCATTATGAAAACACTAGAAATAATCCTCGTAACATTGTTTTAATATTTCCAAGTCAACCAACAATATTAAACATAATTGTAATCAGTGTTATCAAATATAATTGTTAACCTGTTAAGCTTCATTAAGGATTCCCGTTCAATAAAAGGAATTTAGGACCGACGGGATCTCTAAAAAGGTGAATAAAGGTCTCGAAGATGTCAAACCTTTACCTCAAATCGTCCTTTCCTCCTTTTTAAAGACATAAAGGGCTGTGCAACCGTTTTAGCATTATGCAGAAATCATCATGAATTAGATACAAATGAAACGATGAGCATTCTCTACCTGTTAAGTATCAAATCAGTTAACCACTGATTCTTGATGTAGTCTCATGTAGAGAGAACCAGAAATTCCCTACCAGACCTTTTTAATGGGAGAAATTGACCAGTATGGCATCTGAAATTTGATGGTCTGGGCAAGAATGTTAGCCATCTCGGAAACCTTTATTCAGCTTGTTAGGAATCTTGTAAGTCCAAATTTAAGTTTTGAAGCTGCGGGGATTTGCCACAAAACACCTGCGGGGATTAGCCCTGTTTCACTTCAATTTGAAAAACAAGCCTTTCTATTTTTAGAGACATGTTAAGGCAATTCTTTCAAAACGAAACTGAAGTTTAAATGCTATTATATCATGGGTTATTGGTTGGTTTTCTCCTCAAGCCCTATTTTATACAATGATAAAGTAAAAGATCAGAAAATTACATCTAAGTGTAGAAAAACAAACCGCATTGACTTAGGGGTACGAAATTTCATGGAACAATGAGCCACAATAAGACAAACCAGCCATCTATCTGGTCATCAACTTTTAAATTGATTATAAACAATTAAAAATCGGGGAGCGTGGTTTTGCCCCGTGCGGGTTTTCCCCCACCTACCCTATATAAAATCTAAGCACTATGCTAAAATTTAGTAATATAAAGTAATTTTTGGGGTGAATGTATTTTAATATTAAAATAATCAGAAATGTGAATGTTAAAATGCATACACTAAAAGTAAAAAAATAATTTTTCGATGTAAATGAGTCTTGTAATTTTTTAAAAATAAATTTTTTTCCACATTTAAAAAAATGTGTATTTAATATACAGGGTGTTCGGAAACACCGTGGACAAACTTTGAGGGGTGGTAGAGGGGACAAGCATATTTCGAATGGGAATGGGGGTCGCAGATGCACCGAGAGCAAGAACCCCTAATGTAGTCCGAGGGCCTTTCAAAAGGCGGTTTTCCTAAGGCCTGTTTTACGAAACAAAACATAATAGAATGAAAAAAAATATTGCATTAGGAACATCAGTATCCATACTACTTTCACCATAAGTTTGAACAAAATTGGACCACTTGTGAGTTATAAAACTGTGGGGTGAGTTATAAAACTTGCAATATTTGTTCCCGTAGTGTAATGGCATTTTTTTGAAACCAACTTCCATAAAAAAATACCATTACACTACGGGAACAAATATTGCAAGTTTTATAACTCACCCCACGGGTTAACAAGTGGTACAATTTTGTTCAAACTTATGGTGGAAGTAGTATGGATACTGCTGTACCTCATGGAATAATTTTTTTCATTCCATTATGTTTTGTTTCGTAAAACGGGCCTTAGGAAAACCGCCTTTTGTAACAACCTTGCACCACATTAGGGGTTCTGGCTCTTTAACGGTGCATCTGCGATCCCCTATTCCTATTCGAAATATGCTTGTCTACGTCCCCTCTACCACCCCTTAAAGTTTGTCCACGGTGTTTCCGAACACCCTGTATGTACTTTCCTATTTTTTAAAAATATTGATATTTCAAGTCTTCATTAAGTATTAAAATACAGGGTGATTCAGAAATAATCATCAATAATTGGGGGGGAGGTAGAGGGGCCCTAGACAAGCATATTTCGCATAGGGATGGTGGGGCGCAGCCTTACCGTTAAAGAGCTAGGACCTAATGTAGTGCGAGCGCGTTTCAAAAGGCCGTTTTTGGAAAGCCCGTGTGACGAAACAAAACATAATAAAATGAAAAACATTATTGCATGAGGTACAAGAGTATCCGTACTACTAAAATCCTCAATGTGATAGAAATTGGACCACTTGCTAAACCGTGGGGTGAGTTTTAAAGCGTGCAATATTAATCTCTTAGTGAAACAATGGAGTTCCCTTAATGGTATTTAGAAAAATGATGATCGGGGAAGGAATTTTCAATGATCAAACAGTTTCAATGATAAATGTTACGATCAACAATGATAAATGTTACGATTACGATAAATGTTACGATGATCATTTCTGAATCACCCTGTATACAGGGTGATTCAGAAATAATCATCAACAATTGGGGGGGAGGTAGAGGGGCCCTAGACAAGCATATTTCGTATAGGGATGGTGGGGCGCAGCCTTACAGTTAAAGAGCTAGGACCTAATGTAGTGCGAGCGCGTTTCAAAAGGTCGTTTTTAGAAGGCCCGTGTGACGAAACAAAACATAATAAAATGAAAAAATCTATTGCATGAGGTAAGGAAGTATCCCTACTACTTACACCATGAATTCGATAGAATTTGAACCACTTTCTAAACCGTGGAGTGAGTTTCAAAAGTGCAATATTAATCTTTTTGTCAAAAAATGGAGTTCCCTTAATGGTATTTAGAAAAATGATGATCGGGTAAGGAATTAAGGGAACTCCATTGTTTGACTAAGAGATTAATATTGCACGTTTTTAAACTCACCCCACGGTTCAGCAAGTGGTCCAATTTATATCAAATTGAGAATTTAAGTAGTACGGATACTCCTGGACCTCATGCAATAATGTTTTTTATTTTATTATGTTTTGTTTCGTCACACGGGCCTTCTAAAAACGGCCTTTTGAAAAGCGCTCGCACTACATTAGGTCCTAGCTCTTTAACTGTAAGGCTGCGCCCCACCATCCCTATTCGAAATATGCTTGTCTAGGGCCCCTCTACCTCCCCCCAAATTATTGATGATTATTTCTGAATCACCCTGTATACAGGGTGTTTCAAAAGTCCGATTCGTGACCTTTATTTGGAACCAACAGGTCCTAAGGTCACGGAAGTAAGGTCTATCTCTAGGTAAGTGACCCTGAAGAATCCATTGAGATGACATAAAGCGCCCCTAGCGGCGAAATTAAAAAGTTAAAAAAAAATTCATTTAAAACTAAAGGAGGTAGAGCAAAAACCTCAATGAGAGTATGGTTGCCAACGACATGAAGAACTCACTGAAAAAAAAATTCATGAAAATATCTTGGATATTCGCTGAGATATTAGCATGTGAAAATAGCACTTTTTCAGGGGTCAAAAAAGAAAAAGTTCGCAAATTTGCGAATTTTTTTTGATTTTTTGATTAAATTTTGTGTTCTTTCAACTAAAAAAACATAAAACTACACAATAACACTGAAAAATTTGCAAATATGCAAACTTTTTCTTTTTTGACCCCTGAAAAAGTGCTATTTTCACATGCTAATATCTCAGCGAATATTCAAGATATTTTGATCAAACTTTTTTCAGTGAGTTCTTGACGTTGGCAACAATACTCATACTGAGGTTTTTGCTCTATTTACTTTAGTTTTTAAATTAATGTTTTTAACTTTTTAATTTCGCCACTAGGGGCGCTGTAAGTCCTCTCAATGAATTTTACAGGGTCACTTACCTAGGGGTAGACCTTACTTCCGTGACCCTAGGACACGTTGGTTCCAAATAAAAGCCGCGAAACGGACTTTTGAAACACCCTGTATACTAACATGTTGAAAAAGTTTTTATAAGTTTTTCTTTGAAAGTTTAATATTGGAAAACACTGGAACGTTAAATACATGCAATTAAGTTAAGGTATGATGTAATAAAATTAATTTAATTCGAGAGTTTAAAATAAATCTAGAATTGTATTTTAAAATAGTTCTCTTTTTTGTGAATTCTACTTTTCATCGATATCGTTTAACACTTTTCTTTCAGATTTAGAAATGAAAGCGATAAAGAAATTTTAGACACCCTTTTGAATAACAAAGGATATGATAAAAGAAGCCGACCTGGATGTAAGTGTTCACGTCATTAGTAACTACCAGAATAAAAATAGGTCGATTGTATTATTCCCCCCCGAGCACGGTTTCTTCTTTAAATATTCAAGATTCGATAGAGATATTTTCGGAAGACACTTTTTTTTCCTTAAGTACCTTGTTCATTAATTTGACATATGTTGATAGAATTCTCAGAGAAAGTTGAATTCTTACGATGGTTTGATAGGGCATGTATCATGTACATGATATTCCATTTTACAGTTAATTTTTTGAACAAGTTTTGACAACGTTAAATCAATTAGTTTAAATTCGAAATGGTAAATTTTCATTTGGGATAGAAATATTTATATTTCCTATTTAAATAGAAAATAAAAATTGTGTTTTTCTGTGATCCATATTTTTATAAGCTAGACACAAAAAAGAAAAGAACTAAGAATTAAGTACCGAAAACTAAATGAATGTTTATTAATTTAGAATATATCGTAAATTTCCTTTTGGAAGTTCAGTAAAATCTAATAATGCATGATTTACAAAAAAATATGTTTTCCATTGTTTCTTTCAATCGTAAAAAACAAGTCCAATGCTTAAAATAATAGAGCTATCTAAAAGAAAGTAGAACGTAAACCCTAACGTATAATTTCGAGCAATTGATGTCAACGGAAATCGATGAAACTTGTTTACGTTATTCCTTGAACAGCTTCGCATACTTAATTACAGAATTCGCTACCACTTGTGTGAAATGGTACTATTATGAAACAAATACCGCTTTAAGATGTTTGTATTATTTGTTGTTTTCTCAAAGGTTTCATTAATTCTCCAAACATACCAAAACCATTTATCTCAGTCATGATAGACTTGAGGTTCCTACGTTAATGATTATGATTTGCCTACTTAAGTAGTTGATCTTTTAGGATAATAAACAAATGGTATCCTTTTAATGGTTTTCTTTTCGTATATTGATGGAAATAGTTGGATGCATATTGTTATTGTTATTTTTTACGCAATGTAATTTTGTAAATGGTATGGAGCTTTTACTCGTGAGAAATTTACCCATATTGTTGGAAAAGATCTCCATGTTTAACTTATATTCAGGAAAATCCCAGTTCTTCTTAATTTCTGTATCTATTCTTTCATTTCGATTTGGAAAAGTGAAACGGTTTCTAACGATTTGATATGACTAAACACGCGATGCATTTTTCTAAATTAGTATTATATATTAAATAACTTTTTTTGAAAATATTTAAGCATAACCACACTCCATTCAAGCAAGTTTTGATATAATGTTGCATAAATTTAAAATATTTCACCATTCAGGAAATAACTTGATTTCTATGCATATCTTTCCAAGAAATAACTAAAACATTTTTACATTCGTCTCCTTATGTTCCACTTAGTTACTTGATTAGAATAAAAATTTTAATTTAAGTTCTCTCATCACAGATACAATTTTAAATATCAAAATGTAATTAATGTGAAGGTAGCAAGTACAGAAGTAAAGAACAGAATTAATGTTGAAAAGTTTGATTATTTTTTAAAAAATAAATTGTATCCAATATGAGCTGATACATTTTTCTTTAATCTCTTAGTTTTTAAGTTTAAGGTATAAAAGGTTTTATTGATTAGCAAAAGACCCGAACAGTTAAAACCTTTGACAATATTTCGAGATAGTATATTGAAAAACTTGCTTAAAAACCTTCAAATTTTTCATTCTAACAATGAAAAGAAAATACATATCTTCCACATCACTTAACTTTCTCTACCACTTCCGTTTTTCCTGACATAAATGAAAAACTTTTATCCTTTTAATCACTGCCAAATTTCCTGGTAACAAAGGTGTTTTGGACTCCACCCATCTTTTCGTTGTGACCAGAAACTCAGAAGGTATTATTACTTAACCTAGTTTATTGATTGAAAGTTCTGCTCTTTTCAAAAATCCTTAAGAGGAAAATTTTTATCTTAAGTAAAGCTTAAAAGAGAGAGGGAATTTCAATTTTTTTAAAGTGTAGCGAAATGAAGTTAAGTAAAATTAATACACAAACCTATATTTTATAAATGTATAGGGGGTTTAGTTGCACAAACCTATATTTTTGATTCAAACGACAATTTTTAATTTTTACGAAAAAAAAATATCATTTTTACAGACATAATAAGTTTCCGCCTTCTTTTTAGAGAAATCAAAAATATTCTAATAGTTTAATGATTAATATTGTTGAGAATTGTTTTAATATTACTATGGTGAAAAGAGAGTGAACGAAAGAGAATAGAGGTGTCCAATCTATAGCTTTGCGGTCATAAGTGGATCTACATGTTTTTTTAAGTTGTTCTTAATGACTCAAATATCATTTAAGTATGTGTGATAACTATTTATAAAAATTTATCCCCATAAAATCAAACTGATATTATTAAGTGTTTTATAAGTGTACTATGTTTAGGGGGAGATCCGTGTACCTAGGGCCACCCTACTTTTTAAAAAAAATATTTAATTTTAAGTATTCTTTCTCAGCTGGGTGAATGGGAACTCAAATTGTCATGTTATGAGTCATTTTTAAATCTTTCAGGAGAATGCTGTGACTAGTTTTTGGAAAAAAAGTTTTTTCATTGGTGTTAAATTACTTTTTGAAGCTTAGCTCTTATATTATTTTTTCAAGGGTAAATAAAATAATTTTCTTCTTATTTTGTGCATATTTTCGTTTTTCAAGTTAGAAACAAAATGAGACATTGAAGAAGTTCCATCTCCACGTGGTTCTTTCAAAATAAGATATTTTGAACAAAACTACATACATTGTACCTAGGGCCACATGCTTTCTTTGTACCTAGGGCCGGCTCTAAGTACAACCACAATCATATTCTGTGTGATTTAATGCCACAAATGAATGATCTGTTAATTTTATTTTCATGTTTTAATTCTATTGAAATGTAAGAGAAAGGGATACAGGGTGAAATCGTGCAGAAAACTTTGATAGGAATCATCAGAACGAACTTTTCAAGACAAACAAGCATTAGTATAGAAAAGGGGATCCCTCTATTTTTATTGAACGGGTTTTGATAGAAAGACAAATCCGAGTGCACAGACTTAGGAAAAGGAATTTCAGAGAAGGATCTAAAAATAGTATTACAGAGTTCGCGCGTTAAACAGGTTAAAAACTTTTTATTTCTCTTTCCATCATAAGCTTTTATATTAGAGATACTTAAAAATTAGGGATTTAGTTGATTTTTGTTCCAAGAAGTCTACATTTGTGCTGATTAACAGAATTGCTAGCATTTCAATCGGTTTTGGGTAATAAATTGCTGATGTATGCAACTTGTATTTGGCATAAATTTTTCACTCTATAAAGTCGAATAAATTTTAAATTTAGTGATTTTTTCATAAAAAGTACTGTAAATAAATATTTTATTTCAAAATTTAAGTGTGTATCTTTCTCTTTACTTATATTTTTAGAGTGATGTTAAACTGTTATGGAGTGGCCTTACACACGGTTCAGCGCCAATCTAGCTTAAGTCGAGCATGTAATTTATGCTCGACTTAAGCTAGATTGGCCCTTAAACTAGTTTAACTTTTTATTTGTGAACCGGGTATTAGGTACAAAAGCTACCGGCCATAGGTACAATAACAAATTATACCTAGGGCCATTTCTGAAAATTTAAAAAACGCTTTCTGCTTCAATATATTTCTTATATAATGAGCATTGAATATTCAAAATGATAAGTAAAAAGTGTGAGGATGTGTGCATATCAGTTTCATAACTTAAAACAAGTTTTAATGCTTAGTTTGGGGGATTTGAAAACAGGGGGCCCTAGGTACACGGATCTCCCCTACTATTAAGCTATTAAGTGTACTATGTATTTCGAAAACAGGTAAGGTATTTTCTTTTTAGCTCTAACGAATATACAAGTACAAGTCCTCCTTCATTCCTTATCATCACCAGATGAATCTAGTTTAGTAAGTATTTTAATTCTTTTATTCAAAAATTTTTGAAGTAATACGAAGGCATTAAACAGCACTATGTAGCTAAAAAAACTTTATAATTGAAGCAGAAATATTTAGTTGTATTTTTAAAACTTGAATTATAGGTTTGAAATGAATGTATCTTTGTTTTATATCGGAAAATTAAATCTACCAACTTATAGCTTTTCGCATATAGTAAATAAAAAATACAATCCTACACGTAGGAATACAAAAATTTTAAAAGATAAAAACATTTTTATATATAGGTTTGGTTATAATTATAGGTTTGAAATGAATGTATCTTTGTTTTATATCGGAAAATTAAATCTACTAACTTATAACTTTTCGCATATAAATAAAAAATACAATCCTACACGTAGGAATACAAAAATTTTATAACATAAAAACATTTTTATACAGTTATAAAATTTTTATATCACAAAAATGTGGATGTTTTTAGAGACACATCCTCTCCCGTCATCCCTTGATACTTTTGAAAATTTCTTGGGATGTAATTAGATACTAATAAATATTGTTACATTTGATATTTAGAAGTTCTCACTAGAATTAATTTAATTTGAATTTATTTCCTTGGACCTCTACGTCAAAAATATATTCTTTGTGAAATTTCATTGGAATAAGATTTCCCTTATAATAAGTTCTAATAATGCTTGATTTAAGGTAAAAGAATCCTGTTTTATTATGAAATTAAGCAATAAAATTTTTTTTTCAGAAAAAAATTGAGAAATTTACGACGTTATATGTAGTTATTTAACGATGGGAAGAAACTCCTTCAGATATTCTCCAAACAATCTAATTTTCAGATTATTTGAATTCTTTTACTTTTCTTTAAAAACATCATAAAAGATCTCCCTTATCAGTTTGCATGCAAAATTTACGATACTTTGAACTTTAAAGTAACGAATGAAAAAAATGTGTACACATCTTCATATTCTCCCTCATAGTAACCTTATGGAATAAATTCCACGAATTCCTTTTGAAATGAATGACGTATTAACTAAATAGATATTATTTGCTGCAGAACTATGAGGTGGAATTCTTGTTGTATCGTACGTGGAAGGACGATCGTTTAAAGTACGATGACGGAGGAAGACACAAACATTTGAACGGTATGAGCCACGTTGATGACATATGGCTCCCAAATACATACATAGTGAAGCATGGCAGCCTAAAAGATCCGTTAGTAGATATGAGTCTGAGGATATACCAAAATGGAACAATAGTTCACATTATAAGGTAAGATATCCTCCTTGATCTACTAAAATGCATCTTATCTAGAAAGAATAGATAGGATCGAAAAAAGCTGAACCCAGATTGGATATTTTATGCAGCTGAATATTCGATTTTACCTGTTTGTTTACTAGAGGATTCGAGGCTTGTATTTGTGCCTTTGATAAACTTCACAATTTGGTATGTTAGGCAGGCATCTGTTCAACGACTAAAGGGAATCTATAAAAGATATTTTTCTTTTTAGGAGTAAAGATGAGAGTTGAGATAAACGATATATGGGATTAATGTTGGCGTAGATGCTATGTGATGTAAAGTTTTTTTAGTCAGAAGCACTTAAAAATAACACAAATTAAGTTTGAAATTTTCTGTGTAGAGAAATTTTAAAATGGTTATTGGAAAAAAGATATTTTTGGAGATATAAATACAAAATATCAAGGAAAAAAGAAATATAGACAAAATAATTACGGTTTTGTGTTTTTTAAAACGTGCAACTGAATTTTTCTCACAGCCCCAATTAAAAGCAAAAATAACGGAGCATCATCTGTTTCAAAAAATATGAAATGTATAAAATTTCTACTCCACACGGAACTTAAATCTGCTCTGACCCAATAAGGGTATTGAAACACCCTTAAATCTAGAAAAATAGTTGTTTGGAAATAGTATTAACATTTCAGGATTGATAATAGGTATGTTTTTATTTCATAATTTGAATTTTTACTCGTATAATTATTTCCCATTTATTCAAGTGTTAAAACCAGGAATTCGTGTGATGTGAAAAGAGATGAATTTTGTGTAGTATGGATTTTGTTAGAGATTTTAAGAAAAATCATTAAGGAGCTCAACATGTGTATTTTTTATACAATAATTATACAAACTTGAGTTTTCGAAGGAGAGAAAGTTTTACTATTGAATGAATTTTTACAGGAGAGCCATTTCAATCAACTGTCAGGGGAACTTAAAAATATTCCCTTTTGATAATCCCAAGTGCCCTTTTGCAATAGAGAGTGGTAAGGAATAATTATTTTTTACTCTTTTACTTTTTAAACCACAAAAAGAAATCCTGTAACTCCTATCATTCTTCTCGTTTATAAGTTTGATATCATTTCGGGTAAAATTATTTAATTTCGAACAGTCTAGCTAGATGACCAAGAGGAACATAAGGATTTCATAACTTAATTAACTAATTAATTTTTCTTGTTTTGAAAAAGAATTTCTGTGGTTTTTCTAGATATTGAACCAAATGAAAAATATTTTTTTAGATTTTCTCATGAGATAAACTTTTATGAGCGGTGGAAAATTAATATTTTCTTAGAAGCTTACTGTTGAAAGTTCATGTTTTAAAAACAATATATACTCGTATCTATCAATAGTTGTTCAAATTTACTTCCCACAATTACCAACTGGACACTAAGTTCGTCTAAAATAAATAGCAGAAATTTCGCAATTATTTTCATGGCCGGATATTGCCACTCTTTATTTTGTGGTGTTTGAGAGGTTTTCTAGGAAAGTATCAATTAACTGATACTATATTTCCTTTGACGCGTTTTTGGAGAAAACCATAAAAACCCCTGAATGACAAGTAATGAGTATTAAAATTTAATTTTTTAGAAATCAATGATCTAATAACCAATTTTTTACATTTTCAGTTGCATTAGAAGATGACGAGTTGACTTTAGAATGGGTTAATTCATCAGCATTAAAAGTTGCAACATCTATACAATCGTTTAATGCCTACCTAATACATTACAACACTGGAAAATGTGGGAAGATATTTACTTGGCGAGGTAAACATCACATTGTTTTATTAGAAATTCAATTCAATTCAATTTTATTTGATCACATACACTATTTACAAATGAAGCTATTTACACTTTGGGGATTTAAAAATCCCATTTAAGTGAAAAAAAATATTTGTATATACATATGGAAAGGAAAAACAAAATTTAGGATAATACAAGAAATAAAATAAGAATTATAGATTGGCAAAGGTGTCAGTTGCACATAATTAAACACCCAAAATAACTAAAAAGAAATACCTGGAAAGTCATAAGAACATCTACAATATAAAAAAAAGAATATTTGTACAAGACAGCACAAGGAAATATTAAAAAGCAGGTACATTTTCAGAAGTAAATAAAAATTGCTTTAAAATTTTTTTAAAAATAGTAACCCTGGGTGCTGTTTGAATATCTGAGGGTAAACTATTAAAATATTTAGGTGCTAGGTAAAAAAAACATTTATGAAAAATTTGTTTATTGGATTTGGGAATATTATAAATAATACAAGGTCGTCTGGGATTAACAAAAGTTTTCATTGAGCATAAAGTCGGATTTTGAAACAAATTGTAACAATTTTTGTAAAAGATTAAATGTTTAAGGGGAAGAATATCTAGATTTTTATAGGAGAAAAATGTGATGCTATGATTAGTGGAATGTAAAATTATTTTAAAAAATTTTTTCTGAAGGTTTTCAATTATTTGTATAGTAGTTATATAATCACCCCCCCAAATTGATAAACCATAATATATCCTGGGATGAACCCAAGCATAATAAAGTTTTTTTAGAAATTTCGAATCAATTCAGTAGGAAAATCCCCAATTTCACTGTGGGAGCTGTGGTCTTAAAAATATTTGAATCTCAACAAGTTTTTTTTTCAATTTTTTAAAGTTTAATTTTTGTTTATCATGTATAGGAAAAAAAACGACTTAGTTGCGATTTCTGGCGAACCACTTGGGTCAGGAAGACAAATGAGGTGTCATTTTTCACTGTTTAAAGTATTTTTTTACTAAGAAAATTTTTGAGTCCTTAGGGGGTCGTCTTCATATTAAACGAAACACTAACTTTTTTCCAATGGAGACCCCCAATTATTATTAGTTTTTCTGAAAGGCCATCCCCCCAAACCCTTAAATACCAAGTTTCATCCAGATTGATTAAAAAAAATTTATTTTCAAAAATAAACTTAAAATTTTTTTTAAATCGTGAAATTTTTTATGGTAATAGATTCTTTTAGTAATTTTATGTAGGAAACCAAAATTTCAATCGATTTTATCTAATAGTTTTTGATAAAAACGAACCAGAAAGAGCATTTGCGGTATGAATTCGGCAACGGTATACGGCCCCTTAAGATATTAGTTCGTTTTTATCAAAAACTATTGGATAAAATCGATTGAAATTTTGGTTTCCTACATAAAATTACTACAAGAATCGATTACCATAAAAATATTTCACGATTTAAAAAAAATTTAGAGTTTATTTTTGAAAAATAATTTTTTTAAATCAATCTGGATGAAACTGGGTATTTAAGGGTTTTGAGGGATGGCCTTTCAGAAAAATAGCTTAAGAATTTCGGTAAGTTTTGGGGGATACTACAGCCTCAAAGTAGCCCTGGATTTACCTATGAGAAAATTAAGTAATTACTCTAATTTTGGATTGATAAGTCGAACTTTTGATAATTGGGTAAAAAATGAAAATTCTTTTCACAAACCGAGAGCTTAAAAAAGTTTCATGGAAGAGTATTTGTTGAGAGAGATTTAATCAATAATAATTTCCTTCCACATTGCTTGAATCATAGTGGAATTTTCGAGGCATTTAAAGTTTACGATAAACACTACTGTAAATAAATAAAAAATAGACTATTAAAACTTGAATTTTCTACAAAAGAATCCAGCTAATTTTCATAAATGCTGTTAATAGTTCATTAGTTGTGCCTATTCAATAAACAGTTATGAAGTCAATGATATAAAACAAGTGTTGAAGCAAAAAATAAATAGTTAGGGAAGAGTCAGACAAAACCGGGTAGGTGAAAAAAACAGAGATTTGGGCTTTATTCATTGATTTAGAGTGATGTCGCGAAAACTGCTAGTACTAATTCCAGGCCATCGACCTTAGAACACAGATAGACGGAACATGCGCGCGCATCCCCATAGCGGTGAGCCAGTGCTTGTGTTGAAACATCTCCCATCCCAAAGTCACGTGTAATAGGAGCTCTGGGAACGGGATTCGTGGGTTCGATTCTGGCCAGCTGGCTTTATCACGTGATCGGCGTCACGTGATTGAAATGCTCCAATATCTATACCTACTAGGTCACGTGGAATGGGGAAAACGGCGGAACATGTTTCAACGCATGCCAAGCCCGCTTGCTCCGTCTATCAATTCCAAGGTCTATGTTCCAGGCATGTATCATGACAACTTCCAGTGAGCAGAAGTTTATAAACCAACCCATTTTGCAAAGGAAATCCTTTTTAAGTTTCATGAGAAAAACTTATACCATTTTAGCGTCTGCAATATTAAGACACCAATCTTAAATACCTAACGAATTACTCTCAGTAAGTACAGCTTATGATACCTGATTATTTTTTTTTAAAAGTTAGAGCGTAAGAGTTGTTTTATTAACGCTAGAGTATACAATATCTTGTGAAGGGCACAATCAGACAAAACCGGGATGCGGGTAGTTGGATGAAGCTTGCATCTTTTGCTTATATGAACAATGAACATTCTAAATCTAAGGAGATTTGGATTAAGTGCTTTCACAGCAAAGGATGGACACATGAAATAATTAACAAGACCAAACTTTCATTTTTCGTAGTTACTAAGGTAAATGTGGGTATAGTGGACACTTTAAGGAAAATTTTTGCTTAAATTTTTAATAAATACCAGCCTATTTGCTTGGAAACTGTTATCATCCTATTTTTAGGTTAATTGGATCTTCTACTTTCGATTTTACCATTAAAAATTTTAATTAGACTGGGTAAAGTATTTTTAATTAATTTTTTAAAAGTACTCCAAATTGCATCTATAGTGGCCACATAGATGTAGCTGTTGTATCTATGGTGGACACCTCTTGCATCTATAGTGGACACCTCTCTTTTTCTGCTTATATGAGGGGTTTATGCATGAAATTGAGGGTTTTTTTGGTATAGTCGTTTAGTTCTATTTAAATCTTCCTTCCCAACGAAAAGTATTTTTGATCCAATCAAATTAACTTTATTTAAAAAAGACTTGATAGTTTTCAGCCCAAAACCTATGCTGTAGCTGATTTGAGAGGAATTTAGCATGTAATTCAATGTTTTAGAAACCTTGGTTCCCGAAACCAGAATGAAACCAAATTAATACAACACTCATTTTAAAGCACGTTCAACAGTTTATGAAGAAGAACTGATTCAAATTAAATATTAATTATAGTTCTATTAGAAGCCATTGCAGTGACTACTATTGGAAAATCTAAGATAATGTAAGTGTAAACTCACAACTCTCAAACGTCACCTCCAACCGTGGACCGGTTTCGTCCTTGTTAGGACTCATCAGCACGGTATAGGAAGGTAACGCAAGAGAGTGGAGGGCAAGTACAAGTCTAGCCGACTATAACTGAAAAAGTGGTGACAATTGATTAGTCCTCCACTCATCTGCTGAAATGACATGGCATTCCTAGAACAGATTTAATTCTAGTAAGGTAAGGTAAATGAAAGGAGTATTACACCAATTATTGCTGGTTAAGCGGACAATAAGTGTAAACTCACAACTGTCACCTCCAACCGTGGACCGGTTTCGTCCTTATTAGGACTCATCAGCACGGTATAGGAAGGTAACGCAAGAGAGTGGAGGGCAAGTACTAGTCTAGCCGACTATAACTGAAAAAGTGGTGACAATTGATTAGTCCTCCACTCATCTGCTGAAATGTCATGGAAAGGACTAATCAATTGTCACCATTTTTTCAGTTATAGTCGGCTAGACTAGTACTTGCCCTCCACTCTCTTGCGTTACCTTCCTATACCGTGCTTATGAGTCCTAACAAGGACGAAACCGGTCCACGGTTGGAGGTGACAGTTGTGAGTTTACACTTATTGTCTGCTTAACCAGCAATAATTGGTGAAATACTCCTTTCATTTACCTTGCCTTACTGGAACTAAATCTGTTCTAGGAATGCCATGTCATTTCAGCAGATGAGTGGAGGACTAATCAATTGTCACCACTTTTTCAGTTATAGTCGGCTAGACTAGTACTTGCCCTCCACTCTCTTGCGTTACCTTCCTATACCGTGCTGATGAGTCCTAACAAGGACGAAACCGGTCCACGGTTGGAGGTGACGTTTGAGAGTTGTGAGTTTACACTTATTGTCCGCTTAACCAGCAATAATTGGTGAAATACTCCTTTCATCTAAGATAATGTGTTGGTAAAGTGCCACCCCCATAAATCCTCGTAAAGTCAAAATTTTCAAAAAAAATTTATTCATTATCATTTTATACACTCTTCTTTATCTTAATATAAATTTAAAAGTCAATCAAACGGTATAATAAATGCAAAAAAATCATTTCCGACATACCCGTTTCCTAACGCGATTCAATAAGCCAAATCAACTTTCAGTCACTCGGCCGATGTTGTTATTTTCAAATATTTAAATATCCTTCCCATGCTGATCTGTGGTATCGGTGGTAATTTACCAGCTTACCTGATTGTACAATCTACTATGCCTATGAATTTTGACGCTGTTTGTTGCTTTTAACTCGTTTTATTTAAAAATTAATAAGCTATGTGGCCACTATTGGTACAGTGTCCACTATACCCACATTTACCTTATGTGATTTTAATTATTTTATCCAGTTCGCGCGGGATTTTTCACTCATCTAAAATATGTGCTTTTATGACCTATATTGCTATCACTTAAGATTAATTTATTATTTTTTTCTTCACAAGGAACCTATCATTTTAGCATCAATTTTGACTGTTTTAATCACTCATAAAGTGAATATTAAAAAACCCATTTTTTTTTTAAATTGTTCCGAATTTTTTTTTATTTATTTATTTAATTATTATTTTTTTAAACAAAGTTTTAAACAAAGTTTAATTTATTATTTGGGTCCCGGTATTGTCTGACTTTCCCCTGTATTACGAAAAATAATAAAAGGAATTAAACTGTAGAAATTTTTTATAAAATTTCATTCCAGGATTCTCTCTGAAATCAGGTACTTCACTTATTACTATTTAACCTAAGTTTAAAATGATGGTTATAATTATTTAAACAGAATAAAAATGCAATAGTAACTCGTATATTTTCTTTCAATAGGGAAGTTCAGCTGTCTTCACGTTTTGCTGATTTTCACTCGAGACAAAAACTATTATTTCAGTTCTGTATTTGTGCCTGGTATGATTTTGGTGACAAGCGCTTTCATTAGTTTTTGGTTGGACAAAAACGTTGTTCCTGCAAGAGTCATGATAGGAGTGACAACAATGCTCAGTTTTTGTACTACTACGAATAACTTCAGGGCTTCTCTTCCCGTTGTCTCCAATCTAACTGCCATGAACTTGTGGGATGGTGTTTGTATGTTTTTCATTTACGTTTCCCTTCTGGAGTTTGTAGTAGTGAATTATCTTTACAGAAAGATACCAAAAGAAGAATCAACTCAACCTTTGAGTATTCTCTGCAGTAAATGCAAAAAAGTAAGTAAAGGAAGGATGCATTTACGAGCACCATCAAAAGTAAACGTTTCGTATTCCTACCATTTATCCTTTTAAAATTTTATTGCCCCCTTTTTACAATAAAATTGATGCAATTAATTATAATCGTAAGATTTATTTTTAAGTACTGTACTCGTGACTATTCATTGAAATTCTTTAAACCTATTAAGAAACATTATATCGCTTAAGTAACGCAGTATGAAAAAACTCAACTATTGGTCTTTTTGATTTATGCATCTATAGAAAGTATATCCTATCAAAGTTTGAGGATATTACACTTCCTAGAATCGCTGATATAGTTTTGTTATCGCTTTATGCATAGAAATTCAAGTTAAAGATAATTGTTTTTTATCTTCTCTTGAAATAATGATGAAATTGAGTTTTGTCTTATGATATTACAAGAACAACACGTAAAACTAATCGACAAATAATATTTTGTTCTAGCGGGTTTACGTAACTTTGGAAAACCATTCGTCTAGGAACCCATGGATATTGGATAACTAACTGAAATCTACATTGAGTTATAGGAATAACTAACAAAATCCTAGAACAATAAAAAATTTAAAAACTATCTATTTTCAATAATAAATTTACGGCATGATTATCATTCAGTTTTTAACCAGTAAGGTAATGTCAAACAGAAATAAAACTTAAGGAAAACTTTTTAAGTCATATAACCTTAATCCCGTTAAAAAAGGTAGAAACACTTATTTTTTTGATAATAAATGTAGATTCACTCAATTTTTTGCTGTTGTTTATAATGCATTCACAGGGAACGTTCATATCATAAAACATAACAAACTAACAAGCCAGAAAGAAAAAAAATTGTATTGATTAAAAAAACCTTAACCGTACCACTAACTGGGATTTAACTCGAAAGTATCTACGTTTGAAACATTTTATTCTATCTTTCAAAAAGCTGCTTAATTTGCCTTTCGGAAATTCATACAGAAATTGATTCTTAAATTTTAGTGAATTGTATTCTCAAATAATACTAATCGAGCGAGCAACAAATAGAGAATACAAAATCATGGAGTGCATAGTTTCGAGGTCGGCGGTACTTTGCGTGACTCAATTTATCTCACGATTTACTGAAAAGAAACAATTAGCACAATGAAGAGATAGTGATTGTGGTGGTACGAGAACGTTTCATTTTTTAGTTCATTGCACAAAATGGTTTAGAATTTAAACCTTTACCTCCCTGGAAACTGGAACTTTGTTTACAATTCCCGATTTCAGAAAAACTATGGGAATGGGAAACAGAAAAAAATATATTTTGAAACGTTTTAAATTTTCTCTCTGCCTCAGATCAAGGTTTTAATGAAGGGTCAAGAACATTATATGAATTAATCGCTTGCATAATTCATTAAGTTTATTTAATATTTAAATTTATAGTTATAACATACATAGAATAATCATGTGCAATCACATTTTGAAATTTGTAGACAAAAATTTGATACAATATTTCTTTATATTGCATCAGCTAAGAAGGATTTATTTTTTAATTCTTTCGTACTAATACTTACTGCAGTAGCAGTATTGTAGTCATAATACATTGAAACAATGAAAAATGATATTACAATCAGTATTGTTCTCATAGTTTTTCATTCCAAAATTCAACCTGTATAGTATAAAACAAAACCCTTTAAAATTTACATGAAAATAGGAACTTTTACTGGAAATGTATTAAATAAAATTGTTATTCTTACATTCTAAAAGTTTTCAAGTAATCATTTTTATGAAGGTTTATTCTTACTGCAATTAAGTAGTACTCAATTATTTGGCTTAGTAATTTATGCCCGAGATTTACATCCTTGTTTTTCCCTTGCCCCTAAAGATAGCTCCAAACGACGAAGAAGAGAAAGAAAAGGAAAGTGATAAGTCAAGGTTCGCTTGGATTCGAGCCCCAGACCTCAAAGTTTCCCATCTCTCTTCAAAAGAACTCTCTTTTAAGATAGAAAATATTGCAAAAGTTGTATTCCCCACTCTTTTTGCAATTTTCGTCTTAACCTATTTTATTGTATTTGCTGGTGTAATGCCTCATAATGCTGAAAATTGGGAAATTCAACCGTCTGATGATTGGAAAACGTTTTGAGCTATCTCTTATTGCAAAACAGGCTTTCTTCTTCAAACAGTATTTTATAGGAAATAAGATCGAAACAGCATATATCGAACTATTTCGATCTGCAGAAAGTTTCAATGTTTGTTTTTCATTGGACCTTTTCCCTCAGTACAGCTAAAAGTAACGAGTACATTTTCTCTTTTGAAAAAAATTTATTCATGAACCTCTAAGTCTAATAGGCTGAACTTCTAATGTTTCTGAAAATTCAAAGTTAACATATCTAATTGAAGTAAAAAAATGACTCGCTATCATAAATTTCACATCTGCAGTCAATTTATTTTTGCTTTTAAATTTATATTTCATGTATTATTTGAAATACAAATTAAGAAGCTCTAATAATTTCTTAACTTTCTTAAGGTATACTATACCTTCTTGTTCGCTTCAAACGCCATACCATAGGTATTTCACACAAATAAATGCTAAAAACTTTTATCTTTAATTAGTTCAATTAAAACAATATTCTTTTTCAAAGTGTAGGTATATATAAATTATGGAAAAGTTAATTGTTCTTATAAGATTAAAAATTTTAAAATCTTCTAATGATACCAACAGAAGAAGGTTAGGTATTTATCTAAATAGGATAAATCACAAAAGAATTTAACTTCCATCACATAACTTTTCAAGAGTATTACAAATTAAATCTCGCTCAATTTAAATTAACTATTTAACTTATTAAATCATTTTGATAAATGCATAACTAACTCAAATTTATTAAATTAAGTTTGCAAAATCTAAAAACTAGAAATTAGTTTTAATTGGGAAAATGTTACAGACCTGAGTTTTATTACCTTTAAACTTACTTACAGTTTTTTTCTTAATTTTAATAAAAATTCTACTAACTTGAACAATTAGGTATAGTTTGGAGCCCTTGTTGGGGCAAAGTATTCATATCTTACATATTTCTAATATTATAAATTATTCGTC
Organism: Tetragnatha versicolor; assembly: GCA_024610705.1. Classification (NCBI taxonomy): domain Eukaryota; kingdom Metazoa; phylum Arthropoda; class Arachnida; order Araneae; family Tetragnathidae; genus Tetragnatha; species Tetragnatha versicolor. The sequence goes on along the minus strand of JANDEH010000010.1, from coordinate 54,992,773 downwards.
CCAATGGAAAAATGGCTTTTCAATTAGCTTAAAATAATTTTATTAAGTTAAAAGACTATGGCTCTATACGTTATATTCTAATACTATAAAAGTGTTAGAGTAAATAGTACAATTTTAAACAAGTACGCGACTTATGAAAAATCTACATTATAGTGACTCTATTTATTTGTTAATAAAGTGTGTTGTTATGCATTGTAATTATTCATATCTTTTAATAAAACTGTTTTGAAAAGTATGTGTCGCTTAAAAGTACATATTTTCTTTTGTTGGAATAGAAATATTTCAATTTTTCATGTGTAATTTATGGAAAAACTTTTATAAGAAAGGTTTGTAAATATAGAAACTGCTGAAACTCGCAAATCAGACAGTTGAAACGGAGATAAAAATTTAAAATTTTTAGATATTGAGGAGATAATCCTTCAATTTTTTGAGGTAGGGTAGGTGGGGGTAAAAACCCGCACGAGGCAAAACCACGCACCGCGATTTTTAACGCGCGCGAAAACCAGGTGGTTGGTTTGTCTTACTGTGACCTATTGTTCTGCAAAAGTTCGTACCCCTAAGTCACTCATGAGGTTAAAAAATGCTGTAAGTTTGTTTTTCATCATTTTGATGTAATTTTTCTGATCTTTTACTTAAAAATTACATAAAATAGGGCTTGAGGAGAAATACAAATAAATAGCCCAATGATAAGATAGCAATTCAACTTCAGTTTCATTTTGAAAGAATTGCCTCAACATGTCTTTTAAAATAATAAGGCTTGTTTTTCAAAATAAAGTAAAACGGGGCAAATCCACGCAGGTGTTTTGGGGCAAATCTACGCAGTTTAAAAAGCTCAGAAATTAGTCCCAAAAGGAAAATGGGACTGCTTGATCTCTAAAGAGGTTAATAAAGGTGTCCGAGATGCAAACCCTCTACCTGAAACCATCCTTTCTCCCTTTTGAAAGATATCTGGTCAATCTGAAATTAATTGCTACAACAGATTGACAATTTTCATTAAAACTGATCATATTTATATTTAATATTGTTGGTTGGCTTAGAAATATTAAAACAACATTAAGAGCATTATTTTTAGTGTTTTTATAATGAAAAAAATTCTGTTTATCACTGTTTATTTCATTTGGGCACCAAGATTTGCAAGTGCGGGTCTTTGCCCCATTTTGCGAGGCAAAGCCCCGCGAATTTTTTTTCTACTAAATTGTAAATTTCTCCTAAAATACCATCGATAAGAGTTTAAACATGGATTGGTTTTGTAGGTAGGATCTCAATCTAACATCTCAAATTGAAATTTCGGGATTATCTACCCCCTTTCGACGACAATGTTAAACATACTGAAAATTGCGTGGCTTTGCCCCCACCTACCCTACTTGTAAGACAATTGTAACTTAGACGGAACGGTGCGTGAGAAGATCAACTGAAACAATATCCATCAAATTTTCAATACTTTAGGAAAAAAAAAGAAATGTTTCAACGAGATAGACGTAGAATAACCTTCTTTGCTTACCTGTTCTTTTTACTTTCATAAAAGGTACAATTGAGAACGAATTTCTATTTGAAAATTTCTTATAACTGTGAAATTTCATGATTGGAAACTTGTAGGTTTAGTTTTGTGCCCTTGTTAGAGGCAAAGTATCATGCACACTAGGAAACTTGTTTTGATTATTTTGGAGGCTGTAAATAAAAAAAATAATAAATGGGATTTTTTTACTGTAAGGTTAATCGATTTTATCGTAATTTAAACGAAAATAGTATTTAAGTGCCCCCAATGCTAGACAAATTGTCAAGTTCCTTTTACAAATTAGCCTACATCAAATATTATAAAAGAAAAATAATTTTCGATCCAAATTTTCAAATTTATTAACAAAAATAATAGAAAATCATTGCAAAATACAAACAGGAAGGCATCACACAAAAGAACATAATAAAAATAAATAAAAAAAGAAAATTAAATTGCATGTGATTTCCCAATGGAGCCAAAAGTTCTTCCATGGGATCATAGATTATCATTGTTATAAAATACCATTACAAAAAAACTGGATACCTAAACAAATAAAAGGGGGCTGGGCTACCAATGATTAGATTTCTTTTTAAATTTAGAGCAATAGAGACACAGAAACGTGAAGTCACCTGACTGATTGAAATATTTCTGTTAAGTTAATAAGGAGAGAAATGCAAAGCTTTTGGAATAGACGGATATTTGATTTTGTTTGAATTTCACTTGGTAGTTTATCAAAAAAACACGACGGAGAGATATAGGAAATGCTTTTTATATATTTCTTTATAGGGGTAGGTATTTTATAGTAGCTTTGCTACTCGCGTGGATCATATGAGTTCATAGAGTTAACCATAACTCCCGTATATAATAAATTTTACAAATATATTTTTAAAGTAGTACATGGTTTACGATTAAGAAGGCAAGAAGGCTAATATTTTAAAAACTGTAAAAACCAAAACATTGGGATAATCTAGGACTTGTACTTTTAAAGTAATAACGGACTGCCTTACCACTGATTGTTCAAGACTAAAGATCCAGAAGTGAAAACCTCCCATAGAATATTTTGGTTCTTAAATGCACTAAACTGTTTACTAAAGAAGCAGAAAGAAAATGTAAGTGATTTGGGATCTATATATTGATGCTTAGTTTTTAATTTATTGAAATAAGGATCAAGGAAATTTTAAATTACTGTGTGTGTGTTAAGCATAATTAATGTAGTTTTGATAAAGCAAGGTCATTACATTTTGCATGAGAATTTTAATCTTTCTTTCTATAAAAAAATTATTTAAATGATTGTATAGTGAAATAATTAATCAATTACACTTAACTCATAAATGCAATAAAATGCAAAAATAATAACTATAAAATGAATCTTGGTTACTAATGAGGTAATTAATCTCCATAATATGTAAAAAATTGTGTAAAGAATTGAATTTTCCGCAATGAATGATATAAGAGTCGTAGCGTGAGCGTGGTTACCGTAGTAGCCGGAAGCGATAGGATAAGAATCGGATTGATAGGAATCAGCGTCGTGGATTCACGCAAATGAATATACCCCAATCACTATTACTCATCATTCCCGAAGATCCCGAAGCGCGTCAAAACAAAGAACGGGAAAAGCTTTCAAGGACTCTATGCGGAGTTCAGGAACACTTTTTGCAAACATTAGCTACGCTACAGCCTTGACACGCTGATTTTAACTCAAAAATAATATATCTTCTTTTATTAAAGTTATTGAAAAGACCTGACCGTGAAAAGAGAAATCACGCCAACATATTGAAGACCACTATTAGTTTAGTGCTTTATGTTTTTCAGTTGAGTGTATGGGTAGTAACAAGGTTTAACAGTCGCAATGTAGGAAAATGTAGGTAAAGTCAAATTTTTGTCTATATTACTTTTATTAAGGCAGCTATGTCAAAATACTGTATTTTTTCTAAATTAGTTTTTATTTTTATATTTTTTTGTGATTCTGGTTAATAGTAGTACAGCTACGTAAAATATAACTAAGACAGAATTGGTTTAGTACATAAATCAAATGAATGGTTTATGAAGAATTAACCATGGTGGTGTATATAATTCCATATCTGGAAGGGCTAAATGTATTTTAAAGGGAGAAAGTATATACCTTTCAATAAGCAAAAAACCCATACTGATGGTATAGAAGAGAACGGTTTTTAATAAGTTATTCTAACTAATTTTGGTTGTGTTACAATCTACTTTGCTATCTGAATTATCCAATATAACAAGATATGAAAAACCTTTTAAGAGATGGGCCACCATGGGTAAAGGAACAGCCCCATTGAATTTTAATTTTCTCTCTTAGATACCTTAAAAGCAACGATTTCTCTACTCGAAATAACATTTTTTCAATGTAGCTACTATCTTGAGTAAAACCATGAACGGGTGTATTAGAAAAAAGCCTTGTGAAGTTGGGCACCCGAGATTCAAATCTCCGTTTTTGGCATGAATTTTCGTTACTGTCTCCGTGGAGAGGGAGGAATGTAAACCATTGCATAAAGGAAAGGAGAATTTCACCATTTATTGCTGGTTAAGCGGACAATAGGTGTAATCTCACAACTCTCAAGCGTCACCTCCAACCGTGGACCGGTTTCGTCCTTGTTAGGACTCATCAGCACGGTATAGGATGGTAACGCAAGAGGTTGTTGTTACCATCCGATACCGTGCAAGGATGTTGCGTCCTATTGTTACCATTGTTGTTACCATCCTATACGCAAGATGGTTGCGTTACCATCCTATACCGTGCTGATGAGTCCTAACAAGGACGAAACCGGTCCACGGTTGGAGGTGACGCTTGAGAGTTGTGAGATTACACCTATTGCATAAAGGGTTGAGCGAGTGAACATGTGTGGGTAAGGCTCGTTCAGATTTATCACTTTTTGTGTTCATTTTTGAGGAATTATCTTAAGTGAAAAGTGTGAATTGGCCTTTCACTCTTTACTCCTTCACTTTTCCATGGAAACTAGCGATTCACAGGATTAAAGTGAAAGTGAAACAGTGTGAATGAGCCTTAACGGCACTTTACCTGCAGCTCCGTGGCTTGGGTCCAAGGTTCCCGTTCACAAAGTACAATAGGCTTCACATGGTTCCTCAAATATCCCCCATCAGCAAATAAAAAGTATCTTGATGTTTGTTGTGTACAAACACCTGAAGACAGAGTCAACCAAATAGATGTTTATGAAGAATTTCTCAAAAGTTGTATTTTACTTTACAGTTGTTTAGACGTGTAGTAAAACAAAAAATGTGATACAGACTAATTTAAAAATTATAGAGTTGCTTTTGCTTACATTTTTTAAAGTAGGCATCACATTCTGACACATACAGTATGAAAATCAAAGATAAAAGTTTTATAATTTACGAAATGAAACTAGAGGAAATTTTCCAAAATACTATGGAATGAATTGCCAAATTGAATGAAGAAATTGAAGCATGTGTAACATAGGTAAGTACAGATTTTATCATATCAATGTATTTCTTTTAAAATTCTGCAATTTCATAATGAAAAATATTTTTTTCATTCTGATTTTTCATTAGACTACTAGTAAAAGTATTTTTTAATAAAGTGGAATTTTTTACCTACTCTTTTGAGTTGTACTTTAAAATTCGGGCCAATCGAGAACTTGAGAACTCGAAGTCAAGTTCTCAGGTCATGCAACGACCATGTAAAATAAAATTTTATTGACTCAACAAGCGAAGTCACCAAAATTCGCTATATTCGCAGAGAGATATAGGAAAAGCGATAGTTGGAATGAAAGTTTTATATTTTGATGGCGGTCTTTACGCTTTATTCTGACACCTTAAAAAAATTTCTCTTGGCAATGTGTAGTAACTATATTTTAAAATTATACTCGAATACTGTGTTCTAGTTGATATATTCTTGTTAACGTAATAGTTTGGACGGAAATATGGTCACCATGTTTCATGAATGTTTTCCATTATTATTTTCTTATGAATCCATTCCCCCTAAGTTTCCTCACCACATTTTCTTCAATTACAAAGGAGATAAAAGGGAAAAAGTGCTTTAAATGCTTCTAATATTGCCATGGAATACGTTCCTTTTTAATTAAAATCACTTATTTATGATTATTGTTTAGATAAACGACTACACAAAGTTAATGATTCTGTATGAAAAGGTTTACTTGGAAAATTTTACTGTTTTAAACGTTTTACCTAGATTTAAGTGTTTACTGTACACGTGTACACTTATTGTATCATCGTATCGTATGATATTTTAACAATGACGTTTAATATAATTTCTAATTAGGATAAAGACAAGCTAAAGGGAGACTCTTACAAATCACTCTTCCATTTTCTTCAATATTTAAGGAATTGATACATATACAGGGTGTCCCGAGTCACACTTTTATGACTATATCAGTAGGGGTTCAAAAGTTATAGGGGGTGGACAGTTATCTTGGATACCCTGTACAGCTGGTTAAATAAAATTGTTTCATTATTTTAAACTTTTACTGAAACAATTAAGTTTTGCTTAAGGGGAATGACAAAGGATACTGACCAATCTTTATAGCAGTGATTCCCAACGAGGGGCGTAGGCCCCACCGGGGGGCAATACGATTTCTAGGGGGGCAATTTGAAAAATTTTCCACCAAATTGCCCCGCAGGTGGGGCATGGACCAATGTGTGTGTGTGTGTGTGTGGTTTTTTTTGAAAATTATTTACAGCATGCACCATGACATGAGCCATACAACATGCATACACATCTGGATTAAAATATATATGTTACAGTTAAAGTCCGGAAATCAGTTAATTTACAGATAACCTAGGTAATTTGCAGATTAACGAGGGTGATCCGTTAAAGAGCGAAATTTTTTTCAATTTCTAAGATTACCTAGGTAATCTTGAAATTACCTAGGTATTCTGCACCCTACCGACTAGACACTCGTTAATCTGCATACTACCTGTAATCAGTTATTTTACATATTAACGAGGGTGTCCGTTAAAGTACGAAATTTTATTTTATTTTATAAAAAGTTTAAGGTGGTTGGGGGGGGGCTGCCGCCCCCCCCGAACCCCCCTGCCCTAACTATAACCAAACTCGTTTTGGGGGTAAACAGTAACAATGACGAATCAAAAAAGGGGGATCGGTACTTTTTTCATATTACACAAAACACGCAAATCCCACAAAAATAGTAATGAAATAGCAATTTCAAAACTAGAATATAAAATCAATAATAATAGAATATTAAAGTACCAACTGAGATTTGTATCAATTCTGGTTTTTCGATCTCGATTTGACAGCGTATTTCAATGAGCACTTAAACTAGCAAATCTTAATGAAAGCGCGGTGTAATCAGCTGGCAGCCTACCCTGAACTATTGCTAGGATTCGCGATCGATTACATATGTTAAACCCTTGCCCAGGTTCCAGCGATTATTGAATTAACGTTTGTTGAAAAGATATTTCAACAGCTGGGACATTTTCTTTCGTTAAAAGAAATCTCTGTCACTTTGAAGTCGGAGCTTCAACACAATTGTTTTAAATACCCGTTTTAGTAGTAATTTACTGAACTTAATCATGTAAATTTACTGTACTTACTTGCTTGTATTATTTTGTTTTAACATTCAACATGACAACTACCAGTGCTACGCACTAAATTTGAAATCAAAACACCAAATATGACAACAAACTACGTATTGAAACCCGACTGTGCAGGGGTAAGCGCATGGCGCAGTGAGCACCTCAACATTTTAACAGAAAGGATTGAGCGAAACAAACTATTTTGAACTTTAACTATCAAGAGGCCGTTGTAGTGTAACTGGTAAAATGCGCCCTAGGTAAAATGCGAAAAACACTAATATCCGCACATTAACGACAGAAATCAGTTAATCTAAAGTTTACCTAGGTATTCTTAAGAATAACTAATTTTCAACTTTAGCGGTAACATATACACAACTCTAATTTACAATTAACACTATAAAATTACTTTAACACATAAGTAGAAGAATAACAATCATTTTAAAAGTTAAGACTCTGAATATTTTCAATGAAGTTCAAAAATTCTGGTAAACAATCTGGTTGCATGAGGATGTCAAGATTTGGTGGCCACTGCCACCCACTCGTTATGATTAATTTGTAAAGTCTACATCTCCCAGAGTCGAGCAACGGGCAAGTAAATAGCAAATGTTCGATGTTCTGAATGGAAAACTGGTCACAAGAACACACAGGAGAGTCTGCATGGTTGAATCTGAAGAGATATTCCCCCGTTCTGGCATGACCTGACAGAATCTGTGTTAATTTAAAAGTATGATGTAGTTTACACTTGAAACGATCGGTGAGTGAAGGGAAAAATTTTCTGGTGATGGCGCCTTTCTGAGTCAAAGTCTATTCTTGCTGCCACAAATTCAATTTGAATGCAACTTAAATTTATTTTCAGTGACAATAATATTGTTCTGATAGACAACAAAAGCGCAGCCTGTCCTAGAATTTATCTCGCTGCCATCAGTATAAATTTGTACATTATTTTTGTTGCAAAAGTGATTAGTTAATGCAATCTGTTTTCCAGGGTGAAGCCATAACTTAGGGGGAATATGTGAGTCAATACTATCAGAGTAAACAGTTGTAACACTGTCATAAACGTTAGCGCAATCCTGTATCTTTAAGCAGATGGGAATAATTCCTGCCAAAACGCAAGAGGCTTCGTGCGAAATTGTTCGAAAACCCTTTATAATTCGCAAAGCAATTAGCCTTTGAACAGTCATAAGCTTGCGTCTGTTATACTTGTAATGCAAACCATCGATCCAGACCGGAGCTGCGTATGTTAACAACGGCAAAAGAGCACCATCGTAAATTATTTTCAAGGCTTCTGAGCTGATTCCCCAGGTGTTACGTGCCAATCTGGAAAGTACATTAAGTGTATTCGTAACTTTTTTAACCAAATTGGTTATATGTGCTGTGAACCGCAGTTTTCCATCCAGAAAAACTCCAAGGTACCGCATTTCGGTTATGCTTTTTAAGACTCGACCATCCATGTAAATGTTAATGTCTTCTATTCTCCTTTTTTTTGAGAAAAGCAGAATGTTGGACTTGTCGGGGTTAAACTTTACCTTATTTTTACAGGACCAGTCAAGAATTTTCGACATACAAATATTGCCATAAGCCTCCAATTCAATCTTAGTCTTAGCACAAACTAGAATGAGAAGGTCATCAGCAAAAGCATTTATATTGGTGTTGGCCGGGTAATCAAGCTTCAGTAAGGAATCGTAAAAAATTGTCCAAAATCCCGGTCCACAGCAAGATCCCTGTGGGCAGCCCGCAGCCCATAGTTACGTTTCTTCTTACAAAGTAATTTGAGGTTCGTAAGCATGCTGAGCGCTCTGGAAAGTAGCTCCTAGAAACCAGATACAAGTTTCTAGGGCAGTCAAAAACCCTTAACTGGTTAAGAATAGCAGGCCACCAGGCAGCATCAAAGGCCCCCTTGACATCCAGAGAAATGGCCAAAACTTGAAAGTTTTTCTGTAGATTATCCTTTACAATACTTGTAATTTTATAAACTGCATCAGTGGTGCTTTTTCCCGGAGTAAAACCAAATTGATTAGGGCTAAGTTTGTCATTTAAGTACAAATAGTGCATAATTCTCTCAATTATTAATTTTTCAAGCACTTTGCCACTGACTGATAACAAACTAATGGGTCTGAATTTCGAAGGCTCAAGAGATGACTCCTTACCAGGCTTTATGAAGTAACGGATGCAGGAATGCTTCCAAACACTCGGAAAGATGCCGAGCATTCATTATAAATAGCCACAAAAAATTTAGGGAAATGCAGCAGAACTTCTGAGATAATTTTGCTAGAGATTCCGTCTTCTCCAGGGGATTTTTTAGGATTCATGCTATCAATCGCGGATACAATTTCCTCCCTACGAAAGTCAAGATCGTCCTGCGGGTCCATGGGATCGTCAATTAATCCTCTTATTTTGGCATGATAATGGTTGTCACAGTTGGCACTGTCTAATGGGACGAATTGGTCTGCAAAAGTCTCTTTAAGATCTGAGGTAAAATCTCCAGTAGCTGTCCGAATGGTGGTCAGAGATGTTTGATTTTTATACTTGCCGGTGGCAATCTTGTATAGGATGGACCAAGACTGTGATCCAACATCCGTACAAAAGTCCTTCCATGATTGAATCTTTGCAGCTCTTATTTTTTTTGCTGTAAACATGTTTGCAGGCAAAATATTCATCTTTCCTTTCGTTCCTTAAAGTCAAGTTATTAGTAGTCCTTTGATAAATTCTCCTTTTTGAGTTAACAAGCCGCCTTAAATCAGAGAGTTCACTATACCACCATGGAACTGGTTTCGGTTTGCCATGCCTGCGGTCTTGTCTTATGATGGGCATGGAGCGGCAGCAAGCATTTTTAATACAGTTAATATACCTGGAAATTAGCTGATTCAGATTCGGCACCTTCTTCACAACCGTTTTTAACTCAGAATCCAGGTTTTGAATGCTGTTACTATCCAGTCCTGGATTGAATGTCCACAAGAGATCATAGAATTCATTCTGAAATGCTTCAATGAAAACAGTCCAGTCAGCTTTTTCATAGTTGAATCTTATTGCACTACTGAAGGTTCTGTCGATTGACACTGTATTTTTGAAACTGATTGTGAAAATAATATACATCTATGATCCGAACAGCTCTCCTCATCCAAAATAGACCAGGAGTGAATGTAACGAAGGAGCGAATATGAAGTCACAGTCAAGTCGATGTAACTCTGTCCATTTGGCGAACAAAAAGATGGGGTACAGGTATTGTCATTGAGAATCCAAAGTCTCCTAGAGAAGAGAAAAGAGTCCAAAATTCTGCCCCGGGAGTTGGTAAAAGAGTCAAACCAAGAAATTGAGCGAGAATTGGTGTCAGTTGCAAGCAAAAAGTGCTTACCAGCACAAATATCAGTGATTCGCTCAATAGTTGAAATATCATGGTTAATATCTCTGTGAAAATCCATGTACAAACTAGCAGCAAGTATGTGAGTGTCACCGAATGTTAATTCTGCTACAACTATATCTTCATTAGAGTATTGACTTAAAAGAATGGCGTCTATATTTTTATTTATAACTAATATAGCAGCTCGCTTTAGATTATTTCCTGTTTCAAAAATCCTGACAGATTTTGAAAAGCCCGCCACTCTATTATTTATACAGTAAGGTTCCTGAATGAAAACAATATCAACATCTTTATTTTGAATAATCACAGCCAAGTTAGAGGTAGCCCTACGAGATTTCTGTAAATTTATTTGCAAACACTGAATATTAAGCAAGTTAGCTTTAGTTACCATATTCAATTCTTCGTTTCTTTTTTTCCAGTTGTTTTAGATACATAGGGCATGCTTTATCCAAAGCTGCATGGTTAATATCAACTCGTAGGGCCTCCTTAGCGTATTTATTGTAGTTCATACAATTAGAACACTTCAAAGTGTTTCCTGACTGACAGTCCTTCAAGGAATGAGAACCAGAACAAAGTGGACAGCTAATTTGAGAGTTGCATACCTTAGAGTCGTGATTGTTTCAGCCACTATATATTTTCTTGTTTTTTTTTTTAACGGGTCTAATGAACTTTAAATTGAAAATTTCACTTTGTAATAGATCTGAGTTTTGGTTTTTAATAATAGCTTCAGCATTGTCCATATCTATTTCATCAGGAATATCATAAATAATAATTTGAGGTAGGAATTTTTTGTTTTGTGTAATACTCACTTCCTCTCGCAACCGATCGCCCACAACATCACAAATCCTATCAAGATCATTTTTATTTTTACAACGAATTAAAAGCTTACCCTGCTTGAGGATTTTCAATCCCTCGATTAAAATTTGCATCTCTTCGGGATCAATTTTGCTCTTCAAACGATCCTTCAACTCTTCAGCAGTTTGATGTTTCAGCGGTCGTATCACCGCCGAATACTCGTGTGTGTGTGTGTGTGTGTGTGTGTGTGTGTGTGTGTGTGTGTGTGTGTGTGTGTGTGTGTGTGTGTGTGTGTGTGTGTGTGTGTGTGTGTGTGTGTGTGTGTGTGTGTGTGTGTGTGTGTGTGTGTGTGTGTGTGTGTGTGTGTGTGTGTGTGTGTGTGTGTGTGTGTGTGTGTGTGTGTGTGTGTGTGTTGTGACTTAATATTTGGCACTTGTTTAAGTTACTTAACAAAACTATCAAAACCTTGAAGTCATGCCAAAGTCGTATTAAAACAAATACCTTTTCTTTAAATATACTTTTTATGTACTACTTTCAAAAACAAGCAACTTGTGGAAAACATTTTAATACATTAAGCCGCATTTCACTTTCTGGATTTGTAAACATCAAAAATAATCGGTCCGGATCAACCTTCAAACTGTCAAAAGAAAAACATCGTGACCAATATGGAGATGGTATCAAATAATATTTACCAAGCGTTCTATTGGTTAGAAGGGTATATACTAAGGATCGAAGAAAACCACTCTTGGCAATTATATATTTCTCCAGTAAGGAATATCATCTTCAGTGGATCTCTCTTGGTTCAAAAGAAACCAATTTTGAGTGATTCAATGTGTTACTTGAATTTCTTTGAAGTTTAATTTACTTTTTGGAACAATAAGAGCCAGATCTTATATTATAACGGATGGTATATTTAGTTTGACTGGAAAACATATAAAAGTAAGTAAAATTTTCTTAATATGTTTTTAAATTGTACCTTTTAAAGCTAGAATATTGCACGCGAGAAAAAATGTATGCATGTTACGGCCAAAGCCCAAATTCGGCCACTTCGCGAATTGGCCGGCCAAATCGCGAAATGGCCGGTCAGATCGCAAAAATGCTGGGGAGGATCGCAAAGTTGAAAGAAAAAATCATTAGCGCGTATTATTGGCTCTGTTTAACAATAACTTCATTCTTTAAAAATTACTAGTTGCGGTACCAGCAGCTAACTGCGGTGGGATGTGGGCATTTAAGACAAAGTAAAAAATTTTTTTTTTAAATTTTAATTTAAAAACTTGTTTATTTTTCATATTTTTAAATTAGAAGATTTATATTTTTGAATTAAAAAGAAAACAAAAGGGTCAATATTAGCAAATTAACTTTTTAATAAAACAAATATTAATTCTTCATTCTTTAGGCATGTGGGCATGCTTGATTGAGTACATCGCGTTATGGCCGGAACATGGTGGCCACTTCGCGAATTGGCCGGTCAAATCACACTTTGGCCAAACCTCTCGGCCATTTCGCGATTTGGTCGGCCAATTTGCGAAGTGGCAGGACTTCGGGCTTTGGCCGTAACACATGTTTTGTTATTTTTAATTAAAGTTGCAAAAATATTTTAAAATGTCATAGAGAAAACTGTGGAAGTAAAGAAATAAAATCAGAAATAGGTAGAATTTTTTTTTGATACGGCATTACGAAAAGTAAAATGGCTAAAAAAATCACATAATTGTTAAATGGGAACAGTGAATATTATTTTAAATATTTATTTATTTTATCTTTTTTTACAGAACAAATACTAAATGATTGTAAAAATAAATCAAGTTTTATGGTTTCACATACTATATCTAACATATTTATTCTTAACCCAACAATTGCATTCCAAAAATTTCAATCAAAATTTTGTTTTTTTTCATAGAACTAGGGGGCTGGGCCCCCTGCTCGCTCTCGCTCGCCAACCCCCCCACAACCACTTTTAATTCTTAGCTATTTAACTCTTTTAAACAATTGATACTTTTGAGTCACACTTTTCTCATCTGTTTTTGTTCTATTATATTCTGTTAATTTTATATTGTAATTATAAAGATTCTTCATTCCAATTTCATTATTATCAACAATAGGTAAAATAGTTTCGACAGTAGTAAAATAATTCGAACATTCGAGTAAGGGTTTAAATTCTTAATTTTTAGGTGTTTTTACAGAATGGCATTTCGCTACATGAACATCATTATCATTAAACATAAATAACCTTTTAATTAATTTATCATCTTATAACCAAATTTTTATTTTAACTAAAACATTCCAATAATTTATTTCCAAATAGTACAACTTACAAGACCTAGTATAAATTACAATTTGGTTGCTACTTTTGCACGATATTTAACTATTTTGAGATTTTTAATTGTTTATCCATAAAGTTAAGCAACAATCTATGCTGTTTATTATAAGTTAGATGTCTCTCTCATAAAATGATGGCCTTCTATATTTCCTGAATATAAGTCAGTAAGAGTTACTTGAGTATTTCGATCTCTTGTTTTTTTTATGGATAGCAATCACAAACTGTAATAAATATGTATAAAAAGTCCTTTAGTATTTTATATTTATTTTACTACAAATTCATCAAAGTTGCAAAAAAAACTTCTTGGCTTTCTCTCTATTTATTAGTTTGCTCGTAAGTTGTTGCGAAGATACAAAAATAGTAAAATAACAACTCATTTTTAAAAATAAATATTTAGAACTTCATGCATCAGAGAAATATTTTATCCCCCGAAACTCATCAACGCCTCCATTTTCTTAATAACTTTCTACCTCCCGTTATAGAAAGTCTCCATCTTATACAGAGTGTCCCATAAATGTTGGGTCACACTTCTAGGGGGTATAGTAGACACCTAGACGAGTCAGAATCACACAGGATTTGGGGGTTCCAGACCAAGTCCCAGGGAGTTAAAAATGGAGCGACACCCCAAAAAAAATTATTGAAAAATTCAATTTGTAAAAGAACTACTATTGGTAAAAATTTAATTATGGTCTCAAAATTTGTGGTTTAATATGATCTTTAAAATTATTTAAAAGTTTTCACTTTAAAATTTGTTTTATTACGAAAAAAGTTAAAAAACCACAAAAAATGTAAAACTCTGCCAAAACTTTATTTTAAATTTCGAAATTATTTCTTTTGATTTGATAATCTGATAGATCATAGTTGAAAACCCTAAAGTCCAAAGTTTCCCGTAAATAAAATTAATATTAAACGCTAAACTGGATCTTAAGCGTTTAATATTGATTGTATTTACGTGAAACTTTGGTCCTAAGGGTTTTCAACTATGATCTTTCAAATTATCAAATCAAAAGAAAGGATTTTGAAATACAAAATAAAGTTTTGGCATGGTTTTCACATTTTTTGTGGTTTTTTAACTTTTTTCGTAATAAAACAAATTTTAACGAATACGTTTAAGATAATTTTAAAGATCATATTAACCCTCAAAATTTGAGACTATATTTAAATTTTTACCAATAGTAGTTCTTCTACAAATGGAATTCTGTAATTAATTTTTTGGGGTGTCGCTCCATTTTTAACTCCCTGGGATTTGGTATGGGACCCCCAAATCCTATGTGTTTCTAACTCGTCTCGGTGTCTGCTATCCCCCCTAGAAGTTTGACCCAACTTTTATGGGACACCCTGTATTTCCTTTGAGAAACAATGAATGAAGTGTACTGTCTAATAGTACACAAATATTTTGAGAGAACGAGTTGTTTAACGAAATATCTCAATATAAGCTCTAAAATGCCAGTCTATCCCAATCGTGATCAAAGGCTTCTTTTAATCTTCATGCTGCATCGTGCTCTCATACCTTATTTCTCAAACGTAATAAAAAACGATTTATATCTAAATTTAATCATAATCTGCTTTTAAAGTTTTAAACCTTATTTTAATATTTTAGGCAGCTGCTCATACATACCTTTCTGAAAAACTTTTCAATTCAAGTTTCAAATTTGATATGTATACCTTAATTTTAGTCACATTTATAAGTAAAACTTGATGGAATTTTTAACGTTTTTAGGGATATCTATGTTAATATCCCCTCTTGTTGATTCATTTATTTTCTGAATTTTCTAATAAACAAGGGAGACAGCAGTCCCTTGCTTGCTCACTCTCCCGTTCCGCCGAAGGGAGGCAGTAACCTAATGCAATGAAATTATTTTAAAATTATGCGATAAAAAACATGCAAGGAATTTATTTCATCGTAAATTAAGATGTAAATTGGCCGTTCTGATTGGGAAGATTATGAGTTATTTGACATATGCGCGGTATGTAGCTACAACCGTAGAGTAATAAAATAGAAACATTTTAAAATTGAGATTTCTTTTTAAAAAATCGAATTTGAAATTTTAAAAGAACCCGGATATTTTGAAACATAAGATGTGGCACTTGAACTAGCTGTTAAAAAGTTTTTCTTTGGAAACTATCGTAAAAAAACTCGAAATTTCCGAATGCGTATTATTTATTTTAAAGTAAATATTAATAATTTTTAGGTTACCACAACAAAAAAGAAAATATAAACATGTCCACAGAGTAAAGAGCTAACAGAGAGTCCAGTTTTCGTCTCTCGAGACGCAGCCGCCAATCAGAGAGGGTGAAATAGGCGATATGGCAAAAGTGATTCCTGATTGGATATGGATCAGGCAGCATTTTAATTTCATCAGGGCGGCGCTGGACGTAGAGTGGCAGTGACGTAACAGGAGCCGAGCCACTATAGCTGTCTAGGAGCTAAGAGGCGTTGCAAACTTTGCAACGCCCGTCTATGAAAAAATAAATGCTATAAAAAGTTGCCATTAGCGTCTATGTAGATGGACCCTCTATACTCTGTGAACATGTCAATGTATTTAAAATATAAAATAATAAATATTTTAAAGATAAATTAATTATGTATCAACATATTTAAAATATCAAAATAGTTTGAATAAAAATAAAGCTTATTAACAATTTTTAAATTTGTATTACAAGTAAAGAGGGAATTAATTGATATATTTAAACATCTTTTAATTTAAGTTTGTTTGCTATTACTATTTTAAAATTTATAGTTTATTTCTTCGTAACTGTGACTTTATCCGCAATCTAAAAAAACGGAAATATTATAAAATTATGATTTAAGAAATATCTAACAGTAACTACTTACTAGGAACTCTCCAAAAGAATCCTGAAATTTTTATACCAAAAACATTTTATTCGGATCAGTAATTAAAAGGTTTTTCTACGGAAACCGTTCACCTGAAACTTTTTTAGGATAGTGAGACTACAACATTTAAGAAAGGTTTCATAAGATTAATATGAGAGAGAGAGAGAGAGAGAGAGAGAGAGAGAGAGAGAGAGAGAGAGAGAGAGAGAGAGAGAGGGAGAGAGAGAGAGAGAGAGAGAGAGAGAGAGAGAGAGAGAGAGAGAGAGAGAGAGAGAGAGAGAGAGAGAAGAAAAAAAAAGATTCATAAAACAATTGTTTGATTGAGAAATATTATTGGTGAAATTATTATGCATAAAGAACAAGGTTTACAATTGGCTTTAAATATTACAGTACGAATTAGTAATCCTTGTTAATTTAACTTTTATTTAGTATTTTACACATCATGAAGTTAAAGCAACATAAAATACCTATAAATGTCACTAATTTAAAGTGTATAGCATACATGTTTTATAAGTAAAAAATGAAAAATTTAATCATATAAAAGTTTCAAATGCTTTATCTTATTATTTTACAAGGATAAAGATTTATCTTATAAATTATTACTTCCACATTTTTCATCTTTTTGATTGAAAGTATGCATTATTTATTAATAATTTAGAGAAATAATTAAAATAATCAACATTAAAGTTCAACATTGTTTTTAAATGAAAAATATATTAACTGATAAAAATCAATTTTTCAATCAGTGACTTTTTGTTTAGCTTTATTACGTTTTATATCGTTTAAAAAAAGAATTAACTTTTATGTGATTATATGTGATGAAATACAATATGAGTTATTTTATAAAACTAAATTACTAAATATTAATTTAGTAATTAATAACATGACAATGATTTTTACAGTTTTCATCTATTTAGAAAATGATCTCATCCGTATTTCTCGCAATCTTTCTTCTACTGTTGAACAAAGTATCAGCTGATGACGATGACTGCCCAAAGCTGTTTCAACGTTACAGCAAAAATCATTCGTATTGCAGATCACCAAATCCATCATGTGAAATTTTGGCCTATTATCCAACTCAAAAAGAAATAGATCATATCATCAAATTGCATAACCAGTACAGAAACATTATTGCAAAGGGACAAGAAAAATTTCCACCAGCTTCTAACATGCTTGAAATGGTAAATATTTTGAGTATACTGAAATAAAGGTCGGGTTTTGAATGGTATTATTTGAATTATTATTTTTTTTATTTTTCAATGTGTTTGCATTAAATATTGGTTCTTGTAATTTAACTACAAGAGAGCTTTCCTGTTCACAGGATTTCTCTGTTGACTGATCTTTTTCTGTATGCTACCCTCTTTTTTCAACTTTTGGCAATTTAACCAACGAAAAAATGTTCTATTTTTTAACAATATACTGTACCCTACAGACTGGTGTTTAATTTTTCTCAACTTCGGAATTTTTAGTAAGTTATATCCCTTAATATTTTAAAAGAAAAAGTTGCCAGAATATTCCTTTATATAGAAATGTTCAAGTCAACAGAAAAATCCCAAAATACAGAAAAGCTTGGGCATATTTTGCTTCCCATTTTTGGACGATTGTTTTAACAGTGTAAGATCGTCCTCTAGAATTGGGATCTTTCAAACTCCCATACAATTTATGACTCACTTAATTTTATACACGGTGTTTCAAAATTGCGTTGCACGGCTTTTATTTGGAACCAACGCGTCCTAGGGTCACGGAAGTAATCTACCCCTAGGTAAGTGAGCCTGGAGAATCCATTGAGAGGACTTAAAGTGCCCCTAGCAGCGAAATCAAAAAGTTAAAAAAATTAATTTAAAAACTAAAGGAGATAGAGCAAAAACCTCAGTGAGAGTATTGTTGCCAACGTCATGAAGAACTCACTGAAAAAATTTGATCAAAATATCTTGAATATTCGCGGAGATATTAGCATGTGAAAATAGCACTTTTTCAGTGGTCAAAAATGAAAAAGTTCTTATATATTTGCAAATTTTTCAGTGTTATTTTGTAGTTTTGTGTTTTTTTAGTTTAAAGAACACAAAATTTAATCAAAAAATCAAATAAATTTGCAAATATGTGAACTTTTTCTTTTTTGACCCCTTAAAAAGTGCTATTTCCACATGCTAATATCTCCGCGAATATTCAAGATATTTTCATGAATTTTTTTCCAGTGAGTTCTTCATGACGTTGGCAACAATACTCTCACTGAGGTTTTTGCGCTCTCTTTTAGTTTTTAAATAATTTTTTTAACTTTTTAATTTTGCCGCTAGGGGCGCTGTAAGTCATTTCAATGGATTCTCCAGGCTCACTTACCTAGGGGTAGACCTTACTTCCGTGACCCTAGGAGGCGTTGGTTCCAAATAAAAGCCGTGCAACGCAATTTTGAAACACCCTGTATATTTTTCAATTAATCATTAAACCTTTAAAAATGGCTGAAAATAATAATAAAATAATAGAGTACTAAATAAAAGAGATAAATATGTAGTATTTTTCAAATAGAATCCCAAGCTCTATTAGAAATTAAAGCTCATCTTAAAAATTTATAAGAAATTATCTTTATTTCACCCTTAATTAAAAAATGACCATACGTATATTTTAGGAATGGGATAATGAATTAGCTGCTGTTGCACAGAAGTATGCAGATCAGTGTATATATGCACATGATTGCTCTAACTGTCGAAGAGTCAGTAAGTATACCTTAAAATATGTACATTCAGATCCAATTAATTAAATTTAAAATGTTTTAAAAGCTTTATGACTTTTAAAAACCTTTAGAGTGTTGATAAAATGCCTTACATACGATGTTTAGCAGGATAAAGAATTATTTATGAAACTATAAAATTCCTTCACTGAAATTCATTAAAAAGAACAAAATAAACTTAAAAAATTAAAAATTGTTACCTTCTATTTTCATGCCTAATAATAAACCTTTCAGACACGATTGGTTAAAAATACGAATCCTTTGTCATATTGAAACTCCATTCTAATTATTGCATAGTAGTAGGTCATTAATAGAATCTACTACAAATATACAATCCAAGTTCAAATTCCCCTTCTATCATAAGATCATCCTTCTTGTATATAAATAAAAATTATTAAATAAAATGCAGAAAACAAAATAAAATTAATAATACTGAAATGTCATTCGGCCCGCATCCTCTACAACATTGGTCAAACATTAAAGGAAAACTTCTGGAGATTTTCTAAATGCTTATGGAACAATCAATATTTTTTGTTTTGAACTTTTATTCTTTTACTAAGATTTTTTTATATTTTTTATTATTACAATAATCTATTTTATAATTATGTTTTAATCATTACACTCGTCTGGCATGTTATAAAAGGACCTAAAAGGTTTAGCTGCTTTATTACAGGTTGCTGAATTTTAAGGAGATCTCAATAAAGTAGTCTAGCATTACTGCCTCGTCACCCCATCTACTGTACTATAATAGGAATAACACTCCTTACAAGAAATTTTTTTCCATAATTCTTTCTAAATAAATTTTCCGAATTATTATATTAAATCGTTTAAAATACGTAGTTAAAGGTTATTGCTTTTATAAAATTTCTTAGGTACGAAATAGTTTACTGCAATATTGATCATTTTATTATGGATTAATTTTACGAGAAATTGTGGTTATTTTTTAAAATAACCACATTAAAATTATACAGGGTGTTTCAAAATTGCGTTTCACGGCTTTTATTCGGAACCAACGCCTCCTAGGGTCATGGAAGTAAGGTCTACCCCTAGGTAAGTGAGCCTGGAGATTCCATTGAAATGACTTACAGCGCCTCTAGCGGCGAAATTAAAAAGTTCACAAAATTAATTTTAAAACTAAAATAGATAAAGCAAACAGCTCAGTGAGAGTATTGTTGCCAACGTCATGAAGAACTCACTGAAAAAAAATTCATGAAAATATCTTGAATATTCGCCGAGATATTAGCATGTGAAAATAGCACTTTTTCAGGGGACAAAAAATAAAAAGTTCGCATATTTGCAAGTTTTTTTGATTTTTTGATTAAATTTTATGTTCTTTAAACTAAATAAACACAAAACTACAAAATAACACTGAAAAATTTGCAAATATGCGAACTTTTTCTTTTTTGACCCCTGAAAAAGTGCTATTTTCACATGCTAATATCTCCGCGAATATTCAAGATATTTTGATCAAATTTTTTTCAGTGAGTTCTTCATGACGTTGGCAACAATACTCTGATTGAGGTTTTTGCTCTGTCTGCTTTAATTTTTAAATTAATTTTTTTAACTTCTTAATTTCGCCGCTATTAGCGCTGTAAGTCCTCTCAATGGATACTCCAGGCTCACTTACCTAGGTGTAGACCTTACTTCCGTGACCCTAGGAGGCGTTGGTTCCAAATAAAAGCCGTGCAACGCAATTTTGAAACACCCTGTATAAACGTACTTATATTAAGTATATTACGTAAATTATTTTTACTGAAGTCGTTGTAAGAAATGTAAGTGTCCATAACAATGGTCGGCTCGAAACGTGACCTAAAATTTATTTATTTAATTATAAATAAATAATTTGATACATGTCAGGTGTTTTACAGAATCAAAAAGTGCAAATGACGGAAAGTAATTAACAATAATATATTCTATGAAAGTACTATTTAGTTTCTTATATACTTGTAAATCCTGTAATTATTTCCCTTGCATTTTTTATATATCTACCATAAATCGTCAGTCTGAAACATTTTAGCAAATACAGGCCTGAACAGCATACGGTCTGCATATTGCATGTAGTCATCTAGCCCTTTTTTGAGGCCCAACAAGACTCGAGTAAATTCAATTTCTCTTTATACGTTTGAGAAAAAATAATTAAAACTATATTTTTGCAAATTCGTAAGATTTTTAAAAGAATTCGACAAAAGAACATAAATGAATTAATTTTAATTTCTGTCGGAACTATAACAGTAGGGAATTAAGATAGATCTTTTGGGGGACAACGATACTAGCCGAGATGCGTATTAACATTTGCAGCACTGATATGGCAATGTTAACTTTTGAGCGTTCTGATTGGGTCGGCCGGCTGTCAGTTATTCGTTTTTTCTCTTCGCTCAAGCGACAGATGTCTTTCTTTTTTTATTTACGCCTTCTCGTTGCGGTTTTTCACTGAGACATGTGGTCGTGCATATTTGTTTAGCAAAAGGAAATTATTATATTCAGTTTTCGGCAGATGAGAGAATAGAGAGTGGTGTTTTTACTTTGCTATTTGAATTACCGGAAGTTTTTCTTATCTGCCAAAAACATTTTCACTTTAAGTTAATCTTGCTTTAATATTTTTTATAAACTTGTTTTAAATATTCAGAAACAATTAATTGCAATCAGTTTTACAATGGTTGTTTCAATAAACTTTTTTAACTTCCTATAGGACGTAAATGTCAGCAACAATCAACAATATTAAGTAATCATTGAAATTTAGCTCGAACTATTAAATTATAAATAAATGTTTACTGAAAGAAGACAACTTACTAGGGAATAATTATTTTCTGTAATCATTGGTTGATTCAAAAAACTTAAACAAACTCATGATGGAAAATTATGAGAACCTCACAAAACTTCCTAGATGATAGCTTATCATTGTTTTATATTTGTTATTCATTCTTTATTAAATGCAAAATTATTTAAAACATATTTTATATTTTTAACCATTTACAAATGTTGCGATTGTGATTTGTAAATGAGTAAATGGTTAAATTTTGATTCTGCATTAAATGACAAGAAATATGAAAAAGTGAATAAAAATGTTAAATTAGAATCTAACTTTTCAATCGCTGTAAATTCAAATTAAATAACAAAAAAATTTAATTGACTAAATAGCGATTTTTAATAATACATATTGGTTTTGCTGTGGAAGGACAGAAAGTAATTATATAAATGAAATACGTATTTCAAAGTAGTATTAAATATTCATAATAAAAATGCGAATCAAAGAAATTCTACAATCATTTTAAAAATCCAATTTTATTAAAAAAAACAATTGAACTTTAACTAATAATAAAATTAATTAAAAAACATGAACTATGTTCTTAAACTAGAAATAATTAAAGGCCAAAATGTGGAATTTTGCTAAAACTAATTGTTCTGACAAAATTAACATTTACACATAAAATCAGAGCTATTTCAGTTAGTTATTTACATTTTGATTGCAATAATTATTTTTTTGTACAGTACCTAGATTACTTCTAATTAAAATGGAATCTCCATTTTCCACAACTTCGTATGCAAACGAAGGTGGAAGATGGGAGCTTTCTATTATTGCCATTTCGATTCGAATGAAAATAATTCCATTCGAAAAAAAAATACCCTTCGAAAAAATAAAAACCATTTCTTTTTCAGTAATAACATATTTCTCCATTCTCCTGTGCATCACAAACAAAATAATAAAAAAGGACTACTGGCGCTTCCGCGAAACTCAGAAGAAAAAAAGGAAGAAAAAACAAATGACTGACAGCCGGCTGGCCAAATCAGAACGCTCAAAAGTTAACATTGCCATATCAGTGCTGCGAATGTTAATACGCGGCCGAGATAGT
Source organism: Tetragnatha versicolor (assembly GCA_024610705.1). NCBI lineage: Eukaryota > Metazoa > Arthropoda > Arachnida > Araneae > Tetragnathidae > Tetragnatha > Tetragnatha versicolor. The sequence continues at coordinate 54,969,843 of JANDEH010000010.1, read as the reverse complement.
AGCGTTAAGTTATGACACAATTTGGCCCGCATCACAGTTGAAGTTGCGCAGGGTTAACCCATTAGTGCCCAGTGATCTATTTTTAGATCGTTAAACATAGTGTCATAAATTATTTTTTAAATATCCTTAAATTCACCCAACAGTAACGAAACTGCACATATGGCAAGAGAAAACATCCCTCAATTCTACTACCATGAGTTTTTGAATTTGCTTAATTTATTTTGGAACAGTGGTCTGCTAAAGTTTTTATCAGAGTCTCATTTTGCAGTTTTTTCATCTTCATTTGCGTTTTTTTAAGAAAACAGTAAATTTATACCACTAAATGAATCCTTTTCCAGTTTTATTTTATGTTTATAGATGTAGCTATTGGGATATAATGCAAAGTTTAGTCAAAAATAATTTATTTAGTGAAAAATCAAGTACAAATACTAATGATCTAAAAATGGATCACTGGGCGTTCTGGGTTCATTTTTTCTGTGTTGCTTACAATACGAGGATTTAGTTTTTTTCCACTAAAAACTGATAAAATGTGTCTAGGAATACTCAGTATAATGTTCCAGATGAAGCCAACTATTGATTTTCTTAAGAAGTTGAACATTATATTATTGCAAATTAAATTTTATAATTTATTCTGATGAATAAATGGAGGGTAAGCCAGTATGATTCATTTCTAATAAAGCACAGCATTGGAACTAGTGGTATAAAATTATTGGTGTTTATTCACATAAACGTATTTTATACAACACAAATAGTTTTGAAATACTTAACAGGGGAAATTATAAAACAATTAAAGGTTATCAAGGAGCTGTGAAAATCTCAAATTTTGAATTAGGGGAGACCGGGGCTAGTTTTCCACTGGGGCAAATTTTCCAACGCCCTTTATTTTTAAAGGAGCAATCATATAACCCTAACGAATAAACTGGATGATAAAGCAACACTTCACACACATTCTGATGTACTTTCAGTTTCATATCTTTTTTAGTTTAGTCACAAATGCGATTTTTTCAATATTTAACACTTTGCGTAAACTTTTGGATTTTTACTAAAAATGTAAAAACGCCCATTATATAAATTTTAACTGACTAATTTGATAATACTTGTACTGAAAGATGATTTCTCACTCTATCGAACCATGCTTTTGTTTTTCAAAAACGTGGAACCCCCACTCGTACAGGGGCTCCCAAAGGTCAAAATTTGAGTTGGGGCAGGTTTTCCTAAAGTAGACGGGGCACATATTCCAACGATTTTGTGGATCAGGCGCAAACCAAACAACCAATCCGTACCGCTAGCTAACTATTCTAAAGGAGCTGTTTGTTCGAGTCCCACTAGAATTTTTTCAATTTCTTTTTAAAAATGGTTTTCTTGTATTTGAAGTTCATATAGTATCAGTATAATTAGACTTTTCTATTGCTATTTCTTTTACTACAAGTATAATTAACAATTAAAATTCTGTATCAAAAATTTAAAGCGTGCAAACCTCAGATAATTTTTAAGTTGATCGCTTTTGGTGACAAACTCATGAGGAAATCTAATTTCAGATTGTTTTATCAATAGTTTTTAAACTATGAATTTGTCGTATTTTCCATTTTTAAGCTCCTGCTTTCAGCTGGTAATCTCAATTTTAAAACTGGCGCCAATCCTCAATCGCCAAAGATATGACTTACAAATACTGTGGCAACCTTAACCCACAATACTTGATCCATTTTTTCGAATTTAACTCAGAAATTCTTTTCAAATGTTTTAACTTAAATAAATGTGTGTTAGATATATTTTGATTTTGAATCAAGTTTATCAATCCCACAGAGAAAAATCCTAACAGAGGGTCCAACACGATATATTCAAAAGTTGTATGGGTTTGAGGGCGCCATACGAGGAACTATAAATGATTGACAGAGAGATCAAACCTGTGATTGGCTGTCACGCAATCTTCTATTTCGAAGGAGAAGGAAAAAGTTTTTCTCAACCAATCAGGCTTTTCCGTCCCGCCTCTCGTGACGTTATGCGATCGCAGCGCCACCCAACCCATCCAACGTTTCGATTTCCATTAGCGCCTATGGCGACGGACTCTCTGTTCTACTACTCTGTGATCAATCCTTTCATCTATTCAATGCAATTCAATGTTAGATTTTACATGAGGATACGGCCTGAAACCTAGATCATAATTTTAAAATATCTTGAAGCTATAGAACCAGGCTTGCTCAACGGTTAGAGTGCATGATTACCAAGACATGGAACCAGGTTCAAATCGAGCTCTCCCCCAGCGTAACTGAAAAGTTTACTTTTTATACTAATCTATTTAGCCCCAATATTTTCCAACTTCTTTAGTTTTAAATGTTTTAAATCGACAACTTTCACTTACGCTAGAGAAATAAAATCTCATCGTATCAATTATGTTTTGGCTTACTAGAAGAGTTTTTGAGCCAAAGAAATCCGGAATCGGAAAATCCGAAAGTAAAATAATTATTATTGTCTCATTTTGAAGAGGACCTCTTTTGGACCAAAACCTTAAGCTTTTATGCAGACCAAATTAATTGTAACTTAACTTCTAATTTGCTCTCAACCGTTAACGCACAATACTTCTTTTCCATTTCTTTTTCTAACTTTTGATTATTCATAAGCTTCTTTACGTTTCTGTTGGAACCCCATTCTGGAATACTTAGAAATGTTTCAGATTATATGAGGCGTTTGCTATCAAAACCAACTCATTCCATTTTTGGAAATTTTACAGGAGAGACAAAAAACTTCTCACGTCCACAGTTCTAAAGCTAAATTTTTTAAAATTTTTTTAATTGTAGGTATAACCGCCTAGAATTTGATTAGTTTTTCATTTTCATTCCAGGTGCATTACCTTGGACGTAATTACACTAATTAGGTTGGAATGAGCTGATTTTGATGCAAAAACACGATTTTTCATGCTTTTTTCAGTTTTTTTGTTCAATTAAGTTGCGTGATTAAATTGGTTTTTTTCCAGTTTACCAGTTAATATTTATGTCTTTACGAGTTTTAAATAAATGACATCCACTTAACTTTTTCAAATGATACGAAATTTCACAGTTGAGATCACAGTTTTCACATTTTCATCTAATTTCGGGTTAGAATGAGCTGGTTTTGATAGCAAACGTCTCATATCTACGCTCCCTACCATTTCCGCACGGTAATTTGATTCCCCTGTACCCCTGTAGAATTCAGAGCTTTGAATATCACAAGGTCGGGAGCTGTACATCCCAGACTTTGCAATGAGTAATCAAAGATATTTTGGGTAACCCCAGAACGGATACCTAAACCTGGAAAGCGGCAGATATCATCAAATTAATATTAAATATTATAATGGTGACCAGTATTCAAAATAAACAAGTATACAAATAAAACTTGACCACCACTTTTAAAAACGTTTTTGTATAATTAATTCAACCCTTGTGTTCATCCAGTCACATTTCCCTTCAGTGATGAGTCCCCTTAAACACATTGGAGAGGCTTGTGCTGTTGGGAGAATATCCTTCAAAACTCGATATTGATTGATAGGCGAAGTCCATTTTTTTATTAAAAGTAGCTAGTGTTTGAACCTGAAAGTAAGAAATTCAACAAGTGATTATAAAACCTATTTCACGGGGTCAGTTTTAATTAACTCGATAAAAATCAAATTTAATTTGAATTATTTTCGCTCATTTTTTGTATTATAATCTTTTATGTGTTGGCAACATTTTCCGACTGTCAAAAATTTAGATTCATGAATTTAAGAACTGAAAAAATATTTTATTTGAACGGTAAATTGTGTTGTCGAAAAAACAGGGCTTACCAACTTCCAAATATCTATATATTGTAATAAATTACAGCAGACTTTTGTAATATTTTTCAATAAAAGAAAGTCTGAGAGACATTTCAAGGCAATCAGCTTAGAAAAATTTAAAATATTTAATCTTTTGTAACAATATTTTGTTTTTGGGGTAAAATGGGTCATAGTAAGGAGGCCTTCTGTATTAAGTAAAAACAATGTTTTTAACTTATTTCAAATACAAATATACATTGAATATTCCTTCAAATATACATTGAACTGTCAAACAATTTTGTTTTTCTCCAAATGAAGTATTTTAATTGCTACATTTGAACAATGTTCATTAACTTCGGACTTTAACAATTTCACTAAAGTACAACTTAAAACAAATTTTTTCAGATAAAAACGGCTTAGCCAATCGCCTTTTTTCTTATTTTCATGTATATTTAGTAATAAATATATTTTTGACATCTTTTTGCAATGAGACCCATTTTACCCCACGGTGGGGTAAAACACTGTTCAACAATGAAAAAATTTCCTTGATGAAAATAGTCATTTCTTATAGATTTTGGGTCGCTGAATACGAAAATCACCATTAAAATTCTCAATTGACTCAGGATTTTCGGGAAACAGCCCCTCTCCCTTTTTACGTTTTTCGACGACTTCATAACTTTAAACTCGATTTTTTTGGTCAAAAAGCATTGCTTTAGTCTTCAAATTGCCCCCCAAGGGACAAGAAAGGTTTAAATTAATAAAATATGATAAATTTATAACAAATGGATAGGTTTAAGGGGTAATTACCCCCTTAAAAATGCCAAAAAATAGCTACAAATTATAGAGGTTTTTATACGCTATTTTTTCCTCTTATTTTTTACGAAATTCACGTTTGAAGGGTCCTAACCCTTCTCCAAGGACCCAAATTTGATGGCAATATGCAGCAATGATTTTTACTAAAAGCGGTTGAGGTGAGAGCCCCCCCAAAGCACCCACGGAAGGGTTCAATGCCGCACTTAGAGTTAAACTGTGCTGTACAAAAAAAAATTTGAAACCACTAACTGAATTTCAGCTCAATCTAGTGTAATATGATCTGCTGGATTCAAATATGACACCAATTTTCCTCCATCACTCTCAGTTTTTAAGGGGATGCCCCCTAATTCTTATCCACAGCCGTGCATCTATGAACATCTTAAACATGGAATCCTCACTCCCTAAAACCGGTCAGTTTTTAAAGAACTGAAGAGTATCTACTTATAGTCTGTGTAAATAAAATAGGCGGGTGGACGTCATCAGTTGAAGTTGGTTGCCTTGGTAACGAAGGAGAAAATGTGAACCGTTCTGCTTTATTTTTGTACATCAGTTAAGGCAGGACCTGAAATTTTTGGTCGCCAACTTAAAGTTGGCGGGTAAGTTTACTCATGCATTTCGTCAGGTGGGCAAGCAGTGTTGCAGAGTTGGGCATCCACACGATTGAAATTTCAATCGTCAATTGTACAAAAAATTCAATCACGATTAAAATCGATTGCGGCTGAAAGTAATCACGATTGTTTTTAATGGAAATTGAAGCTAAATGTCACCGGCGATTGAATTTTCAATCGCAATTAACTTAAATTGTGGATAACGATTAATCATTCGATCGCGATGAATTTCACAAGATAATTAAATTAATTGCTGTACTTAAGATTATTTAAGACTTCAAGGGGATGCTGTAAAGTGGCCCAAGGGGTGGAAGAAAATTCTCAGGGCTCGTACGCAATGATCAAGTGTTTTACATCTTAGAATCAAAAACCACTGTCTTCTGGTGTGTTTCGGGAATATTTTTAATTAAAAGTGGAATAGCTCATTTAATTAATTAAGCGTGACATCATTAAGTTGACAAAGATCCAAACCAATCAAATGAGCTTCTCCAACGATCTGAAGCAAATATTATTATTATTTGAATTAGTGGTAATTGATAGGTGGATTTATTATAGGTAGGGGTTTCAATTGTTGTCTGGTCGTAAGTGGCCAGTGATCGGGACCCCCCAAAGTTGCAGAAAGGAGTGGTGGGGTTTAATATTAAGGTGACGATTTTAAAACATGCAATTTAGATACAAATTGTTAAATTTGATCTCTTGCTTTCATTTTCATAAACCTTATAACTTTAAGATCCTATTTTTGTATAAAAGAATAAAATATTTTCCCAATCATGAAAATACTTTTTGTTTTAAAATTTAGATTTATTTTGCAAATGTAACTAATATATTATGTGGCTTCAAGTTATAGATTTGTGATAGTTAATTAATATACAATTATTGATAGTAAAATTATATAAACTTTATTCAAGAAAAAAGTATCAAAATATGTTTAATATAGAAATTAAATTAAAGTATGTACCTTATACTTTTAATTATACCTCAAGATTTGCATATATTTTTTCATAATTTTTAAGGAAAGAATATATCTACACAATATTTAAAAACGAAAATATCTAAAAAAAAATTAAGTATGTGAAACTCATATTCAACACCTCAAAAATCATCGTGATGTAAGTAAGATGTTTCCGAGAAAGTTAAATAAAAAACAGTCGCCAAAATATCTCGCGAGTTCTTCTTTTCTCGCCAATTCGAAAAATAGGAAGAAATTCGCTTGGCAACCTTCCAGCTTAGAGTGCAGTGGGAAAAAAGTAAGACTGGTGGAAACCATGGCAACGCAATGGGGAGGGGTAAGGAGACTGGGGAAACCACGTGACATTTCAACCGCCGATTCTAATTACACAGACTATAGGATAGACCCAGAATATAAGAAAAACGTCATTTTTAATCTTTTCAAAATCATCAATATTAATTCCTGAGCACACGAGCGCCTTCGCGATTCTGGAAGTCTTACGAACTCTTCCGCGGGGGATTCTGGGAGGCTAACACCTCAACCAATTTTAGTAAAAATTATTGCTGCATATTGCCATCAAATTTGGGTCCTTGGGGAAGGGTTAGGACCCTTCAAACGGGAATTGCGTTAAAAATAAGAGGACAAATTTGGGTATAAAAACCTCTATAATTTTTAGCAATTTTTTTGGCATTTTTAGGGGGTAATTACCCCTTAAACCTATCCATTTGTTATAAATTTATCATACTTTATTAATTTGAACCTTTCTTGTTCCCTGGGGGCAATTTGAAGACTAAAGCAATGCTTTTTGACCCTGAAAATCGAGTTTAAAGTTATTAAGTCGTCGAAAAACGTAAAAAGGGGGAGGGGCTGTTCCTCGAAAATTTTGAGTCAATTGAGAATTTTAATGGTGATTTTCGTATTCAGCGACCCAAAATCTATAAGAAATGACTATTTTCATCAAGGAAAAAATTTTGAAGGTCAAATTTGTTGAACAGTGAAATAGGTCATTATTTTGATGCTAAGTTTAACCAAGTTATAACTAAAAAATATTTGATAAAATTAGATGAAAATGTTCTAAAGGATTGTAATGCCAAGATCCAATTGAAAGAAATCATTAAAAAGTAATAGTTTTGATGAAATAAATCTTAGAATGTGAAAGTACCTTAAAAGTGACCCATTTTACCCCAACCCAACCTATTGAGTAAAATTGCAAGAATCGAGCCTAGTTTTAGGCATAAAAATCATAATCATGTTTGAGTTTAATTGGTTTTGATTAAAAATAATTATTAATTTTGGGCCATAACAATCATTAAGTTATGATGAAAAATATTTTGGTAAAACAATAAACTGAACAGTAACTCATTCCCTCCTTGCCAAAACCACTAACCTAATTTTTAAGGATATGTGTTCTCTTCAGTATTTTCAGATTAATCGAGAATTTCAGAATATTTCAATTGGTAATTTGGTGATCTTTCGTGCAACAAACGATTTTTATTTTCGAAGCAAAATATAAAAATCAAAAAATTATGCAGGCAGATAATCGTCAAAATAACGATCACTAGTAATGATTACGACGCTGAAACGAATTTTTCTTTTCTGATCACCAAACGATGATCCGTTTGATGAAAAACGCTGTCTGATTCTAATTTCTATGATCTTCTTTCAATCGAAGCCACCCGAGATTTCCATTGAATTATATGGAAAATTTGAAGAGAATAGAATAGAATACTTGTTTGCTTTTCAAGCCAAGGCCCGCTAACAAAGGATGCTACATGATTAATAATTAATCCATGAAAAGAAACAAAATACAGAAAATTTGAAGAGGCTAGCACTGAAAAGGTTAAACCCATTATTTCCTTAACTTTAAGTAGATCAAACCTCTAGAAACACCCAGATATAATATTAAATAATGATATTTGCTACTACGAAAGACTTGAGACCCATCCCGCAATCTTTCGATTGCAAGCTTGATCCTCTACGAACTAACCTACCATTTCCTTTTCTCGTTTATTTTGAATTCGCCAAATTAGAGATAAGTCGCCAAATTTTGAATATATTACCTTTCAAACTAGAATTAAAACCAGCATGATCGTTCGATTCCAGCCTTTATTTCAGATATCTAAAAGGTTTCAGCAAAGTCTTACAATCAACCAAACAACTAACTCGAAGGATCGTATTATCGGGCTTAGTGAGAGAAGAGACACTTATTCAAAGCGCAGAAATAGAAGTTGTGAATAACCAATGAGATAGTTTCGAAATCCCATATTAGGAATGACAGTCTGCCGGTAAACCAATCAAGGTTTCCTAAAGCAATCTGTATTACTTCAGCGAGTAGTACTGTAGGAAAACTTGCCCCTTACTGTAGGAAAACCTGCCCCGCATACGGGGCAGATTTTCCAACCTGACATGGTCGCCTTTAATCCTATTTTGCAAAAAAACTAATTATCGTAATAAAATTTGAATGCTACATTTTGTAGACAGTCCGAGGATCATAATGAAATCTTGTTTATCCAAAAATAAGCAAAATTAAATGTATGGAAAGAAAATGCATTTAGGTTGGAAAACTAGCCCCGGTCTCCCCTACAATATTTTTTTAATTCGCCCTTTGTATTCTTAAAATTGACGTTATGCCAGAGTAAGAAGTTAATTGAATAGGTCAGCGAAAACAAGCAGCAATTTTGAATGTTGCCATGTAATACAAATTTACATTTTACTTCATGAATATTATTAATTTATGGTAAACCAATTTACAAAATTTTCAAAAAATTAACCCAATGAATTTTATTTTACGTATTAGTTACAATTTTATGACATGTCATATGTTTTATATAATATACTTATAATAAATTTCAAGTTCTTGGTTTAATTTCCCCTTTTCCTCCTAAAATTACTTACAACATAGGCTATTTGTGTACTTAATTTTGGGTAAATTATTCAATTTTATTACTGTTTTATTTTTCCACACATTTATGAATAAATACGTGTTTTTTTAAAAAGAGAAATACTAATATTTATATTTATTTTATAATTTTAAGTATTTTTTCCAAGTTTAACTAATACTTAGCTTTGTGACAAAAATATCCTCCGAACGCCCAGTGATCTATTTTTAGATCAGCATTTTTTGAAAAAACCTTATAACCCTTTTGACAAAATTTGTTCATAATATTCATATTGAAGGCAAAATACACCAAATTCATTATTTTTATTCAATTCAACCCCCAAAAAATTAATTTGGGCGTTAATGGGTTAAGTTATTATTAAGCATTACTTTGCGTAACTTTATTACGTTTCTTCTTTTTTGCAGTGAATTTTGGTGTGGGCCAAAATATCGCTATTCAAAGATTGGTTGGAGGTCATACTGTTCCTCAGCCAGACTGGGAATTCGCTGTTAGTGAGTGGTTTTCAGAGCTTATTTACTTCCCAAAGGACTACGTTACCTCTTTCCAACCTCCAGATGGGAACGAATTCAGGCACTTTACACAGGTTATTAGTTCTTTGTTATGTTGAAGTTACCAAGACAATTTTTCTAAGGTCGGTTACCTTTTGCTCTCTTGCATGTCTTCATGGCCTCGGCGAAAACATAAAATTAGATTTAACAGCTGCTTTAAGAAGAATATGTGTAGTAAGAGTCAATATATTGTATAAATTCTTAGAATTTTCAGATTTTACTTTGAAAAGTATTAATGAATTAAAATAAATTTGTGATAATTACTTAAAAACAAATGTATAAATCTCTTTTTAGTTTATTTTAATATTTACAACGTAATGAATGGCCGACACTATTTGGAATCTTGGCTTTCTTAATTATTTCTACCAAGGGTAAGATTCAGTAAAAGAGAGCCCAAAAATAGCACCCTGGAGACGAATGAGAAATCCCCAAACAATCATTGCAAACGCTCACAACACATAAGAAACGCTTTTTTGTCCTCAAAATTAAGACCACATAGTGTAGTTAGCTAAAACACTTAAAAATGTTTTGTGTCGTGATAGTATTCTAAATATGTTTAAAAAGTGTTGCTTTCTAGAAATGTGTTCGGAAAATAGTGCTAAATATGTTCTTAAAATATGCAGTGTTGAGAATCTGTGATGGCGTTCTTAAATTTAGATAGAAAAACTATAAGAATATCCTCTGAAAACGAAACTGAAGCGTAGTTAATTTGAGAAAGAACGTATTTTAAATGTTTTGTGAGAGTTTGAATTGCAGAATGGATATTGAATTATTTACAGTATTTCACTGTCAAACAAATATTCTTAAACAGTTTCATTTACGGCCGTATTCACCGGTAACCTGACCGGCGGTTTCGTCAGGAAACCATGGTTACAGCCTCTGATTGGTGGAAAAATAATTTTCCACCAATCAGAGGCTGTAACCATGGTTTCCTGACCAAAACGCCGGTCAGGTTACCGGTGAATACGGCCATTAGAGATTAGAAAATAAGTTTTATACAAATTCGTTGTTCATGTGCTTCAATAAAATCCATTGAATCTTCAAAGAGACTCAAACACCGAAAATCAATAAAAATAGCATCAATATCTACATTTTACTTATTGTTTAAATAGGTTATAATCTAAAATTATTGTTATAAAGTTTCATCACAAAATGCATAATCTTTAAAAAATTTTCAAGATTTCCCGGATATATATGCAGGGGTATAAAACCCAAATATAAATTAACAAGGATTGGTCAAGCAAAGCATTCATTTTTTGCATTAAATTCGAAGACAAAGGTTTTGCTTTACATTTAATCACTAAAATCAAAACGTGGATTTCATTTCTTTCTTAAGCCATTTAAAAACAATAATATATTTCATTTCTTTTTGTCATATTTTAAAGCCTTAGGACCTTAGGATTTGATTTTAGATCACACTTAATTTTTTGTGCAATTTCAAATTAGTTTTTCAAAGTTCTGTCCCTTCTATATGGTTTTTAAAACGAATATAGAAACATTGTATAATTTTTCTATTAGTCGTATTAGTATTTAATCAATATAATATAATTTAATTTAACTGAAATAATTTCTGATTAATGTTTGGTGATTTTGATATAAATTTAAAATTTACTTTGATGTAGCTTATTTGGGCAAAATCCTTCAGAGTTGGATGTGGTTACGTATTGTATAAGAAAGGAGATATTTTCACAGATGAAACATATACCCGACTTTATTTCTGCAATTATGGACCAACGTAAGTAGGTTTCTTTATTGGCGCCATTTTAAAAATCCAATAATTATTTTCCATGAAAAAAATATTAAATTTGGAGTTTTACGTGTATATTATGTGACACTTAGGGGCAACATAGTCGGCTCGAAAGTATATGAGACAGGGAGTGCTTGCAGTAGCTGCCCAGGAAACACATGCTGTGGAAATGAATGTAATTTTAGTCAAAAATTACATGGATTGTGTAGTAAGTAGGAACAAAATAAATGATCCATTCGTTTTCATCGCTCTTTCTTTTGAAAATATTTCTCCCTATTTTACTTAATATTTTAACGTTATTAGAAGTTAAACATTATTATTATTATTATTATTATTATTATTATTATTATTATTATTATTAGTAGTAGTAGTAGTAGTAGTAGTAGTAGTAGTAGTAGTAGTAGTAGTAGTAGTAGTAGTAGTAGTAGTAGTAGTAGTAGTAGTAGTAGTAGTAGTAGTAGTAGTAGTAGTAGTAGTAGTAGTAGTAGTAGTAGTAGTAGTAGTAGTAGTAGTAGTAGTAGTAGTAGTAGTAGTAGTAGTAGTAGTAGTAGTAGTAGTAGTAGTAGTAGTAGTAGTAGTAGTAGTAGTAGTAGTAGTAGTAGTAGTAGTAGTAGTAGTAGTAGTAGTAGTAGTAGTAGTAGTAGTAGTAGTAGTAGTAGTAGTAGTAGTAGTAGTAGTAGTAGTAGTAGTAGTAGTAGTAGTAGTAGTAGTAGTAGTAGTAGTAGTAGTAGTAGTAGTAGTAGTAGTAGTAGTAGTAGTAGTAGTAGTAGTAGTAGTAGTAGTAGTAGTAGTAGTAGTAGTAGTAGTAGTAGTAGTAGTAGTAGTAGTAGTAGTAGTAGTAGTAGTAGTAGTAGTAGTAGTAGTAGTAGTAGTAGTAGTAGTAGGTTAAGGCATTTTTTTCCTTCTTGGGAGTTTAAAGAAGTTGATAGAGAAAGGTTTTTAGAAACTTCTAAATTAATATATCATTGAAAACAATATTTTAGAAAAGTAGTATTTGACTCAATTTTTTATACGTATAATAAGTACTTTTTCATCAGGTGAAAATTTCTTCATCACCTTATCATTGCAAAGTTATTATTTTATTTAATACATTTTATAGCAAGAATCAAATATTAGGACAAAGAGTTATATTCCCTTACTAAATATTCTACCATTTAAACTGTTACCTGGCTTCTTTCATACTTTTTCAATGTTAATAAGACTATATCAATATTTCAAGCAAGAATCAAATATTAGGACAAAGACTTATATTTCCTTACTAAATATTCTACCATTTAAACTGTTACCTGGATTCTTTCATACTTTTTCAATGTTAATAAGACAATATCAATAACAAGCGAAAATGTACAGCCATCATGAGAAAAATAGACACTTTTGTAGAATATAAAAAACCACAGTGTTTCACTACATCTTTTTTAGAGAGAACAAGCAAAGATGCTCCTGAATACCCTGCTCCTCCTGGTAATATCTTCTATTGCAATTTCCGTGGAGAGTCGGATTGTGCCAACTTTATTGATGGAAATCCCAATTGGCTAATTGAACCCACGCTATCAGGTAAAGCACAGATCAGAGTAGCGTTCAAATATTTGAATAACGTTCAGAATTACGTATATACATTTATACAGGGTGTCCCAAAACGACCGCATAAACTCTGCACAGCTAGATAACCTAAAATATAACCCTAGACTTCCAGTTTGGATCTTCAGTTTGAGGGAATCATTCAAAATGACAAGGGTAAATTGTCGTTTTGAGGACTTTTCAGACCTCCGATTTCCAATGCGATGTAATTCCTCTCATTGAGGATCAAAAATACCCTACGGATCTTCAGATTCAATGGTTTGCTTGAATATGATCGGAGAGGGAATAGAGGGGCAACAGATGTTTTTAAACATAAACATCGTTGCTTAAAGCACAGTGCATCAAATCATATCTCCCTGGGCACCCAGATCATGGGTAGATTAAGATTGTAGGTGGACCCTTGGGAGGCATAGTAGAAACCTTGAGGGGGCAAGCAGTCGCTGATGGCTTTTTTGAAACATGATTATCCCTAATATAAACGGAATTTTCTCAAACAGTTGGACGAGGTATTACCCCCCCATGAATCCGCCCATGACCTAGAATTCTCAGATCCACCTTCGGTTATAAGAGAAGTAACTTTTTATGCATGAAGACAAATATATCTTGTCTCGCGTGACGAATTCATAGATGGGGATAGAGATTGGGATGATCACACCCCTTAAACAAAAGCCTGATAAATTTCTGTGAAATAATAAATAAAGATTCTAAAAAAAAATTAAAATTAGATACTTCTTTATGGAGCAAAGTTTTTCTACGAGAGGACCACCATCCCCCGTCTTAGCTCGCTTTAAGCGCATTACCCACAAAATTGTAGGGGAAAGTGGGGGCTAATGGGACATTTTTTTAAAAAATGCTATTAAAAGAGAATAAATAAAGTCATTATTATAATTTTTTGAATTTAAAAAGATTTTACATTTAAGTTTATAAAAATATTCTTGGATAGCAAATAACATTATTTATCTAAGTGTTATCTCAACTTTTGTAATTTAATGCTACTGTCCCATTAGCCCCCATACGTGGGGTCTATTGGGACACAGTGCAGGGCTAATGGGACATGCTTTATAATTCAGAAATAAAAGTCATTTATAAATTTTAAATGCCTTTATTATAAACGTATGGTACTATATTGAATATAAAAATATCGCTGAGGATGAAATTTCACCAATAAACATTTTAATTCCACAATTTCTGTTGTTTCACTAATACGTTCAGAAAAATACAATTCCTTAAGGAAAATTAGGTAAAACGCTCGATTCCGGCATTTATTGCCCAAAACCGACTGAAATGCTATCAATTAGAATTTTTTATAATTTGTACAAATATGAGGTCCCTGAATCAATCTATAATTTTTAAGGAATAGCTTATACTATCATAACAATTAAGATGTTATTTAACCTGTTTTACGAATTATTTAGAAGATAGTTTTTAGATCCAAAACCTGTGCACTCGGAAGGAAATCTAAATCTGAAAACGGACGCCAATTCTCGTTCGCCAAAGATAGATGGTGTTTGAAAATTATGTGTGTGTGTGTGACGTCTTGTAGCTAAAATTCTGATCCTTTCATTATACAAATTTAGTTAATATCAGCTATCTCAAAAAGAGTTCAGTCATTTATTTTTAAACTTTTTAATGCTTAAAAATCAGTAAAAAATTTAGTAGTATTGAAAAGAACTTGTAATACATGTTGTAGACTATTTCCAATAATGAAAGTAGTCAAAAAATTTTATTTAAAATTTGGATAAAATATACAGGGTGTATCTGAAATGGTGCAACAAACTTTCAGGGATGATAATACTCATCAAGACGAACAAGAATTGGTATAGAAAAGGGGGTTGAAAATGAGTTTTAAGGGATGAAACCCCGGGTTGAAAATCTGCCAAAAAACTTGCATATTTCTGCAGGAAGAGACAATGGTTTGATTCCGGTAGTTATTTTGTAAAACAACTTCAAATATTACTAAGCTAGTTTTCCCACCAGTAACACTTTGCATTCGACAGGAAAAAAAACTTCGCCAATCCGTGATCGCCAAATACTTTTTTGTGATTCTTACGGAAAATCAAATTTCTATGTAGTAGTACTATTAATGATTAAATGATAGCTTAGTTGGTAGCGTAACAGTCTTGCAATCGTAAGATTGCGAGTTCTGTCCTACTGTGTGAAGTTGTTAATTCATATATATATTTTTAAAAGATATATTTTGAAAGACATTGCAACATGTTTTAAAGTATTAAGATTTCATTTCGTCCCATTTAAATAATATTTTTTAGTTATACTAAGTAAGTTTTTTTTGAATAGAAACATATTTATTGATTAATATCGTACCTTTAGAAGTAAAATAATAAAAAAAATGTAGAATTTAAGATCCACGGATTTTTAATTTATTATCCGTACTATTTATGCAATTCAAGACAATGTACAGCCTTAGTCGGTGTAAGAAGTACTCCCTTCTCGGCTGTGCAATTGCCCGCAGTTTCGCACCCAATGGTTAGTTAAAACCCTGGAGGGAACAAGCGTAGCACTCGCACCCACCTTTCGGGATTTGTAGCTAACTCCAATAAGCAATGCATGAGTACTGCTATCGAGCTAGCTGCTGTGACACCGGATGGATTCATAGCGATAATAAACAAGAGAAAATTATTTTAAAAGTGGTAGATTACCCCTGAGCCATCCAGCTGGCTCGTTTTTTAACATGAAGAAATTCAGCATTTTGAAGGTAATGCCTACAGTCTAAATAAGAATTGAATAAAGAAATTGATTTGTACAAGACATTTGGAGAAGTGGGGAAAGATTAACAGACTGACTGCCAAGCGAAATCGAATAATTTTGATTGAATAATTTATGACATGATAGAGTGATTGGAAAAGCCGTGGTTTGTTAGGTAGGAGAAAGAAGGAATTATGCCAAAAACTGATAGCTGAAGTTTTAAAGGAAAAATAAATTTATACACAAAAAATGGGGGAGAGGGTGAAACATCACTAAAATAGTATTAATTTTACTAGAAACTAGTTTTAATTAAGTCACCACTCTGTTAATTAATTTTAAATTACTTTGTCTGTGTACTGATACTGAGCTTCGCAATCCGCTCCTGGCTCCTAGGGTGTCGGGGTGTTTGAAGCTCTTAGGTTAAAACAGTTTGTCTGTCCTTTAAGGCTGATAACGTAAACACCTTAGGGGAAGTGCCCGTACTACGTGACCCATTTATTACTATTTTTGACAACCTCCCTCCCTTTGGGGGCCACCCGTAGTACATGCCAAGAACCTCACATCCCATCTAGTTTTCACGTAGCAATTCGTAAAAACGGTTTTCAATTATTTTTTTGCAAACAGAAAATTTAAAAAATTAATTCGTCTTAATTTGTCTAATTTCAATAATTAATTTGGCTTAATTTTGTCGTATTGACTAGAGGAAATTGACTACGAGACGAAACCCTAAGCTTCATAAACTGAAGTGTTTAACTAAAGTGTTTAAAATTCTTAGGTTTTCAAACTTTTTTTTTGTTATTAACACATATGTTTCATACAAAATTTAAGTCATCATTACATTTTCTTAAAAAGTGTTTCACAAAGAGCTCCCTAGTTTTAAAAAATTATATCAAATAGACAAAACAAGATAAAAATATCCCGTAATCTGTAATGACTTATTTTAGACCCCAAAGAAATTCTTAACACAACACTTTTTAAATCGGTCGATCAAAAAAATTAATACATGGCAGCACAAGATTTTGTGAAACGAAAGAAAAGCAGTCCTTGAAATCCTTATCATACCTTGTAGGGAAATAAAATTTACGGAATAAACGATTTCTGAATCGAATGAGAATCAAATACTTTGTAATCTAATTGATCGTTGATTTAAAAATACGGATTTCAAGGATTGCTTTTCCTTCATTTCACAAAATTTTATGCTGTCAAAATTTTTTGAACTATCAATTTTCAAAAATTTGTGTGAAAAAATTTTAAACACCTGTCAAAGTTTTGCGTTGAGACAAAATGCGATTTAAAGCATTGTAATTACCTGAAAAAAATTTACCGTAAAGAAAAACAAAACAATGTAGAAAAATCCATAAAAATTCTCAAAATACTATTACACATCCTTTAATTTTGTCCAATTTTTGGACCTCATACCCCGTTCGCACTGGCAGAAAAAAGACCCTTTATTTTCGTTAGCACTTAGTTGTCATGGAAACAGGCAAAATCGCCCCATCTTTTGAAAACGGCGTTTGCACTGACAAAAGGCGAAATTAAGCACTTTACTGTGTGTAAACAATAACATCATGATTTGTAAAATAAATAAAAATTTAATTTCTCAATACAACTTAAAACTAATGAATAAAATTACCAAAAATACAAGTAAAATACATAAAATATTATTAATTGACTAGTGAATTGATTAGTGTGTTTCCATGACAATCAAGTGCTAACGAAAATAGAGGCAAAAATAAAGGCCAGTGGGAACGGGGTATCACGCAATAAAACCCCAACCCACATCCTTTAATAGTACTCTTTCCATGTATTGCCCAAAAATTATTGACATGACAGAATCCACAATCTTACGATTGGCAGTTAGAAGATTCCGGCTCATTACTCTACCAACTGAGTGAGATACCGTTTTAACGATAAAATAAGAAACAAAAAAATTTCGCCAAATAGCTAATAAGTTGCCAAATTTGGTTGAACATGCATTAAAAAAGAGACTGATCGAATAAATCTTTCGCTGCGAAAAGATAACTTCCTGAAAAGTTACAGTTAAAATTTCTTTTTGCAAGTACGATTTCTATTTTTTTGGTGTAAAAAATTACGGAATTGAACAATTGTGTCTCTTCCTGCACAAATATGCAAGTTTTTTTGCTGATTTTCACCCCGGGGTTTCACCCCTTAAAACTCATTTGCGACCCCCCTTTCTATCCAATTCTTGTTCGTCTTGATGAGTACTATCATCCCTGAAAGTTTTTTGCACCATTTCAGATACACCCTGTATAATTTTACTCTATCTGTTAAACTTCTGAAATTATAAAAACTTTATCTTCTACAGATAAAAATATTTTTCCCTAAACGAATCAAAATTTAGTGTTTAGAGAATTTGTTGACTTGAAATATTTTAATTAATAATTTTGAATTTTTTAAGATTTACAGTATTACATAAAAATCCTGCATCTTAAAAAATCCAAAAAGGTTCAAACAATACCATTTCGCGTCATTAATATGTTTTTTTTCAGAATATTATCTATAGTTGATCAGCAGGACAAACCCGCAATCTTCCGACTGCAAGATTGTTTGTCACTCGTCTCACTGAGCTACCGTTTTAACGATAATATTAATAAGAAAAGAAATCGCGCCAAATCATTAATAAATCGCCAAATTTGATTTACTTACATTATATTGAGCCATAGACCAAACGAATATTTTGCTACCAGGAGATAAATTCGCCAATAGCATTTCAGTCGGTTTTGCTGGAACCGAGCGTTTTACCTCCACATTAAGCTGTCCCATTAGACCCCACAAGACTTGTCCCATTAGCCCCCATAGTATGATAATTTACAATTATAGAAATAATTATTTTCTAGTACAGTTCTGTATTTTTTCATTTATATTTTCTTGTTCTCCGGTATTTGTACAATCTAAAAGTGTCATCAAATAAGATTAAGATATTCTTAAAAATTTATGAAGTTCAATCAATTACAAAACTAAATTTTTGCTATTGGTTGTTAAAAACAAATTTGTATTTTTCCTGCGCAGAAAAAATTTGTTATGACAGATATTCCATTTTGAAAATGTGTGCTAGACCTGTTACCAATAAGTGATGTAAAAATTTTTTCTGAAATATTTATATTATGGAAAAAAATTCACTTGTCCCATTAGCCCTGCGTCCCATTAGCCCCCACTTTCCCCTAATTTGAATTACATCACCAAGATTCAAATCATTCCTGTAAGTAACAATCTGCTTTATTGATTTAATCAGGCTCGAGGACGAGGGGGGACTTCAGAAATATTTTTGAAGCAACCCCCTACCTCCAAAATAATAGATTTTGGCCAAAAGATTACCCCTCTCTGAATTGATTCTATGAAAACAGCACTTAATTGTCTCTATGATCCTCTAATAATTCTCACTCGCAAACCGAAATTTTATCTCTGAATTATTTTAATTTACCCAGCCACCCTACAAGATATGGGATCAGCATCTAAAACACTTTGTAAAATTCGATAATGAACAACGTGTTTTTAAACCTTTATAGAAAAAATAAATTTTAGAACCTTCCTACGATTAGATTAGATTGATCATTCCATTAAAGACAGAAAAAATAAAAGAGTCATCAAATAAATAAAGACCTAATTGACAATTGTGTATGCGATCGAACTAAATTAATCCGTAATTGCGTTAAAAAGGTTAAATGTTGATGAGAAACAGTGTAAGCACCATAAAATATCTCCATTTTTCATTCTAACTAAAAGTTTAACACAGATAAACTTGGCTCAAAACCGGCATTGCCGATTAAATTACTAAAAATTGAGTTTCACTCGATTCTGAAATCGATTCAATCGCAATATTTGATTTATCCCTACTCGAAATAAAAGTGGGAACTTGGCTGCTGACAATCCCTAAATTTGGTGCTTTCAT
Source organism: Tetragnatha versicolor (assembly GCA_024610705.1). Lineage (NCBI taxonomy): Eukaryota > Metazoa > Arthropoda > Arachnida > Araneae > Tetragnathidae > Tetragnatha > Tetragnatha versicolor. Next base: position 54,950,321 of record JANDEH010000010.1, on the reverse strand, counting down.
CTACCCAGAGGTGAGGGAACTACGATTTTTCAAAATTTGGTGACGAAAAATCCGCCTACCCCCTGAGAACATAGCAGAAGACGGCACATTTTTACCTCCTTTACTTTTTTTTATTATTAATTTTTAAAATTTACCCGGACTTTTGACGCACCCTGTTTTTCATTCATTTAGGGATCCACACTTATTCTGGTTTGTTTTAAGACAGCTTTTTTTTATAAGTTCAAGTACTTCTAGTAATTTTTCTGTTTTATTCCTTTTCTAAATCAAAAGAAAGGTTGATTTAGATGAGTCAAAAGGCATCTCAAAATATCTGTGTGTGAGTCTTGATGATTAAAATTACTTCGAACATTTCAGATCGAAAATAGTAAAGGATCAGCACATCCCGGTTAAAAATTACATTAGTTATGGACGGTCTTCTACTGTCGAAAAACTTTATTAGCTTACATAAAGGCATGAATAGTAGTAGTAACATTCCAATGAACGAGAAAAGCCTAAAAAAACTTTAAAAAAACCTTTAAAGTTTTTAATACGTATAATATTCGATTATTTTTAGAAGAGTGGGAACTTCCCTTATGCTGGTATTGAAATGTAATCATGTTTTTAAAAAATCCATTTTGTGACTAAATATCTTTTTTTGATAGACATATCTTTAGTTTAAATTCATAAGCAAGTGATTTATTTCCTCAATATTAAATGAACTCCGTATATTATGTTTGAATTACCCTTTTCTACAATGAAGTGTCTTGGCATTTACCTTAAAAATAAGAACTATTACCAGGAATGTGCAGTTCCTCTTTATTTATATTCTACTTCTGCTTTTCGTTTCAGGCAACTTTCTTGGTATTACACTTAATGCAGGGGAAAATAGCACCATCACATTCGAGAAAAAAATCAAACCTGACAAATCTGCTGGAAAGTTCTGCGTCACCCTGAGATATCGTAAAGGACCGAATCTTGATGGAGAAGAAATGGCCAACACGGCTTTGGAGATGTACTACATTCCTGAAAGAGATATTATGGTGACCCAGGAGTTGAAAGGCTACGATAATCCAACTAGGCAGCAGTTCAGTACATACAACATGACTCTCGACTGGAGCTACAAAACACAGGTTGTAATCAGTTTTAAAAATTTAAAAAACGGCACGTAACTTGGCATAAATTAATTTATATAAGATTGTATGTATTAAATGAGATCAAACTTTAAATGCCGTCTCTTCGAGGAAAAAAGATGTAGCTGAAAATGGGTTATGGCTCATTAGGCTTTAATTGAAAGCTCTCAGTGGGAATGTTTTACTTAATAGGTAGTTGTTCAGTTTCAACAAATAGCTTAATGTTCAAATGAGACTGGTGTCCTTAAAATAGTTTAATAATTGTTAATCATCTTTCAAACCTGTCTATTTTAACCCTATAATGCTTACTACAAGAAAGAGTAACTATGGAAAAAAATTTGCCTTATTCATGTAGTTTGGGATCAAATAAAATAAAAAGGCCATAATTAAAAAAAGAATTGAAACTGGGGACTGAGCCTAATCATGGTAGCATATTTTCTACCATGGGTAGTAGAGGGTTAAATACGAGACATGGTGTCCCAAAAAATGTTGACACATTTTAAAAATCAATAACTAATAACTCGAAAACTAAAAAAGATAAAAAATACACGATTTATTACATCCTAATCCTAAGACTCCCAAAATTAGTATGCAACAAATCGCGTGTTTGTATCTTTGTTAGTTTTTGAGTTATTAGTTATTGATTTTTAAAATGCGTTAGTCTTTTTTGGAACACCCTGTACATTAGTATGTACCATTCTCTTTTTTATTATATACAATTGAATAGTTATTTTATCAAGCATGATTTTGTTACACATCTCAATGAGTAGGCGCTATTTTAGGAAATCTTAAAAATAATTAAATAAGTTTCAAGGGAGAGGATTATAGGAAGAACGAAGTCTGTAATATTTTGAACACTAAGGAAATCAGTTGATGGTATTTTTTTACAAATAAATATTACGTTTGTCTTGTTTGGATTCTTTGACAAATACTTATGTTTACACCTCTATACAGGGTGATTCAGAAATAATCATCAATAATTGGGGGGGAGGTAGAGGGGCCCTAGACAAGCATATTTCGAATAGGGATGGTGGGGCTCAGCCTTACCGTTAGTAGATAGAAAAGGACAGTTCTGCCCCACTGCGCAGCCGCGCAGCGTTGCGCCGGCGTCTCCGCGGCTCCCTGTGCATTCTACTGATTACGGCTCCCTTCCTATTCTACTAGATTGCGGAGTGTCTGGGCCGGCACTTTGCGGCTCCCCGAGTAGAGGGGAGGTAATTAAGAAGATTAATTAGCAATTAAGAGAACTTGAGCAATATGTGAAGGTACTTTGGGGCTCCTTCCCAATCTACCAAATTGCGATTCACTTCCCAATCTACCAAATTGCGATTCCCCTTCCCATTCTACTAGTTTGGGGCTCTCTGCGCATTCTACTGATTGCGGAGTGTCTGGGTTGGTACTTTGCGGCTCCTCAAGTAGAGGGGAGGCTAATTAAGAAGATTAATTAGTAATTAACAGAAGGCGTGCAGATACTTTGCGGATATGTCTGGACAGGTACTTTGGGGCTCCTGCCCATTCTACTAAATTGCGGATACCTACCCATCCTATTAAATTGCGGATACCTGCGCATTCTACCAAATTGCGGATACCTGCTCATTAGGGTTATGATTCTGAGACTTTTTTTAAAATATTTAAAAGCCTGATGTTGCATTCGATGAACTTTTGCCCATAGGTTAATTTTATGTATTATTTTCTTTGTATTGAGAAAAAACCTTGCGCGCCAAACATCATTTCACTTTCTAATATAGCAAATCACTAGGGTGTCTCGAAAAAAAACTTTTTTTTTCAAAAAACCTCGCTCCCCAGGGCTTTTCTCATTCCTTTTGGTCCCAAAAGCTAGTGTGTGAAGTTTCAGCCCCATAAGATAACTCTAGGGTTTGCCTATAGAGCCCCAAATTTTAAAAAAAAGTGTAAAAAAACTACCTATTTTCAGAATTTTTAAAAAATATTTTTATATTTATATTGTTATAAAGCTGGTTCAAATGTGTTCTTAAGAACATATTTAAATTGATCATATATATTTATGTGTATTAACTGTACCCTATAGTCCCTATAATTTAAGATTAAAAAGATAAAAAGCGCTGTGCTACTTAGAGACATTGCAGTCACCAAAGCTTATATCGCACTACCGGTGGACGAAATGAATTAAATCCGAATTTCTTCGAAGGAACTCCCTCATATGATGCCATTTGTTGTTAAATTGATGTTTTAAATAATAAAGATCAGTGAAATAACAGTAATTAGGCCTTCCACTGAACTTTTAATGTAAAAAGTACTTTTTTACGAAAATGCTTGTTTCTAGCTGATCAAATCCAAAATTTACCCTAAAAAAGAAGGTTCTTGTACTTTTTAAGATAAAAAAACCTTGAAATACCTTTTTTAGCCCTTATAGATTTCTTTTTTAAAGGTAGAACTTAACTTTAAACCGTACAGATTGGAAATGACATGAATTTCTCCTATACCAGAAATAAAAATAAATTTCATCTTATGAAATTATGAAAATTACCTCTCTTCACCGTATTAGGAAGAAAGTTTAATTGAAATCTTCTTTCATCAAAATATGAAAAAAAATTTACAAATATCAAGCAATTTTCTTAACTTTTATAAAGAAATCCCATTTCTCTTCTGGTAAGAGAAATAACCCAAGTCCGTTCCGATCTGTTCGATTTAAAATTAAGTTCTACGTAAAAATGAAACTTGTAATGGTATCTGAAAGTTTCTGAACTTAAAAAGTACAATAACCCTCTTTTTGAGAATAAATTTTGGATTTGATCAGCTAGAAACAAGCATTTTCGTAGAAAAGCATTTTTTACGTGAAAATAGTTCAGTAAAGGCCTAATTACTGTTATTTTACTGGCCTTTATAATTTAAAACATCAATTTAACACCAAAGGTCATCATTTGAGAGAGTTCTTTTGAAGAAAATTGGAATTTAATTACTTTCTACCACTGGAGTGCATTATAAGCTTTGATGAGCGCAACCTCCCTTAGTTAGTACCTTTGACTCTTAAATTATAGGCACTATAGGTACAGTTAATAACCTTAAATAAATATAAAACCTCTAAAATGTAGTAAATAACAGATTTGAACCAGTTTTATAGCAATATAAATCTCAAAATATACTTTTTTAAAAATTCTGAAAATTGGTCATTTTTCCTTTTTTTCTAACTTTGGGGCTCTATAGGCAAACCCTAGCGTCAACTTAGGGGGCTGAAATTTCACATACTATCTTTTGGGACCAAAAGGAATAGGGAAAGCCCTTTCAAAAGTTTGAGTAGTTTTTATAAATTGTTACATTCAGCTTCAAAAAAGATTTTATTAACTGCCTTTAGTGCTTCAGCCTTATGTAAAATCTTATTAGGCGCGCAAGCTTTTTTCACATTTTTCAAAAATAAAAGTTATTTTCGACAGTTATGAACCAATACTCATCATTTGCCACCACAGGCTTTTAAATCTGAAAAAAATCATAACCCTACTGCTCATTCTACTAAATTGCGGATACCTGCGCATTCTATTAAAATGCGACTCTACCACTAAGACACAGCAGGAAGTTAAAGTTATTTTACTATTTCAGTTACTATTAAATTTATTTACTATTAACAAACAGTAACTGCTGTTTAACTGTAATATGGATGGAATTAGCAAATTGCAACTCTTCTACTATTTTGGGGTTCAAGAACACATGCAACAACAAGAAGCTAAATTGTGACTTTCTAAATTATTTTCAGATACTATTAATTGATAGTTAAAGTTATTAACAAAGGTTAATTAACAGTTAAAGTTATTTTAAATAAAATTATAAGGTTAATGAACAAACTAACCGCTGTAATATATCACCTATTGAATGCCCATACTGGAATAAAAGACCAAGAAAATCACAAACTCAAATGTAGACTGCACTACTCACCTGTCATTGAGCCTCCCTTAACAATGCATCAACGAACCGCCCCCCCTTGCCTTTCACAGAGCAATATGTGTGGCGATAACGGGGTGACAACCATTGGGGTTGATAGCGATTGCATCTTTTCCCACAATACCAAGGGGAGAGGATTTTCAAAAGATATATATTTTTTCATTACAATCATTTCTATTTCGTTAAATTTACAGTTCAATATTCACTTTAGTTACAGTTTGACACAAAATGCTTATCCTATCACAATCCTTAACTTTGAAATTCCAGTATTTTCACCAGAAAGATACTTTGAAAAATTGAGAATACATTTTCAGACCACTTGACATATAATACGTTATCCTATTGGTGGAATTATTTTACAACTTCGATTAAAAATTACTAATTATGTACATATTGGATACTATCTTAAATATTTTAAGCACTTTTTTTTAAATAAAATATACTTTTATTACGAATTCCGTTCGAGGAGTTGATTTTTTTTCATAGAATGTTAGAATCATTCAAGTTAAAAATGATAAATCCATTAATTTTACTATAGTTCAATTGAAGATATTACTTATTTTATTCGCATAGAAGCTTTTTCTAGATTTAAACGTGAGAATATATGATTAATCACCTAAACAAAAACTCTTCCATTACTCTTTTTTCTGAAAGCATTGTATAAATGACAGAATTTTTATACAAAAATTGTAAAATATATACGATTTTCCCAACAGTTGAAGAAATTTCAATCATTAACCTTTTATTTAAAGTACGTTATGAGGCTACCACTACAGAAAATACACTACATACATTCATTTTATTCATAACTTTTACTATATTTATTAAACATGTAATATTTTTTTCTATACTAAAGAGAACTGCTTTGGTTATTTTTCAATTCATGGAATGGTCACGTTGATCATTTTCAACCTTTTTTTGAAAATAATAACTTTTTTAACCCATCGGCTATACTTGCTCTACAAGAATTTTACCCTCTGCTGTACATTTTTACTAACAATTTATATTATTCACTAAAGCAAACAATATAATACATATAAACTATCTTATGAAAGAAATCCTTTATGGATATAATGTTTTCTCTTACCTAAAGCCTTCTTTCATCTATAATCCATATAGAAAATTAAACTATTCTAATAAAAATTAAAGGGGAAACATGACTCAAAAGGAAACATACATTATAAAAACCAAGAAAATTATTACAGAATCTAAAAGAAAAACTAAAAACTCTGCTAAAAATAAAAACTTAACTGAAAATTTTATTAAAAATTAAGACAAATGCAGAAAAATAACTTAATACTTTGTTAAAAATAAAAGCGAACACAGAAAAACTTTACACAAGAAATGAAAACTTATACACTGAAAAACTAAAATCTTTGTTAAAAACAAAAACTAACTGAAAATTTTGTTAAAAATTAAGACAAATGCTGAAAAATAACTTAATACTATGTTAAAAATAAAATCGAACACAGAAAAACTTTACAAGAAATGAAAACTTATACACTGAAAAACTAAAATCTTTGTTAAAAATAAAAACTTAACTGAACATTTTGTTAAAATAAAAACTTAAGTGAAAATTTTGTTAAAAATTAAGACACATGTAGAAAAATAACTTAATACTTTGTTAAAAATAAAAACGAACACAGAAAAACTTTCACTGAAAAACTAAAATCTTTGTTAAATATAAAAACTTTTTCACTTCGAAACTAAAAACTAAACTAAAAATTTTGTTAAAAATAAAAACTTTACAAAAAATTTTGTTAAAAATAAAAACTTAACTGAAAATTTTGATAAAAATTAAGACACATGCAGAAAAATAACTTAATACTTTGTTAAAAATAAAAACGAACACAGAAAAACTTTACAAGAAATGAAAACTTATACACTGAAAAACAAAAATCTTTGTTAAAAATAAAAACTTAACTGAAAATTTTGTTAAAAATAAAAACTTAACTGAAAATTTTGTTAAAAATTAAGATACATGCAGAAAAATAACTTAATACTTTGTTAAAAATAAAAAAATGAACACAGAAAAACTTTACAAGAAATGAAAACTTATACACTGAAAAACTAAAATCTTTGTTAAATATAAAAACTTAACTGAAAATTTTGTTAAAAATAAAAACTCAACTGAAAATTTTGTTAAAAATAAAAACTCAACTGAAAATTTTGTTAAAAATAAAGACACATGCAGAAAAAAAACTTAATACTTTGTTAAAAATAAAAACGAACACAGAAAAACTTTCACTGAAAAACTAAAATCTTTGTTAAATATAAAAACTTATTCACTTCGAAACAAAAAACTTTGTTTGAAATGAACTAGAAAACGAAAAACTTTACACAAGAAATGAAAATTTATACACTGAAAAACTAAAATCTTTGTTGAAAATAAAAACTTAAGGAAAATTTTGTTAAAAATTAAGACAAATGCAGAAAAATAACTTAATACTTTGTTTGAAATGAACTAGAAAACGAAAAACTTTACAAGAAATGAAAACTTATACACTGAAAACTAAAATATTTGTTAAAAATAAAACTTAACTGAAAATTTTGTTAAAAATTAAGACAAATGCTGAAAAATAACTCATTACTTTGCTAAAAGTAAAAATGAACACAGAAAAAAACTTTACAAGAAATGAAAACTTATACACTGAAAAACTAGTCTTTGTTAAATATAAAAACTTATTCACTACGAAACTGAAAACTTTGTTTGAAATGAACTAGGAAACGAAAAACTTTACACAAGAAATGAAAACTTATACACTAAAAAAAACTAAAATCTTTGTTAAAAATTAAAGCTTAACTGAAAATTTTGTTAAAAATTAAGACAAATGCAGAAAAATAACTTAATACTTTGTTAAATGTAAAAACTTAAAAGCTACAAAACTAAAATATTTGTTTAAAATAAATAAAAACTTACAAGAAATTTTACAAGAAATAAAAAGTTACGCTCAAAACTTTACCAAAAAGAAATTATTACGAAAAGCTTTAACAGAAAGAAAAACTTAAAAACTATAAAACTAAATACTTTGTTGAAAAATAAAGGCAAATGCAGAAAATATATTAATACTTTGTTAAATATTAAAACTTAGAAACTCTGAAACGAAAAACTTTACCATAATTAAAAACTTACACTACAAAACTAAAATATTTATACAATTTAAAAATTTTTACAAGAAATAAAAATTTACACTAAAAACATTAGCAAAAAGAAATTATTACGAAAAACTTTAACAAAAAGAAAAACCTAAAAACTATAAAACTAAAAACTTTGTAAAAAATCAAGACAAACGCAGAAAAATAACTTAATACTTTGTTCAATATAAAAACTTAGAACTAATAAAACTAAAAACTTTGCTAAAAATAAAAACTTTAGGAAAACTTTGTTAAAAATAAAGAAACCAATACAGAAAAATTTTAAAAATAAATAAAAACTTCGAAAAAATATTACAAGAAATAAAAAATAACACTAAAAACTTTATCAAAAAGAGATACTTACAAATTATAAAACTAAAAACTTTGTAAAAAATAAAATAAAATTGAAAAGTTACACTAAAAAACTAAAAACTTTATCAAAAAGAAATACTTCTTGTTAAAAAAATACTTTATAAAATATATTTGTACAAGAAATATACTAAAAACTTTACCAATAACGCCCATACTGTGTTAAAATTAGAAGACAGATAGATTCACGTCCCCCTTTCGTTGAGACCCTTTTTTTATTATGAAAACTCGGTGGGCTGAAAACTCCTTCTTAATGAAGGAAATTTAAAAATAGTACTTTTAAATTTTTCAGCCCACGTTTTACATAATAATTAAAAAAGGGTCCCAATGAAAGGGGGACTTGAATCTATCTGTCTTCTAATTTTAACAAAGTATGGACGTTATTGGTAAAGTTTTTAGAATATTTCTTGTACAAATATATTTTTCAAAGTATTTTTTAATAAGAAGTATTTCTTTTTGATAAAGTTTTTAGTTTTTTAGTGTAACTTTTCAATTTTATTTTATTTTTAACAAAGTTTTTAGTTTTATAATTTGTAAGTAAGCTCTTTTTGATAAAGTTTTTAGTGTTATTTTTTATTTCTTGTAATATTTTTTCGAAGTTTTTATTTATTTTTAAAATTTTTCTGTATTGGTTTCTTAATTTTTAACAAAGTTTTCCTTAAGTTTTTATTTTTAGCAAAGTTTTTAGTTTTATAGGTTCTAAGTTTTTATATTGAACAAAGTATTAAGTTATTTTTCTGCGTTTGTCTTGATTTTTAACAAAGTTTTTAGTTTTATAGTTTTTAGGTTTTTCTTTTTGTTAAAGTTTTTCGTAATAATTTCTTTTTGGTAAAGTTTTTAGTGTAAATTTTTATTTCTTGTAAAATTTTTTCAAAGTTTTTATTTATTTTTAACACGAAGTATTTCTTTTTGATAAAGTTTTTAGTGTAACTTTTTATTTCTTGTAAAATTTCTTGTATGTTTTTATTTATTTTAAACAAATATTTCAGTTTTGTAGCTTTTAAGTTTTTACATTTAACAAAGTATTAAGTTATTTTTCTGCATTTGTCTTAATTTTTAACTAAGTTTTCAGCTAAGCTTTTATTTTTAACAAAGATTTTAGTTTTTTTTAGTGTATAAGTTTTCATTTCTTGTGTAAAGTTTTTCGTTTTCTAGTTCATTTCAAACAAAGTTTTTAGTTTCGAAGTGAAAAAGTTTTTATATTTAACAAAGATTTTAGTTTTTCAGTGAAAGTTTTTCTGTGTTCGTTTTTATTTTTAACAAAGTATTAAGTTATTTTTCTACATGTGTCTGAATTTTTAACAAAATTTTCACTTAAGTTTTTATTTTTAACAAAATTTTCAGTTAAGTTTTTATATTTAACAAAGATTTTAGTTTTTCAGTGTATAAGTTTTCATTTCTTGTAAAGTTTTTCTGTGTTCGTTTTTATTTTTAACAAAGTATTAAGTTATTTTTCAGCATTTGTCTTAATTTTTAACAAAATTTTCAGTTAGTTTTTGTTTTTAACAAAGATTTTAGTTTTTCAGTGTGTAAGTTTTCATTTCTTGTGTAAAGTTTTTCGGTGATCGCTTTTATTTTTAACAAAGTATTAAGTTATTTTTCTGCATTTGTCTTAATTTTTAATAAAATTTTCAGTTAAGTTTTTATTTTTAGCAGAGTTTTTAGTTTTTCTTTTAGATTCTGTAATAATTTTCTTGGTTTTTATAATGTATGTTTCCTTTTGAGTCATGTTTCCCCTTTAATTTTTATTAGAATAGTTTAATTTTCTATATGGATTATAGATGAAAGAAGGTTTTAGGTAAGAGAAAACATTATATCCATAAAGGATTTCTTTCATAAGATAGTTTATATGTTTTATATTGTTTGCTTTAGTGAATAATATAAATTGTTAGTTAAAATGTACAGCAGAGGGTAAAATTCTTGTAGAGAAATTATAGCCGATGGGTTAAAAAAGTTATTATTTTCAAAAAAAGGTTGAAAATGGTCAACGTGACCATTCCATGAATTGAAAAATAACCAAAGCAGTTCTCTTTAGTATAGAAAAAAATATTACATGTTTAATAAATATAGTTAAAGTTATGAATAAAATGAATGTATGTAGTGTATTTTCTGTAGTGGTAGCCTCATAACGTACTTTAAATAAAAGGTTAATGATTGAAACTTCTTCAACTGTTGGGAAAATCGTATATATTTTACAATTTTTATATAAAAATTCTGTCATTCATACAATGCTTTCAGAAAAAAGAGTAATGGAATAGTTTTTGTTTAGGTGATTAATCATATATTCTTACCTTTAAATCTAGAAAAAGCTTCTATGCGAATAAAATAAGTAATATCTTCAATTGAACTGTAGTAAAATTAATGGATTTATCATTTTTAACTTGAATGATTCTAAAAAAAAATCAACTCCTCGAACGGAATTCGTAATAAAAGTATATTTTATTTAAAAAAAAGTGCTTAAAATATTTAAGATAGTATCCAATATGTACATAATTAGTAATTTTTAATCGAAGTTGTAAAATAATTCCACCAATAGGATAACGTATTATATGTCAAGTGGTCTGAAAATGTATTCTCAATTTTTCAAAGTATCCTTTCTGGTGAAAATACTGTAATTTCAAAGTTAAGGATTGTGATAGGATAAGCATTTTGTGTCAAACTGTAACTAAAGTGAATATTGAACTGTAAATTTAACGAAATAGAAATGATTGTAATGAAAAAATATATATCTTTTGAAAATCCTCTCCCCTTGGTATTGTGGGAAAAGATGCAATCGCTATCAACCCCAATGGTTGTCACCCCGTTATCGCCACACATATTGCTCTGTGAAAGGCAAGGGGGGGCGGTTCGTTGATGCATTGTTAAGGGAGGCTCAATGACAGGTGAGTAGTGCAGTCTACATTTGAGTTTGTGATTTTCTTGGTCTTTTATTCCAGTATGGGCATTCAATAGGTGATATATTACAGCGGTTAGTTTGTTCATTAACCTTATAATTTTATTTAAAATAACTTTAACTGTTAATCAACCTTTGTTAATAACTTTAACTATCAATTAATAGTATCTGAAAATAATCTAGAAAGTCACAATTTAGCTTCTTGTTGTTGCATGTGTTCTAAAACCCCAAAATAGTAGAAGAGCTGCAATTTGCTAATTTCATCCATATTACAGTTAAACAGCAGTTACAGTTTGTTAATAGTAAATAAATTTAATAGTAACTGAAATAGTAAAATAACTTTAACTTCCTGCTGTGTCTTAGTGGTAGAGTCGCATTTTAATAGAATGCGCAGGTATCCGCAATTTAGTAGAATGAGCAGGTATCCGCAATTTAATAGGATGGGTAGGTATCCGCAATTTAGTAGAATGGGCAGGAGCCCCAAAGTACCTGTCCAGACATATCCGCAAAGTATCTGCAGGCCTTCTGTTAATTACTAATTAATCTTCTTAATTAGCCTCCCCTCTACTTGAGGAGCCGCAAAGTACCAACCCAGACACTCCGCAATCAGTAGAATGCGCAGAGAGCCCCAAACTAGTAGAATGGGAAGGGGAATCGCAATTTGGTAGATTGGGAAGTGAATCGCAATTTGGTAGATTGGGAAGGAGCCCCAAAGTACCTTCACATATTGCTCAAGTTCTCTTAATTGCTAATTAATCTTCTTAATTACCTCCCCTCTACTCGGGGAGCCGCAAAGTATCGGCCCAGACACTCCGCAATCTAGTAGAATAGGAAGGGAGCCGTAATCAGTAGAATGCACAGGGAGCCGCGCAGCCGCCGGCGCAACGCTGCGCGACTGTGCAGTGGGGCAGAACTGTCCTTTTCTATCTACTACCGTTAAAGAGCTAGAACCTAATGTAGTGCAAGCTTGTTTCAAAAGGCCGTTTTTAGAAGGCCCGTGTGACGAATCAAAACATAATAAAATGAAAAAATATATTGCATGAGGTAAGAAAATATCCCTACTACCTACACCATGAATTCGATAGACTTTGAACCACTTTCAAAACCATGGAGTGAGTTTCAAAAGTGCAATATTAATCTTTAGTCAAAGAATGGAGTTCCCTTAATGGTATTCAGAAAAATGATTATCGGGGAAGGAATTTTCAACGATCGTAACATTGATCATTGAAACTGTTTGATCATTGAAAATTCCTTCCCCGATCATCATTTTTCTTAATACCATTTAGGGAACTCCATTGTTTGAGATTAATATTGCACATTTTAAAACTCACCCCATGGTGGTCCAATTTCTATCACATTGAGTATTTAAGTAGTAAGGATACTCCTGTACGTCATGTAATAATGTTTTTCATTTTATTATGTTTTGTTTCGTCACACGGGCCTTCTAAAAACGGCCTTTTGAAACGCGCTCTCACTACATTAGGTCCTAGCTCTTTAACGGTAAGGCTGTGCCACACCATCCCTATTCGAAATATGCTTGTCTAGGGCCCCTCTACATCCCCCCCAAATATTGATGATTATTTCTGAATCACCCTGTATACATAGTTTCTATGGCTACAAGATGATATTAACAAGAATGTTTGTCTCTTAGCAAATAATTCAAATGAATATCGATACTTAAATATTTGAATTATGTATTTTATTTGTACAAATGGGAAAAACTTTCTTTATAATGATCATAATCGAGGAGAAATAGTTTTCCACTCGGTCGTTTTGAATAAACTTGTCGATTTACTTATATGTTAAATTGTAATATACAATATTTTCCAAGCTTCAAATTTTATTGCTCCTTACACTATACTTTTCAATACAACTATGACAATAACAATATAATACACTTTTCAATATAAATCAATAATTGTATACTTTTAAAACACTTCTTTCAAAGGGTGTTCAGAAAATATAAAAATGAAATGAAATGTCTTTTTTTTTCAGCTTAAACTATCATTTGCGGTTCCCTCAGGAAAACCTCCTCAGTTTTTCAATATCTATTCAATCACTGCATCAAATGGAAAATGCCAAAGTTGAACAGATGATTTATTGATAAGTGCTTTTAATGCAGAGCCTGTATTTGTTGTATCCCCTTTTTCATGTAACATTTTTATTCAAATAGATGATAATATTAAATAAAGCGAGATCCAACTGGTTCTTAACATCCTATTATACGTTTTATGGATTCAATTCCTCTGTACCTATTTTGTTACTCTATGGATGATAATAATAATAAAAATATTTTAATAAACATGTATTTTGATTTTTAAGCGTCTACTGTTTGATAATGGTTTTAAAAAGTAAAATATTTTTGTGACTTTTGTAATAGTTGAAAATCTATTGAAACGATGTCTGCCTAAAATATTTTTTTAACAAATAGATGTTATATAATAGGACTATTTTTTTCCAATTTACCATAAATGTTGAAAAGGAAACAAATTATAATTACTGTGAAATGCTAATATTGATATTAATAGGTAATTATATAGGTAATATTAGCATTTTGCAAGTAAGTAATTAGCTATTCGAGTACTGTATAAATGGTGGTATGAGTTATTAATTCAGATGTTTTAAAAATGTAATACGCTTTATGACATTATAGCATCATTAATTAGGTAAATATCTTAAAGCAAGGAGGCTAGATAAATAACTGCAGATTTTGATCACATTTTTAGAATATGAAAACAAATGAGACATTAAGTAATATGGTGCTTTTACTTTGAAACAAATAAAATGAAATATTTAACAAAAAAACTGTAAGTACTAAGGAAACATTTTTAGATACACAGAGGTTTAAAAATATTGTTAACTCTGGGTGTTTATCCGTCTAAACAAAATCAGAAACGAATCATCTGGTTTCTGAGAAATACAAAGTTTTGCATGGCACCATTGAAGAATTTTCTTTCAACCACTTGAATAACTTATCTCTAATGAAAATCGTTGGAACGAGTTTAGAAAAATATCTGTAAACATGCATGGCGACTTCTACTGACCAGACAATTACATAGCTGTAACTATACACTCGAACCTGTTTTTGTGCGGTCCTTTTTTGTGCAGTTTTTTATTTGTGTGATTTTTTAACTGTGATGTTTATATACCGCACAAAAAAATCGTAAAAAAAGACCGCACAAAAGGATAGAGATATTTGCAATAAGTAACATCCCAATAGCAAGAAAATAATACTAGCGTCTAGTTGCTCCAAGATGCACTGAATGGTTCCCAAATGACAATTAAGATGCAGTTGTGAGAGACACGAATCCTATTGGTGACTTGACTCTAATTAAAGATAAAAAAATTAGTCTTAATGCTGTTTTAAAACACTAAAAGTTTTCATTCTATATTACTTTTCAGCAGAATTTAGAAGAATGTTCGTGAAAAAATTATATATTTGATAATAATTTTCCACTTTTTTAGAGGCAGTAAATAGAAATATACATTCTATCAGAATATCTTCTCTAAGAAATTTTAAATATATTCAAAAACCATATTAGGGTTACATCTGTCTTGATATCAGGTTTTTATAGTAAAATTAAGACCAGCGTAAAATTAGCTTTCAGCTCAAATACACTTTGGAAAAAAATTAAATGCAACACCAAAAAAAATGAATAAATTCTCCGTAACGTTGAAAATTCTTGAAGCTTTTGCATGCCTTTAATTAATGTTCAGTGCTTAAGAATTCAATTTCTTCTTTAAAAATGTATCACAATTGTTTTAAAAATCAATCTAAACTACATTTCTTAAATTATCTATAAAAATAAGAGAAATAATTTATTTTTTAATTATAAGCAATTTGGGTTTGTGTTGGTAAAACAACCTCTTTAAGTGATTGTATAAAACCCAAACATTCCTATGATGAGAATGTTTTTTTATTGAAATCCTTACCTCTGTTTGCGCTTTAACACAATTCTTTAACTATCCTAAATTTTTATATCTTAAGGAGTGGAAGAATAAGTTTATCTTTATAGGTTAAAAGAACATTTTTGTATTTTAGCAGTATTTTTGGGATATTTTCTTTTCATGGAATCAATTAAGTATCTAGTATTAAAAGTTTTAATAGTCCAAAATTTAAAAAAGGAATTTCCAAGGAAAATTTAAAATAGAGCTGCAAAAAATTTTTTTTATGCTGATAATTTCTAAATAATAGCGCAAATGAAAAACGATGTTAAAACATTTTAGGATCCTTAAAAAGAAGTGCAGAGAATAATTAATTTTATATTTAACCAACCTTTCATACAAAAACAGATCAATAAATAGTGTAGTATTTTTATGAAAGCAGAGAAAGAAACTACCATTATTCATAAAGCAAGTGGGAATTCGATATATTTTTCTTGATGATAGAACCCGCTAATCACTCAAAGTATGCCTTGAAGGGTATATTCAAACACACGTTTGATAGGAGTGGGTCGTTGTTTATCCAGCTAACCATTTGACTAGTGCATAAGAATTTAACTGCTACATCTGAATTAATGAAGCGATTTCAAAGCCATGATCTGCGCAAAATATTTATCACAATGCTTACTTTACGCTAACACACTTGTGTAAACAGAGGTGTTTTTGCCGTTTAGTGCACGCGAAGTAATTATTTATGGAGTGTTTCTAACAGCTGATAACCTATAACTAAAGAAACTATTCAGTGTGCAATGTCATTCTAATCAATTCTATTCTTTACTGTGAAAAAATATTACAATATTCTGAACATGTAGGCGTATAAGAGCAAGTTAATTAAGAATTGAAATTGACAGTCTATTTAAGAAGAATCGCATATTCGTAAAATGTAACTTTACATCTGTAAAGTTTTTATAGTTTAATGCTATAAATTTAAAACAACCGACAGATAATTTCTCAATCATACACCGGAGAAAAAAGTTTGAACTAGTATATTATCTTCTTTTATTTCCGTTAAAAAAATCCTAGAAAACAACTTCGTTTGAATAGGGATGTGTAGACACTTTTAATTCTGAAGCCAAAACAAAAAAAATATTCAAAAACATTTGTCAAAATAATAGCTTTAATAAAGTCATAAATTAGAACGAATTTTATATTAATTAAATTTAAATACTTATTCAATAAGAGAGTTTCATAATATACCTTACCTAAGGTGATAACACATCCTTAAAACTAACTTTGTCTCTAATTAGACAGTTTTAAGGAATTTTGAGACACATTTAAAATATTCTTTAGACATTAAGCTGAAATTAATATTATTTTTAGCATCACAAACACCTTTTCTTAACAGTTTGATTATGGTAATTGTCTAAAGTTAATGCATTTTATAACAGGACTTTCCATAAAAAACTTTGCAGAACAGCACTATATACGTAAAAATTTGGAATTTATTTCAGGTGTTAACTACTTTGGCTGTACCATCATCCGATCAGATAATACTTAAGGTTCAAGCTATCTAAAGCGATTTTAGAAAGTTCGGGTCTAAATTGTAATTTCTATATTAAAGTCATTATTTGTATTTTTGGAGATTAAAAATATAATTAATAAAATATAAAAATTTAAAAATTCAAATTATAAATTCAAAATTTATAATTAATTTAATCTTAAATGAATTATATTTTTATGTGTTTTTGTACGATTTTCTCTCAGACACAACTCTATCAACAGACTTATTCCTAATAAATTTGAAAAATTCCCCTAACCAAATCATATGCTTATTGAATAAGCCAGCTACCTACAATATATTTGTGTGTATAATTTAATATCAACGTCATCACTTTCATAATGCAAATTTATTTGCTATGTGAAACTTGGTTTTATGAATGGAGTTTCAAGAAACTGAGTTTTTTTATATTCGGTGACGGATCATGAAAGTTTCAATGAATAGAAACACAATTGCGCAATTTTTTTTCAACTCCAAATAATGAATCCCTGATCTTCACAACCATGGCATATTCTTTTTACGGTCGGAATAAATCTTGAAAGTAAAACTAGTTAAATGGACTTAAAGTGATATATACTTTATGAGTGTTTTTATCAATAAAGTTATCCTTTTTTCTATTTTTAAAGTTACAAATTTTTGAATAAAATAATATTAAATATCAGAGGTAATGAATAATTTATTTGTATATAATTACTAGGCGAATAAAAATATTGATACTTACGAAAGAGAAATAAGCTAAAATTCAATTTGATAAATAAGAAATGCTAACAAAAGAATTTATTATTTGAAATAAATAAACTTTTAAAAGAAACTATTAAGATTGTTGAAACATGAGAACTGAAAACAGAGATATTTTGCTCTTCGGTTAAAACAGTTTAAGATATGTAAAGCAGTTTATAAATAACGTATTAACGGTTTAAAATAGGTAATTGCTCGAACGCGCTGCAAGTAGTACAGTGATTATTGGGGGTGCTGCTCCAGAAAATGTTTAGCCCTTGTTCTGAAAATGTGTAGAAGGAAACAAATAAGTTATAAATAAATGAATGTAATGAAATATGTTTTACTATTTACTTTAACCTAAACGTAGCATCAACAGTAGGGCTATTATAGAGAAAATCAAATTTTCTCTAATTGTTATGTAAAACATGCCAGTTTTAATGAGATTTTGTTTTAAGAAAACTCCTAATTAAAACTTGAAAATGACCTAGGGTTTTAACTAACATAACTACGCTTTATGAGCATGGTAGGCGCTTATGCTTCTCGTAGCTATAGTCTCGAGGTATTTGATTGCTGCGCGAGCGTTTCCTAAACTAGGGAATGACCACTCTGACACTCTGATATAAAATTTAGTAGTAGTAAGAAATAAAAAAGGTATAATTGTATTAAATGTCATTATAATATAGGTTAAGGTGCTGCTGTTACATAGTGTCCCGAGGAGCATACAGGGTATTTCAATAGTCCGTTTCGAGGCTTTTACGGCTCCTAGGATCATGGAAGTTAAGTCCCTTGGTAAGTGACCCTGGAGAATCCATTGAGATGACTAAGAGCTCCCCTAGTGGCAAAATAAAAAAGTTAAAACTAAAAAAACTTAAAGAAGATAGGGCAATACCTCTGAGAGTATTGTTGCCAACGTTATGAAACAAAAAAGTTTCTGAAAAAAGTTTCATGACCTCAAGAAAGAAAAAGTTTGCATATTTACAAATTTTTTGTTCATTATGTAGTTTTGTGTTTTTTGTTACATAGAGACAAAATTCAATCAAAAAATTTGCAAATTTGAGAACTTTTTCTTTTTGAGGCCTGAAAAAGTGCAATTTTCACATGCCGTGAAATATTTCATATCTCCGTGAATATTCAAGATATTTTCATAAAATGTTTTCAGTGAGTTATTCATAACAGCGACAACAATACTATCACCGTGGTTTTCGCTCTACCTCCTTTAATTTTTTAATTATTTTTTAACTATCTTATTTCGCTGCTAGGGGCGCTGTAAGTCCTATCAATGGATTTTCCAGGGTCACTTACCAAGGAGTAGACCATACTTCCGTGACCCTAGGACACGTTAGTTCCAAATAAAAGCCGTGAAACGGACTTTTGAAAAACACCCCGCATATACGCTGCCATAAGGTAAAAGATATTCTTAAGATGATGAAGCGATATGATAGGGAACATTCTTCATTTCATAGGAACTATCATAGTCCGGTTTATTTTATAGATTTTGGAAAAGAAAAAAGAAAACATTTACTTAAGTTATTATTTTAAACAATCTTATCATTTTTGAATAAGTACAAGGATAGGTAAAGGGTACATTTCACTTAGGGGGCAAGTGAGTCAAATAATAACATTTTTTTGTCACCTTGACTCTTTCCTGTTATTCAAAATTCTTCATCGTGATTTCTAAGAATATTTTTAAATTGAATATTAAGATCATCTGTAGTCTCGTTTTATATTCTTTTGTGTCCAGATATCAGCTGTTTTTAAAGAATTTTCGTGTCATCCTCTAATTCGTCCTGTAGTACTCCCTTGCCTCTTGGTACTGCAACCTCGAATTTCATGCTGACCAAGACACGCATTGTGTTTTCCTGACAGGTCCGGCAGAGGTACGCATCTTGAGTTTAGGCTAATATATCGTAAAAACCGAAATGTAAAACTAATCGTGAGTGAGGCGTTACATCGAGATGTTAGCGCACCACTGGTCATAAAAAGCCAAGATTTGCAGGAGCGTGATTCAGACAGTAGACTGCTCTAGAAGTGCTGGATGCTCGTCTTAAATTCGTCTTAACAGCTGTACTTGTAAGTAATGCTTTCACGATGTATGGAATTGATTTTTACTACTTAGGATAAAGGTTAGGCTTATATAACAATATATTGAGTTTTCCAGGATAATTACAAGAGGTTAGTTTAAGGTAATAAGGTATATAAAGTAGTTAATATAAATGAAGATAAGTTCCTTTAATTTTTTTAATCTTAATACTTCTGTATCGATTAAGTATAAAATTGAAGTATAGGAAAATAGATGAACTTAAATTGAATAAAAATTGATGAATACCGAAGAAAAATATTAATTTACTTTTGGTTAATTAATACAAAATATGTTTTACCGTTCTTTAATTTTAGTAAATGGAAATGAGGATCAATATATTTCAGGCTAACTTATATCGGAAATGAAGTTGAGAAAACCTCTCGTTTAATTAACCACATTCGGTTTTGATTAAATTTATTTCTAGCATTTTTTCAAAGTACTTATTCCCAAATGTATAGTTTTAAGTTCAGTAGAAAGTGAATGTGTGTGTAGTAAATACTTTAGGGGTTGCTCTTACTATATATTGAAACACAGACTGGTCTTTGAGAAAGTAATGTTATCAGACTTTGTTCTTTCAAAAAATATTATTCATCTGATATTTCATGATATTTAGGTTTACTGTTCTCTGTTTACCACAACAATTAAATTCCAGGGGATCTTGTAATTTGATTTTAATAGCAAAGCTTTTCCCAAATTTTTCATTAAATTAGAATTTCTACTCACAATTTTTTTTTGTTTTTAGCTTTACATCCCGAATTGAAGATGAAACATTTAATACCCGCAACAGCTTTGGTTTTTCTCCTTACACAGTTAGGAAAAGTCAGATTGGATGATTGTCCTCAGATTTTCTTGAGGTACAGCTCACAGCATTCATATTGTAAGCCAATGAATAAGTCCTGCAATATTCTAGCCTATTACCCAACAGCAGATGACATAAGTAATATCATGAACCTGCACAATAGCCTCCGATCAAAAATTGCCACCGGGACATCTTTTCCAATACTACCAACTGCTGGTGATATGCTGGAAATGGTGAGTATTTTTTTTTATTGAAAACTCCATTGTTGCACACTAGAAATATAAATCCTTAATAATTTTTCCAATACATTTTAAAGATGATACTTAAAACTTTTTCTAGGAGTGGGATGATGAATTGGCTGCCGTGGCACAAAAATATGCCGAGCAATGTTTGTTCCAGCATGATTGCCCAAATTGCAGAAGAGTAGGTGAGCATATATATGTTACGGGCAAAGTGATTAATTGGGCATTAGTAATAATGCCCAGAGGTGGAGGCGGGCAAAGTTATAAATTCCATTCATAAATTCAATTGAATTTATCACTTTGCCCGGGCATTGTTAATAATGCCCGATTTTTCACATTCCCCGTAACATACATACTTTTTAGAATGGCTATTTTGTGTGTAAATCTTTTGTTTTTCAAAGTTTGAATAGATATTTATTTGCGATTCATTACACCTATCGGAAAACTAATGTATTGAATTTTATTAGCTTTATTCTTCTTGAAAAAAAATTTGCTTAACCAAATATAATCTTACCTCCCATCTCATGATCCTTTAACTGCAAGTTTATTCATAAATTTCTATCCATAAAAACCATTATACTAAAGAAAGCATGTAATTTTACTAAAATGCTGTTAAATACAATTGGGATATATTATTCGTGAGAGGGTGTGATTTTTCTCTCATGTATTCATAAAAATGTACACTAGTATATTTAATCTTGCATCAAATTAGCAATATTTAGTTTTAGCACTATTCGAGTAGAAATATTTGCAATTAACCCTTCCTTTCATGAATTAATTACACTTTGGTTTGTTTATTGTTTTATGGCGCAAGAATCAAGTATGATCATTTTGTGGCTTAATGACATTTTGGTGTATGGATACTAATGTGCTAATATTTTCATATTATGCACGAATACAAAATTATAGAAAATGAATATATACTCACCAGGAAATTTCGGAGTTGGTCAGAACATCGCGATTCAAAAGTGGACAGGAGGGACTAACATACCGCAACCAGATTGGAACTTTGCTGTGAACGAATGGTTCTCTGAAATAGTCGACTTCAAATCAGACAACATCTGTCCTTTTAAACCTCCCACCGGAGGTAACGAGATTAGACATTTTACTCAGGTAAAATATGTTTTAGGGGTTTTATTGTAGAATTTAGAGTGCAAATTTACATTGTAAAGCCATTAATATCTACTATAAGTTTTCATTATCTCTGTCAATTAAAGCTTGTGTTAACGCGAAAATGCGCAGGGGTTAAAAGTTATCAGCAGTTAATGCAGGAGAGTTAAGAGGTATGCAGAATAAGATAATACAATTAATCAAGCAGACAAAATAGCATGCTATTTTTAATGTGTAAATTAGTTATCAATATATCGTAAATTACTAAGAATAAAAAATCGAATAGCGCATTTACGTTTATAACATTTAAAATCCATATTACTTCGAAGATTTATTTATCCTTATAAAAATATTTCAGTTATCCTGGTCCAAAACATTTCGTGTAGGATGTGGGTATGTGTTGTATAAAGAAGGTACAGAAACTTTTGTGCGTCTATACATCTGTAACTATGGTCCCCAGTAAGTGCCTTTTATTTTCTTTATCAGTAGTCAATAACTTTCAATTACTAGTTAAGCTGGGTTTTGAAAGACGAGTTTAATGTTTTCAATGTTATTTTTATTTTACATCTTCATTTTAAAGCTTAAATTAATCTAAAAAGTAAAAGGTAGAGATATTATAACCTTTTCAATGGTAAAAATGCCAAATACTTTTCCTTTTATAATTAATTTGAAGCGAGACAAGCTTTAGGAATAAGTTTATGTAATACAAGACTAAGGAGTTCAAGTGTTATCCTTTACTTTGGCAGGTGTGTTTGTACTGGAATGAATCTTATATTTTGATGATTTAGCTCAATAGCATTAGTTTCTGTCTTCAGAAACCACTTTAAACCACCAAGTATATATGTTTCAGGCAATGTGATAAATCGGGCATTATTAATAATTCCCGAAGTGGAGGAGGGCAATATGATAAATTCCATGGCATTTATAAACGAAATTTATCACTTTGCCAGCCTCCATTCTGGGCATTATTAATAATGCCCAATTAATTACTTTGCCCGTAAAATACACTGGCGTTCAAAACTAAGAGAATTTGCACATTTTTTCGATTTCTCCAGATCTACAGTATAGATTTTGATGAAATTTGGTATGAACATAGGTTGATATAATGCCAAATAAATAATCATTCGAAAATTGTAATACACACGCCTGCGCAGAAGTTATAACCGCCAGAGTTGAAAGGTATGAAATAGCGGTTCCAGAATAGAGCAAAATAGTGGGTTTATAAGGGGTATGACACCCTTCCACTATCATGCATGCCTCCTTAAGTGATTTTAAATCGTGAATAAGGCAGATAATAAAATTTCCTGTTCATTAGGCCTACTTTCTCAGAAACCCCGTTTTGGGGCTCTGAAGGGTATGTGGAGAAGGGTAGCAAGATGCAATTGCCTTACATAGAGTCCCTCATACCTCCTCTAAACGGGTGAAGTCTTTGAATCGGGCTGCCCATTCCATATGGCGAATATCTTCCATTTTAATGAAAATTGCTGACCTGAGGAGCTCCATTAAGTGAAGGATTTCTATCGATTGAAAAGAACATAAAACCGATATAATCCCTCAAAAGGTGAACAAAGGTCTCCAAAATATCAACACATTACCTGAAACTGTAAGGGTTCCTCTTTCAAAGGCTGGGAGGGATCTGCAACTTGTCAAAAATATGCAAAAATTGTCTTTAATAAGGTGAAATTCAAAGGGTGAATATTTTCCTCTCTGTTAGGTCTCAAATCAATTAAACTATTGATTCTCGATGCAAACTCATGTAGAATGAACCGGAATACTATGTCAGTCCTTTAATGTAGGAGAAACTCACCATTATGGAATCGGAGATTTGGTGCTCTTTGTAGGAATGTTGTTAAGTCTATGCCAAACCCCCTACATCTTTCAAAAGGAGAAAATCATGGTTGAAGGTATTGTGTTGATATCTTGGAGACCTTTATCCACCTTTTGGGGGGTTCTATCAACCTATGTTCATACCAAATTTCATCAAAATCTATCCTGTAGATCTAGAGAAATCAAAAAAATGTGCTAATTCTCTTAATTTTGGACACCAGTGTATATACCGGCAGTATTTTCATTAAACTATGTATACAGAGTTCGGTGACGGTTTGGTTTGAGGTAGGTAACACAAGGATAAAGTTGGATAAGTTTACTAACTTATCCTACTAAATTAAATTACGAGCCAAGATCGAAGCCAGAAATCAAAATAGTTTTGGGGTTATAATTTAATTTCATTGAGTAGTGGAAATTAGAGAGACTTCATCCTTTGGCTATGTAAATGACTTGACTTAATACCTCCTTATTTAGTTAAAGCTAATTTGGATAGTTTTGCTTACCCTTTGATTATTTTATTTAACCTCTCTCTGAGTACAAATACTTTCCCTGATCTATGGAAATCATCCAAAATTATTCCTGTACATAAAAAGGGTAACAAATCTGATGTTAAAAACTATAGACCAATAGCTATTCTTTCTTGTTTTGCTAAAATTTTTGAATCAATCATTCATAGCAAAATCTCCTTACAGACCCATCAAATTATTTCCCTTAACCAGCATGGATTTGTGAAAAAAAGTTCCACTGCGACTAATCTTCTTTGTCTAAATAAGAAAATTTCTGATGCTTTAGAGGTTAATCAACAATTAGACGTTGTTTACACCGATTTTGCAAAAGCTTTTGATACTGTTGATCATAAAATATTATTACACAAACTATCTAATATAGGTTTTGATCGCAATCTACTTGTTTGGTTTAGTTCTTACCTGTCTCAAAGGTCTCTTTTTGTTAAATACAATTCAGTTTTTTCTAGTGGTTTTTCTGGCACTACTGGTGTTCCTCAGGGATCGATCCTTGGGACCTTACTTTTTATTTTATTTATCAATGATATCACTTCACTTTTTCAATCTTGTCTTCTTTTCGCTGATGATTTAAAGATTTTCAAACAAATATCTTCTCATAATGATCTGGAAGTTTTGCAGTACGAACTTAATGATTTGAGCAATTGGTGCACTTCAAATAAATTATACTTAAATATAGATAAATGTTTTGTTTTAACTTTTACGCGTAGACTTAACCCTCTTCTTAAAAATTACTTAATTGACAATCTTCCTATCACTAGAATATCGCATATCAAGGACCTGGGTATAATTTATGAATCCAATTTTGGTTTTAACATGCATATTAAAGACATCAGACTCAAAGCAATTAAGACTTTAGGAATTTTAAAGAGAACCACTTATGATTTCACCAACAATTTTGTTTTATATAATCTTTTTATTTCTTTGGTTCGTTCTATTCTTGAATATAATTGTACAGTATGGAATCCATATAATAAATCTCACATTAAATCTCTTGAGAAAATTCAAAATATGTTTCTTCGTTTTCTTTCCTTTAAATCGAATAATTCACTCAACGTATTACCTAACATTGTTACTCTTGAAACTAGACGTAATACTTGTGTTTTTAAGTTTTTCTTTAGGCTTCTAAATAATGAGATTGATTGTTCTGACCTACTTAATCTCTTAAATTTTCACGTTCCGCAATATATGACAAGAAATAAAACTGTTTTTGAAATTCCCTCCTGTAACAAAAATTATTTATTAAACCAGTCAATATTTCAATTCTGCAAATTGGTAAACAACTTGCCAATTGATTCTGATATTTTCTTTAATTCTTGCAGTGATCTTGTCAGGGTAATTAGGTTATGAATTTCGACTTTTAAATTTTTCTTATTCATTGTTTGTTCTTGTTGTTTAATATGTGTCTTTTATAGGGTTTTTGTGTGTCTTTTATGGTGTTTTTGGTGTGTCTTTTACTTTGTATTACCAGTCATGTAATTGGATTTTTATCTGTTTGACTGTAGAATAAATAAATAAATAAATAAACCAAAATTAACCCTGATGATCTTTAACCTACCAATGTCCATAACTAAGACAGTCGATTCCACAAAAGATTTGTTACATTAGTTTAGCAACTTTAGTGCACAAGTTTCTAAAAAAATGGTACAATTCTCTATAAAAAGAAATAAAACCAAATTATTTATAACATTGAAGGTAGACTTAGCTAATAAAATAATTCTTGATATAATGTTATCTTCTTTATTTTAAGAAAAATAAACCACGAATTGTTTGTTTCAGAGGAAACGTTTATGAAACCTGCGTATACAATACAGGTCCACCCTGTAGTAAATGCCCGCTGAATACTTGTTGTGGAGGCACATGTACGAATGGAGCCGGCTACTTTGGTTTATGCAGTAAGTAGAGAAATAATAAAAACTTGATTCCTTTTGCCTTAAGTAATTATTAAATCCGATTTGTATCTTTAAGTGATAATGAATTAATTGATATTTTTTTTCTAAAATGTTTTAAATAAATGGAAATTTTTAAATAGTTTAGACTGTCTTGTATTAATTAACTAAACATTAATTTAAATAATGAAATTTTAATTAGTAAAACTTCCTACTATGTGTTCCAGAACGTCTAGATTCAGAAGCTCCACGCTATCAAGCACCTCTAAATACTATTTTTTATTGTGATTTCCGTGGATCACCAGATTGTGACCATTACATGGAAGGATTACCAAAATGGGTCATAGAATCTTCATTATCAGGTAAGATTTAACACATCATCAACATTATCAATTCTTTATAAAACTATCACCCTGTCAGACACGTTCTAAATATATAATAAATGTCGAACAACACTTACTAGAAAATATGCAACCTTCCGGATCCTTGGCAAATTGCAATTAAAAATATAGTAAAAACCAGTTTCATGAGACTGTAAGATTAAGAATATAGCGTTTTACATGGTATGTAACCTGCCATCTAGTTCTTGTATATCTGTTACGGGCAAAGTGATTAATTGGGCATTATTAATAATGCCCGGGCAATGTGATAAATTCAACGAAATTTATGAAAAAAACATCAAATTACTTCAAATTTTATTTTTCTTTTTTCTCAAATTACTTCAAAAAACATCAAATTACTTAAACATCAAATTCCATTCTATGTCCTGCAATGGTTTAATTCTGAATTGTAACTGCCATTTACTTCAGCAAGTAAAAAGCATAAAATATTTAGGAATATTTATAGACTCTAATCTTAAATGGAAAACTCATGTTAAAGAATTGAGTAGAAAACTTCGCTTTGTTTTAATAAAATTTCATCATCTTAAAAATAAAATTCATAAATCATTTTTGTTCACTTTATATTATTCATGGTTTTACTCATTAATAAATTATGGAATAATAATTTGGGGTGGTGAGTATAAAACAAATTTATTTCCATTAATATCAATTCAAAACAAAATGTTTAAGTTATTAAGTTCTCCTTTAACACCAAATTTTAAAAATTTAAATCTATTACCAATACGCCACATTGCTTTTTTTCGTATTATACTCTTTTTATTTCGTAAAAAGGATTTATGTAATTTAAAAGAAAATATTTCAGACAGAAGACCAACATTTATTTATCAAACTCCTAATTTCCGCAAGGAAATTTTTCGTAAGCACTTTTTCTATCTACCACCAAAACTATATAATAATTTACCTTTAGATTTACAAATCATTCCAAATTTATGCACTTTTAAACGCTCTTTATTTAAATTCATAATTGAAATTGAAAATTTGGATGTTTTTTTCTCAATTTCTTAAAAGAGAAGCAAAGTTTTTATTTATGTACTCGCTGTGCCATTTCATTTTATTTTATGTTCTTCAAATATGTATAATTCTATTTATTTGTTTAAAAATGCCTAGGCTTTTGTTGTTGTTTTTTGTGTTCATTATATTTAATTTCAATTTATTTAGTAACATATCTTTCGCCTGTACGGGTTCTTTCCCCTTGGCGATTAATATATTTTTTGATTGTGTTTTATGTCCTATTGTGTGTGTGTTAATAAAGAGATTATTATTATTATTAAAAAATGTATCACTTTGCCCGCTTCCACTCTGAGCATTATTAATAATGCCCGTAACATATCTACTAAATTAACAGAACACTGCGTCACTGAAACGACGGTTGTATAGACAGTTTGCACTGTACTATACTCTGTTCATTTTGAACTGGCGCTTGAAAATATTTCCATCCCCCACCACCGATCGGTAACCATAGAAACTATCCTCGTCAGAGTGACGAAGAAGGCTTACTATTGGCTGCTCGAAGATAGTAACTATGGTTACGCTTCTAGGGGGGGAAAGCACTTTTTCTCAAGCGTCAATTATAAATGAATAGAGTATAACATAGATAATCTTATTAAAACGCATCTAAAATTCAATGAAAAAGTATAAACGTAAATTTATTAACTTTTTTTCAATCGATTTAGGTGATCTAAAATTGTAGTTTAGTCTCTAGACGTCATCACTGTCTTAAGTGATCTTTCTTAAACATTCTCACGGAGGTTGCGCAGGCAATTTGGCTACTGTATTTAAAAATAGTTAATAACTAGTCCCTTTTTGTTTCTGATCGTCCGATGTATTTATGTGAACATTTGGGGAAGTGAGCATACCAAGCTCAAAGAGTCTAAAATTCTTAAGTTCACAAATGTATCGATACTACCTATGATAATTGTTGTTTCTGTTGTTTGAATAGAGCTTGTTTTCAGGGAGCTACCTAAGCGTCCTTCTAAATGGTGGCGAAACCAGCACAATCGCGTTTAGGAAGATGATGGAACCCACTGCCCCCTTCGAGCAATTTTGTGTAACAGTGGAGTATCGCAAAGGCCCGAACAGGGACGGGGACGAAGCGTCCAACACGGCCACAGAGACCTACATCGCTCCCGAAGCGGGCATGACGGTGACTCAAGAATTGGCTACCTTTGGAGGATCGGACACGCACATGTTTGCCAAGTTCACCATGACCATGAATTGGAAGCTCAAAACGCAGGTAAATAGTAATTTAGAAATAAATTATCAATGCGTTTTTAAGTATAGTTATGAAGTGAAATGATCGTTTGAGAGGTATAAAGAAAGCCTGTCTGTGGGTAGACCATGCTTTCACGATCTGAGTTATGACTAAATCACGAAGTGAACAGATTTCGAGTTTTACAGGAATAGTTTTAATGTTTAAGATAAATGTGAAGAGGAGTCTACAATTATTGAAATCACGGAGTTGCAGCTGTTGTTGTTGTTGTCGTGTGCCACTTAGAATACCCAATCTCCATACGGATTCAAGGCAAAGGGGGTGCGGCTCCTGAGAAAGTGAGGCCCATAAATGGCAGGAGTCCGGCTTCTGCCTCATCACCTCCACAATTTTGCCATGTATCTGAAGGGGAGGGAAATAGTCTCCAGACACCTGGACCCATGGTAAACTGCGCCATGACGGACCACAGGACTTTTGGACCCACAGATTTAACGAGCACGTACTCCGCATATACTCGGTGGGTCTTTAGCGGTGTCGGGAATCGAACCCGGGACCCTCCGATCCCAAAGCCGATGCCTTAACCACTAGGCTCCCCACGGCCTAGTTGCAGCCACTTGGCTTTTTGTCATAGGGATTTATCGCATCAGCTTCTTTTACAGATCATATAGGATAGGTAAAATATTTATTTTTTAATAGATTATTGACACAGAGTTGGAGAAAAATAGTTAAAATCTTTAACCCTTTCAATCCTAAGCCGTTACCATTGAATCCAATATACAATTTTGGTCGTCTAGGTCTGTAGGGGTTAAATGGTTTTAAAAAAGTTTCAAATTACAAAATAGAGGATTCCTACAAGGGTACAATAGAATTCACACAAGCAGATATTTTCTGCGTCCTGACAATTACAGCGTATTATATGCAAATAAGGAATTAGTAAGTAAAATTTTAACATAAAAAGTAATAAGAAATGTTTCACAAAGAGATAATTTTCAAATAGAAAGCTAATTACTTTCTAAGCCACAGAACTCAGAACTGAGCTTTTAGTAAAAGAAAGGCAGCTGAAAATAACATAGGTTTGGAGAGTAAAATTATTTCTTACTTTAATGTTTCAAAGCTCGTTTAAAATTAACTTTTGCGTGTTCATTTATGCAGGAGAAAGTAAAGGTGAATATAATAGAGGTAACAAAACTTTTTAAAATTTGTTAATTTCTAAATAGGTTCTTACTTTTAAGGTTGATGAATAACGCTTTTTGAATGCGGTAATGAAAATGTATTCTAACACGGTCATTTTGTAATTAAGGTGTTTTTTTTGCAGCTTAAGCTTACCTTTGCTGTTCCTCCAGGGAAACCTGCACAATTCTTCCATGTTCAGTCAGTATCAGCAACTAATGGACCATGCCAAAACTAAGGTTAAACTTAAATGTTTAATAGTTTAAACTGTTATAAAAACAGGTTCTACGAATGTATCAGTTTTAGAAATGCACTACTAAATTATATACGTATAAAGTCTATTTTTGTAGATAGCAGATGGAATCATTTCCCTTAAGTAAAAGGCTTGCATTGATAAGGGTTTTGAGTTATTCTATTTTATTTTAAATCATGGTACCAGAAAAATTTGTTTTTTATAACCCCCAAAAATTAAAGGGTCTCTTCCCTTAGTTTACAATGAAAATGTTATATGTTGAAAACACGTAGAATGCATTATCACGCTTTAGTAACTCATACTTTTTACAATCATGATATCTACTAAGTATTTCATTTTTATGAGAGTTAAATAACAAATTTAAATATATTAAAAGGAAATTATAATTTATGTAAGCATTCTCGCTTCCATAAATGGTAAAAATTTAATTTATTTAGACTTGTTTCCACAGTAAGTTATCTACTTTTCAGGTGTGCCAAAAGTAACCGTCAAATTAAAAAAATGAAATTTGTCCTAAAAATGGCAAATTAACCTTTTGTATTTAAAAAATCTCCAATCTCTGCTTATTTAACTTTAAATTTAAGATAACTTATCTTTCTTTTCTTTTTTGAGCTTTGAACAAAGCCAAAAAAATTGAATTTAAAAGTGTTTTTACCTTTTTATCTAGTGAATGTTGAACTCCATTGAAACTCAAGTGATATTCATTAAACTGCTTTAATGTGACTCAGTTTCATAATACTTTTGAATTTTGTTTGTTTTTGGTCCTTCTAATCATACTTTTGCGTCGTGAACTAAGCAGAAATATAATTTAATTGTCAATTTATGTGACTTTTAACAAAATTTTCAGCTCAAATTTCATAAGTTGTATTTAGGGAATAAGTCCATCATTTTCAACTGTTCAATATTTTTGAATGTAAGTACATATTTATATTTTTCTATGATTTTTCTGTATTCTAAATAGAGTCCTGAATTTCCAGTAAAAATCTGATGGTTATACAATGAAAATTCAATTATTTATACAGCTTTTTTTTTTCGCTTTTCTCAAATTATCCGTACACAGGGTGTTTCAAAAGTCCATTTCACGGCTTTTATTTGGAACCAACGCACCTCCTAGGGTCATGGAAGTAAAGTCTACCCCTTGGTAAGTGACCCTGGATAATCCATTGAGATGACTTACTGCGCCCCTAGCGGCGAAATAAAAAATCGCTAAAAAAGAGAAAAACCTAATAGAGAATATTGTTGTCAATGCTATGAAAAACTCGCTTAAAAAAATTTCATCAAAATATCGCGAATATTCGGAGAGGTACTATAGCGGCGCAATAGCACTTTTTCTGGCCTCAAAAAAGAAAAAGTTCGCAAATTTGCAAAATTTTTTATTAAATTTTGTCTTTATTTAACTTAAAAAACACAAAACTTTATAATAACACTAAAAAAACTTAATAATTTGTAAACCTTTCCTTTTTTAGGCCTGAAAAAGTCCATATATCTGCGAATATTAAAGTTATTTACATGATTTTTTTTCAGTGAGTTTTTCATAACATTGGCAAAAATACTCTCATTGAGATTTCTGCTCTGACACTTTTAATTTATAATTTATTTTAAAATTTTTATTTAGCCACTAAGGGGTGCTGTAAGTTATCTTAATGGATTCTCCAGGGCCACTTTCTTAGAGGTAGACTTTACTTCAATGATCCTAGGATACGTTGGTTCCAAATCAAAGCCATGAAACTGACTTTTGAAACACCTTGCATTTTAAAGGCTTTTATATCCCTAGATATTTATGTTCTCAAATTTTACATGATGAATTTACAATAAACCTAATGCACATAAATAAGATAATATTAAAAACACAATGCGTCATTTAATAACGCGGAATTTCTTTTTATCTAATTCCAAAATTCAAATATTTTAAGATATAAGAAAAATTAATTCCCCTTCATTCTGTCATGTAAATAAATCATAACAAGTTTGTCATGTGGATTTCAAGAGAATGAGAAACGTAATCATTTTAATACTTGACTGAAACAATTCTATACAGTGCATGGTATAAGAATCACGCAGACTGCATTTCTTCAATTTCTCTCTCATGGTTCTGCATCCGACTTCTTCTACTTCTTCTTGCCTGTAGCTTCTCCTGTAGACCCTGGGTTGTCCTCGCTTTGTTTATCGTCTGGGCTTTCTCGAAATCGGCCATCTCTACGGCGTGTTTTTTCCTCAGTTCGTCAATTTTTCCTGGAAAGATAACAATTAGGTTGAGCTCTGTATTTAAGTAAGCGCACACATAATAAGATAGCCAAAGAATAATACAAATGAATTATATGTCCTTATAATATTGTAATAGTTCAGCAAATAAGGATTTTGATCATGCCAGGTCTTTATTTAAAAAATTCTGAAGTATCAAACTTTATATAATTTTCAGTATTTATTAAACTAAACTTATATTTTCTGAATTCAGATTAATAATTATTTAATATGATTTCAATAATCAATATTTATTCTAGGATTTAAGTGTTTGCATTTATTTGGATTTAAGTTAAGTGTTAAGTTCCCAGTATTTGTCAATTTTATCCTTGAATTTCTTTACTCCATTGGAACTTGCTATCGATTCTGGCAGCCCATTCCATGTACCACAACACTGTTGAAAAAATAATGCTTCCTGCTTTCCCTGTTAACATGTGCCTTGTTAAATTTGAATCTGTGACCCCTCGTTCTGTTATCTGAACTAAAGTCTAGAACCTCTATATCCCCTTGCTTTATCATTTTAAAAATTTGAATCAAATCCCCCTAGCCCTTCTTTTCTATAGAGTGAACATATTTAGCTTCTTTAAGCGCTCGTTATAATTTAAACTGGATATACCCTTGATCATTTTGGTAGCCCTATGCTGAACCCTTTCAATTAAATCTATGTCTTTCTTCACTTATAGTAACCAGAATTGAACCGCATACTCAAGATGAGGTCTCACCAAACCTCAGTACAGAGCCAAGATTATGTTCCTTGAAGAGATAGTTTTTTAAATATATCCTAATATTCTATTAGCCTTTTTACCAGCAGAAGAGCATTGATGTACCATTTAAAAATCCTCATTTACTATTACCCCCAGGTATCTGGCCATATTATCTTCTTTTATTTAGCCCCTTGCAGATAAAATACAGCCCTACTATTCCTAGAACCCATATGCAGTACTTGACATTTACCTATATTAAAGGACATACCCCATTTTTCAGCCCATCCCGATATATTTATATGATCGCTTTGTAAATTTTGTATCTACTCAACAGTGTCTACCCTCCTCCAGATCTTTAAGTCATTATCAAAAATACTGATTTCGTTTCTTATATCCCGACTTATATCATCGATGAATATTATAAATAGAATTGGATCCAATACTGACCCCTGTGGTTTTACATACACTAAACCAAGCTAACAGGTTTACTATGGTAATAGCTCGTTGTTGCTCACAGTGCTTAAGTTCTTAGACTTAGCAATTCAATCTATGAATTAATTACCAATATGAATATTCCTCTAATAAGGCAAATAAAGAGTCAATATTTCGTGAGATGTTTTGTTGGGATTTTATAACCCTTAGAAACTTTGGCTTTCAGAATTACTATGGCCAGATCTATGTTACATCCTTTTATGTACAAAAAAACTGATTGAAAATATGTTTACATGTTTTTAACTGTCCAAAAATCATTGTAAATTCTTTTTAAAAAAGCCTTCTCATTTTCTAAAGGTGGAAAATTTTCTAAGTTTAAAAAATCACCCTTAAAGAAACCATACTGTTTTACATAGATCTTTCAAATCATTATCTGTCTTCACTGGCATTCTTAAACTTCATTCTGACTATCAGTTCATCCTGATAACTTCTGATTTTTGCCTGGAGGGTACAAGAAACACAAAATAACCCATTTTTTGTGAATGAGGAATTCAGATTTGAAGATGTGGAGTAATGATATAGAGCACCATCTCTATCTATGGAATAAAGACCCCCCACAGTCAAAGGAACCATTTTTGGTGGTTCAGGTTAATAAGGTCAATATCCTTGCACATCTGGTTGCCCCTCATGCGGGAGAAATCGGGGATAATTTAACTTTCAGGGATGGTAATTGCAGAAAACATTGTGCTACCCTAGTTAAAGATTTTCTTCAAGATGAAGAAATCGCTAGAAAGGGATCAACCGGCACGTTCTCTCGACATGAATCCAATAAAACAAGTCTAGGACATGCTTGAGAAACGAATTGCTACCCTTCCAATACCTCTCAAACAGTTCAGGTGCTGAAAAATGCTCTAAAAGGGGAAAATGGAGAAAATACCCCAGCCCTTCATAAAAAACCAAACAAACCTGGTGGCAAACAGACCCACAACGTTGTTTTAAGTCAGGAGAAAGCATACCCCAAGCGAAATTGGTTTTCAATTAAGTGTTGATTGACTTCTCACTTTTTTTTGCTTAACTACACAAAATGTGCATTTTCCAATTTTGATAAAAAAAAGTAAAAATAAAATTTTTATTTTGATAACTGCATGGATTTAGCTTTTAAATGGCCCTAAGTTAATGAAAAATGCTTGAACCACTGCAAATATTTTATTTGCTTGCCAATATGTACCAAAACTACCAATATCCTTTAATTGTTGTGAGCAGTGTATTAAATATAAATATTATTTTAAAGAGCTGATTTCACGTAAGCAACTAGATAGCATCTGTTTACATTCAAATTCAACCACAAATTCAAGTTTCCATTTTTTCCCCGAATTTTAAAATGCGGTGGCTGAAGGTACAACCGTCCTTAGGTACAGCACTCTCCCCTACTTTTAAAAAATGTTAACAGGTAATTTTGTTATGAAGCTTTAACTTTAAACTTCTGTAGCTCAAAAGTAACTAAAGTGGACTTAGTTCATTTCTATTCTGAACCCTCCATTTATATTAAGGATAATTTTAAAGAACTTTTTTAAAACTTCCTCTAAAACTTTCGAAGTTGCAAAATATAAAAAGTTATTAGGAAAAACAATATAAATTGAATAATTGCACTTTTTCAAGCTTTAAGTACGTTGGTAGTTAATAGATTTTATTAATAAAAGATTTGATGCTTTATTTTACCAAAAATTTCTTCATTTGTTGGCATAGGTGCTAAATCAGAAACAGGTACAGGCGTTGGCGCTGGTGGTAAATTGGAATTCGCTGTTAAAAAGTTTTGATTCTAAAAGGGAAAAAACAACAATTTTACTTGAAGTTTGAAAATTTTTTTATTAAAACCATAATAATAACTGATACTTAATGAAGCCTACAATTTAAAGCCTTCTTAAAAAGAAAATAATCAGTTCATAATTATTATGAAAATGGATTTGGATAGAAAATGAAATTAAATGGTAAGCATTGGATGAGTTAATTTGAATGTTTTTTACGTTATTTATTTTTTGTTAAATAAGTTTATTATTTGATACTATAAATTTATAAATAATATAACATACAATAAATTTCTAAATAAAAATATTAAAAAAAACATTTGGATAGAGCTAGAACTAATAGCAAGTTAGTGAAATAAATTATAGCATGTAATTAACCTCCATAAAACACTGATGTAATAATAACAACTAAAACTAAATACATAATTGTATTTTCCGATGGTGTATTACGTGCACTTTTATCACAGAAAAATAAGATTGAAAATTACAAATGCGTGTTATACGCAAATCAGTGTGTATGTATGTAAACAGAGAAGACATCCAAAAATTAATTTTACTAATTAACGTGTAACGTGTACGTTATAGACCATATTATACGTTAAAACTGCTTTTACCTTTCCCTCTAATCTTTCTGGTTCGAAAAGTTTTGCAACTTGTTCATCTGCAGCTAAATCTTCGGCTTCAGTATCAAGTGATCCTAAAATTGAGAAAATAACAAAACCCAACTTAAACATATTAAACTAAAATAAACCATATTGCAAAGGTTTATTCGTCTATATTTCCAACATAACATCGGTTGAAAATTCTTAGTTCTTAGCACTAACTATTAGCCCCTTTAAAGGGAAATAATTTTTGAAAATCAACTTGTTGATAGATCAAAACTAATTCTACTTATCATCAGATATTTTTTATAAAGTATAGATACTCCTATATTATTCTGTACGAGGGGGCTAACTATGAAACGTATTCTATAAGCTATAAACATTCATTAAAAATACATTGATATTAGAAATCTCACTACCCATTTTACTCCACCTAGACTGTTGTAAATCCCTTTCGTTAAAAAATCAATTAATTTATTAATTAAAATATTAAAAATAAATTTATGCTTATAAGCAACCACTTTTAACCACTTCATTACCATTTGACATTCATAAGCATATCATTTCCATAACAAAGAAAACATAAAAGCTAATTTTTTTGATAAAATTTAGCTGTTTAAAAATTGATGAAAAAACTATTCAAAAGATTTCAAATGAAGAATTTTGAGTTTAAAGGAAGAGAACTATTAAATATTTTAAAAGGAGTCAAAAAGCCCCTATATACTAGGGTGGGTCAAAAATATTTTTTTCACATTTTCCCAGGGGCACAGCAACAAAAAGGTGCCAAATGGTCTCAAACTACCATGTGTGAAATATTATTCCATTACGATAACTCTTTTTGCCTCCGGATTGTTGTCAAAGTTTCGATTAATATAGAGTAATGTCATGTAAAAATGGACAAACGAAAATTGGGCTTTTACCTCGATTGGACAAATCTGACATGAATGTAAACGTGCAAAATGATATAAAAATCCTCATTGAAGACTATAAAGTAATTAAAAAGGAAACCAGAGTTGAAATACTTGAGTTGTAATACAACGTATTTTGAAGTATCTCAATGATTAGAACTGGCAATCAAAGATTTCTTTCTGGAATCATAAAAATGTGCGAAACCTTTATTTTCGGTAGAGTAGGATGGTAAAAACATTAAATTTAATAAAAAGGGATTTGTCAGAAGGTGGGGACCTTTTGTGGGTTATAAGATTTCAACCCCCGGAGAATATTTGGATAATATTTAAAGGTTGAGGTTTTCTTCGAAATTTCAATGGCATATTAGGGATAGTCCATCCCAAGTATCCCCATAGGAGTCCTTAATGTTAAAAAAATAAATTAAAAACATATTTTAAGAGTCAAATTTTGAAATATTTTCTCAAAAAGAGCAGTAGATCAGCGTTTTCAGCTCAAAGCTCAGTATTATCCTCAAAATTTTTAAATTAGCTACATTAATTTTTAGAACTTACTTGTGTTCATTTTAGACAGCTAAATCTGCTATATTTAAACTTTATGAACGCATAAATGAATACTAAGAAGCTATTTTGAGTCAATCCTCCCTTTAAAAAGAAGTATACCTTATGGGCCTGAGTTTTAATCTATTGCTATAGAAGAAAATAGGTAAATCCTTACTGAGGCGAATCTCATCATTGCTATGACCTATAAACAAACTATTCATTAAAAACTTGTTTCAACATATTTTATGTGATCACATTTGGTTCCCAAGACCAGCCAATGAAATAACCGTCCGCTGAATTTTGAAAGCGCGACATTTGTGAAAAATACAACTATTTCTATTTTTAAAATTTAAAAATATAGTTTTACACTGGCCAAAATTGAGGTAGAATGTATCTGATCTACCAATATCTATACCAATCTGCCACTGAAAATCCACTGTTTGTTGGCAAAAAAGATCCTCCTATTCTACGCCTGTTATGTTAATATGGTAATACATTATATTGCCACTTTGGAAGTTTTTTTTTATTAAAAATGCATAAATGTGACTAATATGATTAAAATTGCTTTTAAATACTCTTATTTGTGAGCTTTAGATAATTATCTATAAAAAATTAATTTATCAAATTTTTAAAAAACAATGAAAAATTACATTTTTTTTCCATTTGAGGCAAATCCGGAGGCAAAAAGAGTTATTATAATGGAATAATATTTCACACATGTTAGTTTGAGACCATCATTTGGCACCTTTTTCTTGCTGTGCCTGATAGAATTTGTAAAGTTTTTTTTTCGCCATAGGAAAATGACTCACCCTACTATATACTCTAAGAATCCATATATTATGAATAATTATTGCTTAAAAACTTTCTAATATAACTACAATTAACGCAATAATTAACACAATTTTTAATTTAACACAATACAATAATTTACTGCAGATAGTTCTTTAAAAAGCGGGGTTTGGAAAAATTATAAAAATATTTTAAATGCATAATTTTACTTATCTTATTATCTAGTTCAATTTATAGTATAAAAGCTCTTATTATATGAAAGCTTCAAAAATGTTAATAATTATTTTGAATGAATAAATAATGATCTTGATGTTTAGTCTTTTTATTTTTATTTCTAGCGTGAGAAGTTGATGAGAACTTATATGCTGAAGTAACTAAATCTTAGGAAATTCACTGAAGGTATTAAACTCTCGCTTGTGTGTGTGCTTCACAACCTCTAAATTTTACGTTATAAATAGATTATCCTCATCTTTGAAATAAATTTATATAAAATAATTGTCAATGTGTAATTACTTAAAAATTGTTCATAAAAACAGCATAGAAAGATAATCTTTAAAATAAGTTTTTTTAATTTCCTACAATTTAAAGACGGACGCATTGGAATTTATAATTATAGTTAAGTTATTTAAATCTTTAAAATAGTTTTTGATCTTGGGGTAAAATTTTTAAATTTTAACTTAAACAGATTTTTTTTCTAAGGGAGAAAATTTAAGTTTCTATGCCTACCTTTTATATACAGGGTGATCGGAAATTACGTGGACAAACTTCGCATGGGGGTAGAGGGGACCTAGACAAGCATATTTTAAAAAACTAGAATAGGCGCAGATGCACCGTTAAAGAGCTAGGACCTAATGTAGTGCGAGGGCGTTACAAAAGGCGGTTTTCTCAAGGCCCATTTAACGAAACAAAACAAAATGAAAATATTTATTGCATGAGGTACAGAAGTATCCGTACAACTTTCACCATAAATTTGATAGAAATTGAACCACTTGCTAAACGTGGGGTTAGTTTTAAAACGCGCAGTATTAATCTTTTAGCCAAAAAATGGAGTTCCCTCTTAGTGTAAAGGTATTAGAAAAACGATGATCGAAGAAGGAATTTTCAAAGATCATACAGTTTTTAAACAAATAAGGGATTTTGCATAATCATTGAAAATTCCTTCCCCGATCATCATTTTTTAAACGCTTTTATTCTACTTGCTTTTGGCGGCGTTTTACGGGTGGAATTTTAAAACTCGATTTTCGGGCACTTTCCGATATGCTAGGGCCCCGAAACTTTACACATCGGTGTAACCCTCATGACACTCCAATATCCAACCATTATCTAGTCAAACAACCAAAGGATTAAGTTAATTAATGAGTATTTTTAATTAACAAAAAAACGGAATTTGATACCTTTCCCAAAGGTCTATGCCCCCTAAAACGTGCATAATTGTGTAATAGGCATAACTTCATCATATTCAAAAGTCAAAACGAGAATTGCCCAGTAATTATGATAATTATAGATGATCAATCACTTTTTGAATGCATATTTTGGATTCTTGTACATAACATTTCATGCACTTCCAAACGATATACAGTTCTGAAACTTTGCACCATGTTAGAATTCCCATGACAATGTAATATTCAATCATCAACCAATCAAAACCACAGTAATTAAGTTAATTAAGGAGTAATTTTGATTATCCGACTATCTCAAATTTGAGACCTTTCCCAATTGACTATGACCACAAAAACGTGTACAATGATGTATTACATATAGCTTTACAATATCCAGTCATCAAAATGAGAATTGCCTAGCAATTATGTTAATTATCGACGATAAACCACTAATTTCAAAAACACATTTTGGATTCTTGTACATAAAATTTCAGGCACTTCCAAACGATATAAAGTTCTGGAACTTTGCACCATGGTGTAAACCCGATAAAAATGCAATATCCAATAATCAACTAGTCAAAACCTCCGTAATTAACGTAATTAACGAGTGTTTTTAATTATTCGTTTAATTCAAATTTGAGACACTTCCGTGAAGCCAATGGCTCCCAAAACCTGTAAGATAATATATCGTCACCTTAGAATCAAAAACTACTATCTCCATTCGGCAAACTTCGGGAATCCCGATTCTTGGCGTTTAGATCGTTGTAGAAAATAATTTGATTGGTTTTGATCTTTTCTACTCGATCATGTCAGCTCTTACAAACCAAAAAATGAGTTCCTCCACTGATCTGATCGCCAAGGATCGGGATTTCCGAAGGTTGCCGAATGGAGATAGTAGTTTTTGATTCTAAGGTGACGATATTAGGTATATCACTACAATATTCAATCTTCAAAACGTGATTTCTCACCTTAACTAAGATAATTAGCGATTTAAGATAATGACCGTGAGAAAGAAATCGCCAGAAGAGCAAGAAATCGCCGAAAATTGGTGTCCTATTCCGAGGAATCGCGAGAGAAGAAAAATATGATACTTTTATAATTTATGGACTACTGAAAAGACTGGATAATACTGTTTGCTCCTTGATACACTAATTCTGAGTTTTATTTTTGTCTGGGCTTATGATTGGTTATTTTTATTTTATTGAAATGCTTTTTCTTTTTCTTGTGAATCTTTTTGATATCGAAGGATTTCATCGGGGAGTGAGCGGATGCGCGGTATGTTTCGCCATCATATAGAAGAAAACTAAAATTCCATTCCAACATAAGATTAAATATGGTTGAAATAAATACACTTTTTCTTGTGAGTTTTTGTTAAAAAATACCAAGACTAAAAAGTAGAAAATAAAATAAGTAAAAAAAAAGATTTTTTAAAAAACGCTTTTATTGAAGTGTTATAAAAGGTCAAAAATAATTTATTCGGTTTGACAAATAACACTGTTCAACAAATTTGACCTTCAAATTTTTTTCCTTGATGAAAATGGTCATTTCTTATAGATTTTGGGTCGCTGATTACGAAAATTACCATTAAAATTCTCAATCGACTCAGGATTTTCGGGGAACAGCCCCTCCCCTTTTTTACGTTTTTCAACGACTTTAAAACTTTAAACTCGATTTTCAGGGTCAAAAAGCATTGCTTTAGTCTTCAAATTGCCCCCAGAGGTTAAGAAAGGTTCAAATTAATAAAATATGATAAATTTATAACAAATGGATAGGTTTAAGGGGTAATTACCCCCCTAAAAACACAAAAAAATCGTTAAAATAGTAGGATTTGTTATACCCTATTTATTTTGCTGTTGTTTACGCAATTCCGCTTTGAAGGGTCCTAACCCTTCTCCAAGGACACAAATTTGATGACAATATGCACCA
Source organism: Tetragnatha versicolor (assembly GCA_024610705.1). NCBI lineage: Eukaryota > Metazoa > Arthropoda > Arachnida > Araneae > Tetragnathidae > Tetragnatha > Tetragnatha versicolor. Next base: position 54,908,916 of record JANDEH010000010.1, on the reverse strand, counting down.
ATAATTTTTTACAAAAAGCGGTTGAGGTGTTAGCGTCCCAGAAGCCCCCGCGGAAGAGTTCGGAGACTCCCAGAATCGCGAAGGCGCTCGCGAGCTCAGGAATTAATATTGATGATTTTGAAAAGATTACAAATGACGTTTTTCTTATATTTTGGGTCTATCCTAAGTAGAAACTCTTCAGTTCTGTAACAACTGACCGGTTTTAGGGAGTGCGGATTTCATGTTTCAAGATGTTAATAGATGCATGGCTGTGGATAACAATTAGGGGGCATCCTTTTAAAAACTGAGGGTGATGGAGAAAAATGGGTGTCATATTGGACTTCAGCAGGTCATTTTACACAAGAATCAGCTGAAATTCAGTCGGTGGCATTTTGACTTTTATTTTGCACAGCCGTTTAACTGGTATTGAACCCTTCCGTGGGTGCTTTGGGGGTGTTAACAGCTCAACCGCTTTTAGTAAAAATCATTGCTGCATATTGTCATCAAATTTGGGTCCTTGGGGAAGGGTTAGGACCCTTCAAAGAGGAATTGCGTAAAAAATAAGCAAAATAAATAGGGTATAACAAACCCCACTATTTTTAACGATTTTTTTGCATTTTTAGGGGGGTAATTACCCCTTAAACCTATCCATTTGTTATAAATTTATCATACTTTATTAATTTGATTCTTTCTTTTCCCATGGGGGGCAATTTGAAGACTAAAGCAATGTTTTTGACCCTGAAAATCGAGTTTTAAGTTATAAAGTCGTCGAAAAACGTAAAAAGGGGTAGGGGCTATTCCCCGAAAATCCTGAGTCAATTGAGAACTTTAATGGTGATTTTCGTATTCAGAGACCCAAAATCTATAAGAAATGACTATTTTCATCAAGGAAATTTTTTCATTGTTGAACAGTGTAATTTATTGGGAAGAAGAAAATAACTTTTGGTAAGTAAAAAATAACTGATTTTCTAATCACTAAAAATAAAAGCGTGGGCGCTAGTAATTCTTCATTCACGATTAACTTCTTTATTCTACTATGTTCTATGAGGTTAAATTTACGAATTTCTCATTTATGAGGTTTGGGGGGAATGGATTCACTTTAAATTCTCTATTAGGTATTTTATTTATGTGAAATTATACATAAATGCCGACGTAATGGCCTAGTGGTTAGAGCATCTGACTGCAATGCCGTACATCTGGGGTTCGAATCCTCGTTCGGCATGGATGTAAGTGTTGCTGTCCTTGTGTGTGTTGAATTTACCTATATGGGTCCATACCTTAAGGAGAATTTGTACAAATTTTAAAAAATAAATAAAAATAATTTAAAATTAAAAAAATATATATAAATTACTAGCGCCCACACTTTTATTTTTAGTGATTAGAAAATCAGTTATTTTTTACTTACCAAAAATTTATTTTCTACTTCCCAATAAATTATTTGTCAAACCGAATAAATTATTTTTGACCTTTTAGAACACTTCAATAAAAGCGTTTTTTAAAAAATATTTTTTTTACTTATTTTATTCTAAATATCATTACACTAAGGCAGGGGTTCTCAACCTTTTTGACTCCAAGACCCCCTTTTCAGGGAAAATATTTTGGCGACCCCCCTCAGACCTGAAATGTTAAGACTTTAATAATTATCTACCATTTAGTTGTCATTTCACTCGCAAAACGCTGCCGAAACATCCGACATTTACTCTTATTCAAAATAGTTCCTGCATGAAACGAACTATTCTCTCTAATAATCTATAAGTTTTGAAAATGGTTGTGTCTGTGTAAAAAATAACTATAAATATGAGTGTTTTTAATTTTTGTTTCGCGACCCCCCTAGACAAGCCCCGCGACCCCCCAGGGGGTCGTGACCCACCGGTTGAGAACCCTGCACTAAGGGAACTCTATTCTTTGGCTAAAAGATTAATTATTGTACCTTTTAAAACTCACCCCACGGTTTAGCAAGTTGTCCAATTTTTATCAAATTTATCATGTATGTAGTACGGACACTGCTTTACCTCATACAATAAATTTTTTCATTCTGTTATGTTTTGTTTCGTTAAACGGGCCTTGGGAAAACCACCTTTTGAAACACCCTCGCACTACCCCCATGCGAAGTTTGTCCACGTAATTTCCGATTACCCTGTATACCTTTCCGTTATCATCTTTCTTTATTACAAAGTTGATTATGAGAACAAAAATTTTGATTAACTTTGTGAAATGAATAACAACATTGGTATGGTCAAATTTGTAATCTTCAGAACAAATCCTCATTTCAAAAAAATAAAGAAAGAAAAAGAAAAATACATACTACCCGTAACAACAACGTTCGTTGCATAACAGCGTAATAACACCACAATACAAAGAAATTAATGTAACGTACCCGTATCGAAATCGACCTCTTTCCCAGTAATTTCCTTGACTTTCTGCCTTATGAGCTGTATCCTTTCTTGACGCAGCTCTTGAGCCTTGGACTTGCTTTCCTCAGTGATCTCTGCCAGATCCTTGGAGATGGTCGTGTTCAGAACCTGGGGGTGGGGACAACGTTGTATGAAAAAGCGTTCATCTGGGGTAGGACCGTAGCAGCTGCATTTGGGTTCAGGGCTAAGGTCTTGCCTACCCCTAAACACAGCATTCTGGTGACGGTTTTCTTCGTAGTAATGTACTCCTGGGTACCTCTCACTCACTTGACGGCGGGTATTGTCTGGCTCTGGAGATGTTTCTTCCTCAGAAACATTTCCATCCCCACATATGTTTCCCATCCCTCTCTGTCTACATATTTCATACGGGTAAAAGCGCAGCCAGATGTAAGATTTACGGTTGGGAAAGACGTTAGGTTTGAAAGCTTGGATGGTGTGTAAAAGTGGCATGTGGTACTCGGTTCCCACATGTACATAGTCAAATTTAATGGTTGCTTCTTGAGGCTATCAGATTTTAAACGGTTTCTGCATTCTATAATTATTTCGATGTAAGTTCACTCACCTTCTAATACTGCGTTTAATGTGGCACATAATATTTAATACGAAAAAGGTTAATACTGAGAAAATAATTCTCCTATAAAGCTCTTTATAACCAAAATGATCGACGAAATATACTTTGCATTATTCATGATATGCTGTATTGCGCTGAAGAAGAAAAGTAGTTGTCATCGAAGAAACAAAATTTAAAAGTCTTTAAAATATTTCACAAACACATTCACAAGCACACTGGACGAAACATACAAACTTGTTTCAAATAATTAAACTACATGAATGGACAAGGACAGTCTCTCAAATCGCTTCGATGTCTCGCAAAGCATCTCAGGATTGGTGGCTTTCTACATAACGTAGGCTGCTCAAAGCATCGACAGCAGTTATGAAACTCTGGAGATGGCCATAGGTCTTGCATGCTTCGTTCCCCTGCTAAAGAAACTACTATGCCAAGTCTATAACTGGTCCTGTCTCATTTCCTAAGTGCAGACCAAGGATAACTCAACGGCAAACGGGATGACATGCAATCGATGAGCAATGATCCAATCATCCCTGGACAACCTGTGGCGTTGGGCAGAATCTGCAGCATCAACGCACACTGGTCACTCACGGTCCGTTCCGCCGCCATAGACTGGACAGGGCTCTCCTTTGAAACATTATCGACCTAATACCTTGGACATAGATCACGTGACTGGGCGAAGCAACAGCACTTAGATACCACACAAAAATCTCTAAAACTCTTATCGATTTCTCTTTGGGGTTGGTGTGCGGAACGGTAAATATCGCAAAGCCATCGTTTTTGCTCAATTTATTGCCATAGTTATTCCGATAACCTGGCTGCTAGCTCGGCGGGAGGTAGAGTGATCAACACGTGGGGAGGTAGAAATCAGCGGGTTGTCAATACTCAGTCTATGGCACGTTTGCGTCGACTTGTTGTCATCTTTTGAATGCCATTGTTTATTTTTTTGGCCCATTGTTGTTCTCATAGTAGAACAGAAGCTTTGATTTCTGCGGGGGAGTCTAATGCAAATTAGGCATGGTATGGCTGCGCAGCAAAACCTTGTTTTTTAAGAGGTTTAACTCATTAATTCGATAAACTGAGGCTATATTTACATTATTATATACTGACCATATTTTACCATAACTAAATGTATGCAAAAATGTCTATATAAATAGAATTTTAGAACCATCTGAGTAAAACTAAGAGAGTACTATACAACTATTAATTGAGTAACACTATGCCACTTTCACAATACAACCGCTCGAATTCCCATCCACCAAACTCCAAAATACTTTTTCATAACATAATAGAGCTCCATAGAATAATTTTTTTGTGGAATCAAATCAGAATAAATTTATCCCTTCATTAATAAGTATATAAATGTGTTTCAAAATGTGTAATATTATAAAAGAAAAAAATGTAAGAAAAATTAATTTAAACCTAATATTAGAAGCTAGAGTTTTTAAATACCTATTATAAAAAATAAGAATTTATTTCTAAAAAATGAAATGTCATTTCGTCATTGCTACCAAAAAAAACGACACTCTAATTTTTTAACTTAAAATTTGTTACACAATAAAACAGTTTTAATTATTCATCATTTTTAGTATTTCTCTATTTTAGTAAAAAATAGTACGATTATTATATTCCATCGATTCTCCATTCAAGTTCTTCATGGTAAATATTATTCACAAAATTAAAATAAATTAACAGTGAAGCACTTTATTTAAAATTATAATACATACCTGTTCAAACCACTGCCTGAGAGCCCCAGAACGACGGTAGGTAGTGTGATAACAGTTCAGGGCATGCTCATAGCGCTCAGGCGTCTGCATATCCGTAAAGATAAAGGTTACAGCCTAAAAATAAATGAATAAAAGTAATTACCAATTTACTATAAGTATCACTCATGAATCACAGTTCTTTCACACCAAGCTTTCTATGATCGATAAAACTTGGGCGTATTCGAAAACTAAAAATACAGTTTAGATTGTAGAACACAAGGTAAGTAACTGTATTGAGGAAAAAAAATCTAAAAATTTTAATAGGAAGCTTATTTTTATACGGAAAAGGAACTTTGACATTTGGACAATTTTTACAAAATGTAGGGAAAGTGGGGCTGTTTGATACAGCAAACATCAAACTCATTTTTTGAGTACAGAAATTGGCTTATTCACACTTTTTTCTAAAAATATCTAAGAATGAGTTAATTTTAAGAAAATTAGTTTAAAAAATATGTTTGATGAAAATTAAAAAAAAAAACAATTTAAAAAAATTTGTATCAATTCGCCCCACCGGTGGGACAGTTGGATACATTGCTTTGTGAATATTGATACAGTGATTTATTTGCTCAAAAATAGTAATTAATAACAAACATTTAGTAAAATAATAAATGTTCTTTTATTGAAAGATATTCTAAGCCGTTTTTTATTAAGCCCTAAGACAGTTTTTTAAAAATATAAATCACAAATTTTCCATTCAACATTACATGATGAAAAAATCAAGGAATTTAACGAATGACTCCATTAAGGACTATTTTAAAATAATGGAAATAAATTATATTTTTTTCTCTCATGTTTAGTTCATTTAGACCGAATAGAGTAATGTAACAAACTCCTTATATTCCTAAAAGTAGATGGCGCCTGGAACGCCTACCGCCACGCTCAATGCGGGGAATCCCCTCCGCTAAACTTTAATCTTGGACGATACTCCCTAAGAGAGAGACCCATTGTTTTTTTCTCCTTTTTATTTTGTTATGTTAGTGTTTGTCCCCTTTTTTGTAACCTTTAGTGCTTTTAATATAGTGATTCAAAATTTGTTCCCCGAGTTTTTATTCCTTTATCCAAAGGTTAATTTATTTGAGTTAGCTGGACGAATACAAAGTGGCTTCCCAACGCGGCGCTTTCTTTCGGAGTATAGGTATTTCCAAGATTCATTTCCTTTTCAGCTACTTCTAAAAACGAGGATCTGTTTAAACATAAACAGTTCGGATAAGCTGCTGATGTCTTCAATGTCTTACCCAAGGCATATTTATTAGTCTATCCAGACTCAAAGGGAAAAGATAAGTGGTATTTTTTTTCTCACTTGCGTGGATGAGATTTATCGTACGATTTGGTATTTTCTTTTTAACGTATTTACGATTGATGTTTTATTCGTACTTATTTACTATATGGTATTTATATTCCAATTTAATTCCTATTTTTGGTGGATGCTATATTAGTATTTTATTTACTATTTTTGTGCTTATTATAATTGATTTGCATTCCAATGGTTATAGTGAAACTTGGTTACTTGAAGTTACAATTTAATAGTTGAGTTATTTAATCACTTGTGTGAATACGAAATAAGTTGTGAAAAAAAAATCTAAATAATTGGGTTGTTAGAAATAATTGAAAAGTGATTTTTAAGTGACTTTATTGTGTTTTTCTTGAAAGTAAATAACAAGTGAATGTGAAGTGTTTGTTTCAAGATTGATACTTATTGATTTTTTATAGTACTATAAAGTTACTATTAATAGTATAATACAAGAAATATTTTGTATTTTGGTAACGTTTGAACTTTAATACCTAACTATATTTTGCTTCAATATCTGTATTGCTATATTTGCTATATGCTATATATATTTGCTATATTTTGCTTCATCAGAGAACTTTAATTACCCTTAAGGTTGATTTTAATAATTTTCAGAACTTTAATTTAAATAATTAAATAAGACTTTTGAGACTTTTGTGTCGAGAAGTGAACTTTAAGACGTTTAGTGAACAACAAGGATGGCGTTCCTAGGAAAGGGCAAAAAGGAAGATTTGCTGTTAGTGGCAGTGGAAATGGGTGAAACGGTTAACGATGGGATGAAGCTAAAGGATCTTAAAGACCTTATTATGAAATCCTCTGCCTACGAAGAAGAGTTCGTGAAGAATTTACTTACAAATGTGATGGAAGATAGAATTGAAAATCAACAACGTGCAGAACGACAAAAACAGGAAGAAAAACGGGAGGAAAAAAAGCGGCGAAATAGAGAGATAGAATTGAAGAAACTTGAGGCAGAACGACAGTTTGAACTAGATAAAATGCGTCTTCAGTTAGAAAACCAACGTCGGGAAAACCAAGAGACCTCCCAGCCTGCGACGTTGGATAGAGAACCGGATCGACTAGACCTGAAGAAGTTACTGCCTGTATTTGATCGTAATGGGTCAGGGAGCATGGTCCTCTTCTTAAATTTATTCGAACGCCAAGCTAAGTTCCTAAAAATAGATGAGACTAACTGGGTGTCGTATCTTCTTGGTGTTCTCCCTGGTGATGTGGCTACACTGATAGCGAGAGAACCAGAAGAAAAATCGAAGGATTATCAGCATATAAAAACGATGCTCTTGTCACGTTTCAAGCTGAGTTCGGAAAAACTCAGATCCCTGTTTTATTTACACCGAAAACCTCCTGAAAGTACGTGGAGAGATTTTCAATATGAACTGACTTCGTACTTTGAATCCTGGATAAAAGATTTAAATGTCGGAACATTCGAAGAATTAAAACTGCTCATGATCACGGAGCAAATAAAGAAGAGAACTCCACCAGAGGTTCGGGATCACTTCTTAGACTCCTGGTCTGAATGGATCACACCAGATGTGATAGCCGAGAAATTGGACAGTTACGAAAACACCAGAAGCCTTAAAAAAGACGTTCCTGATAACCGAAGAAAGGTTACCCCTCCTAAACATCGGGAATTCCAAAAGCACTCCATCAGTCCAAAAGAAATGCCAGTCAAGAGACAAGAATATTTTCATGGCGATGTCAAAACCGAAACTCGTCCGAGGCCATATTGCTATGGGTGTGGTGCCCAAGGCGTAATAAAGTCTAAATGTACAAATTGCAATCCTGCAAAGCCAAAATCTGAGGGTAGTCTCAACCACCTACTATTCAACAGTTTTTCCGCCGAGGGTCACCCAATGAGCATCATTGATGTCACCATTTGCGACACCGCAGGGGCTGTGTGTGCAGATACTGGAGCAACTCACAATGTAGCTGGTGAAAAACTTTACCACTTGATGAAAGATCATGGATTGGTTTTTGAAAAGAAAAATACTCTGATGAAATTGGCGGATGGAGTAACCCGGAATGTTGATATCCTTACCACTACAGTCGACATTAAGGTCAAAGAAAAGACAATAGCTACGGAAATGATAGTCTTGCCTCATGCCACAGGCAATCGAACCTTGCTTGGAACTACATTTTTGAAGGACGCTGGAATCGTTCTTGATCTTCAACAAGGAAGATGGTTCTTTTCTGACAAGCCTCGTCAGAGATATGATTTCATCCGAAGTCCTCCTGATATCAACACCCTGTTGATGGTACCTGAAGATGTGTCTCCTGTACAACTTCGTTCCGATGAGGGAAATGAACTTAACCAAGTTCAGAAAGAAAAACTAAATGAAGTCTTGAAAAGGTATGAAAATTGCTTCAAAATAGGGGGAGAGGCGACTCCTTTCATCGAGCATAGAATTAATACTGGTGACCATTTACCTGTTGCGGTACCTCCGTACCGGATGTCCCCATCTAAGAAAGAAATTTTGAAACAAGAAATTGATAGACTTCTCACTGAAGGAATTATTGAAGAATGTGAATCTCCATACGCATCTCCTGTAGTACTGATTCCAAAACCGAACGGAACCTTTAGACTTTGCATCGATTATAGGAAGTTGAATTCCATTACTGTTCCTGACTCCTATCCTCTTCCACGGATGGACGATCTTCTGCACGAGGCAAAACCCACTCCTTACATGTCATCCATCGATTTAAAAGCTGGTTATCATCAAGTGAAAGTGCATCCAGCTGACCAGGACAAAACAGCATTTGTATGCCCTTTTGGTACTTATCGCTTCAAAAGAATGTCATTTGGACTTCGGAACGCCCCTGCCACCTTCCAGAGGTTAATAGACCGTTTCCGAAATGGACTAGCAGATATCCTTACTCTCGCTTATCTCGATGACATTATTATTTTGTCCGAGACGTTTGAGAAGCACCTGTCAGACTTACAGTGTGTTTTTGAGAGACTGTTACTGTTCAAACTTCAAGTTAATCGAGAGAAGTGTTGTTTTGCATCCCCTAAAGTCAAATATCTTGGTTTTTGGATAACCCAAAACGGAATAGAAGCTGATCCTGAAAAGATTGCCTCCATCCAGAACATCCCGACACCCAAAAAGGTAAAGGAAGTCCAATCCTTTCTTCAAACCTGCTCTTGGTTTCGACGATATATACAGAACTTTGCCGAAAAATCGAAACCACTCAGCGATTTAACCAAAAAGAAAACTCCTTGGGAATGGGGATTTCCCCAGCAGCAGGCATTTGAAATGCTGAAGAATTGTTTGCTGACTCCACCCATATTGACGCAAGCAGACGGCACCAAACCTTACATCCTCCGTACCGATGCAAGCAACTATGCTTTGGGAGCTGTTCTTCTTCAAGGACAAGGTGCTGAAGAAAAAGTTATTGAGTACGCCAGCCGATTGCTTAACCAAGCAGAGCAAAATTATTCCACTACAGAGAGGGAGGCTCTCGCCGTCGTTTGGGCTTTGAAGAAGTTCCGCGGATATGTGGAAGGTAGCTTCATCACTGTAGCTACTGATCATCAACCCTTGAAGTGGCTCCTTAGTCTCAAGTCACCAACCGGTAGACTTGCACGATGGGCGTTGGAGATCCAAGCTTTCAACCTGAAAGTTATTTACGTTCCAGGAAAGGTGAACGTGATTGCTGACTTGTTGTCGAGACCAGCCGGACATCCTGCTCCGCCTGTTGAAGTAAACAACATTGTTATTGCCGATCTTCCAGCCAGAAGTCCGAAGGAAGTAAGGGAGGCCCAGCTTCAAGATGAAGATCTGAAGAAGATCATCGAGTGTTTTGAGTCTACAACAAAGACAGAAGAGTATGCCAATTGGACGGAACGAGGGTTCCTGATGGACCAAGGGATACTCTACAGATATGTACCCGATTCCGATTCTGAAGAGGCTCAGCTTGTCATCCCGACAAGTGAAAGGGATTCTATACTGAAGTATCACCATGACGATGCTACATCAGGTCATTATGGAGAAGAAGGGACCTATGCCAGGATAGCAAAACGATATTACTGGACCGGTATGAAGAAATACATTGCTGAATATGTGAAGAAATGTCCAGAATGCAACCGTTATAAAGCTGGAAACCAAAAGCCAGCTGGTTTACTTCGAACACCTGTCTATTCTCAACGCTTCGAGGTCATCTCAATTGATTTGTTTGGTCCGCTTCCTGTCACCGAAACCGGCAAACAATGGATATTCGTGGTAGAAGACTGTGCAACCAGATGGGTTGAACTGTTTGCTCTAGAACGCGCTACTGCCTATGAGTGCGCTACAACTCTTATCGAGGAGGTATTCCTTCGATATGGACTTCCCAGAAGAATAATTTGTGACAATGGACCGCAGTTCACAAGTGCAGTGCTTCAACAGGTGTGCCATACCATGAAAATTGACCATAATTTGTTACCTGTTTATTGGCCCCAAGCAAACCCTGTAGAACGTAAAAATCGTGATTTGAAGCCTCGCCTTGCCATCCTGGTAAGCGACGAACATGACAAGTGGCATGACAAACTGCCAGTGATACGTTTTGCCATGAACACGGCTAAGTGTTCCACTACTGGACAAACTGCTGCCTTTCTGCAGTTTGGACGTGAACTCCGAACTGTGGATGATGTGGTACACAACTTCAAAGCCGTAGTTTCTAATGACAACTTTGTGGCCGAGATCACCCCGTATCTCAAGCGTTTCGCTTCAATGTCCAATGATGTTCAGGAGCACATCCAGATTAAACAGGACCAACGCAAGAAATATTACGACAAAAATCGTCGACAAGAGTATTTCACACCTGGTGACAAGGTGTGGGTGAGTTCTCATCCGATAAGTATAACGAAGGACAAGAAAACTGCGAAGTTTATGCCCAAGAGAGACGGTCCTTACTTTATAATGACTCAGAATTCACCAACCACTTATACCATCTCATCTTTAGACGACCCCACAACATCCGTTGGACGTTATCACGTGTCGGCGTTAAAACCTTACGCCCCAGACAACGAAGTCGCTCGCCCTGCATATCCACTCAGGAAAAGAGGAAGACCCAAAGCTAATCCTGCCACTAACTCAGATCGCCCTTCTCCAAGAAAACCACCACGCAAGAGATTCCTGGCTCCTCGTCGGGACGACGTCAAAGCCAGAGGGGGAGTGTAACAAACTCCTTATATTCCTAAAAGTAGATGGCGCCTGGAACGCCTACCGCCACGCTCAATGCGGGGAATCCCCTCCGCTAAACTTTAATCTTGGACGATACTCCCTAAGAGAGAGACCCATTGTTTTTTTCTCCTTTTTATTTTGTTATGTTAGTGTTTGTCCCCTTTTTTGTAACCTTTAGTGCTTTTAATATAGTGATTCAAAATTTGTTCCCCGAGTTTTTATTCCTTTATCCAAAGGTTAATTTATTTGAGTTAGCTGGACGAATACAGTAATAAATACCCATTTTCAGATTTTTCAAAAAATAATTTTTATGATTTTTAAACTGGCAGCTTTTCCTGCCAACCGTCCTTAGTGGGGTCAAAAGTTAAACAAATCATAAGTTTAAAAAACTATAGTTAGATAGTTACAATTTTGATTTAAAGGGATAATATTGGGTTGTCCCATAAGTTCTGTTACTTTTTACGAAATTTCGTGTTTGAAATTTTTTTATGAAAAACTGGTAATAGGTGGAGATTTCAAACAAAAAGGATTTTGATCTATGTATATTTATGAACATAACGTGTGAATTTGGTAGTTCTCATGATATTATTTCTTTTCAAAATGGCGGTTTGAAAAAAAGACAAAAAACGACGATTTTCACGTAATTTTTGTCTTTTGTTTAAAAAACTGGGAAGAACGCATAATTCATGGCTAAAAAAAGTTTTACAGTATATTTGAAATGTTTCGATTAAGGTGTCATAATTTCAAGATGATTCAATAAGTTTAAGGTAGGGAATTTCGGCGTTAAAACTTCATTTATTGCTAATTTCACGTGTTTTTCAAAGCACGCCCATTGTTTTTCTAAGCAGCTGGTATGAAGCAAATAAGAGGCAGATGTTTTTTGAACCATAACGCTTTTTTACACAGTTTAAACATTGAAAGAACCTTTTCATATTGTAGGTGAATAGATATATTTCTAAATTCCAACGAGTTGTTTTTATTGTACCTTTTTCGTATGAAGCAAATAATTGCTTCCTTCGCATAGCGTATAAGTTCAGCGAGTGTAATTCGGATAAGCTAAAATGTTGCGCGCTTTTATTGTGCGCACTACTTTATACACTTAATTACAGAGATAATTTAATGTACTGCATATTTTGAATACTGGGGTCTATCTGTAAGCTTTTTTGTTGTTTTTGATGATTTTTTATGAGAATTTCTTTGAAATGACTAACATTACTGAGGAAAGTTTTTTGCAATTGATGTTATGTTTGAGACCAAAATTTCCTAAGTTAAACTTATCGAATTTTCTTGAAACTATGACATCTTAATCTATATATTTCAAACATACAGCAAAAAAATTTTTAGTCATGAATTATGGGTTCTTCCTAGTTTTTAAATCAAAAGAAAAAAATTACGCAAAAATCGTCGTTTGTGGTCTTTTTTTCAAACCGCCATTTTGAAAAGAAATAATATCATGAGAACTACCAAAATCACACATTATGTTCATAAATGTACATAGATCAAAATCCCCTTTGTTTGAGATCTCCACCTATTACCAGTTTTTCATAAAAAATTTTCAAACACGAAACTTCGTAAAAAGTAACAGAACTTATGGGACAACCCAATACATAAGAAGGAATGAATGTGGACTTTGTTGATAGGAGGTTCAGTGAAGAGTTTTTTATCCTTTCTGAATAAGGCATTTTCAGTATGAAATATTCATAGTTACCTATTTTCATGCTTTAAAAATAGCCGAGCTAGTTCTTTTTTTAAGCCGGGACCCTTCTATTTCAGTACTTTAGCTAACTTTCAGGTAAAAATAGCTTTATATCTATCTCCCAGGCTGGGACATTGAGGCTTTTTTACCCGGCAAAATCTTACATATTCTCAAATTTCACTTTTTTTGGATACCTTTGGTCAATTTAGTTTACCGAAGCTTTTTCTCTAACTGAAATTCAAAGTTCTTGTTAGTCAACCTCTATCAAAGTCATCAGAATTACAATATTCATCGTTACGGCTCCAGATTTAGCATATTTCTCACTAAGATTAAATTAGATTCTATTAGATTAACTAAGATTAATACATTAGCATAAAATGACTAAGATTACTCATTCCCTCATCGAAAACTAAGCATTGGCTCATTCAAGTAGAGCTAAATAATTCCTTAGATATATTATTTTGTTTTTTGACTACTGTAGATTTCAAAGTAAAAAATGTATCCAGTAATGATTTAGCATGTGATTGAACCAAGAAATGTGATATAAATCGGTAATATAAAATCTATAAAAAAAATTAAAATTAGGATCCAAAGGAAATATTTTGGCAAACAAATGTATCATTAAGATCTAGGTATAGGATAAGAATACAAACAAGCATTAAAAATAATTTATTTGCTAAAGTTACTTATAAGTGACCCTTGAACATTTTGAACACACATAGGACGATTACGATTGGCAAAAGCTGCCAGTAGAAGAAAAACATGTCATTGGAAACTTAAATACCATCATTCTAACTATAATTGATAAAAGTATTTAGAATGGAATCTTATAAATATGCTACATTAGAAATTAGTCAAAAAAATTACACAAACATATGATAATTTTAGCTTTTTCCAAATGATCTCCCAGCTATCTCCAAAATGTGGTGAAACGTTCTCATTCCAACAGCGATTTCACCACAAAAACTTCATGGAGGGTATAAAATTCTTTTTTTGTCTGAGCAAATACATTTTTTAGAAACAGTTATCTTTCATTTAAACTTTTAATGCATTCTATTAGGGTCAGTAAAAAATAAAAGGTCTCTTGAGGGATTCATACCAACCGACCTTAATGGGTTAGCAAATAGGGGAGAACTGGGCACATTCGCACAAAAAGTGCATTTCGTCATATTTCTCTGGATCTAGATGAGTTATTGAAACAATCTCGGATTCAAATAAAAGTTAAAACAGTTCCCGATATTTTAGAACCAGAATTGGTCGCATTCATCTAGAATTTCTAACCTATATCATCAATCAAAAAAACGAAAAATTTCGTGCTAATGTGCCCCATGGGTGGGGCAGTTTCGCACACGTGTGGGGCACATTCGTACACATGCAAAAAATTATACAATAATTATTTTTACAAACTAAAAAGTTTATGGAACTTTAAAGTAAGATAATTACACGAAATATTTGGCACTTTTACATATTTTTCCACTAAATTGAAGATTTTTTTACAAAAAGAAAACAGCTTCAGAAAATATTGAACATCTAATTTTTGATGAGGAAAAAATTGTAGTAATGAAGAGTATATTACACATTGACATACTTCACATAATATAATTAGTTAGAAAAAGTCCAACCAATATTTTAACTGTCAGGTTTTATTCGAAAAGAAAAGTGAACCAACAGCTCGCATATTAACACTTGAAACTGACGGTTGCGGAACTTTTAATACGATATTATCTTTTTGTATGAATGTTGAATCATTACTTACTGGGAAAATAAAAGTTTTGTCATTAATTTTAAAGTTTTTAAAGTTTTTCATCATTAACTTTAAAAAGCATCATCACTTTTAAAAGCACAGTTAAAAAAACAACTTCTTCCACCATAAACCAAATCGATTTTTTATTTTTGATCTTACCTTTAACAAAGATATTCCATGACCCCATGGACGAGCGGTAGCTCCTTTGGGAAATGTATGTATTCGATCAACTGCGTTTGTATTTTTTCTGTTCTGTTCTTTTGTTTTCTGTTCTTTTGTTAATTCAAAAAATTTCTACTTGACCAACATAACAAAATTTTCTTTTTAGTAGCAAATTCTACTAGAATAAAATCACTTAAGTCCAAGTCAATTGGTATTAAATAATTATCAGTGACATTTATTTCTTCAATATTTAAATCTGGGTCTAAATTCCTTAAAACTAAAGCTTTCTTTAAGGTGTTATTTTCTATTATCACCGAGTTTTGAAACAATTACAATAAAAAACAATTAAGCTTCAAGTTATTAAATATACTGCACTTACAAACATATAAATCACTTTCATAATCAAAAATGGGAAGGATGAGGAACATTCGCAATGTCCGAATCTGCCCCATCTTTTGGTGTACGAATGTGCCCCATCTACCAGTTCAAGCTTACCACGTCCCAACAAGATATTTATAATTAAAGCAGAGAAATAAAACCTTTCTAGAAACTTACTTTAGTAGAGCCTTTACTGAATAAAATTCTGAATGTCCACTTGAGAGTTATTTTTGATTGATATTTTACGCCAACAAAATGACAAGAAAATTTACTTTGCTGCTTTTAACGCTAGCAAATTTCTAGTACGTATACAACAAAATGGCTCAGGGCTTTGAAAATTCATGCAGGAGTTGGTAGTCATGCTTCCATCTACTGGGGTGTCTCGGTCGTTTCGCCGACACGGAGATTTCCTACCCCCCTGATCTCCTGCTGATTTCCTGTTCACTCCTCCTTGTAGGGATTTTGACGGCGAAACGTCCTAATCGAATGCTTTGGAATCGATACTAAATCACCAAATCGAATGCATTGGAATCGATGCCAAGAAATCAAACTTTGTGAAGGAAGAATCGATTCCCAAGAATCCCGAAATGGAATCCTACTAAACAGTTTTTTTCGATGCGGATAACTGGCTAAATACAAATACTGCATTTGATTTTAAAGGAAAATGCAATAAAAATAACTGCTTTTTTTTCAAAAATTAATTAAGTGAAACAATAAAAACATCGCTCAAACCCACAAAATGACTCTAAAAGAAGTCATCCAAACGGGTTAGCACTAGAAATTACATAAATAATGTCCCACTAAAATTATAAAAAATCAAACACACACACAGTTACACATTTGTATAATAAAAAATTGGTTAATGAGGCATTAAAATAACATCAGTAGAAATTACAGTTGGGGGCAATAGTTAATACGATTTAAATTTTATCACCACGTAGAACTTTATCGTTTCAGAATAACTTGGTAGATTTTCTTAAAAAGTATGAAATAGATCAAAATGAAAGGAGCTATCAAATCAGTAGATGTTGCGAGATGTAATCAATATTTCATCTACAGTATTATTTCAGAAATGTTCAGTACAAGCCACAATTATCTATCTATTATTTAGAACTCAGTTCTGTATTTTTTCTAACCTCTTAAGAGAAGAAACCACCATCCCTTTCTAACACTTTTACTTGTTAATTTAAAAACACTTCTTCTTAAATTTCCAAAACATTGTGAATTGCCTAATTTCTAAGAAAGTTTTTTTTTACTTTATATTAACTATTCTTTTGTCAACATATCTTCAGTTTCGTTATGAACATTAAGGAAAATAGTACTAAAAATGTGAGCCAATATTTTTGCTTTGCATTTCAAAGTGAGGAAATCTTTAAGTGAAATTCATCTAATCATAATTGAAATATAAATGTTCCAGGGTTGAAATAAGCTTGACTTGCCTGTAATTGAAATTTATTTTTGTAAAAACTCCCACCCTAATTCGCTTTCCTCTACATGATAAGTCTGAATTTTTATTATTATATCGTAAAGTAATTTGGAAGGCTTTTTCTAGAAATTCTGATTGCTATGCAGATTCTAACGTTATCCGGGAAGAGCTTGGGGTCTGAAATTTTAGTATGTTTACCTGCTTCAAATTCTATTTTAAAAGATATATGACTCTAAGAGGTGGTATCCGAATTCGGAGGTTTTGCGTCCATGTTCTGGTTCAATTTTTAATGACCCTAGCACCTTTTCCCAAAAAGGTACAGAGTCTGTCTACATGATTCTTAAAGATCTCAAAAAGTTCTTAAAGAATATGGTTACTACTAAGGTCTCTAACAATTATTTAGGAAGAGAACCGTAAAAAACTGATTTTTAAGTAAATTTTCTAGATTGCAAAATTTTTACACTACCTCTTAGAGAAACTTACAGTTTGAAATCCCTTTTTTAAAATGCTTTCAGAAAATATAAACCACTAAGCTGTGTTTCTAATTGATTCGGAGGTATTCAGCGTCTAAGTCGGCACGTGTGTAGGCTTAATTCTTAAATAAATCGATTTATTCTTTTATAATGGTTTAAACGGTGATTGATTCTTAAAATATACATTGAGATGCACGTCATATCCAATTTTCATGAGTATATCTTTATAATTTAGTAAGTTATTAGACTTATTGTTAAAAAATATATAGGATCGTTTAAAAACACAAGTCCACTTTTTGCTTAATAAATCGATAAATATTATTTAAAAAATTTTTATATTTTACTTATGAGTAAAGGACCGTTATGGCAAAGTTTTTCCAGAATAACCGGTTCCTCTGGTGATTATGACGTAATTGAGAATTTTTTAAAACAGAATGGAGCTTATTGGTCCTGAACGCGAATGACTAAGGAATATTTCCCAGATTTGATTTCTCAGTTTGTTTACTTTTTAAAGTTACATTTTAATGCTTAACATATTTAGAAAGCTTATAAAATTTTATTCCAGGAATTGGAAATTTTAAGGGAAATATATACATATATTGCGTTTGTAATATAGTTCAAATAATTTTCGTTTTACTTGAAATTTTCCCCAAATATTGAGATAAATATATAAGATTTTAATGTGTTGTAGTAGACCTTTCTTTAGAACAAGGGTTCCCAAACTTTTTTGGCCCGTGGACCTCCTCACGACATTTTTCGTACCCCGTGGACCCCCTGTCTTAGGGACCGTTCAAAAAGTAGCTAAAAAATCTTATGTTTTTGATATAACATAAGGGTGTGTTACAGAAGGGCTTCGCCAGTCCAAATCTGGAAATGTTAAATAAAGGAGCCACTTTTATGTTTATGCTACAACAATGGATTTTAAACTGCAACAATGGAGAATATGCCTACAGCAATTAATGTTACATCTTCTCTTATTATATTTACAACAATGTGGGTTTGCCACGAAGATAGGTATGAAATATGGGTTTTTAAGCATAAAATTGACCAAAAAAGTTGTTAGGATGCTTCGATTTTAAATTATTTTTATTCAGAAACCTTCCCGGGAGCGAGTAGAGTAACGTGGTATAGTTTAAATGTTAATGTAGGTTCAAAAAGTTTAAAACTATAAAGGACATACAGACATACATACATACAAACATTGATTTTTATATATATAGATTCAAGTTTATTACTGTATTTATTATGTATATGGCCCTCTAATTGAAATTGGACCCAGGCAATTTTATAGATTCTGTGAATTCACACCATGAACAACATATTAAAATTTCAAGGTCATAGCTCTATGGGAAGTCCATTAATTAGCCTAACTACATGCACAACCGGTGTATTTTAAAACTTGAAAAATTCCAATTCAAAAACCTGCTAACCGATTTCGATGAAATTTTAGTATATTGTGCAACTCAAAGAGACGCTTCGAACGGCGTATCGCACTAAATGTGCAAGTGAAATTTTCCCAACCCTTTTTCTGTATTGAACGGTTTTTAATTTGTATACGACCCCTTAATTGTCCACGGACCCTGAATATTTAATAGATTAACTGTCTGTTATTACACATATTAAAATTTCAAGTATGTAAGGAAGAAACAGCAAACAGCGGTTTGAATACTGACACGTGTCGTCCGTCCAACGACAGAATTCCTTTGTCTTTGTATGAAGAAATGCGTTGCTCTCTTTCAATCTTTCTGAAATTTTAGTATGTTGTAGGGGCCCATTGCCCATTACACGAACGTGGGGACGTATCGCATTAAGGTATCCGATAATTATTTCGGGAGTAATTAAGGAATTACTAATTAACGGTTTTCACTATTTATTCGGCCCCGTAATTGTTCCTCGACACTTAAATTTTAATAGATTATGGAGAATAATTTTATGTAACACATATTAAAATTTCAAGTTCTTAGGTCAACTGGAACGGAAGTTTTAAAGATTCTTAGGGTAAAGGAACTTAGTATCTCCAAAACCTACGTGATTATTAATTTTAATTAATTTTCCTACTGCTTGTTTAAATGTTTGTAAAGGATAAATAGCAAAGTACTCATACGAATTATTATTATATGAAGTAGTATATTAATAAGTAATTATGTGAAAAGCAGTTAATATATAAACTTAAAAAATAGGACTCTTAATTGTTTTGTCATCGGATCTCGGGAAATAGAAGCCGATGGACCCCCTCTACTTAAAATAAAGGAAAATGAGATGCCCTCGAGAAAATTTAAAATATTTCATAAATTTATAGTCAGAGTAATCCACAAGTATAAAAATCTATTTTTCTAAAACAAGAAATGTTTATGTAAATGGAAAAGGCGGAATAGAAAATCTTTATTAATTCCACCAGATTACCACTACGTTTGGATTAGATGAATATTATGTCGGTCGTCATCATATTCCGATCTAGCACCATAAAAAGACTAGATTCTTGATCCACGTGTGTTTGTTAGGCCGTGTTTGAACTGGTTTGAACTTGTTTGAAAATTGTCTAGCGAGTGCTTTGCTTGCATGGCGATATTGCATTCGATTCTACACCGGAATCGATTTCTTACACCGATTCAAAAAAAAAGAAAGATGAGGGAACGTGAGGGGGAAATGTCGGCGAACAGGGGTGATAGTAGAGAGAATTTTTCAACTAGTGGGGGTAGGAAATCTCCGTGTCGGCGAATCGACCGTAGCACCATCTACTGGTATTTTTTTTCAGATTTTTGAATTAATAATTACTATAGGGGAAATGCCGTCTGTCCGAATGTGCCCCATGTGCGAAATAGCCCCACTCTCCCCTACTATCTAATTAAAGAAGTAAGATAAGTATAAAATTAAGTAGTAAGACAAATAAGTAAGTTAAGTGTAATTTT
Organism: Tetragnatha versicolor; assembly: GCA_024610705.1. Lineage (NCBI taxonomy): Eukaryota > Metazoa > Arthropoda > Arachnida > Araneae > Tetragnathidae > Tetragnatha > Tetragnatha versicolor. The sequence continues at coordinate 54,888,936 of JANDEH010000010.1, read as the reverse complement.
ATCTTTTCTTGGGGATAATTGCACCTGAATTAGTTGAATAAAATTCAAAGGTATCTATCGAAAATCGTCCATAGATTAAAAAATGTGATGCGAATATTTTCATATTATTTTTCATTCCATTCCCAAATTATGCAGGTTTTAAAAAACATTAAATTAAAAAATCCATAAAAGACTTCCCCATCTGTATTATTCAAGACCAATTTCATAGAGATTTCTTGGTTTTCAAACTTATTGTTTAGAAAAAGCATTTTAAAGAGAACAATTTAGGAAATCACACAAAGCTATTACGGAGCACTTGAAAATGTTTCAAGTATAGTTTAAAAATATCTATGAGTTAAAAGTTAAATTATTTGAATTATTGAATTACTTTTTCGTTATATATAAAGTGTGCGTGCAACTCTAAACCAGAAGGTAAATATTTGTTCAAGTAATTACTTCAATTGGAGAGAAAGAGGAAAAAACTTTATAACTTCAGATTCTCTCTTATATTCATGATCCGCTCCCGAAATATTCTCAAATTAGAAAAATGTTGAAAGCTGTCCAGTGATAGGAAAAATGAGGATAAATTATTTGGCCAATATCCAAAAAAATTTTTCGAACATGTATCAGGTCAACTTTTTTGGAAGATAAGTGCAATTCCGGGTACATGGAGAAATTATTTTCCATAAATGACCAAAAGTACAAGGTACAGAGATGAACGTTCTGGGAAGATAGCAAACAAATTATTTCAAAGCCATCTATTTCTAGGAAATAAAAAAATACTATCTGATAGGACGAGTAATAGTGGGGGGAAAATATAGCTATTTCAATTCGAATAATACTGATTTTAGAGAATTTATTTCCAACCATTATCTGGCAAACACGTATTTTTATGTTTTAGATAAGTTTCCTTATTTTCATTTTAACGTAATTTGCAGACAAAATAAGTATACAAAATAGAATAAGAATTTTATAGATTATATATAAAAAGAGTAATTTGTGATAGCCCTGTAAGTCCTAAGCTACACGAGATTATGGTTGCATCCAATGGGAATTTCGGAGGGCTAGGTCTTAAAGGGATAGAATAATTTTTATAAATATTTTTAATATTGTTATTTTAATTAACAAGGGGAAAAGCTCCAATTCCTAAAAGAAAATATCATAGCAGTGTTCTATACATTTTTTTGTTTCTTAATTAAAGTTTTTGTTTTTGCATTTTCCCTTTTGTTTTTATGAACTATGGTATTAAAATACATTTTAATTCAAAAACACTTTAGATCTAATTTAACTCCATACAATACTACTTATGCCTCAAATCCTCTTAAAAAGCTTAATAATTAATTACTGTTAGTATGGGGGTTTGTTAGTAGGGATGTTTCAAATTTCTTTGTCCATTTTACAACTATCCTACTACTAAGACGTAAAGACAACCAAGACATTTTCTTGATGGTGAAAATAATCTTTTTACTCAAGTACTTCCGGATATGTATTTTTAAACACCATCAAAGAAGCTGTTGATGTTCATAGCAAACTTGATCCATCATCCTGACAAGTTAATGGTCACTCGCGTTGTCAAGGCAAAGCACGAAAACACATCATGTGCATCTTTATCTGCCGTTGAAAACATAAATCCGATATTTTCACTCGTAGAATTATGTCTACTTGTTTTTCAGTAACTTATTTTCCTACTTTCAGTTTTTTTAAATATAAAATGCTTTACTTGTGTATTTTAACAAAAAGTTATAACTATCACAATTTATACTTAAAAAATTTTATTACATCATAAGCTTTTATTTCATATAAATAACGATACATTAAAAATATAACTTGCTTTATTTTTAGTCGTTAAAAAAATCTTAACCCCTATAAATGATGTCATTAAACAAAGTTTTGACAACCCCTCGTAATTATAAAATTAACAATAGAAAGTGAAAAGATTTAAGGACACGTAATCCAGACGAAACATTATTTTTTAAACTTTTTGTGATAGATTTTGAACTTTGATCGCTTTAAATTTTTATTTAATGACTTAGTAAAATGAAATATGGTTTCTTGGAGTGTTTTGCTGTATACTTTCAACATATTAAATAAAAATTGGGTGACGCCATAAAAAAAGAATTGGGGAGAGTGGGGCACATGTGCACAAAAAGTGCATTTCGGCCTATTTCTCTGGATCTAGATGAGATATTGAAACAAACTGGGATTCAAATGAAAGTTAAGACCTTTCCCGATATTTTAGAACGATAATTGGTCGCATCCATCAATAATTTCTAACCTATATCCTCAATCTAAAACACGAGAAATTTCGTGCAAATGGGTGGGGCAGTTTTGCACACGTGTGGGGCACATTCGTATACATGCAAAAAATTATACAAAAATTATTTTTACAAACTAAAAAGTTTATTGCACTTTAAAGTAAGGATAATTAAACGAAATATTTGGCACTTTTACATATTTTTCCTCTAAATTGAAGATTTTTTTACAAAAGAAAACAGCTTCAGAAATTTTGAACATCTAAGTTTTTGATGAGGAAAACAATTGTAGTAATGAAGAGTTTATTGCACATTGACATACTCCACATAGTATAATTGGTTAGAAAAAGTTCAACCAATATTTTAACTGTCAGGTTTTATTCCAAAGGAAAGTGAACCAACAGCTCGCTTATTAACACCTGAAATTGACGGTTGGAGAACTTTTAATACGATATTATCTTTTTGTATAAATGTTGGATCATTACTTACAGGGAAAATAAAAATTTCGTCAGTAATTTTAAGGTTTTTAAAGTTTTTCATCATTAATTTTAAATAAGCATCATTCAATTCCAAATTTTCTATTTGACCAAAATAACAAAATTTTCTTTTTAGCAGCAAATTCTACTAGAATAAAGTACTTAAGTCCAAGTCAATTGGTATTAAACAATTATCAGGGACATTTATTTCTTCCATGTTTAAATCTGGGTCTAAATTCCTTAAAACTGAAGCTTTCTTTAAGATGTTACTTTCTATTATCACCAAATTTTGAAACAATTACAATAAAAAACTATTAAACTTCAAGTTATTAAATATACTGCACTTATAAACATATAAATCAATTTCATTGTCAAAAATGGGAAAGATGAGGCACATTCGCACTGTCCGAATCTGCCCCATCTTTTGGTGTACCATGTGCTCCATCTACCAGTTCAAGCTTACCACGTCCCAACAAGATATTTATAATTAACGCAGGGAAATAAAACCTTTCTAGAAACTTACTTTAGTAGTGCCTCTTCTGATTAAAATGCTGAATGTCCATCTAAGAGTTATTTTTGATTGATATTTTACGCCAACAAAATGACAAGAAAATTTACTTTGCTGCTTCTAACACTAGCAAAAATTCTAGTACGTATACAGCAAAATGGCTTAGGGCTTTGGAAATTCATACTGGAGGTGGTAGTCATACTTCCATCTACTGGTATTTTTTTCAGATTTTTAAATTAATAATTACTAAAGGAAATGCTGTCTGTCCGAATGTGCCCCACTCTCCCCTAGATATTTCGTCGAGTTAGAAGAAAGTCTTGAGAGAGAAATTGTTTTACTCAAGTTTTCGAAAATACACGGAATACACCATGACAGAGATGAAACCTACTAAATCAACTGATTAATTGAGTGATATTGCTCATTTTTAAAGGCTTTAATCAAAGTAATATATAGAAAAATAGGTACTACATGAAATAAATCGTGCCTTTAATTAATTAATGCACGATTAAAGCCTTTAACAATGAGCAATAGGGTTATGATTTTTTTCAGATTTAAAAGCCTGTGGTGGCAAATGATGAGTATTGGTCCATAACTCTCAAAAATAACTTTTATTTTTGAAAACTGTAAAAAAAGCTTGCGCGCCTAAGGGGCCATTCATTAATTACGTAAGGGTCCCGAGGGGGAGGGGGGGTTGGAAAAATCTCTACATACCCTTACTTGGGGGGGGTCAAACCAATTCTTACGTAAGATTTTCCAAGTTAATGTAAACAAATACCAATTAAATAAAACTGTTGAATCCATCTTCCAGTTGTCAAAAGTCGAAACAAAACAAAAGCAAAAAGAGAAATCTTTATTAGTTTTGGTTAATTTTTTTTGTTAATCATTTTGTGCGCTAACATTTTATTATTTTGAAAAAACAAAATGGAATCTTACGTAAGAATAGGGGGGGAGGGGTTTGAAAAATCTTACGTACCCTTACATGGGGGTGGGGGGGTCAAAAATTGCCAAAATCATCCTTACGTAATTAATGAATGGCCCCTAATAAGATTTTTATATGGCTGAAGCACTAAAAGGTAGTTAATGAAATCTTTTTTGAAGCTGATTTTGATTAAATCATAGATTTGTAAAAGAGCTTTTCCTATTCCTTTTGGACCCAAAAAATAGTGTGTGAAGTTTCAGCCCCCTAAGTTGACTCTAGGGTTTGCCTATAAAGCCCCAAATTAAGAAAAAATTGGAAAATTACCAATTTTCAGAATTTTTAAAAAAAGTATATTTTGATATTTAAATTGATATAAAACAGGTTCAAATGTGTTATTTAGGACATTTAAGATGGTTTATATTTATTTAAGGTTATTAACTGTACCTATAGTGTCTATAATTTAGGAGTAAAAGGTACGTTGCGCTCATCAAAGCTTATAATACACTACAGTGGTCGAAAGTAATTAAATTCCAATTTTCTTCAAAAGAACTCCCTCAAATGATGCCATTTGCATTGATATTTAAAGTATAAAGGCCAGTAAGTAATAACAGTAATTAGGCCTTCTACGGAAGTTTTAATGTAAAAAATGCTTTTATTCGAAAATGCTTGTTTCTAGCTGATCAAATCCAAAATTTATTCTAAAAAAGATGGTTATTGTACTTTTTTCGTTCAAAAACTTTCAAATACCATTATATAGGCTTCATTTTAACTGAGAACTTAATTTTAAATCAAACAGATCGGAATTGACTTGGGTTATTTCTCTACCAGAAGAGAAATGTGTCTTATCGCTTTATTAAAGTGGAAATCTCTTTATTAAAGTAAAGAAAATTGTTTAATAAGGTAAATGTGGGTATAGTGGACACTTTAAGGAAAATTATTGCTTAAATTCTTAATAAATACTAATCTAATTGCTTCGAAACGGTTATCATCCTATTTTTAGGTTAATTGGATCTTCTTCTTTCGATTTTACCATTAAAAACTTTAATTAGATTGGGCAAAGTATTTTTAATTAATTTTTTAAAAGTACTCCAAATTGCATCTATAGTGGCCACATAGATGAAGCTGTTGCTTCTATGGTGGACACCTCTTGCATCAATAGTGGACACCTGTCTTTTTCTGCCTATATGAGGGGTTTATGCATGAAATTGAGGGGTTTTTCTTGGTATAGTCGTCAAGTTCTAATTAAATCTTCCTTCCCAACGAAATGTATTTCAGATTCAATCAAATTAGCTTTACTTTAAAAAAAATTGATAGTTTTCGGCCCAAAGTCTACGCTGTAGCTGATTTGAGAGGAATTTAGCATGTAATTCAATGCTTTAGAAACATTGGTTCCCGAAGCCAGAATGAAACCAAATTTATTTAACACTCATTTTAAAGCACAGTCAACAGTTTATGAAGAAAAACTGATTCGAATTAAGTATTATTTATGTTTCTATTAGAAGCCATTGCTGTGGCCACTATTGGAAAATCTAAGATTTTGTGTTTGTAAAGTGGACACCCCCATAAATCCTTGGAAAGTCAAAATTTTCAAATAAATTTTATTCAGTATTATTTTATACACTCTTATTTATCTTGATATAAATTTAAAAGTCAATCAAGCGGTAATAAATACGAAAAAATCAGTTCCGACTTTCCCGTTTCCTTACGCGATTCAATAAGCAAAATCAAATTTCAGTCACTCGACCGATGTTGTTATTTTCAAATATTTAAATATCCTTCCCATGATGATCTGTGGTATCGGTGGTAATTTACCAGCTTACCTGGTTGTACAATCTACTATACCTATGAATTTTGACGCTGTATGATGCCTCTAACTCGTTTTATTTAAAATTAATCAGCTATGTGGCCACAGTGTCCACTATACCCACATTTACCTTATTTGTAAATTTTTGTTGATATTTTGATGAAAGAAGATTTCAATTAAACTTTCCCCCTAATACGTTAAAAATAGATAATTTTCATAATTTCATACGATAAAATTTATTTTTATTTCTGGTATAGGAGAAGTTCATGTCGTTTCCAATCTGTATGGTTTAAAGTTAAAATCTACTTATAAAAATGAAATCTATAAGGGTTTAAAAAGGTATTTAAGGGGTTTTTGATCTTAAAAATTACTATAACCCTCTTTTTGAGGAAATTTTAAATTTGATCAGCTAGAAACAAGCATTTTTGCAGAAAAGCACTTTTTGCATTAAAAGTTCAGTGGAAGGCCTAATTACTGTTATTTCACTGGTCTTTATAATTTAAACATCAATTTAACAACAAATGGCATCATTTGAGGGAATTCCTTCCAAGAAATTCGGATTTAATTCATTTCGTCTACCGGTAGTGCATTATAAGCTTTGGGGAGTGCAACGTCCCTAGCACTTATTAATCTCAAAATATAGGGGCTATAGGGTACAGTTAATGCCCATAAATATATATAATTCATTTAAATATATTCTAAAGAACACATTTAAACCACTTTTATAACAATATAAATATCAAAATATTTTTTTAATTCTGAAAATTGGTAGTTTTTTCCGCTTTTTTTTCAAATTTGGGGCTCTATAGGCACACCCTAGAGTTAACTTATGGGGCTGAAACTTCACACACTATCTTTTGGGACCAAAAGGAATGGGAAAAGCCCTGGGGAGCGAGGTTTTTTTGTAAAAAATTTTTTTCCCGAGACACACTAGTGATTGCTATATTAGAAAGTGAAATGAGGTTAGGCGCGCAAGGTTTTTTCTCCATATAAAGAAAATAATGCTATAAAATTAACATATGGGCAAAAGTTCATCGAATGCAACATCAGGCTTTTAAATATTTTTAAAAAAGTCTCAGAATCATAACCCTAATGAGCAATATCACAGTAATCCCAAAATGTTGCTAATGGTCGTATTTTATTGTTATGTTTAATTATTTATTAATTAACATTTGAGTATGCAGAACGTTGATTTCATGGGCGTAACACATAATTGAAGCCGTTCTTATAGTATTCTGTTCCAAAGCAGGCCGCTTTTCGGTGATACGAGTGACATTTCATGAATTTTCCACCAATGGAACAAAAACTCCCCAATATTCAGCGTTCTCTAGCGTCCAAACCCTTAATCTGAGAGAATAGTTGTAATTGACATTTTTGTAGCTTCCTTTCTCGGCTTTATTTTGGTGTGGACTGTTTTGCTCAGAAATGCAAAGTGTATGTTCTAAGGGCAGAAAACGAACAATAGTGGTGAATTTCATAGTGGCATTTTTTGGAATAGTGGCATTTTTTCGAATTTTCTCAATGTTCCGTCATGAAATTTTGTTGGCAAACCTCAAATTCGGATTCAGCACCCTCAAAAACATATAGAGCAGTCAATAGAAATGTAATTTCGAAGAAGCAACTTAGTTATAGAAATTCTATTATCTCCTGTTGAACTTTCGTTCTTAAGAGAAATCACCGAACAAAAATGCATTTAGTTATCACTATTGAGTTTTTAGAAGGCTAATTTCAAGTTAAATATTATTTAGGCAGTTTTTATAGTATCCTGTTCCAAAAATGCGGTTTTTTGGAGATAGGGGAGACCGGGGAGGGATGGGACACTTTTTCCAAGAATATTTTTTAAAAATTTAGTTTTCATTGTATAAATTTGAAACTTTCAAACTAACATCTTGGAACATTTTAACATGTTTAAAAAATATGACCAAAGTGATAGCAAACAAAACTTACGATTTATGAACGAATTAAAGTAACCTCTAAAAGTGTCCCATCCCACCCCGGCCTGGGGTGGAATGGGACACATATTTTAAAATAAAAATTTATGATTACTTTTTAAATATACGATTAAAAACCACAAAGATGGAAGTATTTTACACATTTTAAAGATTAATTACAAAAACATCAGTTATTTTACCCTATATTTACTTCGAAAAATCTAACTTAAGTGAAAAATGCAAAATAGTTAAAATTCTTCTTTAATCTAAAAAAATATGTTTTCAACTGCAATACTAAACAGTTTCAAAACAAAGGTATCTAAAGAATTGTATGCAATAGCTTGTATTTAGGTATTGAGAGGAATTGGGCATGGTGTCCCATCCGGTAGCAACAGTTTTAAAAAATAGGTTCTTACTAAAGAACTGTGGCTTTTAGGCTTAACTCAACTATATATTCATAAAGAATACATTATTGTGTTTAGAAAACAATATAAACCATTAAGAAAGCAACCAAGAATCAGATTGAAAATTCACTTTGAAAAAAGTAATACTTAGTTACTTTTGCTATAATAGTGAAACCATCTTTTTCATTCAGAAACTTGTAGGAGCTTGCAACTAATATAGTAAACAGCAACAAGTATAACGCCATGGTGGCTTTACCAGGTGGAACACTCAAAAACTAATTTTATTTATAATTTTAAGATTTATTGAAGGTGTCCCATTCTACCCGGTGTCCCATCCATCCCCAGTCTCCCCTACTAGTGAAATTTTTTGGATTTCTTACCAATCGAACGAAAATAGCCCCTTTTTCAACGTGCTCTATCGGCGAAACTAGGCGTCTGGGAGAAAAGTTGTAATTGACTTTTTTGTAGCTTGGTTAGTGTTCTTTATTTTTTGAATCGATTGTTTAGCTCAGAAGTGCAAAGGTAATGTTCTAGGGCCCGAAAACGAAAAAAAGGGGCGAATTTTTGCCATTTTTTCGAATTTTCACAATGTTCCGTCACGAAATTTTGTTGGCTAACCTCAGATTCGGATTCAGCACCCCAAAAAACATACATTTTCCCAAAATAAATACTATTTGGCTGGACTATAATGCATACAGAAACAGCTGAGTAATTAATTACCTATGGACGGTTGTACCTTCGGCCACCGCATTTTAAAATTCAGGAAAAAACGTAAATTTGAATTTGTGGTCGATTTTGAATGTTAACAGATGCTATCTAGTTGCTAACGTGAAAACAGCTCTTTAAAATATTATTTAAATTTTATATAATAAATTTACTGTTTTTAATGTATCACTGCATTAATACTTCATTAAATTATGATATGATAAATGTGACATATGGGGTGAATCCCCGAGATTTTGAATTTTTAGTTTTGATATTAGAAATCTTCAGAGATCTCAATTCTTTTATTTTTACAGAATTTTGAATGCAAAAACACCTGATGTTGTACCTTCGGCACTATAAGTGTTGTACCTACGGACACGCTCTTGTGGGTGTCTATAGCTAATCGGTGTTTTTGAATCATGTTTCATTAAAGTAAATGCATTTTATTTTCAAGTGATTTTTAGATGAAAAATCAAATATTTTGCGATCTAAACTACTTTTTAAAATTTTTGATTCTACTTGGCATTTATTGTAAAATATGGTGTAAAATCTTAAGCACCCTATCGCATTAAAGTATGATGATCAGTGTTATTCCTAGGATTTTTTTGGAGGAGTAAAATTACTCCCAAATTTTCTATAAAAATAATTACTTTTTTAATAGACAAAAAATGAAATAGAAAAAATGAGTATGCTATTTAGTTTTTAACAATTAAATAATATGAACGTTAAGCATTTGTAGAAAATGAATGAAATTAGAAAAAATTAAAACAAATAAAAAATAAAACAATCCAAACAAACAATTAGTAGGAAATAACAAAGTTGGTGTTTTGAGTATAAAAAATATTGGTTGTTTTCGGTAGGGCTCCATGCATTTTTTAAGTTAAACCTTTGTTGAAAATTCAAAGCGTGAAAATACTCCTGGCCAGTTTTTTAAAGCGTATTTCCGATTTTCAATGCGTGAAATACGCTCTTAAAGGCGTTAAAATTATCACTGATGATGATTACAAAAAAACTTAAAATTTCCACTGAAGAAGATTTGCGAAAGTTATTACCACCAAATGCTTGTACAACTGATCGAATTGTTGGATCTGTGATGAAGTGATCAGGATCAATCAGCATGATTGATGAAACTATTACATTAAATTTCGATCTGAAAATCACATATGATTTATGTATTTTTTGGTAAAAAATCAAGACTTTTATCAATCAACTTCGTTTTAATGATCATTTACGATCTAAAACTACATTACTATAAAAAATCCACTTCCAATTTTAAAAATGCTTGAAATAGTATATTAAAATAAGGTAATGCATCAATGGTAAGGTCCACAGGTACAACTGGGTCTGTCCATAGGTACACAACAGGTTGTTGTACCTTTGGACAAAACTTTTTTCAAGTTATTAAAAATAATTAAAAACCCAACTTTCAAGATTTTATCCCCCTACTCACAAAGGTTATCAGCCAGGTTCAAAATCTGATCCAGCTTCACCCTCGTGGCAGCAGTGGACAATCCATTGATGTTGCACTGAATTAGTTTCAGAGATCTTTTGCTTGGTAGAGACTTATCTCGTTTTCTTAGCGGGCACTTTTAAGTGCCTATCCTTTGAGGATGGGCGGAAGACTTTTAAAACTTGTAGGAAGTGTCGGTCGGCTCCGGCTTCACCTGAACATATTTTATCTTGTTTAGATTTTACCATCGACGAGGTTCTTTCCGATCCTCAGTTGTTTTTAGAGTTTCTGGGAGTGCATGGCCTTGTGGGTCTGGTTTAGCATTATATAAACCTGATAGGGGGATCAGACAGAACAGAACAAAGGTTATAAATATAGGTTGGGGCGTTGGGCACTTTAAATGGTCAAAATGTGATTTTACCTGTCTTTGAAAAATCCAAACGTGATTTTTTTCCGAAGGTACAATATACTATCCCCTATAGTTAGATTTTGATTATTTATAATCCATTATTTAAATTATATTTTTTTGAATAAAATTTTTTTAATTAGTGTTGCTTAAATGAGGAACATGCACTCATTGACACATTGCCTGATTACTAAAATCATGATAAATTGTGGTTTTAACCGGCTATTTTTCTGCGATATTTGAGTGAAACACAGAAGAGAGATCTTCCATTTCAGAGAGAGAGTATACGGAAAGGATTTGTGCTGCCGTCTATTGTATATCGGAAGAGCTTTTTTCCCCGATAAGAGTAGATTTATAAAAAAAATATTTTTATTACCTAAAAGTGTCATTAATTAAAAATATAAAACTTTAATATTTATCACACCATTATATAAATCTTATGAAAAAGTATGCGTGGTTTATGCTACTATTATTTGTGTTTTATCTTCGGAAAATGTGAGATATTTGAAATTATAAAAATTTTAGGAAAAATTTAAATACAAATTTTAAATTTTTCTTGTATTATCTTTTAATAAATAAAATTTGATAAACTGTTAAATAAATGAATTTAATAATTTCTTTCATACGAATGTTATTATTTTGCCTCTGTCTATAATTAAAGTTTAATCTGTCTTTCTAATAATTATCTAATTAATTTTCAATCTTAAGAAAATACATTAAATTGGATATTGTCTACTTTTGGAATATTTGACAAGAGAAAGTTTCGAAGGCTAGATCTTACCCTTCAGAGGCTTTAATCTGATATTCTGGCTTCATTAATGCATTGGAATATTGTAAGAAAATCATTATTAGAAAAGTTTAGATGTAATTAAGTTTTTTTGTTTTAACACAGTTTTTAAATAACACTTGAAAAATATTGTTTCATGCAATAATGTCTTATTTTAACTTCATTATTTCTCTTTTAAATTATAAAATTTTTATCGTTTTATAATAAAGATTTTAAATGTTTAAAGGTGTGCAATAATCTGTATGGCCTAGAAGGCAGTAAAAATTGGAATTAATCCAGTCTTCTATTCAAAGAGTTTGGTATAAACCCTAAACTAATAAACATTATTTATAGTATTTTAATGTATTTAACTTTTTATTTTAGTATATTTAGCATCTTAGTATTTTTAATAAAAATAATTTGTTATAAAATTTATTCCGTCTAAAAAATTTTTTTAAGTGGCCTTACGTATTTTGATAAAAGGTCCTTTTATTAAGATCATAAGTATTTATAGATTATCATTTTAATAGTAAAATTTAAACTAGACCATAAAATAGGAATATTTTATCCCATAATAACCTAAAAGTTTTATAAAGACTTTACAATCCCAATGAATAATGCAGTTTTTACATTTTCCTCATCAAAATTGAAACTTAAGTTAATAAATTCAACTTATACAGCTCTCTACAACTTCCTTTTGTTTGACTGGATATCATCTTTAACCAACCATGATTGATACACGCATGAAGTAAGTAATTGCAAAAATTTACAGCAAGTAGTCGAATTTTGGGCCTTCAAGAGAAAAAATTATTGATTTTTTCTGTCATTTTCTGACATTTCTCATAATAGAAATTATTATTTTTTTTGCCATAAATCGGCGCATTTAATAAACGCTTCTTTCAATGACGAAGAAACTGCACTCTCACCAACTACATATTTTACTTGTCACCTTAACCACAATTTTGCTTAACTGGCTTATCCTCGATCACATTTGGTCCGGTTAAAGTGGGTTATAGTGAAACTTATTGTAGTAAAAACCCGATATATAGTTTTTTATTCGTCCCAAAACCGCTTGATTATAGCTTATAGCTGTTTTGATAAGTTAGGTAAAATAGCATTTATTTCGGAGTAAGCCACGTATGAGATAGAGTCCAGCGACGTTACAGACTCAATTATTGCTGTTAGCAAATTCTACTTGATGGATGCGCGTAAATTACGATGAAGCTGATGCTTAACGTAATGACCGTCTACTTACATTGATAAAGTGACAGTGTCATAAAGGTCGACACCCTAAATTACCATGGAAATCGGTAAAATTGAAATAAATGGGTCTGTTTGTGGTTCCTATAGCTGGAAATAGGGATTATTGAAAAGAGGTGTAGGGTTAACAAAGATCGCAGTTGGATTACTGTGAATGGATAACAACTGTATTCAAATTAAATTGTTTTACTATATTAAATTATTTAGATCAATACGAATTGTGTTATACTTAGAGTTTATTTCTTTTATTTTTAAAACCATTTTGCACAAATAATTTGATACAATGTCAAAATATTCGCTCTTAAGTAGGTTGTTCGTTAAGTGTTTTCGTAAACTAAACGCTTAGATCAGCGGTTCTGATAATTTTTGCTACGGCTCACATTTTTAAGGTTTGGAAACTTTTACACCCTCTTAAAAAGTTTCTACTTTTAAGAAACAGCTTATATATTTTAGATACATTTTAACTTGTATTAATGTTATTTTTCATCTTTTTTATTATCACATATGTTTTGAATTTATCTTTACAACAGATCCATTTTTATTGAATTTTAGTTTGCGGATGAAGAACAAGTGTTTCTTCTTAGGGGAGGGTGGGGTGATAAGAAACATGCAAAATTCCACATGATTTTCCTTTCAGTTTATGAAGCTCATTTTTTTACAGAATGTTGACATCATTATCACCTTTCTTTGAAAATATAATGCAATTGCTAAGTAAAAGGGGAAGGAGATTTTTTACTTGTTTCCTATCACCCCAAGCGACTGTATTTTGTTACCCCACGAGGGGTAATAAGAAACAAGCTCTACTACAAATCTATTACAAATTATAATAGCAAACTCTATTAAAACAATTAAAAAATCAAATGAATGTATTAATACATATAATCTCTAAGAGTATTTTATAATCCCAGTAATTTTCAAAAAATTCATTAAAAATTTTTGGATATATGCCCAGTTAAAAATTAGGTTAAAAAGTTACAATTTGAAAGTTTTTAACAACCCTATATTTTTGTATAAACATTTGAAAATCATGACAAAACTAATCAAATGGTGTTTCTCTTGTTTCATTTTGTAAAACTAAAAAGTTATTTTCCCCCAAAATGAACCTTCAAGTTCGAATTGGTCAGAAAGTTTATAAAGAAACTCTCGAAGCTATTCCCCCACCCCATTGTGCTTGAAGCTATTCTCCCATGCCCCACTGTGTAAATATTGTTTTTGTGAATATAAAAAAAAACTTAATATTTTTACTCGTTACTCACCACAATTTAAGTTAAAACGAAAATTAAATGTAAAATTTCATTAGAATTATTTATAAATTGTGTAATGAACATTAAAATAGTGAGTAATAAAGTGTTACTAACTATACTGCTTTTTTAAACTTTATGAGTATTTCACTAATTTCAGTTGATATCATTGGGCCAAAGTTACTCTAACGTAATAAAACTTTAATTATTGTCAAGAAACGAAGTGAAACAAAATATTGGCATTGGAAACTGCTGGAGGACTTAATAACTGACATAAAAATATTACTTAGCTATTTTGAATCATGTTTTCATTGCCTTTCCAAAGAAAAGTTGTAAGGTGAACAAAAATCGACATTTTGATACTCTATTCTAGTTAGAAGACTCTTAGTGATCGCATCTTAGGAATATCAAGACACCACTTCAAAGATATCATTACAACAATTCTACCCATATTCCTTAGAATTGGATAAGTGATAATCACATTTTTTCATATAGCCTACAGCAGTGGTCTCCAACCACCGACCGGTCCGTGGATCAAATGGTACAGGGTCGCGGGACAACCATTTCATTGAAAATTAATTTAAATTCCTAGTTTTATACTTCAAATTAATGAATGAAATGAATTATAAATCACTTAATATTTATTTTTTGGTGTAACTGTATTTTATTTTGAAAGCAAGTTTAAATACAATTAAATTAAAATTAATAAATCAAAATAATCTTGAATGTAAACAATCAACGTCCCACACCTGGCCGCAGTAAAATTATCAAACGTTGACCGGTCCGTGGTGGTAAAAAGGTTGGGGACCACTGGCCCTACAGCACGTAGAATCTCTTTCCGATGCTTGGGACAAAGTTACCCCATTTTACGGTAATAGGAAACAGGGCACTTTTAAGAAAGATTCACAACCCTAAATTGAAGAACAAAAATTGAATTATATAGCCCTTTTAATCTCCTAAAAAGTTCACTAAAAATTCCCAAAGAATTTAATAGCAAAAACAAGATAATTTGAAATAGTTGAAAAGGCCTGACTTAACGTTTATAATTTTGCTGGCCGCATCAACTTCAAACGGGAATTCTTTTATGTGAAATAATTATTCTAAAATGATAAATTTTTTATGGTTTATAAAGTACTTATGTCTTAAAGATATTCTGTGTTTTTTTTTCAGAATTTTAGATCCACACACAAAGCGGCAAATAAAAATGTTTCTTAAAACCCCTTTTATAAGTTATTATAAATGAGTAGACTTTATAAATTCTTACAAAGTTTAAAACGTCTTTATGAAAAAGAGGTTGTTATTGATTCAACATTTCCCTTTACTCTTGAATTTTTTGTATTGTTTTCAGAACTTTTAATGAAGACATGAAGTATACTGTTGAATGCTTCACCTCCTACTTGAGAACTATTATTAATGTATATGATTTATTCTCACCTCGTACATGGCTTCATCTTAACCCGTTGGGACTCGCGGGGTCATTTTATAACCCCAAGCTCACACAAACATTCCATTTAACTGAAAACTAAACACCTGGGGATTCTTTACTTCTCAGTAGCTGGGTTTCTGACCCTTATCTACATGCCTGAGAAGTTTCGTGGAATTCGGATTATTTTTCCGCCCCCCAGACGCATTTTGTTAGCTTTTGGGGTAATGGAATGACCCCCGCGAGTCTCTTCGTTAGTGCTGCACATCCGTTTTTTCGTACTCCACCTTCTATACAACCCACTGATAAGGGCCCAAAACATGTGTAAAAAAATTTAAAGAAATTCTCAGGGGGTTCTATTTCATTTTAGTACAAAGAAAAGGAAGACACAGGTGTGGGTACTTTCAATACTGGTCCCCGTGACAGTTTTATGACTTGTAATTCACCAGACCACTGTATCCCGCCCCTTACATTCTTTGCTTTTGTATTGAATGGGAAAGGAGCTAGGAAAGTGTATTGAGGTAACAAGTTTTCGAAGAAAAAATACCCTAGTTTGAGTGTTAGGAAAAAATGTTGGAAGTATGATAGAAAAACCACTTGTGTCTGTAATTTGTGTTTAAATTTTTTTTACCATTTGTGATAATTGTCTTTACCAAAAGAAAGCTTTAAGAAATTCATTACATAGTATTTTGAAGTAATTGAATTAATTTTTACGTTGAAATGATTTGTGTTAGTTTGTTACATATGTGTATATTGTGCAATAAGAAAAATTAATATCAAACTCAAAAAATTATTTCTCAGCGTAGAAAATATTACAGATTATAAGTTTTCTTAATCAGTTATGTTTTAAAGTCTAAAAATTTAATGGTTCCGACTAAAAAAAATATTTTTAACGATGTAGAAAAAAGCGAAAAGGTTGGGGCTATTCCATAACCCCCGCGAGTCTCAACGTTCGCCCGGGAGGCGCGAGTCCCACCGGGTTAAACAATTTCCATTTTAATTGGATCCAATTTTCTTTCAGAAAATATTATTAAAGTATTAAATTTGAGTATTGAACTTTTAAGAAGCACTTGTGAATGATTCTCGGAAATATTTTAATTACCAGTAGTTAAAACATAGTTAATTTAAAAGAACCCTTCAAAAATATTTCATAATATGTTTTTAATTAAGTATTAATATATTCTGCGTTTATCTTGTATGAGCAATTGAGCATTGCTTTTCAAGTAATTTTTTTGAATTATTTTTCTTTTTATTGAAATGTTAAGTTTAAAAAACTTAACTAAAAAGTTTTTAGTGTTAAGTTTATAGCATTATAGTATATATTTTTTGAAATTAAAATATATTATGATGATTTAAAGGATATATTACTTTTTCATTTTTTTTTCATATTCAAAACAATAATGTAAGGTAATGCTTTGTAAATGCAAAAATATTTCTGGATATTTTTACTTAAATAGGTTTACGAGAAAATTAAATCATTTTTTAACCTCATACCTACTGTTTTGCGTGAAAAAAACGTATTTCCTAATTTAGTTTTTGTCATTCGTGTAAAATTTCAGACAAAAAAGAGGCCGCAAGAAGAGGAAGGGGGAGCGTATATGCAGACCTGCCTTAAGATGCAATTAAGATCAACTCGATATTTCATTCCCGATAAGAGGAGTGAAATATTGAAATGTGGAGTTCTCTAAAGCACTTCTTCCCAACGACGGACGTTTGACAGAAGGGGAGCGATCACTTTTCGAGCAATTCGGAAACTGTTCACTTCCGTCTTTTCCTCCGAAGTGATAAAATAAGCTTCTATTCCCATCATCTGGGGTGATGAGAATTCCTCGCATTGGTTGGCATTGAGCGTCTTTTGAAACAGATCCGCGTACACGCGTCTGCAGATTCCATTGTTCAATGCAGAAGAAAATTCTGCTCACACACATTTGAGAGAATTGCTCGTAGAGGATGACCTTTGAGACGGCCATAAATCTATCCGTTCTTCAACGAAAACAATAGGTTCCAGCAATTCGTTGGGCATGACGAGAACTTATTTTTCCTTTCATTTCGTTATGAAAGGAGAGTTCTTTCGAGGGCTCAATAAGACGCGGAATTCGGCTGGGAAAAGTGAATTAGAATTCAACTGACTAATTGCATCCAAACTACTTGGAATTTAAAACCCTTAATATGGAGCCCCCGATATCTGTGCTTTGAATGAACTTTTAAGAGCTGGAACTAATTAAGTGATTTGGGCTGCTTTAAAACAAAGTGTTATTCCTACAATCCTGTCGCTTCCCTTGGTTTTTACTAATTAAGTACTTAGACGATCAGATAAGTTAAACTAAGTTGGTGTTTGTAAAACAAGTGATTGAGTAAATAGTTTATAGCTGCTTTTAAATAGATAGAACCAGGTTTGGAAAATGGTGTTAATTTTAGTTCTTTGTAAATTTATTAAATTGTATTTTTGTGTCGAGAATCAAGTGATATGAACTCATTTTAAAATGAGTGAATTATTCTTCAATGTATTTCATTATAATAATCGTGTCGATGTTAATAAAAATTGATTTTATTTATTTTTAGTTATTGTTAGCGCCAAAAATAACTGTATGTTTCATTTATATAAATTTGTTTGAATAAACTTCATTTTAATAAATCCTTTAGTGTTTCTAGGAAAATAACACTTAATAAACATGTATGATAAAAGTTCTATTTATACCTTTTCCATTAGGTTTCCTGATTACTTTTAATTTGACTCAACATTTATAACTATTTTAATTGTCATTAGAGAATGAGTTGTACTTTTAAATAACATACAGTAGAACCCCGATAATCCGCGAGCGGATGATCCGCGGGGCGGATTATCCGCGAGGGCCAAGAAAAAAGTTTTTAATGATGTGAGCAAATTTTAGATGAGATTAGAGAGATTTTAGATGTAGAGCAAAGGTTTCTGCTGTACTGTACATATTTGAAAAGTTTTACATATCATGTTTTTTGTACAATAAAACATAGTTTTTATGCTGAAGTATTTTTTTTCGTGTTTTCACCTCATTTTTAGTCTTTTTTCGGGTTATCCGCGATTTTCACTATCCGCGGTACCCTTGCCACCCGATTCCGCGGATAATCGGGGCTCTACTGTATCTTAAATAACATATCGTAAATTTGCAAATTTTTTTGATTTTTTGATTAAATTTTGTCTTCATTCAACTAAAAAAGAACAATACTACACAATAACACTGAAATATTTGCAAATTTATGAACTTTTTCTTTTTTGAAGCCTGAAAAAGTGCCATTTTCACATGCTAATATGTCCTCGAATATTCAAGATATTTTCATGAATTTTTTTTCAGTGAGTTCTTCATAATTTTGGCAACAATACTCTTACTGAGGTTTTTTCTCTATCTCCTTTAGCTTTTAAATTTGTTTTACTTTCTTATTTCACTACTAGGAGTGCTGTAAGTCATCTCAATGGATTCTCCTGGGTCACTTACCTAGGGAGCACTTACCTAGGGAACCTTACTTCCGTGACCCTTAGGACACGTTGGTTCCAAATAAAAGCCCCGAAACGGACTTTTGAAACACTCTGTATAAAAGTATCACCTAATAGTTTAAGTTCAAAAACCATGACAATAAATTCCATACAAAAACCTGTATGCTCTTTAAATTCTCTAGATAATATCAGAAGAAAATGAAACATTCCATCAACCTAAAAGATTCTATTTCTTTGAACTGAACTTGTTTTTTAAAGTTCAAACTATACATACTAAACGTTTTACACAAATTATAAAAAAGTTTCCTTTTACACATGGAGACGAAAAGTACTTTATCAGTATACATTCAGAGTACTGTATGAAAATGCTAATTCTGCATTCAACCAGTTGATCTTCAAACGCAAAGCACGCTACCTTAAAAACTTCGTGCTTTTTCTCAGCTAGTAAAAGTACTGCGTGACTAAAAAAATGCAAATAGAAAAGCTTTAAGGGCAACAAATATTGCTGATGGGGGAAATGGGCCACGCTTTTACCCACACTCTGGAAGTTTTCGGGTTATCTCTCTTGTTAATGTAGTAATAGCAAATTGATCTGAATAATTTATTCACATGTAACGTTACACTACCCTTGTGTTTGAGGTAGAACACGTACCTGGAAACGCTTTATGTAAAAATCCAATCTCGTTTATGAATCCTCATAAACATAGGTTGCTTTTTAAGTCAATATGCTATTTTTTATCAATAATTTGTGAGATCATTATTCATAAGGATAACAGAGTGAGAATTATTGATTTAAATTTAATATAATTATTTTTCAACGTTGATTATTCGATATTCATGATGAAAAATATGGATTACAAAAAAATAATATGGATTTGCCATTTACAAAAAGAACATAGGGTAGGTGGGGGTAATTGTCCGCATGGGGTAATAGTCCGCACGGCCATTTTTTGATGATAATATTTGATTATATTCACTGCATCGATACAGTAGGTTCCTTTAACAACCCCTAAATGGCCGTGAAAATTTCAGAGGGGTAGAGCGTCCGTTGTCCAAAAAAATGAGGTAGGTCAGTTTTTAGTGCCCTTGTTAGAGTATTTTTCCCACTTTTTCTTCATATTATGGTAGAATAGTTATATTTATTCGATCCATCTATTTTTTTTCCCGAAAGAGCCTTTATTTATCTTTGAAATTAAATCACTATACTCATGTTTACTTCTGTTTTCAAAAATCAGTACCACTTTGTTGTTGTCATCATGATATGGGGTAATTGTCCGCATTGATTTTGGGGTAATTGTCCGCAATTGAAAATGTGGGAATGTTCTCAGAAACTCCATCAGAAGAAGCTTTTGTTGAAAAGAAAGACAGTCTTAGTACTTTCCAAGCCTAATGAAATCCATAATGCAAGGTTTCATGAAATGATAAGTTTTCCTAACAATTTAGCCGATTTTACGCCGGTAAAAGGATTGACTTTGCAACTTGTGAAGTAACTTTGCTATATAATGTTTTATAATGTCGAATATCGTTGTGTAGTCTTCCTATTGTGAATATACCTCGATTTTGATGTTTTTGAATTGGAATATCTAATAATTCTCTTATTTTATTCTATTGGGGTAATTATACGCACTGCGGATAATTACCCCAAAAAATGGGGCAAATGTCCGCAATTTTCTTTTCTTTTTAAAGTTGAATATTTCTAAAAATATTTGCAGCTCAAGGCTGGAAAAAATATGAATTGATAGGGCACATCCTAAGCTTTAGATTCCGTACCAGAAACTTATTAAAATAATTAAACTGTGGGCTACAAAAATTCAAAACCAAAAACTGCGGACAATTACCCCCACCTACCCTAATTGACTTAAAATCAATTTTGGTAAATAATATGCATGTTCCAAATCTGGTTATTTGATATTCTTGATGAAAAGTATAAATGACAGAAAAATATTATGGATTCACCATCTACAAAAGTAACATAATTGACATAAAACCACTGTTAGTAAAATAATACTATCGTTATAATGTTTTTGCCACTGGTTTGTATTTTAGTCATTCAAGCTTCAGATCAATTCACGTTTAGAAGTCTGAAGTAACTACAACCGTGAACTTTCTCCCACAAAAAAAAGCTTTATGTGCTAGCAATAAAAAACACAAACTCGGTAGTTTTTGATTGAAGGTTTCCAAGCTCGTGCGGAATCATTCGTTTTAATTGCTCCTAATTAAAAATAGAAAAAGATTTCGAATGATTTTCCTCCGTTCTTTAATTACTCATGCAAGATCGTGGAGGTAGAGAAAAGATCTGTGTAATTAGAAAATCCTTACCCGGGTTAAATTTCTTTATTTTCATTCTCTTCGGAGATCAGAAGGTAGAGATTTTGAAATGACCAGTGATTTTGGAGAAGTAATGAAAACTCGTAAGCTCTTTTTTCATGGATGAAATTTCTTTCTTTAACGGGTATAGCTAATTTCGAAGTGCTTGTACCTTATGGAATTTTCTCCAGTAGAGTAAATTACTTTCATTCATTTAATATGCTCATAAAGAATTCTTTAGAATTTTTTTCTGATATATATGAAACTTTTCAAGAGAGGTTAGTCATTTTATAATGTAAATATTTTATGGGTAAGGTAAATCATAAAGGAATTCAGCGTAGCTCTGTAAATAATTCATGTTACCTGTAGCAGGAGAGTAAAATGTTGATATTTTTTCTGTAATAACGATTTATTCATAGTTAACTAATCAAACGTTGAACAATTTCGTCATTTCATGAATACTTACCAAAAACCGACCGTCACATTTAATAAATACGATGAAAATAATAGCTCTGTATTTAAAATAAAAATGTACATACTTTTTTCGCACTTTCCCTAAAAAAATTTTATTTTCAGCCCGATAAAAGAAAACTTCTGTTCAGGAGGAAATGCAATATACTAGTATGTTATCACATAAACATTTCCTTTAGGTTATAGCATTTTGGGATATAGTATAAAAATTCGTTTAATTGGGTAATACATTGAACTCTACACGAAAGAGTTTGTTTGCAACAACCAGAAGTTTGATTACCGGAAACAAACAGGACTGAACAAACTTATTGTTTGTTGTAAAACAGACTGGTTTGTTTGAGACAGGTTTGATTGCTGTAACCAGACTTTTGGGTTGACACAATGGCACAACCCAACCCACGTTCATGCACTTCGTTTACTAGAACTACAGTGGCTAGAAGGGGATAGTGTGTCGTTCGAAGATGAAAACTGAAAAAAAAATTACTCCTCCGCTTGGTGTCGCTGCTGTTAGACGTGCATATAGGCGCCTGCGCATTGCGACTCTCATTCTCAGCGGCTATGTTATTGTTTACGCCGTGTAAACCACTGTAGCAAAACGTAAACAACAACATACCATGGCTTTGGCCGGCTTGGTGCTGAAAGTCGCAATGCGCAGGCGCCTATATGCACGTCTAACAGCAGCGACACCAAGCGGAGGAGTGAAACGAGGAGAAAAATTTTAGCATTACTGGTATTGGCGAACGACACACTATCCCCTTCTAGCCACTGTACTAGAACTAGAATGTTTGTTTACGATTTTAGAAACATTTGCTAAGTCGCTTTATCTTCTTCTTCTCTGATTCCATTGATACTTTTGCATTCACTTCAGGAATTTAATATCACAGAGAGGCGTATAATTTTAATGTATAATCCCAAGCAGCACAGACGTTCAAAATTCGTCCAATTTTTGTTACATACGGTCAAATTTCGTTTACTCCAGGTTGCAGCTAAGTAAACTTGGCATAGTTAGTGACTAACCCGTCAATGCCAAGCTCCTTCTGTATGGAGAAGACCATTCCACTTCATCTGCGGGTGGGGAAGGTAGAAATGGTAAACAACGCTGGGATAAAATTATAATTAAGGTGCCTGCCTACCTAAAAATGCCGTTTCGGACCAAAAATTCAAGAAAAATTTTATTATCTTATTTCAAAAACACATCTTTAGCTTTCCAAATCAGTTTAAATTTTGTATTTATCTTTCTAGAACCAAAGTTACAGAAATTTTACTTGAAACTAAAAAGGCATTTTATTAAGGAAAAGGTTACGAAATTCACGTTTTCCTCAGAATCACTTTTTTGCTATTTTCCTTCTCCGCAAAACTACATAACTCAAAATATTATAAGTGAATAACTATGAAACTTGGGTACAATACTTGACATAATATTCTTTAGGAGCCCTAGCTACTTTTTTGGCTGTGGGTGTAATATTTTTTATTTTATGAAAAGTATAACTTCAAACTTTACTGAAATTTGGTGGGTCTTTTTTATTTTTCAAGTTTAGTGCTATAACTTTTGATATTAAAATAATTTAAACATAAAAATAGTAGGCCTCCTAAAATATGTTTTTAAGAGGATAATAAAGTTTACAAAACAAAAATATATTCATATAAATTTGAGTTATGATTTTTATGCATAAATTCTTCAATAATATGCAAATTTAAAGTAATAGCGAAGCACTACCACTAAGCCCAGTGGCTCAGTGGTAGTGCTTCGCGCTTCCACACCACAGGCCCGGGGTCCAAATCCCGGGCGGGGCAAGGTCCACTCAGCCTTTCATCCCTTCAGTGGGTCGATAAAATGAGGACCAAGCTTGCTTGGGAACTAAACACTGGGGGTCTCGCGTTAGAATGACCACCTAACCGGGACACATGCCTAAAAACTTGCACCCCAGGGCCCCACGGTCACGAAAACGAAGATGGGCATCGTAGGCCTTGGCTCACTTGGGCTGTTGTGCCAATGAGTTTAGTTTAAAGTAATATTTAAGTATTTTTTATATTATTCATAGTTTTTAGACGCATTTAATTGTATATATCACTAATTAGTTCAACATTTTAATTATTAAAAAAGCCTCCATAGGTAGGCAGACACCTTAACTTGTGAATGTAGTATATTGAAAAAAAAACAATAAAAAATTATTTTTATGTGAAATACATGAAATGTGGGTTTTTTTCATACAGTAAGATACTAAATTTAGCAAATTTCTTCAAGTCAAAGCTGGATAGAAAAATAAATTAAATGGTTTAATTCAAATAAGTTGAATGTTTTAATTCATGGAAATAAAAAAACAGAAGTATCAATTTTAATTTTACTAAAACTTTTCTGTGTAAATTTTCTAATTATAATTTAATAGCTATACAAATAAACTATTAAATTTATACTATTATACTATTAAATTTATGTAACTCTTGTATTTTTGTTAGAAGCTTAGGAGATTCTGATTCACATTATTTACCTAAAATATTGTTAATCCCTGTTGTCAAGAATGTAAGTTCTATTACTTGTAATTAAAGAGATATCAAATATAAATACCATTTAATTGAAGAATTTAAAGAAAACGAAGCTTCGCGGGCTCTGACGTCATGAGCACATGGCAATGAGGCGAGCATCCTTCCCCACCCGCAGATGAAGTGGAATGGTCTTCTCCGTACAGAAGGAGCTTGGCATTGACGGCGATAATAGTAGAGGCGTATAGAGTTTAAATCACAGAGTATAGAGCCTAACAGAGTGTTCATCTCCATAGACGCTAATGGCAACTTTTTTAACAGGGCTTTTCTCATTGAAAAATTTTAGGCCAGATGGACCCGCCTCTTTTAATACCACGCTATTCCTGCTAATTCTGTCATTCGCCCACTGAAGCTGTCACTCAAATCCAAATCGCCTATAATCAGGAGGTTAAAATCAAATCAAATACATTTCGCGTTCTCTGATTGGCTGCTAGTAAACTGAATTATAATATGCGTGCTGAATTAAATTAATGACCTAAAGAGGAAAACAGCGGTTTGGTATCTCTGTTAAGCTCTCTACTCTGTGGTTTAAATATAGCTTTAGAATTTCGATAAAATAAGAAGAAAACGATTTAATAATTTGAAAGCCGCAAAAAACTGCAGCTGCAGATTTTGTTATAATAAAATATTACCTTGATTAAAATACTGTTTATTATTTTAATTATGAGCAGCAAGTTATATTTGTAAAAAACTATCGTTTGAACTCCGAGTTTGTGTAAATTTTTTCAATCGACTACAGTGAATCTTACTTACACTTCGTATCGTTGGTGTGATAATATTTATTTTTCAAATATTTTGTACGTTATGGAGTCAGAGAAAGAAAGTGAATTGAATTCTGATTTTATGTTAAATGGATTTATAAGTGATCACAGATGGCAAATGAGCATGCGCTTGACTTGATCTAGTTCAGTCAACCAAACTCTTCTAGAGGCAACAATCATACTGGTATGTTTTTGGAAACGGTCAGAATCTCAAACACCTTCAAACAGACTGGGTATGTTTGCATCAAACAAACCTTTTTTTTGCCTGTACAGTAGGGTGTCCCTTATTTGGGCGTTTTTTCAAAAAGTCAGGGAAACTTTTGCTCCACCCCCCAATTTTTTTTCCATTTCGTACCCTAAGACTGTGTGCAAAATCTTAAATCGATCAGATAATATTAACACGTGCCCCAAAAGGCCTAAAGTTTTAAAAAATTTGACTTTTTTCTAATTTTTTAAAAAATATGTTTAAAAAATCCGTTTCCGAATAATAGGGCTCTAACACATTTAAGGGGGTTCAGTACCCCAACACCTTAAAAAGATCGATTTTGAGATATTGATAAATTATAAAAGATCTAACATTTAGCTTTCCATAGATGTATTACTTATGCCTGTAATCGGTTTTAAAGCATACTATAGATTGCTTTAAAAATGTAAAGAAACCGAAATTCTCTATGCCGCACCAACTTCGAATGCAAATATCTCAAAACTGTGTTTTTGAACCTTCGATGTACCTTTTCTAGCAAACTAACAGTTGGAACATCATTATTTTTTGCACACATGTCTGTTATGTAGTTGTTATACTGAAATGAGCTTTTAAAAAAATTTCTGTAACTTTTTTTTTAAATATCACTTTTATCAAGAAAAAAATGCTATATTTCAAAAATTTTAGAGATGCAATGTAAAAAGTTCAATAAAATGGGTTCTAATTAATCAATTACTTACAGCTCATTTCAGTATAACAACTACATCATAACAGGAATGTATGCCCAAAATTATGTTTCAACTGTTAGATTGCTAGAAAAGGTACATCGAAGGTTTAAAAACACAGTTTTGAGATATTTGCATTCCAATCAAAATCTCAAAACTGACTTTTTTCAAAATGTTGGGGTACTGAACCCCCTTAAACAATAATATTTGACCGTTTTTCATTGCTAGTTAGGCCAAAATGCCCAGTTTGTAACCTAGTCATCAATCAGAAAATCATCAAATTTGTCCATTTTATACTGAGAATAGAAGAACCAAAAGGCAGTGATAAACTACTTAAATCCGCAAAATTCCATGGCTAAACACCATTTGTAGACCATATTTATGTGGATATAAATTTACTGGAACTCAAATTAATGATGGGTTGCTTAATTACGGACGACATATTGGATTGCATTAAAACTAAAAAAAATCTGGAAAAAAGGTATGGGCATGTTTGATATCGGGTAATGGGTTTTTAAGGTTTCTAAACTCAATTAAGACTAATTAATTTCTCTTAGACAACTTTTTAAAGCTCTTTACGCAATTTTAAGGGCCAGCATATCTCCTAATACAAGTGCAAACCATGTTTTCGGAACTATAGATATGGTAATAAATTCTAAACACATAAAACTGGCAAGAGAAATTCTGGAAACAAGTTAAAAAACAGACTTCAGTGTGTCCACGAGTATTTTATTCCATAAGTTAATTGAAAAGCTGAAGTTGATACAAAATTAACCCACTCTTCATAATAATTGAGTTATACTACCAGAAAGTAAGCAATTAACCATGTTTATAGAGACTGTTCTTCCTATTTTATCATAATTTTATACATTGACATAAAAATACCAGCAGTTCAACATATTAGTGTGTCATTAAAACAATTAAACACTGTTATTTTGTCCGTGGCTGTATAATGATAAATATTAGCTACAATTTTTATAACTCTTCTACTTTACCCTTAGTTTTTCTTCACACTGTCAACCTTTCATCAGTAAACGTCCTTGAAGAAGTACTAAGGTTTCGAGTAAATTTTTCGTGAAAATTGTTTATGGAATTAAATTATTTTAAAGTGTCAGCCTTCTTTGAGAATGTAGAGGTAGGAAACTTAGAGCGAAGAATAGCTGACTTGAAAGACTTTAAAGAAGGAATGATTTTAAGAAATTGTTGATAATATTTATGATATTTAAATATCCAATATAAGTGTCTTAGATTTTAATGACTCTAATTCGTTGAATTGCAGATATTTTTTATGTCAAAGAATAAACTTATGAAGAAATAGAAGAACAGTCTCTATAAAAATGGGTTAATTGCTTACCTTCTGATAGTATAACTCAATTAATATGAAGAGCGGTTTAATCTTGTATTAACTTCAGCTTTTCAATTAACTTACGGAATAAAATACTTGTGAACACTGGAGTCTGATTTTTAACTTGTTTCCAGAATTTCTCTTGACAGTTTAATGTGTTTAGAATTTATTACCATATCTATAGTTCTGAAACCATTGTTTGCACTTGTATTAGATCTGCTGGCCCTTATAATTGCGTTAAGAGCTTTAAAAAGATGTCTAAGATAATTTTATTAGTCTTAATTGAGTATAGAAACCTCAAACACCCATTACCCGATATCAAACATGCCCATATCTTTTTTTAGTTTTAATGCAATCCAATATGGCGTCTGTAATTAAGCAACCAATAATTAATTTGAGCTCCAGAAATTTATGCTCTACAAATGATGTTTAGCCATGAAATTTTGCGGTTTTGAGTCGTTAACTACAGCCTTTTGATTCTTCTACTCTCAGTATAAAATGGACAAATTTGATGATTTTCAGATCGATGGCTAGGTTAAAAACTGGGCATTTTGGCCTAACTAGCGATGAAAAACGGTCAAATATTATTGTTTAAATGTGTTAGAGCCCTATTATTCGGAAACGGATTTTTTAAACATTTTTTTGTAAATTTTCAAAAAAATAAGAAAAAATTCAAATTTTTCTAACTTTAGGCCGTTTGGGGCACGTGTTAATATTATCTGATCGATTTAAGATTTTGCATACAGTCTTAGGGTACCAAAAGGAAAAAAATTGGGGGTGGAGCAAAAGTTTCGCAGACTTTCGATTTTAAGGGACACCCTACTGTTCAGTGGATTTTCAAGGGTTTACAATTACACCATAAGAAGATAGGTCTTGGTTTCAGAATGGACACGGGCTATCAGTGGCGGATCCAGGATTTGGTTTGGGGGGGGCTTAGAATTTTCATAATCCAATTGAATTTTCTTGCTAATGGTAATACGGAAAAGGTAGTGAATTATCTTACTCAAACCATTAAAAGGGGGTCTGGGGGTCCTCCCCTAGAAAATTTTTGGAAATCTAAGTCAAAAACCCCACTTTTTCAACTCGTTTTGGTACGCCTCATCCGAATTGGGATATCGATTTTTTGCGTTTTCAGAAACTTAGTAAAATATTAGACGTTTTGGGGGGGGCTTCATCCCGAAAGCCCCCCCCGTAGATCCCCCACTGCGGGCTATGCCTAATATTTGGGATGTATGTAAGTTAACCGAGGATAATATTCATTTACATGGTTAACGCTAAGTAGTCCTTACCGTGCAACTATGACATAATGAACAACGCCTATAGCTAATGGATTAACTTCCTCAAAGTGATAAAAATGAAATGGCTCTGCTCTCCGCTACTGAAGCCTTCCCAATGAATTAACCGACTAATAATTCCTCCTCTAGTAGTGCTATTACTCCAGGTGGCCATTACATGCACTCTCTCCTGATAGATATGACGGGGATCTTAAAAGCTCGGAGGTAACCACTATCGGTTATTAGTCCTGTTTTGTACCAGTTCTGCACGAAGCAAACTGTCAAAATATGACAGTCGATGTGCGCGTTAGGATAGCTTGAATAGGAAACTGGTTCGTTTCTGAGTGCAGTTTTGTTGCAAGCCTCTTTATAAACAACAGGAATTTGGATTGATTTATATTGTTAAGATTTCTTAGCTACTAACAGTTGAATTGTATTAAATAAAGTTTTAGAAGCACATTAAGTTAGGAACTTATTCTTTAATAAAGAATAGTGTGATTAGGATTTTTTAAAAGGCACTGTCTAAATCCACGAAAGTAAGAACTCAACTCTAATGAATTTGGCTAATACTTTAGCATGGGTCAACTTTCGTGGATTTAGAAACTTCTTTTTTTTAAATTTCTTTTGTGAAAATTTGATAAAAAAAGTTGGAATATTGAAAAGAATCTCGGATACGGCAAGAATTCTTATTGTTAAGCCAATCAGGGAATGGTGTCGTATCGAAATGGAATACTTATTGTTTTAACTATAACTATTCATCTTTAAAAAATACGTAAAAGCTCAATTACTAATAAATAAAGCTAAATAGCTTAATACTATCTTGTGGAAATTCCATATCTAATTCAAACAATAATCAAGATATCCTCGTAATAACAAGACGCCTTTCAATTAAAATGGATTAATTCTGAATTTTGTAATAGTTGAGATAAGTTATTACGTTGTTTTCATTTTGACAGCTGCCATAGATATCTATTCTCTGGTGTTGATTTAATCATAAAATGACTGTTATTCAAAATATAGTTTTATTTCCTTTGACCAAGTAAAAAAAGCAAATAAAAGAACATTTCATTCATGTTGCTATAAAATAGGGTCAAATGAAAGCTACTTGAAATTTATGGCCGCTTACATAAATGAACGATGAATGAATATTTCTCAACCAATTCAACTTTCCAATAATGCAAGTAGAAGGAAGGAATGTTTAAATCGCTTTATTATCCGTGATCATTTTTCTGGATGATAAAATAAATGAATCGCTTATATTTACGACTTCCCTCGTCTTGTGTAGAATTTAGTACTTCTGTGATGAAAGAACCAACTTAAATCAAAATTGAAGGAAATCTTCAAAACTAGTAAAAATAACTGTAATTATAATATACACTCCCAAAAGTTAAGCACGGAACTGTTTTTCAACCTAACACCTAGTAGAATTATTTTTCATACATGAAAATCATACCACAAGATGTTCAACTAGTGAGAATACAGGGCCCGAGAACAAATTTTCCCTACCAATAACTTAAGGGGGTAAATGGGCCCTCCATTGATAATGGAGTTCCATTACACATTTAGAGCAGTGACAGAAACGTCTATGTGAGAGGTATTTAATGGAAAATTTTATGTTTTTCTAAAGAATAATATGTTATTCTTAAACTCAACGCATGTTTTCAATCGTGTGTGCTACCTTTAAATGGCATTTTTAAGGTTTTATTGAGAGATATCTGTCTGATCATCATTTTTGGTAAGTTTTAGCCTCTGGGTCATTTTTGGTAAGTGGTATCAGACCGTCAACTGTGTTATTTAGTAGCTCTTACATGTGCTTGAGGTCTGGGGACCCAGAAAGTACACTTATTCTTTCAATATAGTTAATTATGAAAACTTTAAGATAGCCAAATTGTGATTTTTGCAGCTTTTTCCCTCTTAAAGATAAATCCTTGACCCAAAGTTATATTTCATTTTACTAAACAAGGAAATAGCCCTGATCTTCGAAGCATCAGTTATAGTCTGCGATCAAACAATTTATATTTAGTTCCAAAAACAAAAAAAGAAATTCTACATAAAAATGATTATTACTTATCTCCCAAATTTTTTAACAGCTTACCAGAGGATCTAAAATCTGAGAGATCTCCTTCCAAATTTAAAAAATCTTTAAAAAACTACATTTTAACAATAGAAAATATTGAGGTGTTCTTTTGAGAAATTTCAAGAATTGCTCTTTACTTATTTTTAATTACAATTTTATTCTGAAGCTAGCGTACAATGGTCTAGATTTTCTACTAACTACATTGGTTTCACATATTTTTTTACAATTTTTTCATGTATGTATTATATTTTTTTTTCACTTATTCTGTGTATATTAATCCATCTTTTAATGTCTTTTTGGTTACCCGTATGGGCCTATGACCCCTGGGTAACTCATATGCCAACTTAAATTTTGTGTTTTTTTCGATTTAATATGTAACTTTTTTTGTGTGTAAATAAATTATTGTTATTGTTAAAAAAAATGTCTTCTTAAAGAAGCAAATGGGACATGAGAACACATGTATACAATTGTAGACATTTAAGTAAAAAGCTCTATGGCATATAGGGGGTGTTAAAACGACACAAAAAATTTTTCAGTTTTACAGGAACGGCATCTGTTATTAACGTTCAAAAAAGAAACAAAAGAAACATTTTTTAGTGTTTATGAACATACATGTCTAAAAAGATAGAAATTTTAAAATGAGTTTTTAAGAGATCGAATTTCTTCTCTGAAACTATTGCCGTTTCAACACCCCCTATAAGCTGCAGAGCTTTTCACTAATGTCTGTAATCGTTTACATGTGTTCTCATGTCCCATTTGATCCTTTTAGAACACATATCGGGTCGAGGATTTATCTTTAAGAGTTAAAAAGTTGCAAAAAATCACAATTTGGCTATCTTAAAGTTTTTCATAAGTAATGATATTGAAAGAATAAGGGTACTTTCTGGGTTCACAGACCTAAACGCATTCAAGCACATGTGAGAGCTACTAAATAACATGGTTGACGGTCTGATCATCATCATCATCATCATCATCATCACTCTGCTTCGTGCCCAACGGCACATAAGGCCTTCAGTTTACCTCGCCATTCCCTACGGTCTTGGGCAACGGATCTTGCTTCTGCCCAGCCTGCCCGCACTGCCTGGCTACGTTCTGTTTCCACCAGTCTCCTCCATGTTAATCTGGGTCTACCGCGAGATCTTCTACCCTCCGGTGCCCAAGTAAGGGCAACTGCTGGTATTCTGTGAGGTGGCAAGTTAAGTACAGTACTGGAAAAAAAAATCGACTCAGACCCTATATCTCCGGAACGGCTTGTGATATAAAGACAAATAAGGTATCATTTTTCATGATTTGAAGTATTCTATATACAGAAAATTTTTCAAGTTCTTAGGGGGTCGTCTTCATATTAAACGAAGCACCAACTTTCGTTTTTCCTATGGGCGACATCAAAGATTTTTCCAGAATCTGAAAGAGCACCCTCTAAAACCCCCAAAAACCAAGTTTCCAGTTGTTTGGGGTTCAAACAAAGCCAGGAAGGGGGTTTGAAAACTTTGGTAATTTAACTTTAAAGAGGAAAGATTGGCGACAATTGTTTAAAATTCTCTAGTAAAGTTAGAACAGATTTGGCTACTTATCTCTGTTTTGGCACAATTCCTACAAAAGTTAAAGCAGATTTGGCTATTTATCTATATTTTGGCGCAATTTCGTCTTCCAATTAGAATACCCTTAAGTGGTAGCCCACTTGGTAGAGTAACAAGCTCGTGATCACTAGGTTGCAGGTTCTGCCCCGCAATTCCGCATGTCTCATTGTTCAAGGTTAAACTATAGGGATACGGGCAAACACAAAGATGAATAGATGTTGAATACTTTTTTTTAAAATCTAAAGCCTTTAAAACAAATTTATACAATTTTTATTGCCGTTCGTTTACAAATAATAATAATTAATTGAGAGTTATTTAAAATTAACATTTTTTTTTAATTCTGGAAAAAAGGGAATAAAAATTTAAATAAAGATATTAAATAATCACGCTAAATTATGAAAGTGGTTTTGTTGATAAGAGCTAGAAATTTAACTAATTAATGAAACAATAAATCAGGCTTTTTCGGCTCAAAAATTCCTATAAAAATACTTAAATACAGATAGTTAGATTGATTTTTTGATGTATTTTTAGCATTTAATCGATGTTTCTAATAGTTTTCAATTTCCACTTACGAAAACTAACTTATCTTGAAAAATTAAAGCAATTACAAAGTTTAAAATTTGCTTATACATATAGGAATAGAAAAATTTTCAAATACTGATTTTAATGATTCTGCAGTCATTTTTTAATAATTAATTACGAGTTATGTTTCATTAGGTTGGATACAGAGTTTATTAATTTTTAAGGATAAACATTGAAGTTTCTGAACCTATGTGCTTGATGAATAAGATGCCAAAATATAAATATGAAACATGTTTACTAGTCAATCATTAAATTTGAAAGTTAATAAACTTGATGAATTAAAATTAATTAACTTTAATCATATCGACGATTTGGAGCTTCTTGATATTTTAAACAATTGGAGTTTTAAGGACAAAATGAAAAATGCATCATCACATCGAAGGCAAACAGTTTATTTTATTCATCTTTGTAAAGTTTTTAATAATTACCATAAAGTGAGTGAGTGAGAGAGAGGATATTTTTTAGGGGGGAGGGGAGTTGGGAACGTTTTTTACTGCCGAAAATATGGGGGGGGTGATTGGAAAGGGATACTGGAGTTTTATTTTAGGGGTTGGATATTTTTTTCTGTTTGTGTTTTTAAATTTGAACGTTAATTGGCATGCTGATTTTTATTGAGCCTCAATAAAAATCAGCATATTAATTAATGTTAAATTTTTCAAACTCAACCTGTTCAGTCCCTATTTCTATTTAACCTCATCTACCCCACTTAAACTAGTTTAACGTTTTCAGAATTAGTTTCCAAATTCGATACCGGTAAGAACCAACGATATCATCCATATTTGGTGACAATAGCGGATGGATCTACTGTTCTCCCAATTCCAGGTTGAATACAAGAAATGAATGACTTTGACTATACGTATAAAAAATAACATTAAATTAAAAAGTGGTAGCTAAATTTTTATTATAGTGTTAATTTTTTATTTTGTAGTCACCACTATTTTATTTATTATTAGTTAATTATGTAAGTCAACTTTTATTCCAAGCATTGAGCCCTCTGGCTGCGTAGGGTAGATTTAATACGCTGCATTCCTTACCCCTGAAAACTACTGTAGGGGTAGGCGGCTGGTGCAACCCTTGGATGTGCCAGTTAGGGAACGTACCCATACTACATGACCCATTTTTACCCTCCTCCCCCCTTGGTGACCATCCGTAGTATATGCCAAGACCCCCCTCCCCCTCTAGTTTTCACGTAGTAATTCATTAATACGGTTTGACAGCGTTTTTTGCAAACAGAAAGTTGAAAAAATTAATTTTGCTCAATTTGTCTAATTTTAATAATTAATTTTGCCTTATTAGTCTTAAGTTGGCAAATTTCAATAATTAATTTGGCTTAATTTTGTCGTATTGACTAGAAGAAATTGACTACGGGACAAACCCTTAAGCCCCCCCTCCCCCCTGTGACCGAGCGTGGTAATTTGAAGACCCCCCTCCCTCCCCTAAATGGGTCACGTAGTATGGTATGGGTACCTTCCCTTATAGGCAAAGAGATGGTGTTAACCCTGGGGTGCATCATATGGGAAAGATGTATGATCCAAAATTCAGCAACACGATGATATTTGTGTCATGGTTAAATTAATTCATGTCTTGATAACATTTATATATCAAAGATAAAACGTTGAATTTCTTTTAATAAACAATGCATGTAAGAAGAGACCGTCCTTATTAAGCGACGACTTTTCTTGACCTTAGATTTATATTTAAAACCACAAATATCTGCATGAAATCTGTCATGAATTCGAATCTTTATATCGAATACTCTTTTTTGAAACTTTATTCGCGTAATTCAAAAACATTTCAAATTTAATGCAGGTGAAATTTTTAGTCGAATTATTAAGTATTGTTTCAAAAGTAAGTGTTAATTATTGTTTCAAAATTTTTTCATTTGAAAAAATTGTATTTTAAAGATTTTTAATTTGTAAACTTTTATTTAAAAATATCATCAAAATTTAAAAACAAATAAAAAATATTACATGCACAAAAAAATAGGTTAATTTTCCTTTTACTGAAATTAATAGAGTAAAAAATAAGAACTTATTAATTCTAACTCTATCGGTAGTTTAAGTTCGAGGCATACACAAACTTCCAAAAGCAAAACAAGAACACGGAAGCTATGCGGTTCGAACTTGGCTCTAAAGATTTGCGACCAGGCACACTAGCCGTTAGGCCACACGGCTACGTTCAACTTTAAGGTTTAAACAATAAATGTGTTGATTTCAGTTAGTAGATTATGGTTACCGTAAGGTTACTGTAATTTTCATAAGTTGAATGTCTTTGGCGATATGAGATTGGCGCAAATTTTTCTAATTGAAATTTCCTACAGTGTGCGTGGGGTTAATGGTTGTAAGGATCAAAATCTATGAAAAACGAGATTTCAACGTAAATTCAACGAACTTCAACCCCCACTCCTGGCTTCATTTGGGGACCAAATGACATAAAAACTGGTTTTGGGGGGTTTTATAGGGTGCTCTTTCAGAATCTGGATTAATCTTTGATGTCGCCCATAGGAAAAACGAAAGTTGGTACTCCGTTTAATATGAAGACGACCCCCTAAGAACTTGAAAAATTTTCTGTATATAGAATACTTCAAATCATGAAAAATGATACCTTATTTGTCTTTATATCACAAGCCGTTCCGTAGATATAGGGTCTGAGTCGATTTTTTTTTCCAGTACTGTACATGGCCGACCCACTTCCATCGTCTACTTCGTATGGTATTTTGACGCGGGGCATTTGTCTTGTTTGGCTGTACAGTTGGACATTAGATATTGTATAGGGCCAATAGATTTGTAAAATTTTCCTTAGACATTTGTTTTGCCATGCATCCAATCTATTATTCTGTGCTTTGGTTAATTTCCAAGTTTCGCAACCATAAAGCAAAACGCTTTTTACCAATGCATTAAAAAGATTAAGTTTCGTGTTTGATAATAATTTATTTGACTTCCAAACATTATTGAGTCTGCAAAAACAATTTTGTGCCTTAGCAATCCTGATTTTAATTTCCTCATCAGTACCTCCCTCTCTGATTACCGTGGCACCAAGGTAAGTGAAAGAGGATACGTCCTCAATATCTTCGTTAGATAGGTTGATCTTATTCGTATATTTTTCGCTTATTCTCATGGTCTTGGTTTTCCCTTATAGTGAGGCCCACGGTTTTTGAATACTCCTCGAAGATGTATGTCTTTTGCTGAAGGTCATCAAATTTCGAGGACATAAGAACTATGTCATCAGCAAAATCTAGGTCTTCAAGAGAGGAAGTAAATTTTCATTTAATTCCTCTCTTCTTATCTTTAATGGTATTACGCATAATCCAGTCAATCACAATAATAAATAGGAGTCCAGACATGACGCAACCCTGTTTGACGCCACTTTTGATTGAAAATGGTTTGGTAAGCTCACCGTCAACCTCAATGAAACATTTATTATTTAGATACAGTTCTTTAATTATATTTATATATTTATTTGGGATTTTATAGGCTTCAAGTATTTTCCACAACATTTCTCTATCAACAGAATCAAAGGCCTTTTGAAAATCTATGAAATTCATATAAAGGGGAGCATTGAACTCAATACTTTGCTCGATGATATTTCTAAGTGGGAAAATCTGTTGAGTTGTGCCAGCCCCAGGTCTAAATCCTGCCTGTTCTTCTCTCAAATTACTCTCCACTTCTATTTTCAGTCTATTAACAATTGAATCGTCAGTTTGAAGAAGGGAATAAGTCCAAAAAATGACAAATTGACTTTTTGTGCTCAAAACAATCTCCAAGCTTTGCCCTACACATGGGTGAAAAGAGGGGGAAAATAACTAACCCCTATAGGGAAATATCGCCCCTAGCAGTTGTAAAATCGATGTCCATACAATGAAAATTCCATTACTTTTTTTCGATTTTCTCAAAACTTGATTTTTGGACTTATTCCCTTCTTCAAACTGACGATTCAATTATCCTACCAAATATTTTTGCTGGTATCGACATTAAGCAAATTCCTCTCCAATTGTCGCAAATGGAAAGGTCACCCTTCTTGGGTACTTTAATGATTATGCTGTCCATCTACTTGGAATTTTTTCTGTGATCCATATTGTGTTAAATATGCCTTGAAGATGAATAGCCATTTCGTCAATATCGACCTTCAACATCTCAGCTGCAATCTGGTCACCACCACAAGCTTTACCAGATTTCATTGCCTTTAAGGCAACTTTAATTTCGCTCTGTGAAATGTCATCTGTGGTAATAAGACCAACCTGCGGGACATCTGATGCCACAAACTGAAGATTTGGGTCATTCTTGACGTTCAGGGTGACGGTCTGATACCACTTGCCAAAAATGACCCAGAGGATAAAACTTGCTAAAAATGATGATTAGACCGATATCTCCCAATAAAACCTTAAAAAAAGCCATTTAAAGTTAGTACACACGTTTGAAAACATGCGTTGAGTTTAGGAATAACAATATTCTTTAGAAAAAACATAAAATTTTCCGTTAAATACCTCTCACATAGACGTTTCTGTCACTGCTCGAAATGTGTTTTGAAACTCCATTATCAATGGAGGGCCCATTTACCCCCTTAAATTATTGGTAGGGAGAATTTGTTCTCGGGTCCTATATTCCCACTAGTTGAACGTCTTGTGGTACGACTTTCATGTATGAAAAATAATTCTACTTGGTATTACGTTGAAAAAACAGTTCCGTGCTTAACTTTTGGAAGTGAGTGTAACAAGTAATATAACTATAAAAAACAATCAAATAGTTTTTCTATACATTTTTATCACTCGACGAAAACATTATTTGAGTGGTTATAAAATCAAAAAAATTTAAATTCGTTTAAAACACACTGTAGTAAAAACCTTACGCGTAATTAATATTTTTTAGAGCGTTTTTAACAATAAAACTTTCTGAATGTAGAGTTTTATTTTTTAAAATTGAGAATGCTTCTCTCAGTTCCGTCTGAGTGTTATTAAATAATAACTACAACTTTGTTTACTCTTATTTAAAGAGGTATGAAACATGCGCAATAGAAAGTGAAAGAAAGACACAGAGTTTCACTTCATAAGTAGAATATTGTGAATGCAAATCAAGAATCCCAGATTTCGAAATTTTAATTTTTCATATACCTAGCTTTTTGTCGCCACACACCTTAAAATATTGTTATTGTTTTTCAAATTGCATAATGTTATCTATTTATAGAAATTTAACGGTAAATTTTATCTCTTGTATCTGTTGCTTTTAGGGAAACAGTAAAAAAGAAAAGAAATACCTTCATCAAAGTTAGGTACTAAAAACTATCTTAAGAGAAATTGAGAAACAGCAAAAATTCAACAGTAACCACTTGAAATGAGATTTTTGCATAACATTCAACAAGTTTAAGGAAGAAACAGATGTAAATAACGTTCACCTCTTTTCAAGTAACTCTGCATTCATTTAAAGGGCGGTATCACAAATTTACTCTAAGACACTAACATAATATAGTGTCCCTAAAACAGCAACTTTGCGTTACCTTACTTTCTATAAAGTAGAGAATTAATTCCTGCTATTTGAAACATTTCGTAATGGCAATGGAAATACAGGTGAACGTGCAAAGAAATGCATAGCAATAACAGAAGCTCACTAAGGCCTCAGTTTTCACCATCGATCTAAATTCGATTTTTTCCTCTATCAGCGGGGAGCTCTCTCTTACTTCCTCGTACGAAAGTACCTCATAGAATAACCGCGGAAATTTATAGCATGTGATGCTGGTTTTTAAGATTGTGTTGGTAGCAGAGAGCATTTTCCTCCTAGAGAAATGGCACTCTTTCCCTTTATGCCTACAATATTTTATGCCTGCTTCTAAGGCATAGATGATTATGCTAGTTTCTCTTAGAATCCCTCCACCTTTAGAGGATCTTATTAAAAATAAAAAAAAAGGTTTCTCAATAGAACTTAAATAGAGATAATAGATAGCAATTTCTCAGGCCTTTGTTAATTTGTTTTAATGAAGGAATCAAACTATTTAAGTCTCAGTAATGAGGAGAATGAATCTTCAATAAATGATTAAGGGAGACTGGATATTCGTGGAAATCGGTTTGGGTAAAATGGATATTCTAGAAATTATACTTAAGTGTATATAAAATGAAATATGGTTAAGGAGAATTGATTTGGTTATAAATAATGGAGTAGGAGTATAATCTGACCAGATATGGTTAAAGATAATATCTTGAAGAGAATAGTTGAAATTGAAAGAGTAGAGGAAGGAATAAAGGGAAAGAGATTGTGAAGGTTGAAAGTTCCTAGGAAATGTTATAAAAAAACAGGCAAAACTCACTTTAGTTAATAAATTGTTTCAAAATGCTATGTTATAAATATTTTTTTAAGTTTTATCTATCCACTATTATTATGCATTAGTACAATAATAACGTTAACTCCAAAGTTTTAAAATCATGAGAATAACATATGCGTGTCTGAAAACTTGGGATCACATCGGAAATTTATCAAACCTTATTTTTAACACTAATTATGGCAGAAAAAAATTGCGATTGTCTTTGGTATTCAGGTTCTTTTAAGCGTGGTGCATTGTGCATTGCTCTATCTAGATTTAAATAACTTGGTTAAAAAATTAATACTACCTTCGTCGCAAACTGTATGAAATTCAGAACAATAAATAAATGTTTTATCCTTAAATTTTAGCCCAAAATACAGGGTGGTTATAAAATAACATACCCACTTTAAAATTCTCTACAGAGGAAACTACTTGGGGAAAAATCTGAAATTTTAAAGGAGGCATTTTGAAGGTATGGGAATTTTTTTCAAATTAAAAAAAATTAGTAAACTAATTAATTTAATTTTCTAAATTTTTGTCTTAGCTTTCGGACAAAAAATCACGCAATTTTGTTGAGCAAAGGGGATAGTTATAATTTATTTTTTCCTTAAGTGTCTGATATGCTAGTTTTAATAAACATTTACCTTCTAAACTTCTGGCGAAAGTCCAAAATGCAAGTTAAAAACTTAATTAAATTAATTAATTTGCTAATTTTTGTTTTAAAAAAATGCCCATCCCTTCAAAATGCCTCCTTTAAAATTTCAGATTTTCCCCCAAGTAGTTAAAGAATTTTAAAGTAGGTATGTTATTTTATAACCACCCGTACAATCAACGGTCAGTTTAAAAAATATACTATGTCGATATACTTTTTATAAAGTAATCATGAAAGTTTCTTTCTATTAAGGATAATGAATTAAGATATTACTATAAATATATTGTGTGGGTGAAAGAAAATCTGAAGTGAATGCATCTGAAGTGAAATCTGTTCAGAACTCATTAACTAATTCCATTTTTGTATATGCCTAACTTAATATTTTGTATCAAGACAGCTTATTTCACCTGACCAAGAAAAACCGTAGTAGTAATGCTTTTGAAAGGCATCAAACCGCATTATTATTCACTGATGATCTGCCAACAAAGAAAATTAGGCATGACCATGAATATTATTGTCTTTAACTCTGTTTGTTTTGTTTCAGCAGTTACGCTCAACAGTTTCACACCAAGCGACTGCATTCTTCCTTCTGAATGATATTCACAATTTCAATATATTTTCAAGATAAGAAGTCTTTAGTTTGTTCAATTTTTTCGCCATCTTTCGGAAACATTTAGAGCTTTCTAGTATACAAACAATGGTTTCAAAAACTTTAGCTTCATTTGTTGTTATGTGAATAATGAAATAAACCATTAGGGATGTACTGAATTTTATCACAGAATAGGGATAAAATTTTAAGTTTACGACAAACTACTACCTTTTAATAGAAATTCAAACAAAATTAAATGATTTTATAGCTTGCAACACATTTGAAGTATAATTATATGGTAAATCACCTGAAAGTTAGATGACAAATAATTGAATTTATATATGTTACGGGATTGTGATAAATCGGGCATTATTAATAATGACCGAAGTGTAGGAGGGCAATGTGATAAATTCAATGGCTTTTATCAATAAAATTTATCGATTTGCCCGTAAAATATACTAAATAAAAGTTGCATCGAAGGAAATCACTATTTTTTACTATTTAGGCTCCCTTTAATTTACCTGAACTTATGTAAATGTGATTCGTTATGGTTATTCTCTAAAAACACTTTTAAAAACATTCATACCAAAGTTAATAGCAATCCTACATTTTGATGCATAGGTAATTTTAGTTAAAAACATACCGTAAATTATGCATTCATTAAAAAATAAGCGTTGAGAAAAATGAGTTAAGTGATATTTTCATCTGTTTTTGGAGGGTATCAGTATTTGTACCCCATTGATTCAAGAGCCTTTTTGGAAGCTTTTTGTAAATCGTCGTATTCAGTTTAAAATACTTGATTTTATTAATTATTTTGCTTCCTCACGTTTAGTAAACTCTTCTTAGTTATTAAAGAAAGCAAAAAATCTAGATTTTTTTCAAGTTGAAGACCTTTTATGTCAAAAACAAAAGATGGTGCAAAAGAGATTGATTTGCAGATGTAAGTTAGATCATTATGAAGATTCAAAGCTAAGAGTTTTACTAACATAAAAACTAAAGAATATGTTATTCTGGCTCGACTAATAGTTTTACTAAAGCTCACATATTTAGCCATAAAGGTTCAACAGCTTTCTTTCCTTTCTCTTGATTAACTCCACCATTTTTACAAAGAGAAAAAAAACGGTCTTTCAACGAAAATTTACGTTCTAGAAAAGTTAATAATAAATAAAGATAAAACTGTTCTCACTTTGTTAATTTAACAGAGTGGACGTAATGGAGTTTTAGTACACAATCTAGTCAATTTTAACAATGCCTGCACTGAATATTACATTAAGGAAACAAATAGGAAATACATCAAACCAATAGACTGAGTTGATTAATTTGGATAAAAATAAAAACAAAATTGTGTGTAGTAAGCTTAGAAATTAAGTTACTCAAGCAGTACTTTTTATAAGACCCCTAATATTTTTTACTTCTTAGGTTGTTTCTTGGACATCATGCATTACTTTTATTTTATAATCCTCTTTCAGTTTTAAAACTTTGCAGACTTATTTTCACAAAAAAATCTCTAGATTGTTACAAAACCATCTACTATTCCTGTATCCTATATTTACTCTTTAACATTACTTTCCTTTTGACACCGTTTTAAAGGGCAAAAGCTTATCACGATAGTGTTTTCTATAAATGAACCACTTATTTACCCTATATAAAAATGAACTCACAGTTAAATCACGGTGCACTCAAACTTCTTTTAGAAAGTCCAGTTTAAAAATACTTTATAAATATATTTATATACCATATAAAATATCCTTTTTGAAAATTTTCCATCTATTAGTTAAAAATGTTTCTCGCTTTTCCTATTAACCCACATTTGAAGTTTCATTATCAAACCCATTAATTTTTGATGAGCAAAAAGTATTGGACCAACGCCCAGGTAAAGCCAAAGACGGGCGTTGCCCCGATTAACAGATTACAGAGACATGGTGCAGAATGTATCACTTAATAAAGATGTAGAAATTTGTATATGAAACATTTCAAAGATTCACTTAACACTTACTAACCTTTTTTATAGTGTGGAAGCTTTGTAAAAGCATACACACATAGCATGTATAATAAATATATAAAAGGTTATTTTAGAATACTCAAGAATTTATTTTTGGAAAATTCATTTGAATAATCAAAAGCAATACCTCTATACTAATTACCATTATTTAGTTTTTATAATACGTTCTTCACCATACACCAGCTTTTTGTTTATCGGTGATAAAATTTTGTGTTTAAAAATACAAACTTTTATGACCTTAAACCTGTTAACTATTTAACAAGAGATACATAAGGTAATTTATTTTAAATCCTGAATCATAAAAATAATTTTTTTAAATATTACGTCATCATACAAGGTGTAGATGTGGCTATAAATAACAAGTCCGATGCTGTATAAATCATATTATTTTTAATTTATTTATATTTAATTATCATCATCTTTAATATACATCTCTTCTTCTATCTTTAGACCCCTTTTTGAGAATTTTTGCTGCTTGTGAAAATAATCTGGTCTTCGTTTGTGAGCACCTTTCTGACATTTGCTGGATTTCCTACAGTTTCAAAGCACTGTAATCATATTTAAAAATTCAGATTTGGTAAGTCCCATGGGGCATGTTCAGAAGAAAAATGTGTATGGTTTTACTCTGGGATGTGGTATTTGGCAAGAAAGGTCTTGAAAGACCCTGCAGATTAAGCCGGCTCAGTCTTCATGAGGATTCCCTGACATGCGAATTTTTTGATGAGAAAGGGCTTTTTTGTAAATCCATTTCTATATTTTCGTAGACATCTTTAAATCGTGTACAAGGCAACTTTTTATTTCCGTACACGTCTTTGAATTAAAAAAATGAGTTTTCATTACCATTTTTTTTCAAGAATCGTGTGAAATTTAACAATTCGTCGCTGTATTACTATGCACTTACCATTTTCCGGCAAAATGGAACAATGCGCTTTTTTATATAAACATACACTACGGAAAGACTATTTTTTACAATTTATTACTATGCATTTAAAAAAGGTTTTATAGAAAGAACTATCTAATGCTCAAATTCGTCACATGCTTAGTTTTTCCTGTAGGAGCATCTCAGTCTCGTTATTTATTAGCCACACCTTGTATTATATTCAATAAATAAATGAAGCAACTAAGCTTATCTTATAATTACGAAAATTTTGAAACAAATATAATCTAATTCAGAGAGGCACAAGAACCGATAAAAATTATGGTTACGCTAATAAAATAATTAAAATTGTTCTCAGCAATCACACTGAAACTGCACTTTAGATATTATGTACGAGCTTTTGTTCTTATGGCGTCACATAGTTATACTCAGTTCATTTTGAACTGGCGCCTGAAAATATTTCCTTTACCCACCACCGATCGGTAACCATAGCAACTATCCTCGTCAAAGTGACGAAGGCTTACTATTGGCTGCGCGAAAAGCGTAACCATGGGCGTCATTTAGGGGAGGCAGGGGGGGCAACCGCCCCCCCCCAAGATTTTCACTGGTATGGGAAAAATAGCTGCAAGTCCCTTGAAAATTCTGTAACTTCCACAAAGAGCTTTGGGTGCAACTCAAAAGGAGTTAAAACGCTACTTTTGAGGGTAAAATTTTAAAAATTTCTGGGGGAGGACCCCCAGCCCCCCTCTAAAATTTTCACGTCTGTTATTCAGTGTTTTTCCCCTTGAAAATTCTGCCGCTTACATGAAGCTTTTCCTTTTTAGTGCTCCCCAAAGAGTTTGAAAAAGAGAAAACACTAGTTAAAAGTGGTAATTTCAAAACTTTTCTGGGGGAGGACCCACAGCACCCCTTGAAACTTTTACGTTTGTTTACAACTCTTTTCCCAAGAAAATTTTGTGGTGTGCAAGAAATTGTTCTCTTTGAATGCAGCCCAAAGGGTCTTAAAATGAGCTAAAACACTATAGGCTAGGAGATTTAGGGTTTGAAATGGAACAAATTGCAAAAGAAGGTTTGTGATGTTTTTTAGGTCTGGGATGATGTGCATAATAACATATCAAAAGTCTACCAAAGTCTGATGGGCGGAACACCGCCATTTTGGCCGCCATCTTGAATTTTCTTAAATAGTAGAAAAAATGCAAATATGGCTCAAAAAACTTCATATTTGTACCAAATTGAAACTTTTTAAGGTAACAATACGTAAAATAATATTTCTTAAACTATATTAAAATATAATCACGGTAAAATCCGCCATTTAGGCCGCCATCTTGGATTTTATCCTTTATAATAAATACCGCTAAAAATTTCAAATTAGCACCAAATTCAAATCTTTGATATCTTAGTTAATAAAATATTATAATAAATTTGATTAATAAAAACATTTTATTCCATAAAAAATATTTAAAGCACAGATAACTTAATAGTAAACAATAAAATATTAAGTTGCAAAGATTTAAAACTTTCTAAACATTATAATTGACTTAAATAGGTGTAGAAAAATATTTTTTTCCCGTTGGGATTATATTTTTAACATCATATATTATAT
This sequence comes from Tetragnatha versicolor, assembly GCA_024610705.1. Lineage (NCBI taxonomy): Eukaryota > Metazoa > Arthropoda > Arachnida > Araneae > Tetragnathidae > Tetragnatha > Tetragnatha versicolor. Next base: position 54,844,067 of record JANDEH010000010.1, on the reverse strand, counting down.
AGTATATCTAGGTCTAATAGGTGGAAGATTGCCATTTCATCCGCCATATTGGATTTTCTCACAAAATCATAAACGTGTAAATACTGCTGTAAAATATTCGAATTTGTTCAAAATTGTAAATTTTTAATGATTTTATAGGCTAAGATTAATATATTAATCAACATTAATTTTTTTTAATAATAAATCCTTTACATTCACTCTGCAATACATTTCTTTTAAATCTCTCAACAAGTATAAAAATTCTGTGTTGCATCTAGAAATTTAAAATGGGAAGGTCAAAATCATATTTGGAGTGGAAATCGTACAATAACTTGCATTTTGTTTGATTATGATAAAATATGTATTCAAAAGTTTAATAAAATCGGGGATTAAAGTATGTGAATTTTATAATGATATGACCATATTAATAACAACTTCATTACCATCAAATCTTTAGTATTCACATTCTTTAAATAACTGCACAAACAGTTACATTTTTTAAATATATGCAATATATCATGTAACTCCATCATCATACTTCGAATGACGACAAAGTATACATCTCTCTTTAAGCCTTTGAATAAATTAAACCATGTTTACTGCATGGAACACTTGGACTTACACTGTTTTGCATGTACAGTACATCTTTTAATGTCAAGAAAAATTGGGAGTGCTGGTTCAAGGTCAGGTAACAATTGGTTTACTTCTAAGTATGTACCAACCCTATTCCTTAGGGGGATGGACTTTTACAACCCTCAGTTTTATGGTTCTGGTTTTTTGTGTGGTCAATTAGTGAACAAAAGAAACACCCTCCTCTGTAGAGACGGGAGTGCGAGGGAAAACCCCCTAACTACATGAAAGAACCATGGCCATAATATTGAGGGTTGTTTAAGTCTACCCTCACCGGATGAAGGGATGCATTCCATTCCCTCTACAACATTCATTCCTTAGAGTCGGGTTGTCAGAAAGTCAGCATCTCCACTTGAATGCCAAGTCTAACACTCAATACACTCGAGGACATTGCTAATTGGCTTTATTGGACAGAAAAATAACTTTTCATGGTAAGCTTCAATTCATCTTCATATCCATGAAAACTTAAGAAGAATGTTTTCCTTCACTTTTTCTCATGCGAGTCTTTCATAGACGGACTATTTGAGTATCCATCAAAAGGCACCACGCAACAGATGTGCTATGCTATACCTTGATGTTATGTATTTTGAATATAAATTGCATATTTTGGATAACTGATTTCCTACAGTCCAAGGTAGTTTCTACAGTAAAGCACCTCCTTTTAACACATAAAAAGGATCCGATAGAGGTAATAATCCAGATTAGTTTTGTTTCATCACTTTACTTCCTAGCAATGGTCAAAGCTGATTTGCTCTTCTAGGGAGAACTGGATTTGCAGACAAAAAATTGGAAAGGGGCAGAGTGAAAATGCTCTTTTTGTCTATGTCAATGACATATAAAACAAATTATTCGAAACAACTGAGGTTCAATATTAATATCATTAATATTTTAATGCTGCTTGATCCCATGGTAAAAGATTGCAAATTTCGTTTGAAATGATAATTTAAAATTTTGTGTCCACGCATTAACAGGTGAATTTAATTGCCAAATTATTTAGAACTTTCTACGCTCAAGGTCCAGTGTGAAACCACACCAGTAGATATAGATAAAAAGCACATGGATTCGTCATTTGTGAAAGGGTTTCAATCTATCAAAAATATTAAGACTTTTTTGGTAACTACGCAATCTTGTCTGTCTGCTATATGTAATTTCTTTGTGATGCTGATTAGTATCATACGAGACATTAGTGAATTCTTCTTGCATGGCTTTGTTGACCTCTGGTGGAGGGAATCGGAGATTGAGATCCGTAACTGACGCATCAAATTTTGGAAATTATACATTGTTATTCATCTCACCTTATCGAGACCAAAAACCTGAATTTTCATCTTTTTCAGGCAATAAAAAAAAGGTGTTAAAAAAGTTATACACCTTCTATTCAATAAAACATGCTTTAAAAATATTTTTAATACCTGTGTAAAAATATAGGTATAACAAATTGAAATTGAGAACAAATGTGAAGTTTTTAGAGCCATATTTGCATTTCTTCCTAAGTGAGAAATTTCATGATGGCAATCAAAATAGCCAATTTTCTCATGAATACAATTAATTACAGAGTTTGTTATGGGGTTTTAAATGTAAAATACTTTGAAAATTTTCATTTGGCATCATTTTGAAGTTTTTAGATACATTTTTGCATTTTCCTTACTAATTGATAAAGCCAAGATGGCGGCTAAAATGGCTGATTTACCAATAATAACATTTTATTATATATTATTTAAAACATAAAAACGTTTAAAAGTTCAAATTCGTTCCAGATTCGAAAATTTTACAGCTAAAGTACTTTCTTACATTTTAAGAAAATTCAAGATGGCGGTCAAAATGGCGGTGTTCCGCCCATCAGACTTTGGTAAATTTTTAGTATGTTATTATAGACTAAATATAAAGTCAGAAAATCCTCATTTTAATTATTTTACTAGTAGTTTGATGCTTAGACAACATATTGAAAATCTTATAACCATTTTATAAGATTTAAGTAAGAAGAAGATTAAGAAGAGAATATTTGTTTCATATTTTTTAATGTGTATAACTCATTTATCTACATTTAAAAGACATTTTACTGAACAAAATATGTCTTAAAATATATTTCGTAATGAATTCTTGGGAATGTAGGTCTTTAAAAATTCAAATTCGGAACAAATTTGAAGTTTTTAGGGTCATATTTGCATTTTCATACTTTTTGAGATATTTCAATATGGAGGCCAAAATAGCGGTGTTCCGCCCATCAGACTTTGGTAGACTTTTGATATGTTATTATAAACATCATCCCAAACCTAAAAAACATCACAAACCTTCTTTTGCAATTTGTTCCATTTCGAGCTCCTTTTTGCCTTAAATCTTCTAGCCTACTACTTTAAGAGGCAAATTTTCAAAATTTTACTGGGGGTGAACCCCAGACCCCCCTTTTTCTTGGAGTTCACGTTATCAAATTTTGACATTATATGTAATATCATTCAAATACTACTTTTCAGTGTTCTAACAGTTAACCTATGAATGTGCTCGTTAGGGGACCTTAAAAATGAAGTTGAGGCAACCCACCCAAAAAAGTCTAGTTACAGCGTGATCCAGACCCACTTAAAAAAATCCTTGCCCCCCCCCAACCAAAAACTGAAATGACGCCCATGAGCGTAAATATGGTTACGCTTCAAGCGTGGGGAAAAGCACTATTTCTCGGGCGCCAATTCTAAATGAACAGAGTATAACAAGAGACTAACTACTTTTAAGTAGTTTCTCTCACTTTTCACTTTAAGCTACTTTTTAAACGCTTATACAACAGGCTTGCAAAGTACAGCGCAATAAAATATCTATTTAAAAGGTGGTGTTATTTAAGTTTTAAAAATAATAAGACTTTAGGCAATGAAAGCTTAAACTGTGTTTTTGAAACTTCTTTGTAAATAAAATAACCTTTTTAAAGAATGTTAATAAGAAAATTGTGAAGCTGAAACATATATTGCTTGAACAATCTAAATTTCTTTTGCAAAATTTGATATGTTACATTAAACATTTAGGATAATTAAAGTAAAATCCGACTCCCAATTAAAATATCTATATTAATCTATATAATTATCTGAAAACCCCATTCACCTTTCATAGCTATGAATGGCATTTCCAATCTCCTGATACCGTATGGTCATGTATACATAATATTTACTTATTTATGACTGTGTATCAACATCGCTTACATGAATACGGAATGCTTCGTAAACGGTTTTAACAGCTGGATAGCTATAAGTTTTCCATTTATATATGTAGATACGGGAGAGTAAATATTATCATACGTTAGTCATAGAAAAATAAAGGCGTCCCTCGCTTAAACACATTAGGTTCTTCTGTTCGACCGCAAATGATCCATAAACGTAGTACCTTATTTAGTGTGTCCACTTCATCTTCGGCACAATAAGGAAATGAAATATTCGGCAGAAATCCATGAGCTCCTTGAAGGTTTTGGCTTGCAGCCACTAAATTGTTCCTAGTTTCAGCAGCATGATAATACCTTTGTTCCATGTCACTAAAATACCAAATTAAAACAACTTTTAATTAATTTAACAAGTAAGAAAATATTAAAGTAAACTTAGAGTGTATAAATATTTTTAACTGTGTTTAAAAAAATGCTTTCAACTTTATTTTTTCAAAAATTAGTTTTTAATCAGTAATATGTCAGTTGGGTGGAATGTTTCAAAAACGTTTGTAAATTTAGAATTCGTTATTCGAAACTTGTCCAATCTTCTTATGTCTTGAAATCATGACTCCTTAGTGTAGCCCATTTAGCTTTGTTTTAAATTATTCTATTCTAAACTTTTCTTTTCTGATTTTTTAAGTATTTAAAATGGTAAAATGTCAAGTTAAATGATTAGTTTTATTTTTAAAAATGCTAAAATATTTATTAAAATAGAACTCTAACTTATAAATATTGTAGTTAAAAAATCACTTCAGTAATTTTTTTCAAAACTTTATTGGGATATTAAGTAATTTAAAAAATGCGTTAAATCTTTGTTCACTTCTGTCATTGAAAAACACGAAAGTTTAACTAGAAAACAATGAGCTGGAATTTTATTCTTTAAAAAATATTTCTTACCCTCAAAACGCGAAAGCTGAATTAGTTCTTATACCCAATTTTTTTATTATTTTTAAATGAAAAACTATTTTACAACTTTAAAAAGAGAAAGTACTATTTGAAAGGTCTTTAAGTAAAAATACCGTTAACTTAAAATAAGGTAAACAAATGCAAAAGAGATAGCCATCCCATGAAATTACAAGCGCGGGTTTAACAAAAATGCTGTACCCATAAAATGTTAACGCAAATTCAATTTTTAAACGGAAAAGTAATTTTCATTCTCTTACTTTTCTTGAATTTCTAAAAGCTCCTTCCACTTTTGAACAGCCAGCCCAAGCTGAGCACAGGCTTGCTTGACCATAATCTGTGCCTGTTTCCATTTAAAATGAGCTTGATCGATATGATTTTTTCTTTCTTGCAGGAAGTCGTATTCTTTTTCGAGTCTGTTTTCCCTTTCACTTCCATATGCACCTCCGAAGATGCTATCTAAAATGGATTAATGTTTCCTGTTTGTAAAAAAAGCATTCTGCTTATGTCAATTTTTTATTGAAAGAGGGAAAAAATTGGTTTCGGGGTAAGTTAGTTTTCTTTGCTAGATTCTATTTACAACTCGATAATCGAAATTCAAGGATTACAGTCATATTTTTTTTCGTAAGTCCTGAAGTAGGAGTTTTCTTTTTTTCTTTCTTATTGTTTCAGAACAAATAGATTTGTAAAACGAATGAGTTCCAAAATATTTAAATTAATATAGTACAAAATTCAACATAAAAAGTTAATTTAGCTGTAAAAGATTCACATTTAAGAGAAAAAAAGACGCATGTGTACAAAAAGCAAATAGCAAATGACTTACAAACTTTAGTATTATGTATAGTACTCTACAAACACGTTAGTTAAAATCATATTTATAAAATGTAGGATTTCACATATTATATTACAATTGATATGAACACAACAAAACATTTCAGATTATCATCACGTGTTTTGAAAGTCACACTGGTAGATTTGCTTAGAAACTGTATACATCTCGTTAATTTTGAATAATCTTTCAAGTTAAGATTTCTCTTTATGAATACGAAACCCTGGAAGTTATTAGATGTGATAAGCAGTGACCAAGTGAGAAACCCATTCCGATCTAATTTGATTCTTAATTAGGAGCCGTATGCTTCCTCATTCCCTGCAATTTAGATGTCCATTACCAGACGACTTAGATTTCCCCCTCTTATGTCACTTGGATCTGGGGTAGGGACAAGCCGCAATTAGAAGCAACGATCAATATATTCTAAAATTTTCCGGGCTCTACAGGTACTTGCATTTAGATTCCTTTCAATTTTCCATGACCTTTCTCTCAAAACTGAGATTGGAAGACTTCCTTCACCTCTTTGTGTAAACATTTTCATTACACGACACTTAAAGTTGACTCGATGAGCTAGCTATAATGGGTATATTTAAAAGACACAATTTGGTACCCAATTATTTTCACAACTATTAAAAGTACGAACCTTGTGTATGGATAATAAACTACGTGTATAAATTACGTGTATAAATGGAATAGGTTCCATTTATGCCCAATATTAGCTGTTACCATATTCGTCCACAAATAAATGTTAAAAATGTAAAGTAACCAATTTCCTTTCCATCCATTTTCCTTAAGTCTATAGAATAGACATTATAACTTAAAATAAATGAATAAAAATTTAATGTGCTTTGACATGGTTGAGGTGACTAAAAAGTATAATTAATATAATATTGTTGTTTTTTTTCAATTATTTTCCCCTTTGTGTGTGTGCGTGTTTGGATTGGTGCGAATAATACCTAACACCCATCACCAGATTCATACCTTCTTAGGTAATTAATAAATTTAAAAAATCATTTTAAAAGGAAGTAACCTTTCAAACGACTCTTTTGAAGGTTTATAAAACATTAATTAATTACAATAAAATTAAAGAATGGATTGATTTAAAATAAATTAATACTATTATTGAAAACTTTCTTTTTCTAAGATTATTTTAATTTTTCAAAAGATATACCTAGAAGCTCGTCCCTTTTAATGTAAAGCTTCTGAAGAAGCTCCCCATCAATAGTCAGGGCAGATATCTCTTCTTTGAGAAGATCTCTTTGCTTCGTCGTACTAGCAATTTGTCTTTCAATTACTTCCTGAAAGTACGAACCAAGTACTTACTTTACGTACTACTTATATTCATTACCAAAAGGTAAACACATAGTATACTCAATAGGATATTTTTATTGTTATAATGAACACGGTTATATCCGTCAAATACGTTTCCAAGACTTACAAAAAATTTTTGCAAAATAGATTTTTATATGAAAGGCATTGAAAGTTTCATTCTTGTTTAATTTTTATGGGTTAACAATTACTAAGATATAATAAGATAACACAGGTAAAACACTCTAGATCTCAGGGGCGTCATTTCAGTTTTTGGTTGGGGGGGGGCAAGGAATTTTTTTAAAATGGGTCTGTACCTTGCTGTAACTAGGTTTTTTTTCACGGGGGTTGCCTGAACTTCATTTGTAAGGAAATATCATGTCAAAATTTGACAACGTGACCTCCAAGGAAAAAAGGGTGGTCTGGGGGTTCACCCCCAGGAAAATTTTGAAAATTTGGCTCTAAAAGTAGTGTTTTAGCTCGTTTTGAGACCCTTTGGGCTGCATCGAAAGAGAACAGTTTCTTGTAAACCACATAATTTTCTAGGGAAAAAGTTGTTAATAAACGTCAAAGTTTTAAGGGGGACTAGGGGTCCTCCCCTAGGAATTTTAATTCCCCTTTAAACTAGTGTTTTATCTCTTTTTCAAACTCTTTGGGGAACTTCTAAAGAGAAAAGCTTCTTGTGGCTTCTTGAATGGTTTTCAAGGGGGAAAACACTAAATAAGAGACGTGAAAATTTTAGAGGGGGGCTGGGGGTCCTCCTCCAGAAAATTTTTGAAATTGAACCCTCAAAAGTAATGTTTTAACTCCTTTTAAAACATTTTGAGTTGCACCCAAAGCTCCTTGTGGAAGTTACAGAATTTTCAAGGGACTTGCAGCTATTTTTCACATTACAGTAAAAACCTTGGGGGGGGGTTGCTCCCCCTGCCCCCCCCCTAAATGACGCCCCTGCTAGATCTCAATATTAAACGATGGATGTGTATTACTTATACAGCTAGGCACCTTTCCTCTTGAGGTTGGAAAATAGTTGTGAAAGTTAATTTACCCTTTCAGACCTAAACCACCCGAGATTGAAATTGAATGCCATGGAAAATTTCTGGTGTCTAGGACTGAATGGGTATAATCAAATGTCTTTTTAAAATAGAAATAAATAAAAGGTATGCTACGTGAGTTAGGAATAAAAAAAAGTCAATGGAAATATTCTGAACACACGAGTAATACATCATATTAACTTTAATTTGCTCCGCATTTAGAATGCTCTATTCTGTAATTATAATTAAATTTATTGCATTAAGTTTTAAAACTCTGCTGAAAGAAAGAAAAATAACAATATCCTTTCATAGTTTTTGAATTTAATCTAAAATATAGTATAATTTACTTGACTCTAGAAATTCTCTTTCTCTTATAACTCTAGAATTTCTTCTAGATTTTCAAGATATACATCAAACTTCCACAGGCTAAAAATCAAACGACAATCTACTGTTGCGACAATCTATATCTACTGTTGCTTTAAATTTTTATACCTGTTGTTTAAGTTTAAAAATATACCGGGGTATTTTTAGAGCTGAAAAATGGCTTCTGAAGAGCCAGATTATTTCTTTGTTTATAAGAAAACTAAAGTAATTGGGTTTCTAATAATCAGTAGGTATATTATTTATAGCCAGTTTGTTTGTCGAGGGAAAATGTATATACAATAACATCTGATGCAATTATTTTCGTTTTAGAATTTCCGCAATGAAGACGTTCCTGGAAGAATGCTGATGAATTATACACTTATTTAGAAATAAAAAGTAAATCTTGACTTTCATATTGCACAATAATGTATATAAAGTGCTATAGGTTTTAATATTTACTTGGCGGTTCAATAAATCCACGTATTCTTCTTCGTCTTCATTTAAAGACTTTCCACTTTGACTTTTTTCAAATAAAAACTGTTTTAATGATTGAGATCCATTTGTTGTGTCGATAGCTGCTTGCAGTTGATGTCTGAAAAATTATTGAAAACCGTGAATATGAAGTTGGGGAAGGAAGGTTTCACAATATTTTAAATCTTAAAGTGAGATATTTAGTGAAGTATAGGATATAAAACTGGACAGTTGTAGTCCGTTTAGTTTATTTATTTATTTTATTTTAAATATACCCGAACCCCAACAATCTGTTTTTTTTTGGAGTTTTATGGATATTTACAGAACTTATTATTTATTTAAACATTTACAAATTTTACTTTAATTCTTATTAAATTCGGTTACAACAAATTAAATGTTCATTTGTAAAAAGTCCTAGGGTAATTGATTTATCATAATCAATACTCGAGGATTAAAAAAATTCAATTAACTTAAATTTTTTTCTGAATATATATTGAATGTTAATCAAATATATTTTTCATGAGAAGTTTAAATTTCTCTAAAATTCAGCAATAGCTATTTAATTAACCCTCCCTTTCCCACAATTTTCTTTCCCCTTATATTTTCTGTTTCATTTACATAAAAAATTTCCAAGGTTAGAAATCCATTGGAAAATTTATTGAACACAGATTAAAAAATACTTTTTATTGCACATTTTATTAAGAGATAATAAACAAACAGACAGACAGAGATACAAACTTACAGACTTTGAGCTTGAATGTTTCGACTTTCTTGCAAAGTGAGTAAACTCTTTTCAAGTTGTTCGATTTGGTCTGATTTAAGTTGATAATTGTCTAAAACGTGCTTCTTTTCAAACAGTTGAATTTCTTTCTCCAGGTCTAAGTATTTCTGAAGAGTTTCAACCGTGATTTCCACAGGCTAAAAATCAAACGACAATACTCCACTTTAATTTTATTCTATCAATAGTGCGGAAAATACAAATAATATAATGCATGTTAAAAGAGAGAAATTAAGTAGGGGAGAGTCGCTCAAAGCGGGTATCTCGCCTAAAGGGGGTAGGGGATCGTATATTGCCGGATGGAAGCCGAGTGTCAAAATATGTATATAGTGATTAACTTAACACTCCTGAGTTAAGATAAACTCCGATAGAACATCAGATTTGTAATATGAGGTGACTGTGTGCGCAATATAAGAAAAACATTAGTTTATGAAATAAGAAAATGTTGTTATGTTCCTTCTGAATTAACTAGTGCAATTATCATACTGTGTTGATGATATTACGTATATTATTTTGAAACAATCAAACTATACTACACTAAATGCTATGTAAGAACCGGTGTTTTATTTCTATTTTTGAGGTTTTAACCCCTCATAAAGTAAGAAAGGAGCTTTCGGGCTTAGCGGGTAGTTATCCTCTATGGAAGATAAAGAAATTTTTGTTATGGTAGTTAGGTACTAAGATCTCAAACATTGGCGGATTTAAGGGGGATCACGGGGGTCAAAGCCTCCTCCTAACATTTTAAGAGTATTCCATTTTTTTCATCGGCTTGACCCCTAGGATCATCTAGTTTCATCTAGCTTGACCCCTAGGATCTTCCTCCTAAATCCGTCCATGTTCTCAACATTACTTCTAAACAGATCAATTTGCGATACGATTTATCCCGTTTGTAGTGCTTACCCGCTTTGCCACAGACGGGTTTCCCGCTTTAGACCACTTAGGCCGGTTTTTTGAGGGGTTTTTGATTTTCGGAAATAAATCATTATTTTTCCCAATCCGAAGCTATCGTGCATTTTTATTTTAATGTTTGATAGCTCACCTATCATTAAAAATCAAATTTGTAATTACAATCAAACAATTGCTATGATTTTTGAGCTTTCAAAGTTAGCATACCAGCTTTGAGCTACTCTCCCTTACAACAGAACACCTAATGATCACATGTTAAGTACAATCAATTGGTTTATAAATAAGAATAGGAATAAATTTTTCTCCGGAAAGAACGTTTTGTTTGAATAATATGTAAGTTAATGGAGGAGAAATGACGTATGTTCACGTGATATCGTGCGTGGTCAGAGAATAAAGGGAACAACCATTTTTCACCGATTTTGAAGGAAGAATAAACAGACCCGTTATTAATGATGAGGGGTCAAAAAGGAGGATCATTTCAATTGTTTTTCGCGATCGTTCACTTGGAAAAATCCATATATATGCAATTTACTATCAACTCACGGAAATATATTTTGGTGAAAACAATTGCTTTCCTTAAAACGATTATAAATTGTACATTTTCAAGAAAAGACCATACTTTTCCTATTATAGTAGTATTGTTTTGTCAGTATTAAAGAGTTCCATATGAAGATAGTCATAAAATTTTTTAACAGGAGTTGGGAAACATGCCAGGGGAATCTTAAGGTCTCTGAGGTCCAGAAAGGGGTGATCCACAAAACTCAATAGTATCAAGACTCATTTTCTTTATTGGTTTGCCATTCTAATAAATGTTATTTAGTTAAAAACTGAGTAGGAAGAGTGAATAAATTTTTATCTTGCAGTGCGTCCAGGCGAGTTTACTTTATAGATAGTCTTAGAGGTGAAATGAGTAATTAAATAGCATTGAAATATAAGGAAATCAGAATTTTTCCAGTATATGAAATAATTGTTTTATTTACGATTCTCGAAACTCACATTTATCATGGCATTTAGTTTTACAATTTTACTCGATATTTTGAGAAATTTAATAAAACTTTTTTATATAAATTTAAAATTAAGAAAATAATAACTATGTAAGAAAAAGTTTGACTGACTTTGAAAAAGTTTTTATATGAATTTAAAAATATAGGAGTTTTTTTTACTAAACAAAGAGTTTAAAGGTTTAAATTTTTGCTAATAATTTAAGAATTCACAATTTATCATTCAATATTTTTAATAAAATGGTACAGAATGGAAGTTTACTGGCCAAATTTAAGCCCCTGAAAAGCCGGATGCGGCCCTTGGGCTGTAGTTATGGAACCCATGATCTAAACCCTTACAGTTTTCCTCTGAAAATTCTGTTGCCGAAGTTTCAGAGAAAGAATGTGCACCGACCGCGAATTTTGGTAAAAAAATAACAATAAAAATCCTAGTCTCTTCTCTTGAGCAGATTAAAATTGAAGTCCCAGTCTCGAAGAATGACTGGAGGAGGTGTATGAAAGGATTTCAATTTCAATGATCTCGGATCGTTCCTGCAACCAAAGGTTTTCTCATAAAAAGATCGATATAGATCCCCTTAGGGGTTGATAAAGATTGTTAAAAGCATCGTATAAGAAAACAATTGAGAAGATCCTGAACAAAGTTTCCCATCGATCGTACTTGAGCTCTTTAATCCCTTGGCTAGACCAAACCGCTTTAACAAGAACGCCTTAGTTGAATTGAGTCGGCTCTCGTGAATTGATGAGTAATTTGAAAGTTGAAGATGGAACTTGAATTAGTTTAATGAATGATTCATATACGAAAGGAGTATTTTGAAGTTGGGAGGAGGATTTCGAAACGTGTTGAAATGTCTTTGTTACTTGAAAACTCCTTTAAAAAATACTTGAAACAAATACAGTTTACTGCCGTTTTTATGATTTCGTAAGAAATAGGCAAATAGCTCGTAAATTGAAAAAGATTTAAAAATAGTGTAAATTAAAATTTGAATCTAAATCAAAGTTCCTCCTTTTAAAAAATAATTTTTTTAAGATTAATACATTGGGGAGAGTGTTGTACCTCTGGACAAAAATCACGTTTGGATTTTTCTAAGACAGGTAAAATCACATTTTGACCATTTAAAGTGCCCAACCTATAGTCCTAACCTTTGTGAGTACAGAGATATTTTTTACTAGCCAAAATCTTGAAAATTGGATTTTTAATCATTTATAATAACATGGAAAAATTTGTGTCCAAAGGTACAACAACCTGTTGTACCTATGGACAGACCCAGTTGTACCTGTGGACACCCTTAAAAAGGGAAATTTTAGTTGAAAAAAGCTAAGAATTAATATTTTTATTGATGCATTACCTTTTAATAACCTATTTCAAGCCTTTTTAAAATTGAAAATAGATTTTTTAAAGTAATGTAGTTTTAGATCGTAAATGATCATTAAAACGAAGTTGAATGATAAAAGTCTTGATTTTTTACCAAAAACACAAAAATCACATGGTATTTTCAGATCAGAATTTAAGATAATAGTTTCATCAATCATGCTGATTGATCTGACAACTTCACTGATCCCCCCCAAAAAAACAATTTGATCAACACTTAGTTGTGCAAGCATTTGGTGGTAATAACAATAATAATTTGGTGGTAAATCTTCTTCAGTGGAAATTTCAAGTTTTTTTAATCATCATACTTAAATGCGATAGGGTTCTTAGGATTTTACACCATATTTTACATTAAATTCCAAGTAGAATCATAAATTTAAAAAAAAGATTTTTTAAAAAACGCTTTTATTGAAGTGCTCTAAAAGGTCAAAAATAATTTATTCGGTTTGACAAATAATTTATTGGGAAATAGAAAATAACTTTTTGGTAAGTAAAAAATAACTGATTTTCTAATCACTAAAAATAAAAGCGTGGGCGCTAGTAATTTATATATATATTTTTTTAATTTAAACTTTTTATTTATTTTTTAAAATTTGTACAAATTCACCTGACGGTATGGACCCGTATAGGTAAATTCAAGTACAGTAACACTAACATCTATGCCGAACGAGGATTCGAACCCCAGACGTACGGCTTTGCAGTCAGCTGCTCTAACCACTAGGCCATTACATCGGTATTTATGTGTAATTTTACATAAAAAATACCTAATAGAGAATTTTAAGTGAATCCATCCCACCCAAACCTCACAAATGAGAAATTTGTAAATTTTACCCCATGGAACATAGAATAAAGAAGTTGGAATAAATAGTGAATGAAGAATTATACTAGCGCCCACGCTTTTATTTTTAGTGATTAGAAATCAGTTATTTTTTACTTACCAAAAAGTTATTTTCTATTTCCCAATAAATTATTTGTCAAACCGAATAAATTATTTTTGACCTTTTAGAGCACTTCAATAAAAGCGTTTTTTAAAAAATATTTTTTTTTACTTATTTTATTTTTTTCTTTTTAGTCATGGTATTTTTTTTAAACAAAAACTAAAAAAAATATTTATTTCAACCATATTTAATCTTATGTTCAATCTTATAATTTTAGTTTTCTACTATATGATGGCTTCGCGAACAACAGTTCAGCGCTGGCGATGGTCCCGCGACTCAATCCGAACCGATCCCCCAATTTTGTGGGAGGGGTGACACACGAGAAACAACAAAGTTAATTAAAATCTATTTAATATTGCAAGGGGTACCGTTATATTTACAGAGCGGAGCGATTAATCGCGCATCCACTCGCTCACCGATGAAATCCATCCATATCAAAAAGATTCACAAGAAAAAGAAAATGCATTCAATAAAATAAAAATAACCAATCGTAAGCCCAGACAAAAATAAAACTCAGAATTAGTGTATCTAGGAGCAAACAGTGTTATCCACTCTTTTCAGTAGTCTATAAATTATAAAAGTAGTAATTTTCTCTCTCGATGCCTTGGGATGGGGCACCAATTTTCGGCGATTTCTCGCTTCTCTGGCGATCGATTTATTTCTCGCAGTCATTATCTTAAATCGCTAATTATCTTAATTGAAAGGTAGGAAATCACGTTTTGAAGATTGAATATTGTGGTGATATACCTAATATATTATCTTACAGGTTTTGGGAGCCATTGGCTTCACGGAACTGTCTCAAATTTGAATTAAAAGGATAACTAAAAACACTCGTTAATTACCTTAATTACGGAGGTTTTGACTAGTTGATTATTGAATATCATCTTCATCGGGTTAACACCATGGTGCAAAGTTTCAGAACTTTATATCGTTTGGAAGTGCCTGAAATTTTATGTACAAGACTTTGTAAAATAAAAAAGTGGTTAATCGTCTGTAATTATCGTAATTACTGGGCAATTCTCGTTTTGACTTTTGAATATGATGAAGTTATGCCTTATAAACAATTGTGCATGGTTTAGGGAGAATAGCCCCTTGGGAAAGGTCTCAAATTCTGGTTTTTCTGTTAATTAAAAATACTCGTTAATTAACTTAATCCTTTGGTTGTTTGACTAGATAATGGTTGGATATTGGAGTTTCATGAGGGTTACACCGATGTGTAAAGTTTCGGGGCCCTGACATATCGGGAAGTGCCCGAAAATCGAGTTTTAAAATTCCACCTGTAAAACGCCGCCAAAAGCAAGTAGAATAAAAGCGTTTAAAAAGTAGTTAAGATCACAAAATATTTGATTTTTCATCTAAAATTCACTTGAAAATAATCGCTGACAAATAGATTACCATTTAGAATTAATTGAACATTTATTAAAATGTATTCAGTTAAATGAAACCTGATTCTAAAACGCCGATGAGCTACAGACACCCACAAAAACGTGTCCGTAGGTACAACACATATGGTGTCCGAAGGTACAACATAAGGTGTTTTTGCATTCAAAGTTCTATAAAAGATAAAAGAATTGAGATCTGACGATTTCTAATATCAAAAATAAAAGTTAAAATCTCGGGGATTCCCCCATGTATCCCATTTTATCATGTCATAATTAAAGGGGAAGAGTTAATGTAGTGATGCACTAAAAAAAACTTTGAGCACCTAAAAACAGTAAATTTATTACATAAAATTTAAATAATATTTTAAAGAGCTGATATCACGTTAGCAACTAGATAGCATCTGTTTACATTCAAATTCAACCACAAATTCAAATTTACATTTTTTCCCGAATTTTAAAATGAGGTGGCTGAAGGTACAACCGTCCGTAGGTACAACACTCTCCCCTATAGTGATATTAAGTTACCCATAACTCTCTTTTATTCCTTCCATAAATTGTACTTTTAATAGTGAAAACGATCTACATATCAGAATTTCTCAGTGAATTTTTGAGAAAGGAAAGCGCTCATTGTTGTCTGACATCAATCAACCCGAGTAAAGTGTGAAAATGAGGTTTTAAAAATAAAAAAAGGTAATAAAAAAGGGGTTTTAAAAATTTATAAATTTTTAATAGGAATTGAAAAAAATAAATGAATAGACAACTTACAATTCGTTAAAAAGAGGTTCGTAAAAACGAAAGGTCTTTGTCTTTTTATGTTGTTAGGGAACAGCTTTCGTTTAAAGGGATGAAAATTATTTTGATTTAAATACAGGATTTAGAAATCTCTGACACATTACACAATATTAATAAATAAGCTAAAATATATGTATATAGTATAGTATACGTATTTTGTTACAACTGTTTTTTTCCTATAAATGATGTAGAAATTTTTTTTAATAAGAGGGTGCTTGGGTTTTAATTCGCTAGCTGGTAGAAATCAATGCGATACGACAGAGAGAGATGTTTTACAGGAGACAGGCTTATTGCTACTTTGCAGCTGAAGTTGTTATTGCTACTATCTATTATTCATATTTCGCGACAAGTAAGAACTTTATTAACATTCAGTAAAGATGTTTAAGGTTTAAGGAAACTGTAAATACACAACAAAGAAAATGAGTATACTTATAGATACCACAATCACCTGGCGAACACAAACGAGATATACCAATAGAGAAGCTAATATTGAAGGTTTTGACCGTTAAAAATGTTTTTAAAAACGCTATACAAAATACGGTTCATATCATTTTGTAATCTGTCAGAAATTTTCATGCATCGGCTTTACATTATAACTAGGTAATTACAAAAAAA
Organism: Tetragnatha versicolor; assembly: GCA_024610705.1. Classification (NCBI taxonomy): domain Eukaryota; kingdom Metazoa; phylum Arthropoda; class Arachnida; order Araneae; family Tetragnathidae; genus Tetragnatha; species Tetragnatha versicolor. The sequence continues at coordinate 54,827,597 of JANDEH010000010.1, read as the reverse complement.
CACCACCAAATACGAAATATTGAATTTATTGCCGCATGGAAAGTCGTAGTATTATAGATTTCTGAATTCAGTAATAAGTTGTATGCAGTGCAGTAATTTGTAAGAAAAATAAAAGTAATCAATTCAATCAAATTACTGATAGTATTTTTAAACTAATGGCCCTAATCATTTAGATATTTTTTTATCAATTAATTCAACAAAAATAGTAACTGAAAAACTTTTGTGGCTGGGATTATAGAATCAATAGTTTAAAAAATTAAAGGATTTTGTTTATATTTCTTAAAAATATCTGTTTTATTTTTCTTTTAAGAAATCAACTGGTTGATTTGAAAAAACAATAGAAGAGGTGACAGACGGATTCTTGATATATTTTGGGTATTCAAGATCTTGAAGATTATGAGCTTCGGGAAAAATAACTCAATTAAAACTGCCGCTATCACGTAAACTGCTTATGCAGTTCCCTTCTGGTTTGGATCACTTCGCTATCCAGAGAAATATTTTTTAAGTACATTTTAAAACGTGAAATTAACATTTTTAAACGTGAAATCAGAAAGTTTACTCTGAATTTTCAAAAGAATCCTGACGTTTTGATACCAAAAAAGTGTCGTTCGGACCAGTTGTTAAAAAGTTTTTTTTTCTGGAAACTATCGACTAAAAACTTTGTTTAGAATAGAGCTCTAAAAAACCGTACTTTCAAATATATAGGGGAGAGTGCTGTACCTAAGGACGGTTGTACCTTCAGCCACCGCGTTTTAAAATTCGGGAAATAATGGAAATTTGAATTTGTGGTTGAATTTGAATGTAAACAGATGCTATCTAGTTGCTAACGTGAAATCAGCTCTTTAAAATAATATTTAAATTTAATATAATAAATTTACTGTTTTTAGGTGCTCAAAGTTTTTTTTAGTGCATCACTACATTAATATTTTTCTTCCCATTTAATTATATTACGATTAAATCAGATATAGGGGTGAATCCCCGAGATTTTGACTTTTTATTTTTGATATTAGAAATCGTTAGATCTCAATTCTTTAATTTTTTATAGAATTTTAAACACAAAAGCACCTGGTGTTGTACACCTTCGGACACCATACGTGTTGTACCTACGGACACGTTCTTGTAGGTGTCTGTAAGCTAATCGGCGTTTTTGAATCAGGTTTCATTAAATTGAATGCATATTAAATTAATTCTAAATGGTTATCTATTTGTCGGCGATTATTTTCAAGTGATTTTTAGATGAAAAATCAAATATTTTGTGATCTAAGCTACTTCCTTTTTAAATATTTGATTTTACTTTGCATTTAATGTAAAATATGGTTTAAAATCTTAAGCACCCTATTGCATTTAAGTATGATGATTACAAAAAACTTGAAATTTCCACCGAAGAAGATTTGCTAAAGTTATTACCACCAAATGCTTGCACATATAAGTGTCGATCGAATTGTTTTTATGGATCAGTGAAGTGATCAGATCAATCAGCAGGATTGATGAAACTATTACCTCAAATTTCGAGCTGAAAATCCCATGTGATTTATGTATTTTTGATAAAAAAATCGTTTAATGATCATTTACGATCTAAAACTACATTACTTTAAAAAATCTATTTCCAATTTTAAAAATATTTTAAATAGTTTATAAAAAGGTAATACACCAATAAAAATGTTCATTTTAAGCTTTTTTCAACTTAAACTTTCCTTTTTAAGGGTGTCCACAGGTACAACTGGGTCTGTCCATAGGGAGAGCACGTTGTTGTACCTATGGACACAAATTTCGTCAAGTTATTAAAATGAATTAAAAATCCAATTTTAAAGATTTTAGCTAATAAAAAATATTACCCTCTTTGTTAAGGTTAGGACTATAGGTTGGGCACTTTAAATGGTAAAAATTTGATTTTACCTGTCTTAGAAAAATCCAAACGTGATTTTTGTCCACAGGTACAACACTCTCCCCTATATTTTGAATGTTTAATTTAGATACATAAGTTAATGAAAAAGATAAAATACCTCTCTATATTAGAAAAAGTTAACTTGAAAATTTAATCGAAATTTCGGATTGAGTATTTTTATTTTGCTGTAAAAATATTGTATATTATGCTAGGGTTGCCACGACAACAAAGATAAAGCAGTATATTTCAAAAATAAAATTAATTAAAAGATGTTAATTAAAAGTTTCATTCGGATCAGTTATTAAAAAGCTTTTCGCTGGACTCTCCATTCTAAAAACTTTTTTTAGAATGGAGACTATAACAACATTGAATGAACTCTTCAACCTACAATGTATTTAGAATTATCCAATCCATGGAGAATTAGTGGGAAAATACATTATATAGAGTTTCATTTAGAATAGGCGGCTGAAACAGGATCAAAAATGCCTAATAACGCTCATCACGCAACATTAGTGACCGATTCTTTTACAGTATTTTAACTACTACTTCTGTATAGGCTGCCTTGTCATTGCACAATAAAAATTTTTCGATAAAAATTACATTAGTAACTGCTTCTAAATATTATGTCTCAGCCACCAATATTAAATGAACAGAGTATTAAATTCTTCCATAAAAAGGAAACGATCGCTCTTCCGCCTTAGAGAATCTAAAAGAAATTTCCGACACCGGGAATCGAACCCGGGCCACCTGGGTGAGAGCCAGATATCCTAACCACTAGACCATGCCGGATCACGCAACTTTCGGGTAATAAATGTTTCAGTAAACTACTTAATTAACTAATGTATGTCACTACTCATGTTCAATTTTGCTCATTTGTTTATATTATAGTGTAAATATGGGTTTCTCAAAATAAAAATTTTTTGCGGATATGAGAATTTGGTTTTATTATACACGTCCCTAGGCGAAAAATATTTGTATTTTTTCGGGTTTCTCCTAGAGTCCAGTTTTAATTCAGAATAATTTCTATTTCACTAATTTCAGACAGTTACGGTTGAATGAACCGCATGCTCAATTCTTTTTTGGAGTAATTTGTACAAAAATCAAGACTTCTCTTTTTCTACGAAAATTGGATTTTATTGTTAAATAACCTAAAATAATTTAAAACTATTATAATAATTTTAATTAGGAGCAATTAATTATTAAAAAATAGTTTATTAATTTTTTAAATAATCTTATCATTATTTTTAATTATATTTTCTCGGCGCAAGTTCAGAGTTGCGTATGCTTGGCGATTTTTGGCTGTTTAGCGGCACATTTAGAAGCCAAATGACTCTTTTAACATGAGTTAGGGTTACCATATTAGTCATCTTTAACGCTAAAAACTTGGCGCATACGCAAGTCTGAACTTGCGCCATTTTCTCAACTTCTGAAATCTGAAACTTAAAAAAAGTTTTCTCTACCTTGTAACGTAAGTTTGAAGCTAATAATTAAAAAACACTTGGGGGTCAAGAGCTCAAGAGTGTTATATATATATATATATTTTTTAAACGTATTTCGTATTTCACTTTTTCCTGAATGATTTCGACTTACAGTAAGGTAAAATTATAAGGGGTGCTGCTCCGGTGGTACCAAGTTGGCAACGTGTTTTAAGCGATATAATGCCAAATTATATTTCTATTAAACGAAAACGTGGAAAAAAAATCAAATAATAGAAAAGATGGGAACAACATAAAATTTCGATTTCACACTAATAAGCATTCAAAAACTATCACTTACCTATATTTAGCTGATTATTACGAATATGAAGAAAGATGAAGTCTATTTCATTTAGTATCTCAAAAGCAAATGAAACTAAAATCTACATTTCGAATTCAATTTGTTCATTATAAAAAAAATTGGCTACAAAAAAGTAAACACAAATCTTTATTGACTTGCCGAAACATCAGAAAATATTTTGTTCTCTCTGTTGAAGAGAAAAAAAAGAAGCTATAAATAAAAAATTAAAACAGCGTTGGAGTGAGAAAAAGTTAAAAAGCCAATGTGATTTATTATACTAGAAGTAGAAATCGTTTATTTTTCTTCTTCCTCACAGCTCTCTCAAGAGAAAAAATTAGTAAAAAAAAGATTTTTTAAAAAACGCTTTTATTTAAGTGCTCTAAAAGGTCAAAAATAATTTATTCGGTTTGACAAATAATTTATTGGGAAATAGAAAATAACTTTTTCGTAAGTAAAAAATAACTGATTTTCTAATCACTAAAAATAAAAGCGTGGGCGCTAGTAATTTGTATATATTATTTTAAATTTAAACTTTTTTTTTACTTTTTTAAAATTTGTACAAATTCACCTGACGGTATGGACCCGTATAGGTAAAATCAAGCACAGTAACACTAACATCTATGCCGAACGAGGATTCGAACCCCAGACGTACGGCTTTGCAGTCCGATGCTCTAACCACTAGGCCATTACATCGGTATTTATGTGTAATTTTACATAAAAAAATACGTAATAGAGAATTTAAAGTGAATCCATCCCACCCAAACCTCACAAATGAGAAATTTGTAAATTTTACCCCATGGAACATAGAATAAAGAAGTTGGAATAAATAGTGAATGAAGAATTATGCTAGCGCCCACGCTTTTATTTTTAGTGATTAGAAAATCAGTTATTTTTTACTTACGAAAAAGTTATTTTTATTTCCCAATAAATTATTTGTCAAACCGAATAAATTATTTTTGACCTTTTAGAGCACTTAAATAATAGCGTTTTTTAAATAATCTTTTTTTTACTTATTTTATTTTCGACTTTTTAGTCATGGTATTTTTTTAAACAAAAACTAAAAAAAATATTTATTTCAACCATATTTAATCTTATGTTCAATCTTATAATTTTAGTTTTCTACTATATGATGGCTTCGCGAGCAACAGTTCAACGCTGGCGACGACGAAAAAAATGTTCCCGCGACTCAATCCGAACCGATCCCCTAATTTTGTGGGAGGGGTGACACACGAGAAACAACAAAGTTAATTAAAAATATTTAATATTGCTAGGGGTACCGTTATAATTACAGAGCGGAGCGATTAATCGCGCATCCACTCGCTCACCGATGAAATCCATCCATATCAAAAAGATTCACAAGAAAAAGAAAATGCATTCAATAAAATAAAAATAACCAATCCTAAGCCCAGACAAAAATAAAACTCAGAATTAGTGTATCAAGGAGCAAACAGTATTATCCACTCTCTTCAGTAGTCCATAAATTATAAAAGTAGTAATTTTTCTTCTCTCTCGATTCATCGGGATGGGACACCAATTTTCGGCGATTTCTCGCTTCTCTGGCGATCGATTTCTTTCTCGCAGTCATTATCTTAAATCATAATATTAATAAAAACTTTCGAGCTTTTAAGCTGTGGTCAAAAATAAAAATTTTTTATTTAAAAATTATTTAAAATCATTAAAATTAAAACTCTAAACGTTTCGTCCGAAAACTTCGCCGGACATCATCAGTAGAAGGCGTTTAAAAATATAAATAAAATCCTTCACAATGAATCAGCTGGATGTGATGAAGGCGTCTGCGGTAATCTGCGTAATATTCCAACCCACGCTTTATCGATTCTTGTTGTTTCTTCTTTACGATTAAAATTATTTTCATGTTTACAAATCTCGATGGATTCACGGCAGAGGCGGGTGTAAAAGTGCCTGGTGGTATCCAGAGCCGTCGTATTCTCGAACCAGATGTTGTGGCCAGTCAGGAAAGCGTGTTCGGCTACGGCCGATTTTTTCACTTCCCCCAGTCTGCAATTTCTCTTATGTTCTTTTAGTCTGGTGTTAATGCTTCTTAGAGTAGTTCCAATATACACAGATCCGCAGGAACACGGGATCCGATAAACTCCTGGGTTGGATAGGGGGTCCCGGGGATCTTTAGGGGAGCGCATAAATGTCGACAATTTCCTGGTGGGCTTGAAAATTGTTTTTACGTTAAATTTCTTAAGTAGTCTACTAATTCTATCAGTTACTTTATGAATATATGGCAAAAAGGCTGTACCCACTGGAGTGGGCAAATCTCTTCTAACGTCGGTGGATCGCTTCACGGGATTGGAAGCCCTGACGATGTCTCTTCTCTTGAATCCATTGGCCTGGAGTGCATTCATTAGATGGTCCAACTCTGCTTTCAATTTGTCAGGTTGAGAAATACACACAGCTCGGTTGGTGAGGGTTTTAAGAACAGCTCTTTTCTGGGCGGGGTGGTGATTGGATTTATTATTTAGATATCGGTCAGTGTGAGTAGGTTTTCGATAAACAGAATGGCCCAGAGAGCCATCTGGCCTTTTTTCCACCAGGACATCCAAAAAGGGTAATTTTTCGTTATCTTCAACTTCGAACGTAAATTTGATCTTTGGGTGAAGGGAGTTGAGATGATCTAAAAATTCTTCCAGAGCGGGTCTACAATGTGGCCACACCACAAACGTATCATCAACGTAGCGATACCAAATAGATGGTTTGAGTCTTGCTGTCTCCAAGGCCTTTTCTTCAAAATGTTCCATGAACAGATTGGCTACAGGGGGGCTCAATCCCATCGCTACGCCATCACTTTGTTCGTAAAAATTACCCATCCAAACGAAATAAGTAGTTGTAAGAACATGCTCAAACAATTTAATTAGATCCCCTGGGAACAAGTTCTCTATTATTTCCAGGGTATCCCGGACTGGAACATTAGTAAACAAAGAAACTACATCAAAACTCACGAGTAGGTCACCAGGCTCAGTTTTAATGTTCCCAATCTTTTTAACGAAATGTCTCGAGTCCTTCACAAAAGAGGCCGTCTGACCTATATGTGGACTTAGAAGGGCAGTGAGGTATTTAGCCAAGGCATAAGTTGGAGAATTGATTGCGCTCACAATAGGTCTGAGGGGGACATCTTGTTTATGGATCTTAGGTAAACCATACAAGCGGGGTGGCAAAGCCTCCGAGTGTGTCAACGATCGCTTCAACGTTGTCGTCCAAAGAGGAACCCTTGATGAGAGAATCGGTTTTTCTTACGAGCCGGGCCGTTGGGTCATATTTTAAACGACGATAAACAGTGGGCAGCAGGAGATCCTCTATCTTTTTATTGTAAACATCCGTATCTAAAATTGCAGTGGCATTTCCCTTGTCAGCGCGAAGTATAGTAATACTCTTGTCACATTTCAGAGATTTAAGGGCGACTCTCTCTTCTCTAGAGATATTCGGTTTAGGACATTTAGCATGTCGAAGAACTCTTGCAGCCATACATCTCACCTCGTCTGCTGCATCTGATGGTAAGAGGCGGATTCCAGCTTCAACATTGGCGACAATATCTTCAACGGGTAATGAAGTCGGAGTAATAGCGTAATTCCCACCCTTCAATAATAAGGATGTTTCAGATTGGGTGAGTTGTCGTTGTGAAGCGATCGTTGACACACTCGGAGGCTTTGCCACCCCGCTTGTATGGTTTACCTAAGATCCATAAACAAGATGTCCCCCTCAGACCTATTGTGAGCGCAATCAATTCTCCAACTTATGCCTTGGCTAAATACCTCACTGCCCTTCTAAGTCCACATATAGGTCAGACGGCCTCTTTTGTGAAGGACTCGAGACATTTCGTTAAAAAGATTGGGAACATTAAAACTGAGCCTGGTGACCTACTCGTGAGTTTTGATGTAGTTTCTTTGTTTACTAATGTTCCAGTCCGGGATACCCTGGAAATAATAGAGAACTTGTTCCCAGGGGATCTAATTAAATTGTTTGAGCATGTTCTTACAACTACTTATTTCGTTTGGATGGGTAATTTTTACGAACAAAGTGATGGCGTAGCGATGGGTAGCCCATTGAGCCCCCCTGTAGCCAATCTGTTCATGGAACATTTTGAAGAAAAGGCCTTGGAGACAGCAAGACTCAAACCATCTATTTGGTATCGCTACGTTGATGATACGTTTGTGGTGTGGCCACATGGTAGACCCGCTCTGGAAGAATTTTTAGATCATCTCAACTCCCTTCACCCAAAGATCAAATTTACGTTCGAAGTTGAAGATAACGAAAAATTACCCTTTTTGGATGTCCTGGTGGAAAAAAGGCCAGATGGCTCTCTGGGCCATTCTGTTTATCGAAAACCTACTCACACTGACCGATATCTAAATAATAAATCCAATCACCACCCCGCCCAGAAAAGAGCTGTTCTTAAAACCCTCACCAACCGAGCTGTGTGTATTTCTCAACCTGACAAATTGAAAGCAGAGTTGGACCATCTAATGAATGCACTCCAGGCCAATGGATTCAAGAGAAGAGACATCGTCAGGGCTTCCAATCCCGTGAAGCGATCCACCGACGTTAGAAGAGATTTGCCCACTCCAGTGGGTACAGCCTTTTTGCCATATATTCATAAAGTAACTGATAGAATTAGTAGACTACTTAAGAAATTTAACGTAAAAACAATTTTCAAGCCCACCAGGAAATTGTCGACATTTATGCGCTCCCCTAAAGATCCCCGGGACCCCCTATCCAACCCAGGAGTTTATCGGATCCCGTGTCCCTGCGGATCTGTGTATATTGGAACTACTCTAAGAAGCATTAACACCAGACTAAAAGAACATAAGAGAAATTGCAGACTGGGGGAAGTGAAAAAATCGGCCGTAGCCGAACACGCTTTCCTGACTGGCCACAACATCTGGTTCGAGAATACGACGGCTCTGGATACCACCAGGCACTTTTACACCCGCCTCTGCCGTGAAGCCATCGAGATTTGTAAACATGAAAATAATTTTAATCGTAAAGAAGAAACAACAAGAATCGATAAAGCGTGGGTTGGAATATTACGCAGATTACCGCAGACGCCTTCATCACATCCAGCTGATTCATTGTGAAGGATTTTATTTATATTTTTAAACGCCTTCTACTGATGATGTCCGGCGAAGTTTTCGGACGAAACGTTTAGAGTTTTAATTTTAATGATTTTAAATAATTTTTAAATAAAAAATTTTTATTTTTGACCACAGCTTAAAAGCTCGAAAGTTTTTATTAATATTATGGAAACCGGCTGTGAAAATTTCTCATCGTTACTCTTGATTATCTTAAATCGCTAATTATCTTAATTGAAAGATATAGGAAATCACGTTTTGAAGATTGAATATTGTGGTGATATACCTAATATATTATCTTACAGGTTTTGGGAGCCATTGGATTCACGGAACTGTCTCAAATTTGAATTAAAAGGATAACTAAAAACACTCGTTAATTACCTTAATTACGGTGGTTTTGACTAGTTGATTATTGAATATTGCATCTTCATCGGGTTAACACCATGGTGCAAAGTTTCAGAACTTTATATCGTTTGGAAGTGCCTGAAATTTTATGTACAAGACTTTGTAAAATAAAAAAGTGGTTAATCGTCTGTAATTATCGTAATTACTGGGCAATTCTCGTTTTGACTTTTGAATATGATGAAGTTATGCCTTATAAACAATTGTGCACGGTTTAGGGAGAATAGCTACTTGGGAAAGGTCTCAAATTCTGGTTTTTCTGTTAATTAAAAATACTCGTTAATTAACTTAATCCTTTGGTTGTTTGACTAGATAATGGTTGGATATTGGAGTGTCATGAGGATTACACCGATGTGTAAAGTTTCGGGGCCTTGACATATCGGGAAGTGCCCGAAAATCGAGTTTTAAAATTCCACCTGTAAAACGCCGCCAAAAGCAAGTAGAATAAAAGCGTTTAAAAAGATATCATTCTTTTGGTCGGGGCTGCTGAAAAGCAGCCCCTTTTCTCCTAACAGATTCGCATGCTAAATTCTTGATATTTTGATTTGATATGATAGAGCTAGGGTTTTATACCACGATTGGTATATCTGCGGGGGCTGATCGACCCGGAAAGAAATCTGTTGGCGAGACGGCATAGCAGAGAATTATTAATTGAAAAAGGATTATAAAGGACAAAGATTAAAGGGGGAAATAGATAATTTTTAAATATTGTAAAGCAAATAAAAATTGGAATTTCGGGAAATTTTGGTTGGGGGTGCTGCAGCCCCGCAGCCCCTATGGACGAGCCGCCACTGCTCAAGAGAATGAATTTGCTTCTGGTTGGTTTTAAGGGGCCGTTCATTAATTACGTAAGGGTCCAAGGGGGAGGGGGGTTGGAAAAATCTCTACATACCCTTACTGGAGGGGTGGGGGGTCAAACCCATGTAACTGATCCTTTTCTAACATTTTATTATTTTGAAAAACGAAATGGAATCTTACGTAAGTATAGGGGGGGAGGGGTTTGAAAAATCTTACTTACCCTTACATGGGGGTGGGGGGGAGGGTCAAAAATTGCCAAAATCATCCTTACGTAATTAATGAATGGCCCCTAAAGTTCTTTGTTCGTTCTAAAAAATTTCAGTGGACAAATTATAGAAAATATTTTTTCTTACACCATAAAACGGGGGAATCAGATCACTGTACGGGAAAGTTTTTTAAACCATCGTAACTCCCCTTGTGTTAAAGTTATAGAATCAGAGGATAAATTCTGACTTATTCTACACATTATTCAGAAGTTTTTTCGCCATCAAAATTATTTTACGATAATATCTTGAGTTCACCACGGCTTTGAAGTTGAATACAAAAATGGTCCAAAAAACTTGGCTGTCAAAACTTTGCTAATTTCACCAAAAAAAAACTTCTTTACTTAAATTTTTGGTGCTTTCCGTAACCTCCTAATTCTTGCATAGATTATTTTGCAATAGAATTTTAAATAAGTTGTAATCATGAATTTTACTGAGTGTTTTAGAAAAACAATTCCATTCTGACTACTGGATGCGGGCGGGTGAATCAGATTAGTCATAAAAATGATTGGTTTTATACGGTTCGTCCTTTTCTGGTTTCTATTGGTTATTATAAACACCTACAATCATGATTCGATATAATAGGGGCCAAGAGGAAGCATAATTCCCCTCATTAATATCTTTATCTAATTTATTTCGTATTCTGTATAGGAGAAACATCGTTCTTAAAATGCTTGTATTTTATAAAAAAAAAGGTCATCATTTTTAGAAAAATGTATTCATTTTACCTTATTTAAAGCCTAATTTTAGGATCCTAAGGCTTCAAAATTGCATTTTTTCAACAAAAACTGGCAGTGATCCGATTCACCCAGCATTGAGGGTAAATCGTATCAAAACATTTAAAATCAACCGTTTAAGGTAATTGTGTTTTTTCAGCGGGTTATAAAAGTATTGACGGGGACTCATAATATTTGTTTAAAGCATTGCAAAATATTTAAAAAGAAGCTTTTGCAGGACGCAGGAGTTCAAAGTTCAAAAGTTATCCGATTCACCCCGTTTTACGGTACTTTTTTAACACTTTCTAGGAACATTAAAAAAAATACATACATAAACCAATTGACATGTTATAATATCTACAGTAGTATAACCTGTAATTATGTTTTAGTAAATATTCATCCATATTTGAAAATTTACGAAAAATTTAATGACCGCAACATATTTGAAAGTGCTAACAAAGGAATTATTTTACTCCAACTCCGAGGTTAAAGAAAGAAAAAAGACCCCGCCCTTACATTTTACTTATGGTTTCAAATTCAAAGAGGTAAAAGCGGACTTCTTTAAGCAATCTGTATTTATTTTTTTAATTTTTAAAATACAATTATCCTAACATTATTACAAAAATAAAATTTATTCAGAGTTTTTTTTTAATAAAGAAGAGTTAAAAAGTATATTAAAAACTTAGAACTGATAAAATACTTACAATAATAAAATTCATTCAGAGTTTTTTTGAATAAAGAATAATTAAAAAGCATATTAAAAACTTAGCACTGATAAATCAAGTGAAAAGTATAAGTCATTATCAAGAGACGAGCTCAACAGACACACCCAGGAAGTTAACCGAGCCCTTCGTTGTGTATTCTATATTCTATATTATAGAAGATAGACTCCATTTTCCATTTTATACTATACAGGTGGAAGTCTTCGAGGGCTTTGTGACGTCACATAGTTTAACTTGTCAAGGTTCTTAATAAAAATAAGAAAGAAAAGTTTTTCATGAAGTTCTTTATTAGTCTACAAAGATTCAAAACTGAGCAGTGTGATCTCTCATACCTTTATAAAGACTGAGTACAATTTCGTATTCAAGCAAAAACGTTTCCAACCATACAAAACTTTCCCTACTTTGTAATATTTAACAAAATGAAGCAAATAGGATTGAGGTTTGTAATATAGAGGGAGGGGGGCACATTCACACAAAAAGTACATGTTTGACTATTTCTCCCTACATTTATAAGATATTGAAACAAAACTCATTTATTCAAAAGTTTACAGCGTTCCTGTAATTTTGGTGGTATTTTTTTTAAATGCATTAATCAAAAATTTCCCCTTTACTATGTGCGAATGTGCTTTGAGTTCAGGGGAGGGGCACATTCGCATACTGTTCAAATAATACAGAATAAATTTTTAGATGCTACTAAATTCATTGTGTTAAAATTTACATTCACACAGCAACTAATTAATCTGGATATTTGGCACTTTTTTACTTAGAAAAATTTCAACGAAATTCAAGTGTAGATTGCGTTTTTTAATAAGGAAAAGAATATTTCGTGAGAAAACTCATAAAAAATATATAGTTTATTAATAAAATCAATGCGAAAAAAATGGAAAAATAATTAGTTTTCAGTTTTTAAGGAAAGAGAGAGCATTCAACCCATTTCCAGAAACTGATGGTTTGGATATTTTTAATAGACTATAATAACTAGACTATAATAGATAAAGAATGTTTCGTAAGAATTTTACTTTCAGTCTTTTGTTTTGTTCTAACTGTAGGTACTTTTCAAATCATGACATATAAAGCTATTCCTTCATTAGCTAGTCATTTGTAGCTTTACTGCAAATCTTTAAATTTCCTAAATCAATTTATGTTTTAAGTGGCCATATGAAAATTTAGAGGTAGAAAAAAACTAATATATTTCTTAAATCAGATAAAAAGTTTTCTAATAGTAGTAAGCAAAATATTTTTCATTTGGTTTTAAAAGGGTTTACAAACTAAATCCATAAAAACTTGACTAATATAAAAGAATATTAAATGAAAACACATTTTAGACAGAAAGCAATCTTTTTTAAAACTTATCCAACTTTTATCATACAAGTTAAAACTGGAAAAATCCTAATAGCTTTTAATTTTAAGTATAATATAATAGATATATTTAAACTATGAAATTAAATTTGAAGTACCTTAAAATACTATATTTAATGTCTAAAAATGCGTTCGAAATCAAGAAAAGGAATTAGAACGTATTTTTGAACTGCCCGAATGTGCTCCAACTTTTTGTGTTCAAATGTGTCCCTTCTACCATATCCAGCTGTGAGAGTAAAAAATTTGTAATTGAAATTGGGTTAAAAAATGATGACTTAACTTTATGGATGCCATAATAGAGGCAAAGTTTCTATTTTAAAAACTTACTTTATTGAATTTTTACACGAATAAAAGGAGAAGAAAATTTACTTTGCATCTCCCAAAGCAGGCAATTTTCAAACACTATAATGACTCCAATGGGAAATTGGGGAATTGGGGATAATGGGAATTATCATAATTATGGAACACTAATGGTTCCAATGCTTTGAAAATGAGGTATTTGCATGAGTGAGGGATTTGCTTGATTTTATACTTTTTCGATACATTATGGTCTAAAACTCCCAAATTTCTGATTTTTAAGTTCAAAAATGTGTTTAAATAATTTAAAATTCAATTTTATTTTTGCCTAAACGTCAGAAAAGTCACGTTACCAGAAAACGGGCTTCAATTGGATGTGACGTCACAGCGCATGAAGACCATTGTGTTTTCTGTTTTCACGTGATCAGAAAACGGGCTCCTATTGGATGTGACCTCACAGCGCATGATTTGGGATTCGAAAGTGTTTTCGCGCCAAAACAAAAATTTATATCTCAGAAACTAGTCTACGAAAATACATGCTGTAAACCTCATTCTTCATGGATTTTTATCTACTATTTTAATAAAATTTAATCTCAAAACGTGAGAATACCTCATTCAGGCAAAGGGTGGTACAAATACTGCTACTTTTTGGCATTTTTTTCAGATTTTTAAATTGAATTTAACATAGATAGGCTTTTGTCCGAATGTGCCCCATGTGCGATTATGCCCCCACTCACCGATTTGCTTAAAAATTTTGAAGCCTATTGAACTTGAATATCTTCATAATATTTTGGTATATAACAGCATACCAGTACTAACAGAATTTTTTCAAGGAAAACCAGTTCTAGAATTATGTAGCTATTTATCTTTTTGCGGTTCATATTACGGAATATCATTTCAGTTTTTTTCTAAGAACCGTTCTTTTGTTATTTCTTAGTTTTATAGATTACAATGTAGTGAGTACTTTTTATCCAGTTTCAAGCATGAAAAGTGTGAGGGATTTACTTTAATTTGAGACGCTCCCTTTTCCGGTATAACCATACCAATGTCAACACCTCCGCTTTCTTGAACCTTTGACGGGTTTGTAGGCAAACTTTGACCACCACCATTCTGCAAATAAAACAAGGAGAAAATCACACATATAGAAGAATTCCAATAGTCGGTTTTTTTAAACCAAAAAATAAATAATAATAATCTTTATTTTACACTATGGAAATTACAAATAAATATATAAAATAATATGAGTTACCAAGGGGAAACAGTCCCGTTCAGGTAACCAAAAAAAGTGCGAACATTGAGTGATATTTAAAATAAAATAAGTAAATAGGTGGGTTGAATTACATAGCAATAATAATATTCAAAAATGCAAAAAAAAAAACAAAAAAAACATAGTACAAATAACAATAATAAATGATTAATTTAATTTACAAAAGACATAATTATTTAAATTAAAGTTTTACAAGTTGGCAAACAGCTAAGGCAAAAAAAATACATTATGCTTCCTTTAGAAAAGGTCTTCAACATTATTTAAAAAAATTACAAAATTATGTAAACAACGTTTGAATGAGGGATAGGAAGAAATATTTTGTAGCTCAGCAGGTAGACTATTAAATAACTTAGGTGCAAGATAAAAGAAATGTTTACGATATATCTCCTTGTAAAAGCGAGGAATCTGATAAATTTCATTTATTCTCCTTTGGTTAATCGTGTTTTTTAGATTACAAATATTTCTATTGCTAAATAAGTAAAGTGTAATTCTATAAAAAACGAGATGTCGCACGGGGAGTAAACCTAAACTTTTAAAGTCAATTGAGTCGGAATTATTTAAACATAAGATTTTGAAACACTTATTCTGAATAGAAATTAAAAGCAATAAATTGGTTTTATAATCTCCACCCCAAATTATTATTCCATAATTGATTAAAGAGAAAAACCAAGAAAAATACAAGGTTTTTAAAAAAGATTGTGTAACTTTATTTTTTTAGGTGATGAAATTTAACCAATGCGAAACGAAGCCTTTTACATAACTCACCAACATGAGTTTTCCATTTTAAATTTGAGTCGATAAATAAACCCAAATATTTAATACTATTAACTTGTTCTAGCTTTGGACAGTTACAATTAAAAGAGCCATCGCAAGAATTTAAATGAAATGTAATATCTAGTTGAATGAATGGTTGTTTAAGATTGAAATAAATATATTTAGTTTTATTTAATTTTAGAGATAAGTCATTAATGGTAAACCATTTTCTGATTTCGATTAAGTCATTTTCAATCTGTGATTTGAGTTCTAGGAGATTATTACAAGAATATAGTAATGGCGAGTCATCTGCATAAGTTCTCATTTTACCAGATAGTTTCAGTTTGCAAAAATCATTTATAAAAATTAAAAACAATAAAGGGCCTAAAATAGATCCCTGAGGCACTCCACGATTAACAATAATATAATCACTAAAACTATTCCCTATTTTTACTCGTTGTTTTCTATTAGATAAAATGAATAAAGAGATCATAATTTAAAACTCAAAATAAAAGGATATTGAAATTATAGGCCTACAAAATATTTTTTTTTATTCAGCATACATTTGGGGCGCTTAACTTAAATATGAAATATAATATATGTAAAACATGTTTCGTCTTCGGGATTTGAAGTACAACTCTATACAAATAACCTCCTGTCTTTTAGTTCGAAAATGTTTCGGAGATATGTATTTTTTTCCACTTTTACGTATAACTCTTCAAATTTGTTTGCACATATGTGTACTTAATTAAAGAGGATATCTCCAGAGGAAATATGCTTTTAAGTTGACTTATTTATTAAAATAATGCTTTTACTGTTTTACTGTATTAGTTAGTAATGGGTCAAATACTTAACTTGGGTAGATTTACGGGAAAGAGAGAGAATGACATATGGCATAGCCTCCTACTATCCCTTTATTTTAAATGGAGAATGATATATCCAAAGCCATCACGGACAACATGTTCCCCTTTATTGTTAGTAAGTCCCGTTACAAAGTTCCTCCCCTAAATCCGTCCATGACATTTAATAAAATGTTTCGGAATAAAAAAATTAGCTTCATTAAAAAATGTCAAAAATTGCGTTTTTTTTTTCATAGTTGAATTTTCTGGTTAGAGTGGGTGCTAATCAGGGTTGGCTGGATTGGACCCATTTGGGTTGGACCCAATGGGTTTTTTCAAAAAAACCCATGTGAAAAAACCCACATTTTGGACCCATTTTTGGGTTTTTTCAAAAAAATCAAGATTTTGGCAGTTTTAATATGAACACGACGAAATAACATACAAAGAACTGCAGTTGAGTGGGTTTTTTCAAAATTTAAGACGTTTAGTTCAAACTAGTTATAAAAAACTAAGGAGGATTTTTTAGATTTCAGGGATTTTTTAAAAAGTTAAATAGGTTCTTTCATTATTCAGTGTTTTTTTTTTCATTATTGAATGGGTTTTTTCAAAATTTAGGACGTTTAAAGTTCAAACAAGATTTTAAAAATAAAGGAGGATTTTTTAAATTTCAGAGGTTTTTTTTTAAAGTTAAATAGATTTCTTTCAATATTGAATGGGTTTTTTCAGAGTTTAGGATTATTTTTTACATTTTAGTGCGGTTTTTTTTTCAAAATTTAAACCAGGTTTCTGTAATTAAGGGGTGTTTTTACCATTTCAGTGGGTTTTTTCAAAGTATAAAAAGTTTCAACTTTGAAAAAACCCATTTAACTGACATTATTTTGACAGAACACATTTAACATAGAAAGAACTCACTAAAATTTGAAAAAACCCACATACTATTTAGTAGAAAACCACTAATTTTGAAAAAACCCACACTTTTTCCGAAAAAACCCAGTTTTATATGGGTTTTTTCAGGGTTTTATTGAAAAAACCCGAAAAAACCCAACCCACTTGGGTTTTTTTAAAAAAACCGGGTTTTTGCCAACCCTGGTGCTAATTATAAGTCGATATGATTCATCTCACTTTATTACTTGAAGGTATAGACTTATTGCAAAACTACATTTGATAGAAACATGTAAAGAATACTAGTTATTTTCCAGGTTTAATTATTTTTTACTGTAACTTCTTCGCTTTTGTATTTGTTTCCTTTTTCAAGCAATTGTATAAAAGCACTAATTTAAATTTTATAAATTTTAAATTTTGTATTTAAGCATTAAAAAATCGTTTTAATTTCAAGATTGCGCTGATAAATTTTTATGACTCTTGAAGTGGATATAATATTTATACATTTAAACTCATTTAGCAGCTATTATTAGGATAAATCCAAAAAGTAAGTTTTTTAATAAACTATTTTAATGCTTATTAATGCAATTAATAAATTATTGTAATAATTAATAGTGTCACCTCACTTGAATGAATAAATAAAATCAATGCTTTGTAGGGTGGCCCACTTTCCATGGGAAAAATGGGTGTCATGAAATCGCCATAGCACCCTCTATTTTTTAGATTTGCTTAGAAAACCCTACTTGCATAGTTTGAGCTTTTTACCTTGATTAGAAAGCGATGTCTAAAGGACTTAAAGTTTTTTAAAGAAGGGAAATTATAAAATATACTCAAAGTTTATTAACTTGGAATGTATGTGAGTTGGAAGCCTTTTTCCACATTATCCTTAAGAAACCAATCATTATTTTATTAGAAATCACAATTTTTATTAAATTATAATAACACATGTTTATTTACAAACGTAAGAGTTCTAAAAACAACTTAGTTATGTATCCAAATTATTTTGAAATTAGGTCCAACAGTTATTTTAATTTTTTATTATTACATTGAATTTGAAAATTTTCACTGGTCATCGACTTCTAATTTAATTACAGAGCTGAAATTTTGGCAGTGAGTTTCTATTAACTACTCGAAAAAAAGTAGAGGGTACCAAGAACTCTATATGAAAAAGTTTTTTGGGCCATCCTTAGGCGCGCACTGATACTTTCGTTGCGGCACGAAGCTAGAGCGCGAATATTAGGCGACGAGACTCTTGCAAACGGTTAAACTGTAAAAGTCTCAGATCCTATTATAGCTCCACCCCTTAACCTCTGTAGCCAATGAAAAACACTTTCGAGTTTTTCACAATTGCGCATGAGCGTGGAGTTAATAATTCTGTGTGAATACAGATAATTCTGTCATTAATTATATATGTAATATTAATAGTCATTAATATTAATAATTCTGTCATTGGCTACAGAGGTTAAGGGGCGGAGCTATAGGATCTGAGACTTTTTCAGTTTAACCGTACGTGAGACTCTTGGCCGATTGCCAGAGCTCGAGTGACAGGTCGCCGCGTAGAAAGTCTTGGTGCGCGCCTAGCCTAATTCTTAGTTCGCTGAGTTGAAATATTACAAACGATGAGAAAAACAATCAAACACCAAAATTAACATAACATAAAATATTTAAAAAAAAGAATAGTAATTTTTCTATGATTGAGATGTTAACTAATTTAGAAAAAATAGATTAATTTTTTATTATAAATATAAAAAATAATTGAACCTTAGTATTGCATCGTCTTTGATGGTATACTACATCATGGTCTACGATCATTAACTCGATAGCGATCAGTTAAGGATGTACAAATGGTACATAAACTGTCACGCAAAGTACAATTATGGTTTTATCTTACCATTTATTTATCTGAATAGTATTCGCGTATTTGTTTTACAAAAAAAAAACTCCAATTGTCCTTGTTTCTGATAATGTATTTCGCATCTGTATTGTGTCGAACATTTCTTAAGATAATGCATCTCCATTCTCCATCTAACGTTTTAAACTGTCATTGACCTGAAACTGAAATTAGGGCGGCCTATTCGGTATGTAATGGTTTAAAAGATGTAATCAAACAAATAGCTTGGTTTCATGAGTTGCTATAGGTGGTTAGTAAAATTTTAAGAATATCATTCTGAATTGATGGTCTACATATTTATTTATTCAGTTTATACATAGAATGTTTATGCTACTGAAAAATCTTGTTTTAGACTATAGGTTTTTGCCGTAACATAAACATAAAAAACTACGCTTGCAGTAATTAGAAAAAAATATATGAATATTCCAAACGGAATGAAAAAAAATAAGGTGTCAATGAGCATGCATGGGTGAAACGTCCTAATCAATTCTAAATTTTTAAAAGTTATGTTAAATTCCACTAACCAAAGCATCACATTCCTTTCCTATAAATCTCTGGATATACTTCCTCTGCAACATCTATTTTTTATAAGAATTGATCTTCTTTTAAATCCTAACATATGTATAAAAAAACTACTATAAATCCTAGACGCCCTAGCATAATATACAATATTCCTAAAGCAAATAAAGAGATATTTCACAAATGTTTTTTTTTACTTAGCACATAAGCACTACAATAGTTTGCCAATTGATATTCAAATAATATCTAAAATAACTTTATTCAAAAAAAATTAAAACTATTTTTATTTAACTCAGAAGATTTACCTATTCCATAGTTTAATACGTTTCATATAGTTTTGTGGTCAATACTTATTTTTATTTTGATTTATTCATTATTATTGATAAAAAAATTTTAATTGGGTTCAAATATACATATATATTTTGCAACTGACACCATTGCCAGTCCTGTAATTTGTAATTTCTATTTTATATTTTTTTCTTGTAATGTATATACAATATACATGTGTAGATGTGTGTATAGTATATGTATGTATATGTGTAATTATATACTTTTTTATTTTTTTCTCTCTTCGTAAGGTATTATTATTTTAAATTATAAATGCACTTATATTATTTAAGGGGATTCTAATCCCCTTAGTGTCAAATTAATAGTTCCTGATGTTTTTTTCCTCTCTTCTGTAAACTGAAATTAACTATTGCTAAAAAAAAATTGCTAATATAGAATTGAAAAAACGTGGTTATTACGTTGGGCTATTCATTAAACTTTTGAACAATAAATGAACGAACCTTGTTTACTAGTATTTAATTAAAATTATATGTTGTTGAAAGTTAGATAGCTTTTTTTTCTAAATTTAGCTATCTTCTATAAAAATTGAGATGTGTGTAAGTGTATTCCCGTTTCCGTTCTTTTCGGAAATTGTGTTCCAAAATAAAAAATTCACCAAAAATATATCAGAGCATTTATTTTTTTTATTTCGTATTCTGCAGATTCTGCAGATACAATCTAAATTGAAGGGACTATAATCTTTCAAAATATCATGCTACAGAAAAAGCTGCTGTTGTTGGAAAATAATAAAAAAAACTTAATAAACTAACTTCCCTCCTAAAAAAATCATACATCATCTAAATACTGATAGAAAAAACTTTGTATATTTTATTGAATTTTGTGCACGACCCCCATCACTATTTTAGATGAATTTGCTATGAGATACCGGTTTTAATACTTCAATGTACGTCACCCGAGCACCAGAAGCTAACAGGTATTGATCCCCACGACAAACTATGCTCCTAACAAGAACCCATTGACGTTTGAGGGTATGAGAGAATGCCGTCTCTCTCCAAAAGTGTACTCATTATTTATATATTAGAAAGAGTTTATGACTTTTAAAGTACGAATTTTATGTTGCCCCCTTTTCGTTTATTATAGGAAAAAGTATCTTAATAAATATTTTGTAGGAAGAAACCTTTCCAATCGATTAATTAATAAACACATATTATTATTGGAAAATTGCTATTCATTCTGATTCCCTCCTCTATACTAAGCATATACTATTATCTTTTATTATTCGTGAAGGTTTAGTGAGTGAAGTTTTTTTGTGTATTTTGCATATTGTACACTAAACATTCTTTAAAACTTTTCCTTTCTTTTTTGTATTGATGACTGTACATTTTTATATAATTTTTTAATATATTTTTCAATTTAAGGAACTACGAATACTTTTAGTCCTTTACTTAAGTCACAAAAACTAAAATTTCTCATGTTCGCCTTGTGAGGAGCGTTTTAGACCTAAAAACTGCGTAAATTCAACCTAATTGAGAGTGCGTTTTAGGGGTTTTATTCAAAATATTTTTCTGCTTAAGGTGTCTTTCCTACTGAATCGATGCTGTTCTACAACTTAGTCATTGACTTTTTTCACATACCTCAAATAGTTTTTATAATAAAAATTATAAATCCGCTATAATAAGTGTCCGCTAGAGGGCGTTGAAAGTTGTCTCCTCAGATAGGACAAGGTCACTTTACTATACCTAGACCCCCCTTTCATGATTGTATCTGTAGGGGTTCAAAAGTTAAAGGGGTTGGACCACTTTTCATGGGACACCCTGTATAATACACTTACCCAGATACAAAAGATTGATTCGCTGAATAAGGTTACATTAATGATAAAAAAACAATATCAATATCCTAAATTAATGTTTTATTATTGTAAATCGTTTTTAAAAAATTTAATAAAATGTTTTTCAAAATGTTCTTTTGGGTGTTAGTAAATATTTTATAAATACGGATGGAGATATATGAATAAAACATTATAACGTTGAAACTCGTGTCAATTGAGCTAGTACGGGACCCTTGAAATAAAATTCACTCAAGCATAAACAATTTTCTTAATGGCTGAAAGAAATTCAAGGTGATTTTTCTGTTTTTAAACAAACGCGCAAAACCCAACGCTGTGTCAGTATTTAAAAACAAAACAAATACAAATATTATTTTATAATACAAATTTTTTTAAAACTCCTCCTTTTTTGAAGATTATGTTGATTCAGAGTCTGATATTGCCATAAAGAGAATCATTTTCCAGTTGCGATTAAATCAATCCCGGATATATTATAAAGGCGAAATCTTTGAAATTTTTAATACTAACATTTGCTCTTTTTGTAACTTGGAAGAGAATGAGACTTTAAACTTACGAAAACTAACTTATCTTGAAAAATTAAAGCAATTACAAAGTTTAAAATTTGCTTATACATATAGGAGTAGAAAAATTTTCAAATACTGATTTTAAGATATAGGGTCTGAGTCGATTTTTTTCCAGTACTGTACAATACTGGCAAAAAAAATCGACTCAGACCCTATATCTCCGGAACGGCTTGTGATATAAAGACAAATAAGGTATCATTTTTCATGATTTAAAGTATTCTATATACAGAAAATTTTTCAAGTCCTTAGGGGGTCGTCTTCATATTAAACGAAGCACCAACTTTCGTTTTTCCTATGGAAACCATCAAAGATTATTCCAGATTCTGAAAGAGCGCCCTCTAAAACCCCCCAAAACCAGTTTTCATGCCATTTGGTCCCCAAATGACGCCAGGAGTGGGGGTTGAAGTTCGTCGAATTTACGTTGAAATCTCGTTTTTTACGTTGAATTCTCGATTTTGATCCGGCGGGGTTGATGGTTGAAAGGATCAAAATCGAGAATTCAACGTAAAAAACGAGATTTCAAAGTAAATTCGACGAACTTCAACCCCCACTCCTGGCGTCATTTGGGGACCAAATGGCATGAAAACTGGTTTTGGGGGGTTTTAGAGGGTACTCTTTCAGAATCTGGAATAATCTTTGATGGTTTCCATAGGAAAAACGAAAGTTGGTGCTTCGTTTAATATGAAGACGACCCCCTAAGAACTTGAAAAATTTTCTGTATATAGAATACTTCTAATCATGAAAAATGATACCTTATTTGTCTTTATATCACAAGCCGTTCCGGAGATATAGGGTCTGAGTCGATTTTTTTTTCCAGTATTGTACATCAATCAATCAATTTATTACAAATTACACTGGGGAACAGCCATTTCGTTGTCTTAGAACTGTGACTTGTTTTTGAATCACTTTTGGCCTGTGAGTCCAAAAGTAACTGTAGTTTTTGTCTGTCACGTCCACTTTTTTGGCAAACAGCCCCGCCCCCTTTTTACGTTTTTCAATGACTTAATGACTTTGAATTCGATTTTCAGTGTCAAAAATCATTACTTTAGTCTTTAAATTACACCCGAGTGGACAAGAATGGTTAAAGTTTCTAAAATATTAAAATTTGTGTCCAATGGATAGGTTTAAGGGGTTATTACCCCCCTAAAAACGCAAAAAAATCGTTAAAAATGATAGAGTTTATTTTACGCTATTTTTTACACTTATTTTTTATGCAATTCCTTTTCAAAAGGTCCTAACCCATCACCAAGGACCCAAATTTAATGAAAATAGGCAGCAATGATTTTTACTAAAAGCGGTTGAGGTGTTATCGTTCCCGAAGCGAAAGAGTCTTCCGAACCCTTCCGCAGGTGCTTCGGGGGCGCAAATGCCTCAACCGCTTTTTGTAAAAATCATTTCTGCTTATTTTCATTAAATTTGGGTCTTTGGGGATGGGTTAGAACCTTTTGAAAAGGAATTGCGTAAAAAATAAGTGTAAAGAATAGCGTAAAATAAACTCTATCATTTTTAACGATTTTTTGCTTTTTTAGGGGGGTAATAACCCCTTAAACCTATCCATTGGCCACAAATTTTAATATTTTAGAAACTTTAACCATTCTTGTCCTCTGGGGTGTAATTTAAAGACAAAGTAATGATTTTTGACCCTGAAAATCGAATTCAAAGTCATTAAGTCATTGAAAAACGTAAAAAGGGGGCGGGGCTGTTTGCCAAAAAAGTTGACGTGATAGAAGAAAACTAACAACAGTTTTCTAATCAGTGTGCCCATTGAACTCTAAAACAGCCAAAAAATCGAAGTCAACAGAAATTATGTTAAAAATTGTTCCCCAGTGTTATAAATACAATTTTACATTACAATTTAATAGAACATCACAAACACAGAGAAAGAAAAAAACGGAACAATAAAAGCAAATAAATACCAAATAATAAATAATTAAAAGAAAAAGATTTTTTTATGTGAGATATCATAAGAGCTATAGCTCGTACATGATACCAAAAATTCGTATTCCTATGATTATTGACAAGGTCCACTATAAAGAGTTTCAACAGTGAAGGGAAATATAGTTTTACAACAATTTATAAATTATAACTAATTTTTTGTTAAAAAAATTGTCCACACGAACAAATAAGAACTTTAATAACACATTTGAAACTGATGTGTTTATTTTGTTATTTATTTATTTTTCTAGCAGCAGAAATTTTACCAGCAGAAATTTTTGGTAGCAACAAAAAATTAGTCTAAATAATTCTTTGAACATTATAATTTTGTAAGGTTTATTTACATAACTCTATTAAGTTGAATAAAACTTTCATTGTAGTTGATATCTATATA
Source organism: Tetragnatha versicolor (assembly GCA_024610705.1). Classification (NCBI taxonomy): domain Eukaryota; kingdom Metazoa; phylum Arthropoda; class Arachnida; order Araneae; family Tetragnathidae; genus Tetragnatha; species Tetragnatha versicolor. The sequence goes on along the minus strand of JANDEH010000010.1, from coordinate 54,803,109 downwards.
CAGTGAAGAAAAACCAGTCTAGGAAATATTGCCTTCTTTTCATGAAAGAAATTCCTTAGCATGGCAAAAGAAAAAACAAATGCAATACTGTCATTGAGATTGAATTTCCTCTCGTTCATCTTATCACGCAAACCGTCAATCAATAAATTCCTAAGAATCTTTCGTCTTTTTTCCTGCTTTAATAAATGTAACACTATAACACACCCAATAGAATCTTCCTAACTATAATATAAAAATTCCCCAAAATTAAAATATGTATGCTTGTTTCAAAAAAATTTAAATAAGTTCCTTCAACATCAAAAATATAAAAAAATGAGGCATTGCTTCATTTATCAATGTTATGATTGTTTCGGCTTCTACAAAATGGAAAATTTAATACATATTTTAAAACTTTTTGGGTAAATTTGTTTGTTTTTAGCTGCGATTTTAAATCAATAATGAAGATTTTTACAGTTTAAGTAATTTTTATGATAGGTAGAACACTCTTTTTTCAATAAAACTAATATGGAAGGAAATACAAATATTTTAACGTCTATTCAATCGAAGTTTTATCTGCTATTGAAATTACAAAATTTTTCTTTAATAAAATATTTATACAGGATTCTGATATCCTTGACTAAAGCGCTTTCGTTGAAAATGAACAGTTATAGGCGATATTTTGAAATATAAAGAGCTTAAACATTTTATTGTTAAAAAGTATATTAATTTTATAAGTATTTCAAGCTTAAATTAGTGTCTAAAATAGTACCCAAATATCTCATCCTATCCTACCCTTATTCTAAAGGAAACATCCAATGTCAATTAGTAAATAAAACTCAGTTCTAGAGTAACATCACAAACATCATAATTGTGTCAGATATTGCTTGATTCAGCTTCTACCAAGCAATCAAATTTCACGATGCGTAAAGTTAAGGTCACTTCGTGCAAAGTGGTGATTTCCCATCGATGAAAGAAATAAAGTTTTATAGGTTAATGTGAATGAAAAAGAATCTAGAAAAAACTATGTCGCATCACATACTAAAAATATTTTATTTCAATAAGTCCTTGGAAATAGTTAGACTTTACCTTAAGAAAGTATTAGGGTAGGTGGGGGTAGAGCCCCGTAATTTTCCGTATTTTTAACATAGTGGTCGAAAGGGAGTAGATAATCCCGAAATTTCAACTGGAGGTCTTAGATTGAGATCTTACCTACAAAAGCAATCCAAGTTTAAACTCTTATCGATGGTATTTTAAGAGAAATTTACAATTTAGTAGGGAAAAAAATCGCGGGATTTGCCTCGCAAAATGGGGCAAAGACCCGCACTTGCGAATCTTTGTGCCCAAGTGAAATAAAAATGGATTAACAGAATTTTTTATTATAAAAACACTAGAAATAATCCTCTTAATATTATTTTAATATTTTAAAGTCAACCAACAATATTAAACATAATTATAATCAGTTGATAAATATAATCAGTTGAAAATTGTCAACATCTTTCAAAATTGTCAATATCTTTCAAAAGGGAGAAAGGATGGTTTCAGGTAGTTGGTTGACATCTCGGAAATCTTTATTCAACTTTTAAGAAATCCTGTAGTTTCTAATTTACTTTTGGGGTGAATTCCCAAAGTTTTAAGATGCGTGTATTTGCCCCAAAACACCTGCGTGTATTTGCCCTGTTTAACTTTATTTTGAAAAGCAAGCCTATTTATTTTTAGATACATGTTGACGTTGAGCAGGGTTGGCTGGATTGGACCCAATGGGGTTTTTAAAAAAAAACATGTTAAAAAGCCCACTTTTTGGACCTATTTTTGGGTTTTTTCAAGAAAAATCAAGATTTTGGCAGCTTTGGCAAGATTTAGAAAAAAAACCTTTAACGAAATAACATGCTAAAAACTGCAGTTGAGAGGTTTTTTCAAAATTTTAACCGGGTTTCAATAAGTGGGGGAGAGTGTTGTACCTACTGACGGTTGTACCTTCAGCCACCACATTTTAAAGTTCGGGAAAAAATGTAAATTTGAATTTGGGGTCAATTTCGAATGCAAACAGATGCTATCTAGTTGCTAACGTGAAATCAGCTCTTTAAAATACACAATCGGAAATAAAAATCCCAACACCAAGAAGGAAAGGAGATATCAAAGTCAAATTTATTTCTATGATTGCACATAGTATCAATGTAAATTGCTTAAAAAATCAGCCTTCCTGGATGTTAGGGGGCCGAGAAAATCGGTGAGAAGTGTTGTCTCCATAGGTGTCCATTACCACCGTCACACGTCATGGTATTGAGTGACAGGGGCTCTAAAAATGACTTTTGAGGGATTGGAGGACCATGTTGCCTCCTCAGGTAGTCCAAATTCATATGGTGCACCAGCGGACGTTGCATACCGGGCTAGGTGATTTCTCCTCTTTCTCCGGACATGTTTTGTGAGTGTTGGTTCTTACGAACAGATATGCCAGGGTAAAAATGCAACATAGGGGGTTAAGAAGAAAGCTTGGACATTGCATGAAACATGTGTTTGTTTATTTTTCTCTTGAAATTTGTCCTCAGGACAGGTCTGAAGGTAAGGACCGACAACCGGCTAAAAAACCCTCAATGAAGCAGCTTTGGTTGGCCAAAATACCGGTAGATCATTCTGAGGACAAGCGGCAATGGGATGGATGTCGTTTGCAGTACTGCGGATCGTCCGTTCGGTCCTCATAGCTTCTTACATCTTTGTCTATAAACAAGGAGCTGAAAATGGGCATTTCTGTTTCAATAGTGCACGAAATAAGGAAATGAAAATCCCAATTTCATGATATTGTGTTTATAACAGAATCCTGATTCGGTTTGGAGCACCACGACGGTTGGGTATGAGTTTGAAGACACAATGGAGAGAGCGCACTCAACTGATGATTTTCTAATCGTTCCACGGAGTGTTGATGCAGGGTAACGGAGTGGGGATGCATTGGATTCCATTTCTGCAACTCCTGAGTATGATTTACCAGTACTTTTTCCAACCAGAGCTGCGTCATTGAGATTTTGCAGCCGGTAGACAGTCCTTACCTTCAGACCTGTCCTGGGGACAAATTACAAGAGAAACATGCACAACCACATGTTGTATGCAATGTCCAAGCTTTCTTCTTAACCCCCTAGTTTGCATTTTTACCCCGTCTTTCCCGTTCTCTAGAACCAACACCCACAAGTCCGGTCAATGAGGAGAAATCACCTAGCCCGGTAGCGATATTCCACAATGACTAACTCCCCAGCGCTAGCGCCGCCAAGGGTGCCAAACGAGTTACTCGCCCGGTCGCTTTTGGCAACCCTCTCTATCGCCCAATGCGGCAACCCGCATTCCACACACAGCAAGTACGTCACGTGCGTTGTTTTGTATTGTTAGCTCGTCTTTGATCGTGAATTCATGTGATAGATTTAAACAGTTTTAAAGAAAACTGTATACGCGACAATTATTAACTTAATAAATTTTTCTGCTTTACTATATTTATTCTTCATGCATTTTTTTTCCACAGCATGTTAATAATATTACTTTTATGTAACATTAGATACCTTTTCCCATTAAATCCAGTGTCTTTTTAACATAATCCTCTGGAATAAGAATAATTAAATAAATTGGTACACACATAAAAAGCTCAAGGAAATATTGTCATCATGTAAAATATTCATTTGAAATTTATTTTTGATTAGGTCCAATGAATTAGAATATACTTATGCAATTAAACATTACAAAGTATGTATTTTAAATTAGGGAAAATAAGAAGATAATATAATATTAACTTTTTTATTTCATAACTTCTAAACACATTAAAAATTCTAAATTTTCAAGTTTTTATAGGAAGTTATTTGAGTAATATATTTGTGATTTCTCTCTATCAACTTTTCCAATTAACTGAAAAAGTACTGAAAAAAAAACACCTATTAGGTAAAAGTTCGATTGAAATGGGAAACGTGAAATGGAGCCTTTCCGATTGACATTGCTGAATACACAACTTACTATAGCTAAATTTAGCATTGAGTTTTTAGATTTAACCAGCAAATTTAGAAATTTGTATTATTCATAAAATACCCAAAAATAAAATAATATATAGAAAAGGCTTGTATTTATAGCTAAAATATGTAACTAAATTGAAATGCAGAATTTCAGAGCAGATTTCTGAAAAGACAATACATCTACGTTAAGAAATTTATCTGTGAATTAATGTAAATATATTAATTTACAGAGTTGCGTACAAAGTTGAAATTTTCCTCAATTCAATATATTTTTCAAAAAGACCCCTTTTGAATTGCTTATTCACATTTGGGAATGTATTTCGAATTGATAAAATTTTTTATATTAATACTACCTGTTTAGAATTTCTAACAAAATGTATTTAAAATTACTACTACAATTGTTTTACCAAGTCTCATTGAGGGAACTATTCTTCAACACTAAATTTTTTCATTCTAGCTATTCTTTCAGGCCCAAAAGGATTTTTTTACCCAACCATTTATGAATGGTCAGTAAGAAGGTATCATTTTATAGGCGGTTACTAAATTGATTACATATAAGATAATGCACAAAAAAAATGTAACTGCTTACACGCAAATTTGTAAATAAAACTTAAAACACATTTATGCGACAATATTTACTTGGAATAATAACAATAATTATATTAGAAATTTATTCAAAACGAAAATTAAGTACTGGTACTCTGTTCCTCAAAGAAGATTAAAATCATTGGACAGAACACTAGCACTCCTTTAAACGAGACGTAGCGAAAAAAATATTACAGCAAATCTCGTTAAACGTGAGAAATTGCGAGACGCGAGAACCGCAAGGTTTGGCGTATTTGTAAAAGCGACTCGTTTGGCACTCTTGGCAGCGCTAGCGCTGGGGAGTTAGTCATTGTGGAATATCGCAGCCCGGTATGCAACGTCCATTGGTGCACCATATGAATTTGGACTACCTGAGGTGGCAACATGGTCCTCCAATCCCTCAAAAGTCATTTAGATCCCCTGTCACTCAATACCATGACGTGTGACGGCGGTAATGGACACCTATGGAGACAATACTCCTCACCGATTTTCTCGGCCCCCTAACATCCAGAAAGGCTGATTTTTCAATCAATTCACATTAATACTATGTGCAATCATAGAAATAAATTTTACTTTGATATCTCCTTTCCTTCTTGGTGTTGGGATTTTTATTTCCGCTAGTGTATTATTCAAATTTTATATTATAATTACTGTTTACTGTTTTTAGATGCTCAAAGTTTTTTTAGTGCATCTCTACATTAATTCTTTTCTTTCCCTATAATTATGATATGATAAAATGGGATATATGGGGTGAATACCCGAGATTTTGACTTTTTAGTTTTGATATTAGAAATCGTCAGATCTCAATTCTTTTATTTTAATTCAAAATTAAAAATTCATCTCAATTAAAGAATTTTAAATGCAAAAACACCTAATGTTGTACCTTCGGACACCATAAGTGTTGTACCCACGGATGCGTTCTTGTGGGTGTTGGTAGCTAGTCGGCGTTTTTGAATCAGTTTTCATTTAGGTGAATACATTTTAATGCATGTTAAATTAATTCTAAATGGTTATCTAATTTTTGGCGAGTATTTTCAAGTGATTTTCAGATGAAAAATCAAATATTTTGTGATCTAAACTACTTTTTTAAATTTTTGATTCTACTTGGCATTTAGTGTAAAATATGGTGTAAAATCTTAAGCAGCCTATCGCATTTAAGTATGATGATTACAAAAAACTTCCACTGAAGAAGATTTGCGGAATTTATCACCACCAAATGCTTTTACTACAAAGTGTCGATCGAATAGTTTTTTTTGGGGGGGGGTCAGTGAAGTGATCAGATCAATCAGCATGATTGATGAAGTAAGTTTTACCTAAGTTTTGATCTGAAAATCCCATGTGATTTATGTGTTTTTGGTACAAAAGACTTTTATCATTCAACTTCATTTTAATAATCATTTACGATCTAAAACTACATTACTTTAAAAAATCTATTTCCACTTTTAAAAAAACTTGAAATAGGTTATTAAAAGGTAATGCATCAATAAAAATGTTCATTTTTAGCTTTTTTAAACTAAAACTTCCCTTTTTAAGGTTTCCACAGGTACAACTGTGTCTTTCCATAGGTACAACAGGTTGCTGTACCTTTGGACACAAATATTTTCAAGTTATTAAAAATGATTAAAAATCCAATTTTCAAGAGATTTTAGCTTATAAAAAATATCCCCCTACTCACAAAGGTTAGAACTATAGGTTTGGCACTTTAAATGGTCAAAATGTGATTTTACCTGCCTTGGAAAATTCCAAACGTGATATTTGTCCAAAGGTACAACACTCTCACCTATGGGTTTTTTCATTATCGATTGGTTTTTTTTCTAAATTTAGGAATTTTAAAGTTCAAAGTTTAAACTATACAGGGTGTTTCAAAATTGCAGCTTTTAATCGGAACCAACGCCTCCTAGGGTTATGAAAGTAAGGTCTACCCCTAGGTAAGTGAGCCTGGAGAATGCACTGAAATGACTTACAGCACCCCTAGCGGCGAAATTAAAAAGTTTAAAAAATTAATTTAGAAACGAAAAGAGATAGAGCAAAAACCTCAGTGAGAGTATTGTTGCCAACGTCATGAAGAACTCACTGAAAAAAAATCATCATGAAAATATCTTGAATATTCGCCGAGATATTAGCATGTGAAAAGTACCACTTTTTCATGCTTCAAAAAAGAAAAAGTTCACATATTTGCAAATTTTTTTGATATTTTAATTAAATTTTGTGTTCTAAAACTAAAAAAACACAAAGCTACAAAATAACACTGAAAAATTTGCAAATATGCGGATTTTTTTCTTTTTTGACCCCTGGAAAAAGTGCTATTTTCACATGCTTATATCTCGGCGAATATTCAAGATATTTTGATCAAATTTTTTTCAGTGAGTTCTTCATGACGTTGGCAACAATACTCTCACTAAAGTTTTTGCTCTATCTCCTTTATTTTTTAAATTATTTTTTTAAACTTTTTAATTTTGCCTCTAGGGGCGCTGTAAGTCCTCTCAATGGATTTTACAGGCTCACTTACCTAAGGGGTAGACCTTACTTCCGTGACCCTAGGAGATGTTGGTTCCAAATAAAAGCCGTGCAACGCAATTTTGAAACACCCTGTATAAAATATTAAGGAGGATTTTTTTTATATTTCAGTGGGTGTTTTTTCAAAGTTAAATAGTTTCTTTCAGTTTTTTTTATTACTTGTAATTTAGGATTTTAAAAATAATTCTTATTTACTTTTAATTAAAAATGATTTTAAGTTAAGCATTTAAAAAATTTTACTACAGTCAGGGAAATAGTTAAAAAGTCCGAACATGCCTCACCAACAGAATCAAAGGAATAAAAAGTGGGAAAAAGTAAAAAAAAAGGACTGTGTATTTTATTTTCATCTTAAAATTTCCTTAAAAGTTACTCAAGTGTTATGAAAGAGTTGCTTATACTTATTTTATGTCACTTAAGTAGCAAACGGGTACTTAAGTATTATGGTGGACTTAAAACGCGTCTAAATTCTTTCTCATAGACACTACAAAAAATTATTTCTACAGATAACAGAAATTAATTATCAACACTATTGCCGGTTAATTTCTGTACTTTCTGTTTTTGTTTTTCTTTTCTGTCAAATGAGAGAAACTTTCCGTTAGTACTTAAAGAAGCTTAAAAGTTCTTTTAAATTAGTTACTAGAGGCGGCTTTTATTACAATCAATATAATAAATTATTATGAATTTCATAATCCCAAATGACGTTTTTATACAGTGAATTGCTTCTTTTAAAAGATTATTCCTTTAGTGGGGATTTTATTAAATCATAATTATCTTTCTGCAAAAATTCACAGAAAAGGTACGTTTTCTAAGCACGCTGAAAATTTTGTCAAAACCAATAGAAAATTTAGTGCAAAAAGACAAATTCTTTTACAGTGTAATTTCTCAATCGAAGGTATATAGTTTTAGTAAATGGGCAATTCCACGGGTAACTGACTGACATTTTTCAAGAAAAACGCTTAGTATTTTGTAATTTTCTTCCCAAAAATAAATGATAAAAAAATACTTTCCACCCAGTTTATTGCTTTCTTGTTAGCTTAATCTAATGGCACAATTAAATTTTCAAAATTTGTTTTTATTGATTTTAAAAAAATTTTAAACGACATGGTAACTGACTGACATAAATGTTTCACAAATGTCAGTCAGTTACCATGTCGTTTAAAATTTTTAAAAAATCAATAAAAATTTATTTTGAAAATTTAATTGTGCCATTAGATTAAGCTAACAAGAAAGCAATAAACTGGGTGGAAAGTATTTTTTTATCATTTATTTTTGGGAAGAAAATTACAAAATACTAACCGTTTTTCTTGAAAAATGTCAGTCAGTTACCCGTGGAATTGCCAACTTAAACTCTCAATATAAAATGAAATCCAAAAATTATATTAATGCGTGAAGAACATTTTTTACAAAGGAAAAACCCCTCGAAAACATAATAGATACAGACTACTAAATTATAGAAAAGGAGCGTATCATGAACCTCTAATTTGTTTCAATCAGGTGTTGGTAACTCGTAAATATCCGCGTAAATTTCAATAAGAAATGCGTTTTGAAACTCAGCCTATTTGATTTTAAAAGCTTCAAAACATAAAATGCATTAAAACAATTTCAGCAAGTCAACTATTGCTCACGCAGACGGAAATGAACAACAATGAAACACCGGAAGACGTCACAGCAAATATTGACTTACAATCTGAAAAAGGGGAAACTTGTCTAAGTTTGGAAGCTATTGCCTTGTAGAATTGGAGTTTTCGGACTCAAATATCTTTGATTGCAATTTTCTTTGTTTTTATGAAAAAAGTTTTTAATAAATTGGGAACTTTTTGGAAAGTATCGATTCTTTTTCTAAAGATAGTTTTCTATGTACAAGAGATCAATCAGATCAGCAATCAGCATGCTAACGAGAAAAAAAGCTTTACAAATTGACGAAACCTTAAATTAAAGGATAGATCGTAAGATACTGTTGAACCAACGATAGTAAAAGGGTCACGTGATTTTTTGCTTCAGTATTTTTTATTTTATTTAAAATATACTGATTTTTTTATGTATATAGAGGGTATAACTAAGGTTAGAGGGAGTAAATGTATCTTCCTCTTTCGATCAACTGCCCCTCAGCTTCTTCCTTTCTCCCCTCCGAGTATGTCAAAATCATGTGACCCTTTTACTATCGTTGGGTCGACAGTATGAGCTTGTATTTTGTATTAACATTAAGCTTTAACATAATGTAGTGTTAACAAAAAAACTATCAAAAAAATCCAAGTGATATTCTACGATATATTTGATATATCGCAAGATGTGAGCTTGTTTTTGTGTTAATATTAAGTTTAAACAGCATAAAGTTTGACAAATAACTATCAAAATAAAATACCTGTGCTCGAATGCAACATGTATTAAAATTTATTTAAAAAGGACAGACTTAAAACTATAGAAATTATTTTGAAAAAGCCTAGAACGCATGTAAAATTATTTTTATCTTTACAATAAAAGTTTAAATAAATATAATTTTCCTGTTTAGACAGAGTATACAGGGTGTTTCAAAAGTCCGTTTCACAGATTTCATTTGGAACCAACGCTTGCGTCTCCTAGGGTAATAGATGCAAGGTAAGTGATCCTGGAGAATTGAGATGACTTACGGCGGTGCAAGGAAGTTTAAAAAAATTTGTTAAAAACTAAAGGAGATAGAGCAAAAACGTCAATGATAGTATTGTAGCCAATATTATGAAAAACTCACAGGAAAAAATTTCATGAAAATATCGTGAATATTCAAGGCGATAATAGCATATGAAACTAGCAATTTCTGTGGCCTAAAAACAGAAAAAATTCGAAGATTTGCAAGTTTTTCAGTGTTATTTTGTACTTTTGTGTTTTTTAAATACATAAAGACAAAATTGAATCAAAAAATAAAAAAACTTGCAAATTTGTAATTTTTTTCATTTCTGGTGTTTTAAAAAGTGCTATTTTCACGTGCGAAAATCTCCGCGAATATTCACGATATTTTCATGATTTTTTCCGATGTGTTTTTCATAATTATAGCATCAAAACAATACTCTCATTGACGTTTTTGCTCTATGTCCTTTAGTTTTTTTAATTAATTTTTAACTTTCTTAGTTCACCGCTTGGGGTGCTGTAAGTCACCTCAATGGATTCTCCAGGGTCACTTACCTAGGGGTAGACCTTACTTCCATGACGCTAGGAGACGTTGATTCCAAGTAAACGCGGTGAAACGGACTTCTGAAACACCCTGGTGTATAACAAATGTAAAATCTCTTACCAACATAATCTGACCGTAGGTTTAAATTTTCTAGCTAAACCCAACCTGGAGTTTTATTTACTCAAAAGTATTCCATATTTAATGTTCTTAGAAAGTCTCATATATCATAGAGAAATATAAGTTTTGAATATCATTATAACTGCGAAGTATTTTTTCAAAATATTTAAGCCCCTTTTAATAAATCTTGTTTTAAATATAATTTTAATTTATACTAAAAATTAAACTTCAAACTTAATCATAGCGTGTTAAAAAATTAGTTGAATTTAAATTTCAAGGGAAGTATAAAGTTTTCTTACCTGATGTAACCCTGCTGGCTTAGTACCACCACATCCCATTCCAGCGTGTTTCTAAAATGTTTCCTATAAAACATTAATCTGATAAGTTGACAAAAAAATTAATATAACAAAGAAATAATATTTGAGGAGGTGAGTGAAAGAAGGGGGTATGTGATATTTATAAAAAGAGGTATTGATATGGATGAATGAATAAAAGGGTGTGTTCTGACTTAAATTTTAGCTGAGATACCATCCCTCTATAGCAGTGATTCTCAACGGGGCTGCTATCGCCCCCTGGGGGGCGGTGAGAAGATGCTGAGGGGAGTTGAACTCATATTGGGTGGTAGGGGGGCGGTGGGACTATTTTGGGCGATAAAGGGGTGATAAGCATTGAGCATAATTTGGCATTCAAACTCCGTGGCGGATCCAGAAAGTAGACTATAAAAAGTGCTTAAATTCCACTTATTCAATGCTAAAAATCAAAAATTTTCTGAGGGAGAACCTCCGACCCCCCTTACTAGCTTGTTTTTGAACTGATGGTCTAATGCAGACTTCAGGTGATCCCTGAGACCTCTGAAAGTAGGTTGCAAAATACTTTTGAAAAGAGGTTGTATGAGGGACACGATCGCCAACACATTTTACCACTAACTGGGGCTACTTTAAGAAGTCCATTGTAGTTTTAATTGTAGGGAACGAGAACACACTAAAAAGAGTCAAAACACATATTATCAGTGAAGCATGCAACTTTTTCCGAAAAAAAAACAGTTTTACATGGGTTTTATTGAAAAAACCCGAAAAACCCAACCCACATGGGTTTTTAAAAAATAAACCGGGTTTTTGCAACCCTGTTAAGTAATCGTCCTTTCCCATACCTTATTATATCATAGAATTTTCTTAGTGGGGTGGTTGAATACATTTTCCTCCCCTCAAGGGGGCGGTAGCTTCAAAAAGGTTGAGAACCACTGCTCTATAGGATCCTAATTAACTGAAATACAAATATTATAAAAGAGAGGTATGTGACAAGAAGTGTTTTTCTGGTGAAAGGATGCATAAATGCAGCATTAAGCATTGGAACATACCTTCTTCTTTTACTCCTCTGTTTCGGTAAGAACATTGTGATTTAAGGTTGTTACAAGGTATTTTTATTTTAAAAGAATGTATATTCTGTTTTTTTCTTCAATAAATATATAGGTATTTACTTTTTTGAACTATCTCCAAGGAAAAAAATAATCACTACAATAGCAGTATTATTTAATCTAGAGTTCTAGAGACACAAAATTTCATTATCATAAAAGTAGTACCATCAAAAAACTTTTTTTGTCAAATATCTCGAAACAAGCTTTTTATATTTCATACACCCTTCTTCTACTCATCCCTTTATTTGTTGCTTGCGTACTGTTTCTAAATGTGTCTATAGGTTAATGCGCTTGGAATTCAAAAGAAAATTAAAAAAGAACTCTTTTTAAAATGAGGTCCGAAAAGTATTTTAATGCATAAGTTTCTGATGGAATAAACGATTTATGAAACCTCAATTTACACGGAAAAATAATAAGTGTTTTGCTGATTATACAGTTATTTTATATTCTGTAATCCGAATTAAGATTTAAACAAAAAAACTAATTTATATCTCATTAACTGCTCATTAGGGGTCATCCATAAATTACGTGAGGTGTTTTTTCCGAAATCTGGACCCCCCCTCCCCCCTTGGTGAGATTTAGTGAGATTTTTCTTGACCCCCCCTCCCCCCCACGTGAGATTTGCCTACAACTTTTAAAAATTATTTTCTAAAAATTATTTGCATTTTGTGCTTCATAGCACCTAATTAAGTTATAATTAAGTTAAAAAAAGTTGACGTGAGATTTTAATCGACCCCCCTCCCCCCTTGGTGAGATTCGGTGAGATTTTTCCAAACCCCTCCCCCCCCCTTTTTAACCTCACGTAATTTATGGATGACCCCTTATCTCATTCCACTGCATTATGATTTCCTGCAATATTTATCGTACAAATAATTATTTTTGAGTCGCTAAATTTAAAATGAAGGGATAAATATATACTATACAAAATAATCATTTTGGGGAAATTTAATCCGCTGGAGCTAATTAATTAAATTTATACTTTTGAGTACCGTCAAAACACTGAGGGCTAAAATACTCTCACAATACAGAAAAAAAACATAGGGGAGAGTGTTGTACCTCTGGACAAAAATCACGTTTGGATTTTTCTAAGACAGGTAAAATCACATTTTTAACATTTAAAGTACCCAACCTATAGTCCTAACCTTAGCAAAGATGGTAATATTTTTTATTAGCTAAAATCTTCAAAATTGGATTTTTAATTAATTTTAATAACTTGACGAAATTTGTGTCCATAGGTACAACAACGTGCTCTCCCTATGGACAGGCCCAGTTGTACCTCTGGACACCCTTAAAAAGGAAATTTTTAGTTGAAAAAAGCTTAAAATGAACATTTTTATTGGTGTATTACCTTTTAATAAACTATTTCAAGAATTTTTAAAATTGGGAATAGATTTTTAAAAGTAATGTAATTTTAGATCGTAAATGATCATTAAAACGAAGTTGAATGATAAAAATCTTGATTTTTTACCAAAAATACATAAATCACATGGGATTTTCAGATCGAAGTTTGAGGTAATTGTTCCATCAATCATGCTGATAGATCTGATCACTTTACTGATCCATAAAAACAATTCGATCGACACTTAGTTGTGCAAGCATTTGTTGGTAATAACTTTCGCAAATCTTCATCGGTGGAAATTTCAAGTTTTTTGTAATCATCATACTTAAATGCGATTGGGTGCTTAAGATTTTATACCATATTTTACATTAAATGCCGACAAATAGATAACCATTTAGAATTAATTTATTATGCATTAAAATGCATTCACTTTAATGAAATCTGATTCAAAAACGCCGATTAGCTTACACCCATAAGAACGTGTCCGTAGGTACAACACGTATGGTGTCCGAAGGTACAGCACCAGGTGTTTTTGCATTTAAAGTTCTATAGAAAATAAAAGAATTGAGATCTGACAATTTCTAATATCATAAATAAAAAGTCAAAATCTCGGGGATTCACCCCTTATATCACATTTTATCGTATTATAATTTAAGGGTAAGAAAAATATTAATGTAGTGATGCACCAAAAAAAACTTTGAGCACCTAAAAACAGTAAATTTATTATATTAAATATAAATATTATTTTAAAGAGCTGATTTCACGTTAGCAACTAGATAGCATCTTTTTACATTCAAATTCAACCACAAATTCAAGTTTCCATTTTTTCCCGAATTTTAAAATGCGGTGGCTGAAGGTACAACCGTCCTTAGGTACAGCACTCTCCCCTATAGCTTTTTATATCGCAGTTTTAAGTATTAAAAAACAATACCCTTTCCTTTTGACATTAACTACCTACTTTTAAGGGAACAAAAATGAAAATCAAGGAAATACGATCAAAATGGTAGCAAAAGCCTCTACTAACCATACGACAGAGCGACAGACATTACCCTTAATTTATGACACCCTGCTTGCCACTCTACTAATGTTCCTGATTTATATTGTATTTATATTGTTCTTTTATTGTTTTCATATGAATGTTTGTATTTTTAACGCTTAAATTTTTCTTGTAGCTATTTATTTTTTGGTGCCTATTTGTAATTTACTTTATGGATATTCGTTCATCCCCTACATGGATCTTTATACAATCACAGGGGATGTAAAAATATCTTTTTTTACTTTGTTTGTCAATTCGTAAATAAATAAACAAACTATTGGGTTGTCCCATAAGTTCTGTTACTTTTTACGAAGTTTTGTCTTTGAAATTTTTTTATGAAAAACTGTTAATAGGTGGAGATTTCAAACAAAGAGGATTTTGATATATGTATATTAGGGTGTATCGAAAAAAACTTTTTTTCGATTTTGATGACGTAATAGTGCGGAAAAGTTGTCTAAGGTGCCAGAGAGAACCTGTGAATTTTTTCAGAATTTTTGGATAATTTCTTAAGGTGCCACATTGGCCCTGAAGTTCCCCATGTTAATCCAATGGGGCGCGCCGCCAAAAAGGCCGAAAATCGGTTTTTCGCCCCTCATTTCTACCCTAATCACACGACGAATGTCTCGTCTCGAGTTATGGACTCTATATGATGCATGCTACCCAAAAATACTTGAATAATAACTTAAATCTCTATATTATGTTGATTGTGGGCTCTGATTTGAACGAGGAAATACGTGATTTTCGACGAAATTTGAGCATACAAAAAAACGTAATATAGATATTTAGGCTATTATTCAAATTTTGTCGGATAGCCTAGATCATATAGAGTCCATAACTCGAGACGAGACATTCGTCGTGTGATTAGGGTAGAAATGAGGGGCGAAAAACCGATTTTCGGCCTTTTTGGCGGCGCGCCCCATTGGATTAACATGGGGAACTTCAGGGCCAATGTGGCACCTTCAGAAATTATCCAAAAATTCTGAAAAAATTCACAGGTACTCTCTGGCACCTTAGACAATTTTTCCGCACTATTACGTCATCAAAATCGAAAAAAAGTTTTTTTTCGATACACCCTAATGTATATTTATGAACATAATGTGTGATTTTGGTAGTTCTCGTGATATTATTTCTTTTCAAAATGGCGGTTTGAAAAATAGACCAAAAACGACGATTTTCGCGTAATTTTTTTCTTTTGTATAAAAACTAGGAAGAACACATAATTCATGGCTAAAAAAAGTTTTACTGCATATTTGAAATGTTAAGATTAAGATGTCATAGTTTCAAGATGATTCGATAAGTTTAAGGTAGGAAATTTTGACTTTAAAACTTCATTTATTGGTAATTTCACGTGTTTTTTAAAGCACACCTATTGTTTTTCTAAGCAGCTGGAATAAAGCAAATTAAAGGCAGATGTTTTTTGAACCATAATGCTTGTTTCAACGTTTTAAACATTGAAAGCCTCTTTTCATAATGTAGTTGAATTGATTTATTTCTAAATTCCAACGAGTTGTTTTAATTGTAGTGTTTTCGTATGAAGCAAATAATTGCTTTATTCGCTTAGCATAAGTTCAGCGAGTGTAATTCTGATAAGCAAAAACGTTGCGCGCTTGAATTTTGCGCGCTACTTTCTGAACTTAATTTCAGATATAATTTAATATATATTGCATATTTTGAATACTTGTGTATTTCGTAAGCTTTTTTAATGATTTTGATGCTTTTTTTCATGAAAATTTCTTCGAAATGACTAACATTATACCGAGGTAAGTTTCTTGCAAAGATGTTATGTTTGAGACCGAAATTTCCTAAGTTAAACTTATCGAATTATCTTGAAACTATGACATCTTAAACTAAACATTTCAAACATACAGTTCAACTTTTTTTAGCCATGAATTATGCGTTCTTCTTAGTTTTTTAAACAAAAGAAAAAAATTACGCGAAAATCGTCGTTTTTGGTCTTTTTTTCAAACCGCCATTTTGAAAAGAAATAATATCACGAGAACTACCAAAATCATACATTATGTTCATAAATATACATACATCAAAATCCCTTTTGTTTGAAATCTCCACCTGTTGCCAGTATTTCATAAAAAATTTTCAAACACGAAACTTTGTAAAAAGTAACAGAACTTATGGGACAACCTACTATAGCTTAATCCAGTATATTTTGCGTTATTTTCACATGATTAAAATTTTCCTCTGCTTTCTTTCTTTTTAGCTTCTTTCCCCTTTTTTAATGTGTTTTATCAACCACTTTTATTCAAAATAAGGAGTACTATTGCTGTCTGGTTCGGTTCTTCAGGGTAAGAAATATACAAGAATAAAAAGCAGTTTCAAACTTTTTTAAATGGTAGCCTTAATTTTAAATATTATAGCTAGTGAGACATTTGATACATGCATGTATGATATTTTTATTACAAATATTATATAAGGCTTTATTAGATACTAAATCAATTATCCCAGGATTTCCAATATTTTCTAACAGCAACATTCTGTAAGAAAATTTAATTTTTACCATATATCTACTCCAACTTATAACATCATTAAACTATTTTTGTTACACCCCAAGCTTAAGCCATTTATTTTACAAACATGTATTACAAATATCTCAGGTTATAAAGAATTCCAAAAATAAATTATTCGTAATATATATCCGGATTAAAATGAATCATTGAGTTACGAAGGGTTTGAAGCATTGATATAACTGAAAATTAGAATGAAAAAAAAATTAAAATTAAAAGAAATAAAAATGAAAATTAGAGACTATGTAATAAATGGGCCCTACTCATGAATGTTTTTTTTGTACAACAACCATTTCTATGTATATTTGTACCAACCTCAACCAAGTGTATTACTTTCAAAACTTATTTTTAGAATGCAACTATTGCTCAAAAAACTAAATAAAACGTGTGTAAACACGTTTTACTGTGTAATTACTAGTTTTACTGTGTAATTTAAAGTTTTACACTTTCATTAACAGTTCTTTAGACAGATGTTGAAGTCCATAGAAGTAAAAAATAAAAATTAGTAATTTTACTTTAGAAATTGTTAATAACATTGTACCTTTTCTATTTAAATTAAGTCCATTTCAACGGTAACTAAATTGTTTCCCCACTTTCTTTTTGAAAAAATCCAGCAGATTTCTACCACCAACCTAAACTAAAGCAGACGGTTACAACTGGCTAACTGACAGTTATTAAAATATTGATGAGTTAACTTCCGAAAGTTTAACAAAATGGAGAGTTACTTATAAAAATAGGAGTGTTCCCTTAAAAAAGAAACAAAAGGAATTGGTTTCTCAAATTAGAAAACAACGTTATTTGGTGCCTAGATATGGTTCTCATGGTGACGAATATAAACATTTAACACAGTAAACATTCTTATATGGGTGATTGCACGCGAGAAATACACTGTTAATAGTCTTAATCGTTAAATATTAAAAGGTATTCTTTAGGTAAGCATCTCTAGAAACTTAACGTCCCGTTAATTTGTGGAGAAATTACATTGAGGGAAAGAGAACAATAATTTTAAGAAAACTGGAATAACATTTTTGGAAGTAAAAAAGCATAAAATTATTCCTTTATTATTTCAAAAACAATCGTTTAAGTTTTATACAGTTGTGAAAACAATTACCTAAATGACAAAACATTAGGTAAAAGATATTAAAGATAACCTAATAAATGATAACCTAAACTAATATGAATTCTACAATAAAGAAGCAAAATATGGGTGTTTCCATGTTTATAAACAAAAAATTCAAATAAACAATAGTACAAATTCAAAAGCTACTAAACAATAATAGGTGGTAATTTTTAATGATATCTGTTAATTACGCGTTACCTCCGCGTACTAAAATTTACCACCTATTTACCACCTATATTCAAAGAAAAATCTCAATTGAAATTTGTTATTTAAATTTTTTTGAAACTTAAAAACTTTTTTTATTTTTAATCAAGTGTAAATTTGCTTCTAATGTATAAGCGGTATGAATACGACTTTAAAGAACTAAAACAGACGCATTTAAATTCAATTAACCTAATTTAAAGACTTCAAAAACATCAGTAGGAGGCAGAAGAGGGCTTTAGAGGAAAAACTGGCTAGGAATATCATTAAAAACCCAAAATAATTTTTTGCTTATGCAGGGGAGAACAATAAGTTAAGTTCTACCTTGGGGCCATTAAAATTAGGAGAACACATTCATTCAGGATGATATAGGTATGGCAAAGGTGTTAAATGATTTTTTCATGGAGGTTTTTAATAAGAATTTTAAATTAACGAGTGACTATGCATTAGAGTATAATGGAAGGGTAGAAATTCCGGACTGTAGTTTTAATAGGGAGGAAATAATACATATTTTAAGAAGCATAAAGCCAACAAAAGCTCCAGGACCAGATGATGTTTATCCAAAAGTGCTTGTGGAATGCGCAGAGGAATTAGGGGATACTATATTGACAATTTTTAAATCAACATACGATTCGGGTTTGGTGCCACTAGATTGGAAATTAGCTAATGTAACTCCAATATATTAGAAGGGACCAAAATGGGATCCAGGAAATTATAGACCAGTAAAGCTTAACATTAGTCATTTGTAAGATTTTCGAAACCATACTTAAAAAGCATATAATGTTATACTTGGAGGAGGGTAACTTACTTTCAGACAATCAGTTTGGATTCAGGAAGGGTAGATCCTGTCAAACTAATCTTTTAAAGTTCTATGACGAAGTAACAAAGGAGTTGGATCAAAAACATAGTGTAGACATATTTTACATAGATTTTCAAAAGGCATTTGATAAGGTTCCAGACGAGGCATTGCTACTCAAATTAGAAAAATTGAGTATCAGAGGTAAAACACTATTGTGGATTAGGAATTGGTTGATAGGTAGGAAACAGAGAGTGCAAGTCAAGGGTAATTATTGTCAGTGGGCAGAGGTCATGAGTGGGGTGCCACAGGGGTCAGTATTGGGGTCAATTCTCTTTATAATTTTCATTAACGATATTAGTCAGGACATTAGGAACAAAATCAGCATCTTTGCTGACGACTTAAAAATTTGGGGGAGGGTAGATACTCAGGAGCAGGTACAAAATTTACAAAGGGATTTCGATATTATATCACAATGGGTTGAAAAATGGGTATGTCCTTTAACATAAGTAAATGTCAGGTATGGGTCGGGGATATGGGTCGGGGGAATGGTAGGGCAGAATTTTATCTGCAAGGGGACAAAGTTAAAGAAGGTAATATGATCAAAGATTTAGGGGTGATAGTAAATGAGGACTTTCAATGGGTTCATCAGTGTTCATCTGCTAGTAAAAAGGCTAATGGATATTGGGATACATTAAAAAACTGTTTCTTCAAGGTCCGAGGATATTATTTTGCCACTATACAAAGGCTTGGTGAGACCTCATCTAGAGTATGCTGTTCAGTTTTGGTCTCCCCCCATACTTAAAAAAGATATTGATTCAATTGAAAGGGTTCAGCATAGGGCTACTAAAAGGGTCAAGAGTATATCCAGTTTATAAGTTATGAGGGAAGATTAAAGAAGCTAAATATGTTCACTCTAGAGAAAAGAAGGATTAGAGGGGATTTGATTCAACTTTTTAAAATGGTAAAGCAAGGGGACACAGAGGGATTAGATTTCAATACGGGTAATAGAACAAGGGGTCACAATTTCAAGTTGAATAAAGTAAAATTTAAGACGGATTGTAGAAAGGCATTACTTTTTTAATAGGGTAGTGGATAGATGGAATGCGTTGCCTGAAACAAGTAGGGTAAACGAGTTCAAGAGGAAAATTGACAGATACTGGGATTCCGGTAGTTTGGGTTAAAAAGACTGGACCAACCTTGCTGGGCTTAAGCCTGTAGTTGGTCGACTTAATTTGTATTTGTATTTGTAATAATTTGTCATTAAAATGTTCCTACTTTCTTTTCTTTTCATTTGGATAACGAATATTGTTTCAATAAATATAGCTGATTAGTTCAATTAAAACAATTAACAAATGTAATAAAAATTGAGAGTAATTCTAAACGAAACAATTTACGAAACTCAAAAACAAAATCAATAAAAAAAAACTGTATTTTTTTAAATCAATAAAATACATAGTTTACATTAGGGGTAAAGCAATGTATAACCTAATAATATGACTAAATTAAAACTTTAATACCACAGTTAAATAAGAGTACAAATTTTGGATAGCCCCTTTCGAGTAAAAAATTAGTTTCTTCGACCAACCAATTTTTGATCAACTTAGAGAAAAAATCCAAAAATATATTCAAGGGTAGCACCGAATACCCACAAAAGCTGCTATATAGGTACCTAAATCATCGTTTATGGTAACAATTTTAATTTTGAGGTTTAACTTTTTTTTCTTGTAACAGAGTTTAAAACAAACTAAAAATATTCTAATATTTAATTTTAGCTTTACTTTTAATTTTTTCTTCATTTATGAATATAATTCTTCATTTTGATCTGATATACTTTTTCTGCTTTGAGGTGTATGTACACTAGGGTGAGGTGTATATACAGTGTTACACTAGGGTGGGTCATTTTCCTATGGCGAAAAAAAATTTTGAAAATTATAACGGGCACAGCAAGAAAAGGGTGCCAAATGGTCTCAAACTAACATGTGTGAAATATTATTCGATTATAATAACTCTTTTTGCCTCCGGATTGGCCTCAAATAGAACAAAAATATGTAATTTTTATTATTTTTAAAAAAATTTATGAATTAAATTTTTTTGTCGAAAACTTATTTAAGTTCACAAATAAGGGTATTTAAAAGCAATTTTAATCACATTAGTCACCTTCATGCATTATTACCTACAAAAATAACTGCCAAAGTGGCAATATAATATGCTATCATATTAACAAGAGCCGCAGAATATGAATATCTTTTTATAGTGGATTTTCAGTGGTACAGATTTTAAATATTGGTTAGTTCATAGACATTCTCCCTCAAGTTTGGTCAGTATAAAACGGTATTTTTAATTTTTCAAAATAGAAACAGTTGTGTTTTTCATAAATATGCCGCGCTTTCGAAATTCAGCGGACAGTTATTTCACTGGCTGGTCTTAGGATCCAAATATGATCGCGAAAATATGTTGAAACAATTGTCGAATGGATAGTTCGTTCATAAGCAATATCAGTTATGAGTCGCTCAGTCATGATTTACCTAATTTTTTACTATAGCAATTGACTGAAACCCAGGCCCATGAAATTATACTTCTTTGAGGATTGACTCAAAATAGCTTCTTAGAATTCCCTTATGCGTTCATAAAAGTTAAAATATAGCAAATTTAACTGTTAAGGATAATTACAAGTAAGTTTTGAAAAGTAATGTAGCTTATATGAAAACTTAAGGGATAATACTGAGCTTTATGCTGAAAACGGGGATCTACCGCTCTTCTTAAGAAAATATTTCAAAATTGGACTCTTAAAATGTGGTTTTAATTTATTTTTGGACATAAGGGAATCACATGGGGACACTTGGGATGGACTATTCCTAATATGCCAAAAAATTTCAAGGAAATCCCAACTTTTAAACTATTATCCAAATGTTTTCCATGGGGTTGAAACCTATAACCCAAAAAGGTATCCACCTTCTGACATATCCATTTTTATTAAAAATTTAATGTTTTTACCATTCTACTCAACCGACAATAAAGGTTTCGCACATTTTTATGATTCCAGCAAGAAATTTTTGATTGTCAGTTCTAACCATTGAGATTTTTCAAAATATGTTGTATTACAAGTCAAGTATTTCAACTTTGGTTTCATTTATAATTATTTTATAGTCTTTAATGATGATTTTTATACCATTGTGCACATTTATATTCATGACGGATCTGTGCAATCGAGGTAAAAGCTTGATTTTCGTTCGTCCATTTTTGCATGAAATTACTATATTAATCGAAACTTTGAGGCCAATCCGGAGGCAAAAAGAGTTATTATTATCGAATTTTTTTACACATGTTAGTTTGAGACCATTTGGCACCCTTTTGTCGCTGTGCCCCTGAGAAAATGTGAAAAAAATATTTTTTACCCACCCTAGTGTACATACACTAGGTGGAACGAAAAACGGCCAAAAAAACTTTTTTCGAATATTCAATTAGTGATAGTGCGGAAAAGTTGCCTTAATACACCAGTGTCAATATGTGAAAATCTGAAATTGATCAAAAAATATCTTGAGGTGCCTCAAGAGCCTTGAAGTTTCAAAAAATTGTCACTTTTTCTACAAAACAACAAAAAAACCAAAGATTAAACACTAAAATTTTTTTCATGATTTTTTTATGTGAAACTACTACTATCAGAGATATAATGGCACAAGTTTCGTTTTTTTATCGCCCTTTATTTGGGAGAAATATTTTTTTTAGAGTTACGCAAATATTGTAAAGTTGTTTTTCTTGCATTACTAGAAGACATAACTCTGGAACTATTCAGTTTAAAAACAAGAAATGGAGCTCATTTTGTTCATAATTTTACTCTCTTTGTTTCCTTTATCTTGTTACCTTTCTTCAATTTTTTTCACAATTTCAAAAAAATATGTTTAAAAAAAATTTTAACCGAAAAAAGTTATTAACCTGTAAAAATTTAATACCAATCAAGAAGTGCTTTGAGATTATCACAAATTACTTAAAAATTGTATAATTCCAGTTAATTTCAGCTATAAGTGCTTCATTAATAAACATTTTCAGTTAAAAGTTTTCTTTTAAAAGCATTAAATATACTTTCACTAAATACTGATCAAAATTACTTATAGATTGTAGTTTTAATTGATTCTCAGGGGTCTGCAAACTATATACTAAATATGAATTCTTAACAATTATGGTAAAGCTTTTACTGTTTTTGTCTTATTATACTTTAGGAATTTAATAAGTAGTTATGGTTCTGGTACAATAAGTTGACACAGATTAGAAATAAAAAGCATATATTCAATTAAATATTAAAATGAAATATAATTGATTATTATTGATTGTGAAATATAGTGATTGTTATTTATGACTTCTGATTACACAATGGTAAGAAATTATAACAGTTTTGGAAAACAATCAAGAACTAAAACAACGAAAACTATTCTTGAAAAATATCGTGATTTATTCTATTTTACATTTAAGTTGACCTAGATTAGAGATAAAAACACATAATGATTTTAATTAATACATAACATTTTAATTGAATTATAGGAAGTGAGGATTCCATATTTCAAGATGTTAATAGATGCACGGCTGTGGATAAAAATTAGGGGTCATCCCCTTAAAAACTGAGGGTGATGGAGGAAAATGGGTGTCATATTTGAATTCAGCAGATCATTTTACACAAGAATCAGCTGAAATTCAGTTAGTGGCTTCAAATTGTTTTTGTACAGCACAGTTTAACTCAAAGGGTGGCATTGAACCCTTCCGTGGGTGCTTTGGGGGCGCTCTCACCTCAACCGCTTTTAGTAAAAATCACTGCTGCATATTGCCATCAAATTTGGGTCCTTGGGGAAAGGTTAGGACCCTTCAAACGTGAATTGCGTAAAAAATAAGCGGAAAAATAGCGTATAAAACCTCTATGATTTTTAGCTATTTTTTGCATTTCAGGGGGGTAATTACCCCTTAAACCTATCCATTTGTTATAAAATTATCATATTTCAGTAATTTGAATTTTTCTTGTCCCCTGGGGGTAATTTGAAGAATAAAGCAATGCTTTTTGACCCAGAAAATCGAGTTTAAAGTTATAAAGTCATCGAAAAACGTAAAAAGGGGGAGGGGCTGTTCCCCGAAAATCCTGAGTCAATCGAGAATTTTAATGGTGATTTTAGTATTCAGCGACCACAAATCTATAAGAAATGACTGTTTTCATCAAGGAATTTTTTTCATTGTTGAACAGTGTAATCGTTCTTTTTCTGTGTTTTGATAAGGGGTGTTAAAAACCTACTAAAATTTCGATTAATTATATTTTTTCTGCATGATTAAATTAGATTTTTAACTTGAAACGTGGTAGAAATGTTTATCATAGATAAATAAAAATAAAAAACTATAAAATTAATAATAAAAATTAAAAATAAAAACATTAAATTTTTTTTTCACATTTTATTTTAAATTAAATTTTTTTTGGGAGGGGATTGTCAATGATGCATACCACTGTAAAGAGAAAAAAATATCGAACAAAAGGAATCCAATTTCACGTTTTTAGGTTTGATAGTTCTAGAGTTATTGATGTTTCAATAATGCAGGAAAAACAACTTTACAAAATTTATTTGACGTTAAAAAAATATTACTACCAAAAAAAAAGGGTGATAAAAAATGAAACCTGGAATATTATATTAAGAATAATAGTAGTTCCTCATAAAAAAATAATAAACAAATTGTAAAGATTTTATCATTGGATTTTTTGTTGTTTTGTAAAAAAAACAGCATTTTTTCGAAACTTTAAGGGCTTTGAGGCACCTCAAGATATTTTTTGATCATTTTAAAATTTTTAACTATTTCTACTGATGGCTTAAGGCAAATTTTGCGCCCTATCACTAAACGATTCGACAAAATTCGTTTTTTCGTTCCACCCTAGTGTACACTTTCCTTATTATAATGGAGAAAAAAAATTTTAATATTTTTTTTGGGAACCTCCCTAATTTTTTTCCTTTTACCATAAAATTAAAGTGTGCAAAAGGATTTCCGATATTCTAATATTAACCCGCGCCGCTCAGCGGTTGAAGTTTCTCCTGTTAAAGTATAGGGAAAAACTGAAAATATCGTCTTTTTTGGTTCTTTTCAATTTTATGAACCTGAATGCACTTAATACCGAATTAAAGCCCATATAACATCTTTGGGATATCCTGTTATTAAGATCCTATCGGAAAACATTCAATGGCACCTCTGGGGGAAGTTCTACGAGGGTTAAAAGAAAAGCGAACTCCGATGGATGGTTGGTGATTGGTGAGTAAGGCTCTCACACTAATACTTCCCAAATTTGAGATACAAGTTTATGAGATGATGCCAGGTGAAGTAAAATAGGAAAAAGATTCAATAAACCCCCCTTCCTCCAGCTCCAACCGTAAGCGCCCACGAGCCTCCTATTATTCATCTGTTTGACTGTCATTAGCGGCAGTCAAATTTTGAAATGCGTCTTAGGTATTTAGGTATATTAAAAGTCATCATTCCGAAGTTTTGCATTGGTGTTAAAGAAACTAATATCAACATTCAATCTCTTAATAAAATTCAAGCTTTTTTGGGAAATAAAGACCTCTTTTCTCCACCTGAAAAATAAGGGGTCAATCCGTAATTAGGTATAATAAAACTATTTTTTGTAAATAAATATCCCTAAGGGCCTAAGGTAATCAAAAAAATATTTATTAGGGTGGGGAAATTTTTTTTAAATTTTTTTAAGGCACCCCCCTATTTTTTTCCTTTTACCATGAAATGAAAGTGTGCAAAAAAAGGTAAGGAAGATAAAAATACTACCCATGAATACTATTAGTAGAAAAAAGTAGTAAATTTAACAAAAAAAGTGTTGATTGAAAATAAATTGTAAAAATATTGGTGAGGTGAATGACACCTTAAAAACATCGTATCATCGCTCCCTCAGATTATCTTTTTAGTGTACATTTTCATCTTCCTTTCTATAAATGATGCTATAATTATCAAATTTTAAAATGTTTCCATGAATTTTAAAAAACTATCTTGATCACACATGCTCATTCCATGTCTAGTATTTCCTCTTTTCGTCATTCTGATCCAGAGGAAGCGAGCTGTGAAGCTATTCCCCTAGTAAGCCGTATAGTTACTATGGCGCGCTATGGGATTCAAACTTCAATCGCAAAGCGGTACGGGTTAGTATTTAAATATCGGAAAATCCTTTTGTGCACACTTTCATTTCATGGCAAAAGGAAAAAAAATTGGGGGGGGGGTCCCAAAAAAATTACGACTTTGAAACATAAGGGCCACCCTAATGTACTCTCTACAAAATCCCGAAAATGAACCTACACATTGGATTCTTTATTTTTTTATCTCTACTTAATTTTAAATCTTCAGATCAGGAATTACTATGGATTTTGTAGTTAAGTATCTAATTTGTACTTTTATAAGCTAAATTTTTATAAAATATTTTTAATATTTTTAAGAAACTTTTAAAAATGTTAAATTTGTCATTTAACATTTAAATCATAGAAATGCACATACATATAATGTTATTAAAACTCCGCCATATCTCCATCTCAATCCCCCAAGCAACAGGAACCCAGACACAGTCAGTCCCTAAACGAATCCCTAGACTCATTCAAGCGACTGAAGCCCCAGAAGATGATTTGTAATTTGCGCCGGACGATTCACGAAATAACGAAGTCTAACTAATGAAGAGAATTAATGAAAGGAATGTCATAACTGGGGAAGCGTGCGATTCTCCCCAGATCGATAACTCACGAGATTCATCGTCTGGCGGTGGGGGGGGGCACAGTCGGTCAATAACTCACTTCCTCTAGCCTCTTTTCCTAGTCCAAAAAACTTGGTAATCCCCCAGCGAAGAATTCCTCCCCTTCCTTGGGGTGTGTCTCGATTGACCGAAATCCATCTTACCGAAGCGCCTCTTTCCCGAACGCCACAAGCCCGAACGGGACACTTGCCCGACAGGACTTCTTACCGAATGGGACACTTGCCCGACAGGACTTTTTACCGAACGGGACACTTGACCGACAGGACTTTTTACCGAACGGGACACTTGACCGAACGGGACACTTGACCGAACGGGACTTTTGACAGAACGGGACACTTGACCGAACGGGACACTTGACCGAACGGGACACTTGACCGAACGGGACTTTTGACCGAACGGGACACTTGACCGAACGGGACTTTTGACCGAACGGGACTTTTGACCGAACGGGACACTTGACCGAACGGGACTTTTGACCGAACGGGACACTTGACCGAACGGGACACTTGACCGAACGGGACACTTGACCGAACGGGACACTTGACCGAACGGGACTTTTGACCGAACAGAACACTTGACCGAATGGACTTTTTACCGAATGGGACACTTGACCGAACGGGATTTTGACCGAATGGTGCGTTTGGCCAACAACTCACTATGGTCACTCATTTTAAATATGGGCTTTCGATTTAGGTGTCCTGTTGCTTGACCACTGGTCAAGATTACCTCTATGGCTAAAATCATTATAAAATTAATTTTGGAGATGTTGATTGATATTTTGTAATCTTAACAGTTTTGACATGTGTCTTTGGTTCCGGTGAACGGATACTTTTGGGACACACTGTACATAAATTAATTTATACTCAGTTCTTTTTTTGCATTTTATTTGGAAAATATTGTCATTTTTGCTAAATCAATTGAATGAAGTGTCTTTGATGATAAGGAATTATTATTAATTTATATCTTTTAATTAATATTTTATTAATTAAAAGGTATAAATTAATTATTTAACTACATTTATTACTTTTGTAAATATGTTCAAGTTACATTTTAATTAAAAGTTTAATAATTATTAGTTATAACTTTTTGTCATTAAAATTGCCAAAAAGTCCCTTTTGTCATTAATTTTCGGCTTTTTATTCTAATTTGATGGTTCTAATCATAGTGTTTTATTTTGTGGATCAATCTTTATTATCTGGCTTGGTAATGCATGTTTTACTAATGCTTGATTTTTGGGGAGAAATTTTTGTTCCTCACAATAAAATTAAATAAAATGAAAAAAGTATGGGCATTTGACAAACTTAAACTTTAAAATTGAGATATTCTTATGGATTCCAGGTGTGTAACAGTAATTATTACTTAATATATAGGCAAAGAATGCCTTTTCAATCGAAAATCTTAATTTGCAGTTGACATAGATTTGGGAGGCAAAAACGTATTTTGGAGCATAAAAAATGCTCAAATTACGTTAATAATTAACGTAACCTTAATTATTAAGGTTACTTTCAGTAAATCAATTTAAAAAATTTATGTGTTTTTCTCATTTTCATGTCGCATTATCTTTCGATCTTTTTTGCTACACTAAATAAGGTCGAAAATGTTTTTGAGGCTTTAAAAGAGTTTTTTTGCCCTGCGTTTACTGTAGGGAAAACCACTAGGGCATTCGTGCCTGGAGTCCCTTTTAAGGAAAGTTTTTAATTTTGGTGCAAAAATTAAAATTTTAACCTTATATATTTTTTACTATTTTTCCAGTTGTTTTGGTGTTATTTACTATATTTTTAACACATATTTAAGAAAAATAAAAAGTTTGGCATTAATGGGTTAACGAAGTATATTTGTGTGAATAGAATTATAATTAGTCAAGAATTACCATGCAACGGTGCTAGTAATGAATATGAAAGTTTTTTTAATGGTGTTCAACTGTTTTACTATCGTGTCTTTCACGAACTTAATTCACTTTATTTTGCTTTTTAAATTATTAGTCGGGAAACTATTTTGCTTTGGTAAAATTATTAGTATTACAGGAGAAACTTGTTAAAATATATTTATTCATTATTATTAATTACTGGTTATTACAATTAATACCTGGTGTTTTTATTCATTACTGATTATTATAATGAATTACTGGTGCTATTATTCATTACTGTTTATCATAATTAATTACTGGTATTATTATTAATTTACTGGTTGAAGAGTTCACTTTTGTTACTCATACTGTGTGTATCAAATAATTTTTTATTTTAAATATTAAAATTAATAAAAAAATTATTACTGGTATTTTATTATTATTTCCTGAACTAGATATTCAAGTAACAAGTTGCCCTAAGACAAATTAAGCTAAAGTCAACCTCCCCTTTGCAAATAAACTTTAAGTAGTCGCTTTTCTAATACTAAAATGAAAATAAAGGAGTGAACCTGATTCCTAGTTTATTAAGAATTACAATTAAATATTTTTTAATTGCAAACATTACGAAAGTTTAATTTTTATTAAATATATAGGGTAATTCAACAAAAAATATGCTCCAGTGTAATTATATTTTATTAAAAGTTATGCTTAGTTTCACGTGTTAAATAAAAAAAATAAAATATGATATCTGTATTATTAGAGTGAATTGAACCACAAAAACTATTTCTGTTTAAAAATCTAATGGAAAATTGCAGCATCTCTTAAAATTCTAAATATACTTTTAATTCAATCAAACATATCTCTTGATTCAAAAAATTTTTGTGCTTTTACACAATTTTTTTTCCAGTTAATTATGAGATAGTTTATTACAGAAAGCACCTAACTGGGTGACGTTACGCGTGCCTCTTGTAAATGGGGGAAGCACCGTATTATCGAAACACTATAAGGATGTGAAAAAAAAAACCTTAGAGCTTTGCCTTTTTAAACAGGAATGATAATAAACAATGCACGCATGACGTCACACGTTGCTTCAACTTACACAGAAAAGAAGCTACTTTAAATTGAAAATAAATTATATTTTAGGGCTTTGGTAATCTTAAGGTTTTTCTGGAGGTTTCAGCTATTCTAAATACACAAGAATTAACAAAAAATTAGACTGCAATTATTCATTGCTTATATTTGTAATAGTATTCTATAACGGGCAACAATTTTTAAGTTTTGAAAATAGTTTAATACTTGTGCAAGTTTGTTGACCTTTCAACAAACTTGCACAAGTATTAAACTATTTTCAAAACATAAAAAAATTAATCAGTTTTTTCCCGGTGCATGAATGATACTAGAATGTCCTATTTTTACAGTAAGATAAAGTTCTTTGCATAAAAATTAAACGCATATTTCCGATTCAAGCATGGAAGACATCAGTATTTCATTAACCTAATACATTTTTTAAAACGTAATTTATTATCTATTTTTCGGTAAAATCAGAAACTACCATCTTGACCAGTGGACAACCGGAAAATGTTATAGGTCTCAAGGTGTTTGGTTTGAGCCCCCACATGACCTACTTCAGTGCCAAAGCAAAGAAGTTACAGAAAGTGGACCGGACTGACCAATGGTCAGCTGGAACCAAAAACACATGTCAAAACTGTAAAGATTACAAAATATCAATCAACATCTCCAAAATTAATTTTATAATGATTTTAGCCATAGAGGCAATCTTGACCAGTGGTCAAGCAACAGGACACCTAAGTCGAAAGCCCATATTTAAAATGAGTGACCATAGTGAGTTGTTGGCCAAACGCACCATTCGGTCAAAAGTCCCGTTCGGTCAAGTGTCCCATTCGGTCAAGTGTCCCATTCGGTCAAAAGTCCCGTTCGGTCAAGTGTCCCGTTCGGTCAAGTGTCCCATTCGGTCAAGTGTCCCGTTCGGTCAAGTGTCCCATTCGGTCAAGTGTCCCGTTCGGTCAAGTGTCCCGTTCGGTCAAGTGTCCCGTTCGGTCAAGTGTCCCATTCGGTCAAGTGTCCCGTTCGGTCAAGTGTCCCGTTCGGTCAAAAGTCCCGTTCGGTCAAGTGTCCCGTTCGGTCAAGTGTCCCGTTCGGTCAAGTGTCCCATTCGGTAAAAAGTCCATTCGGTAAAGTGTCCCATTCGGTAAAAAGTCCTGTCGGTCAAGTGTCCCGTTCGGTCAAAAGTCCCGTTCGGGCTAAAGGTCTTTCGGTCTTGTGGCGTTCGGGAAAGAGGCACTTCGGTAAGATGGATTTCGGGCAGACGGGCGCGACCCCCTTCCTTGCTGTCTGCTCTATGACTACCTAACATGGGGAATCAGCGGGTTTTTCGAATGTACTCATATGCAAATAATGTGATGTCTGCAGCTGATGATGATATGCGCTCGGGAAATAATATCGGTAGATTATATCTAACTTTATGTGCTTAGTGTCCATAATTGACTTAAATATTCTATTATAGGGAGAAAAGGATATGTTTGTTTTATTAGGACTAATTTGTTATTCAACAAGTGAATGTTTTTTTTTCGAGGCGTTCCGATTTTTTCTGCAGTGTCGGATATTTAAATGGATACTTTCTTCTTCTTTAGACACATATGTGGATGGGGAAATGAGAATGGCATATTGTTTTTTATCGCTTGAAATTTCAGACTTACACACTTAGCGTTACACTTTCATGAATTTAGAAATATTACTCTAAAATCTGCTTATACCTATTAATTAATTTTTAAACTTGTTATTAAATAAAAATGCAACTTTAGGGAATACTTTACAGCTTCATATCATTTTAACTTAGCTCATTGACATTAAGACTAATAATTTATATTAACTTTTAACTAATGAAATGAAATAGTTGAAAAAGTTAAGAATATAACCCTATCTACATGGATACAACTTGGGTTACATTGTTTATAACTTCAAAAACATTTACAAAATTAAAAATAAATATTGTTCTAACTCATGTTAAAAGAGAGGAATTGTAAAAAAAAATATTATTGAATCTTTTTATATTCTTTGTCGGCGCATTAGCTACAATTTTTAAGAATTTCTTGCAACTGTATTTGATAGAAAGCTAACTTGATAAAAATTCCTGTTTTAAAAATTATTCTGTCAATAATTGGGAAAAAATATACTGATTACTTTTTAAGAATTTAATATCCCCTAATCAATGTAAGTAAAACATCGTCTTATATGATCTAGAACTTTCAATTTTTAGAGGTATTGGGAATTGATCGATTGATTGTGAAGAGGTGAGACATTGAAGGTAACTCTAGTTATTTATTTTCTTTTACTATGATAAGAGTCTTCCTGATAAAAATGGGACTGATAATAAATGCTCTGGAGTAGTTTGTGTATTAAGAAGAGGCAGATGATTAAAATTAGGCAGGTTATTTAAAATGATTAGTGCTAACTCCTCTAAGTGCTAACGAGACAAGTTAAAAATCCTGATAACGATATTTAAAAAATAGAATTACTGTATTGGGGAGGCTCTAGTTCTTATTTTTCTTTATATTTTTCTTTTAAACAAACTTCCTCGAGTAATAATTGTCAATCCGACATCGATTTTTCCGGTTAATTTTCTTATTTACACTTCTTTTTCAGGTAATGTTTCTGATTTTTTTATCATTTGAATTGACTTCATATACTTTACATCTTTATCTCCGGGGTTCTTTTTTCTTAAATACTCTTTTAATAGATTCCCAAGAAATAATAAGAAAACAGCGTATATAGTTGTGCTAAAAGATTTAACAATAAAAATGAATTTTAATAAAAACAAAATATATAAATTTATATAAGTCAATATTTTTCGTAAAAAAAATTACATTTTTAATTGTTTTAGACAAGTGACTTCCATAGTTTAATTAATGATATGTCAGTATATAAAAAAGTTAAATTTTAATTTTTTGACTAAATAATTTTGAAGTTATCGCGTTACAAAAATGCGATGTTTTTGGGGTGAATTCTATGACAGTGAGTCTCGTCCTTTGTAAAAGTTTAACAATGAACTTTACCAAAGAAAAGGGGGAAATGCAAAGCCACAATAAGCATTTCTAACAACTACGTGCTTTTATGTTCACAAAAGTGTACTATATTCCACTAAACTTCTAATATTATCCCGAAAATCCACTGCAGAAGCATAATGGAAGCCAAGAAAATTTCCCTTTCCTTCAGTCTTCACTCCTTTTCTTACTCCTATTTACCATATTCTTTTTCTATTTATTTTTTATTTTCATTTACGTCTCTCAATCCATCAAGAAAAAAAAGAAAAATTTTCCTTACTTAATTGATTCAGTGCAACTTTTTTTGCAAAATAAAACTACTTTCTTCATTTAATACACGAGTACTATGACCACAGCAAAATCTAGCAAAATCGGACTTAGGTCATAAGACTTATTTTTTACTATCTTACGCTTTACTTTTTTACGCTTTTTTTTCCATCTATATCTTGTATTTTCACACAATTTTTACAATTTTAAAGATCTTAGTATCTCGAAACTGCTATGTTTTTTCGGAGAATGAAAATGCATGAAAAAAGTTTTTAGCCCATTTTCCATGTTTTCAACTATAACGATTTATCAAGGGGGGTCAAAATATCAATTTGTCAATAAAAGTGACTATTTAGAGTAATAAAGGAAAGTTTTAAGAGTGAAAATGGGGGGGGGGAGAAAGAACATCTATTCTAAAAATTACAATATTTCAAAACATTTACTGACGAAACTAGTTAATATTTTAAAAAAGGTTGTACTGGTGGATTAAGATATTGTCCCAAGTCCATTATCATCTAGGTGGGGTTGCTCTTGCACGCATTATGCTTAATTGGGGCAAAAATTTGCTTCCATCTCATCATAGAAATTGGGGCATAAAAGATGTAAAAGAGGGTAAAAGAAGTAAATGAATATATTCCAATGCTGTAATTAGATGGATAATGATTTCGTTGCTGATAACGGAAACTTTTCTTTAACTCATTCAGTACATCCATTACTTCTTTTTTTTTTCTATTAAAAACAAAACGGTCCTTTTAAAATGAAACTGTAAAGGAATAAGTGAAGCTCATTCGATATGGAATAAATTTTCATTAACTTAAAATTCCGTAAAAATTTATTTCAGGGTTCTTTATTTTTTTGTAACTTAATTTCTAACAGGGTGATTTCTAAAGCAAGTTTCACGGCTTTAGATTTTAAAGAATGGCTTGTAATGCATTCTGGATTAAAGTGAAACGACTATTGAGATAGCATGCAGGAATCCTACACTGTTAATCCGAGGTATTCAGATTTAAATCAAAATGATTCATTTTTGAATACATCATGTGAGCGAAATGGCTCCGAATCAAAACTACTTAGATTTGAAAATTCGATGTGCTTATATTTGAACTAGAGCATGTTCTTGTTTTCAAGACCCTTATGTGTTCAAAATCGATTATGCGCCTGCTCAAATTTAAGATCTTTATTTGTTTAAATTCAACACTCCATGTACTCATTTTTAAAACCATCCTCTGTTTAGAAACGACTCATCACATGCTCATTTTTAAAACCATCCTCTATTTAGAAACGACTCATCACATTCTCATTTTTAAAACCATCCTCTATTTAGAAACGACTCATCACATGCTCATTTCTAAAACCATCCTCTACTTAGAAACGACTCATCACATGCTCATTTTTAAAACCATCCTCTATTTAGAAACGACTCATCACATGCTCATTTTTGAGACTTCAATCTTCTTAAAATCGACTAAAATGTGTTTATTTCTAAAACTCCCTATTGTTTAGAAAAGACTTTAGGGCTCATTTTTTTAGACCTTTTTTACTCAATACAAAGCTTTTTGAAATATAAACATCTTTTTTAATTAACTGCAAATATTAATGCTTTCTTTCTTAGAAGAATATTAAAAGACCTCTCATTAAAGTCGAGAGAATTTTTTTAACAATCTAACAATATTGAGACCCGAGTTCTTATAATATTTGAGAAGCTATAATTTGAAATAAGTGTGAAATGAACAGTTTGATCAGTTATTCATAAAACAGATACTTATAAAATTTATTTAAAACACAATAAAATGACACTTCACTTGAAATTATTTTATTAAAATAAAATAAACAGAAAAATATTACATACATGAGAATTATTCTGGAAATAAGTTTTTAACCACAGAGAAAAAATACAAAGTTTATAAGGAATGTAGGACCAAAAATTTTGTAAATCAGCTGAAAATTCAGCTAATAGATAGGTTTAGGTAGAATGAGAGAATAGCTCCAAAAGAATAAGTTGATATCAAGACATACATAGGTAAAGAAACAATTTCAAAATTTTTTACTTGAAAGGATTAATAAAACACACATTTATGGGCCATAGAATATTAAATCCTAATGTTAAATTATGCAAAAACTTTACTGATACATCAATCATGATTTTTCAAGGGGGTTAAGTCTTGGGCATTTAATATTTAAAATAAACTTATTTTGCAAGATCAAAGGCACACAACCCTCAAATAAATCACATATATCAACAGTTAGTTGTCAGACAATAACCCCAAATTGTTCAAAGGGCATGAACTCGATGAAACTGACAAGGAGACAGCATGACCTCGGAAGCTGATACTGGGTCCAAACTTCGTAGGATACGACGCACTAGCCATAAACTCCAAAGAAAATGCCCCCTAAAATTTTATACAACTTGAAGTATTTAAATTTTTTATATTTGTCAACAAAGTAGCACACTGTCATCTGAACGACCTGCAAATTTATATTTTTAACTTCTACCGTAACAGCAACAAATATGGAGCTATTTCACCTGGTGGGACACTCAAAAACTCTTAATTTTATTAAGATTTATTAAGATATTAAGATGTCCCATCCTACCCCATTCTCCCCTACCAAAAACACAAATGCAACTAAAATGCAAGGAATATAACAAATAAAGAGGGTACTTTTCTGTTAGCCAGGCACAAATGTGGCCAATCAGAATAAAAGTCGAAAATGTTTAACTATAAATAAATATTAACTAATAGTAAGCAAAACAAGTTCAACTATAAACAAATATTAACTAATAGTGAGCAAAACAAGTTCAACTATATATTAACTAATAGTAAGCAAAACAAGTTCAACTATAAACAAATATTAATGAATAATTTTGTGATTTTTAATGGCAATTTTTTGCTTGCACCCAGCTAACAGAAAATAGTCGCAATATAATTAAAGATAACAAACCTAAATCAATTAGGAACTTTAAAGTAAACAAGTTAGATAAAAGAAAACTACAAGCTGTATCCAGCTTAGTAAATTCAATATAAACAATTTTTCTAAACACGAAGCATATATATCAACAGTTAAATTGTACCATAACTTCACTGGGTACAACAAAGTTTGTTTTAAAGTAACTTACCTATATATTTGAATCCAACTTATGACTTTCTCATATGAAGTCTCATATCAGTACAAATATTTGATATCTTTATTCACAATCAACTAAATTTTTATTTTTTATTATAAACTGTGCACATGTTCAATTGTTCATCGAATTCACTTGATTCAAACACGTTATATATGTAGTATGCATTTTCATCGTGTATGCTATGAAGACGGCATAGTTGGATTACTGTGGATTTTTCAACCTGTCCCCCAGCAAGTTCCTGCGGTCAACAGCGCAAGCTTTCCTGTGGTGCTCTTCCCCAGGAGAGCGAGAACTTGGGAGCGGAGTGCTGTGGGGGGGGGCTCAGTAGAATCCATCACCTGGTCATCGTGTCCCGACACCAAGAGGAAGAAGCGATGCTGTTGGTTCTGAGGTTTCGGCTGAGGACCTGCCGCCTGACTGCCTGTATGGAGTACAAGCCGGTGAATCTGGTGAACCGGTACGACGCAATTCCAGTTGGCGTCAGTGTACTACCGATATCCCAATGGAGGTGGTTTTTGGAGCCGGCAGGCAGATTTGAAGAAACAATGGTTCCGGATTTCAAGCTGCATCTAAAATACAAATTTAGAATACTAATTACTCTAAGAATATTCTCATGATAAATTATTCTCTGTAAACTAAATTTTTAAAAATGCTTTTAAATATTTTCTCAACAGATAATTCTCAGGTTTTTAACATTAATAATACCTGACCAATTCATATTATCAAACATATTTACATTTATTTCCATTTATCCGGCGAAAAATAGAATATCCTCAAAAATTCCTCCGAGAACTTTCTCGTTTTACAACTCTAAGAAGCATGTTCACAAACATATATTCATAGGATGTCAAAGTTATTTCTCAGAAGGGCACCATGAGGGTTGGGGTGTTAGAACATTTGTTCCCATCAAAATTAATTTGCAAATTTTTGGACGAGTTATAAGACACTCAATATTTTAACACATTAGAGACAGTATTATTTTTCTCTTCAAAATTATAACTCCATTCTAAATTACATTCATAGATATTAAAAGAGGAGATACTTCTTCTAAAAGAGGAGAGACGATACTTCTCTATAAAAACATTAATTTGTATGCAAAATGAATATTTTTAATTATATCATTAGAAGAATTATATTTTTGAGGTGAAAAACAGTTAAAATATGAAATCCAATTTATCCCGTACAAGAAAAAACAATTTCAAAAAGCTTTTGAAAATTAATGGAGGAAGGAAATTTGTTATTCGAAAGCATGGACTTAAGATTTATTAATTTTAAAGTCATTTACGACTCAATATTGCATACAATAGTTAATTTGTATAACTGTTAATTACAGGGCCGTAGCTAGACTTTTTTTTTCGGAGGGGGGGTTTGGCCAAAAATTTCTTGAACTTTAGTTCGATTTTGGTGTTGACCAAGGTAAGTGACAGCAGTGGATCCAGTATTTGTTTTTTTGGAGGGGGAAAAGAATTTTCACTATTAAAATCGTCTTCTAATATGCTAAAGGGGGTTTGGGGGTTCTCCCCCATAAAATTTTTGGAAATATGTCTAAAAAGCAGATTTTCAAATCGTTTTGGTCCACCTAATCTGGATTTCGGACATACATTTTCAAGAATTTATTTCCAATTCGGTTGGATGTTTGCATTTCGACTAACTTTTTACAAAAACGTTGTAAATGATAGAGTTCCATGTTCCAAAATCGGGTCTGACCGACTTTGGAACATGACCCTAAAAGCAGGATTTTAACTCGTTTTGGAGTCCCTCTTCCCTTTTTTCCCTCACCGAGTTCCCACTCTTTCTCTTGTAAGTCCGAAAATTTTCAAGGAACGACTGTAATCTGTAATAATAGTTGGGGGTTCTCCCCAAAAAAATTTTTGAATTTTGAGCCTTAAAAGTAGGGGTTTTATGCATTTTAAGACTAATTTTTAAGTAAAAACAGTAAAAAATTTACATTGAAATTTCGGGGGGGGCCTTTGATAACGCCCCGATTAATTACTAAATCAAATTACCATATTACTGAAGATTGTGTTTTAAATAAATTTTATAAGTATCTGTTTTATGAATAACTGATTAAACTGTTCATTTCACATTTATTTCAAATAATAGCTTCTCAAATATTATAAGAACTCAGGTCTCAATATTGTTAGATTGTTAAAAAAATGCTCTCGACTTTAATGAGAGGTCTTTTAATATTCTTCTAAGAAAGAAAGCATTAATATTTGCAGTTAATTAAAAAAGATGTTTATATTTCAAAAAGCTTTGTATTGAGTAAAAAAGGTCTAAAAAATGAGCCCTAAAGTCTTTTCTAAACAATAGGGAGTTTTAGAAATAAACACATTTTAGTCGATTTTAAGAAGATTGAAGTCTCAAAAATGAGCATGTGATGAGTCGTTTCTAAATAGAGGATGGTTTTAAAAATGAGCATGTGATGAGTCGTTTCTAAATAGAGGATGGTTTTAAAAATGAGCATGTGATGAGTCGTTTCTAAATAGAGGATGGTTTTAAAAATGAGCATGTGATGAGTCGTTTCTAAACAGAGGATGGTTTTAAAAATGAGTACCTGGAGTGTTGAATTTAAACAAATAAAGATCTTAAATTTGAGCAGGCGCATAATCGATTTTGAACACATAAGGGTCTTGAAAACAAGAACATGCTCTAGTTCAAATATAAGCACATCGAATTTTCAAATCTAAGTAGTTTTGATTCGGAGCCATTTCGCTCACATGATGTATTCAAAAATGAATAATTTTGATTTAAATCTGAATACCTCGGATTAACAGTGTAAAGATGTTTTTAAGATCAAAAATATACAATACTTTCAAATAAAACCATTCTTATACACAATTTGAATTGAAAATAAACGTTACTTACTTTCAAAATTCGACTTATTATATTCCATCCAGCTATCAGTGTTCCAGCGAAAGCGAAAAATTGTTCGTTCGAAAAAATGGCGACGCCGAGGAACCAGGAACCAAAACTTTGTGTTCATCCGCAGTAGAGCTTGCTTTGATTTCGCCGCGATAGTAAATAGTTCGTTCGTTTCGATGTAAATACAAATTCCTTTTCTTTTCTTATCGTAAAATAACTTATGTTTATTATGATAAAGAGGTTTTTTTTACAAATGTTCAATTCATTGCACTCAAAATGATAAAATATTCGCCCTTTCTGTAATTGTGGGATCTTAAGCGTGTTAACCTACTCGAAACTGAGAACGCCGCTTACTCATTTTTAAGTCAAATATACTTGAAAAATCTAAGTACATAAAAGTACTCATTTTTAAGCACATGCATTTTAACAGTGTAGTAATCCAAAATGAGAAGTTAAAAATCAATAAAATAGAAAAGGATATTGAGAAAAAATTCAATGAAATTAATGTGTGAAATAATATCCCAATAAATGCGAAGAAAGTATAAGGAAACTGTAATACTCGTGGAGATATTTGCGATTGAAATTTGAGCTATTTTATGCTTCGAAAAAAAGAGTAGCCGCCTGACAAGTTTAGAAACTTCTTAGTTATCATGCGGTTTCATAGATGTTTGATTTGGCGCTGGCGTGCGTCTTCCTTTTTTAAAAACCTTCGTCATTATATCTTAAAAAATGATGCAAATTTATGTATGTAACTTTTTCTTCAAACATAAAATATACTATTCGAAATTTCAATCGCAAACATTTCTACAGATGCAAATAATATTATGTTTTTATCTACTTTTTCTGTGATAGTATTGAATACATTATTTTTTTAATTATTATGTCTGTATCTTTTGATTTTTATTATTTTTCAACATACTTCTTAATTTGACTTTAGATTCTAGGAATTCTGTAAGCTGTCTTGATGGATTCATAATAATCACTTTACTACAAGCACAGAATTTCGTTAATGACTTTACGAGACGCTTAAAATATTAAGGCCTGAAAAAATGACGTAGGAAATAACAACAACAACAATAATAATAATAATAATAATAATAATAATAATAATAATAATAATAATAATAATAATAATAATAATAATAATAATAATAATAATAATAATAATAATAATAATAATAATAATAATAATAATAATAACAATAACAATAACAATAACAATAACAATAACAATAATAATAATAAGAGAATCCCCAAACAATATTTTGTTCTTCCACTTATTGCATACGTACTAAATTTGATTTTATGAAAATCTGAGGCAAATCCTTCGTCACAACAAGGGTATTTATTCTAAATTCGTAGCATAAATTTCAAAGGGCAAATAAAAGCAAAAATTAGATTTGGAATCACTTAAGAAAGTTAAGAAAGTGATGTCTTCCCTAAGCGTAGGTAAGTACCCCTGAGTTGCTAGAATGTGGGCAAAAGATAAGGTTTTGTGAGAAACTCCCTTCCCGATTGAAGTAGAAATAAAATTAACTAACATATAATTTTTTTCGTGCTTTTGTAGGTATAGTATAAATAAAAAGTTAGACACAAATATTTGAATAAAGAAATGTTTAATAAAAAGGTTGCTTAAAATTTAAAGAGGAAATAAGATATAAAATATAAGAAGAAATAAAAAATATATATAATTTATGATAGGTATTTTAAATTTAAACTTTATGAAAAACGCCTTTTAAATATGAATAGCGTAAATAGTTATTGTGAAAACACTGGTTAAGCTACAAATTACTATGTAACTGTATTCAAATATAAGTTAAAACAACAAGGATTATATTCTTGAAAAAAAACTAAAGAAATTATATATACGTATATAGAAAATAATATAACATTATTTAGATCAATAATTCAATCGATGCATATCAGATGTATCGCTTATTTTGTTCAAAAATTTGCTTTTTAATTTTCATATTACATTCAATTGTTGAATTTTAAAACTAAGTATACCTGTTGTATGAATTAAACCTAAAAAGAAATTGCATTTTTTAAAGAAATTCAATTTTTATTTGAGATTATCTATCAATAAATTAAAGGGGGGAGGGAACGTCAGCTTAGATTCTTAAGAGGCGAATTCATGATCGAAGTTACAAAGGTTCAACGTCCTTTACGCAGGTTCGTCGCTGAGTGAGACCTGTTGCACACCGAAAACGTGTGGTCTGCTAATGAATGGTACTTGAACAATTATAAAATGAGTATTTGTCATATGACAGCAGATTTTAAACGTAGTGAATATTAAAAGAAACTCAGTGGGTTTTTTTTGGGAGGGGGGAGTTTTAATTTTCTGTTAATTGTAATTTACTATTATCTAAAGAGTAATAGTATCTTTCATATAGATTTTTCATAAAAAACATTTGTTTTTTTTAAATAAAAAAAGTATGACTTTAAAAGTTTTGAAATTTATAGCAGTATATTTGGTTATTAAAAAGTATAGGTACATGGAAAAAAAGTTTACAAAAAAATGTATTTGCATTTATTTTTAAAATAACCTTTAAAAATAACTTACAAATGAACAAAAACCAGATACTTTTGCATTTTACATTGATTTAAATGTAGTCTGTCTTATATTTAACCCTATCCTATGAATAAAATAATGGATTTTAATACAACATGGTT
Source organism: Tetragnatha versicolor (assembly GCA_024610705.1). Classification (NCBI taxonomy): domain Eukaryota; kingdom Metazoa; phylum Arthropoda; class Arachnida; order Araneae; family Tetragnathidae; genus Tetragnatha; species Tetragnatha versicolor. Next base: position 54,761,757 of record JANDEH010000010.1, on the reverse strand, counting down.
CTATTCATAAAAATTGGTTTTCTTAGACAAATATCTGATTAGGTTCAAATGTTTTACACAGGGTCTAAATACTACCACAGCATAAAGCCTGAAGGTAATAGAAGAGATTTGTGGTAAAGATCTAGATCTAGACTACAATGAAGGCGAATATACTTGTTTGTTTAAAAAGTTGGCGTAGACACGTGTTAGGAAACCTTTTTAATGAGATATAAATATTACCCTATGAATAAGATCAAATTACTGCTTACGTAGTACATTTGACGTATCAATAAATTTGTAGTGTTACTGACAAAGGAGAATGTTTCGATATATATACTACCACTGTCGGTTTCTTTTGAAATTTGTTGATGTGCAAATACTCTTTGTAAGCTATTATGACGAAGTATGCCATAGTTATATTTAATTGTGTAGTTTTTACTTGTTTAAAAATTTCAAAACTTATACTTAATATTTCTATTAAAATTCTTAGAATTCAAAAGGACAAAAGAGTTAATAAACAAAGAATAACGTTAAATTCGCTTCTCAGAAGACCTAAAGACATATTAGAATTCGAAATGCACGAAGCAAAGCTTTGAAGTAGCTGTATATATGGTAAATCAAAAGGAAAATTAACAGGCAAAAAAGTGAAATTGATAAAAAAAAAAGTGATCAACATGTCAATGGTTTGCTTATTTTTTAAATAATAGAAATATAATTTTTGTTCACCATATTGCTTTTCTTAAAAATACTATCACGTATAAGTAAAAAAAATTATCGTTCTTGTACCATTTTGTTAAATATTTTTACCGAATTATATGTAACACGTGTCGTGTACTGTGTATGGCTATCCTCCAACCAAATTTAAACAAAAAATGCATCTAAATGACCCATCATTTTTATACAAGTAGAATTTCTGATAGATATTCGAAATTTATAGGAAATAATTAATACATGTTTATTTTAATATCGTTTCTCTTTTATAATCTAACTATGTTGTGTAGCCCAGAGTTTTTATACAACTAAATTCCTCGTTACATAAAAACACCCAAATCATATAAACAATCACATAATTTTTGGAATTTTGAAACTGAAACAAAGCATAATTCTAAAAAAATTTGAAAAAAAAAGCAGTGTGAATCAAAGTTCTTCGAATTGCAGTGAGGTTAATTGTCGAAGTGTGTGCTACGTAAACAAGTATTTACCTCAAAACAAAACAGCACTATCCCCAAACACTGTCAAACTCTCGGTACATCCCCTTTTGTTTTTGTCAAGATCAACATTCTTTTCTACGTTCATTGTTCGACTGACAGGACCCTCGGATGGACTCCCGTGCGCTTGAATATTTTGTTGTGAACGATATGTATTGGTAACTATGGAAACAATGCTCAGTTTGACGCAACCGGGTTTCAATAAGGTCGTTCGCCGCAAATCAAAATTACCCCCCCCTTCAATTTCAGTATCAAACGCATATCAAAGAAATTAAACCACATCAGATTTGTCTTAGTCTTAGTGACCCTCAGTAAACAGCTTAAAGATAAGACCTCGTCTGTCCGGGAAAAAAACGAAAAAGATCGAAACACAAAGCGGAACTTAAGATAATGATGTGGAATTACTTCCTATAACTTCACGGGACAAATTGGATACATTTTATTACTTTAAGTAGATTATTTTATCGGAATGTATTTTAGTGTTTCGTTAAATATAAAGAAAGTCTTGTTTTGAAGTAGTGAGGTTAAGTAACCTTAAGAGGGTCCGGGGCACATGAATCGTCATACTAAAAAATGACAGGTGAAAAAACTTCCTAGTTTCTTCTTCTTATATTGATGCACGTGAATCAGGTTTCTATCTTAATTAGAATCATAGATATAATCTATTCTTGTTGGCTGTGTTGTTGATCTTATACTTTAATTTTTAATTTTAATTGATGTTTTCTTTATGATGTGTTGAACTATTTCTCATTTTTTAACACTAAATAAGTAAGACATTTTAAGAATAAGAGTAAAGATTTGATGCATCATAAAAGATTAGGAAAGTATTTTTTTTTAGTTTTTAAGTATTTAAATTTAATTTTGTACTCAGAAAATATATTATAAGATCAAGTTTTTAAATACTATGAAATTTTTTTAAATACATGGAAGACTAGTTTTTTATTTATGTTTTTTAATTTTTGTTTATATATGTTGAATCTAAATTATAAAGGTACTTAAATTGGTAAAAATGTTTTTAAATAAATTATGATATTTTTGGAGCTTAAAAACAAATTTAAACTCTGGCCGTCTTTTAGGAAGAGAATGTTTTGAAATAATATCTAAAAATTTGTGGCGTGAATCATTTAATGGTCATTTTAAATTGAATATTATTTTGAATATCTTTTTAGAAACTCTTTGAACGTAGGGGAGAGTAGTTCAAAATGGGTATGCTAACGTTGAAAGCTCAAAAAACATATTTATTATTTGGTTGAAATTAAAAATTTGATTAAAATGATAGGTTAGTTATCGAACTATAAAATAAAAATACACGATAGTGTTGATTAGGCCAAACAATAATTTATTACTGAAAAAGAAATATTCGTTGAAAAACCCGCTTTGCCGAATAAATAGCCCAAAGCGGGTAAGCACTACAAACGAGACAAATCTTAACACAAATTAATCTTTTTTAGAACTAATGTTGAGAACATGGACGGAAATAGGAGAAAGACCCTGGGGGTCAAGCTAGATACTTTTGGGGGGCATTCTGTCTCTAATTGAGCTGAAAACATTGCTTACAATGAAAGAATGGAATATCCCTAAAAATTTAGGAGGATTCATTGACCCCCTGATCCCCTGTAAATCCTTTAAGGTTTGGGACCTTAATTACGTACCTAAACCTAACTATCATAAAAAATTATTTTCATGTTATCTCCCTATAGCTCCTTTCTTACTTTAAGGTGGATTAAAACCTCAAAAATAATAAAATAACGCCGATTCTTTCACAGCATTTTAAAGTTAGATTGTGTCAAAGTAATATAAAACTATCAACACCTGGTAAATGTACTAATTTTGGACTATTCAAAAGAAACATATCTTAATTCTTTAACAATAAAATCGTTATTTTTTTATATTCACCCAGTTACCCCATATTACAAATATGATGTTATATTGGAGTTGTTAGAAACTCGGGAGTGTTCGGTTAATCACGGCATACACATACTTTGATACTCGGTTATCATCCGGGAGTAGTATACGAGCCCCTACGCGCGTTGGGCTACATACCTGCTTTGAGAGACTCTCCCCTACTTGAAATTAAAAATCTTAAACGAAAATAAAATAAATTTGAAAGCATCTTTTAAATCATTCGTATAAAAAGTCCAACGCTTATTTTTATAAAAAAAATACTTGGTATATTTTTAGTCATTTGTATTTTTGTGAAAATTTCTAAAACACACATTACATAACTAATAATTTTTTTAAATTTAAAATTTAACCTTTTTACAATTTAAGTAGCTGGAGTGAATGATTTTGATGTAAGATAACAAATTGGTGATTAATAATTTAAGTTAGTCATTATATAAAAGCATTGGAAAAATATACTGGCTAAGGTTAACCCGTATTATTCAAAAAGCCTTAAACTGAAACAATAAAAAAGTTTTTTTCTATGCATTTAGATATGGAAACTTAAATATATCTTTAAACTGATGGAATTTGAATATCGTATCGGACATTCGTAGGTACGAGATTGAAACTAGCTAATATTTCTTCGACGCTGAAGCTATTTTCATCCAATCAATTCGGTGTCAAAGATGTTCCCTGAAGAGAGGGGGTTTCTAAAAATAGAACTTGTGATAAAATCATTTTCGCATTCTCCAAGCAGGATGGCTTAGGAAAGGATAGGGCCTAAGAAAATATTCGAAATTTATGCACTGTGCTCATCAGAACACATTGCCATCGTTTAGAGAAAAGTTTTTGCTTACGTCAAACTTTCTTTCAGAGTACCGAGTTCTATAAATACTTTCGAAAGCTAAAACACTAAGCCAAGACTTTTTGACTTGACTGAATAGGCTTCTCAAAATTTACTGAAATTTGCATGTTTCTTTTCTACGAAACTTATTAGTATCATTGTAAAATTTGCATAAAAATTTAAAATATTTTAAAATACAAAATGGATAATGTTAATAAATTATTATAAATTACTGCGTAGAAAGACTTACGTGTTTAATTTACTCCCTAAAACGCTTAAATATATAACCACATAAATGTAATCTTTTCAATTTACTAACTTTAATTTAAGGACTCTTTTTATTTTCAATATATTATTAAGTAAAGGGTCGGTATATGGATATTTTTAAGATTTTTATAATATAACAAAATAAGTAGTTAATTCCATTGACAAAAATAATTATCTCGAACAATTGTTCCGCACTGTAAAATTATAAACAAATTCTTAGAACAAGAATCAATCGGATGATATGGGGGACCGTCATTATTCTTAATTTATTTTTCTACCTCCTGACTTTTCACGTCATTAATCTGGTTACTTTAGAATAATAGCTCTATCCAGGTTTTCTTATGTTTTTTTTAGGTTAGGTTAGGCTTTTCAAATATTTCTATCTCTCATTAAATTCCTAATAACACATCCAGGAAGTTTCCAATAAATAGAATTCTTGAGTTTGAGTATTATTTCGAAGTACTATTTCTCTCATAACTTAGAGACGGCGCCATAGGCGGTCATAGCGGCTCGTTAAAAAAAGTAAAAAAATAAATAATTTATAAAACTGTAGGAGATTGAACAAAAATTTTACTTAGAAAATTCTATGTGATTATACTGAATTATTATAATGAAAGCATATAAAAAGTTTTTTGAAACAATGCATGATACTCGAGTAGGATCACAGTTAGCATTTTATGATCTTTGAAAAGGGAGCCAGTCACAAATGTAGAGTCTTTTCCAACATCTCAATACCTCAGAAATTTTAAAATTTGTGTCCGGCCCCTTTTTTAGTTTTCACAAAACAGTGAAAATGTATTTAAATATGATGGGTTGAAATTTAGTTTTTAAAGGTTGATTGGAGTAATTGTGTGTGTTGATGAGTAAAGTGACAATTAAAATTAAAATGTTACACATGATCACTAACACAAAAAGAAAATAATCCTTACTTAATTTCACTTATCAGAATTTTCTTATGATGGGATTTTAAAACATTGGTTCGTTTTTACGTACTACTTTTTAAAACAACTATACGATTATGTCATTATTTCTTTAAGGAAAAACTGGAGGAAAATTTCGTGTAAGGAATTTTATCCTACTATACCCCTTTTTACTTAACAAAACTATTGAAATGTGTCGACAAAGAAAATAATTAGCTTTACTGTTCAATAATTGGGAATAAAAACATAATTGTTTACTCAAACTGTAGTTGTATCGCTAATTCAGCATTACCCCAACTTCAAATACCTCCTAAAATATACTACACTGTTCTAGATCCATTCCTTGTAACTAAAAGGTTTACTCAATGGTGTAAAAAATAACACTAGACCCCTATCACGAAAGGGGAACAAAAACTCGTTTTCCCCAATCAGAAGAATTTCCCAGGTGAATAGATCTCCAATTCCTTTAGTGTTTCTACAAATAAATTTCAGATTCACTTCCCCTCTGAGATAATATATTATTGTCACTGCTACATGCCTTTCCACTATCAAGGCTAATAGGGTGAGTACGATGACCTAGCCTAAACGCCCGGATATGTAGCAGCACCTCTCCCTGTGTTTCGAAAGGCCATTCAACAATCAACTCATCTGTGCAGGTCTTTCTTATAAATATCGCTCCACTACTCTTGAGGATAGAGTAAGAAGTTGTCTGAGCTATCAAGTGGATCACTACTATTTTATAGAAAAAGACATAAAAGGATTACTTGGTCGGGTTTTTTTTTCGAATTAATAAGAAGTGCTTTTATTGTTGCTTAAGGGTAGGGCCGAGCGCTATGAATATATAAAATGTATAGGTATATAATATGAATATATAAAATGTACATCCAATCAATAGTACATTTGATACAATGAATATATAGAGAGTTCTAAAAAATAATCTTACAGTTTGTTTTAGAAAATGCTACTGTGTCATAAGAAGTTATGTTACGAAAATATTTTATGATTACATCTAAAAAATATACCATGTGCTCTCCAGTATTTCCCTCTCAATCCCTCCACACACAAAAAAAAATTCCCATGTTGTTACCAGGTCCTTCCCTATTGGAAAATTTTTTCTGGTATTCCATAAACCAGTATGAATTATACTGGATCCAGTATAAATGATACTGGAACCAGTATAAATGATACTGGATCCAGTATAATTCATACTGGTTTATGGAATACCAGAAAATACCTATGATAGTCCTAGAACATAATAATGCGTACTTTGATAAAAATAACCGAATTACTTTTTTATTTAAGGGAACGTACCCATACTACGTGACCCATTCAGGGGAGGGAGAGGGGTCTTCAATATACCACGCTCGGTCACAAGGGGGGGGCTTAGGGTTTCGTCACGTAGTCCATTTCTTCTAGTCAATACGACAAAATTAAGCCAAATTAATTATTGAAATTTGCCAAATTAAGACTAATTAAGCCAAATTAATTATTAAAGTTAGACAAATTAAGCAAAATTAATTTTTTTGAACTTTCTGTTTGCAAAAAATGATGGCAAACCGTATTTATGAATTACTACGTGAAAACTAGAGGGGGAGGGGGGGTCTTGGCATATACTACGGTTGGTCACCAAGGGGGGGGAGGGGGTCAAAAATGGCAAAAAAATGGGTCGCATAGTATGGGTACGTTCCCTAAATGCTCTAAAAATAAATGAATTCCGTGATCCTACTATTTAAGACGCAGGTGTTTATCCATCCCTCGTGCGAATAAGGAACTTGCATGTGTCAGATTTTCATAAACATTCAAGTGTTCCGTATTTTTTGTATAATAAAATGAAATATTTTGTCAATTTTTCAAAAAAGTGTACAAGTAATTAAATATTTTAATTTAAAAGTCTAGAAAAAAACAGGTGACTAAAAACGCGAAGTGTGTTTGCATGCACAGTGACGTAGAATTCCATCGGGCCAAATTGCAATCAAAATTGAATTTCTATGTTTTAGTTGATGATTTCTTTTTCTGAAGTTTCGATATGAGTGTTTTAATAAATATTAACCTTCTAGACACTTCTGGTGACGGTCAGAAATCCAAGGCAAACATTTTAGGCGAAGTCAATACAATGTGACGTCACTGTGCATGCAATTAAGCGTTTTCAGGCGCTTCGAAAAAGACGATTTTCGATAAATTTTTTTGCAATCGAAAAATTTCTCAATCGGCCTCAAATTTTGTGTAGTGGCTTATTTTTGCGTGAAGAATAGATTAAAAAAATAATAAAAAATCATGCAAGTTCCTTATTAACAGAAGAATAGTAAAAGTAAAAAGTGGTGAAATTAAAAAACCCTAAGTATTAAAATTCTTTTTCAAACATCCAAAGTTTTTATTTTTAGAAATACACGGTCACTCACAAGCACTCAAAACACATCATTCATATTTTTTTGTGTTTAAATAAAATGCCGGTGGGTTGTGAAATGCAGGCGTATAAAAACCTAAAAAAAATAAAGTAATCGCAACTAAACTAATATTATTATGACTATAAAATACCTTGGTTTTAATTACGTTTTTAAACAAGTTTCAAGTAATTCTTAAGCGTAAAATATTACAACTGTAGTATTTTTTCAAAATTAAGCAATATGTTAAAGATATATTATCATGAATATATTAAAAATATTGATTCAATTGAAAGGGTTGGAAATGGTCAAGGGTATATCCAGTTTAAGTTATGAGGAACGATTAAGTAAGTTAAATATGTTCACTCTAGAGGAAATAAGGATTAGAGGGGATTTAATTCAACTTTTCAAAATGATAAAACAAGGGGACACAGAGGGATTGGATTTCAATACGGGTAATAGAACGAGGGGTCACAGATTTAAATTGAACAAGGCAAATTTTAATCGGGATTGAAGGAAGTATTATTTTTTAACAGGGTAGTGGACAGATGGAATAGGTTACCTGGAAACGATTATCAACTCAAGTGGGGTAAACGAATTCAAGAATAAAATTGACAGATACTGGGAATCGGGTGGTTTGAGTTAAATACAAATACAAATTAAGTCGACCAACTACAAACCGGACCAACCTTGTTGGGCGCTTGCCTGTAGTTGGTCGACTTAATTTGTATTTGTGTTTGTATATTCAGAGGGAGGAGGCTAAATACTCAAATACTTAATCTTAAAAGGTTTTTGCAGTGTTTAAAAGGTTTAGAACCCCTTACCTAAAATAAATAAAAGCATGTAATAATTTTTTTTAATTCAAGAGTAAAAAGAACTCAAATTTAACATTTTTCTATCTAATATTTTTAATAGATAAGGAACTTTTATTAAAAAATAATATAATTTAAAGGTCAAATAGGACCGTTCACTATAACTGGGCTTAGATTTAATTACTAAAAAGTGTATCCAAAAATCAGCATGATATACTCATCTGAAAGATAAAAAAAAGTATTAATCACACATTGCTAATCATAATCAGTTATTGAAAAAAATAGATTCAAAATTTCTGGATTAAAAATTTAGATTTCATAAAAATTAGTGTAATTTTTTCAAGAATTTTGTTTAATTTCGATCAATAACGATTATTAAAAAGAGAAAAGGAGGATATTTAGGTATTATGAACTAGAAGCTTTAAAACTGGCCTTAAATCATCAAGTTATCTTCCCACTAACGTAGTTAATTGTTTTGTAGTTCTGATAAATCTTTTAGTGATTTTTCTTATTAATTAATTGAGAAAAAATCCTTAAACTTCAAACGGTATGAAAGCTCTTTGCATAAGTTTTTAAAAAATTTTAATAAGGATAATTTATGAACACAAAACTAATATAAACTATAATTTTAATAAATATTTTACTTGAAAAAGGGTATCAACGGCCCCTTCTAGGGCAGAAGTACTGAGTTTAACAAATTTGGTCCCAAAACCTTGGTTAAAATTAATTTTAATATTGACTAATTCCCCTTCCCTGTACTCTAATTTTCAGAATTTCCTAAGAGGGGCGTTGTAAAATTTTTGCGTCTTAGGAAAGCAGCAGCCTTAAAAAAGTTTACAAACACTGTTAAAATTTATTTGAAGGAAGAGTTCATTTTCCTTTAATTCCAGTTCATTGTAAAAAAAATTACACATATTATCAGTAAAATAAACTATTACTTCAAATAAAATTAACCTGGCTAGTTCTAGTTGACTCTAGTTGATAAAATCCTTACTTTCCATTGTTTCCAGTCAAATTGGATGACATCCGAATGTATTAATAATAGTTTCAATAATTAAGAAATTACTAAAGACTGTATAGATGTAAAGAATGAAGTAATAATAGATTACTTTATTTTAATAAAAATATAGAATAAAAATAACTTTAATATTGAATATAAAAGGTGTATCTGAAATGGTGCAACAAACTTTCAGGGATGATAGTAGACACCTAGACGAGTCAGAATCACATAGGATTCGGGGGTACCAGACCAAATCCCAGGGAGTTAAAAATGGAGCGACACCCCCAAAAAAATTTTCAAAAATTAAATTTGTAGAAGAACTACTATTGGTAAAAATTTAACTATGGTCTCAAAAATTGTGGTTCAATATGATCTTTAAAATTATCTCAAAAGTCTTGACTTTAAAATTTGTTTTATTATGAAAAAAGTTAAAAAACCACAAAAAAATGTGAAAACTCTGCCAAAACTCTATTTTGTATTTCGAAATCCTTTCTTTTGATTTGATAATCTGAAAGATCATAGTTGAAAACCCTTAAGTCCAAAGTTTGACCATTCAGTCCAGGGTCCAGGCAATCTGCTACAAAACCGGTAACAATTGGTTTTTCAGCGGTTTTCGTTTTTTTCTCCGGAATATGACCTCAAGAAAAACATACTAAAAATAGGACCAATCGGTCAGCGGGAGGAGTTTATTGTTTATTTATTTTATTTTTAAAAATTGGAAGGAAATTTTTTCAAAGCATATAGTATTTGAGCCTTATGATACATGTTTATAGACAATTTTTGGTGCTGAATCCAAATATTCGATTTAAATTGGAAAAAAAGTTTAAAACATCAATTAAAAATTTAATTTCAAAATTTGATTTGAAAAAGAAAATTAAACTTCACAATCCACAAAATAACTGCAAAAGGAAGTAATTAAAACGGTTTTCCCCCTTAGAAGGACTTGCTAATTAAACAAAAATAGGACTATAAAAAGTTTTTTCAAAACTTCTTTGCTTAAAAATTCTACGGTTCATACGTATTTGGCCGTCGACTGTGACGCTGAATTTGAAAACGTTATCAAATCCCATTGACTGTTCTATAGCTGTTCCGCTAAATTTAACGGCTTCTGAACGGTCGACGGTATAATACGAAAGAACCAATTCTACCTTTTTAAAAATTCGTGTTACAGGTAAATATCGACAAAATCTTAACATTTGGTAAGAAATATCACAGAGTACTAGAACAGAGAGTCCGTCGCCATAGGCGCTAATGGAAATCGAAAAGTTGGATGGATGTGGGGCTATTTTGGCGCTGCGATCGCATCAACTTCACGAGAGGCGGGAGGGAAAAGCCTGATTGGTTGAGAAAAACTTTTCCCTTCTCCTTCGAAAATAGAAGATTGAGTGACAGCCAATCACAGGTTTGATCTCTCTGTCAATCATTTAGTTCATCGTGGCGCCCTCATAACCATCCAACTTTTGAATATATCGTTTTGGACCCTCTGTTAGGATTTTTCTCTGTGATAAATATATTCAATAATAAATGGAGGTAATATTTCATCTAAAACATAATTAAATTTAAAAAAGTCAAAAATCTTTAAATTAATTTAAATTTTCTTTAATTGTTCAGTACAGGCATGTGATGCATCTCTTTAGACTATATTTTAATGTTGTTTAAAATATCAGGCCAATTTTTCATTTAAATTTAGAATAAGCATCAAAAATTTGAAGCATTTACCTTATTATTTTCTCTTAAATGCTTTCATTTTTTTTACACTTTTTTATTTATTGAAAAATTGGCCTGATATTGATGAAAAGTTCTAAAATATAGCCTATAAACATCTATAAATCTCTGCTTTAGTAGACCATTCTTTTGCTCTCGAGTCGCTATCAGCTCTTCAACATCTCTAGCTCCTCAGCATCTTTTTTACCTTAGCATCAACGTAGCGTCATCATTTTTTTTCCAACAAAACTCTTTACTTTTCGATTTTGTTTAATTTTAGTTTTTGCAGTTTGTTTTGAAGTTTAGAGCAATGTTTTAATTTCTTCAAGGACCTATAATTTTTGAAATAAACGTATTTAATTATTTTACTTTTTTTATCTTATCAAATGGATTGTTTTTATCCTATAAATATGTATCAGAAGCGGCGAAGACTGGATTTCAGTTTTTAGAGGGTTTTTTTTAACAATTTTATCCTGTATTTTTTTAAGTGAATTTTTAAGCTTTAATTGATTTTGTATGGCCTTGACTTTCGAGATTTTTCGATTTTTTCACCAAATTTTGAAAGTATAACATTTTTAGTAAATTATTAGCAAGTGTGTATTACATTATTTTCATCACGGTTGTGTCGAACTCGCACTTATCTCTATTGACGTTTCGTTCGTAATTTATTCTTCCCGTAATTTTTATTTTGGTCGTCCTTTAGAATTATTATTGGGTTTATGGTAGAAATATGAAAAAAAGTAAAAAAAAGGTGAGTCACCCACAAAAATATTTTGTTCAGACTACAGCACTGTCTCTACCCAAAAGAGTCAGCTGACTTCATTCATGACGTCAAAAACAGGTCTTATTTTTTCAGTGGATATCGAGTGAAAAAAAACAGGTTAAGTATGACGTCTTTTTTTAGCCACAAAAAATGACGTCAATGGACTATATTCATTAGGGTGGGTCATTTTCCTATGGCGAAAAAAAAATTTTACAAATTCTATCGGGCACAGCAAGAAAAGGGTGCCAAATGGTCTCAAACTAACATGTGCAAAATATTATTCCATTATAATAACTCTTTTTGCCTCCGGATTGGCCTCAAATAGAACAAAAATATGTAATTTTTCATATTTTTTTAAAATTATATAAATTAAATTTCTTTGTCTATAACTTTTTAAAGCTCACAAATAAGGGTCTTTAAAGGCAATGTTAATCACATTAGTCACATTTATGCAATTTTAATACAAAAACAACTGCCAAAGTTTCAATGTAATATGCTATCATAATAGCAATAGCCGTAGAACAGGAGGATTTTTTTGCAAACAAACAGTGGATTGTCAGTGGTTGGTACATATTTTAAATATTGGTGGTTCAGATACATTTTCCCTCATGTTTGGTCAGTACAAAACGGTATTTTTAATTTTTAAAAGTAGAGATAGTTATATTTTTCATAAATACGCCGCGCTTTCAAAATTCAGCGAACAGTTATTTCACTGGCTGGTCTTGGGATCCAAATATGATCGCAAAAATTTGTTGAAACAATTGTCGAATAGATAGTTCGTTCATTAGGCAATATATCAGTTATGATTCGCCTCAGGCATGATTTACCAATTTTTTTGCTCTGAAATAGACTGAAATCCAGGCCCATGAAATTATACTTCTTTGGAGGAAGGATTGACTCAAAATAGCTTCTTAGCATTACCTTATGCGTTCATAAATGTTAAAATATAGAAAATTTAACTGTTTAAGTTAATTATAAGTAAGTTTTGAAAAGTAACGTAGCTTATTTAAAAACTTAGAAGATAATAATGAGCTTTGAACTGAAAACGCTGATTTAACGCTCTTCTTAAGAAAATATTTCAAAATTTGACTCTTAAAATGTGGTTTTAATTTATTTTTGGACATTAGGGACACATATGGGGACACTAGGGATGGGCTGTTCCTAATATACCAATGAAATTTCAAGGAAAACCCCAACTTTTAACTATTATCCAAATGTTTTCCTTGGGGTTGAAACCTATATCCCCAAAAAGGTACCCACCTTCTGATATAACCATTTTTATAAAAATTTTAGTGTTTTTAACATCCTACTCAACCGGCAATAAGAGTTTTGCACATTTTTATGATTCCAGTAAGAAATTTTTGATTGCCAGTTCTAACCATTGAGATATTTCAAAATATGTTGTATTACAACTCAAGTATTTCAACTCTGGATTCATTTTTAATTATTTTATAGTCTTCGATGATGATTTTTATACCATTATGCTCATTTACATTCATAACGGATTCGAGAAATCGAGGTAAAAGCTTGATTTTCGTTTGTCCATTTTTACATGAAATTACTATATAAATCGAAACTTCGAGGCCAATCCGGAGGCAAAAAGAGTTATTATAATCTAATAATATTTTACACAAGTCAGTTTGAGACCATTTGGCACCCTTTTGTCGCTGTGCCCCTGGGAAAATGTGAAAAAAAAATTTTTGACCCACCCTAATATTCATGCCACGCCCATATTAATCCCGTGATTGGGAAAAATAAACTCACGATCATCATATCTTGTCATTACGACAAATTCAAGTAATTTATAACGTCAAAATTTACGTCTTCAAAGTGGACACTTTGGACGTCAAAAATGTCGTCATTGTGAGCATTTTGTGACGAAAAAATGATGTCATCACGTTATAAAAGAGAATCGGAACCATCGAAACACGCAGTTTAGATCCGAGTTCAATTAGCCATAATATTTAGCTAAGATTCTTCAAGATAAAATAGGTATTAAATTACCTTTGAGAAATATAGTTTAACAAATTGATGAAGTAAAGTTGTTTTTAAAAAAGCATGTTTCAAAATACATAAAATATTTATCTTTTTTTAGGTGTTCTCTAAACTTATATCTAAATCAGGAAAGCGGCATTATTTTTTCAGTTTTTTTACTTTCGGGAAAGGGGAACTTGGGACCTGAGGGGGATCCGATAAGATTTTAATTTCCAGAGATAAAACTTAAAATTAGAATTTTAAAATCGGCATGAGCTTTTCTATTTCAAATTATTAACTCAACAAGAAAGTTTTTAAAAGATGAATAAATAAATTAAACACGGATATTTTAAACGGAATGTAGTTTTCAAAAACACTGATAGGTGGCGCTCTGTGGCAGAGATCAGCCAATCTCATAGCGGGCCGGAAAATTTTCTCTTGCTGGCTGTCTCCCTCCATTGAATGTGTGACACAGGAAGAGATTAATTCAAACATAATGCAAATTTAGGAAAGGATTTGGGTGATCTGAAGTGGAAGTGACTCTTTGTTTGTTGTGTTTCTGTTAGTGATTATTGTGCATGTATTAAATCTATTTCTAATGACTATGAATCGTCCACGCCTTGAAGTTCCACGCGAACTTACTAGCCTGCTATTAGATTTTACTGTGAGTGTGCTGCTGGAGAAACCGGCTGACATAGTAGACTATGCTGTAAATTATTTCACAAAGTTGAGAGACGAAGGTCGACCAAATAATCGTGAGCAATCGATCCCAGCAACATCTGTAACATGTGAAGAAGAAGATAATCTGAGTGATGAAGATGAAATAGATGAACCTCCTCCAGTTCGAAGTTAGTATTCTGTCAGTGTTTATAGTTCTGGATTATTTATGTGTGATTTTAATTGAAAAGAGTGTATTAAAGACAACAAATTGCTGTGCTAAAACAAGGTGAAGTGCATAATTCCGATAGAGAATCACGCTTTTCAACACCATTCCTTGATGCAACCATTGTCAAAACATGAAACTTTATCACCTACCAAAGTTTTGAAGATGTTTTGTTTATATTTTGCAGTACCTTATGCTTGAGTGTGCATTCTTTCCCTGATCATATGATAACATTAGAGAACTATTGGTGAAAATCTGAATTGTTATGGCAAGTATTGGAAATAATTGGTTCAATGGAATACCTTTATTAGGGGAGAGGAGGGAGGAATGGGACAATTTTCACTAAATATTTTTTTATTCATTATCCCCTGCTTATTCATAGATGCAAATGGTTGGATAATAAACTTACATGTTTTAACTTAATTTTATAAAAATGTACAGTTCTTAAATGTTGTTTAATTTTATCACTTTTGATCATTCAAATTAACAAGAATTTTGTCCCATTCCTCCCTCATGGGTGGGAGGAGTGGGACATGAGTATGGGAGGAATGGGACACTTTTGAAAAGTAAAGAAAATTAGTAAAATGTAATAATGAGAAAGGGCCTAGTATTTTACCTACTATTCTTTTAACCTTTGCCCACATTTTTAAACAGCTTTCAATTTTATATCTATTATAGAATAATTTTTAAAAAATATTTAGTACACTTGAACTCTTTCCCATGGTGTTAAGAATCAAAAATTGAAATACAATGTAATACTTGGAATTGTTTATTCAAGAAAAGAAAAGCATTTCAATTGAAGCGATAGAAAGCTATCAGAAATTAATATTTTCAAATTTTGTTTACATTTTTGCAGATTTTGTTTACATTTTTCAGAGTGTCCCATTCCTCCCTCCACACATTGCTTTTAAAATATAACTTGTCACATAAACTATGCTGGTGTTAGGCTTTATGAAATTGCAGATTAGCATACATTATATCTTTTAGATTACAATGGCATTATATAATGTTTGTTCTACAAATTACATGAGAAATGAAATAAAACTCAAGATAGACTGGATATTAACTTTGGAAGTGGGAAAATCAAATTTTTACAACTATAAACAGAAACTTGCTGCTGGATAAACTAAATGAAGGAAATAACAAGAAGCTATAAGAAGGCCATCTAATGACCAAATTGGAAATAAAATAAACTGATTTATTTTTCCAGAATTTCAGCTGTCCCACTCCTCCCACTGTCCCATTCCTCCCTCCTCTCCCCTACTTATTTTGGGTATTTAAAGTAAATTAATTAAGTTCTCATTGACATAGCATATAATAACTGATGAGCACATTAATTCTTTTACTGTTGAGGTGAATTCCAGCTAACTAGTCACCCGGGTGGAAAAAAATAAACTTTATCAAAACCCCAAGTGTTATACATCATTGGAAAGCTTAAAGTCTATAGAATTAGAAACGAACATTGGTTTTTACAAATATTAGCTCTATTTTGTAGAGGAAGTCATCAAAAAGCATGTATTGTAAAAGTTTTGTTGCCGCTGAAATTACCGACTTTTTACCTTATTACATCTGTAAATTATGGCATCAAAGTTGTTCCACAGAAGTTTATTATTGATGTTAGATCTCTAAATATAAAATAAATGTGTGTTTAAAAGTGATTTAATCAAAAACTGCCTAGCTGGGGGTTTATTTGTCGTACCAGGTTGAGCATGTAACGTCTGTTACAAATTTTACTAAAGTTTGTCTCACATTGTGAAAAATGGTTTTTTAAACTTTTATTCCCACTTTCTACTTTAATTTTAAGATAACAGAACTAATAACATCAAAATTTATGAAAAAAAATTGTATTACCTGTAAATATAGGTGTAACAGACGTTACATGCGCCTGTCGTAACGGACGTTACAATGTCAATGTAACGTCTGTTACACATATAACTTGGCATAATAAAAGCTTATTAAGGAACCTACTATTAATAAATTAATTTATTTCAATTTATCAATTATATAATTAATTGAAAGTAGTAAATTTTTATTAAAAATTAATTATGTCATGAATTTTATATTTTATCTTACTATGTGTATGTGTCAACCAAGAATTTCCAATCTATATTTGCAAAATAGAGGCATCTAGGGCACCATGTCAATTATCATGGGGAGGGGGCAATCCCCCTTTTTAATGGCAAAAACAATATTTAATTAAACATTAATAAAACTTTTTCAGCAAATTAGAATTAAAATACTAACTTTCAGTAAATGCATCCCGAGATCCAAGGTGTACAACGATTTTTCTCTAGCAATTTTATTTTAGCCTTTTTTTCACGAATAAAAATTAGAAGATCAGGTATTTAGGATGCTAATAAATTAAAAACCGTTAACTTCATTTTAGTTATAATTTTAACTTCATTATAATGCACTTTCAATTTTAAAATGGTTCTAGTGAATTTTTTAACAATCCACTTAAGATTTAATTTATCATTATAACTTAATTTCTAGGTACTTAAAGTTTTATTGTGAAAGTAATGATCATTACTTTACCTTTATTTACCCATTACTTTATCATTACCCTTATTTCCAAGCAGCATGTGACTGATATAATATTATCAGTGTTGGTCATTATTAAAATGTACTTAGAAATATCAGTCAATATAGCTTAATTTTTGTTTTGGCTGGCCAATGCTGTTTCTCAGACACATTTTACTTAATTTAAAAGGGTAGGTAAAATAATACTATTTTGATTATTTTTTAAATTGTTCTCTTTTTTATTTGAAAAGCCACTCATTGCACGATATTTCCAGGTATTGGCTAATATAGCATTGGTAAATTAATAAATTATTTTCATTTCAATAAGTTATTTCATTCATTCATAAATTTATTTTGAGGGCTTTTAACCTTATTTTTTAGTAATTTAAAGTGCTACCCAATGCATAATAATTATCGGTATTTGCGATATTGGCCCATATCTTAGATTTTAACAGGTTTATTCATTCAAAATAATATTACTTTGTTTGTCTTTAACCTTGTTTTTTTACTAATTCAAAGCTTTGGACAGTGTATGATATTATCAGTATTTGCGATATTGGCCGATATCGCAGCGTTTTTCAATTAATAAACTACACCAAATTTAATTTTAACAGGTTTATTCATTCAAAATAATATTACTTTGTTTGTCTTTAACCTTGTTTTTTTACTAATTTAAAGCTCTGGACAATTTGATATTTATCGGTATTTGCAATATTGGCCGATATTGCAGCCTTGTTTAATTAATAAACTCATCAAATTTAATTTTAACAGGATTATTCATTCAAGATAATGTTATTAATGTTTTTAACGTTGTTTTTTAGTAATTTAAAGTGCTACACAATGTACGAGATTAATCGGTATTTACGATATTGGCCGATATTGTAACAAACCCCAATTGATAATCTTGGAGTACATGAGTGGTTCTTATGAAGTTATGATCCTCCTCTTCAACTTTGACTTAAATATTCAAGGCCTAAATGGTATGCATTTCGTACGACGTAACGTCTGTTACACCATGTAACGTCCGTTACAAAAGTTTAGAATTTTTTAAAAAATACAAAAAATGATTGAATTTTTTAGTCAATGTTGTGATATATTGCGTACATGTCTAGTAATGTTATTTAAATTTTTTTTAAACTAAAATGCTATATAGATTCACAGACTTTTTAAACTGATGATACTAAAGTGTAAAAGGGCTTCCATTTGATGTAACATCCGTTACAAAAAACAATAATTTCCCCCCCACTTCACACCCCCGGAAATAAATTTTCAAACATGTATATCTTTCATTTAGAACTAGTTTTACTAGGAAAAAATATATAATCACTATTATGAGACGTTTTTATGTCCTTAAAAATTGTTTAAACATCGAATTTTCGTATGAATGTAACATCCGTTACGTTGGAATTCACCTTGAGCATTTTTAGAACTGCTTAGAACAGTGAATACACCTCCTTTTTTAATCTGATGCAAGAAGTGTTTCATTGAGATAGTGTGTTACCTACATATTGAAAACAACAACATATTTCAAAGTAAAATTTGCATTATTGATGACCTTAAAGAGGGGGAAAGTCTTTATAACAAATTTAGTTTAAAGGGGAATTAAACATTATTTTTAAAAATTGGACAATTACTGTTACATGTTTTGAATTAGAAAGTTAGTATTCCTTAACTATTGTACATAGCACCTTCCTACTTAAGCAGATTTATAGCTTCTTGTTTTGTATTATAATTATTTATTGTATAAATATAAAATTAAGGTATTTTAATTAATCACTCGAGTACTGGTTGGTTTTTTTGGTACCGCCTACTAAGGCGATAATTTTATTTCTAGAAGTCACAGTATACTGACTAGGTTATGTTAACAGGTGTTGTCCCTAAAACAAGGTGCACCTGAATATTTGGTAACACCAATAATTGGGTTATTACTTCGAGACGTCTTCAATAATTGCTCAAAACGATTTTCAAGTTACTTCCTATAGTAAACTACAATGTCAAAATAAAAAAATTATTACATTATGTATCATTGGTACAGATATGAAAAGGGTCCTCCATGGTGTTAAAGGCAATGGGCCGCCAAGAACACGAGATAAGGTACTGCAGTCGCCAAATTGGTGGCTATTTTAGTTGATGATTGGCCATGGAAGACCTGTTTAATAGTGATGCACAACCTGCGGCCCGCGGGCCACATGCGGCCCGCGAACGAATTTGGATATTTCAGATAATTCCTAACTTTTGTTACTTACCTTATTTTAACCGAGAAAAAGTGACGATTTATAGCGGAAAAAAGTCGGGAAAATCGCGATTTTTCGAGTTTCGTTTTGCTCGCGAAGTGTTCCGTTCCTGCCGCGATTTTTGGGCGGGCGCCAAATTGAAGTTGGCTTCTTCTTGTATTGTTTGTGCGACGGTGCGATGTGGAAAAAACAACTTAACAATGGTTTGAAGTTTTGAAGCCAGAAGTCCGGTGTTTAGGATCACGCGCCGCGGAAAAGTCGAAAAATAGCGATTTTTCGCGAAAGTGCCGTTTTTACGGCGCCTAGTTGAAGCTGGCTTCTTTTCACATTGTAATTGCAATGCAGAAAAATTTGCAATGCAGAGGAGTCTAATAAGTCTAGTGATACCTCTGACAGAGCTTTTTTTTTATCAATTTTAGTATTTTCAACAAATTTTTCTTAAGGATTTCCGAAGTTCTAAATTTTTGCAAAAAGATCACTTTGAAACAAGATTAGATAATAATGCAGTGTATTTTTTTAATTCTTATTAGATCATAACCTGTTTCAGATATGCTATCAAGGGGGATAGCAGAAGGCTGGGGGCCTGTCCCCCCCAAAAAAATCGAACTTGATTTCTAAAATAAGTTAAAACCCTGTTTTTTAGGGTCAAATTTCCAAAATTTTTCTGGGGTAGGACCCCCAGACCCCCCTTTACATTTGGAATTCTATAATTATCATTTTTTAAATAAATATTAAGTTAATCAAAATGCAAATCCCATCTTAAAATATATGTGCAATATTTGGGCTAAATGTGCAAAAACTAGTCAATGCTTTGTTTTTTTGGGGTTAAATTTCAAAAATTTTCTGGGGAGGACCCCTAGAACCCTTTAATGGTACAAACTCAATTATTCACATCTTATATTAAGTTCCTTGAGATGCAAATTCTACCTTATTTTTACTGTTACTGTTTGCGGCCCTCCGTGTCTCAATCAACTATGTGAGTGGCCCCCCTCCCAAAAAGGTTGTGCATCCCTATGTTTAAAATATGTTTTTTATACGAGTTAGAAACAAAAATGATGGATAATACACATATTTTTATGAGTAATAACAATACATCATGTGATTTTTCTTTTTAAATTTAACTTTGGATTTTTGCTTAATTTCCTGGAACTTCAAAGTTCTGTCTGATTCATTAAATTCTCAAATAGGGGGGGCCCTCAAATAGTAGTATTGTTTGAAACTTTGTTACAAAGAGTTGAATTTTAAAGGTTGTGTCATATTGTCTTTGAGTTGCAGTATTTTTTTTGTAGAGGTTATATTATATACTTAAGATTCCATTTCATATAAACATGTTAGGTTACGTTTTCGTTAGCCGGACGCAAATTTCGCCAATTGTGAACGAAGTCGCCAAGCAAAGCGTACCCGTTCCCCTGGTAAAATCTTATTTCATGGGTACGCCTTGGCGTAGTTTTTGGCGCTAATTTTTTTTAAGCTGCGGAAAGCTAAAAACATAGTCAAACTTCTTAAACTTAGTAAGGAAAAAATTTAAACATCAGGGGTGCATCTAGAAAGAAATTGTGGCCAACAACGACCCCTTCACGAAATTCCAACCCTCAAAAACGGCCCCTTCACAAAATTCTGGTTCCCAAAAATGGACTTTACACTTAGCGAGTGCATATAGCTTGATTAATTTTATTTTAAAAAATTATATATTTACAGAAATAGGACCTTATTTTAGAATGAAAAATTATTTTCACAAAATTCAATTCCGTTTTTCTCAAAATTCCCAAAAACGGCCCCTGGCAAAAAAATCTTGGATGCACCCCTGAACATATTATAACATAATTGAATGTTTTTATAACTTGATTGACGAATTTTTAAGCCTTATACTATGATGCAATAATAATATAATTATGACGTCTTGTAATTGTAAATTAAGCAATGGAATTCAATTTCAAAGATAAGTGTTATATTTATGCATGTATTTCAATACGCCATACTGAATAAGGTTCCAGCGAATATCCGCTATCGGATTCCGCCATCTTGCCATACATAAACATTGAAAACTACACATCTCATCTGTAAAATACTTATACAAACATCCTCTAATTCAACTAAAAAACTCTTCACTCTTGCATTTTTTGTAATAAAAAAAAACAAATAACATACCATATTCCCTTACTGAAATTCTTCACATCTCTGCCTTCCAAAACAACACAAGAACCGTTTTGAAAATGTGCAGAGCAGGGTTGCTGATTTTTTTGATTTTTTTAAAAAAATCAAAAAAATCGGATTTATTTGATTTAAATCGGACTTTTTTGATTTAAATCAGATTTTTTTGATTTAAATGAATTACTAGCTCTGAACTTCCTGAAACTGATTAATAATATACTGATATTGTAATTTCAATGTGATATAATAGTTTAGGATTCCTTAATATCCCAATTTTGATCTATTTTATGCATTAATTAATTGAATTAATTAAACGGAGCGGTTCACTGCCATTTCATGGTGAGGTGCCCAAGACCATCCCAAAATGGTGAATGAACAATTATTATACTATCAGTTACTAAAATTTTTATCTTTTCTTATTTCTTTATAATAATAATTAGTAATAAAAATAAAATATCTAATAAGCAACTTATCGACAGTCATGTACATAGAGAATAGAGCTCTATTCGCTGTAGTTATGTAAAGGAAAACAATATTTTGGAAAGCATGACTAACTATATAAAAGCAAGCTTAGGATAAAAATCATTCACATGCTTGTATTTTAAAAAGTATATGTACCAAATACAAAAATTAAAATATTTTAATTCTTGTTTAGTTTATCACAATTATTGATTCCAAACACTGCTATTTACCCCTTTTGGTCATAAATATTTTTGTTACTGGCAGCAGAATTTTATGAAATTTTATCTAGCAGAATTTAAAAAAAAATTTAATGGAAATAATCTTGCAAACCATTTTAAAGCATACAACTATTTTTTTATTTAAATTGTGGCAGTTTAACATTTTTGATTTAAATCAATGATTTTTTAAAAAAAATCAAGTGATTTAAATCATGATTTAAATCAAGCAACCCTGGCAGAGAGACATCATAATGTTGGAAATCCGCGGAAAGCTTCATGTTGTAGTTCTGTAATGTTACCCAAAAAGATTTACAGGTGTAAGTTTTCAAAAATTGGCAAGTATGCCAAGGAATCGAACCCTTAAAGGAATCGATTCCAGCAGGAATTGAATCTTAGGAATCGTACTTAATTTTCTAATTTATACAGATAATTATTATTAATAATTTTATTCCCTAATTAATAAATATTTTAATAGTTATGTTTCACATGATTAGTGGATTTTCATGGACCTGTATTAGTTCAACTTAATAAATGTATTAATTAACAAATGATTTAATCAACCATTGTGTTTTTTTTATATTATATAGCTGTCCAACTACAATATCAATGAAAGCATTAACTCGGCATCAGCCTCAAACTTTTTTTACAAGAATTTTTTAAAATGTCTTTTTTAGGCCAAAAAATTTGAAAAAAAATTAAACTTTTTACTGTTAGATTTTCTTCCAATTTTAGTATGTCTTTATTTGAGTCATTTCTAAATGAAAACCGTTTAAATTACATCTTTTGCAATTATTTTGACTTCATCCTTTCATTCTTCATCATTTTCAAACTTTTTTTACTAGAATTTTTTAAAATGTCTTTTTTAGGCAAAAAATTTGAAAAAAATTAAACTTTTTACTGTTATATATTCTTCCAATTTTAGTATGTCTTTATTTGAGTCATTTCTAAATG
Organism: Tetragnatha versicolor; assembly: GCA_024610705.1. Lineage (NCBI taxonomy): Eukaryota > Metazoa > Arthropoda > Arachnida > Araneae > Tetragnathidae > Tetragnatha > Tetragnatha versicolor. The sequence goes on along the minus strand of JANDEH010000010.1, from coordinate 54,738,602 downwards.
AAAACCGTTTAAATTACATCTTTTGCAATTATTTTGTGGTTGTGAAGGATGTTTTAATTTTTTCGACTTTCCAAATTTTGAATTAATTTTTAAAAGTTCATATTTTAAATTTTTTAAAATTTAAATGGAATATTCGTATTCAGCACTGAAAGATAGCCAGTAAACATGTATCATAAGTCTCGATTACTATTTATTGAAGTTTTGGAAATTTTTTCGGCCATTTTTAAAAAATGCCAACATTTGGAAAGTGGCATCAACTGGTTTTGAAATCTACACTATTGACTCTACCAGTAGTCCACTGAAAATAGAGTTGAACCTCAAACAAATTGCAATAAAAGGTTTCTCAACGGTTTTCACTTAGGAATGACCTCAATAATAACATACTAAAAATCGGCCAAAATCGGACGGGCGGAAATTTAATTTTTAAAAAATGGCTGAAAAAAATTTCAAAAAATCAAATAAAAAATTTAGAGACTTATGATACATGTTTATAGGCTATTTTTCAGTGCTGAATACGAATACACCATTTAAATTTTAAAAAATTTAAAATTTCAATTTTTAAAAATTAATTCAAAATTTGGAAAGTCGAAAAAATTAAAACATAGCTGAAAACCAGAAAATAATTGCAAAAATGATTTAAACGGTTTTCAATTAGAAATGACTTAAATAATAACATACTAAAAATGGAAGAAAATCGGACCGTAAAAAGTTAATTTTTTTCAAATTTTCAATGTTTTTTGGCCTCAAAAATCGACCTTTTTAAAAATTCTTGTTAAAACGTTTGAGTCATTTACCAAGGTCATTTTCCCATGGATGTTGTAGGTATATACCTCTGTAACCTAAAAAAACCACAATTGGGCCATTCCATGGTTACGGACGTAACAAATAGAAACTTTTGAGGCTTTGTAAAAAATGAAAAAATTAATTGTAAACTATGGCATTTTTTTTCTAAAGATATCAGAGGTAGATTAATGAAATATTAAATTATGACAACTGAACAATGGTTCTAAAATGTTTTAAAAATTTAAAACTAAGTGTTACGGACGTAACTCACAGAACTGTCTATATTTCACCTACTCAAAGTTATTGACAAATACCTGTGATTTTTAGTGTAAAATTTAAAATTTTTTTCTCAGTAATTTATTATGAAGGTTTATGAAATTAAAAAAAGTGATTGTAGAAGCAAAAATTTAATTATTTATTAATCTATGGCCTAATTAATTTGTTACGGACGTAACACTCGCTTGTTACGGACGTAACATGTCTGATTTATAACTCATTATTAATGAAATAAAATCATTTAGTTGTTCAATATAAAATTATTTATCAAACAAAATACTATTGTCAAGGCATTGGAAAATATTTTTGATAAGAATTGTTTTTATAGACCTCATAATATTATTTTGAGAAAACGTTAAAATAACCCTAGATTACGTAGCGTAATTTGCATTATTTTACTTATTTTTACATTTTTAAAAACTAAAATGATTTTTTTTGCTTCTAGTCTCATGTATAAACAGAATTTCAATGTATTATCAATTTTTTAGTGAAATAGCTTTTTCCATGGCCTGAACTGATTTATAATGAAATTTCTTCAAACGTTTTCAACAACTCAACTGCTGACAGACAGCATTTTTTTCACACAGTTGACAAATAGCAATAAGGCTTTTCTTTTCTATTGCTTTGACATTAAAAATCTTATTCCTTTTATTAAATGTTATCTTTTTTAAATACTCTTTTCCTTCTATTGCTCATTCGTGGCTTAATTTGGGGAAAAAGAGCAAGATAAAAATTAAAATTACCCATATTAGAACAAAAAAGTCAAAAATCACATTCCTTACCCTTAAAATATGAAAAAATACATGTTGTCTAAAAAAATATGGAATATAGGGGATTTTTGGTATCCTAACAGAAAAATTAAAAATTGGATGTTACGTCTGTAACAGTCATAAAATTTTTTAATATGTATCAAAAATTCAGCTAATAGCGTTAAAGGCATGTTTATATGATTTATAAAGAGAAAATATGGTTAAAATTTGATTGAGATTACCAGTGAGTTTGTAGAAACTACTATCATCTGTTTTCATGTTACGGACGTAACATAGGGACATAACATAATGAATTTAAAATTTTTAATTGTTATATTAATATATCTTAAAATTTTACTATCTTACCTCTAAGTAGAACTGTCAGAGATAAAAACTAGCCCCAATTAAATTTCTACAGGTTATTTTTAATATCAGTAAGCCTAGTCAAACTTTACTAACTTTATGAGGAGTATTTTCAATTTTGTAATGTTCCACTATTTTGGCCTAAAACTCTTATTTATAACTCAGTTTTTGATATTTAAAGGATGTTTTAGAAAAATTCAACTCTTAAGCTTTAAAATGATGTATCACATCATAGGTTTTATTAACTTTAAAAAATTGGTACCTTGGTTTCATTATTCATGGAATGGCCCAATTGGTGATTAAATCATTAATTTATTTATAAAAATTAACGTTAAAAATACAGGTTAAATCTTTCAATCAAGTAATAAGGAAAATATTTAGACAAAATTTGGTAATAAATCATTTTTAAAAAATTAAATTGAAAAAAGACAAAATATCTTTCAAAAAATTTAAATTTTAAAAATTAAAATTTTGTAGATATGCGCATGTGATACATGTCTCTAGGCCATATTTTAGTGCGGTTTACGAATATCACGCCAACTTTTCAATAAAATTTAAATTATCTGTGGAAAAATTGAAGCATAAAAAGCAAAATTATTGAGAAAAAAACTTCAGTTTTTCCACACTTATAATAAATTAAATTTTATTGAAAAGTTGGCGTGATATTCGTAAACAGCACTAAAATATAGCCTGAGACATGTATCACATGCATATACTACAAAATTAAAAAAAAATTTAAAATTTAAATTTTTTAAATTAATTAAAATTTTTTGAGATATTTTGTCGTTTTTCAATTTAATTATTTTTAAAATGATTTATTACCAAATATTGTCTTAATATTTTCCTTATTGCTTGATTGAAAGATTTTACCACTATTTTCAACATTAATTTTTATAAGTTAATTAACTAATGATTTAATCACCAATTGTGGTTTTTTTAGGTTATAGAGGTATATACCTTCAACATTCATGGGAAAATGACCTTGGTAAATGCCTCAAACGTTTTTAACAAGAATTTTTAAAAAGGTCAGGGTTCCCACGGTCCTTGAAAGTCCTTAAAAGTCCTTGAATTTTTTAAGGCTAAATTTAGGTACTTGAAAGTCCTTGAAAAACGTTCTAGGTCCTGGAAGGTCCTTGAATTTTTACTCGGCCACTAATCGAACTTAATTTTTTCAGTTCTTTCTTTGTTTTTTTCTAGAAATTTTCTTTAAAACTACTCTTATGAACATAACTTGCGGCCAGTTTTACAAACTGACAGTGAAGAGCGACTTCTCCTCTGGTTCCGATTGTATGCGGGAAAAAAGTCTTGTTTTGAAATACGACTAATTTTTAAATGTCTGCGAAAAAGGTCCTTGAAAAAATTTGTCAAGGTCCTTGAAAAGTACTTGAAAGTCCTTGATTTTCAATGTTTTTAAATAGTGGGAACCATGAAGGTCGATTTTTGAGGCCAAAAAAATTGAAAATTTGAAAAAAATTCAACTTTTTACTGTCCGATTTTCTTCCATTTTTAGTATGTTATTATTTAAGTCATTTCTATTTGAAAACCGTTTAAATTATTTCTTTTGCAATAATTTTGTGGTTTTAAGCGATGTTTTAATTTTTTCGACTTTCCAAATTTTGAATTAATTTAAAAAATTGAAATTTTGAATTTTTTAAAATTTAAATGGTATATTCGTATTCAGCATTGAAAAATAGCCTATAAATATGTATTATAAGTCTCTATTTTTATAATTTGATTTTTTGAAAAAAAATTTCGGCTATTTTTTAAAAATTAAAAAAAATTAAATTTCCGCCCTTCCGATTTTGGCCGATTTTTAGTATGTGATTGAGGTCATTCCTAAGTGAAAACCGTTGAGAAACCTTTTATTGCAATTTGTTTGAGGTTCGGCCCTTTTTTTTCGCTATTTTCAGTGGACTAAAGAAACCCATCAAAAAAATTTCCTCATACGCGTTTTCGAGGTCGACCCCTTTCTTGCCATTTGGCACCCTGACTATAATGGGGACGCTTCGCTTCGCGACTCGGCTCGCCTTCGGTTCACAATTGGCTACATTTGCGCCCGGCTAACGGAAAAGTACCATTAAATGTTTTTATGTGTGATATTAAATATCTATAGAAAAAGCATTATAAGGTAACTAATACATTTCTGAAAAAAATTTTTATTACTAACTTAAAAATTTTCAATTTTTCCCGAGTGGAATCCAACTTTTTTGGGAAAAAACTCTTATTATGGGGTTACAACTTCATTTTTAAGTACTATTTTGTAGAAGAATATCATCTAAAACATTTTTAATTGATATCAGTTATAGAATTCTGAATAAAGTATTTTAAATTAACATTTTCAATTTTTCCGGAAAGAATTAACCCTTCAGGGAAAAAAAACCTGTTTTTCTTAAAGTTTCTGGGGGTTTTCCAGCCATTCCCATCTCTTAAGAGACATGTTGGCTGTTGGCAGCATAATTGGATAGAACGAAAAACTTTCTGCACACAAAAATGTCTTCAAATACAATGGTGTTCAAAATTGAGAGAAATAGCACATTTGTTCGATTTTCTTTAGATCTACTGGATAGATTTTGATGAAAATTGGTACGAGTATAGGTTGATATAATACTAAATAAATAATCATTCAAAAATTGTAATACACACGGCATGCGCAGAAGTAATAACCGCCAGAGTTTAAAGGTATGAAAAAGCGGTTGCAGAATAGAGCAAAATAGTGGGTTTATATGGGGTATGACACCCTCCCACTATCATGCATGCCTCCTTGAGCGATTTTATAACGTTAATAAGCCAGATGATAAAATTTCCTGTTCATTTAGAAACCCCGTTTTGGGGCTCTGAAGGGTATGTGGAGAGGGGTAGCGAGATGCAATTGCCTTATATAGAGTCCCTCGTACCTCCTCTAAAAGGGCGAAGTCTTTGAATCTGGCTGTCCATTCCATATGGAGAATATCTTCCGTTTTAGTGAAAATTGCTAACTTGATGAGCTCCATTAAGTGAAGGATTTCTATCGATTGAAAGAAATTAAGACCGATAGAACCCCCCAAAAGGTGAACAAAGGTCTCCAAGATATCAACACATTACCTGAAACTGTCAGGGTTCCTCTTTCAAAGGCAGGGAGGGATCTGCAACCGTTAAAATTTATGCAAAAATTGTCTTTAATGAGGTAAAATTCAAAGGGTGAATATTTTCCTCTCTGTTAGGTCTCAAATCAATTGAACCATTGATTCTCGATGCAATCTCATGGGGAAAGAACCAGAATGCTCTATCAGTCCTTTAATAGGAGAAATTGACCATTATGGAATCAGAGATTTGATGCTCTTTGTAGGAATTTTTTAAGTCTATGCCAACCCCTTACATCTTTCAAAAAGGGAAAATCACGGTTGAAGGTAGTGTGTTAATATCTTGGAGACCTGTATTCACCTTTTGGGGGGGCTCTGTCGGTCTTAACTTCTTTTCAATCGGGAGAAATCCTTCACTTAATTGAGCTGATCAGGTTAGCAATTTTCATTAAAACGGAAGATATTCTCCATATGCATATGGAATTTGCAGCCAGATTCAAAGACTTTGCCCCTTTTGATGAGGTACAGTTGGGGAAATAAAAAACGACTCAGTTGCGATTTCTGGCGAACCACTTGGGTTAGGAAGACAAATGAGGTGTCATTTTTCATGGTTTAAAGTGTTCTTTTACCATAAAAATTTTCGAGTTTTTAGGGGGTCGTCTTCATATTAAACGAAACACTAACTTTTTTTTTCAATCGGGACCCCCAATTATTATGAGATTTTCAGAAAAGGCATCCCCCAAAACCCCCAAATACCCAGTTTCATCCATATTGATCAATAAATAAAGCTCAGGATCAATAAATAAAGTCGGGGGCCGTCTCCAGATTTAGAAGAATTAGTTCTCGGTCTCTGCTCAATGCGCTCGGATCACACTCGTACGATTCAGATTTGGCGACTTATCTTGGACTTGGCGCATTCTTTAAATTTTCTTCCATGCAATGAGCATACTTGTATAATATACACGAACGCGCGAACGGCGTTCGCAGAAAATTTCGCCCTCTGCAGAAAAACTACACAAAAAAATTTTTTTTCAGAAATTTTTCTGCAGAATTTATTTATCGATAAATTTTTCTTATGTTTTTTGCCAAATGCTTCCATCCGCGGAATCGCGATTTTAGAAAGAATCGGAATCGCGAAAGTCGGTCCGTTTTTGCTCGCGGAGTGTACCGTTTCATCCGCGACACGCGGTTCGCGACATCCGGTTCGCGACAAAAAATTGACCCACTTCCCTTAATTGAACAGCGCCATCTATCGAGAGGTCGCTGAGTTACTGCGGTTGTCGAAATTCCCGAAAACCGCGGAATCGCTGTCGCAAACCGGGTGGTGTAAAGCCTCCATAAGATGGCCGCGGACATAAGGTGAAGTCGGCTTCGTATCGCGTTGTTGTTGCGATGTAGGAAAAACAACTTTTCCGTAGTTAGAAGCCAACAAGTCCGGAAGTAATTCAGTTTTTTTAATCGTGTTAGATTATAACCTGTATTACATATCTGATATGATTTGAGATTCTAATAATACTTTTAAAAATTCATTTGAATTTTTTCTTCACTTAGCAAAAATTTTATTATTAAAAAAATTAAGTTATTTAATTAAATTTAAAGTAATCAATAAATTATCCTTGTATTTAACTGATTTCCTAAATTTTCATCTGATTTTCATTGGTTATTTTCATGCAAATGAAGATAACGTGAAATATGTATCTCTCTTTGTTTAAAGATATTTTTATCTAGACTCAAAATTAATGACAAGTTAAATGCCAGTTTTAAGTTCTTAAAATCCTCCCGAGTACAGTTAAATTAAAATTTTTCTTGTTAAAATTATTTGTTTTACACATTAAACAAAATTATACATAACTAAGCTCACATGCTTTTTCCTCTTTTTTCATCTTTAGATAAACTCCCCTGCAATTTGGGTATTTCAGTAATGGTTTTTTTAGAGAGATTTAAAAATGTGTAAATTCTTGCAGAAAATTTTTTGGAAAAAATTCAAGTTCGCAGAAATGTTTTTATTTTATACAAGTATGGCAATGAGTAATCGAATGAGGGAATATTTTTACGGTTTGAAACTCGCACTTAATAATGAGCTAAACGGTTATCAGTTAAGAAAATTTAATATTCAAAATATAGAAATATACTCGAATCATGTTACTTATATTTCCCTTCATTTTAATGATTTTTAAATTTTGCAATGATACGGGTGATTCTGGGGGAAATAATTGCGTGTAGAAACTATATTTAAACTGCGATCTTAAGTTTTCTAATATTACAATTAATTAAGAGGAAATAATGTTGATTGTCAATTACAAAATTAATAGCCCTAGTAAAATAGTAGTAAAATATACAATTATTTGAATGTGAAATTTAAAAATTTTTTGTGATTTTGATCTGATTGAAAAACAAGTATAGACTTAAAACACAATCATGATATGAACTAAAATATTGTAGGAAAAAATTGTTTTGGAGTTTTTTTTTCAATTTATGGCTTGATTATTATTTAATCAATAATATGTGTAAACATTTACGTAATCAAGTTATATTTAATTTCAGTGATAATGAATTAGTTAATGGAAAATTACTACATAATTTCAACACTTAATGCTGTGAAAACACTATTTTTAGCATAAGTTAATTAAGGTTCCTTTTCAAGTTGTATTTTGATTGAACGTTTTAAATTATGAAAGTATTTAATTGATGACATTTATTTCTTAAATTAGAACTCTAAAACTTTTTAATTCTTTGAATGAAGTTGTTAAAGAATGTTTTCTTTTCAACGATGGGAATTAAAATCCGATAAATTTAATTGGATACTTCAAATCCCTAACTTTCACTTAAGGCACTGTCTATTTGGACGGCCTTTTTTCAACTAAACTCTACTCTAATTTCCACGGCCCGGCGTTCCATTGGTTCTATCACTAAGCGCCAAGACTGCTACGTAACCACGAGACCTACAGCGCATGCGCCACGGGCCGTTTGGGCCGTCCAAATAGACACTTCGTTCACTTAAAAGAGAAAATGATGAAACTCCGATCGAAAGTTGAGAATGAACAAACGATTGCATGGGTTACCGTAATTTTCTCTGGCTCTGTCTGCGATCGGAGATTGGCGACCGTTTCCAGAAAGAGCCAGTATGCATTGGCAACGGTATACGGCGCCATAACAATTGAATATTTAAATTAAATCGTTTTTTAAAAAACTATTTGATAAAATCGATTGAAATTTTTGGTTTTCCGCATAAAATTACTACCAGAATAGATTACCACAAAAATATAACACGATTTTAAAAAAATAATAGACAAATTTGACATTGAATGTTTGAAGTTTAAAAAAATTATTTACCCCCAAGTTGTGAATCAATCTGGATGAAACTGGGTATTTAAGGGTTTTGGGGGATGGCCTTTCTGAAAATCGCATAATAATTGGGGGTCCCCATTGAAAAAAAAAGTTAGTGTTTCGTTTAATATGAAGACGACCCCCTAAAAACTCGAAAATTTTTTTGGTAAAAGAACACTTTAAACCAGGGCTGTTAAAGTTAACGAAAATAGACTGGATTAGCATTTTCGTGAACGTTACCGAAATTATTTTTGGACTTTCGTTCTTCCGGGAACGTAATTCAGGAACAAAAACACGAGTTATCAAAAAGTTAACTTTAATCGAAGAACGTAATTCGCTCAGCAATTTCGTTAACTTTAATCAAAGAACGAAATTCGCCCATGAATTTCGGTAACGAAAATATGAGAACGAAAATGACTACTTGTTCTCTGCGAACAAAATTATGAGAACAAAAAGGACTACTTATTTTCAGAGAACGAAAATACGTGAACAAAAATCCCGTTAACGAAAATCCAACCTAGAGATGATTTTGTTCTCACCATTTCGTTCTCCATTTTTAGAGAACAAAATTCTTTTTGTAATCTGATTACTTTTGTACAAATGTAATCTGATTACATTTGTAATCTGATTACTTTTTGTAATCGTTAATCTGATTACAGATTACAATTGTAATCTAAAATAACATACCTTGATTACTTTTTCTGATTGATAATGGTAGGGTGCATAGGATGTACTTGTTGGTCCGCGCAACATACCGGAAGTGGTCCACAACTGACCTCGAACCCATGAAGGAATCGATTCCGGAATCGAATGCTTTGGAATCGGTACCAAGGAATCGAACCTATGACGGAATATATTCCGGAATCGAATAATTTGGAATCGATACCAAGGAATCGAACCCATGAAGGAATCCATTCCGGAATCGAATACTTTGGAATCGAAAATCGATTCCGGAATCGAATAATTTGGAATCGATTCCAAGGAATCGAACCTATGAAGGTATCGATTCCGGAATCGATACCAAGGAATCGTACCCATGAAGGAATCGATTCCGGAATCGTACCCATGGATGAATCGATTCCGGAATCGAATAATTTGGAATCGATAACAAGGAATCGAACCCATGAAGGAATCCATTCCGGAATCGAATCGTAATCGAATACTTTGGAATCGATAATCGATTCCGGAATCGAATAACTTGGAATCGATTCCAAGGAATCGAACCCATGAAGGTATCGATTCCGGAATCGATACCAAGGAATCGTACCCATGAAGGAATCGATTCCGGAATCAAATCGGAATCGAATACTTTGGAATCGATAATGGATTCCAGAATCGAATACTTTGGAATTGATAATCGATTCCGGAATCGAATACTGTGAAATCGATAATCGAATCTGGAATCGAATACTTTGGAATCGATACCAAGGAATTGCATAATTTGGAATCGAAACCAAGGAATCGAACCCATGAAGGAATCGATACCAAGAAATTGAACCCATGAAGAATCGATTCCGGAATCGAATCGGAATTGACTACTTTGGAATCGATATTAATTAATTAAATTTAACTCGTCACCCCCATGAACTCACTCGTAACCCCCGAAGGACCCCTTACCCCTTAAGAACAAAAAGAGAGAACGTTATTCTCCAAAAAGAAATCGTTCTCCAATAATGGAGAACGAAATGTAGAGAACATAAGTATCTCCAGGTTCGATTTACGGTACCGCGAATTTTGTTCGCATAATTTCGTTCTTAGAAAATAAGTTGTGTATTTCGTTCTCGACATTACGTTACCGAAATTCCTGGGCGAATTTTGTTCTTTGATTAAAGTTAACGAAATTATTTAAGGACTTTCGTTCTTCGATTAAAGTTAACGCTCTCATAACTCGTATTTTTGTTCCTGAATTACGTTCCCGGAAGAACAAAAATGCTGCTAATATTTACGTTAACGTTAACGAAAGTATTGATCTTTTCTTTTCGTTAACGTTATCAGCCCTGCTTTAAACCATGAAAAATGACACCTCATTTGTCTTCCTAACCCAAGTGGTTCGCCAGAAATCGCAACTGAGTCGTTTTTTATTTCCCCAACTGTACATAAAGCAATTGCATCTCGCTACCCCCCTTCACTTACCCTTCAGAGCCCCAAAACGGGGTTTCTGAGAAAGTAGGCTTAATGAACAGAAAATTTTATTATCTGCCTTATTCACGCTATAAAATCACTCAAGGAGGCATGCATGATAGTGGGAGGATGTCATAACCCCTTTTAACCTTTTAAACGCCGCAATTCAAATTTCGAATTAAAGATTCTGATTTTTGGCTTAAATGGCTTGTTTTATCATTACTAAAACCATTCTAGTCATTTTTTGGCGTAAAAAAAATCATAAGTATGATTTTGAGGATGTTCCCATTTGGGAACATCGGCGTTTGGGGTGAAGTTTTTAGGGGGATTTCCAAAAGGCACATATTTTACAGTTAATTCAAATAAAATGATTCAAATCGGTTTTTAATCAATAATTATGAACATTTTTATGATTGTGGACGATTTTTTCATTTTTATTATCCATACTTAGACGATTGAGTAACATTTTATAGATTTTCATAAGAAAAAATTTACATGTTTATTACGTGCGCGAAGCTTTTCCGTAAATTTTTCTTGCACTATGGGTAATATTTTGGTGTAAAAAATACATAACAGTCTTCCCATGCTTTTCAAAGCTAAACAGTTTCGTTTCTGTGAGAAAAATTAGTTTTAATTACGGTTCTATACAGATATCTAGCATAAAATCCACTAATTGCATTCAAATCTAATTAGCTTTCAAAATTGATAATCATAATTATCTCCATTGATTCATTAAAGCTGTATTTCTCATGGAAGATTACGAACTGACCCACATATATCTTACATCCAACTTACTTTAGAAGAGTGTTTTTATATGTACGCACTTTTCCTTATTTTCAAAATTCTTCAATTTTATTCCTAAAATTCTTCTGTAAAAAAAGTACTTGAACAAAAATATATACGCAAATCCTCATACTCACTCCAAATATGCTCTTTGCATTACCCCCATTGATGATTACTGAAAATTAATCGATCGGGGAGTTAGAAAAATATACAAGTGTAAGAATCTGCTATAAAGATTTGGAATTTATTTCTCCATAAATCAGGTGAAAAAATAAAAATTACATATTTTTGAATTTAAAACATCATTCTTAACCTGTTTACATCCTTTGAGACATAAAAGGTTCAAAAAATTAAAGAAAATAGGAAATAACTTGAATTTATGCATGTTATAAAAATCCCCCCAAATACTATACCCCAAACGCCGATGTTCCCATTTGGGAACATATACGTTGTATTGGTAATTACTCTCCAAATTAAAATATGAAGCTATTCTGTCAAGCCAAATGGGAAGATGTGTACTTAAGCTACCGTAACTCAGCAAAATTATTTAAAACTAAATTTATTTAAAATTTTCACAAGTTGAAACTTGTGAAACTTTTGGAAGAGCCAAAAATCTCTAATTTTGATGTAAATTCTACAAAAAGGATTAAATTGCACGTGAAAAACTTTTGCATGTAAAATAACTTCATACCTTTGAGTAGCTTTCTACCAAGTATCAAATTCCTGCATGAAAAATTAAGTGGTGAAAAAATTCCTTTAAATGATGTTCCCATTTGGGAACATCGGCAGGTAAAAGGTTAAACCCACTATTTTGCTCTATTCTGCAATCGCTTTTTCATGCCTTTCACTCTAGCGTTTACTACTTCTGCGCATGCGTGTGTATTACAATCTTTGAATAATTATTTATTTAGTATTAGGGGCCGTTACGTAAGCACCTAAGGGGGGGGAGGGGGTTTGCTCTTTGCTTATTTTTCCTGACTAGGGGGAGGGGGGATATGAAAGATGCTTACGTAAGATACTGAATTTTCGAAAATATCTTGATTCTTGCATAAATAATTTCAAAACTCAGCCAAAAATAAATTTAACAAAAAATTGAAGTAGGAAATCTGAAGTAAGCACTTTTTACTGGGGACCCCCAAACATTCTGAAATTCAACCCCGAAAAGTTGTGTTTCGACTCATTTTTGAACCCTTAAAAAGGACAGCTCCTTGAATAATTCACCTAATTTTCAAGGAGAAAAAAACAGTACTTACTAAAAGGGATGTCAAAATTTCGGGGGGGGGGTCCGGCAGTTTCTTACGTAATTATGGTGGGGGGGTTGGAGGTTTGCTTATCTTTGCTGACAAGGGGGGAGGGGGGTTAAAAATGACCAAAAAAGTGCTTACGTAATATTTGAACGGCCCCTTATATCAACCTATGTTCATACCAAATTTCATCAAAATCTATCCAGTAGATCTGGAGAAAATCGAACAAATGTGTAATTTCTCTTTAATTTTGAACACAAGTGTATTTTCTGCAAACTAATTAAGTACCCCCAAACGTTGGAATTTTGACTTAAAACATGATGACATCCCCTTTGTTCACATCATAAGTATTGTAATGCTTCAAAAGCAACAGCTGTAATAATAACATCATTTATTTATGGCAAATTTAAATTATTTAAAAAATATATCTGCAAAATTCTGTAGCTTTCTGTGCTTCTATATTATCCAAGTCTGGTTGGCGGTCTCTCCCTTGTTAAGAAAGAATATTTTCCTTTTAGGTTCTAGTATATTTTTTTGCTTTTGTGTTTTATAGAGAGTTTGCTGTTATGGGTTTCTTCCCCAATTTTTTAGGATTACGGGTGAAAATCCGCTAGAATCCACCATTTTGTCTGTTTGGTCTTTTCAAACACTTGCTTTGAAGGGGGTTGGGCAGAATTTTTTTTTGGTCGCAAAAGCACATGGCCCTATTTATTGGAGAACTCAGAATTTTCGTTTAAGTTCAACAAATTTCTCCTATCTACGTAAATTTTACTATACTTTGATTTCTTAAATTGTGTCTTATAAATTATCCGTTATAAATAGTATCTGATCTCTTATCCCTGAGAGTTTTATAATTATGATCAAAATAAATATACCTGCACAGCCCATAGAGCAGGTTGTGAAATTTTCAAACTTCATTTGCTAACAAGTATTTAAAGCATGCTTTATGAATATTGTCGTAAAATGTTGCATGTTTCAAATCTATATCCATATGCTCTGATTTGTGCCGCATTGCCTTACATCAAAAGAAAAGTAAAAACTTCGGTCTGGACAGTAGTTCATTGTTTTTATATTTAAATCAGAAACAAATTCCCAGACATAGTAAATACTAGAGATGTAAAATTCCCACATTTTTTGGGAAGCGGGAAAAAACCCGGGATTTTTAGGAATAAACCGGGAATTTTAGGGGAATTGGAATATTGGGAATTTTGACCGTAAACAAACACAACGATATTTCACCATCAGTTTTCATTTTCTAGGACTTTTGAGGAGTTTAAGACAATTTTAAACATGATCAAACACTACTAATTGATAGTTCGTTCTAGTTCTATAAACTATTTAGATTACACTGGGGAACAATTTTTAACATAATTTCTGTTGACTTCGATTTTTTGGCTGTTTTAGAGTTCAATGGGCACACTGATTAGAAAACTGGTTGTTAGTTTTCTTCTATCACGTCAACTTTTTTGGCAAACAGCCCCGCCCCCTTTTTACATTTTTCAATGACTTTATGACTTTGAATTTGATTTTCAAGATCAAAAATTATTACTTTAGTCTTTAAATTACACCCGAGAGGACAAGAATGATTAGAGTTTCTAAAATAGGAAAATTTTTAGCGAATGGATAGGTTTAAGGGGTTATTACCCCCCCCTAAAAACGCAAAAAAATCGTTAAAAATGATAGTTTATTTAGGGGGGCACCTTTGAACAATTTTTTGGAAAATCAACATATTTCTTATACAAATCATGATTATTACTGTTTTAAGTGTTTATAATAAAAAAGAATGCATTTCTTCATCATATAAACCAAAAACAAAATGTTTACTAATTAATTTAAATAGGAATATAGCTTTAAAAATTTGAAGTACTTTTGTTCAAACCTGCCCCATACAGGGGCACCTTTGAACAGGCCTGGGGCACCTTTGAACAAACACAAAAAAAATGAAAAATATGAAGAATTTTATCAAAAATCACACACCTGAGAGTATTAAAACAATAAGAATAAATATTAAAACATTTATTCGCCAAATTTACATACAGGGGCACCTTTGAACAAACACAAAAAAATGAACATTTATATACTGAAATTACGATCAACCAAATTTATAAGCATCAAAATTGACATCAAAACTAAGAGTTGATACCGCACGTAGGGTCCCTCCAGAAATTCTTGGTTGTGGCAATTTTTTAACTATATCCTCAAAATCTACAATACTGACATCAGATGCCTCTGGAAAATAAAATTTATTATTCTCTTTTTTCCGAAGGAACCTAACATGAAACTCAGTTCTATCTTGCAACTGCAGTTCAATTTGTCCAACGTAATGTAAAACCGTTCTTTTTGTTGGAAATTGAACCAAAACAAAATCATTCACTTGTAAACCATCGAGAACTAGAGGTACAAATATTTTTTCTACAGGAAAAATTCTAAACAGTAATAATTAAAATTAATGTTTCCATGTGAGTAAAATTTTAAGATTAAAAAAGACTCTTATAAAAACTAAGACACTAATTTAAAAATTTTCTTTTTAAATCTACTCCAAAAATATTTATAGATGCATTTATAACTATTTTTTCATTTGTTCAATGGTGCCCCAACTTGTCTGTTCAAAGGTGCCCCATCACATGGAGTTCAGTATAAGAGCAATTTACTCAAGTAGGTTTAAGGATATAAACAAAACAGAACTTATAAGTTATAGACTAAAACCTATCTTTTAATATGAAATTGTTTTTAGAGTCATGAGAATGCAAGTTTTTCAATAAAATCCTTACAACTTTACTTTGTCAAGTTTAGATTCAAGAGAGGAAAAAGTACATACCTTGCTCAGACAAAATGGTGCATGTGAAATGGTGTAGCTAAAGCTATTTTATTGCATTGAAGCAATATTAACATGTTGCCATCTATGGGAAGAATGTAACATTTTTTTAAGGAAAATATTTAGATTGTTCAAAGGTGCCCCCAGTTCAAAGGTGCCCCCCTCTCCCTACGCTATTTTTTACACTTATTTTTTACGCAATTCCTTTTCAAAAGGTTCTAACCCATCCCCAAAGACCCAAATAATGAAAATAAGCAGCAATGATTTTTACAAAAAGCGGTTGAGGCATTAGCGCCCCCGAAGCACCTACGAAAGGGTTCGGAAGACTCTCTTTCGCTTCGGGGACGATAACACCTCAACCGCTTTTAGTAAAAATCATTGCTGCCTATTTTCATTAAATTTGGGTCCTTGGGGAAAGGTTAAGACCTTTTAAACAGAAATTGCATAAAAAATAAGAGTAAGAAAAGCTTAAAATAACCTCTATCCTTTATAACGTTCCTTTTTTGCATTTCAGGGTTTTTCTCTTTATTTTTTTACGCAATTTCTCTTTAAAAGGTCTTAACCCTTCCCCAAGGACCCAAATTTAATGAAAATAGGCAGCAATGATTTTACTAAAAGCGGTTGAGGTGTTCGCGTCCTCTAACCGAAAGAGAGTATTCCGAACCCTTCCGCGGGTGCTTCGGGGGCGCTAATGCCTCAACCGCTTTTTGTAAAAATCATTGCGGCCAATTTTCATTAAATTTGGGTCCTTGGTGATGGGTTAGGACCTTTTGAAAAGGAATTGGGTAAAAAATAAGTGGAAAAAAATAGCGTAAAATAAACTCTATCATTTTTAACGATTTTTTTTGCGTTTTTAGGGGTGTAATAACCCCATGAACCTATCCACTGGCCGCAAATTTTCATATTTTAGAAACTTTAACCATTCTTGTCCTCTCGGGTGTAATTTAAAGACTAAAGTAATGATTTTTGACCCTGAAAATCGTGGGAAAATCGTGACCCTGAAAAAAGGGGCGGGGCTGTTTGCCAAAAAAGTGGACGTGACAGACAAAAACTACAGTTACTTTTGGATTCAGGGGCCAAAAGTGATTCAAAAACAAGTCACAGTTCTAAGACAACGAAATGGCTGTTCCCCAGTGTTATTTCAGGTGGTTTATAATTTTATTTCGCTTACTTCTGTTTTTAGCTTAAACCGAAATCCAAGTCTTAGAATTAAAATTATACAAATTATAGTATTATGACGTATGAAAAATACTTGAAATCACTTACCTTTTACAAAAAGCTTAAGAATCAAAATTTCACTCTAAAATCTCGAAACGCAGGGCTCCCAGCAGGTCCCTTTTTTCCCTAAAAGTCCCTTTTTTCAACCAAAGTCCCTAAAAGTCCTTTTTTCACACTTTTGGTCCCTTTTCCCCTTTTTTATCAATTTTGGTTTTTATTATGAAAATTTTGGAAAAAAAAAAATTCTGTTTTTAAATATAAAAATTCCGTTTTGTAAAAAAATAAATCTTCCATCTCTAGAGGCGATGATACATTGCCAAATCTGGTTCGGTTAGATATAGTTAGCCCCCATGGTTAGGCTTACCAGGGCTTGTCCGGGGTTACCCCGGACAGTCCAGGGTTCTTATAGTCCCTTATAGCCCGTTCTTATAGTTCTTATAGCCCGGGGGAAATGTCCTGGGTCGCAAAATCTCCGGGGTTTTATTCATTTAAGATTTCTCAGAAATTTTTTGGAAAAAATCCCAACCAAGTATTTGAGATTATGTTTTAACTTAAACTTCAAATAACTGAAATGAGAAAAATTCTCTAACTTGATTAGATATTATTTTACTCCATAGAAGTAAACTAGTAACAGTAGGTAAGTAAAAGGAATTTTAACCTGCTTCCAGATTGATTTTAAATTTGTTGGTTTTGATAACTTAACACTTGGATTTCCACGATTTGTAATTTGTCCTTTTAATAGACTTTAAAAAATTTTGGTCCCCTTTTTCCCTTTTTTCAAGTCATCAGGTCCCTTTTTTCCCTAAAGACAAACCAAAAGTCTGCTGGGAGCCCTGGAAACGGGAATATTCAAAATTCCCATCCAAAAAAACCGGGTTTATTCCCGGGAATAAACCCGGTTTTTTCCAGCCTTTACATCTCTAGTAAATACTCGACATTCTGCTCTTAACATCTTAATAATTTGACATTTTCTTGTGATTGAAAAAAAATATATTTGTGTGATAATTAATTATACAGGTTTCAAAAGTCAGTTTCGCGGCTTCTATTTGGAACCAACGTGTCCTAGGGTCACGTAAGTAAGGTCTACCCCTAGGTAAGTGACCCTGGGGAATCCATTGAGATGACTTAAAACGCCCCTAGCGGTGAAATAAAAAGGTTAGAAAAATTAATTTAAAAACTAAAGGAGATAGAGGGCCAGTTTTATTAACGGACGGTGAAGTCGACTTCTCCTCTCGTTCCGATCGTATGCGGGAAAAACGACTTGTCGGGAGCCAGTGTGATAAAGGTCTTCAATGGGGGATTTATGGAGGATTTACACCACTGCTGTAAAAGAGACATCAGCGATATTTTCGGAAGAAACGGGAATTGTTATTCCAATAAACCAATTGACGAGCGCCATCTTTTGTGAGTAGCGGGTACTAAAATATGCCGAAAATATCGCTGATGTCTCTTTTACAGCAGTGGTGTAAATCCTCCATTACAGCACTAGCGACGAAAATTTTTTCAAAAGCACCAATAGGAAGCCTCGAAAACTATCGCTGGGAAAAAATCGCTACGACATCAGCGACGTAATTACGATCACTGGCGGCCATTTTCTTGAGCCGGCGGGAGATCTGGGTTGACTTGATTTCGCTAATAGAAATGCAAAAATTATCTTCTAATATCAATATCGTGCTTCCTTGAAATTCAAAGGCTGTTGCATGACCAGAGTTGACCAGAGCGTTCCGATTAATTGAGGAGTAATGAAATCGTAGTCGCAGAACATGTGCTGCCATCTAGTTCAAATGAGAAAATTCATCAGTTCTTCAACAGCCAAAAATATTTTTTATCAGCCTCAGTTAATTATTTAGGCTACATTAAAGCATTTCATTAGAGCTGTAAATTAAAAATTTTGTTAATTTTATCATTTTCAAACTACAAGGCAGATTTGTCAATTTAGCAGAGATGCCAACCATTCCGGATTTTGCGGAAGCATTCCGCATTTCGGCCCAGAATTCCGCAATTACGGATAAAGCTAGAAAAATTACGGAAACTACGCTAATTATATTTAACGACAATGTAATAAATTTTTCTTCTCAATTCTCTGTTTTTAGCTTCAATCCTTACAATACATATATTTTTTTTACATAGAATTGCGAATAAAAACGATAACGCTAGTCGCTAGTAACTGATGAGATGGGGGAATCAATTGGAATTCGGAATAGTCTAATCTGCATGGATGATTGATTCATGGGAGAAAAAAAAGGCCTTCTGTTCTCAAATATTTGCGTTTTCAGGACTTTTCTGAAACTTATCAAAAGATAGGGGCATTTTTCTACGTGCAGAAACGCGGTGTAGGTGGGCAAGCCGCACGCCACGCCTGTTTTTTTTTCAGGGGTCGATCCAGGTTTTAATTTTTGGGGCCTGTTTTTTTTTATTTTTGTGAAAATCAAATTAATTTTTGTGAAAATGGATTTTTTTTTGTGAAAAATAGAATTACCTAGAAAAACCTAGAATTTTTTATTTGCTATTTTATCTTTGCATTCTTTAAATCGATTTGATATAATACCAGAACATTTTTTAGAATTCTACTCTAGTAATCTATAGTACTTAACTCTAGAAAATCCTCAAAAGTTAAAATATCGACTAATATCGCAGTAACGCATGTGATTAGTTCCAATTACATCGCCAATCAGGCACCGGCGCCCGATGGAAGCAGTGGCCGAAAAAACGGGACTTACAAGAAGAATCGCAACTTTTTAGCTTTCAAGATCGAGATTCTGAACCAGTGGCGGCTCGTCCATAGGAGCACGTGAACACCCAGTGAAAAATTAGAAATAAACCCAAATATAAAGATGCACAAATATCAAAAGAAAACAATACATAAATCATTCTCAATTTCTTTTTCATACTCAGAATCTAGTTTCTACCCCCCTTTCACCTGTCAGTAAAAAAATTATTGCCGGAAACGCGAAAGTTTTGTGTTTATCAAATAAAGAGAATACTACACTCTTGTTTTTCTTCCCTTATTCGCACGTGTGAGCGAAGAAATTGAATGAGTCCGAAGAAACCTCGACTTCTCGCCGGAGAACATTTGGGCTTACGGCAACACAATGGAGATCCACGTCCGCACAGATTTTGTGTGCCGAGGTTTACGGTTTTGAGGATTAGGTTGCTTTTTTGGGGTCTGGATTTTTTTCCCGGATTGGAAAACGAGATAAGAACTTTTTAAAAGTATCATTAAACTTTTCACGTCAGCTAATTTGTAATAATTAATTCTTTTGTTATTGGTTATTTTTTTAAAGTGGCGTTGGAGTAAAGTTACAGATCTTGAGCATTACTCATCACCTGTATTTTTCACAATCAATTGTTCGATTAAGCATATATAACAATCGTTAGGGAACATACCTAGGGTTCTAAATATTTCTGAAGGAATCGATTCCGGAATCGAATCGGAATCAAATGGCTTGGAATCGATTCCTAGGAATCGTACCTTTCGAGGAATCGATTCCAAGGAATTGAACCTTTTTTTTTCAAATAAAAACCTATAATTATTAAGTAATTAAAATAATTATGTTTCTGATTAATTAATGTTTCCTTCTAAATTTTAATTAATTAACTTATTAAAATAATTAATAATTAACTATTTAGTTAATTTTAATAATTATCAATGTTTCCTTTTTTAATTTTTATTATTATAACTGATTTTACAAGATTATTGTTTAATATAAACAAACAAAGCAGTAATTGTACAGTACGAAGTACCTCCGAACCAAGGATTTTCGATACCGCTACTTTAAAATTAAAAAACAATAATAAAACTAATTATAAAAATTCGACTGATGGTTGGTTAATTTTCTACGTCTAGGAGTAGTACCAGGATCTGGAATTCGAAACAGTTCTGTTTCTGAACATTATTTAGGAAACTTGACGCTTTTCTGAGACCCTGTTTTGCGTACTGCAGTACTATTAGGAAAGAGGTTTTCTTAAAAAAATACTTTATTTAATGGCTTTCCGAGGAATTTCGACAAAGAATTCTAGTAATACACCTGGGTCCGAGAGCAACATATCGAATTTTCTAGACCGGGAATTACGTGATAGGGGCCTTTCCAAAGTGCGATTCGGTAGTGCTGTAGAGAATCGCTCAAAAACCAATTAAATCAATTTTCATCGGGTCGGCGACCTTTGAACCTTCATTACATTTGCAGAATTAGGAGTTTTGTGAATTTAGGACAAAAATTAGGGTCCCTGGACTCGTGCGTAAGTCGCACTAAAGTCGTGATTTTTACCAAGATTGAAAAACGATATTAAATTTTCGACCTTAAAATCTCAAAATATACCCTGCCATATACCTCATATTCGATTTTGGTGAAAATCGGTTGGTAATTAAGGCACTAATTGAACTTTGAAAAAAGTTCAGATTTCCGACGAAAAAACACAAGTCCAAAGAAAGCTTATAAATCCGAAAATATTAATATATATTTATTTTTTAATTTTTTTTATAGTAACTAATTGTTATGGCAAAGTTTTTCCAGAATTTCAGGAATCCACGGTGATTGTTACGTCATCCAGGATTTTTAGAACAAGATTGGGGCTTACTTGTATTTAATGCCAAACACTC
Source organism: Tetragnatha versicolor (assembly GCA_024610705.1). Lineage (NCBI taxonomy): Eukaryota > Metazoa > Arthropoda > Arachnida > Araneae > Tetragnathidae > Tetragnatha > Tetragnatha versicolor. Next base: position 54,717,264 of record JANDEH010000010.1, on the reverse strand, counting down.
CATTTTTTGGGATAAGTCGTGTCATAAGAGTTTCGGAAAAAATTCGACCCCGCCCCAAGTGTCTTACATGGATAAATCGATAATTTTCACAGATTACGGATATGTAAATCATTTAGGTGTGGAATAAATTATTTTGGGAGTTTTTCCTGAAAAACCGATAATCCAAAAACTCCGTTTTTCCCGGATAACACACAAACCGCTTGCTCTAGGCTTCTGAAATTTTGGTATATGTGCGACCTAAAATTAAGGAATCGAACCATGTATCGCATTAGGGGGTGGGTGAAAATTAAAATTCCTACTTTTTCCCCGCCAAAACGATCCAGGACCATTTGCTCCTTTTCAGGACTCTCCAGATTGTGCAGTATTCTCTTTTCTAGAGTAATTTGGTCCCGAAAATTCGAATTTCGTAAATTCGAAGCTCTACATTGCTTGGTTCTAGAGAAATTTACGAAAAACCATCATTTTTTGACCATTTAGCTATTTTTTCGATATCGGGAACTTTGCAACTCTTGAAAGAAAACTTTCGAAAAATCTCTTCATGGAATCGTGGAACTTAATATATTTGTTCATTGAAGGGAAATGAAATTTGTTTACATTCGTGTATAAAATCTAAGCAGTGTAAAAATGGAGATATTTCAAAATCATCAAATATTCAATTCAGGAGGAATCGAAAATAATTTCTTTTCGATTCTTCCCATTCCTGTCCTGGCCCAGGGATCGTGAGGAATTTTTTTTCATTACTGGGCCAGGAATCGAAAGAATCGAAACAATTCCTTTCGATTCCTGGCCCAGGGATCAAAAGGAATTTTTTTTCATTCCTGGGCCAGGAATCGAAAGAATCCAAAAAATTCCTTTCGATTCCTGGCCCAGGGACCGAAAGGATTTTTTTTCATTCCTGGGCCAGGAATCGAAATAATCGATAGAATCGTTCGATTCCGTGGAGTGTAACATAATTTAATATAAAATTTGATAATGGGAAATTCTTTTGATTCTAGAGTCGATGACGCGCGTGTGAAAAATTCATCGACTTCAGTTGTAGTAACTTATGTCATTGACTCCATGGAATCGAAAGAATCGTTCTATTCTTTCGATTCCATGGAGTCAATGACATAATTTAATTAAAAATTTAATAATGGGAAATTCTTTCGATTCTTAGAGCGTAAAAAAAATGGATTTCGAAATTTAAGTTTGAGTTCAGGAATTTTTCATGTAAAACGATGGCCCGATCGTGTGTGGGAGTGTGGGCCGGGCGGGCCCGAGCCTGATTGAACGAAAACATGTTCTCCAATTCTCTTCTCCCTCACTTTCCAAAAAGCAAAACAACAAACAAGCGACAAAAAATACACGGAGAGGAGAGGCCCGGGCCCCGGATGACCCTTGCCTTGACCCCTCTCCTTCCTCTCCGCGGGGTTAAAAAACTCATTGATTTGGAGTGGGATATTCGGGGATCGACCTTGAAGGACACATGCAAGCAGGTTACTGTTTCGATTTGGGATTTTTTTTTTCGATTCTACTTTTTCGATTCTGGCGTCAAGGAATCGAACCTCAGGAATCGAATCGAAAGAATCGATTCCGGAATCGAATCGAACGATTTTTTAGAACCCTAAACATACCCATACTACGTGACCCATTCAGGGGAGGGAGGGGGGTCTTCAAAATACCACGCTCGGTCACAGGGGGGAGGGGGGGGCTTAGGGTTTCGTCACGTAGTCCATTTCTTCTAGTCAATACGACAAAATTAAGCCAAATTAATTATTGAAATTTGCCAAATTAAGACTAATTAAGCCAAATTAATTATTAAAATTAGACAAATTAAGCAAAATTAATTTTTTTAAACTTTCTGTTTGCAAAAAATGATGGCAAACCGTATTTATGAATTACTACGTGATAACTAGAGGGGGAGGGGGGGTCTTGGCATATACTACGGATGGTCACCAAGGGGGGGAGGGGGGTCAAAAATGGCAAAAAATGGGTCACGTAGTATGGGTACGTTCCCTTATGAGTAGACAGACCCAGTGCTCTTGTCATGCTCCTAATTAAAAAAAATTATGATTAGGTATTATGCCTGATTTTAATTAAAGTGTCAAAAATTTGTTTGCTTCAAAAAAGGTTAGACGAGTGGACATCATGCATAAAAGTTGTTTTTGAGGTATTATGTTATAGGCACGCTAGGGGTATTATAAAAAATAAAGGCCTTCTTTATCATAAATTTTGGTTATTTACATTAAACGCATATTTGAAAAAAATTAAAATGCATGCAGTGAAAAATGTAGGGAACTTAAAATAACTCCCCTGAAATAAATTTGTCAGTTCTAAAACAAGTTTTCTTTATGTATTCGTCCAACATTCCTTCTCTTTCTTGCTCTTGTGTAAACTTTAATTCATACAAAGGGTGTGAACACCCTGTTAAAAAACTCACGAGCCGCCACTGTTCTGAACATTGGACATGTTGGCTTTTGACCTCAGTGAAGACGTTCTGTGTCGATGTGGAGAAGAAGAGGAACCGCTGCACATCATCTGTGACTGTCCTGCCACGGCAATGCATAGACTTCAGTTGGAGACTTTGACAGGAGCAACACTAACTAAAGACAATCTGCCTTTGTTTTGTAAAGAAAAGAACTTTAAAAACTTTTTGAAATACCTTGAACACTTGCCCACAAGGACAAGACGTAATAGCTAACTAACAAAAATACCCTAAACAGCAATGAACTAAATTTAAAAAAAAATAGCCCTAAAAAATGATAGTAATAAACAGAAAATAACTTAAAGGTAAAAACAGTAAAGCTAAGAAATAATCAAATAATAAAAACAGTAAACAGCATCAATAGAAAATAAGTAGCAAATGAATAGATTCTGAAAGTAAGTGCCCTTATTTATGTGAATAGTTGTAAGGGCCAAGGAAAAATTTGTGCTTAAAAAAAAAACGTTGGGGTTTTTTTCATTACAATACGGACACGAGAAAAGCCGACATCTCTTGACGCCCGTGGTTGTACAAGGAATGTGTTGCGGAAAAAACAGAGCATTCTGCGAAAAAAAAAAGGAAACTTTCGCAAAAAATCACGATTTTTTAGATTTGTTAACGTTTCTGAGAAGGATAAATGGGAAAATAACGTGTATTCCATAAAAATTTAGAATTTATCCGTAAAACTTAGCGGAAATCCGCAAATTTTACGGACAATCCGTAAAAGTTGGCAGGAATGCAAGGCTTCGTTTAAAATTTGGAAGTGGTAATTTTTTTTCACGAGAAATTTTGTGAAAGGGCCGATTTTACGAAAATTATTTTTGTGAAGGGGCCGTTCTTCCAAAGTTTATTTTTGTGAATGGGCCTTTTTATCGAAGCTAATTTTTGTGAAGGGGCCGCCAAACGGCCCCAATTTTCGCCTGGATCGACCCCTGTTTTTCTTATTTTTGGCGGGCGGGGGGGCGATTACGGATGAGCGTTGTCTCAGGTTGGCAACCCTGCTGTTCTAATGTCAATTTTTGAAATCAAGAAAACCTTAACTAAACATTCAAGTCAAATATTTTTATTATAATAGGTATGAGTTCCAAACAAAAGCAGACAATCTTAGGATAGATATCCCCAGAATTTTAAGTTCAAAATGTTGTACTTTAATTCATCTTTGACGTTTGGGACCTATTGGGTGACACCAGAGAGGGATTAGTGTTTGTTTGTACACCACAGAAAATCTTTTATCAATGGAAAGCAGTTTATGAATAGCTATATTGTCATCCAATTTTTAAATGTGGTGCAAAGGTTCTAACCCAGTAGTTCCCAAAGTGGGCGGTACCGTCACCAAGTGGGTGTTGAAGCATTCCAGGGGGCAGTGATCAGTAGCAGTTCCAGGGGGGGGCATGACATGTGTTAAACTATATTCGGATCAGATAAAATTATACATTTTGGGTTAAATTAAGTAGAAATAATGGGGACCAGTCCATTTCTCTAACATTAACCATCATCACATTTTGCGGAATTGACTTTGTAAGCAGATAAGGGGTGGAGGGACATTTTCATTTTGAAAAGGGGACTGTGGACCCAAAAAGTTTGGGAACTTGTGTATTCTATGGAAACATTGTAACCATTATCATGTGGTGTACCTGGGTTTCTTTTTCATACTCTCAAAAAAAAACATTATGTTGTAAATCTTAAGCGGGTAAATTAGGTCGCTGAGTTGTAGTTCAATTCTTGAGCATGTGTGATAAAGACTAAATTGCTCATTGGTTACAGCCATATGATCTACATGCCACGCCACAGTCACTCCCAATGCGCACCTTTTAAACTACCTGAAGTGAGGACAGAGGTAACATTCATCACATGGTGTGTCTGGTGAGGTTAAACTCCTCAACCAATCGCGTATTGCGATTTTCTATGAAAATTTTTCGCCAAGGGAAGGCACCGCGTAAGATAACTACAGTAGAGCCCAGTGGCGGCTCGTGTGTTAATTAATAGGGTGTTCACACCAATTATATAAAAATTAAAATTTCCATTAATTTAATCCGTTTATGTCATAAATGTCATCTTTAAATTCTCTTTTAAAGTTCCTATCTTTTCCATCTGTAACTTGGACAATGGTCAGATGAGGAGTTGGTCTCAAGATCTTTATTTCAACTTTTTTTTTCCAGCGGCAATTGAGAAAAATACAGATGCTTTAACTCAACACGGAAATTTTACTTAAAGCCATCATTTAAAAAAATCCTAATTAATAACAAAAGTATTAAAATATTTTGATGAAAAGATTTAAATTGTATTTAAAGAGTGCTCTTACTCGTACTTTCCAATTAGCCGATAAAATCACATCTATCAGACGTCAAAAAAGAAAGCTGTGCCTCAAAAGTTAAAGCCTCGGCACACTAAATCTGTGCTAGCGGAGATCTCTTGCGCGTTGCCGTAAGCTCAAATGATCTCCGGCAAGCAGTCGGGGTTTCTTCGGATTCTCATATTTTTTTCGCTCACACGTGCGGAAGGGGAAAGAAAAATAAGAGTTCAGTCTTTTTTCGATTTCTTTCGCGTTTCCGGTAGTAAATTTTTCTTATTGAGTAGAGAAGGGGGGGAGAAACATAATTTTGAGCAAAAAAAGAAATTGAGAATATATTTCCTTTGATATTTATTTATCTTTGTATTCGATTTTTGTTCTACTTTTTCAGTGGGTGTTCACGTGCTCCTGTGCTCCTATGGACGAGCCGCCACTGGTAGAGCCCCGATTACACTGTTCAACAAATTTGACCTTCAAAATTTTTTCCTTGATGAAAATAGTCATTTCTTATAGATTTTGGGTCGCTGAATACGAAAATCACCATTAAAATTCTCAATTGACTCAGGATTTTCGGGGAACAGTCCCTCCCCCTTTTTAACTTTTTTCGGTGACTTTATAACTTTAAACTCGATTTTCAGGGTCAAAAAGCATTGCTTTAGTCTTCAAATTGCCCCCCAGGTAACAAGAAATGTTCAAATTAATAAAATATGATAAATTTATAACAAATGAATACGTTTAAGGGGTAATTACCCCCCTAAAAATACAAAAAAATAGCTAAAAAATATAGCGGTTTCTATACGCTATTTTTCATCTTATTTTTTACGCAATTCCCGTTTGAAAGGTCCTAACCCTTCCCCAAGGACCCAAATTTGATGACAATATGCAGCAATAATTTTTACTAAAAGTGGCTGAGGTGTTAGCCTCCCAGAAGCCCCCGCGGAAGACTTCCAGAATCGCGAAGGCGCTCGCGAGCTCAGGAATTAATATTGATGATTTTGAAAAGATTACAAATGACGTTTTTCTTATATTTTGGGTCTATCCTAAGTAGAAACTCTTCAGTTCTTTAAAAACTGACCGGTTTTAGGGAGTGAGGATTCCATGTTTCAAGATGTTAATAGATGCACGGCTGTGGATAACAATTAGGGGGCATTCCCTTAAAAACTGAGGGTGATGGAGGAAAATGGGTGTCAATTTGAATTCAGCAGATCATTTTACACAAGAATCAGCTGAAATTCAGTTAGTGGCTTCAAAATTTTTTTTTGTACAGCACTGTTTAACTCTAAGTGCCGCATTGAACCCTTCCGTGGGTGCTTTGGGGGCGCTCTCACCTCAACCGCTTTTAGTAAAAATCATTGCTGCATATTGCCATCAAATTTGGGTTCTTGAGGAAGGGTAAGGACCCTTCAAACGTGAATTGAGTAAAAAATAAGGGGGGAAAATGGCGTATAAAAACCTTTATAATTTTTTGCATTTTTAGGGGGATAATTACCCCTTAAACCTATTCATTTGTTATAAATTTATCATATTTTATTAATTTGAACCTTTCTTGACCCCTGGGGGGCAATTTGAAGACTAAAGCAATGCTTTTTGACCCTGAAAATCGAGTTTAAAGTTATAAAGTCGGAGAAAAACGTTAAAAGGGGAGGGACTGTTCCCCGAAAATCCTGAGTCAATTGAGAATTTTAATGGTGATTTTCGTATTCAGCGACCCAAAATCTATAAAAAATGACTATTTTAATCAAGGAAATTTTTTCATTGTTGAACAGCGTTATCCGCGGAATTGGGTGGCAAGTGTACCGCGGATAACGGAAATCGCGGATAACCCGAAAAAAGACTAAAAATGAGGTGAAAACACGAAAAAAATATTTCAGCATAAAAACTATGTTTTATTGTACAAAAAACATGATATGTTAGACTTTTAAAATATGTACAGTACAGCGGAAACCTTTTCTATACATCTAAAATGTTTCTTATCTCATCTAAAATTGGCTCTCATCGTTAAAGAAATGTTTCGTGGCACTCGCGGATAACCCGCACCGCGGATCATCCGCTCGCGGATAATCGGGGTTCTACTGTACATCAATGAGAGAATATGAACTTGGGTAATGCAAGGGGTGAAACCTGAAATCATATGGTATAGTTTACATATATGAAACTCAATTGTGTAGAATACAGGTGTCAAGGCATTTATCTGAAAAAATAAATATCCAGGTTATAATATATCACTGAACCAAGTACAATTTTGTGATAATTTAATGTTCGTTAATGTTTAGCCCGTTTCCCAGTCCTTTCGAGCCAATGAAAAGTCTCAACATCAGGTTTCTTTTAAATTGCAATCATCTCATTGACTCTGAAAGTCTGGGAAACAGGCAAAATAAACAAAGTGAGTTCATACTTCGGCAAAGCAGCTGGAAAGCAGCTTATTTTAATCCTTAAAAAGTCATGGAATTTTTTTTCACCTTAAGAGTATGTACCCTGGGTATAAAGCTACAACAACAAACGAGTGAATTCTCAAAATCTCGCCTAACTGAAAACTATCAGTGTGTTGGTGAAGTTCATGGCATAAAAGAAAACAGTTGCACCCAATTTGGTGTAACCTCTGACAGAAGAGTACCTTTTCTCCTGTATAAGCTGACAATATGTATTTACGTGTATAGCATGCTCAAATTCAAATGTGTGGCCAAATCAAATAAGTGACCAGAAAGTTTCATGTGCAGTTGTTTCTACTGTTAAAGAAAATGAGTGAACTTGCTTGTATTGTAAGTATGACCACATTCTCGACATTGCAGGTTGTTATTGGAGAAATCTTAGTCATAGGGTTTTATACATAAATGTTGAAAGGAAAATACATGTGTAATTGTTTATTTCAGTGTAAAAAGTCTGTCTTTCTTCGCTAGGTGGTTGGGAATGAGAACATGGAAATCCAAATTCGTGTAAGGGTGTGAGAAATAGGGAAGTGCTAGCTTAGCTTGGCTACTTAGCATCTTTAAAGTACAGGGAAGGGAAGTGGCATAGATATTTGTGAAAAGAAACCAATTTGTTTCTATACCTCTCCAACCCTAGGGGATGAATGACCTGGCTCTTTTGGGGTTACACTAAACACCTAGTGAGAAAAGACAAGCTTACTCAGTGTACATCCTCATGGGTTGAAATATCTCATGAATATCATGCTGAACTAATTATATTTTCATACTAATATATTTATTGTTCTTTATTTTTAGAATCACAAAATCAATATTCAAGGCGGAAATCAGGTATTTAATTTTTTCATTATTTTTAAAATTAGCTTATTCTGTTTATAATCTTATTCATGGAATTAAGTGATAAACCTTCAATAGAACTCCTATTGTCTTACACTTTATCTCAACTTTTCATAGTTTGGATTTGCTCTCTAATGATTCTATATCTTTTAAGGTGTTTTATTAAGATATGTGATGAATTGACTGCTATAATGTACTGCACAAACATGATTTTCGTATTATATTTTAATTTATTTAAAAGTGTTGGGAAAATTTTGAAATCAGAGATATTACATTGCTCCAAATTTTTAAGAATATAAGTGTTGGACCTAAATACTAACAAACCACACCCCCAAAATATTCGTCTTTGGCATACCTGAATCTTTTATTAACAAAATTTGTTTTGAAAATCATGGAATTTTTTAAAACTACATTAAAAAAATATTGCTTTTTATTTATGAAACAACTCTTCTTAACGTGGTGGGTTCTTTTTTTTGTAGTTTTTGCTGAGCAATATAATCCTGAAGACGATGAAGATGATGATGTAGAAAGGGTATGAACCAAGTTAAATTTATAATAGTTTTTAAATCTTCTCATAATTTAAAGGGGCTGTTCACAAATGATGTCATCTTTGGAGTAAGTTTTCAATCCATGATAGTTTGTGACTAGGCGGACAGGGATTTCGAGAATTTTTACATTGCACAGCTGAAAATCAATAAGCATGGAGGAAATGTTTCAGACAGTTTACTTTTAGAAGAAACCTATAAATAACGATTAACTAAGAAACTAAATTTTTTGGTTTGTTATTGAATTTTTCTCTGTTATAGTTGGTGTTCTCAACTTATGGAGCTCATTTTATGTGTTGAATTTTCATATTTGGGGTAGTTTAGTATGGCAACTAAAGGTTTTTTATTTCATTTGCTGCCTCAGATGGAATAACACAGTGGTGTAATATCTAGTTTAGTTATATTTTTTTATTCGTTTTAGATTTTTGATGCTATTTTTATAGATTCTAAAAATACTTCTTTAGATATTATCTTCTCTCTTTATTTCTTTAAGAAAATTTCTTTGAGCAGTCTATAGTCTTCAAAAAAAATTACAAATTAGTCATCAGATTTTTGGGATCATTTCAATGAGTCATTAATTAATATTTTAGATTAAATTAATCTTTTTAAAGATAATACTATATTGTTTATTAATAAAATATGTAAAACGAGACATCATTTGGATAGTCCTTTATATTTTATTCAAATCTTAAATATTTTCTTGATTAATTATTAATTGTTCAAAATTTTACAGTTAAATTAATTTTATGTTTTTATTATTAGATAATATATCCCAAATCAGATGAACAGCGACAGCGTCTTGGAGAGGCTGTGAGAAATATTTTACTCTTCAGATCACTAGATATAGTAAGTAATAAACATTTTTTGAAAGATTCTTTTATGGGTTGTAAACATTTGTTTTTATAACGGATTTTCTTTTTTAGCAACAAATGGGAGAGGTTTTAGATGCAATGTTTGAAAGAAAGGTAAATGTCTCCCAGATATTGATCTAAATGGCACTTTTGAAAGTTATTTACTATTATCGTTTTTATATTAACATCTGCAAAATTTTCATGGGGTAGCTTAATGTCATTTGTGATAAGTGTTGAAATAAGCTAAGAAATATTCCGTGTATATTTTACCAATATTCTAATAAAGAAAATATTTTATTAAGAATATTATTAGTTGAATATTATTTTGTTAAGATACCAAAAAAAGTTATGGATTCAAGTCTTGTTGTAGTGAACCTTAGAGCACTTCCAAAATAATTCATTAAACTGTTTATATTGGAATTAGATTTTCAAATTAGCTTTTTAATTACTCTAACCCAGGGGTTTCCAACTTCCATGTACTCGCGGGCCGCGTTCAAAGTCACAAGCCAAGTGGCGGGTTGCAAAATAATCTGACTCCTTTTTATTAATTTTTTTTCGGAAGGAGAGTTTTTAAAATGGGAAGAGGGGCAAAGGTTATTTGCGTATTGGGAAGGTACTACTGTATTCTGAAATTTCAGAGGATATATTAATTATTTTACCCTATACATCTTTTAATACTGAATATTACTTACAGAGAGGCTTTCTCCAGAAAAAGTTCCTCCAGAAAAGTAAGCCTCATAACCGCTTGCTACGCAGGGGAATTTCAGGGTAGTATACAACCTTCCTCTCTCGAAACCTCAAGCTTTAAATTTTGTCTCTATAACAAGCAAAGCTACTCCATAATCGGTTTGGGTCCTCCCCCGAAAGATTTCAGAGTTTTAGTATGCTTAAAAGAGTTCTGAAGCTACTTTTTGGTGGGTTTTCTCGGGAGCTTCGCGGGCTGCCAGTTGGAAACCCCTGCTCTAATCATTAGGCAAGGATGACTCTAATGAAACGTTAGTACAAAAAAAAACCTTTTAAAATCTCCACAATAAAAATTTTAGTTAATTATAACCAGATTTAATTTCTTATTACTCCATTATGTGTTAAATAACACTAGATAAATAGGTGTTAAAATAAGACGTTTTAATGCTTCACTATAGTAAATAATTACTTTTCCTTTAATTTCTTAGGTCGTACCTGGTGATATAGTCATCAAGCAAGGGGATGATGGTGATAATTTTTATGTTATTGATAAGTAAGTATTTTAAGTCTCTATTTCTGCATACTATTGATGAAAACATTTCGCTCACGAGGTTTTACCCCCGCTTCTGGTTTAACTTGTGATGGTCGATACGGACGTCAATGAGATATTTAGTCATCATCATCATTCTGCTTCGTGCCCAATGGCACATAAGGCCTTCAGTTTACGTCGCCATTCCCTACGGTCATGGGCAATGGATCTTGCTTCTGCCCAGCCTGCCTGGCTACGTTCTGTTTCCACCAGTCTCCTCCATGTTAGTCTGGGTCTACCGCGAGATCTTCTACCCTCCGGTGCCCAAGTAAGGGCAACTGCTGTTATTCTGTGAGGTGGCATTCTAAGTACATGGCCGACCCACTTCCATCGTCTACTTCGTATGGTATTTTGAAGGGGCATTTGTCTTGTTTGGCTGTACAGTTGGACATTAGATATTGTATAGGGCCAATAGATTTGTAAAATTTTCCTTAGACATTTGTTTTGCCATGCACCCAATCTATTATTCTGTGCTTTGGTTAATTTCCAAGTTTCGCAACCATAAAGCAAAATGCTTTTTACCAATGCATTAAAAATATTAAGTTTTGTGTTTGATAATAATTTATTTGACTTCCAAACATTGAGTCGTCAGAGATATTTAGTGTTTTGTATTAACTAGAAAATTTTTCTTTGGCAAAAACGCAAAGAAAGTCAAACGTTAGATCATAATGCTAAAATTTTAAAAAGCTGTCAATTTTAATTGTACCTAAAAGTAAGTGAGAGTTTCTTCAAAAGTTCTTTAAAACTCTTGAGATCCACTTATCAAGAAAGTAAATGTAAAATGATTTGCTGTATGAAAATATTTCTTAAGCACTTTTTTAATATATTTTGCTTTCTTTTTATTTACAGTGGGGTTTATCATATACATGTTGACACTGATCAAGAAAAAAATAAATTAGTTGGAAAATATGACAATGCTGGCAGCTTTGGGGAACTTGCTTTAATGTACAACATGCCTCGTGCTGCAACAATTGAGGCTGCTTCAGATGGCTCTTTATGGGCCATGGTAAGTTTTTGTGTTCCGTCAATAACATATGTAGTTAAAAATTATTAAGAAAGTTTTCAATTCAAGAACCAGAGCTTCTCCCAATATAAAGTATATGAAAGTTTATTAATATTTTTAATGCTACTGAAATAAGCCTAAATGTGTAATGTCCATTTTTGTTAGTTTTATACTGTGCAATATCTTTGGTAAAATCAGATTCCCATGCTCTTTTTACATGCCTTATGCAGGGATGCCAACCATTCCGGATTTTGCGGAATCATTCCGCATTTTGGCCCCGAATTCCGCAATTACGGATAAAGCTAGAAAAACTACGTAAACTACGCTAATTATATTTTAAAGACAATGTAGTAAGTTTTTCTTCTCAATTCTCTGTTTTTAGCCTTCAATCCTTTCAATACATATTTTTTTACATAGAATTGCGAATAAAAACGATAACGCTAGTCGCTAGAGATCGGCAATAAGAAGGAGGAATCATTCGGAATACAGTAGAAACCCGATTACCCGCGAGTGCCACGAAAAAATTTTTTAAACGATGAAAGCAAATTTTAGATGAGATTTGAGACATTTTAGATGTAGAACAAAGGTTTCTGCTGTACTGTACATATTTTAAAAGTTTTACTTATCATGTTTTTTGTACAATAAAATAGTTTTAAATGCTGAAATATTTTTTACGTGTTTTCACCTCATTTTTAGTCTTTTTTCGGGTTATCCGCGGTACCCTTGCCACCCAATTCTGCGGATAATCGGGGCTCTACTGTATTCTAATCTGCATGGATGATTCATTCATGGGAGAAAAAAAGGCCTTCTTTTCTCAAATATTTGCGTTTTCAGGACTTTTCTAAAACTTTTCAAAAGATTGGGACATTTTTCTACGCGTAGAAGGTGTGGCACCGGTCGGCAAGCCACGCGTCACGCCGGGTTTTTTTTTTTTGTGTGCAGGCGACGGTGATTACGGATAAGAGTTGTCTCAGGTTGGCAACCCTGCTTATGTTACTTTAAAGACTATTTGATTACCCATTTATTTGAAAAATGAATGTTAAATGGTTATTGTGTCTAATTTTTAGAGCAGGGGTTCTCAAACTTTTTATGTCGCGGAGCCCTTTTCAAGAGACAAATTCTTCGCGGAGCCCTTTTCCGAAATAAATTTTTCAAGGTATAAAAAGCAAATTACATAAAACCTATTGCTTCTAGAAGTAAAAGCATAAATGCAGTAGTGTATATAGAATTTTATTTCCGGAGGGGTCCAAAATTGTTCCTCAGCCCCTCCCATGCATATTTAACAGTTTAACGTAGCTTTTAAAAACATTTTTAGGTATAATTTGCATCTAAGATAATTTATTTGTGAGAAAAAATGTGACTAATTAAGATCCAAGTACAATGGAGGGTCTGGGGGTCCTTCCTCCCCAGAAGGTTTTGTGAAATGTGATCCTTAAAAACAGTTTTTTTAACTCATTTTAGGTACATCATTGTCCAAACTTTGGACATTCATTTTTAGGTAAGATTTAAATTTTAACGAACTTATTATAAAAATTGACAATAATAGGGGGTTTTGAGGGTCCTCCCCAGAAGAATTTCGGAAATTTGACCCTAAATAATATGGTTTTAACTTGTTTAGTTATAGGTAGTCGGAATTTCCGGGGGGGAGGCAGGGCTCCCTCGCCCCTCCTATATACACCCCGGGATATATGGAATATTTTAACCAATTATATTTTACCTTTGGATACAATGTAAATCTTTGTTTTTAATTTCTGAATATTAAAGCTATCACTTTTTAATCATTATGCCCGAGATGCATGAACAAAGGATTCATACAGAAATCTGTACATCAGTAAATTTTGTTTTCCTAAAAGTTACTTCTTTTGAAATAGAGAGCTGTTTTGGGGGGCTGCTAGACCATACGTCAGAGGTACATATAGAAATTTATTTACACCTAGGAGCCCAAAATCATTCCTTATCCCCCCTCCCATGACATAGGATCAATGTAGCTTTTTATAAATTTTTTGGTAGAATTTGCATCTTAAAGAACTTAATATAAGAAACGCTTTGAGTAATTAAGTTCCAAAAGGGGGGTTGGAAATTTGACTCTTCTAAAAACAGGTTTTCACTTTGTTTTGGTACATCTACTCTCTACTCCGAATTTTGGACATACATTTTTAAGTAGGATTATGATTTTGCTGAACTTAATAAAAAAAGGTGCTGAGTAATAAATTTTCGAAGTGGGGGATCGGGGTTCCTCGATGTGCTAATACTATTCGGCGCGGGGCCATTTGGGCGCGGTCGTTTCTGTGGCAGAAATAAAATGAAAGTAAATAGAACTTTCATAATTCTTTTAAAAATTAGAAGAAGAAAAATTTGGTGCCGAAACGGACCGGCGCGGCGGCCCAATCGTCCCCATCCCGGGTGTTCCTCCCCCAGAAAAGTTTTGGAAACTTGACCCTAAAAACAGGGTTTTAACTTGTTTTGATAATTCAAAAAAGACCTGAAAAAGACAAAAACCAGAAAAAAACTATAATCAACAGAGCTCACTTCATTGGAGGCTCCACACCAAATCCACTTTAATTTAAGGATGATTTTACAGCTCTAAAAACTTGGTTAGGAAGGAGCAAAAGTAAGTTCTTAACAAGAAACACCTAACAGAAAGTTATTTATAAAACATTTCAGAGCAACGCAAATTAGAAATTATCAGCATATTTATTTCAAATTTCTTCACGGAGCCCCTCGAAATGCTTGGCGGAGCCCTAAGGGCTCCGCGGAGCACAGTTTGAGAACCGCTGTTTTAGAGCATAGGAGTCTCACACAAAAACGAGTAAGGGCATATTGTAGGATTTGGTTCCCATGGGCTCCAATGAGTTAAGTTTTAGTGTCTTGCACTAAAATGTCCATATTTGTTACAAAAACATAAATTGAATTAAAAATCATTAGGTGGTAGCACATTTTACAAGATTAGTTTTGTATAAAAATGAAAATTGTTTTTTTATTATTTTAATGAAATCAGAAGTGAAAATTTGTGTTTAGGGTTTCTTACTCAAATTCAGTTTGGTAATGAGGTATTTGCATGAGTGAGGGATCTGCTTGATTTTATACTATTTTGATACATTATGGTTTAAAACTCCTAAATTTCTGATTTTTAAGTTCAAAAATTTGTTTTAAATAATTTAATATTCAATTTTATTTTTGCCAAAATGTCAGAAAAGTCACGTTATCTGAAAACAGGCTTCTATTGGAAGTGACATCACAGCGCATGAAAACCATTGTGTTTTCTGTTTTCACGTGGTCAGAAAACGGACTTCTATTGGATGTGACCTCACAGCGCATGATTTGTGATTCGAGAGTGTTTTCGAGCCCAAACAAAAAACGAAATTTCAAAAATTTATATCTCAGAAACTAGGCAACGAAAATGCTTGATGTAAACGTCATTCTTCATGGTTTTTTATCTACTATTTTAATAAAATTAAATCTCAAAACGTGAGAATACCTCATTGAAATACTTACCTCCATTAATGCTTAAAAATAAAAGCAATATTTTTCCAATTATGAATACTTATCTTGAATTTAATGGTTGCTCTTCAACTCTGTTATTTGCATATTAATTCATGGCAATATATGACATTGTTTCATAAAAAAATTTTTTATGTATTAATACACCAAAAAGGTAGTGTATTGTAAGCTTTGATATCAGTACTTGAGTGCATTTAACTGTATCAAATTGGTAAAAGGGGGGAATATTTCGAAACAAAAAAGTTAGTAATTGTTTGCATTGATTAATATTTTTTCCTCTTAGAACCGACAAACATTTAGGAGAATAGTTTTAAAAAGTGCATTTAAGAAAAGAAAAGAATATGAGATGCTTTTAGAAGGTGTGCCTATGTTACAAACTTTAGAGGTAAGTCTATGATTGTTATGAATAATTATTTATCTTCATTGATAGTTTTCTAGCCAATTTATAATGAGAAAGAATTTATCATGTACTATATTTTATTTCTAAAGGTTTTGAAAGGTTTTACATCTTAATTTAATTTAGTCTTATAGATTAGCAAAATGTGGATTGGTTAAAGTGATAAAAAATTTTCTTTAAAATCTTATTTGGGAACATAGAGCTTGATTGTTCAATAAAACATTTTTAAAATGAATTCTTTTCATTTGTATTTTAAATTCACAGACGTATTGAATTCTGTTCTGTTTATTTAGAATAGGCGGCAGAAAAATAATGCTTTCCCCCTCGGTAAGAGCAGCCAATAGTAAGCCTTCATCACTTTGACGTTGATAGTTGCCATGGTTGCTAGTTCGGTGGTGGGGAAGGAAATATTTTCAGCCGCCTATTCAAAATTAATAGAGTATAGTCAATTTACTTTGTCTATTACCTGGTTTCATTGGAAGTGTCTTGTTTAGGCTTATGAAAGAATGAATTTGTGTGATGCTCTTATGCCTAAAGCTTATGCTGATGGTGAACTTATAATCAAGCAGGTACTTATGGGCATCTATTTTTATGTTTTAACCCTAGCTCTTGGTGTATCATAATCAATTTTATTTTATAGTGATTAAATTGTTCTATTCCTTAAACCTAATAATCCAAGCCAAATTTTGTAGTTTACCTTATTAATGGACTTACAACCTTTTAAGTATTTTAAAACTTATTATTTTGTGACAGCATGTAATCTGATAATTATTCAAAGGATATTGCAGAAGTATTTTGAATATGTTTTTTTGTGAAAATCTAGTGAATTAAATTGATACAGGATTTTTCACTTAATCAACATATTTGACTAAATATTAGTTACTTTGACAACACCAAGTATTTTTTTCAAATTTGTGACTGGTTAAAAATTGTTCCTTAAAGATTTATCACCTAACTACATTATGTGTTACAAATTTTACATTTTTACAAGACCTACAAATCTCAGTTAATTATACATTACATTTTAACAGGGAGAGGACGCAGATGGCATGTTTTTTATTGAAGATGGCAGCGTAAAAATCACAATGATCAAAGAAGTGAGTGTCATGATAATCTATGATAAGACTTGTGATAGTAAATGAAGTTGACATATTTATTCTTCATTTAACTTAAATTATGTTATTAACAAAATGCCCTACTTATTCTCTATTATCCTCATAGCTTTTTAGAAATTACATGACTTTTAAAACACTTTGAGTAACGGTTAAGCTCCCATTTACACGGTTATTGTCCAACAGTCATCCTTCAAACCTAGGCCCTTCATATCTTTTTGCGATAACACTCTGTCAAATCTACTTTGTTATGGGAAATTTTCCAAAGTTTTAAAAACACTAACTGCTTCATGGCAAGTTGTTTAGAAAATTAAAAATAATATATTTTATTCCTTTTGAGACTTGTGCCTCACTGTTGACCAACCACTTAAAAAGGCTGAAAAGACCTGTGTATCATATGTGTTTAGGTTTTGAAACTAGTAGCAAGATTTATGCATGATGCTTCAACAGCATAAATTTCCCTCTAACTCAATTTCATTACTCTTTTATTCCATTTATGGGATGACTATTCTGTCCAATACAGTCATCCTTCAGTCTTTAACCCTTGCCAGTGTCACCCGAATCCAGTTCGAGCAACTACTGCATGCAGTATTTGTGATGCTCGAACTGACTTCGGGCAGGAGAAAAATTAATGTTTCTATTTTGTGAAGCCAGAGCCGAGTTCGTTTCTACTTTAGGATACTTAATTCCCTATTTTCCCAATAGATGGAATTAGTGGTCCTAGTTTTTCACCGATTATGACTTCAGTCAAGAGAGATAATTTTGCTTTCTCGTTTGGTTTTTCTTTTTTCACAATTTTCGGTTCAGTTAAGGTTCTTTGGTGCGATATGGGCTTGTGTGCAGTACTGTTTTTTGGGATATGTACTGTAAGAGATTTGTAAAATTTATGTATTGAATATCATATTGTTGTATTTTAATATTATATTATATTAACTTCCAAATTTCGTTTAATTTGCTCTAATTGAATAAGATGCGTGTAATCCATTACTTTTTTATGTGTATATAAAATATACAGTGGTTATTGCATTTAAAATTTTATTTTTGTGATAAAAAACCATTTTCTAACTTTAAGAATAAAATAAAGAACAAAATTGAACAGTCAAAAAAAAAATTCTATTTTCTCTGAAATATATGTCACTGTTAAGGGGTTAATATTGTGTGTGTTGTGGCTAACCAATTTCTAGCATGTGAAGTTGACTTGGACTACCAGCACAGTATTTCCTTGTTTGTTATTTGTTTGTATGGAGATTTAACTCTCATTTCAGTATTGTTGCATTCTTTATGCAATACCAGCTTACTATTTGTGTAAAATACATCCACTGCTTAAGCTTAATTATTAATAACTTTTTTTCGTTTATAGACAGATGAAAATAAGGAAGTGGAAATTGAATTAACAACACTGACAAAAGGACAGTATTTTGGAGGTAATTTTTCTATAGATGTCTTAATTAACATAATTGAAATGGTAGATAATTTAGGCAACTTCATGTCGAAATCTTGCTATTACTTCAATAATTGAATACTAGCATTATACTTTGTTTAAAAAGTAATATTTTCTTTTGGATAATTTAGAACTGGCGCTTGTGACGCAGAAACCTCGTGCTGCTTCAGCTTATGCTGTTGGAAATGTAAAATTAGCTTGTAAGTTTCTCTAATTATATTATTTATGCTTATGTAAGTTTTCAGTTTAAAAAATGAACTATATTAGTAACGTGTATTTTTATTTCAGTCCTTGATGTAGCTGCTTTTGAACGACTATTAGGACCTTGCATGGCGATCATGAGTCGCAATGTTGATCATTATCGAAAGCAAGTAGTTGAATTGTTTGGCTCAGAAGCAAATATTAGTGATCTACGATGATCCAACTTTCATCTTCTTTCATCTTTATGCATTTGGTTGGACGTCTATCTGTGCCCTGAATCATATCTGAGGTCAGAATTAAGCACCTCTAAATATTTGTTGCATTTATGTTAATCTAGTCTGATTTTCTGTTACAGTTTATAGAATATCATTGATGTTTGTTGGTGGAGAAGTTATGTAGTTTAATTTATACATTCTAGAAAACATTTCTAGTCTGTTTTGACCATACTCAAGAATATTTTAGTTTCAAAAGTGCAGTTTATTTCTACACTCAGTGTGGGTCAAGAATATATCCACTGTGCAGCAAACTATTCATTGCATATTCATCTAAGTAAGTCTTAGTTATTTAAATTGAAAATGCTAAGTTATTCTCTGGGTAGTTATTGTTAATTACCTGATATTGATAAAGGATATTGTTCCATATTGTTATGCTTGGTAGTCAGGTAACCAAAATATCAGTTATGTTTGTTGTATATTACACAAATGAATCATAATGCCAATTTGAAAATTTCTATACATTTTACAAAATTACAAAATGCTTAAAGTATCTCCTCTTATCAATAAATACTTACATGTATTTCAGTGCAAGGCATCTAGATCTCTTCTTTTAAAATTGTATGTTAAATTTTACCATAATCTAGTAGGATGCTTATTTAAATTTGTTTTAAGTTTTTAGAGTGACAAATACAATTCAGTGCTTCATTATTTTAGCGATTTGTATTAGTTCAGATGGAACATGATTGTGCTTTTAGTGTTATGAAATCTGAACATTTCGAAAGTAAGAGAGCTATTAGTCTCCCCTGATGTTTTAAGTGTCAACCGGTCATGTGTTATTACACTGCAAATACTTGTTAAATCTTATTGTCATTGAATTTAATGTCAAACAGAATGCCTCTCATTAAGTCGAAAGAAATACCTGTATTGTAAAGACTATACAGTTGTAGTATAAAGCCTAAATATGGATTTTGGGACAGAAGGAAAGTATGAATCTCAAGTTTTTGTGTGGTAAATAATGAGAAGCATTGTTGCATTTTAAATTCTGGTGTTATGGTTATTGTTATGTGTAATGCATGTAAAACTTATAGGGACTATTAAAACTCTTAAAATATTTTACACCAAATATTTTTTACTAAAAAGAAGTTGAGAAAAGTAATTATCCTACTCTTACATGCAATGAATTAAATCTAAATCTTTGATAAATATTTGTTATTTCTAAAAACCATAAACTTTGGACAAAATATTTACTGTCATGGGTACTATAAGGATATCATTTAGTTTTCCTAGAAAATTGCAAGTATGAAAAGAATATTAGCGAAATGAAATTTTGTGCGTACCGAACAAAATAAAGTTGGTGTTGTCACAAGATTACATTCTTGGTTTTAGAATTACTGTAATGCATGTGAATTTTTTACAAGTGTACACTGTATAGAACGTATATAAAGCAATTGTTAATGCATATTTGTTAATTGTTGACGTCTGAATTTTTATTTAAATTGAGAGTTCATTTTCAGTTAACGTCACAGTTAACATGAATGAACACAGGCAGTTCATCTTCAGTTATTCTTGTAAGTTTTGGCTGACTTAAATATTTACTGCAAGTTAGAAATACTTAAGCATAATATGGACCAAAGTTTTTTCTATACTTATTTTTGTTATAACAGATTATTATTATAATGGGGTTTTGGAAGCCATTATAGTGTTAATTGCTTTGAGTAGTTTATTTTGTATGTTTTTTTTTTCTTTTCATTTGTTTGCTGTATTATTTTCTACCTCAATGCTAGAAACATTGACCTCTTAGCCATCCATGCATTGTAAATTTTGTGTGTATGTGTGTGTGTGTTACATAACTTAAGAATTGACAAGTATGCATCTTAAAATTTGTACTCAAGCTCTCCCAAGTTACAAAATTTGGTTTTGTTTCACATGCAAATATAATTGTATTTTTATAAGATTGTGTATCTCATGTGGTAAGGCTAAAAGTGTTGTATATATAACAAATGATATGATGATTTCATAATTTTTTTGTAATTTATGTTGTATTTAGTGTTATAGTGTGTTATGTACTCCAAATGTATGTATGCAGTATTCATTTGAACTCCATTCTGTTGAGATTTCACTGAGATATGGTATTTTTAAAAGTGTAAAATAGCTAAATTAGTCTTCCAAGATGTTCATCTAATTTAAATTTATTTTCACCTATCAAAAGTTCTTTGTGTTAACATTTTGAATTTTTTTCTAAATAAAAATATAAATTTTTATAAATATAAACAGAGACTCCAACTACTACGGATTCTCCGTAGTTTCTACGGATGCCGTCGTCAAACTACGGACTACGGATAACATCGAAAAATCTACGGAAAATCGGAAATCTATCATAAAACACTTAAAAGCGCAAGTTTTTTTCCCAATTATGCTTTATTTTTAGGATATTTTCAGTCTTCATAAAACAGGGTGGCGAGCGATTGGGTTTCGTGTTGCATGCGGGGTATTCCGTTCTTCCCTCGACTTCTTTCGGACGGCGCGGCGCAGCGGCGGGCGCCAAGTTGAAATCGGCTTCTTCTTGCGTTGTTAGTGCGATGTGGAAAAAACAACTTTATAGTGGTTGGAAGCTGTCGTCCGGTGTTCAGGACCGCATTCGGCGGAAAAGTCGAAAAATAGCGATTTTTCGCGCAAGTACCGTTTTCCCGGCGCGTAGTTGAAGCTGGCTTCTTTTCACATTGTAATTACTCTGTAGGAAAAATTTAAGCATGACCAGAGGAGCCTTTTAAGTCGAGTGATACCTCTCAGATCGCGTTTATATCGATTTTAGTTAGTGTTTTCGACTAATTTTTCTTAAGGATTTCCTAAGTTGTAAATTTTTACTGATAGATCACTCTGAAGCTTAATGCAGTATTTTTAAAAATCTTGTTAGATTATAACCTGTTTCAGATATGACATCAAGGGGGATGCCAGGGGATCCACCCCTAAAAAAATCGGACTAGGTGTATAGAACAACCCTGTTTTTAGGATCAACTTCCAAAAAAATTTTCCTTGCTCATAAGGACTACTGACAACCATCTTTGAAAGTTGGAGTCTCTGTATAAATTTAAATAATATAATAATAAATATAAATTTAAAAAATATAAATTTTTGGGCAAAAAATTAAGTGTATGTGTCGTTCTAAATTAATTTTATATGTGGCATAAACAAGCACTAAGAAATTTTGAAGATCCAGGTGGCCAAATCCATCCCTTCATTTTGTTAAATGCGCTGTTTAATAACCCTTGTTACAAAAATTGTGTTTATAGCTGTTGTTGGAAACAACGCAATGCAACTATTTTCAGTTCAAAAATGGCTTGTGCTATTACTTTTCTTAGTGGTTTCAGTAGCATCTCTTAACAGAAGCTGATTTTAAAGTGTTAAAAAAAGGTAGGCCTTTTTTATAGAAGTTTATTAACTCAATAGTATTTAAAATTAAATTGAAAAATCTATCAATGAAATTATGGTTCTTTTTGTATTTTAATCAAATGGAAAAAATTCTCAATAATTGTTTCCGTAAATGATGTATATAGTGTAAAAAAGAACTTTAAAAAAAGTAACCTTTCTTGCTATTGGCTTAAATCATTATTATTAATTGCTAATGATTTAGACTTATTTCTGCAGCTAATGAATTATGCTACTTTAGCTATTTTGATACTTATTTTTTAGGGTAAGGAACCCATTGTTTATAAAGCCTTATGTCATTTACAACATATTTTGCTTGGGTCAAATTATGACCTTGGATGTGCCTGATGGCTATGAAATCCCTCTTATCCTAAAGCAAGAGTTGAACAAAAATGACTCAAATCTATCAGATAGACTATTTATATTGCATTTTTAATAATAAAATTAAAGTTTTCTTAATTTCTATAAAATTAAATTTTCAGTTTGGAGTTCCAAGTTTGCTTTTTATTACTTGCATTCAAAAATGCCAAATTTCTTTACTTTTTAAATTATTGAAAACAATTCTTCACTGGAAGAAATTTAGTAAAAAAAATTCCACAGTTGTTTTATTTGTAATATTGGTTTGCTGATGTGAATTTAAAAGAAACTTATCTTCTGAGTATTTTAATTTTGATGTGAACTGTTATTTTGTTAAAATATTAACAGAATGTTGAAATGCTGATTTTTTTTCTGCAAAAAGAAGTTTACTTGGAAAACTTAATCTAAGCAATAGTCTAATCACAGTTCTTAGTCTGCATATGGAACACAATAATACTTACCAACTTTTTGAAACATTGTGGTTTATTACCAAATCTTCACCCATGTGCCTCCAAAGTTGGTTCAATTCAAGGTAGTGATTGTGGTTGAGGGTAAATATGTAACTGAATTTTGGGATTACAGTTATTGTTGCAGAATATTATTGTGATGCAGCATTTTATATTTAAAAAGTTTTCAAAGGACCATGTAAACTAGACTGAACAATGAAGTTATTCATTCATAATGTTTTTAAGTGCCATTAAGTTTGTGTTAATCATAATTTTTCTGTGTACTTATCCTTCATTTCATGTGCTTGCTTCACTCTGGAAGTCACTGATTATCAGTTTACTTTTGAATGTTTTGCTTATTCTGATAGATTTTGTTGAGCTGTATTTCCATACTGCTGCAGCTTAGTAATTAAAATTTCCTTTTTTAACTAAGGAAAGGTGTTACTAATAATAAATATAGATGAACAAAATCCAAAGTTGTGTGTATGCGTTATGAAAGAACCTTGTATGTCATCAAATGATCATTATATTTTTGTTGAATTGGACTTTGTTTGAAAGGAGCTGATATTTTTGTTGTATCTTTTAATTATTTTTTCTTGTGATACACGTAAAGCATAAAGTTGTTTCAAAGTCTTGATATGACATATAGCCTTATATTAAGCATTTAAGCTTAATCCCTGCCGTTATTCCCAAATTTATTGCGTAATCATTTCCATTTATAAATTTTATTTTGTTGAAATTTGCTTATATTGTTTTTGAGTCTTAATGAGTTTTAAGTATTGATGTTAAAATGCATATTTAAACTAATGGCTAGCAATATTTCTAGTGCCATTAGTTGTATTTTTAGTTGTTATAGTGAGTGTTCATTCTTCTGATTGTGCTGTTTCCAGTGCAGCTTGTATACTAGGTAGAGAAAAGGCTTCATTCAATTTTAAGTATAATTTACTTTTCATAGTTAGCCTAGTATGCATGTAATTTCTATTTAAGCTATTTTTGTTTTTAAACTTCTTTAAAGAATTTGTTAGGTGCAGTATCTGTAAATTGTTTTTGTATAGTTTGAAACTGGGGGTAGAAATTAAGAATATTAAGTCACTGGTCCAGGAGACCAGTAACTGCAATATTTCACTAGTCCATACATTTGGTCTTATTCACTTATTCATTTAATAGATTTGAAAAATAAAATCAAAATTGGCAAAAGAAGTTAATTTACATAACAAATGTTTTTTTACATTATTACAAATGTTAAGTAAATATTTATATTGAGATTTTGAATTAAGGTTTAACAAATAGGTTAAATTAAATGTTTCATGTTTAATGTAATACTTTTTGGAAAAAATCAAGTAGTAAATAAAATACATGAACTTTACTGGTCCCATGGACCTCTATAGATAATATCTTGTTGGTCCACTGGATTTTTTTGTAATTCAGGACCAACAGGGCACAGATTGTTTCAAGCCCTTGTTCAAAATCATTTTTTTTTGTTTTTATTTTGTTCTGTTAGATTTTTATTACTTAGCTATTTCAAAGTAGAAATATTTCACTCATGAGTTATTTACTGTTCATCCTCTTTGAAGGGTCCGTACACTATAGTCCGTTGGCTATAACAGGCCCTTTAAAGATCCCATTAACTAATCAGCTGCTTATTTTCTAAAAGGAGTATTGTATAATCTTAGTATTCTGTTAAATTTCTTAGGTGTGATGTCGTTTTAAGTATTTTGTCTTCATTAAAGCTATTTTCAAGATCAATTTCCTATCACTCAAGGTTTTGTTTATTTTAATAAGTTTTATCAAGATTGTTATGAATGAATAGAATTAGAGGACACTGTTTTCAGAAATTTGGGATTAAAAGTGTAAATTTATCAAGATATATAAGTTTTTTTCATGCTTTATCAGCCCTGCAGTCAAAAGGTTTGGGACCCCTTTTTATATGATTTATGAACTTGAAATGGATAAAAATCTTCACAGGAAAAAGCTGTTCTTTAAATAAATAAATTATCAGAATTATGGAACTTGGAAAATAACTTCAGTTAAAGGATATCTTAGAGCCTTCATTATTTAGTTTTGTATTTAATCTTAGATTATTAAGAATCCAGAAACTTCTAATTATGAGTAGAATGTGAAATGTTGTTTTTATTTGTTAAAGCAATAACTGACCTGAAAATGTCTTATGACTGCTTGAAATTAATATTCTGGTTTTGGATACAACGGCTGTAACTGGAGTCAAAATGAAAGTTGGTTTCCATTTCAAAATTTTAATTATTTTTTATAATTTATTCAGTTTCATTGCAAATTATACTTAACAAAATTTCTTTTTATTTAATCGATGCTCCTGTCTTGGGTTGTATTATTACATTTAATTGATCATGCTATTTTTTCACGAATACACTTAATCAGCCATAAACAATCATATCTAGTCAAAAATTATTGGCAGATGTGATAAAACATGTACTATTCTTATGTAAAATTTTTCAACCATTTTTTGTAGTTTATACCTATTATTGACCTTCCCTGCCACATATGCTACAAAAAATATCCTTTTATGTATTAGGGTCAAGAAGAGATTAATGTTTTGTCTTTCCTTAAAAGCATGACATATTTTTAAAGAAATGCATTAAATTAAATTCTGCTGAGCTTGTAGTTAAACAGTAGCAAAAGAAACTACAAAAATAAAAATATATGTAAATCTGCATTTGATATAAAATGCTCAACAGATAATATTCAGAATATAGGTACATATGAAAAATAAGAGATGATTTTTGGAGACTGATATTGCTTTTAGGGGTATCCTGATGTTGCTTTTGCAATTGCTTCTGATGATATTCTATAAAGAATACTAACAGTTGACTTTTTTAATAAGTGATCACAGGATAAGTAAACTTCTTGATCCTATTTTTTGGTGTACATGCACTTGACTGCTTCTGCACAGGACTAAGCCACATTTTGTCTGAAATGTTCTCCAATACTCTTGCTCATTTTTTTACATTGTTTACAGAAAATTTTAGCCCTCGTTTTTTTATCTTAAAAATTTATTTGCTTTGTGTTGACAATACTAGGTGTATTAAAAACTGTTTTATGAAATGGTTTCTTGTTTTTCTTTCATACTAAAAATACTTACAGCTCACTATCTTGAAATTACTTTTACTAAACAAAAGCTACAAACTAAGGAAATTTATATAATTCCCAAAGAAATGTACAAACAAAAATTAAAAGGAGTGTTTTATTTGACATAACTGTTACAATTCTTGTTTTATCTATTTCTACTTATTCAGGTCAATAAAAGGTATGCATTGGTTAAAATAAATAATGTTCCATGTTTCAAAACGAAATACTATTTAAGTTTATTGCAAAATTTTGACAATATTGCTGGTACCCGTGTAGTCCATATTTTCTTGGTTTAACCAAGGAATTTGATTTTGACATCAGACACATGCATGTTGTCAGTGAAAAGCTCAGTAGTTGGGTTGCGGGCAGTGATTGGTCTGTCGAAGGGGAATCCCATGGCCTTCTTGTCAGGGTACTTCTGATCCTTAGCACCACAGTAGCTCACAGCATCATTACAGATGGTCTTCACGTTGGCACCCTCAGGCTGTAAGAAAAATTATCAGTATAAATGCCTCTAAGTATGGAATTTGAAGGTCTTGATTTATGTACTCCCTCAAGTATCCCTCCTTTTTTTAAAAAATATGTTAGTCACAGCAATGAAAATGGCTTCTTTCTTAATAAAACGACTAGTACGAATTGTGGCTTAAGAGGATTTACTGGGTTGATTCAGCTTTGGAAAATCTCTCAAGCATAAGAAATGTGCTAGAACTGCAAAATTGGTGTCAAGTGGAATTCACCCTGGATTATCCTAAAGGTTTTTGCACCTGTTCACACACACTTTTTCCCCTTTTCTTACACATTGCATGTCTCTTTTTCTGTTAAAAGTTGTGTTAAGTATGGACTACCTTTGCAGCTATCTGGATATTAACCAGATGTGTTAAAGGCGCAGCTTTTGAGCTGAAAATCAATCCTTCGTTGAAAAACTAGGGGTAACTCTTCGTTAACGCTAAATTTTTCAAAATTAACTCTATACTTATTGTTTCAGTAAAGTGTCAGACTTAACTATCATCCCCCCCTTTAACTTCAGTTGAACTACTTACGTTATCCTGAGTGTAGTCAGTAAGCATGACGAAGAGAACGAAGTCCATTCCCTTGTGTGTGCCTCTGGGCAGGAGCATGTGTTCTGGCCATCCACAGCTGCAGTATTCGCTAGCATCTTCAGATCCGCTCTTGCCAGACCTCAACTCATCGAAAGTGTAGGTGTGGGACAAGGTTACGCTGGAGTCGATAGCATTGCGACTGATGACATTGTTACCAGGAGCCACTATGGGGAACAAAATCATTGGTCAATGCCTTTTAGTTCTAGAATGATATTCATATGAAGTTTTTAGCTTTCAAATGAGATGGGTTCCCTTAATTGTTAACTGATTATTATTTTTTTGCTAAATGTTATCAATAGATAAATGGGTAAAAGAGAGGTAGTGGCAGATTTAATCGTGTAAGCAAATTCAAGGTTGTCATGGATTTTAAGGGAGGTGTAAAAAATGTACATTATGTACTAGTAGTCCAGTTATTAAATATAATTAAAGCTATATTCTCAGAACTGAATGCATGAATAATACTTACATTCTTTGTGGAATTTGTCCAATTCGATGTACAGTCTTCGTCGCTCATCAGGAACCAAAAGGTTTCCGAGTTCATCGTATTTGGGTCCCAAGAAGACTCGGACAGTGGCGTGCTTAGCTGCTCCGCTTGAATTTTCAACGTTGATGGAGATGGAGAAGGGTTCATGGTCCAAGTGGTGGTACTTGACCTTTTAAAAGATGCATAATTTGTTAATTCCAGTTAAGTTGTTCTCATATTTTGCATCTCACTTTTTTTGGATATCAATCAATTGAATTAGTATAATCGAACTAAACAATACCTTAACTTTGTGGTCATTTCCGAAGTTAATTCCATGAGAAAGGTCCAGTTCCTCATCCTTCATGAAAGTTGTCACAACATTGCTCTCCTTGGCCTTTACTTCGGTGCTCACAACTTTCACTCCTGGGAAATCCAGCTGAAATATACAAGTTTTAATAAAGCGCCTCTTGAACTTACCCGAAGAAAAAACAAACGCGGAATATTTACTAACCTGGTCCCTAGTGTAAGGATTGAGAGTTGCTTTGTATTGTTGGAAGATGTTATCAACAAATCTGTGCCACCTGTAGAAGATGGGATCCCTGAGGGAGGTTGAGGTATCGCTCATGACACCTGGGTTTTCCTAAAGTTATAAAGATATTGATGCATTAACGAAAAGAGTATCAATCCAAGACTAATATTCATTCTTAAAACAAACGACTTGTTGGTATCATTTAAAAAATTAAACTTGCTTGGAATCGGCCATCTGGATCGTGCATTCTTGCCATCATGACGTGTCCCCAGTTATGGAGGGATCCATAGAATCCCTTGTTGGGAGAGTCGGAGCTAGCTTCAATGATTGATCCCAAAATGTTGGCACCATTGGCCTCATCCAAAGGAAGCTCGTTGCCTTGGGCATCATGAACATGTTGGAGATCAATAGCCTCAAGGATCCTTTCCCTCCATCTTTCCATGTCCTGGACATCGACATCTACAAGATCCCTAAGGGAGAATCCTTGGGGTCTTGAGGCGTAGTGCAGACCACTGACAAGGGAGGTCAAGTGAGGAGCATAACCTTCGAGTCTTTCTTCGAAGTTGTGGAAGGGAACCATTCGCTGCAGACCGTTGGACAATCGTTCGCAGTCGTACCTGATGAAATAATTTTGCTTCTTTCATTAAAAAGTCTTGTAAAATGTCAGATTAGTATAGATTTTTCGCGTTTTCTTTATAGAGCAGACATCTTCATCCAATTAGTCCCTTTAATCAATAAAATATAATTCCCCCTCATTTCCTTTATACTTATACTCATACTTCCTTTGTAAATTTCTATCATTTCCCCTTATAATCTACGGATGTAGCTCACTCTTGGAAATTAAAATTGTTTACAGCTTTATGTTTAATGATAAGGAGCTTTATATTCAATATATTTCCTTAAAAAAACAACGTACCTGGCGCTCATCTGTTGGTGCATGTAGTAGAAAAGTTCTCCCTTCCTGTCCTTCAACTTTCCAGTGAGAGCTACGTTCCAGTTGGCGGGATACACAACATGCCAGTGCCAATGGTGAGCATTGATGCCAATGTCTTCTCGGAAGTAGGCCAGCTTGTATTCAGGCTCCAAAATGTTACCAGTGTCTTCAATTTCAACGACCACATCCTTTAAACAAAATCAATTACTTCTTAAATTACAAATTAATATAACTATATTTAGTCTGGTCATATATGCCCGAAATGGAGGAACATACCTCGTTGGGCCTGTTCTTGGCTTCTTTCTGGGCCAGATTGATGGTCTCAGCAGGGATAAACCTGTCAGGGAAGACCTCTTCAATTGGTGGCAAAGTGACACCTCGGCAGTCATCACGATGGGCTACCGCCACAGACAGGACGTAGACGAAGAGACCTTCGTTTACGATATCACGGGCTTGCTTGGCAAGTTTCAAGAAGTCATCAAAGTCAGAAGCAGCTAGAAACGATTGATATCCATATTTAACATCATTGAATGAACAGATAAATTGCATAATTTAATAACCCTTTAATTTGATTACACAGATATTTTTGAACATGTTTTTATTCTTAGTATATTAAGTTTTATGTCATTGCAATATTTCATACTCCATTTTTTCTAAAGCTTCTGTGGATATGTTATCCACAGAATAAATGAACAGGAGGATTTTCATCAAACTTCGTGTTTTCGAGCTTTTACAAAAACGTTTTAGTAAATAATTTAGTAGTGAATCCTCTCCATTCTGGGACTTGACTGAGCCCATTAAAATAATTTATCCACCATTTCGAGTCTATCTATAGTTATCTGTTATCTCTATCAAAAGGATTTACCGGAGAGTCTTCGTCTTCGGTTTTTGTAATTGAAGAGGGTGATGAGGTACATCTCGATTTTCCAATTTTTCTAAAATCTGCTAAGATCAGGTTTTTAAATTTTTAACGTACTCTTTCGGACCACCTAAATATTTTCTATGATCATAATCTTCTTATATTTACGCATTATAGCATAGAGTTTAATTTTATTTCCCTTTTCATAGGTAGGAATTTTGTTTGGTAAATAAAACCAGATTGTAGGGAAAGAAGTTTTAAATTGTTCTCATTAGTTAAGGAGGTGGAGATTCGTTAATATTTTTATCACGCCATATAGTACTAGCAATTTTTACAAAAACAAATGCCCGGAAACTTAACATTTATGCGTTTTGGAAAGAAACCGTGAATATGGATAAATAAGTTACAAACGTCCAGAAATGTTTTTTACTTCCTCAGCTTTTACTGGAAAAATTTCTAGTGTCTGTGTTTAGGAAAGATTTTTCAAACCCATAGATATTAACTTAACCTTGCACTTAAACTAAAATGCTTTCATACCCTTTATTTCTCCTCAAAAATTGAGAACTTCCTGAAAATTTCTTCCCATCCACTCAAATAATTTTCAAAGTATTAGAGTTTTTTATTATTTTAAGTAGTAGGGGAGAGTGTTGTACCTCTGGACAAAAATCACGTTTGGATTTTTCTAAGACAGGTAAAATCACATTTTGACCATTTAAAGTGCCCAACCTATAGTCCTAACCTTTGTGAGTACAGAGATATTTTTTACTAGCCAAAATCTTGAAAATTGGATTTTTAATCATTTATAATAACATGGAAAAATTTGTGTCCAAAGGTACAACAACCTGTTGTACCTATGGACAGACCCAGTTGTACCTGTGGACACCCTTAAAAAGGGAAATTTTAGTTGAAAAAAGCTAAGAATTAATATTTGTATTGATGCATTACCTTTTAATAACATATTTCAAGCCTTTTTAAAATTGAAAATAGATTTTTTAAAGTAATGTAGTTTTAGATCGTAAATGATCATTAAAACGAAGTTGAATGATAAAAGTCTTGATTTTTTACCAAAAACACAAAAATCACATGGTATTTTCAGATCAGAATTTAAGATAATAGTTTCATCAATCATGCTGATTGATCTGACAACTTCACTGATCCCCCCCCCAAAAAAAACAATTCGATCAACACTTAGATGTGCAAGCATTTGGTGGTAATAACAATAATAATTTGGTGGTAAATCTTCTTCAGTGGAAATTTCAAGTAATTTTAATCATTATACTTAAATGCGATAGGGTTATTAGGATTTTACACCATATTTTACATTAAATTCCAAGTAGAATCATAAATTTAAAAAAGTAGTTAAGATCACAAAATATTTGATTTTTCATCTAAAATTCACTTGAAAATAATCGCTGACAAATAGATTACCATTTAGAATTAATTGAACATTTATTAAAATGTATTCAGTTAAATGAAACCTGATTCTAAAACGCCGATTAGCTACAGACACCCACAAGAACGTGTCCGTAGGTACAACACTTATGGTGTCCGAAGGTACAACATGAGGTGTTTTTGCATTCAAAGTTCTATAAAAGATGATAGAATTGAGATCTGACGATTTCTAATATTAAAAATAAAAGTTAAAATCTCGGGGATTCCCCCCATGTATCCCATTTTATCATGTCATAATCATAGGGGAAGAAAAGGGTTAATGTGGAGATGCACTAAAAAAAACTTTGAGCACCTAAAAACAGTAAATTTGTTATATAAAATTTAAATAATATTTTAAAGAGCTGATTTCACGTTAGCAACTAGATAGCATCTGTTTACATTCAAAATCGACCACAAATTCAAATTTACATTTTTTCCCGAATTTTAAAATGAGGTGGCTGAAGGTACAACCGTCCGTAGGTACAACACTCTCCCCTATATGTAAAAATTTTTTTTCTTAATAGGCATTTTTCCTGTAAAATAAAATCGCTCTGGTTTCAATGT
The DNA here is from genome assembly GCA_024610705.1 of Tetragnatha versicolor. Classification (NCBI taxonomy): domain Eukaryota; kingdom Metazoa; phylum Arthropoda; class Arachnida; order Araneae; family Tetragnathidae; genus Tetragnatha; species Tetragnatha versicolor. The sequence goes on along the minus strand of JANDEH010000010.1, from coordinate 54,685,503 downwards.
ATGCTGCACTTTTTTTTAGTTTTAAAAACGAATAACAACAGTAAAAACAAATATTTAAATTCTAGAAAATTAGTTTATCATATTAAACTGAAATAAAACTAAATTTAAAATGGAATTTAGTTTATTCCGACAGAATTCTTACATTCTCGATTCAAAATAAATGAGAAAATGCCCAGTTTAATGTTGCCCTCTGGAAAAGGTGAAGTGGAGCATAAAACCATTGTTGAAATGAAAGTGACTTGCTTTATTATACTAATTAATTGGAATGAAAAACCAACACTAAACCCATACTTAGAGGATGTGTTAAATTTTTTTTTAAAAGTGCTCCCAAACACAAGAAAAAGTCCTCTTTTCAAGCTAGAATGAAGAAAAAATGTGTACCTCCTGAACGCAAAATGACTTAACTAGTTAAATTAAATGTCTCCACTTGTCTAACATGAACTTTTTCATACAATCTGCTTTCTAGGAGACAAAGCATTACTCACCGAAAAGAATTTCGAACAGCTTGGTGGCTTCTTTCAGATGCGTCTCGTGAAAGCACGAGAAGAGCTTTCCTCTGGACAAAACCCCAACTCCAAGAAGTCTTTGATCCCTCTGGTCAACGGGAAGCTGCTGCCTTGTGAGAGTGGTCAGCTTCTCGAACAAGGGCAAGAGCTGCTCAAGCTTCTCCTTGATAGACATCTTAAGAGGTAGTTTCAATCAAGCCCAGAAGAGAATCTCACAAGCAAGCCTGTCTATGTGCGATAGGTGACTACCTACCGCCTGTGCGCGGATAGTCTCCTTATATACCAAACCAGAACACATTTTCTAAGAAGTATTGTCCGTGGCGTGGTTCTGCGTATCAGTTTGGTGATCAAAAAATACTCATTCCCGATGCCTTTTGCTATTGATAGATAGCAGGATGGGTGTGACAGGAAGTAGTAGGACCGTAGCGTTAATTGTCAGAGAAAGATGTTCATTCCTCTCATATTGAAGGATCTCATCATTATAGCGCTCGTGCCATACAGTGCCGTATCCAAAGGGATGGGTTTAGAGGGGACCCCCTCTAAAATTCACGTGACTTTTTATTCTTTGTTTTCCCCTTGAAAATTCTGAAGAGTACTAGGATTTATCCTCTTCGGGTGTCATCCAAGCGTCCCAAATATCCAAAAATAAGTCCAAACGCTACTTTTTAGGGTCAAACTTACAGAATATTCTGGGAGAGGGGCCCACCTTTTTTTCTTTGGGATAAGCAAAACTTTGATATTAAATGCATGAAGGTTCACGAAGGTTCACATTTAACTTAAATTTCGGTCAAAACACATCTCCACAAACAGAACACTTGTTACACACCTGGTCCTGGTGTCGAGATATCCAAGGCTTAGCAATTACAGACCCAAAAATGCTTTGGATCAAAAATCAATATTGCATCACGCTGGGTTCTGTTAGAAATGGGATAAACGGGTTTTCATTAAATTTTGAATAGCTAAATATATATATATGAATTTCTAAAAGAAAATTTTCAATTGATTAGGAATTTTCATAAAAATTACTTAAAATACTTCTTATTAAAATTACATGGTAATATTTAAAGAACGAGGTTTTTATTAGGTAGGGTCACTTGGGGTAAGTGGGACCCTTTTGGCATAATGCATTTTTGGAGATTAATAGAAAAATTTTGAAAGGGTTAAATTTGAACTTATTGATTTATTTCATTTACGACTATATCAATAAACAAAAATTTATACTTAATTTCTAAAATAACACTTTACATATTTTATACCTAGTCTTTTTTTTTAAATGAGATGGGCGGCCCGCGATATTCCACAATGACTAACTCCCCAGCGCTATCGCAGCCAAGGGTGCCAAACGAGTCGCTTTTCGAAATACGCCAAACCTTGCGGCTCTCGCGTCTCGCGATTTCTCTCATTTAACGAGATTTGCTGTAATATTTTTTTCGCTGCATCGCGTTTAAAGGAGTGCGAGTGTTGTGTCCAGTGATTTTAACCCTCTTTGAGGAACAGAGTAGTTAATTTTCTCTTTGAATAAATTTCTAATATAATTATTCTTATCATTCCAAGTAAATATTGTCGCATAAATGTGTTTTAAGTTTTATTTACAAATTTTCGTGTAAGCAGTTACATTTTTTTGTGCATTATCTTATATGTAATCAATTTATTAACCGCCTATATAATGATACCTTCTTACTGACCATTTCTAAATGGTTGGGTAAAAAAATCCTTTTGGGCCTGAAAGAATAGCTAGAATGAAAAAATTTAGTGTTGAAGAATAGTTCCCTCAATGAGACTTTGTAAAATAATTGTGGTAGTAATTTTAAATATATTTTGTTAGAAATTCTAAACAGTAGTATTAATACAAAAAATTTTATCAATTCGAAATACATTCCCAAATGTGAATAAGCAATTCAATAGGGGTCTTTTTGAAAAATAAATTGAATTGAGGAAAATTTAACCTGCAGTACTATAAATTGAATATTTATACAAAAAATTATGATATTTTCATTCGCAGTTAAACTTGTATAATTTAACCATGATGACTTTCCATATTTATGCTTATTAGGTATTTATGTACTATACTTCTTAATTACTCATTAGGTAATTAACTGTCTAAGAAGTTGAGATAGCCAATTAACTTTAAATAACTAAAAAGTGGTAGGCCACATATTACGTCAATACCCTATTTTTGTGTAAAATCACTAAAATTTTACTCTAAGGGTATTAATTCACAGATAAATTTCTTTAAGTAGATGTATTGTCTTTTCAGAAATCTGCTCTCAAATCCTGCATTTCAATTTAGTTACATATTTTAGCTATAAATATACATGCCTTTTCTATACATTATTTTATTTTTGAGTATTTTATGAATAATTACAAATGTTGCCCAAAATGTAATATATTATGAAGTTGCACATCTAAATTTGCTGGTTAAATCTAAGAACTCAATGCTAAATTTAGCTATAGTAATTTGTGTATTCAGGAATGTCAATCGGAAAGGCTCCATTTCACGTTTCCCATTTCAGTCCAACTTTAACCTAATAGGTGTTTTTCAGTACTTTTTCAGTTAATTGGAAAATTTGATAGAGAGAAATCACAAATATATTACTCAAATAACTTCCTATGAAAACTTGAAAATTTAGAATTTTTAATGTTTTTTAGAATTTATGAAATAAAAAAAATGATATTACATTATCTTATTTTCCCTAATTTAAAGTACATACTTTGTAATGTATTGCATATATACCTACAATAAGTACATATTATAAGTATACCTTTTTTAATTACATAGACTCACAGCCCTAATAAAAAATAAATTTCAAATGAATATTTTACATGATGACAATATTCCTTGAGCTATATATATGTGTACAATTTATTTAATTATTCTTTAATGTTTTTATAATTTATTAAATAAAAAAATTAATATTAAATTATCTTCTTATTTTCCTTAATTAAAGTTCATACTTTGTAATGTTTAATTGCTAATTGCATATGTACATATTATAAGTAACTTCTTTTTTTAATAGCATAGACTCACAGCCCTAATCAAAAATAAATTTCAAATGAATATTTTACATGATGACAATATTACCTTGAGCTATATATGTGTGTACAATTTATTTAATTATTCTTATTCCAAAGGATTTTGTTAAAAAGAAAATGGATTTAATGGGAAAAGGTATCTAATATTACTTAAAAGTAATATTATTAACATGCTGTGAAAAAAATGCATGCAGAATAAATATAGTAAAGCAGAAAAATTTATTAAGTTATTAATTATCTTGTTGACAGTTTTCTTTAAAACTGTTTAAATCCATCACACGAATTCACGATCAAAGACGAGCTAACAAGTACAAAACAGCGCACGTGACTACTTGATGTGTGTGGAATGCGGGTTGCCGCATTGGGCGAGAGAGGGTTACCAAAAGACCAAAAGCTACCGGGCGAGTAACTCGTTTGGCACCCTTGGCGGCGCTAGCGCTGGGGAGTTAGTCATTGTGGAATATCGCGGGCGGCCCACCTACCCCAAGAGATGGGGTATAAGTGGGTCACTCACTCTTTATTTATATTTAAAGCAAGCAAAACTTAAAAGAAAGTAAGTGGTTCTTACTTGATAAAGTACAGAAAATTTCAATATAAAATATTTTATTGGTAACTGTATCCATGTTTGAGAAATCTACTCACATTACAATCAGTATGACAGGTAGGAATAGAATGAAAAACAAAATAAGTATTTTAAAGAATGTTTTGAAAGGCCAAAGGGATATGTTTTACTTACACATATAAAAAAGTGTTGAAAAAATATAATAAGGTTCATTAAGATTTATTTTGGCACATTATTTGAATCGCTTAATTCTTTAACGTGTCAAACGCCACTTTTTTCAAAAGGGAGTTATTGGTGTCTTGGGATTCTGTAGGGGTAAACGCACATTTTAAAGTAAGAATTATAAAAATAACGTGATTTTAAAAGAGTTTTCCAGCATGTTAAATTTTGCGCTTTAGTGCAGAAACATGTCAAACGACGTCGCTTGACTGGTTTCTGCACTTAAACTGCGGGGAATTTTGTTCATGCCATCTCATCCCACGCCTGATTTCATTTAATATCAGATATAAAATTTTGAAAAGTCGTTGATTAAAAAATAATCAGGGTTCCGCGATCATTGGCAACAAATTTGGGGGTTCCACGACCAAAATAGTTTGGGAACCACTGCTATATGCGATTAGAAAATCTATTCTTTAGAGGTTAAGTTTTTGTACGAATCTCAAGACTAAGGACGTTTTGGTAGCTAGCTATACATTTTTATTTTTTTTTGCTTGTGGCCCTTTAATACATCCATGTGATTGATATTTTGGATCTATGAATCACTTTATTTAAAGGGGACATCAAATCTATATCCCCGATCATAATATTGAATTAACTGATTTTGTAGGTTTTTAAAGCAAAGTCGTTTTACTATTCCCAAAGTTACATCTATACTATACAACTATTTAATTGACTTCGAAAATGTCTATATGAACATTTTGAATCGGCTGGCCACTATTTTTGAGTCTTGAGTTGAAATCAATTGTATTAAATGGTATTTAAACAAATACTAAGCAAAGAGAAAAAATAAGAATTCTATAGTAATTTTATGGGGAAAATGTTATTTTCAACTAATATTCCCACTTTTATTACCAAATCCTTAAATAAATTAGAGTTAAGCTATGAAAATAGGCTTGAATACTCCGTTTATTGCGGAAACCTGTCAAATGCAAATTTTTCAATAATTTTTTTTAAAGAATAAAAACATTCTTTCCAAATTCTTTTCGAAACAAATTCTTTTTGTCTGTTAAATATCCAAATGAGGTCTACTTTGAAAAAAAAATTACTTAACTTCTTCTTAAAAATGTAGTGAACATTTAAGAAAATAATGTTAAGATTTAAAAACACAGATTTTAAAAAAAATTCCCCTTGGCAGCTAATAACTATTTTTCCCCCATTATTCGTTTGTGTGAAAAAAAAGTAAAGTTAAATTCTTGCAGAAAATTTTTTGGAAAAAATTTGAGTTCGCAGACAGGTGAAAATTTTATATGAGTATCTCTTCAGTAATAGTTTCTTTATCATTTGTGACCCTCTAGAACAGTGGTTCCCAAAGTGGGTTCCGCGGAACCCTGGGGTTCCACGAAAAACTTTAGGGGTTCCATGTGAGAAACTTTATTTCATTAAAAAAGTAAGAATGGTGTAAAAAAAATTAAGAATGGACAGTGCTGCCCCCCTCTCTGGACCGGAAGGGGACGATTCGGCGCCGGCCCGTTTCGGCGCGAGACAAAATTTTTTCTTTTCTAATTTTTAGAAGGATTATGAAAGAGTTCTATTTACTTTCATTTTATTACTGGCGCCGAAACGGCCCGCCCCCAAACGGCCAGCGCCGAATAGTAGTAGACCGTCTCTGGACACAAAAAGGGTCTCAAAATGAGTTAAAACCCTACTTTTAACAGTCGAATTTCAAAATTTTTTGGGGGGAGTACCCCCAGACCTCCTCACGGTATCACAAGGGGATCGTGCGTGATACTTTATGGAAAATCCCCAAAATTTAGACACTTTTGTCAAAATTAAGCTAAAGGTAATGGTCCAGAAAAGTCTTCCCTTGGACCCAAACAGCTTCTCAAAATAAGTTAAAACTCTACTTCTACAAATCAAATTTCAAAATTTCTCAGGGGGAGGACCCCCATACCCCCCAGCGGCACCACAAGGGGATCTTGTGTGATACTTTTAGAAAATCCCCAAGAATTTGATATTTTTACTAAAAGAAATAGCCGCGGTTTTTAAATTGTTGTTAAGGTTGTTAGTAATAGAGGTCGAAAATTCTACTAAGGCATTTGTAGTACTTAAATTATCTCGAAAACCAAACTGGTTGTTAGCAAAGAAATTGCTATTGGTCAAAAACTTTTTTACTCTTGTAGATACCACCTCTTCCACTATCTTTGAAAACACAGGTAACAGAGATTGGGCGGTAATTAGTGAAAACATCGGGATTTCCATTCATTAAAATAGGCACGATAGTAGAGTATTTAAGAGCTTCAAAGAATTTGCCTTCTTTAATTGATTGATTCAAAAGAGATTGGATAAAATTGCAGTGATATTTACTGACTATTTTAAAAACTTTAGAATTTATGTTATCGTAACCACATGAGTTGGTATTTTTTAGATTTAGAATGATACCCCGAGTTTCAGATTCTGACACGTCATCTAAAAATGCCATAGAGTTAACACAAGGAGTAACGAAATCCCGGTATTTATCACTCTGTTTCACAATGTTGCAGCCAATATTTGAGAAAAAGTCATTAAAAGAATTTACATCCGCCTGTGAGAAAGATTTTTTGGTGCTTTTCGTTTTACATCCCAATATATTATTTACAATATTCCATTCCTTTTTAGAATTACCAGAACAATTTTCAAACTCTTTTTTTTGTAAAAGTTGGAACGAGCTTCTTTCAGTAGTTTTTTTACTAATCTGTGTGATTTAGAGTAGTTAAAGCAAGCTGTTTTATCATTGGGATTTCTTTTTTTATTTTGTACAATTTTTCTTTTTTATTGATTTCTTTTAAAATTTCTGAAGATATCCATTTATTCTTTAATTTGTGATTCTTTTTTCTCAATTCTTTTGGTGCAAGATTGTACACATATTTGAAGTTTTTCAATAAAATTGTTGTAGGTAACATCTAAATTTCCATTATTTCTTTCAAATACAGTAAATTTGATAACTCGATCCAGTTTATCAAAATTAATTACCTCGAAAATTGGGGCATCATTATAAATATGGATTCTTTTCAATTGAAAACAATATGAAACAGCAAGGAAAATTGGATAGTGGGAGCTGAGGCATCTACAACAATCAAAAGAAAATTTACCTGAAAATCTCAAATTAAAGTGATCAATACATGTGGATGAATTATCTGTTTCTCTAGTAGGAATATTAACCACACTTTCATAGCCATTTGAATACAATAGGTCTAGATAGTCGTTACAAGTAATATGATCTAATAAATTTATATTTAAGTCACCACCTATAATTGAGTTATTGGTAAACATTGGTAATAACGTACTAAGCTCACTCAGAAAAAAATCAATCGTAATAGAATGAAAGCGATAAATACCGATTATGTTCAGTTTAATATCTGGGTTGTACAAAGCAATTATATTAGCTGAATTTAACCTAGGAATTGATATGGGAACGAAATTAAGGTTTTCTTTAATAAATATTAAAACACCACCTGATCTATTAGATACATTGCACTGTGAAAACTTTTAAAACCAGGGATATTATAAAATTGAATTTCATTTTCGTAGATCCAAATTTCACTTAATATTATACAGTCTAGAACAGGAAGAAAGTCATTTACCTGAGCCAAAAATTCATCATAATTAGATCTTAAACTTCTAATATTAAAATGCAGAACAGATAACATATTATAATTTGCGGGAATGTTCAAATTAGAAATAAAAGCAGGTGTTATTTAGATTGTCAATAGTTTGGCACTGAGAAGTAGCTGCTGGAAAATAGGACTTACTGTGGCACATCAGGGAAATCAGACATTTTTCTTATTCTGATTGCTTGAGAGTTATCTTCTTTCCGCAGGAAAATCTTTGCATCCCTAATCCAGCAAAAGCGGTAGTTGTGCTTTTTTTTAAATTGGCGTGCCTCAAAGTAAATTTTCTTCAGTGCAGGACAGAGATGTTCGTTGATGTAAATTGGTGTATTGGGGAAATTTACCTCTACATCCTGGGCTGAGAGCTTCTTCGACTTGGCGGCTTTGATGACCATATCTCGCTCATGTTTCGTATAAATTAAAATATAATGAAAACTTACCTGGAAATACTTCTTTGAAAAATGCGTCTTGAACTCTCCAAAAAATGCATTCTGGGAATCTTTTTTAAATAGTTCTATAATTTTAAAAATAAATTAAACAAAAATCAAATTATATGCAAAACCCACCAGTGTGACAAACTTTAACATAATAAATGCGAGTAAGTGTGAAATTTCTTGTACATATTTAAGTTTGGGGTGGGTGGCCCACTGACCCCAGTGATCCACTTACCCCAAGTGACCCTATTTCTTATTTCCAGAATTAAATTTGCATTTCTAAATTTTTTATGTAATAAATTAAAAAGAAAACTTTACTAAATATCTCCGCAAACGCGCAACCTATAGTAGGGAAAAAGGGTCTTCATCTATCATCTTTTACAATAAAAACACTCTTTGCTTTCTTCGCTACTTAATCATTATAGCATTTGCTTAAAACTATTTAGTTTTTCAAATTTCCAATGCTGAAGATTTCGCTGGACCTTCCCCCTCAAATTCTCACGTGAGATTTTCTCTATAGCTTTTAGGTAAATATATTCTATTGATACCTTCTTGGCGCGTTTTGTTTTGTCTTTTTGACAGAATGCTTAACAAACACATTGCAAAGTTTGGATATAAATTCATGTTGAAATCAAAAACATGGTCTTATGCTTGTAATTATCATGACTGACTGACTAACGCTGTTTTGATTTTTTGCCTGTTTTTTTTTCGTTTTTCCTAAACTGTTGTAAACAAAAAAGATAAAAGTATTTGAAGCATCCCCGCGAAATTTGATGTTTTTGGTTTATTTTAAATAATATTAAGCAATATGAAAAAGAAGAATTAAGTTCCCCAATATTTTGTAACTACAGCTTTTGTAACTACAGGGAGGGGATGAGAGAGAATTTTTTTGTCTTCTCCCTTGTTTTTTGCATAAACCTAACTTTAAACCTAATAAATGACTAAGTTTTTTAGAGACTATTTGGACCCTTTCGAAATAAACTTTTATACATGCTACCGATAGACGCATACGTATTTGTAAAGGAATAGAGTTAATTTAAAATATCTTCGTTCTCATAAGAATCTGTTTTAAAGGGGACATATTTCTCCTTGGAGGCAATGCTTTTCATCTTTAGCTGATTCCATGCGTGAGTCCCACTACAAATGAGTTAAATATGAATTTTCAAATCATAATTTGTAGAACTGATAAAGAAAATACCGTTATAATTAAAAAAACTCAGCTCTACCATTTTAATTTTATTTTTAAAATTAATTTTAAGGTTGTAATAGATTCCTAACTGTAGCCAATAGACATTGTAAACATAAATATTTCTTACCCTAATAAATAATAGGAATGTTTGAATACACATAAAATATTAATAGATAACACATAAAATATTTTTTTTATATGAGTGTGCCGGCTTCGTTATGAGCTCTCCGGATTTTCGCGATTTTATGACAACTGCTTTGAAAGGTTTAAATACCATTTTTACAAAAGTATGTGAAAAGAAATCAAGTAGCTTATTGGAAAAATCTGAATTTGAAAGGATTAGTAACAGCATTGTTGTATCTTTTGATCGTCACTTTGAGGATCGGACTGACCAAAGTGCTTCTTGCTCTACCTCTCTTGATGTTTTGTCCAGATTAAATGACTTAAATGACCAGTTTATTCGGATGAAAACAGATATTTTTGAACGATTTTCAAACATCGAAGGTAAAATCTGCTGCTTAAAACCAAATGTGTTGTCTGATCAGCAATCTACATCCAGCATTGAGACGATGAGTTATGCGAGTGTAGCCAAATCGGTTAGTTTGCCCGCTCAGCAGTCAAAATTAGGAACGTCAACAAATAGCTATGCAAGTGCAGTTGAACTAACGAGTCCTCCTTCCGATGTATCTGCGTTACCTGCTCATCTGAATGCACCCTCGTTACTTGATTCTGGCTCCAACTTGCGGAAGCAGAGGAATATTATCAGTGGTAAAAACACGGGAACCGGGCTAATGACAGTGAAAAGATATCCTAGAAGATCTGCAATCTTCGTATCCCGATTGAACCCAACAACGCGGTCTACTGATGTGATCGATTTTCTGAGTCCTCTTAACTTAAACCATATTGTATGCACACAGATAAAGACCAAGTATAATACCTATGCCTCTTTTCACATTGAGATTCTGGACAGTGAGAATCACTTACTTCTAAGTGAAAGCCTGTGGCCGGAGGGATCGATTGTCTCAAAGTTCTACGGAAGACTAAAGCCTGATCAAATCCTGGTTGAAAATAACACCACTTCGAATACATCTCTTCCTCCCGAATTTCCTCCCGATGGTTCTGAAGGTGCCTGACTATTAACTGATTCCCAGTGTACTGAGATTTCCGACTCTGTTAAACAGTGTTCTTCTATTGAGAGTGTAATCGATCATACCAATACTACTGCTTTAACTATATATTATCAAAATGTCAGAGGTCTACGAACAAAAACTGAGGATTTGTTTATTTCTATTCTTTCTGAAGATTACGATATTGTTTGTTTTACTGAGACATGGTTAAATAGTGAGATTTTCGATGAAAGATATGATGTTTTTAGAAAGGACCGTGAATATGATGAATCTGGTGTTAGCCGTGGGGGTGGAGTTCTGATTGCTGTGAAATGTTCGTTGAATGCAAGAAATGTTTTAATACCTAATGCAGGTGAATCAGTATGGGTCAAATTTCTTTTAAATGGTTTTATTTGTACTTATATTTGTTGTGTATATTTTTGTCCCAATGATAACTATACACATTTTAACAAGTTTTATGATCTTATTGACAAACATTTTTCAAGTGTTCAAAATTTGTTGTTGGTGATTTTAATCTCCCTTCTATTAATTGGAAGGACATGGACAGAATTGGTAACTCAAGTTTGGTGCATGATTTTCTATGTTTTCTCCACCTGCATAAGCTTAAACAGTACAATAACATTGAAAACCATATGGGTAGAATTCTTGATTTGGCTTTAATTAAATTTCAAAACCTTGGTGTAGCTATCACTCAGCTGTGCAATCTTTGATTCCTGAAGATAATTATCATCCTGCTTTACAGATAAATATAAATAAAAATACTTGTTACAAGAGCAAAACAAAACCTAACTCTGAGCATAATAATATTCCCACCAATATTACTCATAGGGCCTATAATTATAAAAAAGCTAACTTTAACTTGCTTTATCATCTTTTTATGCTGGTCGATTGGAATTTCTTGAATGAATATACCTGTATAAATTCTGCTGTGCAAATGTTTTATAATGTTATCTATTCTATTATGGATCAATGTATACCTAAAACTAGTTTTGTTAAAAAGAAATACCCTTCATGGTTTACAAAGAATATTATTGACAATATTAAACTGAAAAATATTCTCTTAAAAAAACTGAAAAATTCTGGTAATCAGACTGACCTGGAACTTTATAAATCTGTACGTAAAAAGATTAAAATTGAAATTCAAAACGCTCGTAAATCTTATATTGATTCAGTTGAAGATTCGTTGAAGTCACAACCTGCTTCCTTTTGGTCCTATTATAGAAACATTAATCGTCCCAAAGAAAATAATATAATGTATAGTGGGGGTATTGAATTAACCAGTGATACTGAAGTTGCTCAAGCTTTTAAAACCTATTTTTCTAGTGTTTACTCAACAAGCTATTATAACCAAGAACAATATGATCATTCAGATCTTTGTGCTGACTCAATTGATTTAGTTAACATCAAATCTATTTCACATGTTGAAGTTGAAAATGCTATAAATAGTTTGAGGGGTTCGTGTTCTGTGGGTCTGGATTGTATTCCTTCTTTTATAATTAAGGCAAATATAAATAGTTTTATTTACCCACTGCTTATTTTATTCAATCTATCTTTAAAATCTATGATATTTCCTGATCTGTGGAAAACTTCAAAAATTATACCTGTATACAAAAAAGGAGATAGGTCTGATATAAAAAATTACAGACCTATTGCAATTATATCTGGTTTTGCTAAAATTTTTGAATCCATAATTTGTCATAAAATTACTGTTCAGACTTCTCAAATTATATCAGCTGCCCAGCATGGTTTCATCAAAAAAAGATCAACCGCTAGTAACCTAATGTGTTTAAATATTGATATTTCAAATGCCTTAAAATTAAATAAACAATTGGATGTCATTTATACTGATTTCGCAAAGGCTTTTGATTCTATTAATTTTGAGATTTTATTACTTAAGTTATTTAAAATTGGTTTTAGTAAAAGTTTAATAAATTTTTTGCGTACATATATCACTCAGAGGTCTCTTTGTGTTAAATATAATTACGCCTTTTCTGATTGCTTTTTTGGTACTTCAGGGGTACCTCAGGGATCTGTTCTAGGGCCCCTTCTATTTATTTTATTTGTAAATGATCTTTCTGATATTTTTGGGTCTTGTTTATTATTTGCTGATGATCTAAAAATTTACCGTTGTATTTCTACTGAACAAGATTGTGAAATTTTACAGATTGAACTTGAAACTTTGTATGAATGGTGTACCAAAAATAGGCTTTATCTAAATATTGACAAGTGCTTTATTGTTTCCTTCACTAGAAAACTAAATCCTCTCATTAGAAATTATAGTATTGATAATAAGCCTCTCATTCGGAAAAATAGCATCAAAGATCTGGGTATTATTTATGATTGTGATTTCAGTTTTAATTCACATATCCTTCAAATATCCAAAAACGCTCACAAAAAATTAGGTTTGCTCAAAAGAACTACTATGCAATTTTGTAATGTGTCTGTACTTATATGTCTATTTAATACTTTAATTCGTTCTATGCTTGAATACAACTGTGTCATTTGGAGTCCTTCTACGAAAAATCTCAAGTATGCTATTGAAAAAATTCAAAACAAATTTCTACGCTATATTTATTACAAATCTAATAATATTGAATATCCATCTAACGCTTTGGCCAGGCTGAATTTTAATTTGTGCTCTTTAGAATGCAATAGAACAATATCCATATTTAAATTTTTTTATAACCTATTTAATAACAAAATTGATTGTCCTGTTTTACTTCAGGAATTTAATTTTCATGTCCCCATATACAACTCACGTACTAAATTTGTATTTAAAGTTCCTCTATTTACGAAAAATTACTTAAAACATCAACCCATGGTAGAATTCATAAATTTTTTAAATACTTTACCAGAATGTGATTTATTTTTTCATAGGGTGAACTGACCAGTAATTGACCAGTTAGTGGAAATTCCTCCAAGTTTTATTTTTCTTTCTAAGAAAAAAATTTTTCTAAAAAAATTGACAGTGGTTTAATATCAATGAAAGTATGAGGAATAATAACTGATAATCATTTTTCCTTTCACTTTTATAGAATTTTATTTATTTATTTTAAAAGGAATTAATTGAGATTTTGCCAGTAGTTGACCACTTACATCCAGTATTTGACCTCCATTATTCCAGTAATTGACCATTGCCATATTCACCATTTCCAGAATAAAAATCAAAATCTACAGCTCAAGCACAAATCAACCAACTGATCCACAACGCAACCTATCATTTCCAAAAGAACTGTTTGTTCGAGTCCCACTGAAATTTTCCCCATTTCTTTAAAACAGGGTGTTCTTCCTAAAGTTGGCTGAAAAAATACGCAACGGAGAGGCTTGAAGAAAACGTTTCAGAAACCCTTACACAAACTTTCATTCAAACTGATGATTATAAAATTCCCTCACAAAAATTAAGAATAGGCAAATTTTAGCAAATTTTCAAGTTCATAGTTTTTCTAAACAGTTTTAAGCGAAAAAATCAGTTGTTTTATTGAATGGTTTTAAAATTTTAAACATATCTAATATTTCATTCTTATAAAACCGTGCCTTTTGTCAGAAAATCCTATGATCTGAAAACCAACTGTTTGTTCGAATCCTACTAAAATTTCTTCCGTTTGTTGAATACGTCTTAGAAAATTATTAAAAATTGTTATTCAATATGGATTTTTAAGATGTATTTGCAAAATCATATATATTTTAAGCAAGAAATAGAACATGTGTTTTTATTGTTTAACCTTTTAAAACCAGATTGTAGGCCACCTAGCGAGCGCTTGCACCGCGAATCGTTTGATTCCCGCGTTCACTACAAAGGGCTATCTAAAAAACTAAAAATGCGTTTTCGTCTGACAACCAACCAACCAGCTACCCGTAGGTACGTATTTTAGGGCTTAGCGAGAGGAGTGACATATTTTTAAAGCGCAGGTGTTGGAAATGTGAAGAACCAATGAAAGAGTTAGATTGAATAAAGAGTCCCTATTAACAAAACTGGTTAATTACTGGAAATGTAACTTTTTTTACAGTAAATCTAAGCGAAAATTGTACTGCAGATAAAAATCTTTAAGATCGCTCTTGGTTTAAAAAGAAATCTCAAAAGCAAATAAAATCCAGTAGTTGACCACTTTGGTCAAATACTAGCACTTTTTCTATTTTAGACAGCCAGTAGTTGACCACCCCTCAAATATCAAATTAAATGGTTAATATACAAGTAATGATAGTTTTATTTAATTAAACTGTATATATAGGACCTAAATTCATCAATCAATAAACAATTGGAATAAAAACTAGCTGGATGATTTGAGATTGAACTAAATGCTCCATACCATTATAGCTAGTAGTGAGAGCGCATGCTTTGAAGCTTTGTTGATAACTTTGTTTTCAACTATTTATTGCGTCTTTTAAGATCAATACTGGAACTTAAGACTGTGCATGAGCTTTTATTAAAATGTTAGCTATGTTTTCAACGCAACAGCTTCGAAATAAACACACAAGAGTTCTTGTTTTTTGTAAAATTATGCTCAAATGGTCAACTACTGGTAGGTGGTCAACTACTGGTCAGTTCACCCTAATTTCTCTTTTTTTAAATCTATTATTATTTCTAAATATCCTTAGTTCTATTTAAATGTTTGTCTTTTTTATGTTGTATGTATTGTTGTAGGTATTGTATATATTGTCCTTTATACTGTAGTATTTTGTCCTTTGTACTGTCATTTAATTGGATATTTTCTGTTTGACAGTTAAATAAATAAATAAATAGTTTGAAGAAATTTTTTATTACGATGAGCACATTTTGCATACACTATGAGATTACAATTAAGTCCAACTGGAAAATCCAAAGTTTCAGTACCCTTTAAAAGTGTCCCAATTCTTCTCTGTCGTAAGACATTACAAGGAAGGTGAATCCATGGGCGAGTTGGTCGATATCAGATTCACCCACTTCTTAAGTCCAACTTTGAAATCCAAAGTGCCTGTGCCATTTAATACAGTGTAATAATAAACGGTACTTACGTATTACCGCAACCAGGTCGGCTCCAACTTGGCGAAATTTGGCCAACTTGGCGCCTTGGCGCGTTTTTGGCGCCAAGTTTTTTTCTGTCGCCAAGAGCGAAACGCGCCAAATTTAAAGCTGCGGAAAGTTAAAAACGTAGACAAAACTAATTAAAACTTAAATAGGGAAGAAATTAAGGTTGTTATAACATAATTTCAAAGTATTATTTACTCAATTGACCGAATTCTACGACTAATTCCAAGCAGCACAAATTTTTAAGATTCGTCGAATTTTAGTCATATAGGGCGAAATTTTGTTTACTTCTAGTTGCAGTTACGTAAACTTTACATATTTGGTATGAGCTATGCTACTAGGTAATACTATAATAAAAGGATATCCAAAATACACTACCGGCATCTTATAGGTTATGAGATAAATTAAGCAATGATACAATTGTATAAAACAGGATAATTTTACAGCACAATATAAATTAAAATGTATTTACCCTTTAAAATATCCTTGTACCTTTACGAACAATTCGCTTACGCCACGCAAACATTACGATACCGACGATACCAAACATGAACGTTATTACATTAATTCACTTCATTTTAAACACTTCATTGTTTTGAATTACCAGACTATAACAGTTTTGTCAGCAATTCCTATCTCTTCTGCACAAAATTTAATCGAGGTTAACTCTTTACACCAACAATAAATGAAGCGCACCGTTGTCACAAATGAAATTCGGCTACCTTCAAACCAATTTTCGGTTCTCACACCGAAGTGTTGATTGCACTCTTCAACGTTACATTTCCAAAAGATTTGCTTTCCAAAATAAAGTTTCATTTCATGAGAATTTTTACAAGTACGTTCGTTTGGTATAATCCCATATCCCTGAAAAAAATGAACTGCATCTTTATCAGTAGCAGGCAGATCCCAAATACCCATGACTTTCAATCTAATCAGTAAGCATAATATTTTCTTTACGAAGAGCCACGTGTAACACGTAGGGTTGCCGTTACTTGGAGCGCCAAATTTGGCGATTTATGCGAATTTTGGCCACGTCGGGTTGCCGTAAGTAAAGTCGCCAAATTTGGCGATTTATGCGAATTTTGGCCTGGTTGCGTTAATACGTGAGTACCTAATAAACAATGTACCCTAAAATAATGTATTTTTCCCACGTATTTCAAATACTATAAAAACCGCAATCAAAATAAAGAATTATTGATTCAGTTTCTTGGGGGGGTGGGCCACCTTTGACATAATCAACACAACTTTCATATATAGAAATTGCTCAATAACAAGTAAATTATTGTGAAATATCAAGTTAATTGGAAACGTTATTTATCATTGCTAATGGTAAAAAAAGTCCGCTGAAAATAATTATAAAAATTTCTTAATTTTAATTTACTACTAAATTTTTTAAATAAAAAAATTTATTATTTAAAAAAAATCTGGTGGCATAAATAGAACTTACTTTTTATTTAAATTTATCCTCATTCAACGAAAGATTCCGAAATATTTAAGTTTCCACGTGTTGTGAAATTTAGCCCTATCATTTTCTATTTTCAGTTTATTAAATTAATTAACTACCTAATAAATTATGTAAAAGGGTAATTTCGCCGGTTTTCAATAAAAAAACTTTCTACGCGCGCTTAATATCCAAACTAAAATGACATAAAAGATAAATAATGAAAAAGCCTCAAAATTTAGTGACACTATTTTGTAAGAAAATTTAGAAAATTCGGATTTTTTGTAGTTTAGAATTTTAAAAAAAAATTAACTCTGTTTTTGGCGCATTAATTATGCTTAGTTATTCTCTGATTATGTAATTATTTCGGCTATTTAAAATAAAAACATCTGAAACTACTTCTCGTTGTTTTTAAAGGTGTAGACCAGGTTTCCAATTTTTCATACATGTAAACTATATAATATAAACCAGAGATGGGCAAAATGTAATCAGATTAATGATTAACGATTACGATTACAAATGTAATCTGATTACATTTGTAATCTGATTACTTTTTCACAAATGTAATCTGATTACATTTGTAATCTGATTACTTTTTCACAAATGTAATCTGATTACATTTGTAATCTGATTACTTTTGCACAAATGTAATCTGATTACATTTGTAATCTGATTACTTTTGTACAAATGTAATCTGATTACAGATTACATTTTGTAATCGTTAATCTGATTACAGATTACAATTGTAATCTAATATAACATATCTTGATTACTTTTTCTGATTGATAATGGTAGGGTGCGAATAGGGTGTATTGTTGTTCCGCCACATACAGGAAGTGGTCCACAACTGACAGGAAATGGTCCAAAATTGACCGGAAGTGCTCCAAAATTGACCGGAAGTGGTCCAAAACTGACTGGAAGTGGTCAACAACTCACCGGAAGTGCTCCGAAACTTCCCGGAAGTAGTCCACAACTTGCCGGAAACGGTCCGCAACTTAAAAATAGAGGTTCGTAACTTCCCGGAAGTGCTCCGAAACTTTCCGGAAATGGTTCCCAACTTACCGGAAACGGTCCGCAACTTAATAGTAGTGGTTTCGTAACTCCCCGAAAGTTGTCCGCGACTCCCCGGAAGTGGTCCAAAACTGATCGGAAGTGGTCCGAAACTTACCGGAAGTGGTCCACAACTGACCGGATATGGTCCACATTTTACCGGAAATGGTCCGCAACTTAAAAGAAGTGGTTCGTAACTTCCCGGAAGTTGTCCACGGCTCACCGGAAGTGGTCCACAACTTACCGGAAGTAGTCAACAACTGACCGGAAGTGGTTCCCAATTGACCAGAAGTGGCCCGCAACTGACCGAAAAGGGTCCTCAACTGACCGGAAGTGGTTCACATCTGACCGGAAGTGGTTCACAATTGACCGGAAGTGCTCTGAAACTTACCGGAAACGGTACGCAACTTAATAGGCATAGTTCTTATCTTCCCGGAAGTTGTCCGCGGCTTACCAGAAGTGGTCCAAAACAGATCGGAAGTGGTCTACAACTGACCGAAAGTGGTACACAACTGACCGGAAGTGGTCCACAACTTCCCGGAAGTGCTACGAAACTTACCGACAAGTTGTGGACCACTTCCGGTAAGTCATGGACCACTTCTGGTAGGTTACGGACCACTTCCGGTTCGTAACAGATCACTTCCGGCAAGTTGTGGACCACTTCCGGTAAGTCATTGACTAAGTTCTGGTAGGTTACGGACAACTTCCGGTAAGTAACAGACCACTTCCGGCAAGTTGTGGACCACTTCCGGTAAATCATGGACCACTTCCGGTAGGTTACGGACCACTTCCGGTAAGTAACAGGCTACTTCCGGCAAGATGGGGTCCACTTCCGGTAAGTCATGGACCACTTCCGGTAAGTAACAGACCACTTCCGGCAAGTTGTGGACCACTTCTGGAAAGTCATGGACCACTTCTGGTAGGTTACGGACCACTTCCGGCAAGTTGTGGACCACTTCCGGTAAGTCATGGACAACTTCCGGTAGGTTACGGACCACTTCCGGACCACTTCCGGTAAGTAACAGACTACTTCCGGCAAGTTGGGGTCCACTTCCGGTAAGTCATGGACCACTTCCGGTAAGTAACAGACCATTTCCGGCAAGTTGTGGACCACTTCCGGTAAGTAACAGACTACTTCCGGTAAGTTGTGGACCACTTTTGATAAGTCACGGACCACTTCCGGTAAGTAACGGACCACTTCCGGCAAGTTGTGGACCACTTCCGGTAAGTTATGGACCACTTCCGTAGGTTACGAACCACTTCCGGTAAGAAACAGACCACTTCCGGCAAGTTGTAGACCATTTCCGGTAAGTTGTGGACCACTTCCGGCAAGTTGTGGACCACTTCCGGTAAAGGTACCAGAGTAATTGGATTGAAGATTACAAATGTATTTAGACTAAAAATGTAATCAAACTAAAAATGTAATCAAACTACAAAAGTAATCAGATTACATTCACATTTAGATTACAAAATGTAATCTAACTTCAAATGTAATCAGATTACATTCATTCAGATTACAGATGTAGTTGGATTGAAAATTTCAAAATGTAATCAGATTACAAATGTAATGATTACAAATGTAGTTAGATTAAAAACTGCAAAAAGTAATCAGATTACAAATGTAATGATTACAAATGTAATCAGATTATTAATCTGATTACAAAAGTAGTTTGATTACGCCCATCTCTGATATAAACTAATGTTTTAAATTTATATACAGTTAGCCCTCGCATATTCGCGGTTCAGTATTCGCGGTTGAGCAATGTTACCCCCCGCATATTCGCGGATTTCGATCTCAAAGTTATTTACCAATGAAACTTGCATATTTGGCGATAAAGATATAATTGTTCGATTCCTGTAATTATTATGTAAAACCATTTTGAAAAATGTTACTTCTACTAAGCAAGTTTTCTAATTTAGTAACCATTTTGGTACTACAAATTATTTACAGTTATTACAATTATTTACAGTATAAAAAAGGTATTTTTACATCGACTAACCAAAAGAGAAAAATAAGAGTCCTGTAATATTTTTATAGATTAGTATTTAATAAGGAAATGTTGTTTTCAGGTAATATTCTCACTTTTATTTCCAAATCCTTAAATAAATTAGAGTTAAGCTATGAAAATAGGCATGAATAATCTGTTTATTGCAGAAACCTGTCGAATGCAAATATTTCAATACTTTTTTTTGAAAGGAAGAAAAATATTTAAAGAATTATTTTTGTCTGTAAAATATTCAAATTACCAATTATATACCCAATAAACAGTGCTTAAGCCTATTTTCATAGCTTAACTCTATTTTTTTAAGGATTTGGTAATAAAAATAGGTATAAATGTTTAAATAACTTTCCTTTAAAAAACTAACGGATAAAGTTATAAATTTATTATTTTTTCTCTTTTGGTTAATAGAAGCATAAATACTTATATTTATAAATAATTTCAACTCTATACTCAAAAATAGTGGCCAGCAAATTGAATATGTTAATATAGAAATCTTTGAAGTTAATTAGTTAGTATATTTAGATATATACAGGGTGTCCCACGAGAAGTGGCCCAACCCTTTAACTTTTGAACCCCTACAGATATAATCATGAAAGTGGGGTCTAGGTATAGTAAAGTGACCATGATCTATCTGATGAGATAACTTTCAACGCCCTCTAGCGGAAAATTTAGGAGTTATAAATTTTATTTTAAAAACTATGTGAGGTATGTGAAAAAAGTCATTGACTAAGTTGTAGAACAGCATCGATTTAGTAGGAAAATACACCTTAAGCAGAAAAATATCTTGAATTAAACCCGTTAAACGCGCGCTCAATTAGGTTGAAATTACGTAGATTTTACTTCTTAAAACACTCCTCACAAGGCGAAAATGAGAAATTTTTATTTTTATGACTTAAGTAAATGACTAAAAGTATTATTAGTTCATTAAATTGAAAATTTCTCATTTTTGCCTCTTGAGGAGCGTTTTAAAACGTAAAATCTACGTAAATTCAAGTTAATTGAGCGTGCGTTTTAGGGGTTTTATTCAAGATATTTTTCTGCTTAAGGTGTATTTTCCTACTAAATCAATGCTGCTCTACAACTTAGTCATTGACTTTTTTCACATACCTCACATAGTTTTCAAAATAAAAATTATAACTCCTAAAGTTTCCGCTAGAGGGCGTTGAAACTTATCTTATCGGATGGAGCATGGTCACTTTACTAGACCTAGACCCCACTTTCATGACTATATCTGTAGGGGTTCAAAAGTTAAAGGGGTTGGGCCACTTCTCGTGGGACACCCTGTATAACTTTGCGGACAGAAACGATCTTTAGAAGCCTACATAATTAGTTTCATATTATGATCTGGGGTATAAATTTGGATGACCCCTATTAATAAAGAGATTTATAGATCCCAAATTTTAATAACGTGCAGATGAGCCGGAATGAACGAATTTCCCCGCAGTTTAGTGCAGAAACCAGTCAAGCGACTTCGCTTGACTTGTTTCTGCTCTAAAGCTGAAATTTAACACATTGGAAAAGTATTTTTTTAAATCTCATTATTTTTATTATTCCTACACTAAAATTTGTATTTACCCCTGCAGAATCCCATGACACCAAAAACTCCTTTTTCAAAAAACTGGCGTTTCAATTTCCGAAATAAGCGATTCAATTTAAGGAACTAGTAACTTGAAAAACTCATCTCGGACTCTTTTTTCAGCCTGATTTTGAGCTCTTTATGCATTAATAATTCTAGAACCACTAAACGTTTTTCGGTGGAGTTTATTATTTTTTGCAAGTCTATATAGATTATGGGTACAAAATTTCAAGAAAACACGAGTTAGTAGTAGTAATGCCAAAAAGTGTGTTGATTTGACGTGGAATGTCCAAAAATTTTTATTTAAACCGTAAGAGCTAAACTCTATCCTTTATTATTAATAATTTCTAATAGTAGTCAAAATCACGAGTTCACAAAATCAATTACGTTCTTATGGGATATTTTTTCAATCCAGCTTTGTGTTGCAGTAAAACAACCTAGGTTTTATGCCTGTAAAACTGGTTTTTCCTTCATAAAAAGCAATATGCAGAAGAAACAACTTTATTTTGATTAGTGATTTTTTCCACAAAGGGTTGTCAAGCTTTAATAAATTTTTTTTTCAAATCGAAACATCTGGGTTTTTTATCAGATATAAGCTAAGCTCTTGAGATCTTGTTCTTTTGATATATGAGGTTTAATCTCACTGCATCCATGGATAATCTCGCCCAGGGTTTTCGATCAGTTCCATGTATTGGGATGCTTTTGGGGGAATAAGAACTTTTTCCAATGGCGCCCCAATCCTAGAAATAACTACCGAACATATTATAATAATCTATATTCTTATTTTGATATACATGGTGGTGACAACAAGGCATTTTTGCCCTGTACTAAAAGCTATTTTATGCTCTCCTTCGAAACTACATTTCGACTTGCTATAATTGAATCACTTGATTCATAAACATGTCAAATACCATTTTCTCGTTTTCAGACAAACGATAATAAAACTGTACAGAACCTCACTACATTTTTATGAAGATGTCAAGTATTTTTTTTAAATTAGACCTCAATTGGATTTTTTACAGACAAAAAAAAATTTCTTAAACAATTTATTTTTTGTCGAATGAAAAAAAATTCAATATTTTTTTTTGCAGGTTTCTGCAATCAACAGTGTCTTCAAGCCTATTTTCATAACATAACTCTATTTTTTATTTATTTAGTAATACAAATGGATATATTTGAAAATAAAATTTCCTATTTAAATACTAACCGATAAAATTATTATAGAGTTCTTATTTTTTTCCTTTGGTTAGTATATGTATAAATACTTATTTTTTGAATGATTTCAAATCTAGACTCAAAACTAGTGGTCTGCTAATTCAAAAGTAGTAAATAGATTTTGCTTTAAAATCTTAAAAAAAATAGTTTAATATGGTTATAATTTAATGGATATAATGGAATCTATCTGGGGATTAGATTTCTCTTGGTTTGGTGCAGAAACCAGTCAAGCGACGTCACTTGACTTGTTTCTGCACTAAAACTAAAATTTAACAAGTTGGAAAATGTTTATTGAAAAATTTGTAATAATTCTTTTAAAACATAACAAATTAAATTTTTTAATTTAAGTAATGGGAGTTAAGTAGGTTATAAGGTGGGTTTTTTTCAACTTGCCGAGAATATAGCAAAATAAAAGTATTGAAACTAGGTAGGAATGGTTTCGGGGATTTCCTTGTAAGCCTTTTAAACCATTTGAATCTGAAGGATAGGGGAAGCACAGATTTTACAAAGAGAAAGAGGAACCAATCTTAAAAAAACTGAGTTTCCTGATAAAAATGGAGTTTTTTTTGGGGGGGGTTTAGTTTTAAAATGAAGTACCAGAAACCTCATTTTATTTATTTTGTCATGATTTTCACGTGTTATATTTAAAAATTTAGATCACTACCTTAAGTTTCTGGGTGCTGTGGAACGGCCAAACTTTCTAATCCATGTAGCAGACCCGATTATTTTACAGTATTTCACCAACATCAGTTTAGACTGCCTAGTAATTACTCAAGACCAATATTTCTATGAGAATTACAATAGTAACGGCTTCTAATGCATTACGCCTCAGTGGCCTAATCTAAACGAACATTCTATAATTTTGTTGACTGTGGGATATCAGCTAAAACAATATCTCTTCACCGAATTAAGTTTAAGAAAATATGATACTTATGCTCAAATGAAAGGGAGTTAAGGTTGAAAGAAACGCACACATAACCAAACGGTCTATAACTACATGGCTAAAAAGACCCATTTGGTGCCAAGGGAAGATGCTAACCTAAAATGTATGTAAAAAAAATTGCAAAAAATCTATAATTAAATAAAAGGAAACGAAACAAAACATATGTTGGTTTTAAATTGAAATTTTTAATTTTGTACAGGTGTAAAGCATTTAGTTTTAATATTAGTTTACTATCCCGAGTTATCTCTGGCAAATGTAAAAAAAGGTTAATATATTAGTTTTTGAAACAACACCATTCACGAGCTGGCGGCAAATCGTCAGAATCACTTGAACTATCGTCTTCAATAAGGCTACATACAGAAGAATCACTTCCACTATTTTCAATGTCCACCCCTAAAAAATTAATTTTAATTCTCTCCAATTCTGCTTCGTCCCAGTTTTCTCTGGATAATAATACAGGGTGATTCAGAAATAATCATCAATAATTTGGGGGGAGGTAGAGGGGCCCTAGACAAGCATATTTCGAATAGGGATGGTGGGGCGCAGCCTTACAGTTAAAGAGCTAGAACCTAATGTAGTGCGAGCAGTGGAGGCTCTTCCATAGGAGCACAGGAGCACGTGAACACCCAGTGAAAAAGTAGAAATAAACCCAAATGTAAAGATACAAAAATATCAAAAGAAAACAATACATAAATCATTCTCAATTTCTGTTTCATACTCAGAATCAAGTTTCTACCCCCCCCTTCACCTGTCAGCAAAAAAATTATTGGCGGAAACGCCAAAGTTTTGTGTTTATCAAATAAAGAGAATACTACTCTTAGTTTTCTTTCCTTATACGCACGTGTGAGCGAAGAAACTGAATGAGTCGGAAGAAACCTCGACTTCCTGCCGGAGAACATTTGGGCTTACGGCAACACATTGGAGATCCCCGTGCGCACAGATTTTGTGTGCCGAGGCCTACGGTTTTGAGGTTAAGCTTGCTTTTTTGTGGTCTGGATTTTTTTCCCGTATTGGAAAACGAGATAAGAACCTTTTGAAAGTATCATTAAAGTTTTCACGTCAGCTAATTTGTAATAATTAATTCTTTTGTTATTGGTTATTTTTTTGAAGTGACGTTAGAGTAAAATTACAGATCTTGAAAATTACACATCACCTGTATTTTTAACAATCAATTGTTCGATTAAGCATATATAAGAAGCACTATGAGTAGACAGACCCAGTGTTCTTGTCATGCTCCTAATTAAAAAAATTATGATTAGGTATTATGTATGATTTTAATGAAAGTGTCAAAAATTTGTTTGCTTCAAAAAAGGCTTGACGAGTGGACATCATGCATAAAAGTTGTTTTTGAGGTATTATGTTATAGGCAAGGGATATTATAAAAAATAAAGGCCTTCTTTATCATAAGTTTTGCTTATTTCCATTAAACGCATATTTAAAAAAATAAAAATGCATGGAGTGAAAAATTTAGGAAACTTAAAATAACTCCCCTGAAATAAATAAATTTTTTCTAAAACACGTTTACTTTATGTTAAAATAAGTTTAATGTATTCGTCCAACATCCCTTCTCTTTCTTGCTCTTGTGTAAATTTTAATTTATACCAAGGGTGTGAACACCCTGTTAATAAACTCACGAGCCGCCACTGAGTGCGAGTGTTTTTCAAAAGGCCGTTTTTAGAAGGCCTGTGTGTCGAAACAAAACATAATATAATGAAAGACATTATTGCATGAGGTACAGGAGTATCCGTACTACTTAAATCCTCAATGTGATTGAAATTGGACCACTTTCTGAACCGTAGGGTGAGTTTTAAAACGTGCAATATTAATCTCTTACTCAAACAATGGAGTTTCCTTAATGGTATTTAGAAAAATGATGATCGGGGAAGGAATTTTCAATGATCAAACAGTTTCAATGATCAATGTTACGATCATTGAAAATTCCTTCCCCGATCATCATTTTTCTAAATACCATTAAGGGAACTCCATTTTTTGACAAAAATATTAATATTGCACTTTTGAAACTCACTCCACGGTTTAGAAAGTGGTTCAAATTCTATCGAATTCATGGTGTAAGTAGTAGGGATACTTCCTTACCTCATGCAATAGATTTTTTCATTTTATTATGTTTTGTTTCGTTACACGGGCCTTCTAAAAACGACCTTTTGAAACGCGCTCGCACTACATTAGGTCCTAGCTCTAACTGTAAGGCTGCGCCCCACCATCCCTATTCGAAATATGCTTGTCTAGGGCCCCTCTACCTCCCCCAAAATTATTGATGATTATTTCTGAATCACCCTGTATACTGCAATGTATACGAACCAGAGATAACTCGGCATAGTAAGACAAGCGGTAAGACATAGTAACGGTCCTCCGGAAAAGAATCGCATTGGACGGCAGTAAGCAGGATGCCAGAGATAAAATATTTTGCCTTATTTTTTGAGTGGTGATTGGTTCAATAGATCCTTTTAGCTATATCGACAAGTTCGTCGTGATTTAGATCATGCCTTTCTTTTTTAAGGGGGTCTAGGACACAAAAATCGTGAGATTAAAAAAAATGTTTGCTTTCAAAAAGGAACCCTGTTTTTTCTTCTTAAAATGATGTTTGAATTATGTTTCTATCATAAATAAAACCGGAGATACAATCATTTGTTGCCGGCTGCTTTGGTAATCAAGCATTATAAATTCAACTTTTAAATCCGGTTTTCTCTATGATGTGTTTTTTTACTGTTTCTCATCCTTAAATTGATATAAGTCAAGAACCGTTAAAAAAGGTAAAGACTTGAAATTTAAAATACATTATTTTTAAACATTTTACTTTAATTTGGTCAGGGGAAATTTAAAAATTTTATTTACTTTTTAAAATATGAATTTAAAAAAATGTTGCATAAAAATTTCAAGAATTTTTTACTTAATTGTTCATATTTTTTTCAAAAAAATAATATTTCTTAAAATGCCTTGACCAAAATAAATATAATATGTTTTTGTTTGATTTAGTGAAAAAAGTTTGAAAATTTATCAATAATATATTGAGTTATATCAATTTTAAATGACCCCTTTTTTTAATGAAATTTCAATTTTTCATTTTTAAAAAAATTTTTGAATATTTTTCTGATGTGATTTTGCTTGGTTGTTAGATGGTTGATCAGTATAAAAAGTTTCAAAATTCTAAGTTAATTAGTGTCCCGGACCCCCTTAAACTAATAAAACTTATATAAAAGAATCATTGACTGACTAGGCACGCCTGCCTGCATCTAATGGTAAAATATTTTATCTTTTTTAAAATCTAAACTGGTTTGAGATTATTAAAATATTTGAGTTCTTAAAATAAAATTTAAGAACTCGTATTACATCATTTTTTGGATTATAATTAAATATGAAAGAAATTTATTCATTTTTGAATACCTAATATTTACTTCAATGCATATTCAGAGAGCTAAAATTTTCTATTATATCTTGTAATAAATCGATGTGTTTTTTCTTGCAAAAGGTTTTTTTAAATACTCTACTAAAGCCTATTCTGATTCAAAACCATCTTAAAACAAAAAACGTCTGATAAATAAAGAAGCTGAGATCCACATTTTTGAAACAAACTTTTATTTTAATCACTAAATAAATTTCAGCGAAAATCTTTGTATGCAAGGTCATGATTTAAATTTTTCTTTAAACTCAAAAGGTAAATGGTTAGTTTTATAATATATTGGAAAACGTATCAATCTAAGAATGATATGGACATTAAGAAATAATCAGATGAAAAAAGTCTTCTCTTCAAGTTTATACCCTAAAACCAAATAATTTGAAAACGTAGAAATTTTGCTGACGAACTTTTTTATTTTCGTTTAAAGAGTGCACAGTGAAGTTTTAGCCATTTCTGCGTTGTAACATCGGATTGGTGTAACGTAATGTTCTTGATAATTTATGCCTTGTGTCCACCGTACTGGATCCTGACTTCGGTGAAAGACATGTTCTGTGTTTGGAACTGGCTGGGTGTCCTAGCCTTGATGTGACGGTCGAAGGGGAATCCCATAGCTCGCTTGTCAGGATACTTCTGGTCCTTAGCTCCACAATAGCTCACAGCATCAGAGCAAACAATGTTGCTTGGGGCATCATCGACCTAAAATATAGGATGAAATTACTATATGTTCCATCAATGGATTTAAATTGTAGTTAGTTATTTATGATGAATATAGTGTATTAATTACAGGAAAGTATATTATTACTCGGTATAGGACAACGACTTGTTAAACTAACATCTTAACATTGAATTATTCTTTTTGGAATCATGCAGTTAACTTTTAATGCAGTGTTAAGTTTTTCAGAAGTTTCAAATTTAATCTATGGTTATTGCCATAATGAAACACAGTTTTTGTTTAAAGAAAACCAATCAATTGTACTGTAAACTCTTGTAAAATATTTTTCTGACAAATGTTTCTCGGTGATAAAAAAGTTCAAAAACTCGAAGTGTTTGAACCGAAAGAAATATTTAAAGGGAAAGTTTTAAGTTCAGTTCCAGGTTCAGAAGCTTTGTAACGTAATGTTTTTATAACTTCTTATTGCTTATATGGATTCAGATGTGAATCATTTTTAAAAATAAACTGAACTGTTACTCAAGCTAATTCAATATTTTTATGTCCTCCAACTGGATAAAAATACATGATTTAAAGGATTGCATCTGACATCTACTATTTGACATAACCGTGGTACTCATTGACTGGTAATAGAAGAGAAGTAGTGCATTTACAGCCCCTTATTAAACATTAAAAAAACAATATTTCATAGAAAAATGATGCCTACCTTGTCAAGATCGTAGTCAGTAACCATGACAAAGAGATGGAAGACCATGCCTCTGGGGGTTCCTCTGGGGACCAACATGTGCTCTGGCCATCCACAGCTGCAGTACTCGTTGTTCTTTTCGGAGAGTCCTTCTCCCTTCTCCAACTCATCGAAGGTGGGGACATGGGACAGAGTTACGGATGAGTCAACTGACTGGCGAGTGATGGAGTTCCTTCCGGGAGCCACTGTAAATTACACCGTTTCAGTGAATTCTTTCTATCAAACATGCTTAATTTATGCATATTTTATGTTATTGTGGTTTTTATTTTACTTACGTGTTCGTGTGAATTTGTCAAGTTCGATGTACAACCTCCTTTGGTCTTCCAACACCAGCCTGTTTCCCAACTCATCGTATTTGGGAGCCAAGAAGATTCGGACGGTAGACTTCTTCTCCTGGCCAGTTGAGTTATTTACATTGATAGTGTAGCTGAAAGGTTCATGGTCCAAGTGCTCATATTTGACCTGTCATGAAAGAGAAATCAGTAAGTATTTGAAAGATCTTTAAAGGTTTCCTTACGCTTGAATACAGCTGCTTGTTAATTTTACTAGTATCAATAAGCTTGGCAAACTATACTTACTTGGATCTTATTCTTGAGGTTAATACCATGAGAAAGTTCCAAGAAGGCGTCTTTGCTGTAGGTGTGTACAAGATTGGGAACCTTGGCGTTGACGGTAACATTCAAGACTCGAACTCCAGGGAAGCTCAGCTGTAAGATGTTATTGGTGTTAGGCATTACTCAAAGATAGTCTCGTTTATTAAAATATATCTCAATAAGCTTTAAAAGAGAAGAATGCAAAATTAAGTCTTACTTCTTTGGGGGTGTAGCCGGGAAGACGTTCCTTGTACTCCTGGAAGATGTTGTCCATCCACCTGTGGTACCTGTAGAAAATGGGATCCCTGAGGGCAGTTGAGGTGTCATCCATAACTCCGGGATTCTCCTATATTTCAAGAAAAGAAAGCAGTTAACGATATGCCATCGTTCCAACAACTAAAGCTGAAAAACTGAATGAAAATCTATGCATTACATATTTATTTTCGAATGTTATCTATTGACGTATTAGTTGAGTGGGGGAAATGGGTCTTTCCTATAGAAACCTTTTGAATTTTGAAATATTAAGCTCTTAATTATAAATGTAAAAAAAGACTAAGAAAATATATGCTATTAGTTGTAGAAAAATTATAAAATTTTATTGATGACATCCAACCCAAACTTTTCCTGTATTTCATACCTTCTAATTTTTTGCTATTTTGATCAGATTTCGTATTGATTATTTTATTTCATTAAACTTACTAGTTTTAAAATCTTGATTTTAAAAGAAGCACTCGAAAGAATGTACTAGAGATAAAAAGTCAGTTTACTTCTCAACTAATATCTCTAAAATAAAACTAAGTACTAACGGTATGTGGTCAAGATTGAAATTTCTAGAGTGCTTAATTTGATTTTTTCGTTAAAAGAACCTCTTAGCATCATGGCTTACCTTAAACCTTCCATCATGATCGTGGATTTTGGCAATCATGCAGTGTCCCCAGTTGTGGAGGGTTCCATAGTATCCCTTGTTGAGGGACTCGTAGCTGGATTCGATGAGGGCTCCCAGGATGTCCAGACCTCTTTCCAAATCCAGAGGGACCTCCTGTCCATTGCTGTCAATCACTTGACCGGTGTGGATGGCGCTGAGGATCCTCTCCCTCCATCTCTCCATGTCCTGGACGTCGACTTCACGGATATCTCTGAGGCTCATTCCTGATGGTCGAGAAGCGTAGTTGAGACCACTGATCAAAGATGTCAAGTGAGCGGAGTAGCCCTCCAAAGTGTCATCAAAGTTTTGGAAGGGGACCATACGCTGTAGACCGACAGACAGACGCTCGCAATCGTACCTGGAGAGAAAGTTTGCATTCTTAGTCTCCGGATTGATTGAGAGAGAGAGAGAGCTATTGCTTGCGTTTTGAAGCTTCTTTGTGGTGTTTAATCATCGATTTAGTGGAAGGCATGGACGCTAATACTGTAATAAATCCTACCAAGATAGAAATTTTTATCTTGATCTGAGATAAAATAGTGCAGAGCAGTGACGTTAATGGTAAACATTTTATTACATTCTGTCTACCTGATGTCACTAAAATTGACATTCTATTTGAAAATTTTTACTTCAAACATTGATTTTCTTTGATAATTTTAATTCTAAATGATTTTGAATCTGAAGTTTAATAGTTATAGTCGTAATAATAAATTCATGAATTCCATGTCATTAACATAATAGGAGGAAAACATTTTTTTAAAACAGAAATGTTTATCTATAAGAAGGCAAGGGAAACCTCCATTGAAAGATTTAATTAGTTTTGAAATAATAGGGGATATTTGGGTACATTTTTCCGCGCAGCTATTTCATGCCACATTAATATTATTTATGCAAAACGCTTCCCGGTTGACTAAATGTTAAATAAATGAAACACTAGAGAGGAATAAAATCTTTAAAAATAATCGACTTGCCTGGCACACATCTGTTGATGCATGTAGTAGAAGAGTTCTCCCTTCCGGTCCTTGACCTTTCCGAAGAAATCGGGCCTGTAGGTGGCTGGGTACACCAAGTGGAAGTGCCAATGGTGAGCATTGATGCCAATGTCTTCACGGAAGTAGGCAAGGTTGTACTCGGGGTCAAGAATGTTACCAGTCTTTTTGATGGAGATAACCTAAACACAAAGAAAACCAAGTTTACTTTAATTCAATTGAAATAATTTTAAGAGAATTTAGTCATATTTTTTATAATTTTGCTCCACTTAAATAAATTTTAATTAAGTTTAATTAAGTTTTAATTTGAAAAGCATGTTTCTCTCATTTAGGGGTGTTAGGTACCACACAGGGAACTATTAAAAGTTTAGTACAGACATTCAATGCATTATGCCAGTATATTAGAACATATATTCTTATGGTGTCATATGAATTTTAGTAAGCTTATTGTAAAGAATAAATGAAATTTTTTAGGATAGTTGATTTAATTAATATTTAATGATTAATCAGCATATGTATGTTTTTCATTTCATCGTGGTATATTTATTTTATGATAGAGACAATATTAATTAGGTAGTTTATAAAATTATTATCCATTACAATTATAGTTGTTAAAATCAAAACTATTACAAGTATTAATCATTATTTTGAATTTATTTCCCAATGATACGAATAAAAATAATTGTCATAAAATTACACCAAAACAAATATCTATTGAATTAGTTTTGTTATAAACAAGGTTATAAATTAGGTAAAATATGAAAAACTAGTCTTGGAAAGTACTTCATACAATTAAGCATATTTAATTAGTAAATCAAAAGATTTTAACTTCTTAGAGCGAATTTAATGTCACGATATAAACTAGATTTTTTTATAATATCTCACATAAAATTCAACCCAAATTTCCAAAAGTTGAAAAAATACGATTTAACTTATTACCCAGATGTCAACAAACTTTACAACCAATTATGTTAAAAACTTGACCAAATACCTTCGACTCGTTGGTAGAGCTCTTGTCGGCCTTCAGAGCACGGTTGATAGTCTCAGCTGGGATAAATTTATCGGGGAAAACTTCCTGGATGGGGGGCAGGACAACACCTTGGCAATCATCACGATGCAGTACTACCACTGACAGGGCAAAGGCGAACAAACCTTCGTTGACGATGTCTCTGGCTTGCTTGGCCAGGTTGATGAAGTCATCGAAGTCTTTTACCTCTGCAAGAAGAAGAAAATGATCAGGGATGGAAAACGAAGGCAAAACTTGAATCGAAAGTTTCAAAAGGATTTTTTTACGAATGAGTTTAATTTTTATTTAAAAGTACCGTAAACATTCGGTTGTCATTTTTGGTGTCTGTTGTCTCTAAAATATTCAATTTATTCAGTTTAAGTGATTTTTTAGAACACAAAATATGAACGTATATGA
The DNA here is from genome assembly GCA_024610705.1 of Tetragnatha versicolor. Taxonomy (NCBI): domain Eukaryota; kingdom Metazoa; phylum Arthropoda; class Arachnida; order Araneae; family Tetragnathidae; genus Tetragnatha; species Tetragnatha versicolor. The sequence continues at coordinate 54,652,856 of JANDEH010000010.1, read as the reverse complement.
GATGTCATTCACTCAAACAAACAAGGAATTAATGGAGTGAGGGTATATTTCGCACTTTAAATGAACACATTATTATGTTGACATAATTATTTTTTCATTAAACTATTAATTACAAAAATCATCAATTTTAAAACGTTTTTTTATCCGTACAATGTTTTCAACTCACGAACGTAAATACGAATTTATTTTTCGGTATTTTCTCAAATATTTACAGATATACTTCTACCACATTCTATTTACAAGAATGTTTACATTTTGAAATGAATCTAAATATTTCATTAAAAATTTTACTAATTAAATTATTCAAGAAAAGGCTATATTAAGTGATATTTATACAATAATTATTTTTAATAATTGATACTATGATTGATATCTCAACAATTACGTTAATTTATCAAAAAAATCATTCTCTCTCTCGAAAGCTTCAATAATGTTTTTGAAACATTTCTATTTCAAATACTATCCACTATCAACCATATTATTTGTCTTATTTTTCTAGGTCCCAATATAAACTAGTGAAAATAACCATTTTATTAGCTATTATGCAAAGTTGTGACAAATTTGTCAAAATTATATGTAATTCCTACATTTCACAAATAGCCATCCTGCTGTCTGAAAAGGAAAAGCCCGAAAGGCTAAAAGTTCTCATGTTGGATTAAATCTCCTATCTTCCAATGAGTTTGTAATGGTCAAAAAATGTTTTTTGTTAAGTCCACGGGTAGAACATAAAGTCCGAAATCTTCTTCTCTCAATGTTTTTCCCAACAACCCCTTGGAATGACCCTCGACTTACCGTACAAAGTCTCATAGAGAGACTGTGCCTCAGCCAAGTGGTCTTCATGGAAGCACGAGAAGAGCCTTCCCCTGGGAAGGAATCCAACTGCCTTGAGACGGGTATCCCTCTCAGCCTCGGGCAAGGGCTCGGGGGACAGAGCAGTCAAGTTCTTGAAGAGGGGGAGGATCTTAGCGAGCTTTTCCTTCACAGTCATGATTGCAGGTGGATGGCCCAAGCTTCGACTCGATGAAGGAAGAATCCTCAGAGTGTCCGTGAGAGTCCGAGTGAGCCATTGGCTTTTATACCCCAGGCCCAGCCTTCGAGGAAATGTTTGAGCTGAGGAGGCTTCCTCGAAACGCACGCTGGCCGGTGGCTAAAATAAGGCGGCTATTTTCAATGGCGGTTTCCTTCGGGCCCCGCGCCTAGTTCCGGTCGGCTCCACAGAGATGGAAGGTGTCCATCGAGGCGGGTGAAAGAATTAGGAGATGCGATTGGCAGGTTTCGGAATCCGACGTTATCTTAATTGTTTTCTTCAAGCGCATTACATAACTTGAACTGTGGTGGGGATTAACCTAACTTGCTTCGGGATAAAATATTTATCTGGTGGGAACGCATACCCCCCTTATCTAGAGGAGTAAAAGGAAATTCGATTTTTTATGGTCTATATACATTAGGGTGCATCAAACGCCCCTCTAGAAACAAATCACTTTGTACCCAATCTAAAAATGTTCCTTTACTCCTAAAAAGTTGTCCTGCCAAATATTTTTGTATTCCTCAGACTTTAAATGGGTCCACAACGAGCTTTAAGTTTCAAAATTTTGCTCATTTAGTAAGAAAAATGCAATAAATCCAAAGATAAAATCCTCACACTTTGTTCTAATTTTTTTCTGAAGAAATACTTTCATACTGCATATAATTATTCAAGTTTCATTAATTTGTGATAGTTATGTTAGGAGTTATAATTTTTCTTATGGTAAAAAAAAAGTTCGTGTAAAGTTGTTTTTTACACAATACTCAATGTTGTAACTCTGGAACTTTTTGACTTAGAAACACCAAATTTGATTCATTTCGTTCACAATTTAATAACATTTGAGTAGACATGTGACTTGTCCCATTTTATTTCAAAATTTTTAACTAAAAATTCAAACGGATTAATTAGTAAATTTTTTTAAATATACAGGGTGATCGGAAATTACGTAGACAAACTTCATATGGGGGTAGAGGGGACCTAGACAAGCATATTTTGAAAAACAAGAGGGGGCGCAGATGCACCGTTAAAGAGCTTGGACCTAATGTAGTGCGAGGGCTTTAGAAAAGGCGGTTTTCCCATGGACCGTTTCCCAAAACAAAACATAATAGCATGAAAAAATTATTGCATGAGGTACAGCAGTATCCTTACTACTTCCACCATAAATTTGACAAAAATCGGACCACTTGCTAAACCGTGGGGTGAGTTTTAAAACGTGCAATAATTAATCTTTTAGCCAAAGAATGGAGTTCTCTTAGTGTAATGGTATTTAGAAAATGATGATCGGGGAAGGAATTTTCAATGATCATGCAAGATCCCTTATTTGTTTAAAAACTGTATGATCATTGAAAATTGGAAAGTTTGGTATCTATCCCAATGCCCAAGTTGTGTATTCAGGAAAGTCCCACTGTTCTTTATAATCATTCGAAATTTCTAATTACTTTAACATTCCTGTAAAAATTGATGTATTAAAGCATGCCAAAGATTAATAAACTTCTTGATGAGAATGCAAAATTATGAGCAATACCTACAGCAATAGAAATTGCTAAAATGGAAAACACTGAATTTCACATTTTCAATACGGCTTAAGGATGTGGAGAAGTTAATGAAAAATGGATTCCTTCAGTTCATGAAAAGTGACCGAATAGCACCATTTGAATTATGAATAAACTTCATGGCAATGTGAACAAACTATTGTTAATATGACAATAATAAGTAAAGATAAATTGACAGGGATTCTTGCGTAGAGCTATAGGATGGCTAAACTTTACTATGCTATCGAAATTTCCCTGTACCATTTGTAAAAATAACAGCATTTGGAACAAAAGTTACATAATTGCAGAGTTTTGCGGAAATTTTTAAAAACCTTGAGGATATTTGAGGAACATTTGCGGAGGTGTTAGAAAACCATCTTAAATTTCAATAAAAAATAGTTTTTGTTGTGTTGTAGGATAAAATTGAAATTCAAACATGGTTTTTGGTTAAAATGTTTGTATAAAAACATAAAATGTAGAAAATATAATTTTTTAAAAATTATCTAAAAATTATGTACTTAAATTTTTTTTCACTATAAAAGCCTTTTAAAATTTTTAGTTACAAATTTTGAAATTAAATGGGTCAAGCACATGTCTACCCAAATCTCATAAATTGTGAACGAATTTAATCAAATTTGGTGTTTCTAAGTCAAAAAGTTCCAGAGTTATAACATTGAGTAGCGTACAAAAAACAATTACACGAACTTCTTATACCATAAGAAACATTATAACTCCTAACAGAACAATCACAGATTAATGAAACTTGAATCATTATATACAGTATAAAAGTACTTCTTCAGAAAAAAATTAAGAACAAATAGTGAGTGTTATATTTGATTTTTGATCAACGAGGAGGCTGCCTGTTGACATCTCTATGTTTATTTACATTTATGTACACTTACTATCAAACAGTTAAAAGTTACAGTTACATCTTCACACAGTTAGACTTACAGTTACAACAGTTCTCCCACGCTTAATTTAACACTATTTACAAAAATTAATGGTCCAAATAATAGTCCTTTAAATGGGTAGGCTCCTTTCTATCTCTAGAAGATCTGCGAAGTTGGGGTACAGGAGCCGGTAGTTGAGGTACAGGAAAATTCACAGGGGGAGGAACAGGAGGAGTCACAGGTTGAGGAACAGGAGGAGTTGCAGGTTGAGGAACAGGAGGAGCCAGAGGTTGAGGAGGAGTCGAAACTTGAGGCATCGGATGAGCGACTGGAGTTTTCACACTGATCCATGAATCTTGAAATGGTATCACATCATCATCGCTTCTTGTTAGAGGGTTTTCATCCAATTTTGTATCAGGTGCAAACTTGACAGATTTCTTTGGGATTTCCGTTTTTCTTAGTTGGTTGATATGTCTTTTAAATATGTATCCGTTGTCCAATTCAATTTGATAATGGAGTTTACCGAATTTCTTTGTGATTTTTCCAAGTTTCCATGAATATCTGTTGTTTTGGAAGCATCTCACTTGCACTCTGTCTCCCACGCTTAATTGCCTTGACTTATATTGATGATCTTCGTTTGTTGTATGTTTTTCTGGTAGGAGGGCATCAAGTTGGGTGCGAATATTTCTTTGTAAGTACATTTCTGCTGGTGTTTTGTTGTTGATTAATGGTGTCGCTCTATATCTGAATAAAATTTCTCTTACTTTATTCTTCATTGGCATCGGGGACTGTGCCATCGTTTTAAGTCGATTCTTCAATGTTTGAACATTTCTTTCGGCCAATCCATTCGTAGCAGGATGTCCTGGAGCAATCAGTTTTTGAAAAATTCCATTCTTCTTACAATAGGTTTTAAATTGTTGACTAACAAAAATTGTAGCATTATCTGACACTAAGACACGAGGAAATCCATGTGTAGCAAAAATATCAGATAACAGTTCTATTGTAAAGGTCGATGTTGGTGAACTTCTGGTGATTTTGATCTCTGCCCATCTTGATTTTGCATCCATAACAATTAAAAAGTAGTGGTCTTGAAAAGGGCCAGCGTAGTCAATGTGAACTCTGTCCCAATTTTCCTTTGGAATATCCCAAGGATGTATTTCAGCTTTTGCAGGGTTGGTCTTAACTTCTGCACATGGTTCGCAGGTTCTTGATATCCGTTCTATATCTTTGTCAATACCTTTCCAGTAAACATAACGTCTTGCAAGTTGTTTCATTTTGGTTATGCCAATGTGTGTTCGATGCAGTTCTTCTAGTACAGCTTTTTGAAGAGTTCTTGGAATAACAACTCTTTTACCCTTGAAGAGAATACCATCTTCAATATAGTATGTGTAAGAAGGTTCTGGACTGTTTTGAATTTGCTGCTTTAAGCTCGACAGTTCTTCATCATCATTCGTTGCTTTGCGAATGGTATCAGCTGTTAAGTTTTCAGTCGATATTTCATTTATTGAAATCCAACACACTAGATTTATTTCTCTGTTGATGAGTATATCCTGTGAAGGCTTGTTTTCAACAACTGGGGCTCTGGATAAACAATCGGCGTTGACGTTCTCAATACCTTTCTTGAACACAACTTCATAGTCAAAAGCTGTTAAAAATGTTGCGTAACGGAGTAGCCGTCCAGCTGTCATTTGAGGTAACTTTGCATTAGGATGAAAAATCCTTGTTAAGGGTCGATTATCTGTTGCTAACTTGAAATGTCTTCCATACAAGTAGTTGAAAAAGTGGTTTACCGAAAAAACAATCGCAAGGGCTTCACGATCCAATTGGGAATAATTTTGCTCAGCTGGTGTCAGAGATCTTGAGGCAAATGCTATCGGTTTTTCTTGACCATCAATTATGTGTGCAAGCACACCGGCTAGACCAACAGGACTTGCATCACAAGTAAGTGTGATTGGTAAAGCGGGATCATAGGGTGTAAGAAATTTTTCACTGCTAATTTCCATCTTCAATTTGATAAAAGCAGCTTCACATCTGGAGGTCCAGAAAAATTTTGTGTTCTTTCGAAGAAGTTGTCGTAAAGGGTAAGTAGTTGTCGAATTGTTGGGCAGAAAACGAGAGTAATAAGTGACCATTCCCAAAAATCTTCGAACTTCTTCAACATTTGTTGGTCGTGGCATTTCCATAATGGCTCTAATTTTCTCTGGACTTTTCAAAATTTTGTTACACTCTATGATATGTCCTAAGTATTCGATTCTTTCCTGGAAAAATGAGCATTTTGCTTTATTCAAATGAAGATCGTACTTCTGTAATCGCTGTAGACAAAGTTCCAAGTTTTCTTGACATTCGGCTTTTGTTTTGCCATGAACTATGATGTCGTCGAAATATGACAGGGTTTTTGGAAGTCCTTGAAGTATCTGGTCAATGATTCTGTTGAATTCACTTGGGGCAGTCTTGATTCCAAATGATAGCCTATTCATTCGATAGGTTCCACGATGAGTTGATAAAGTTTGAATTAAGCTACTTGCTTCATCCACTTTCACATGAAGGTATGCTTTGTAAAGGTCCAAGGTACAAAAATATTTAGAGTCTCTCAAACTGTTGAGAATGTCATCGATTCGTCTGATTGGGTAGTTTGCATTGACAAGACGTTCATTAACTCCCATCTTGTAGTCAACACAAAGTCGAACATTTCCATCTGGTTTTGGAATTATCACTAAAGGTGATCCCCAATCACTGGTGTCGATTTTCGAAATGATTCCTTGATTTTCTAATGCATCCAACTCTTGATTTACTTTGTCTCGAAGAGCATATGGGACATCTCTTTCCTTGTGAAATGTTGGCTTGCTGTTTTCTCTAAGTTGCAATGAAACTGTAATGCCTGGAATGCAGCCAACTTTTTGCTCGAAAATCTTTGGATGTTTAGTGAAAATGTCCTCTGTATGCTGGATGGATCCTACCTTTAAAGGGTTGCTCTGTCCACCTGTTGAATCAAGCTCCTGGAGGCCAATTTTCAAATGTCGAATCCAAGCGCGTCCAAGAATTGGCTCGTATCCATCTGGAACAACATACAGCTCTTCCCGAGAAGTCCTTCCACAGTAGGAAACGCTCACGTAGATTTTTCCGTCTGGTTTAAAGATATCTCCTGTATAGGATCTAAAGGCAATACGTGCATCCTGAAGATCTGTCGATAAGGCCAACCTATTGAATTTTTCTCGTGGCATAAATGTGTAGCCGGAACCCGAGTCAACTTCGAATTTTTGTTCTTTACCTTCAATCTTCAATGTCACAAAATACTTTTCAGTATCTGGTGAACGGTTCTGGAAAACATCGACTATCTTGTTCACACCATAGGTTTGCAGTGGCTCTTCATCTTCAATATAGTTTGTATCCTTTGAGTAGTTTCTTTTACTCCTGTGTTCTTCGATGAGGGTAGAAATACAAACTTTCTGCACATGTCCAGTTCTCTTGCATGACTTACAGTAGAGGGAATTTTTATCACATCTGCAGTCATTTGCTAAGTGGTTATTTCGTCCACAACGTAAACAAAGGTTGTTTATTCCTAGTTTTTCATAATTGGCTCTGGAAGTGGAGTCCGACCGTGGGACTCTTGACTTGCTAATAGATTTCCGCTGGACTGGTTCCCTTGATCTAGTTGAATGGTGTTTGGGTATGTCCCGTCTGGGACCTCTGTGTCTTGACACCTTCCCGATAGCATCGGAGTAGTTAGTAGATGACTTCGACAGTTCCTGGCAGTCACTTTTAGTTGTTTCTAAGATAAGTGCCTTTTTAGTTATTTCACTAAAAGAAGTTTCTTCACACTGTAATATTTGCTGTCTAATGTCGTTGTCTTTGATGCCACGCACAAATTGTGCTCGCAAAAACACATCAGCGATTGAGGTTCTACATGCACATGGAGAAGTAAATTCACAGTCACTAATGTTCTTTCGAAGAGCAGTAATGTAGTCAGAAATTGGTTGACTTTCAGTTTGATATGTTGATAGAAATTTATGCTGAGCAACAAGAACATTTGGCTTTGGACACAGATGATTTTCGAATGTGTTGATTATCTCATCATAAGACAGTTCTGTAGGTTTTTTTGGAGAAATAATTTCTGTTAACAAGTTGTAATGATAAGCACCGATGGAGTTCAGGAGTATTTTTGCACAGAGTTCTTTATCAGTAAACATACTTTTGATTTCGAGAAAATTTTCAAATCGTTGTTTATACAGCTTAAAGGATTCTTTTTTAGCATCATAATTTTCAAATGTTTGAATTAGAACGGATTTTTCTGACCTTGTATCCTGGAGTTTCTCTTTTGGAACTTCCGTTTTAGATGACATTAGCGTTTCGATGAGTTGCGTTTGCTGGGTCTGGAACGCCGCCATAAACTGCTGGAATTGCTGGGCATCCATTTTGATTATTTTGGCCGACTTCTAGATACTTTCACACACGTCGCCAATTTGTTATATTTGATTTTTGATCAACGAGGAGGCTGCCTGTTGACATCTCTATGTTTATTTACATTTATGTACACTTACTATCAAACAGTTAAAAGTTACAGTTACATCTTCACACAGTTAGACTTACAGTTACAACAGTGAGGATTTTACCTTTGGATTTATGACGTTTTTCTTAAAAAATGAGCAAAAGTGTAAAACTTTAAGCTCAATGTGAACCCATTAAGTATTTTTTATTGTTACAAAACTTTGTATGTATCAGTTTTGAAGCATTTGGAACAAAAATAACTTGGGTACAAAACATTATTATCAAATTTTAAAAATCATGGGGCGTTTGATGCACCCTAATAACCACCCTTATACTGACGATACTTTGCAGGAACATTCTTTCAGTTTTACTCTACAGGATAAAATACGGCACGAGTTCTATGATGAGTATTTTAGCGGAAAATGTGAATAGATTCAATTAAAGTTGTTCTTTCAGCTGCCATTTTGATCGGTTTCTCATGATAGTCATTTTTGTTCCCTCAAAAGTAGTTAGTCAGTCAAAAGGAAAGTGTATTATCTTTAAAACTTAAAAATGCGATAAAAAAGCCCTTTTTTGTATTGACATAAATGAAAATATTTTAGCGCCCAGTGTACTGAGTGTACTCAAAAGTACCATTTTAATTAATTAGCTCTAGCGGATTGAATTTTCCAAAGATGATTGTTTTTTATGCGTATCCCTTAATTTTCAATTTTGTGACTCTAAAAATATATTTGCACGAAAAAAAATCGCTGGAAATCATAATGCAGTAGATAAAGTTAATACCAATAATTAATTAAAAAATAAAATTAACAACAAAATCACTTAAAATTACAAGTAAGTTTACATATATCAACTTCTTTATTAAGTACTTTTCTTGATTAACCCTTTAAATCCTGATTCGCGAGCGATTACTTTTGATTCCAATTAGAAATTTTGGATGGCTAGGTCTGAAATGGTTAAATTTTAATTGTGTAGTAATTAACATAAAACTGTGCTAATGCAGTGAAAAAACACGGCTATACCTACTGGAGAGTGGGATATTTTTTTACCACTGGTCCAGCGGATCAGTGATTTTTTTACCGTAGTGGTCCAAGCCGTTTTTCAGTGGTCTCGGACCAGCGGATCATCGCATGCTGGTGTACCGTCCGTAAAGTTAAACTGCATGTTTAAGAGACGCATATTTACCAATTTTACGGAGAACTTTACAAACTAAAATATTCTCCACAACGATCACGATTCTAAATTAGTATATTTATATATTTACTTATATTAATATTTACTTAAAAAACTAGTTATCACATTTTATGAAAGTATTGAATATAGAGATGTATATAATATATCCCTTGTGTGTATAACTGATTTTTTTTTCATTTTATTCAAATCATGCTAAACAAATCCACTTTTATGAAATTGTCAAGAATACTTTTTGATAGAGATACGTAAATTCGAAATATTGCCTGGGATATTTAGGCCACATAAATATGTTATACGTCGAAACCTCTCATCTTACGATACCTTGATATTAAGAGTCATCATCTCGTTGAGTCATTTTATTACAAAAGAAATCAGAATGAACACACTGAGAAAAAACTTTGAAATTAACAGGGGAAAGTGCCTCACTGTGGGTGGGATACCACTTTTATTATTCCAATTTACGCTTACCTGAAAAAGGATTAAAAAAAACTAAAAGGGGGTTTTGTATATTGTGTATATGCCCGATTCAAAAAACGTGTCTCTTTTTCATAAAAACAAATTGTAATTACCATAAAAAATGCATTTTAATTAAAATTCACCTTGTCTTCTCAATATGAGAACGACACCACTTTTATTTTAATGTTTTTATGATTATTAATTAAATAATAATTTATTTTAATATTTTATTTTTCTGACTTAGATTGAGCATCAACGGTCTTCAACTAACGAATACCTAAAAGCAACGTAAAATGTTTAGAGGATGAAGCGGCTATATGGTGAAGAGGGTATTTTTTTTATTGTGAAATCAATGTTGTCCGAGGAAATATCGTTTTTTTTTCTTTTTTTCAAAAAGTGGATTTTCTACACAAGTAAATTAATCAATTCATGAAAATATATACCAAACATGTCAAAATACTGTTCACTGTTCATCTATGTGTGGTTTCCTTAAAAACTTCTCTAGGTAACTCTAAAATGAAATCAGTTTCGTAGAAGAAAGCATGTTTAATTGCTTGATTTTCTTATAAATTATACTTGAAATGAACTTGTAATAGATTATATTATTATTATTATTATTATTATTATTATTATTATTATTATTATTATTATTATTATTATTATTATTATTATTATTATTATTATTATTATTATTATTATTATTATTATTATTATTATTATTATTATTATTATTATTATTATTATTATTATTATTATTATTATTATTATTATTATTATTATTATTATTATTATTATTATTATTATTATTATTATTATTATTATTATTATTATTATTATTATTATTATTATTATTATTATTATTATTATTATTATTATTATTATTATTATTATTATTATTATTATTATTATTATTATTATTATTATTATTATTATTATTATTATTATTATTATTATTATTATTATTATTATTATTATTATTATTATTATTATTATTATTATTATTATTATTCTTATTCTTATTCTTATTCTTATTCTTATTCTTATTCTTATTCTTATTCTTATTCTTATTCTTATTCTTATTCTTATTCTTATTCTTATTCTTATTCTTATTCTTATTCTTATTCTTATTATTATTCTTATTATTATTCTTATTATTATTATTATTATTATTATTATTATTATTGATAGGTAACAACACATCTAAACAATATAGAATTGATTAAAGGTAAGTCAATGCCTTAAATTTTAGGTTTTTGAGGTCTGGGCCAGTTACCTGTGAACTTGCTAAAGGTTTTATTCAAAACATGAAACAAGAAAAAAATAATTTTAAGTTATGTGCATTTTAAAGCATCAAGTTAATTTTACATTAGTGTATCTCTCAGGCTGAAAGATTTAGTTACTGAATAAATGCTTAACATTTGGCATTATTATGTTTAATACCGACACAAATTATTTTTTTATTGTTTAAATTTAAGTGAAATTATTTTATTTTTACATTATTCGATTTTTTATTGCCCACAATCTGTCAACAAATATAGTTGTTCTAAACTTGGTGAGTCCACGTCAAAAATAAGGAAGCCTTGTATTTATTTTAAATATTATTATCAAGTTTAACTTTTGTACATTTTAATTAATTAATCTTTGAAGTATTTAAATAATTTAGCCAGTAATTTTTAAATTAATGATAAATAAATTAGTATAGTATTTGATCAGAATAATTTTTATGAAGTTACAATTATATCCTAAGAATTTTAAGATTAGGTGCATCACTTACTCTACTTTCGTTATTTTTTGTAATGAAAATTAAATACCTATACTTTGTTAGTTTTCATTATAGTTTTTTTAATTAAAAACCGTAAAAGTATATTGTAAATAACCAACTGGAACCCAAATTAAAAGTAACTTCAATTCAAATACTTTTATTCATAAATTTTGTTTTAAAACAAAAAAGAGGGTCTGGGTCAAATTTTTAGCCAATTTAGAGCTAATCACATCATATCCTATATCCTAACTATTGTTTTTTTTTCGATACACAATTCAAAATCTGATGCTTATCCCTAGCATTGAGTTGGGGACTCCCACCGCTCCGTGCTTCCGAGACTCATTTCCGTAACATTGTCAACATTGAATGAATCATAACAAGAGAAGTTTAAGACATCCGCAGTGAGACTACGTAAGAGAAAGCGATAAGAGAAAGGAGAAATTATAAATGTCACTGATTCCCTTTCAGGCATTATTTTTCGATAGCTTGAATAGGCAAATAATAGAGTTATTATGATAGTCCTGAAGACTCCCCTTCTAACTTCTTTTGAGATTATTCAGAAGACGTGTGAAAATTTATTAGGATCGGTTTTCCGTGGTTAACACGTGCAAAAAAAAATACAGGGTGTTTCAAAATTGCGTTGCACGGCTTTTATTCGGAACCAACGCTTTCCTAGGGTCTTGGAAGTAAGGTCTACCCCTAAGTAAGTGAGCCTGGAGAATCCATTGAGATGACTTACAGCGCCCCTAGCGGCGAAATTAAAAAGTTAAAAAAATTAATTTAAAAACTAAAGGAGATAGAGCAAAAACTCAAGAAGAGTATTGTTGCCAACGTCATGAAGAACTCACTGAAAAAAAATTGATCAAAATATCTTGAATATTCGCGGAGATATTAGCATGTGAAAATAGCACTTTTTCAGGGGTCAAAAAAGAAAAAGTTCACATATTTGCAAAATTTTCAGTGTTATTGTGTAGTTTTGTGTTTTTTTAGTTGAATGAACACAAAATTTAATAAAAAAAATAAAAAAAAATTGCAAATATGCGAACTTTTTCTTTTTTGACCCCTGAAAAAGTGCTATTTTCACATGCCAATATCTCCGCCAATATTCAAGATATTTTGATCAAATTTTTTTCAGTGAGTTCTTCATAACGTTGGCAACAATACTCTCATTGAGGTTTTTGCTCTATCTCCTTTAGTTTTTAAATTAATTTTTTTAACTTTTTAATTTCGCCGATAGGGGCGCTGTAAGTCATCTCAATGGATTCTCCAGGCTCACTTACTTAGGGGTAGACCTTACTTCCAAGACCCTAGGAGGCGTTGGTTCCGAATAAAAGCCGTGCAACGCAATTTTGAAACACCCTGTATACCAGTAACTGACAGTGCACCAGTAACTGGCATATTGAGATTTAGTTCACTATAATAAGATTAATATTGTGAACTTGAAAAAAATGGTGGTCTTTCTTAATATTTTAGACACTTATTTTTAACTTTATGCAGTATTTATTTTCTACAAAAGGTATCAAGTTTAATAAATTGAGAATTTCCATTTTGTGTCAAAAAACTTCTGATTTTCAGAGGTTGGCATAATGATGAAATTAAGGACACACATTTTTATTTAAAGCCTAAATTGAGCAAATTTTCGATTTTGAATTATGTTTCAACTTAAATTGTCTGTTAATAAGTACATAAAATCATGCCCAATAATTCATTTGGAAGAAAAAAAATTTATTTATTCATTTCAATTGGGATGACAGTTACTGGATCAAAAAACCATTTGCACCAGTAACTGACATGGGTGACAGTTATTGGTGTTTTTGTGAAATTGCATTAAATTGTATGAAAATTCTAGGGAATATTTTGGAAGCAATTTAGAATGTTGTTGTGCAAATAATTTTTTTATATTTTATATTGTTCCAGTAACTGTCACCCTGTCAGTTATTGGTACTGCCATATGTCAGTTATTGGTACCGGCACTCCGGCACACAACATAGCTTATATTCTTCATATTGTAATAGAACATTAGATGTTATAAAATTTAGTGGATCGTCTCACAAAAGAATTTAACTTAATTTAATTACATTTTTTAAGTAATCAGATAACCAATTTCCATAAAATTTTAATTTAACGTTTAACTTGTTTCAGTATTTTATTGTACACCTTACATTTCCCTATCGTTTGAGAAATATTTTATTATTTATAATTTATAGTTTAAATACAATTCGTACATTTTTTGTTAATAAATTCTTATTAATGTGAAATTGCTTTGAATTCGTATCATATTTAAAGTATAGTAAAATGGTAGGTCTTATAATATCCCCTAAATTACCCTATTTTATGTATTTTTATTCAAAGTACTTTTTTTCTATTCAATATTTTGAAAAATAACTTTAAAGATGAAAAATATTTGCTTTTATTTTTTTATGTTGGCTAAAAAAGGTAGATTATTATTTATTGAATGCATTTCAATGTGACAGTTACTGGTGCATGACATGCCAGTTACTGGTGCCAAAATTTTCCCCGGTGTGTCAGTTACTGGTGCAGCCACCATGCCAACTTAAAAAAATATTTTTAAAAAAGAAAATAATTACTTAATCAAACAAATTGTACACTAAACTAATGTTGAATCTTCATTTAATTTTTCCCAACAAGAAGTTTTTTTTCAGGATAGTTTTATTCAGTTACAATAGCTAATTAATTAATTTCCTTGCTCTTAAAGTGACAGTTATTGGTACCGTTACCCTACATCGAGTTTTTGAATAATCACACCTACTTTAAAATATTTACTAAACATATTGATATTATTTAGGATTAAATTATTTATAAGCTATTAAAATAAACCTTTAAGTGATTAACATCTGGAAAAAGGTATCGTTTTTTTTGGCTTGTCATGATGTGCTAAATTGCCGTATTACATTGTACTTTGTGACATTTCTTTATTCTCCGTTGTATAAGTTTTGTTGCTCTTCAATCTCATATTTTTAGCAAACTTAAGAGTAACTTTTAGAATCTCTTATAAAAAACCAGATGTCTCACCTTTTAAAACAGTTCGCTTTGATGAAAATTCCTAGAGGTTACCATATCGGTATTATGTTATTAAAATGAGAATTTGATATTCGTTTTGTTTAACAACAAATCGGCTTTAAAATATTAGGTCATCCCGAAAGTTTTGTCGCTCTTAGGAGCATCTGTATATAAGATATTTTTGACACTTTTCCATTATGTGATACCAATATAAACTGTAACCTTATCTACCGTCAACTTGGCATCTTGGCTTGATTTTGGGGACAGATCGACAACTGGGCTTTCCTTAAATCTATGATAACATGTTACTTCATTTCTTTTCTGCTCAAAATTTTGCATTTTTCCTAAAGTTAAGATTTTTAAATTAAAATTAACTGGCTACTTTCCTAAAACAATTAAAGTTTTAAGTATTTTTAACAGGTGTGGAAAATTTAACTTAGATTTAAATTTTTTCTGAGGCATCCGGAGAGTTTGATCACAATCATCCATATTAAATTGCTGGATTGCTACTCCTAACCCTCTATTAGGAAAGATCCGGATGATCATTTACAGGAATCTAGATCGCTGGAAATTCTACCGCTCCTCTACAAAAGTAGTATAAAATGAGTTTCAATTTATTACAATCTTAATATGACTTAAAATTAAAGTTCAATTACTTTTAATTTTAATTTTTAAAGTTTTCAATGAATGGCAACTTGAAGTAAACAAAATGTTATTAATCGTAGAAACTAGGAAATCTGAAAGAGTGAGCCAACAAAAAAAGAGCCAAAATTTGCCGAATTGGCTTTAGATAGAAGTAGAAGTACTTTACTGGTTTACCGTAATGGAAAAGTACCAAAAAATACATTGTATACAGATGCTCCCAAGAGCGACAAATTTTTCGGGATGACCTAATAACGGTAAATAGGCTACAGTTTAAGACTTTCTGCAAGGTTAACTCTTTCAAAGGGGAGACAGCTGGTTTTCTCTGCACACAAGTCAAACAAAAAATTTTTCACATTTTATCTTTGATATATATATAGACAGAATAGTAGTAGATTATCAATAATTTCTTAATTTCTATTTAAGTATTTAAAATTACTCTTGGTGTGAGTGAGAAAGTTAATGCAAACTTCAAAGCACTTCATTTTAAAAATCAATCAGTATAAAAATTAATTATAAAAAAGTTGATAATATTTAACACTTTTCACAAATTTTGTTTTGGCACACAATATACCCATTTCACACATCCTTTATTATTTTAGAATTGGATGTAATGACGCTGGGCTCTGTGTGCATGTGCTGTTCATGCAGGGGATCCAGGATTTGGTTTTGAGGGGGCTAAGAATTTTCATAATCCAATTGAATCTTCTGGATAATCTTAATATGGAAAAGGTAGTGAATTATCCTGCTCCAACCACTAAAAGGGGGGTCTGGGGACCCTCCCCCACAAATTTGGGATTTAAATTTATTTTTTCTGGTGAATTTTTGGAAATTTAAGTTAAAGAACCCCACTTTTTCAACTCGTTCAACATTTTATGCTAGAATTTTTCCGTTTTGACGAACTTAATATAAAATAAAGTTGTAATAATAGAGTTATAAGCACCAAGGGGGTTGGGGGTCCTCCCCCAAAATTTTTTTGAAAATTTGACCTTAAAATAGCAGGGTTGTAACCCATTTTTGTGCATAAAATACAGTATTATATAGTTTAAAACTTTTCATTTGGGGGGTTAAAGCCCCCTAGCCCCCCCCCTGGATCCACTAGTGTGTGCTTGTGCACGTGCAGTACAACTGACGATAGTAGGCCGGTAAATCTTTATTTTCTAAGAATGTATTCTCCTTACCCTGCAAGGAGCTAAGTGTGACACTCGGAAAAGATACTTTTAGTTGTCTGTAGAACTAAGATAAAGCCTTTCAACCTTTTATTTCACAGTCATTGGGGAAACTATCTTACTACATCTGAATAAACGATAGCACGCACAATATCTATTAAACCGAATGATTTCGCTTATGATAATTATTTTCCTTTATGATATTTATGTTAAGGTTTCCTTTTCCCAAAATATCCGAAATCTCCAAAGAGTCAGAGATTTTCAATATTTAAATCAAATCCCTAAAGATATTCTCTTTATAAAGGTTTTTAAAAAAGCGGACCACTAGATTGCTTACCAAATTAACGCCAGACTTCACACACTAAATAATAAAAACCAGTGAACTTCCGTAAATACCTAATAACTTAAAGTAAATAAAGTACCAAACTTTTCATAGTGCACTAATATTCTCCTTTATGGTACGGGTATACACAACTTGAAATCTCAAAAAGTGATTGGATTCCTTTTACATTTCTCCTCCTTAACTTAAGTTTCCAACAGGGTTTGAAATTGATAACACTGGGGAACAATTTGTAACAAAATTTCTGTTGACTTCGATTTTTTGGCTGTTTTAGAGTTCAATGGGCACACTGATTAGAAAACTGTTGTTAGTTTTCTTCTATCACGTCAACTTTTTTGGCAAACAGCCCCGCCCCCTTTTTACGTTTTTCAATGACTTAATGACTTTGAACTCGATTTTCAGGGTCAAAAATCATTACTATAGTCTTAAAATTACACCCGACAGGACAAGAATGGTTAAAGTTTCTAAAATATGAAAATTTGTGGCCAATGGATAGGTTTAAGGGGTTATTACCCCCCTAAAAACGCAAAAAAAATCGTTAAAAATGATAGAGTTCATTTTACGCTATTTTTTACACTTATTTTTTACGCTATTCCTTTTCAAAAGGTTCTAACCCATCCCCAAAGACCCAAATTTAATGAAAATATGCAGCAATGATTTAAAAAAAGAAGCGGTTGAGGCATTAGCGCCCCCGAAGCACCTGCGGAAGGGTTCGGAAGACTCTCTTTCGCTTCGGGGACGATAACCCCTCAACTGCTTTTAGTAAAAATCATTACTGCCTATTTTCATTAAATTTGGGTCCTTGGGGAAAGGTTAAGACCTTGAGGAATTGCATAAAAAATAAGAGTAAGAAAAGCAAAAAAAACCCTCTATCCTTTATAACGTTCCTTTTTTGCATTTCAGGGTTTTTTCTCTTTATTTTTTACGCAATTCCTCTTTAAAAGGTCTTAACCTTTCCCCAAGGACCCAAATTTAATTAAAATAGGCAGCAATGATTTTTACTAAAAGCGGTTGAGGTGTTCGCGTCCTCTAAGCGAAAGAGAGTACTCCGAACCCTTCCGCGGGTGCTTCGGGGGCGCTAATGCCTCAACCGCTTTTTGTAAAAATCATTGCGGTCAATTTTCATTAAATTTGGGTCTTTGGTGATGGGTTAGGACCTTTTGAAAAGGAATTGCGTAAAAAATAAGTGTAAAAAATAGCGTAAAATAAACTCTATCATTTTTAGCGATTTTTTTTGCGTTTTTAGGGGGGTAATAACCCCTTAAACCTATCCATTGGCCACAAATTTTCATATTTTAGAAACTTTAACAATTCTTGTCCTCTCGGGTGTAATTTAAAGTCTAAAGTAATGATTTTTGACCCTGAATCGAATTCAAAGTCATTAAGTAATTGAAAAACGTAAAAAGGGGGCGGGGCTGTTTGCCAAAAAAGTGGACGTGACAGACCAAAACTACAGTTACGTTTGGATTCAGGGGCCAAAAGTGATTCAAAAACAAGTCACAGTTCTAAGACAACGAAATGGCTGTTCCCCAGTGTAATTAATTGAATCGCTTATTTAGGAAACATGTCAAACGCCACTTTTCTTGTTTTGAGATAAACGAGAAAAACTGTATAGAAGTTAACTACATTTTTATGAAGATGTTTGGTAATTTTTTTTTCTTAAAGTAGACCTTATTTGGATATTTTACAGACAAAATAATGTTTTTAATGTTTTTATTCTTTTCATAAAAAATTATTGAAATATTTGTATTTGACTGGTTTCTGCAATAAACAAAGTTTTGAGGCCTATTTTCATAATTTTTCATCTAATTTATTTAAGGATTTGTTAATAAAAGTAGGAGTTTTAGTTGAAAATAACCCATAAACTTGACTCAAAAATAGTAGCTAGCCAATTCAAATGTTAATATAGAAATCTTCTATGACAATTAAATTAGATAGTGTTTTGATGCAACTTTGTGGACAATAAAACGATTCTGCTTTAAAAGCCTACAAAATCAGTTAATTTTTTGCAGGGTTGGCGAAAACCCGGGTTTTTTTGAAAAAACTCAAGTGGGTTGGGTTTTTTCGGGTTTTTTCTATAAAACCTTAAAAAACCCACACAAAACTGGGTTTTTTCGGAAGAGGTGTGGGTTTTTTCAAAATTAAGTTGTTTTCTCCTATAAAGTGAGTGGGGTTTTTCAAATTTTAGTGAATTCTTTCTATGTTAAATGTGTTCTGTCAAAATAATGTCAATTTTTCCACAGTCAAGTGGGTTTTCATCAAAGTTTTTATACTTTGAAAAAACCCACTGAAATTGTAAAAACACCCCTTATTTACTGAAACCTGGTTTAAATTTTGAAAAAACCCACTAAAATTTAAAAAATATCCTAAACTTTGAAAAAAACCCATTCAATATTGAAAGAAATCTATTTAACTAAATCCCACTGAAATTTAAAAAAAATCTTCGTCATTTTTTATATCTAGTTTGAACTTTAAACGTCCTAAATTTTGAAAAAAACCCATTCAATAATGAAAAAACCCACTGAATAATGAAAGAACCTATTTAACTTTTTAAAAAATCCCTGAAATTGAAAAATCACCATTTAATTTTTAAAACCTAGTTTAAATTTTGAAAAAACCCATTAAAATTTTTAAAATATCCTAAACTTTGAAAAAAACACATTAAATTTTGAAGGAACTGCCAAAATCTTGATTTTTCTTGAAAAAAACAAAAATGGGTCCAAAATGTGGTTTTTTTCACATGGGTTTTTTTGAAAAACCCATTGGGTTCAATCCAGCCAACCCAGATTATTTGTCCCCTTTTAATAAAGTAATTCATAGATCCAAAATATCAATCACATGGATGTAATAAAGGGCCACAAGCATGGAAATTTTAAATATACAGCTACCAAAACGTTCTTAGTTTTGAGATATTCGTACAAAAACTTTAAAAATTTGGTTTTTCCTATGGCTTGATAGATCTAACCTCTAAAGAATGACTTTTAAAATCGCTTATAGCTGAAATTTAACATGCTGGAAAACTATTTTAAAATCACGTTATTTTTATAATTCTTACTTTAAAATGTGCGTCGTTTACCTCTACAGAATCCCATGACACCAATAACTCTCTTTTGAAAAAAGTGGCATTTGGCACGTTTCAGAATTAAGCGATACAATTATGGAGACGGAGAAAAAACTCTAAATGAGATCAAAATTGTCATTTACCACTCTTAAAAATCAAGCAGCGTTTTTAATCATACACGGATCGTTGTTTGGCCAGCAGAAAAAAATAAACTCGTATCGTATCGTAATCAGTACTGGTGATCATAAATTTTTTTTCTGTCAACTAAATACGTTCCCAGTTGACCCCAATTGAATCGCTTATTTCTAAACTTACTTTGCTTTTTTCAAAAATGAGTTATTGGTTTCATGGGATTCTGTAGGGGTAAACGCACATTTTAGTGTTAGAATAATAAAAATAACGTGATTTTAAAACAGTTTTCAAGCACGTTAAATTTCAGCTTTAGTGAAAAAACAAGTAATTTGGTACTGCAGTTTTTTTTATTTAATCGCATACAAACACTATATGCGATTGGAAAAACCATTCTTTAGAGGTTAGGTCCATCAGACCCAGGCCATAGTAAAAACAATATATTTTTAAAAATTTTTGTACAAATCTCAAGACTAAGGACGTTTTGGTAGCTATATAATTAAAATGTCCATGCTTGTGACCATTTATTAGATCCATGTAATTGAGATTTTGGATTTATAAATCACTTTCTTAAAAGGGGACATAAAAACTATACCTCAGATCATAATATTGAACTAATTAACTGGTTTTGTAGGCTTTTAACGCAAAATCGTTTTACTGACCGCAAAGTTACATCTAAATAACTATCTAATTTACTTCGAAAATGTCTATATTAACATTTTGAATTGGCTGACCACTATTTTTGAGACTGGAGTTGAAATCCATTTATAAAAATAAATATTTATACATCTACTAACCAAAAGAGAAAAAAACAAAAAAATTCTGTAATAATTTTATGGATTAGTAGAGACGAGGAGGATATTATGGATTAGTCGGGTAATATAGAATACCGAGGTTTCAGCCATCTCTAGGGCTGTCATTACATGGGCATACCACGAAAGACTTAAGGAAGACTCCCATGATGCATTGCACAAAGAGTAAACTTCTGGAGAGTAAACTCAGATCCTGTGTCTGGTATTATGGAACACTAGGCCCATTCTGATGTGTCATCTGAAATTTACTTCATGCCATCAACTAAAGGACCGGAAAACAAAGATGCTGAAGCATCTTAAACAAAGATATTTTGTATCGGAAAATTCTCCAAAGATCAACGAGGAGAAATTTGGATTCAATGCATTAACTGTTCTGTATGGGCTTATAGACTCAAAAATAAAATAAATACGCTCAAAAACAAAACTATTTGAATACATTTTTAAAATATTGTTTTTATAGTTCAAAGTAACTATGCTCTCTGAAGCCTAATCAGTTTTTCAATAGTTGTAAACAAGTATTCCATATTACCCGACTATTCCATATTATCCTCTATTTGTAACTTTTATTAAAGTACCTCTTTTCATAACAACAAAATAAATCATGTTTTATTCCACCTTTGACACTTCATTACCATTAGATATAATATGTGCTTATAATGATTTTGTGGGTTTTTATTTAAAACCAGTAGAGTTATTCTTCAAGATATAAATGGTGTTCCATATTACCCTCCTATCCTTTATTTAATAAGGAAATGTTATTTTCAACTAATATTCCCACTTTTATTACCAATTAGAGTTAAGCTATAAAAATAGGCCTGAATACTCTGTTTATTGCAGAAACCTGCCAAATGCAAAAATTTCAGAAATTTTTAATGCACAGAATAAAAATAAAAAATTCTTTTTGTCTGTAAAATATCCAAATGAGGCCTACTGTAATAAAAAAATTACTAAACATTTTCATAAAAATGCAGGGAGCTTCTATACAGTTTTTCTCGTTTATCTTAAAACAAGAATAGTGGGGTTTGAGATGTTTCTGAAGTAAGTGATTCAATTGACAAATATCTATTTTTCCTAAATTATGTAACATCTTGTACTTCAAGTAGACAAAATTATTATTACACTGCTGGCCATTAAAATTGCAACACCAAGAAGGAATTTTCTGACGAACGTCAAATTTACATGAAAGGAAGAAGAGGTTAAAATATGCAAATGATGAGAATTTCAGAGCATTTTGGCAACGCAGGAGGGAGATACGATATCTGAAGCACTGCATAAAAGGAAAATTGTGAGGGGGATTTCTCCTTCGGAAAGCGCTTTATAAGGTTGAATTTTGCTCAAAATATCGTGTAATGACTCCAACAAGAAGAAGACATGCTTACCAGCATGTTTCGGTATTCGATAAAGGCAGGGTCGTAGCCTATCGAGAGTGTGGATTATCGTTCCGTGATATCGGCCGTCGCATTGGTCGAAATCCGACCACTGTCATGTGGATATGGAATCAATGGGTTGCTGAGGGTCATTGTAGACGGCATGCAGGATCTCAACGCCCTCACATGACTAACGAATGAGAGGACAGGCATATCGTGAGGTCGGTTCTGCAAGACCGTACAACCACATCACGGACCATTAGTCAGGAAACTGGCATGTTTGCAGCACGTCCAGTGTCCTCTCGTATGGTACGACGACGTTTGCAGAAGCGGGGATTCTCAGCTCGGCGTCCATTACTTCGGATTCCATTGACAATGGAATCGGCAAATGGAATGGAGAAGGCGGCGACTCTGGTGCACCGAACGACAAAGATAGACACAGGAGTGGCATAATGTCGTCTTTTCAGACCAATCCCGGTTTTGCGTGCAGCATTCTGATGGCCGTATACGTGTCTGGAGGTTACGAGGAGACCGCACATTACCTGCTTGCATTCGATACCGGAATAGGGGCCCTTCACCTGGTGTGATGGTTTGGGCAGCCATTGGGTATACGACCCGGACACCTCTAGTTCGTATTGACGGTAATTTAAACGCAGATCGATACATTTCTGACGTCTTACGTCCAGTGGTTGTACCCTATCGTCAAGGCTTACCGAACGCCATTTTCCTGCAAGATAATGCTAGACCACATGTTGTAAGTCGTGTTCTGACCTTCCTCGGCACACAGGGCATTCAATTATTGCCCTGGCCTGCACGGTCTCCAGACCTTTCACCCATAGAAAACGTCTGGTCTTGGGTTGCTGAAAGACTGGCCCGCCATCCGTCTCCAGCTAATACGGTTGATGAAGTGTGGCATAGACTTGAAGCAGCATGGAATGAGATACCCATTTCAGTCATTGAAGCCGAATTTCACTCAATGCCTAATCGGATAAGGGCCGTTTTAGCAGCCAGGGGCGGTAGCTGTCCTTACTGATTTCACCCCCTTAAAAACCCCCAAACTCTGTACAAATTTCATCATTTTGTCTTCATACCATATTGTTTCCATACAATAAATATCTTTTTTCTATTTGCTTTCTTTCATGGTGTTGCAATTTTAATGGCCAGCAGTGTATTTATAATACCAATTTTAATGATTATCTCTCAGTCTTATTTTTTTATTTTTTAGTGCTAGAAAATAAAAATAATTCTTGTTGCATGAAAGATCGCCAATGAGAGCGATTACCGAGAGAGAGGGACAGAAAGAAAAGGAGAGAATAAAAGGAAATTATAGAGGAAGAGAAGGCGTCAAGAGACGAATAAAAAGAAGGAGAGAGAGTAGAAAAGAATAGAGGTCGAAGGAAGAGAAATATAAGACCACAGAGTAAAGAGCTAACAGAGGGTCCAAAACGCGATTTTACTCTTTAGTTCTTATGTTATCACATAGCAGCGCTGCGGTACCAGAGTAGGCGGGATTAACAGGGTAGGCGGGAACTAAAGGAAACGAGTGATACTCATTGGATATGGAACATTGTATGGAAGCAGCATTTTAATTTAGCAATCACTGTTGTTTTTCTCGTTTTTCCCCATTGGAAGGAAATTTTCCCTACAGGTTGCGAGCTTTCCCTCTGTCAGAAGCAAAGTTTTCCCTTTTTTAATTTTATTTTTAAACTTTAATGGCGGCGTTCTCTTCGTTGAAACTTCGTTATCTCATCGTTAATTGCGGTCGTCGAAATAATTTGCATCATTGTCCTAAGTAAGTCGCATTTAGCGTTGTTTTGTTCATTTACTTAAATCCTATCATTCATCCATTCATTATAAAAATGCCTTTTTTTAAATGTCTTTCTTTTTGCTTTTAGATCACTTGTTGTTGAATAGTAAACAATGGCGTCCAGTCAGTTGTGATTTCAGGAATACATCCGATGACTATTAATTTATTGAGGCTTCTGGGCATGAAGATTTTCCTTTAAAAGGATAAAAAAGTAAGTAGGAAATAATTTTTTAATGAAATATTTTGAAAAACTAGATAAATTATAATATTTGTTAATCAAATGAAAAAAAGCAAACGATTAAAGACACACTACTATTAATTAAAATTTGCCGATTTTCAAATGGAAAAAAGTAAGCAAAAACGGGTATATTTTCCTTTAAAATGGTCTGAAAGTAATCTTAAACTGTAAATAAAATGTTTATTATTTTTTATTAAACATCTTTTGGTTTAACTATGTTATTGAATGTTACTAATGGCTGAGTACTACTTTGTTTCTTAAATTTACTCCTTGAATTTTTATTAGTATTCAATTTATTATTTTTATAAAGCAACTTTCTTATAGCCAATAAGTTGCAAGTAGGTGTCAATGCTATTCTTGCCTTTTAATGATTTACTTTAATTCTGAGTTTTAATGAGATACTTTATTGTAAAAACAATTAATGTTCTATTCGTTTTTAAGTTATGTTTTTATGAATAATTTAGATCTACGAATATCTTGTAATTACTGTTGACTTGTAAATCAAGTCTTTGTTCCTTTTTTTTATTGTATATCCTTCAGTTTATTAATATTTTAAATGAAGCCATGATAAACTTTTTTGGAGTTTTTAATTATTTAAGTAGGTTCAAATTACCTTCACTTTATAATACTTATTTTGAAAATAAAATATGATGAATTCATAAACTTTCAGGGGATTTTGAATCTGCATTGGTTGAATTCAAAGCTTTCGAAGCTTTCAAGAAGATTGCATTATATTACCCCTGCATGGTCAAAATTGTACCTTTTTGAGTTATTCAAAGTTATGTCAGTTTATGTAAAGTTTTAAGTTTAGTTGAGTATTAGTGTGTTTGAAAGCAAAAGCCTTGCCTTATATCACTCAGATACTAAAGTAAACAATAATCTGATAAATTATTTTACAAATAAAGAAAATATGTACTATCCTAAATTCTATTGTGGAATATGTTGGCAAAATCCCTGAAGGAAGTCAAAGCTTTTTAATTTGTTTAACTAAATCTTTAAAATTTGCTGTTAATTTTTTAAAAGGAAAAATTCTTTATTTCTAAATGACTTGGAAATCACGAAAAATTATTAATGTGACTAATTTTTCTTATCAAATTCTGTAATATTATAACTGAGAATTTTCCCACTTGTATCATTTTATTTAATTTCAATGTCTTATATTTTTGCATAAATCCCTTCAACTAACTAGTCCTTAAGATATCAGAAATGCTCTTTATAAAACTTGTCCAGTTTGTGTAATATCACTGTAAATATCTATTCAATAAACATTTTTTTGTTACTACTTGTATTCACTGTGTTGAAATTCATATAAAGTAAGAATTTTTTCCTATGTTTTAATCTTTTCACCTTAGAAAATTTTTATCTATTTTTATTTATAAATATTTTTGAACAAATAATTAGATGATATAGATGTTTAGTAGGTAAGTGGTATTTTATTTATTTTTGTAGAAAAACATCTTCATTTTGATAATACTATTGTTTTATTTATGCTTATGAGAATTGTTTATATTATAAATCACTCTTATCCATTTTATCTCACCCTACTGTATGGAATTAAGTTCAGTTTTTGAATATATAACACAATCTAATACATTTATTGTCAAAAAAATTGCATTTGTTTATTTTTGGTAGAGTTTCCCTTTTAAAATTTTAAAAAGTAGAGAGACTATGCTAAATATAAAGATTTTTGTTCTGCAAAATGATAAAAAATGCAAACTTTGATCATAATCACTCAATTAATCACCTCATTGTTTTAGTTTAATAAAAAAATAAGAATCGTCTAAGAAATTATTCACATCCATCGCAGTAAAAGGCTATTTCCAATTCAGAAGCAGAAGTTGGAGAAATTTCCTCTTTCCCCGGCGCAAGCTCAAGATACACGAAGCTGTTTGAAAACTGGGGAAATGAATAAAAACTTTTTCCCTCTCTAGCGGGCGAGGTGGGCGGGGTTAATTGAAAAAGGGCAGGTTGCGGAGAGAGAGATTGTATGCGGCTGTAGCTCGATTGTAGAGAGTCAATAACGTTTCGTCCTATTATCTGGTTTAGTTCCTACGTTATCACATAAGGGCGCCACAGTCTATGCGAAAACCCATGTTAAAAAAGTTTCCATTAGCGTCTAGGCACTGTATATTTGCACGGCTATTTTTCAACTAAACTCTACTATAACTTCCACGGCCAGGCGTACCATTGGTTCCATCACTAAGCGCCGAGACTGCTACGTCATCAAGAGACCTACAGCGCATGCGCCACTGGCCGTTTTGGCCGTCCAAATATACACTTCGTAGCGTCTATGGAGATGGACCCTCTGTTAGCTCTTTACTCTGTGTATAAGACTCTACATTAGTATAATCACTTTGATAAAGGTTTATTCACATTTTGTTTTGGCTAAAACAAGCCCGGGAGAGTAAATCAGCCTTTTTTTCTACCCAACAATTAATTAGCAAATTTTGATTAAGATCACCAGTTTATAAAAATTAAACCATAAAATAAACCATTCCTTAAATGAACCGAAGGAAAAAAGATGTTGAAATGGCCTCCATTAATAAGATCGTAAATCTTGCTAAGATTTAATGATCCCGTAAATAAATACACAAAGTATATTTCTCATCCTGTGTGCCCCACAGGAGACTTGCCTTATGCGCCACGCTTATTCGCACATCCCAACGGTTCGGTCCTGACGAGCTTAGTGCGCATGCTCGGGGAGAAAAAAAGGATCTTCTTCGGATAATTGCTATCCTTTATGAATCCCCGCTGGTGCAGTGGTAGAGTGCGTGCTTAGCATGCGGTAGGTCGTGGGTTCGATCCCCGATATATTGTTTTATTAAAATTTCTAAAAAAACCAGCCAAAATAAGTCCACACGCATGCGCACTAACTCGTCAGGACCAAACCGTTGGGATGTGTGAAAATGCATGTGCCACGAGGACTATGCAAATGTTATACTGTGCAACACAATTTTTTTGTCTTTCGCAATCGAGTGTTAAATATTACTTTCTTTTGTCTAAGACGTTAAGGACAATGTATTTATACTTTTTAAAGTAGGACTTTGTGGTCACAGAAGATAGTTTTAGGATTTATTCATTTCTCATATAAATAATTTAATAACTAGTTTTAATTTTTATAATAGACAACATCTATACACATACACGCAGGATAACGGTATAGTAAACTGACAGCACCCGACCTAATGAAAACGACAGCAGCGCCCTCAGTCATGAAAAAAGAAACTTAAAAAATTGATGAAAAAATAAAGGAGACAAAACAAAAACTTTAATGAGAAATTTGTTGGAAATATCATTAAAGCAAACAAGAAAAAAATTTAGGAAAATATCTTCAATATTCGAGGTAATATTAACAAATAAAAAATAAGTAAAAAAATATTTAAAAAAAACGCTTTTATTGAAGTGCTCTAAAAGGTCAAAAATAATTTATTCGGTTTGACAAATAATTTATTGGGAAATAGAAAATAACTTTTTGGTAAGTAAAAAATAACTGATTTTCTAATAACTAAAAATAAAAGCGTGGGCGCTAGTAATTTATATATATTTTTTTAAATTAAAACTTTTTATTTATTTTTTAAAATTTGTACAAATTCACCTGACGGTATGGACCCGTATAGGTAAATTCAAGTACAGTAACACTAACATCTATGCCGAACGAGGATTCGAACCCCAGACGTACGGCTTTGCAGTCAGATGCTCTAACCACTAGGCCATTACATCGGTATTTATGTGTAATTTTACATAAAAAAATACGTAATAGAGAATTTAAAGTGAATCCATCCCACCCAAACCTCACAAATGAGAAATTTGTAAATTTTACCCCATGGAACATAGAATAAAGAAGTTGGAATAAATAGTGAATGAAGAATTATACTAGCGCCCACGCTTTTATTTTTAGTGATTAGAAAATCAGTTATTTTTTACTTAGCAAAAAGTTATTTTCTATTTCCCAATAAATTATTTGTCAAACCGAATAAATTATTTTTGACCTTTTAGAGCACTTCAATAAAAGCGTTTTTTAAAAAATCTTTTTTTTTACTTATTTTATTTTTAGTCATGGTATTTTTTTAACCCAAAACTAAAAAAATATTTATTTCAACCATATTTAATCTTATGTTCAATCTTATAATTTTAGTGTTCTACTATATGATGGCTTCGCGAGCAACAGTTCAGCGCTGGCGACGACGAAAAAAATGGTCCCGCGACTCAATCCGAACCGATCCCCCAATTTTGTGAGAGGGGTGACACACGAGAAACAACAAAGTTAATTAAAATCTATTTAATATTGCTAGGGGTACCGTTATAATTACAGAGCGGAGCGATTAATCGCGCATCCACTCGCTCACCGATGAAATCCATCCATATCAAAAAGATTCACAAGAAAAAGAAAATGCATTCAATAAAATAAAAATAACCAATCGTAAGCCCAGACAAAAATAAAACTCAGAATTAGTGTATCAAGGAGCAAACAGTATTATCCACTCTTTTCAGTAGTCCATAAATTATAAAAGTAGTAATTTTTCTTCTCTCTCGATTCCTCGGGATGGGACACCAATTTTCGGCGATTTCTCGCTTCTCTGGCGATCGATTTCTTTCTCGCAGTCATTATCTTAAATTGCTAATTATCTTAATTGAAAGGTAGGAAATCACGTTTTGAAGATTGAATATTGTGGTGATATACCTAATATATTATCTTACGGGTTTTGGGAGCCATTGGCTTCACGGAACTGTCTCAAATTTGAATTAAAAGGATAACTAAAAACACTCGTTAATTACCTTAATTACGGAGGCTTTGACTTGTTGATTATTGAATATTGCATCTTCATCGGGTTAACACCATGGTGCAAAGTTTCAGAACTTTAGGGGAGAGTGTTGTACCTACGGACGGTTGTACCTTCAGCCACCTCATTTTAAAATTCGGGAAAAAATGTAAATTTGAATTTGTGGTCGATTTTGAATGTAAACAGATCCTATCTAGTTGCTAACGTGAAATCAGCTCTTTAAAATATTATTTAAAATTTATATAATAAAAATACTGTTTTGAGGTGCTCAAAGTTTTTTTTAGTGCATCACTAGTCACTACATTAACTCTTTTCTTCTCCTATGATTATGATATGATAAAATGGAATACATGTGGGGAATCCCCAAGATTTTGACTTTTTAGTTTTGGTATTAAAAATCGTCAGATCTCAATTCTTTTATCTTTTATAGAACTTTGAATGCAATAACACCTGATGTTGTACCTTCGGACACCATAAGTGCTGTACCTACGGACACGTTCTTGTGGGTGTCTGTAGCTAATCGGCGTTTTAGAATCAGGTTTCATTCAACTGAATACATTTTAATAAATGTTCAATTAATTCTAAATGGTAATCTATTTGTCAGCGATTATTTTCAAGTGAATTTTAGATGAAAAATCAAATATTTTGTGATCTAAACTACTTTTTTAAATTTATGATTCTACTTGGAATTTAATATAAAATATGGTGTAAAATCATAAGCACCCTATCGCATTTAAGTATGATGATTAAAAAAACTTGAAATTTCCACTGAAGAAGATTTACCACCAAATAATTATTGTTATTACCACCAAATGCTTGCACAACTAAGTGTTGATCGAAGTGGTTTTTTTTGGGATCAGTGAAGTTGTCAGATCAATCAGCATGATTGATGAAACTATTATCTTAAATTCTGATCTGAAAATACCATGTTATTTTTGTGTTTTTGGTAAAAAATCAAGACTTTTATCATTCAACTTCGTTTTAATGATCATTTACGATCTAAAACTACATTACTTTAAAAAATCTATTTTAAATTTTAAAAAGGCTTGAAATAGGTTATTAAAAGGTAATGCATCAATAAAAATGTTAATTCCTAGTTTTTTTCAACTAAAATTTCCCTTTTTAATGGTGTCCACAGGTACAACTGGGTCTGTCCATAGGTACAACAGGTTGTTGTACCTCTGGACACAAATTTTTCCATGTTATTATAAATGATTAAAATTCCAATTTTCAAGATTTTGGCTAGTAAAAAATATCTCTATACTCACAAAGGTTAGGACTATCGGTTGGGCACTTTAAATGGTCAAAATGTCATTTTACCTGTCTTAGAAAAATCCAAACGTGATTTTTGTCCAGAGGTACAACACTCTCCCCTATATCGTTTGGAAGTGCCTGAAATTTTAATGTACAAGAATTGTAAAAATCAAAAAGTGATTAATCGTTTATAATTATCGTAATTAATGGGCAATTCTCGTTTTGACTTTTGAATATGATGAAGTTATGCTTTATACACCATTGTGCACGGTTTAGGGAGAATAGCCCCTTGGGAAAGGTCTCAAAATCTGGTTTTTCTGTTAATTAAAAATACTCGTTAATTAACTTAATCCTTTAGTTCAGGGTGGTCCAACCTTTACTTGCCCGAGTGCCAAACTAACTTTAGTATATGAGAGTGAGTGCCAAAAGACATAAATAAAAAAAGCATTACATAACAACTAATTTAATATATCACTATATTTTACAATGAGCAATGGTGAAATCAATGAGAGAGGATTGACATTATTTTTCTGATACAAGTTTATCGATGTTGACAGTGAGTTCAGTAAGGCAAAGTCTCAGGGTAGATTCCAGAGAAAAATTTTCCATTCGATTTCTTGCTTTTGATTTAATTTGTTTGAGAGATGAAAAGCACTTTCGCATACATATGTACTTCCAAACAGGGATACCATTTTCAGGGAGAATTTAAGCAGTTCTGGGAAGCGTTCCTTAGAAACCATCTTCCAGAAATTTTCAGGGCCGTCCGTCGCACTTTCTAGCCTGGTAAAATGGGTCTGCTTGAAGACCACATACAGGGTGTTCCAAAAAAAGCCCCTAACTTTAAAAAATCATAGAAAATAAAATATCAGACATAAAAATATGCCGTTCGCTGCATCTTTCTTCAAATGCCCGTAAATTTGTGTTCCCAAATTTTTGAAAAACCGTAGTTCTCACGTCAATTCATAGATGGAAGCACTGTTCCCTGGAGAAATTTAGGGAAAGTTATCCTCCAAATCCCTTTTTCGTTCGTCGTAGGGAAATCAAATTTGGGGATTGAATCGATTCTAGAATCGAATGACAATGAAGTACTTTGAAATCGAACCTTGGTTTCCAGTAGACAGGAAGGATCTCGGAGAAATTTTTTTCGTTTTCAGATCACGCGCATTGCAGATTATTCTATTGTTGGGAAAATGAATTAATATTATTCTTGAGGGGGGATCTGGTATATACAACGATGGATTTAATCGTCAATTGCGGAGGAGACGATTGACAATTAATTCAATTGTAATTGTGAGAGAACCTACCATTAACAATTGAATCAATCATAATTCTGAATGCCTCCATGACAATTAATTTGGCATTACTGGATCGCTTTGCAACTTTACCGGAGTTGTCCACAACTTACGTTCGTAAGTCACCGGAAGTGGTCGTAAGTCACCGGAAGTGATCTGCAACTTTACCGGAAGTGGTTCGCAACTTACCGGTAAGTAGGGGTCACTTACGGACCATTTCAGTTTACTTGCGATCCACTT
Source organism: Tetragnatha versicolor (assembly GCA_024610705.1). Lineage (NCBI taxonomy): Eukaryota > Metazoa > Arthropoda > Arachnida > Araneae > Tetragnathidae > Tetragnatha > Tetragnatha versicolor. The sequence goes on along the minus strand of JANDEH010000010.1, from coordinate 54,621,360 downwards.
CCGGTAAGTTGCGGACCACTTCCGGTGACTTGCGAACCACTTCCGGTTAGTTGCGGACCACGTCCGGTGACTTACGAACCACTTCCGATTAGTTGCGGACCACTCCGGTGAAGTTGCGGATTACTTCCGGTGACTTACGGCTCACTTCCGGTAAGTTACGGCCCACTCTGCTTAGGTTGCGAAGCGATCCAATAAAGCTACGGACCACTCCAGTGAAGTTGCGAAATGATCCCAGTAAAACTGCGACGACTCCGATAAAGTTGCGGACCCTTTCGTACGAAGACGAACCCTGAGAATTTTCTTGCACGTCCCAGTCATTTAATCAATTATATAATTATCAAATTATCACGCAAAAAGTAGTTTCTATTGCGGGAAAGATGATGAAGTAGTGAAAAAGTATTTTTATCAGATCCCTAGAACATTATTAATTCATTTCCCTCCACAATAGAATAATCTAAAGCGCGTGACCTGTAATCGAAAAGAAAAATTCGCTGAGATCCCTTCCTGTCTAGTGGAAACCAAGGTTCGATTTCAAAGTACTTCATTATTGTTCGATTCTGAAATCGATTCTATCCCCAAATTTGATTTCCCTATGATGAACGTAAAAGGGATTTGGAGGATAACTTTCCCTAAATTTCTCGAGGGAACAGTGCTTCCATCTATGAATTGACGTGAGAACTACGGTTTTTCAAAAATTTGGGAACAAAAATTTACGGGCATTTGAAGAAAGATGCAGCGGACGGCATATTTTTATCTCTAATAGTTTATTTTTTATGATTTTTTAAAGTTAGGGGCTTTTTTTGGAACACCCTGTATTTCCATTTGAAGTTCGCAAGGCACCTCACTCAATTCAATGCCCATGGGATTGTTAAACAGTGCAAGATTTGATTTCAGGGAATCAAAATCCTGGAATCTTTCTTGGAACTCTTTCTTGATAGCAATTAATATTTCATGAAATTTACTGAAATTTGTGTCTCTTTCTTCTTTCAATTTCTGACAAGATGGGAAATGTGCAGTATCATTTACCTTCAGTGCGACTTGCAATACATCAAGTTTTCTGCGAAAGCCCTCAATATGTCCGTAAAGTTGGGAGATATTTATAGTCTTCTGCCTTGTAGTTTCAGGTTTAAGCTATTAAGATGGGCTGTTAGATCGGTTAGAAAAGCAAGATTTTTTAAAAACTGTTGATCTTGTAGCTCTGCCTGATACGCATGGCCGATTCCTTCCTCTCTGAGAAAAACAAGGATTTCATTCCTCAGACCGAAAAACTGTTCCAAGCATTTCCCAGCACTTAGCCAGCGTATTTCACAGTATAGGGAAATGTCCCCATACTCAGCTTCCAATATATCGAGGAATTGAATGAAAGCTCGGTGTCTATGGGCTTTATGGCCTCCTCTTATTAAGTTTATGATACTTACAACAGTTTTCATTGTCTCACTGAGCTTAATAATTTTGCCACAGAGAGCCTCCTGATGGATGATGCAGTGGAAAAACAAACAATTTATTCCCTTTTCCTTACAAACTCCTACTAACCCAATTCTGTGACCAACCATGGCTTTAGCTCCATCTGTTGCAATGCCACTTCTCAAAAATACTTAGAAATTACACTATCCAGTGCATTGAATATATCAATACCTTTACAGCTCGTTTCTAATGACTTTATTTCCAAAAGTTCTTCCTGAATTTCAAATTCTTCATTTATGGTTCTTACAAAGATCATGAGCTGGCCTATATCAGTTACATCTGTGCTCTCGTCTATAGAACTAGGGAATAAAAAACACATTTTTCCAAAATTCCTTTGAGAGCTCCTACAACATCATCACCCATATCTTTAATTCTTCGACTTACAGTTTGCAAACCTTCGGTCGCAGCCGCAGATATATTTTTGTTATATTTTTCTTTTCCCTACATTCAGACTTTTCTTTTTCTTTTCAAGCTAACTGAAATTTTCATGATCCTTGTTGCCCCAAACTAAAGTTTCTAACTGATGCCCTTTTGAATTTCAAGCTAAAAATAATTTCCAAGAAGTGTCAGGGGTTCTCCCTGAAATTTTTTGAAAATTATACTCCAAAAACCAGGTTTTTAACACTTTTCTGCAATAAGAATTGAAATGTTGATTTTATTCTCTGTACTTAGAATACGCATTTAATTTTGAGGCCGAGTGCCACAAAAATTTCTTCGAGTGCCACTCGTGGCACGCGTGCCTCGGGTTGGACCACACTGCTTTAGTTGTTTGACTAGATAATGGTTGGATATTGGAGTGTCATGAGGGTTACACCTGTGTGTAAAGTTTCGGGGCTCTAACATATCGGGAAGTGCCCGAAAATCGAGTTTTAAAATTCCACCCGTAAAACGCCGCCAAAAGCAAGTAGAATAAAAGCGTTTAAAAATAGCACTTTTTCAGGCCTCAAAAAAAGTTTGAAAATTTAAAAGTTGCTTTCTTTTTTTTAGTTAAGTCTACCTCAATTAAACCTAAATCGATACTTCTCTACAACTTTGTAATTGACTAATTTGTAAAATCTCAAAAAGGTTTTAAAAATTATACCTCTTACCATTGAGCATAGGGGCGTTGAGAGTTGTAGCATCGGATAGATAGAGCATGGTCGTAGGTTAAGAATTGACATCTTACAGTCATATTTTTCTGAGTTTTAAATTGAGCTGTTTATGCCTTTTCTAGTTTTACTCAATTATTCATATGTTTTTTTGCTAATTATAATACTATATTTTGGATTCTGGGGGAGATATTTACTGGATTGTTAAACTGACATTTCCCAGTGAATGAACGGGAACGGTCGTTGATTCAATGGGAAAAAGCCCTACTTCGCGAATCTTTATGGTTTTAAGCTTATTCGATCTTTTAATGATGTAAGCGCTAAACTAGGTGTGATGCCCAAGGCTTAAAATTGAGCCCTTCTAGTAAATGAAGGGAGTGTGTTGATCAGAAAGTATATGTTGATACATTGTGTTTCGAAAGTTCGCTTCACAGCTTTAGTTTTAAACAACAACGCCTCGTAGAATCAGAGGAATAAATATTTCCTATAGTAAAGTGGCCATGGGGAATATTTTAAGACGGTTTACACTGATCTTAGTGGTCAAATTAATAATTTTTAGTTAAAAAATTGAAGAAGATAGTACGAAAACTTCATTTTGAAAAAATTTTTACTTAAATTAGTCACCAGAGTTTTAGTTTTTTCGGAGAAGTTTGTTTGGTTTATTCACCCATGTAAAAACTAAATAATCTTATAAACTTTTCTAAAATACTAAAACTAGTGACCACTTTCAGTGTTCATTCACTGGGAGAACGGTGTTCATATTTAGGGCAAACTTTGTTCATTTACTGGGTATATATATCGCACCTTTTTTACTAAAATCAGGATTCCTTCAAAACTATTGATTTCTGCGATCTGGAAATACTTTTATCATAATGCTGTTAAAAAGACTGTATGGAAACATACCTTATTTTTAAGATTTGAACGAGAAAAAGCCCTGGAAATATTTTTTAAAGTGGGGAGCGCTCCATCAGAGATCCTCTCTTGCTCTTCTGCATCTTCTCTTTGTACTATAAAGACCGATCCATTAAGGATTTTTTCTTGCGCTCTTCTATGTCTTCTCTAAGTTTCACATGGTGTGTACACTATTCAAGGTTTTTCCTTTACTATAGGAATATTTCATATTCTTTTATAAATTGTAAGACGCTTTTTATTCGAGGGATTCTCTTGTTTTTATGCATCCTCTCTAAAAATTGTGTGAATCGGTTTATCAGAAATCTTTCTACACTGCTCACAACAATTAAAGGATAGTGGTAGTTTTGGTACATATTGGCAAGCAAATAAAATATTTGCAGTGGTTCAAGCATTTTTCATTAACTTAGGGCATTTAAAAGCTAAATCCATGCAGTTATCAAAATAAAAATTTTATTTTTACTTTTTTTTATCAAAATTGGAAAATGCACATTTTGTGTAGTTAAGCAAAAAAAGTGAGGAGTCAATCAATACTTAATTGAAAACCAATTTCGCTTGGGGTATGCTCTCTCCTAACTTAAAACAACGTTGTGGGTCTGTTTGCCACCAGGTTTGTTTGGTTTTTTATGAGGGGCTGGGGTATTTTCTCCATTTTCCCCTTTTAGAGCATTTTTCAGCACCTGAACTGTTTGGGAGGTATTGGGAGGGCAGCAATTCGTTTCTCAAGCATGTCCTAGACTTGTTCCATTGGATTCATGTCGAGAGAACGTGCCGGTCGATCCCTTTCTAGCGATTTCTCCATCTTGAAGAAAATCTTTAACTAGGGTAGCACAATGTTTTCTGCAATTACCATCCCTGAAAGTTAAATTATCCCCGATTTCTCCTGCATGAGGAGCAACCAGATGTGTAAGGATATTGACCTTATTAACCTAAACCACCAGAAATGGTTCCTTTGGCTGTGGGGGGTCTTTATTCCATAGAGAGATGGTGCTCTATATCCAATTGTCCATATCTTCAAATCTGAGTATCAGTTCATCCAGATAACTTCTGATTTTTGCCTGGAGGGTACAAGAAACACAAAATAACCCATTTTTTGTGCATGAGGAAGTCAGATTTAAAGATGTGGAGTGATGATATAGAGCACCGTCTCTATCTATGGAATAAAGACCCCCCACAGCCAAAGGAACCATTTCTGGTGGTTCAGGGTAATAAGGTCAATATCCTTATACATCTGGTTGCCCCTCATGCTGGAGAAATCGGGGATAATTTAACTTTCAGGGATGGTAATTGCAGAAAACATTGTGCTACCCTAGTTAAAGATTTTCTTCAAGATGAAGAAATCGCTAGAAAGGGATCGACCGGCACGTTCTCTCGACATGAATCCAATGGAACAAGTCTAGGACATGCTTGAGAAACGAATTGCTGCCCTCCCAATACCTCCCAAACAGTTCAGGTGCTGAAAAATGCTCTAAAAGGGGAAAATGGAGAAAATACCCCACCCCCTCATAAAAAACCAAACAAACCTGGTGGCAAACAGACCCACAACGTTGTTTTAAGTCAGGAGAGAGCATACCCCAAGCGAAATTGGTTTTCAATTAAGTATTGATTGACTTCTCACTTTTTTTGCTTAGCTATACAAAATGTGTATTTTCCAATTTTGATAAAAAAAAAGTAAAAATAAAATTTCTATTTTGATAACTGCATGGATTTAGCTTTTAAATGCCCTAAGTTAATGAAAAATGCTTGAACCACTGCAAATATTTTATTTGCTTGCCAATATGTACCAAAACTACCAATATCCTTTAATTGTTGTGAGCAGTGTATTATCCCATTCCCTTTTATAAATCGTAGGATGAGTTTATTACAAGGTCCTTATCTAGCTCATCAGTATTCTTTAAATATTTTAGTTAGCTCCCCAATCCAGTAACTTCCCTTTTTTATGTGCATCTTCCCTTTGGACCAATGAGAGTTCTCCCCCTTCAGGCTTTTCTATAGCTCTTCTGCGTCGTCTCTATGGACCTTACTAAACGCTCCATCTGAGGACTTCACTCACTCTTCTGCAATATCTATGGCCAATTCCATGCGTGACTCACATCACGAATGATTGGACTATTTATGGTTGGATTATACATATAACTAAATTTCATTTATTTCATGATTGATTTTCTGTTTTTGACAAAATCTCACTTGTGACTCACACTACAGGGAAGGGTAATGTGAGTTACAACTCAGATTTTACCAATTACAGAAAATATATCATGATATATATAAAAATTTATTATCTTTTATTTATAAGCTAACAATGATCAAAAGGAAAACCAAAGGTCAATCTAATTAAATTGAATAATAATCCTTCAGTTGTGATTTGAAGATTCAAACTTAGCTCATTTGTAGTGGAGACTCACGCATGGAATTAGCCCTCTGATGTAGACCGTAAGGACCGTTCTACTAGAGGTCATTTGCATCCTCTCGAATTGTCGTGAAGACCATTCCATTATGATCAGGGTTCTTCTCTTTCCCTCCTGTAAGCCCTCCCCTCCATCTAAGGTATTTTCTTAATCTATCCTCTCTACAGACTATCAGTATTGAAGATTTTGCTGTTTTTCGGAACAATAACCGCCATTATGAACTCCATCCACGTCTCTCGGCACAATATTTGGGGGTGCCAACAACCGGATTCTGATTCCTTATGTTTCTACCTTTAAAATAAAACCGTTTTCCAGTTTATAACTCAAGGACAAATGATTTTTAGATGGTTTTAAACATTAGTCCGCAGTCTGGATACGGTAGGTCATAGGTCGCTCATCTTAAAATTTCTTCTACCGGAAACTTTTTGTGGATTTCAACATCTGTATTTTCTTTTTTATGACAGTATGAGTTTCATGAAATGGAAAATAGTAAGAATATAGGCCCATGTGAAATTTTTGTGTTACAATTATGACGGTTGGTTTTTCCGAAAGATAATTACGAAATGAATACGAATGTCTTCTTCTTCTTACTAATCCCCATTTCTAGCAGAGCTAGATAAAGTCCATGAATCCATTCACCCTCAACAAGTCAATTACCGGAACAATGGGTCCGTCAAATAGTTCCTGGTCAGAGAGGCCCAAGCAATTCAGAATGTGTTCTGGGGAAGCCTGTGCACTGGAACAATAATACGAATGTGGTGGTTGGCATCCCCAAATATTGTTAAAAATGTTGTAAAAATTAAAAAAAGTATTAAAGTCTTGAAAATTTGATTTTTTTTGCACTAAACGGCGAAGAAATAGCTGTTTCAGTGAAACGCGAAGTCGGTTATTTTGAATTCCCTTCCCTCCACGCAAGTTTAGGTGTTGGCAAGATTAAAATACAGGTTCCTTATTTTCATAGCTTTCAGAAAAACCAACTTTCGTTGTTGTAACTCTAAAATTCTCACGGCAAATGCCCTAATCAAGTGTATTTTGAATTTCTCGCTTTTCGGTATTACCCACTGCACTAAAATGTGCCATTGGCGTTTAATACATTCGAATATGTAATAAATTAATATTTAAGCCAGAAAAAGTAAGTGGATACTGCTGTACCTCATACAATAATTTTTTCATTCTATTATGTTTTGTTTCGTAAAACGATCCTTAGGAAAGCCGCCTTTTGTAACGCCCTCGCACCACATTAGGGGTTCTAGCTCTTTATAACGGTGCATCTGCGACCCCCATTCCTATTTAAAATATGCTTGTCTAGGTCCCCTCTACCACCCCTCAAAGTTTGTCCACGGTGTTTCCGAACACCCCGTATATATATGAAACCGTTAAAACTCTGCAGTAAGTCAATAAATTTTAATGAACTAAACAAAAATTATTTTTATTAAAAATTTCCAAAAGGAAAATGTAAAATCTTCTTGACGCTATTCTACTTAGAATACAGATATCTGTAAATTTCATAAGCAAGCTCACTCTTATTACCAATATAAGGGATATTTGTAAATTTTAAATGACCTCTTTGCTTATTAAAAAATAATTTTTGATTATTAAAACATAGAGGCAAATTGATACACTTTGATACACTCGCGGACATTATGATGCATGTAAAAGTTCTCATTTTTGAGTTGGGAGAAGAATATCTCTCCGCAATTAAAAAAAATAAGATAAGTGATTATATAAGTTAATAAGATAAGTTAGATCTATAGTAAAGGATATCATAGTCAATTTTTGAATCTTTGGGATATCAAGTGTTTAAGATTGGAAACTGCTAGCAATGTATCTATGTGTATTTATAAATTATCTAAAAGAAATACAGTCTGAAATGGAAGAGGGCAATGTGATAAATTCAATGGAATTTATCAATGAAATTTATCACTTTGCCCACCTCCACTCAGGGCATTATTAATGATGCCCAATTAATCACTTTGCCCGTAACATATACACAGAAAAAAATTGTCCTTTTAATAACAAATTTTCCTTTCTATTTCAGAGAAACTTTTACCGCATGCCTAGAAAAAGGGATTTTTACGCGAATTCTACCACACACACAATAGATATAATACAATAAAATCCCCACCAAAAATTTTAAAAACATGCCCCGTACAAGTAGAAATGTAAATCGGTACACGGCTGTAAATCGGCTGGTACCCCACAATTGACTCAAAACGTCGAAACATAACCTTTTACCTGCCGATGTTCCCAAATGGGAACATCATTTTAAGGAATTTTTTCACCACTTAATTTTTCATGCAGGAATTTGATACTTGGTAGAAAGCAACTCAAAGATATGAAGTTATTTTACATGCAAAAGTTTTTCATGTGCAATTTAATTCTTTTTGTAGAATTTACATCAAAATTAGAGATTTTTGGCTCTTCCAAAAGTTCCATAAGTTTCAACTTGTGAAAATTTTAAATAAATTTAGTTTTAAATAATTTTGCTGTGTTTAGGTAGCTTAAGTACACATCTTCCGATTTGGCTTGACAGAATAGCTTCATATTCTAATTTTGGAGAGTAATTACCAATACAACGTATATGTTCCCAACTTCCCAAATGGGAACATCGGCGTTTGGGGTATAGTATTTGAGGGGATTTTTATAACATGCAAAAATTCAAGTTATTTCCTATTTTCTTTAATTTTTTGAACCTTTTTTGTCTCAAAGGATCTAAACAGGTTAAGAATGATGTTTTAAATTAAAAAAATATGTTATTTTTATTTTTTCACCTGATTTATGGAGAAATAAATTCCAAATCTTTATAGCAGATTCTTACAATTGTATATATTTCTAACTCCCTGATCGATTAATTTTCAGTAATTATCAAAAAGGGTTATGAAAAGAGCATATTTGGAGTGATTCTGAGGATTTGCGTACATATTTTTGTTCAAGTACTTTTTTACATAAAAATTTTAGGAATAAAATTGAAGAATTTTGAAAATAAGGAAAAGTGCTTACATCTAAAAACACTCTTCTAAAGTAAGATGGATGTAAGATATATGTGGTTCAGTTCGGAATATTCCATGAGAAACACAGCGTCAATAAATCAATGGAGATAATTATGATTATCAATTTTGAAAGCTAATTATATTTGAATGCAATTAGTGGATTTTATGCTAGATATCCGAATAGAACCGTAATTAAAACTAATTTTTCTCACAGAACCGTAAATTTTTAGCTTTAAAGAGCATGGGAACACTCTTATGTATTTTTTACACCAAAATATTACTAATAGTGCAAGAATAATTTACGGAAAAGCTTCGCGTACGTAATAAACATGTTAATATTTTCTTATGAAAATCTATAAAATGTTGCTCAATCGTCCAAGTATGGATAATAAATTCGAAAAAACGGTCCACAATCATAAAAATGTTCATAATTATTAAGTAGAAACTGATTTAAATAATTTTATTTGAATTAATTGTAAAATATGTGCCTTTTGGAAATCCCCCTGAAAACTTCACCCCAAACGCCAATGTTCCCATTTGGGAACATCCTCAAAATCATACTTAGGATTTTTTTTCCGACAAAAACTGACTAGAATGGTTTTAGTAATGATGAAACAAGCCATTTAAGCCAAAAATCAGAACCTTTAATTCGAAATTTGAATTGCGGCGTTTAAAAGGTTTCATTTGAAGCGAATCTACCATTAGCTAGGTGCATTTATGAGGTCTCTCCTCTAGGTCCTAAGTTATTATCAGGTCTCTTAATAAAAATTTTGTTAATTAATTTTAATTAATTAATGAGGTTCTCCTTATTGTTATTCTTATGTTTCCTTTTTATTTATTTTCTAAAACCTAATTTTTAAAAAGTATCATATATTTTCAAAATAACTTTTGGGTCAAAATAGTTTGAAAGTTTAAAAGGAATTTTTAAAATTTGCATTGGAATTTTTTGATCAATTTTGAATATTTATTGTAAAAAAGATCACTGAACTTATAACACATATGGCTAAAAAACCAAGGTAGACTTGTTTTAAAACACTGAAACAAATTCATAACATTTGTCATAATCCAAATCTTCTTAAAAGCCAGTTATGGTTATCCCTCTAATGCCCACTGCTAGAAATAACAATGGAAAACATATTCTTTGGCTTATTCATGTAGTTTGGGGCCGAATAAAATAAAAATTCCAAAATAAATTTTTTTATTCGATTTAAAAAAATAATTAATTTGCGATAAAAATATTTCGATCAAAATAAAACTCAAACAGCACCAAACAAAACATATCTTTCACCCCTCTTCAAAACCGACAACCTAACTTTTCGAGGATATGCATTCTCTTCGGGTTTTTTTTTCAGATTAATAAAGGTTGGTGATTTGGCGATCACACACATTCGTGATTTTTATTCCCTGGACCAATAAAATAAAATCAAGAAATAATGCTCACATATAATTATTAAAATCGATCACCAGTAATGATTACCATGGGAGTTTTTGTTTTCTGATCGCCTAACGATGATACCTGTGTGAAGAAAAACGTTGTGTGATTTTTAAAGTGGCAAAAAAAATTTCTAACTGATTTTGAGTTTTTTCTCCGTTTCTGTAATTATCAATTTCAAACCCTTATATTTAAAGTTTTAAAAAATCGTTCATTAACTGTAAAATATTATTTAGAGCAATCATTTAAAGCATGAGAGAATTCCAGTATGCAATTTCAAGTCAGTTTCATACATTTCTCCACCCTGCTTGATTCATTGTTTTTATTTCTCAGCAAAGTATGTATAAAATCCCAACTAAATAGTGTACTCGACTCACGTCACGATAACTAAAATTCACTCGAAAAATTTAAAACAAATTTTGAAACTATTTTATTATTCTTTTAATATATATTAAAGGGGTGAGTAAAAAAAGTGCTTCTTACCACTCACCGGTTTGAGAAAAAAAAATGAAGTAATGAGAAACTTAATTGAATTTAACTTTTTAACTTGATAAATATAAAATAAAATAAAATATATTGAAGTAGTAAAGAGAAAATAGGCGGAAAATGCTAGTGTTTCTTATCACCCCATGGTTTTGTTTATGTATTTGTTTTGTATAATATGTGCACCGAAAAAAATCTGCAATCAGAAAAAGGAAATGGAAAAATAGGTAATAATAAAAAAATTAAAAACAATTCATCAGTTTTTTTTATCTACTGAAGGTATTACATTAAAAGAAAAACGAACCAGTTAAACCAATACAAAAAGCATCGGACAAGATTTACCAAATCCGATTGCCTTTGCCCCCCTCCCACAATTACCAAACTGCCCTGTCAAATCCCAAGTCCAACTCTCCCTCACAGTTTTCTCCCACAGTTCTGATCCGATCCGATGCATCTCCAGCATAGCTATCGAAGGGGGTTTATTAATAGCCGATCCAAAGATAGTGGGTTCGACGAAGGTGGACCGCCGGCCGAGAGTGTCCAAACAATTCCCGGAAGACACGACCTGTCCCAGTATATAAGGCTCGGACTTCATCTTCGTTGGAGCAGAGATTCGTGCAAAGCCCCGGTTGTGCTCAGCTGCTAAGAACAGGTCAAGATGTCAATCCTCCACGAGAAACAAGTGCGTGTGCTGAAGCTATTCGAGCACCTCAGTGTTGCAGCAAGTGGAGAGAACATCCCCCACGACCAAGTCGACCCTCGACTGAGCACTGTGGGCGTCTTGTCCAACACCGCCTTCTTCTCGCACTTCTTGCCCGAGCATCTTGAGGAAGCCAGGAGGCTTATCGAGATCTTCTACAGTAAGTGGAGATGGTTTGAAAGGGGTGGATTAGGAGTATGAGTTATGGACATGAGACATCTTATCTAACTTATCGAATATTATATTTCAAATCTAGATTAAAGATGACTCTCTTGAAGCCGGAAAATTAAAAAATAAATAGGGATAACTTTTAAAATTAATTTTTAATTTGAAAAATCCTTACTAAACTTTAAAAATTAATTATCTATGAGTTTTTAATTCGAAAATTTAATAGAAAGTTTTAAAATTTCGAAATTTGTCTCTTGCCTTTGAAGCCATTAATATATTTAAAAAATAAATTAAGAATGATTTTTGAAATTGTAAATTAAAAAACAAAACAAATTGTTCTTGTGCAGGATATTTTTACTTCGATTAAAAACTTAGTTAACGATAAAAATTTGATCGTTTTGATGCATTAAAAAATTAGTATAGTTTTTTTTAAAATTGTATTAGGTAATTCCTAAATGTTTCATAAATGTCAGTCAGTCACCATGTTGTTTAAAATTTTTCAAAAATAAATAAAAACATATTTGAGAATTTAATTGTGCCATTAGATTTAGCTAACAAGAAAGTAATTAACTGGGTGGAAAATGATTTTAAAAAAATTTATCTATGAAAAGTAAATTACATAACACTTCTTGTTTTTCTTTAAAAATGTCAGTTACCCGTGGAATTACCCATTAAGAAAATTTTAAAATTGCTCCAATGCAAAAAATAAATTAAAGATGTATTCTGAAGTGATAATTACATTTATAAAAAAATGTTTTAGTTTTTCCTTAAATAAAAAAACAAATATAAAGATTCGTTTTAAAATGGTTTCTCGTTTGAAAAATCTAAATTAAGCATTATGAATAATAGCTAAAATGTCCAAAAAACTTTCTTAAATGTCCGCTAAAATTAAAAAATTTAATGCTTAACTTTAAAACCGTTTCTCACATATGTGTTTGAATCCAAATTGAGATTAAACTTTTTAAAAACTGTTCGTGCAGCTGTAAACCAAATTTAATCGGAATGTCATACAATGTATTATTTTTATTTATAAATTAATTTTATTTTTAAATGAATTAGTAAAATACCAAAATTCCCTGTTTTATTACGTAAAATGTGATTTAAGACTAAATATTTTCTACAACTATTTCAACTACTATCTTCCATAGCGTTAAAATTGATCTTCTATTTTACAAATAAAAAAACCCAAACCATTTAAATATGCTTAGGCGTTTTTAATAATTATAAACCTGAATTGAAAGAATAAATTGCTTTGAAAACAACCAAGTTCCTAACGGTTTGAAAAGTAAATAGAACTAAATTGAAGAAGTAATTGTGGGAGGTAGAAAGTGTTTTTAAAATAAAAAACTATTTTTAAAAAAACTTTATGCAGTGTTATCTAATAATTTTATTTAAGTGAAGGAATAGTTCACAATTTTTTTCTTTTGATTTTTCCAATTTGAAAGCAAAATCAAGAGAAAATCTACAAATTTTTGGGAAGAAAGATACTATGCTTAGAAAAAATTAATTTCAATGTATAAAGAAGTAATTTACTAAATTTTGATTAAGTATTATTTTTCCTTTTTTAGGTGCCAAGGACTTTGATGACTTCATTCACTTGGCTGAGCAAGCTCGAACCTTTGTGAACTCGACATTGTTTGCTTTCGCTGCTGAGGTTGCCATCTTGCACCGACAGGACAGCCGGGGAATCATTACTCCACCAATTCAAGAGGTTTTTGCCGACAGGTTCGTTCCTGCCGATACCCTTATCAAGGCTTTCACCATCGCCACTACCAAGCCCATTGGAGATGAGGTAATTAATTTAATAGTCATCATCTAATCTTGCAAGTTAGAGTCATTGCTTTATCATATGACAATCATGAAAGTTATGAATGAAAGAGTAATTTATAGCCTAACAGTGTAGTAATAATTAAATGTATTTCCAGAGTGATGTCATCGTTGATGTCCAAGAAACTGGTAACATTTTGGACCCTGAGTACAAGCTCGCCTACTACAGAGAGGATATCGGCATCAATGCTCACCATTGGCATTGGCACGTCGTTTACCCATCCGTCTACGACTCCCTCTTCTTTGGAAAGAAGAAGGACAGGAAGGGTGAACTTTTCTACTACATGCATCAGCAAATGTGCGCCAGGTAAGAAAACAAACCGCATTTCTTTCTATCCAGTATGAAAAACAAAAACATGACTAAGTGAAGTCTTGCCAATGTTCCAGATACGACAGTGAACGATTGTCCAATGGACTCCAACGTATGATCCCCTTCCACAACTTTGAAGAACCTCTTGAAGGCTATGCAGCTCACTTGACCCACATCGCCAGTGGACGTCACTACGCTCCCCGCCCCAGCGGCTTGGCCATGCACGATCTGCGACTTGTCGATGTCCAGGACATGCAGAGGTGGACTGAACGAATCCTGGAAGCCATCCATCTTGGCCGCGTCATCGACTCTGAGGGAAATGATGTCATCTTGGATGAAGAGCATGGAGCCAACATCATCGGCGATCTCCTGGAGTCCAGCTACGATTCCAAGAACAGGCAATTTTACGGCAGTTTGCACAACTGGGGGCACATTATGATGGCCTACATCCATGACCCTGATGGTCGATTCAAGGTAAGAAAATCTGATTGATCTCATTGAAGAAGATACAAAGCTACAAACTATAAAATTGTGACCAGCTTCATCCAAAAAGAGAACGAAATTCAATACAAAATATTGCTTAAAACAAAAAATGTAATTTAACTCTGGACCACTAAACATGCTAGACACCGAACCTATTAAAATAAAATACAAACCTGGTAATTAAATTCCCTCATAGGTTTGGAAATCTCATGCACCCCAAATTTTAATTATTTAAAAATAATATTACTTCAAGCATTTGCTAAAAAAGTTTTTTTTCATCAGGAAACGCCCGGTGTTATGACTGATACTGCCACAAGTCTTAGAGATCCCATTTTCTACCGATTCCACAGATTCATTGACAACGTCTTCCAAGAATACAAGAAGACTCTCCCAGTATACTCTAAGGACAATGTAAGTAACTTAAAATATTGAAGCCTTCACTACACTTAAAAATATCAGGAGGTATATTCTGAGTAAAAGTACTGCACTCTCAATTTTCTTTTGCTTATAATGTAACAAAAATATTTACTTATTTTAAACTGAACCTTAGCCCATAAAAACTGTTTTACTATGTAATAAAAAAATATAAAAATTAATAAAAGAAGTTGAAAGCAAGAATCTCAATTTATATTCCTGTAATTATTATCACTATTATGTATTAGTTGGACAACGTTAAATGAAAGGAGTGAATTGCTATAAATTTTATCGAAATGTTCAGAAAAAGTTATGAAAGCAAGTGGCGTGTTGTTAAAATTATTTTATCTTTCAGCTTAACTTCCCAGATATCCAGGTTACCGATATCAAGGTGAACGCTAAGATCCCCAATGTCATCCACACTTTCTTCCGAGAAGATGAACTTGAGCTTTCACACTGCATGCAGTTCGGAAGCCCAGGATCAGTCAGGGTAAGTAAAGGAATGAGACAAATAAAAAGTTCATTGTTGAAATTGAACTATTTTTGAATAATGTGAATTTAATCTTATGGTGTCTTGCAGGCTAGGTACCATCATTTAGACCACGAATCTTTCTCCTACATCATCTCAATCAACAACAACAGCAGTGAAGAAAAGCAGGGAACAGTCCGACTTTTCTTGGCTCCCAAATACGATGTACTTGGAAATGAATTTACTCTGGATGAACAAAGAAGGTTGTACATTGAAATGGACAAGTTCCACGTTGACTGTAAGTTTCCTACTATATTTAGCTATCAAAAATAATTAAATATTAATATAAATAAAATATCCCTAAGAAAGTGTTGTAGGGTAGTATAGAAGCAATTAAAACACAGACCTTACCACGGATACATAATAGATTTAAGATTGTATAAGTTACAGCCAAAGCCCGAAGCTTAACTAGAGTTTGCAAACTGGATGTGGCCATGGAATTTCTGACCACACCACAAACCATGAACTGTACTACATACATTGAACAATTAGGTAACTATTAGGAGTTTGGATTAAATAGGATGTTTTATCTTGTAGTACGCGCCGGAAAGAACACCATTGTACGAAGCTCAACTGACTCCAGCGTCACCATCTCTTCTACCTACACATTCAAAGAGTTGCTCCATGGTGAGGAATTCGATGATGACCGCACTGAGTTCTGCAGCTGCGGATGGCCCCAACACTTGTTGGTACCCAAGGGAAATGACAAGGGCATGATTTTCGATCTCTTCGTTATGATCACCGACGGTGAAAAAGACAAGGTAAGGTTCTAACGTTACGGGAAGCTTTTAGCACATACATACTCGGAAAAAACTGTAAAACCTACTTAACGTATTAGTTAAATAAGTTAATTATTAAAAACTGGAAAAAGACGGTATAACATAGACTTACAAAAGGGATATATCCTAGAAGGCAATCATAACCACAGAGTACAAAGAGTCCGTGGCCATAGGCTATCTTGGAAATCGAAAACGCATGGGGTATGCCTTGTGATAGGGGCCCTTTTGGTGCTGGGATTGCCTCAAAATCATGCCTCTCTTGTCATGTCACGAGAGGCGGGGAAATAGAATCCCAATCGTCGAATCCTCAAAATACCCCTACGAAAGTAACACATTGAATGTACACGTCACATGCAATTACAGCTGTGATCTCCAAATTGTACTGCCAACCCTTCTGTCAATGATAGACATTTGCAATGCTGCCCTATATCACATGATGGCATTTGAAATTAGCGTTTCGGACCCTCTGTTACGCCTTTTCTCTGTCATAACTATTGCCAGATAAACGATTCTGAAAGAGATATGCCATTTCAAAGGAAGATCAGGGCTTATATAGAGAATTGTTTGGATTTCTTCTCTTTACTTATACTATTTCTTCATGTTTTAGGTACAACCAAGCCATGAAGGTAAGAATCTCTGCAATGACGCTTTGAGCTACTGTGGTGTCATGGATGAGAAGTACCCCGACAAGAGAGCTATGGGATACCCCTTCGACAGAACCATTGCTGCTGAAAGCCACGAAGAATTCCTTACTCCAAATATGCTCGTCTCCAACATCACTGTCCGATTCCAGGATTAGGAAATCAATAGCGTTTTAGAGCAATAGTGTTTTCTGGCGCATCTAAATTATTTTCTACAAAGAAATTGACATAAACATGAACTGAAAGGAAACTTTTGTAACTATCTGATTCGGAAACATTAAATGACACAGCCAAATGAAATGTGTGCTTTTCTTGTATCAATTTTATGCTTTGATTTAGTTTGAATTACATATGTTACCTAATTACCAAACTTAGTTTACTACGTATAATTTTGTATACAAACATAAAGGCCATAACTACCTAAGCTATAAATTTTTACATATAGCAATAGTACTCAATGGTCAGAGAGGTATCCATATTTGAATTGTTGCACTGACATTTACGGAATAATTTACAAGTTCTCTTTTGTGAATATGTAATCGATTTTTAGTGTTTTTTCAAAATATAGAGACATAATATTTATAAAAGAAAAAAATCCCTAAGTTATAACAAATGATGGAGAAAATATAGCATTTATTTTACAGTTAAATGTTTGACCTAATAAATAATGTCCCAACAAAATCGGTTTTCACAACGGCTTAAAAACAAATTAATAATGGTTAACTTAAAAATGTTACCTACTTTTGAAATTATTCATAAACCTTCACATCAAAATTAATGCGACCAGGTTTCTCAATCTAAATATCAGGACATTTTACTGACGAGGGTCCAAGGGAGGTTATATTTTTTATAGGTTCCAAGTCACTTAAACGGAATGCTTTTAGATCTAACACGAGAAATAATTTTTGGATGAATATTTATGTTTCTAAGTGAGGGTTAACCCAAATAATTTTTAGACACTAATCCCATACACACATAAAAAAAGGTAAATATAGCTTGTTTGAACCAAAAAAGATATGATTTAAACTTTGTATTAGTTTTAAAATTTTAGCGTATTTACGTTAAGTCTCATGTCACAAAAAGTGTTTTCATGTCTTGTGGGTCCTCCCCCATAAAGTTTTGTAAATTTGACTCTAATAGTGTTTCAGCTCATTTTTAGACACGTGGGACAGACCGCTTTTTTTGTTACGAACAGAATTTTCAAGAAAAAAACTGTAAATAACTAATATTTCGGGAGGTATATCACCCTATAAGAACATCCTTTAGATACGACCCTGATCCATACACCGTTCTGCAATGTAACTTTTTATGAAATCAATTGTTTTTAAATTCTGAAATAATAACAGAAATGAACTAACAGAAAGGCTCCGAAAATAAGTAGCATGAAGTAAAAGTTGTGCATCGACAACAAGCGCGCGTTGTACGCGCTATACCGTATTATAAAGTGCCAAGCAAAAGTGCATAAGAGGGTTCTTAAAACGATAGTTTTTAGCACATAATTTTAAAAATGTATAGCGTTAAGAAAAAGCGGATTTATTATTGTTTTACATAAATAAAAAAAACGGATGAAAAAATAAATAAATGATACTTTGGATCGTTTGTATACAAATATATAGTTATTAAACACCTCACTCGCTTTGATCCTTTATATTCGGGTAATTCATTGTACCATTTTTTGATGAAATCAGTCACCAT
The DNA here is from genome assembly GCA_024610705.1 of Tetragnatha versicolor. NCBI lineage: Eukaryota > Metazoa > Arthropoda > Arachnida > Araneae > Tetragnathidae > Tetragnatha > Tetragnatha versicolor. The sequence goes on along the minus strand of JANDEH010000010.1, from coordinate 54,603,040 downwards.
ATAAACAACAGCAGGGAGGTCGTAGGATTAAATTTTAACAAAGCCGTGGTGGAGAATGGTTTTTGTAGAACCAATTATACATGGTTTTTGTACACAAATTCAATACTACAACGATTGTATGCAAAACGCAACTGAAGCATCCCCCGTTTCTGGTAAGTACAACTTTAGAATAAAAAATAAATTAAAGATAAATAAGTGATTGAAAAATCTCAAAAAATCCAAAATTGGGTTTTGAAAATCTTTTAAATTATTTCTAATTTTCTAAAATGTAGAAGAATCTCAAGGATCGACAAATAGTTAAAACACATTGTCGTACCCAACATAGCGTCTTTACAGCAAGATTTAAGTAGTTTAAATATTCCTATGGCATTTTTGAAAACCTAAATATGTTACTAGTAGGGCAGTGATTTATATGTAATTAAAAATCCAAAATATGTACATATAATATGTGTATTTTAGCAAAATAATGTATTAAAAATGCCAAATATGTAATAATAAAAAGAAATATTAAGTAATTTTTAAAAGGGGCTCTTTAAATATTACGCCTACTTCCCTTCTCGGCGCGCCTAACACGTTTCATGTTTCATCTGACAATCCCGACTTCACAACCTTTTTAAAGTTAAATTCAACATTGGGTGCACTAATTTTAACTACAATTTGAATGCGCATTTCATTTTATGGGTTACTTTAATTTGAAAATCGATCAAACGTGTGATTATTTTTGAAAAACTTGAAAATTGATATATGTAATAAAAATATGTATTTACAGGTTGAATAAGTAAAAATATGTAAATAAACCGAAATATGTGAAAATATGTAAAATAAACAAGGTCTTAATCGATTCAGAATCCTTTAAAACGAATAGAATTCAAAAGCACGCTTTAATATTAGATTCCTGAACAAATATGTAATTACATATAAATCCTAGCCCTAGTTACTAGTAATTAAAAATAATATAATGGGCAAATCCCCGAGATTTTGACTTTTTATTTTTGATATTAGAAATTGTCAGACCTCAATTCTTTTATTTTTTATGGAACTTTAAATGCAAAATCACCTGGTGTTGTACCTTCGGACACCATAAGTGTTGTACCTACGGACACGTTCTTGTGGGTGTTTGTAGCTAATCGGCTTTTTTGAATCAGGTTTCATTAAAGTGAATGCATTTTAATGTATATTAAATTAATTAACTTTAATCATACTGACGATTTGAAGCTTCTCGATATTTTAAACAATTGGAGGTTTAAGGAGAAAATGCATCATCGTGTGGCCAATGATAAATTTTAAAAAATTTCATTTTATTTTTTAAAGTTTTTAATAATTACCATAAAGAAAAAAAGTAAGAATATGTCTTTATAATCATGGGTGAGTATTTTTAGGGGGAGGAGAATTGAGAACGTTTTTTACTGTCGAATATATGGGGGGGGGGTGATTGGAAAGGGATATGGGAGTTTTATTTTAGGGGTATTGGATATTTTTTTTCTGTTTTGTGTTTTTTAAATTTTAACGTTAATTCGCATGCTTATTTTTCTTGAGCCTGAATAAAAATCAGCATACTAATTGAATCGTCAGTTTGAAGAAGGGAATAAGTCCTAAAAATGACAAATTGACTTTTTGTGCTCAAAACAATCTCCAAGCTTTGCTCTACACATGGGTGAAAAGAGGGAGAAAATAACTAACCCCTATAGGGAGATATCGCCCCTTGAAGTTGTGAAATCGATGTCCATTCATTGTATTTTTCAAGTTAATATGGAGTTAAAGTTAATTTGTCTTTCTTTTCTTATTCTTTGAGCTGTAAACTAAGTTAAAATGAAATTTTCTTTTAATTAAAAATTTTTTCAAACTTTTTTTATGCAGGGAATGTTTAACTCCATTCATATTCACTCACTCCCTTGATACTGCTCTAATAACTCAGTTTCACTATAATTTTGAATTTTATTTGTCTTATTCCTTTTATTTCACCCTTTTGTGGTGTAAACTAAGGAGAAATATAATTTAAATGTGAATTTAAGGGTTTTTTAAGATTTTTTCATCAGAAAAATTTCATAAGGATGAAGAAGGGAATAAGTCCATCAACTTATTTTGACTGTAAAATATTTTTGAATATACTTGTATTTGTTTCGATGGTTGCTATGTTTTCTAAATAGGGTTGTGAACTTATAGTAAAAATTTGGTGATTATACAATGAAAATTCTATTACTTATACAGTTTTTTTCGATTTTCTCAAAACTTGGTTTTTGGACTTATTCCCTTCTTCAAACTGACGATTCAATTAATGTTAAATTTACAAACACAAACTGTTCAAGTCCCAATTTCTATTTAGCCTCATCCATAAAATTTTCAAAATTAGTTTCTAAACCCGCGATATTGGTAAGAACCCACGATATCATCTATACGTTTGGTAACAACAGCGGCTGGATTTGCTGTGCTCCCAATTCCAGGTTGAATGAAAGTATTGATTGAATATACGTATAAGAAATGACATTAAATTAAAAAGTGGTAGCTAAATTGTTATGACAGTGGTAATCTTTTCTTTTGTAGCCACCACTATTTTATTTATTATTAGTTAATTATGTAAGCCAACTTTCATTCCAGGCATTGAGCCCACTGGCTGCGTAGGCTAGTTTTAATACGCTGCTTGCCTTACTCCTGAAAACAACCCTTCGATGAGCCTGTTATTGGCTCAAAACATATTGCGCGGCTTATAGTCACTTCTGCAATCAATCTCCATAAAAAAACATGGAGAAAGCCTGATTCCTGTCAAGATAGGGGGAGTCTCAGGCTGAACTCCATGCTTTTCCCCCTCTTTGATTGATTGCTGTCACGTCTTATGGTCGCTTGGTCTGACTTGCCACATAGGCATATAGATGTTGTTAACCCTGGGGTGCATCATATGGGAAAGCTGTGATCCAAAATTCAGCAATATGTGAATATTTGTGTCATGGTTAAAGTAATTCATGTCTTGATAACATTTAATAACAAAGATAAAACGTTGAATTCCTTTTAATAAACAATGCATGTAAGATGAGACCGTCCTTATTAAGTGACGACTTTTCTTGATATTGGATTTATATTTAAAACCACAAATATCTTTATGAAATCTGTAGCGAACGAATCTTTATATCGAATACTCTTTTTTGAAACTTTATTCATGTAATTCAAAAACATTTTTAGTCGAATAATGTAAAATTGTAAAAAGCATTGTTTCGGAATTATTTCATCTGAAAAAATTGTAATTTTAAAGATTTTTAATTTGTAAATTTTTATTTAAAAATATCATCGAAATTTAAAAGAAAATAAAAAATATTGCATGCACAAAAAATAGGTTAATTTTCCCTTTTACTGAAATTAATATAGTGTAAAAAATAAGAACTTATTAATTCTAACTCTATCGGTAGTTTAAGTTCGAGGCATCCACAAACTTCCAAAAGCAAAACAAGAACACGGAAGCTATGCGGTTCGAACTTGGCTCTAGAGATTTGCGACCAGGCACCCTAACCGTTAGGCCACACGGATACGTTTAACATCAAGGTTTACAATAAATGTGTTTATTTCAGTTAGTAGATTATGGTTACTGTAAAGTTACTGTAATTTTCATAAGTTGTATGTCTTTGGTGATATGAGATTGGCGCAAATCTTTTTAATTGAAATTTCCTACAGTGTGCGTAGGGTTAATGGTTGTAAGGATCAAAATCTATGAAAAACGAGATTTCAACGTAAATTCAACGGACTTCAACCCCCTCTCCTGGCTTTGTTTGTGGGCCAATTGACACAAAATTTGGTTTTGGGGGTTTTAGAGGGTGCTCTTTCAGAATCGGGAATAATCTTTGATGCCGCCCATAGGAAAAACAAAAGTTGGTGCTTCGTTTAATATGTAGACGGCCCCCTAAGGACATAAACTATATTTTATTTTCAAGAAGAAGTTAAATCATGAAAAATGACACAAAAGTTATCATCCTAACCCCAATAGTTCGCTCACAATGCGAACTGTCTCACTTTTTTTTCTACGACTGTACAACACTCTCCCCTATATATTTTTTAATTTTCAAAATGCCGATTTTTTAAGATTTTTTTTCTTGAATTTTCAACAAAATATTATTTAAGAATTAAAAGCTTTTAGACAAAATTGTATCCAAATTTATTGTCGCTATATACTCTACATTAAAACCATAGAAACAAATTTGGTGAAAAAAAAATTTTAGGGGGTGGAATCTCCCCATATATCAAGCTGCCCTAAAAATAGGACGATGGCAGGATGCACTACTACATAATCACTTCACAGTTTGTTGAGCCATTGTTTAGAACTTCGGACTAAGCTGACAGTTTTATTTTTTGATTGCTCCGATTTTTTTTATATGTTGAAGTAGATCATAAGATATAAATAATGTGCAATTTACAGCCCCCAAAAAATTTTCCCTGTCCCCTAGAAATTCTTGAAATTTAAGGTAATTTCATGTGAAGAAATATTTTCGTATGTTTTTGGTGCTTATCTCTTGAAAGCAACGATATCCCGAAAATCTGTTTGCATATTTTGTTAACATACATATACTTGATTATAAAAATTTGAAAGTTACCGCAGGGGGTCATTGCTTTCCATTTTTATGCTGCGACAAAAAAAAAAGACACAAAATTCAGTTTTTGGCCACTTTTAAACCTCATTATTCTGAAAGAGCAATGATACCCCCCAAATCTTTTACCACTACATGGTACTTCACTAATAGGACAACCTTAATTGCACAACAAATTACTTGTCTTTTATGTCTTTCTAAAAAAAATTAAAGATGTTTGTAAGTTATACAATGAAATAACAAAAATTGGAGTTATTAAATGCCAGCTTGTTTACCTTTTTCTCATTATCTTCTATATTTTTTCCAACACATTTCTCATGCATTACAAATAGGGGTTCTTCTCCTTCCTTGTTCATTAAAACGGCGGTAGACCCCACTGTTTTTTCTTTCCTATGGGTTCCCCATTTTAAAAAACTGTTTCAAAAACATTGCCTGTAAAGCATTGACTTTAATTATTTATGACTTTTTTAAAATTATTTACGTTAAAACCAGGGTTTTAACGTTTAAAACAAAGCAAAAAAACCTTGTTTAAAACACATATATTTTTAGCATGTTGCTCCCTTTATTTAGGCAAGAAACTCACCATTTTCAAGTGTGAGTCACTCAGAGCTTTAGACAAGACAAGACAAGAAACTTTATTGTAATGGGCACTGCCCGTTTACAAAATGACAAATAAAAAGTAGCAGTAGGAGACTACAAATAACAAATTTAACACAGATAAATTAACATTAGTATTTTAACAGCAGATAAACATATTTTTTTTAGCACACACACAAATTTTATTGCAATTTTTTTTATTAACAAACTGTTTAAAGTATGACTATAACGATTCAAGTAATATATTGCGGCGAAGTTTTAAAACAGATATAGTAAAAAGGAAAATTAAATTATAGTTTATGTTTTTCTGCTTTAGAATCTGAGGAAAAGGTTTTAAATTTTGTAAATGAGTTAGTCTATGGTGGTTATACAGAGGACAAGAGTTAAATATGTGTTGCCAAGTCTCATTCTCTTCCAAGTTGCAAAAAGAGCAAAGGTTAGTATTAAAAATTTCGAAGATTTCGCCTTTATAATATATCCGGGATTGATTTAATCGCAACTGGAAAATAATTCTCTTTATAGCAATATCATACTCTGAATCAACATAATCTTCAAAAAAGGAGGAGTTTTTAAAAAATTTGTATTGAGGGAAGTGAGTGCTTCTTTCAGTCCTAGAAATATCATTTTGAGCAGATTGATCCCAGACAGTCCTCAGTATGGAAGGAAGGTAGATTGAGGCTTGTACCGGGTCCTGTGCATTCCAAACAAAACTAAACCCAAGATTATCAAGAATATTTTTTATGCATAAAGTCCAGTTATATACTGGGTTGGTAGAGAATTTGGAGTTCGAAAACAACTTATTATAGCGAATTTTTGTATATCTACAGTCTGGTAACCTGAGTATTTTTATCCAATATTTTAAAATTAATTTAACCAAAGTTACTGAAATCGGAGGGCGACCCAGTTCCAGTCTTAAAATGTAACCCGGGGTGTTTCTGGAAAGCGTGAACAGCTTTTTAACGAAAAAGCAAAAACACTCTTCTAACTCATAAACATTGCTCGCGGACCATATTACAGAACCATATGTAAAAACAGACTGAATAAGAGACTCAAATAATTTAAAATAAGATTTGATTGAGTTGAAACGCGGTCCCGTAAAAATAGGCCAAGATGCACAGATCGCCGCTTTTGCTTTGGAGGTAAAATGATTTTTTGCACAGTTAAATTTGCCAGTTGAGGAGAAAGGTATTCCTAAGTAGATATATTCCCTGACGATTTCGAGTGTTGTACCTTGGTAGACAAATTTTTCAGATTTAGAAAGTTTACCCCCCTTCTTAAAAATCACAATTTTCGTTTTATTTATGTTAACATTTAAATGGAAGTCCGAGCAGAACTGTTCCAATAAGTTAAGCTTTTTCTCAGAGCTTTAAAAGATGGTGCCAAGTGTAAAACTTGGGCACAAACCACCAAATCGTCAGACATACAGGGTGGGCCAAAAGTCAGTACACTTTTGAAAATTCCATAAAAACCGGGAAAAAAATCGGAAAAATATACGGTCTTCACTAGTGATGGGCGATTGAACTATTTTGCAAGATCAGATCTGAGTAACTCACTCACCTTAAGGAGTTAACTCTTTAATGTAACTCAGTAACTCCCAAAATCTATATACATAAATGAATGTTCGTCTGAATGTATGTCCGTTATAGTTTTAAACTTTTCGAACCTACATTCACTTTTAAACTATACCACGTTGCCCTACTCGCTCCCAGAAAGGTTCATGAAGAATAATAATTGGAAATTGAAGCATCCCAATAACTTTTTTGGTCTATTTTCGGCTAAAAAACCCGTATTTCATTCCTAAAACCATGACATCATGGCAAAACCACCAATTGTTGTAATTAATATATAATATTAATTGTTGAAGGTATAACATCGATTGTTGTAGTAGAAACATTAAAAATGCTCCTTTATACATTTGGACTGGCGAAGCCCGTGTCTAGCGCGTCAGCGCTAGTATTATATAACTTCTTAATCTTAACTACCTACATACATCAACTAAAAAGTATGCCGGAAAAGTCATTCAAAAAATAAAAAGCTTTTATATTGAACAGTAAACGGAAATAAACCTTTAATATTTCGCCTACTGGAAAATTTTTTAACAATTTACTAACAAAAACCTACCTACAAAAAAGAAGAAAGGGGGAAAGGAAATTCCCCAGTAGGGGAAACGACCGTAGAACCAAATATTACGACACTAACACATCAAGCAATAACAAAACAGCCATTACAATATTAATCTCTGCACATTGGGGCATATTTCAGTATTTTTTTAATATATTAATCAGCAATACTAGGTATATTTCAAAAGAAAAAATACTCACTTTAGAAATAACCACCTATCTATAGGCATCCAATCCAATTTAATCCGCGAACATTCTACAGCAAACTTTAACTATTCTAAATTTACTGGAAAGTAATAGTCACCAGAATGAAAAATCAATACAATTTTTCTAATAAGTAATCTAGTTTTAATCACTCATTCATCTAAAAAATGGCGAGTTTGAAACAAAAAACACGCTACTAATAAGAGCAAAAGGTTTTGGCAAGACGCCAACGTTCTCGGAAATTACCTTCCTTCCCGCTCTTAGGAGCCACCATCATAGCTGGTAGAGGTAGACAAGCATAGCTCGTGTTTCAATTCTCAAAAATCAGTTGAAAACTTAATTTTTAAATCCAAATCAATCGTCTCATTAATCAAATAAAACACTGCTAAACCATTAAAATATTAATCTATACAGCAATCCTTTCGTTTAAGATCAAATATTTTTTATTATCAACTAGTATTTTAATTAACAATAGCTGTCAGAAGTAAATCGTCGTGGAAGATGCAATACAGCACATCTAACATCGGAAAAAGACACAGTTTGATGTAGTTGTCGATTGTTTCAATTGGCAGTGAAATAAATAGCCAAATATGGTTTCGTATGGTTGCTGCTTAAATCGAGTCAAAACCAACACCAGCACATTTATTCATCACCGAAGTTAAGCACTTCCAGGTACGGGCAATACTTGGGAGGGTGACTACTTCGGAACATTGCTTTCTAATAGAATTTCTCGTTCTCTTGCCCACATCGAGCATTTTTCTGCTTTTCAGAAAAGAATAACGATCATTTCTATTAATTTTGTCTATCATAGATAGATAAAATAAACATTTATATTTTTTTTTGTAAATAAGCACTTTTTCTGTTATTATCAGAATTAATTGTTTGATAACTTTATTTTCAATACAATTCTTATGGGAAAATTTTTCTTGCCTCTTATCGTTGTATAAAGCAAAAAAAATCATAGGAACATAAAAAATTACAAAACTGTATACATTTTACTTACATTTTAATCAAAATAAAATTGTAGCAGGTAAGGTACCACGACATAAAATAAAGCATGCTTTATTTGCATTATTCGGGAACTTTACAAAGCTAATTAAAGGAAAAATAGGTAGTACATGTAATAAAAAAGTAACACATAATCGAAGAGCCAGTAATATCTTTTTTAAATTAGTTTAATAATATTTGGAGGTTGTCAAAACAGAATCGCATTCAAAATAAACCAATATCTTTCACGCTCTCAAACGGTTTCATCGAGATTGATTCTCTAAATATCAGATCATGAAAGATCATGATCTTTGGATCTATGACAGATCATGAAAGATCGGCAACTTTTTTCTGACCAATGTGAAAATGTGTCAAATCACGGCTTACTAGAGCTATAAAGATGTTTTTAAAATTCTTTTAATACTTTTAGGTGCGAAGTCTGATTAAGTAATCAAATATCTAAGCATCAATTTCTGAAAAAATTTTGGTTTAAAAAAAAGCACAGCCATATTAAAACCGCCAAACGAAGTCACGAAAACTGTTTGGCGAGAAAGAGGATTGGAATACTAAAGGTGCTTCAAATGTTAGATGTGCCTTATTGCATCTTCCACGACGAAATGTATGCCCTTCAATAATGGCAGCTCGTTTAACGAAATTCATCTTTTCGCAATCTTTTTTAATCGTAGAAATTTTTAATGGAGCATCTAAATATTAAAGGATTATTAGAACTTACTAATCGTGAGAATATAAAACCATAAATATTTTTTTAATTGCGTGCAGCAAATTTTGTCATCTTAAACATAGTGATTAAGACAATGGATAATCTCGCTCACAGTGCCGTGCAGAAGAGGTGTATAATAAACAATCATGGCCTCCAAAAATCGATCTTAAGAAACAGCTGGGAGTGAGGAACTAACTCTATGAACTCTCTGATCCGTGGGAGTGGGAAGACCGATCTGAAGCCACATCATGCTCCCAATCCCAGCTCTCCTGGGATCATAGGAGTTGATGAGAGCACACAGCAGATAACTCCCAAAGAGTGGAGACCAGAAGCCAGCACTCTGTTAACTCTGTCAACTCCTTTCCACTCCTAAAAGGAAGACGTAGTTCCTCATGGCGTGCTTCCATCTAGTGTTCCTTGGAGGTGATATCACAAGGATTTCAAAGTAATGCCACAAATTAAATCTTAAAAAGGGATATTTTAAAAAGTACAACTAAGCTACCACTCTTTTTTCCCACAGAGTAGAGAGCTTAACAGAGATACCAAACCGCCGTTTCACTCTTAAGATCATTAATTTAATTCAGCACGCATATTATAATTCAGTTCACTAGCAGCCAATCAGAGAACGCGAAATGTATTTGATTTGATTTTAACACTGATTATAGGCGATTTGGATTTGAGTGACAGCTTCAGTGGGCGAATGACAGAATTAGCAGGAATAGCGTGGAGGCGGGTCTTGAGGCCGGAAGTTTTTCAATGGGAAAAGCCCTGTTAAAAAAGTTGCCATTAGCTTCTATGGAGATGAACACTCTAGAGCAGCGTTTCTCAACCGGGGTTCCGCGGAACCCTGGGGTTCCGCGAGGGATCCGAAAATCTTTTTTTGTTGTTGTTCTGGTTTACATTTTAGAATAACCCTCTAAATAAATTAGGCATCAGCCAGCCAAATGTGAGCAAGTGTTTTTCCGTTGATCATTATCTTATGTAGCCCTTGGGTGTTCTACGAACAGTTTGAAAAGAAGATTAACACTAGTTTGAAGGGGAATTTTAAAATTAATTTCTGAGGACCCCTGCCCCCTTGAAATTTTGGAGCTAATTATATTTTCCCCCTTGAAAATTCTGTGTTTTACAAGGAACTGTTCTTTTCAGATGTAACCCAATGGTTCTTAAAATACACTGAAACTCTACTTTAATTTCTTTACTATCTTTTAAATTTCTAGGGAGAACTCCCAAATTTTTATTTAAAATTTTGACGTCTGTTATACAGCAATTTTCCCTTGAACATTCTGCTGTCTGAAGTAGCTTTTCTCCTTGGGTGTTCCACAGGAGAAAAAGTTTGAAAGGAGATTAAACACTAGTTTAAAGGTAATTTTAAAAATAAATTCTGAGAGAGGACAAAATAGCAAGAAAAAGTATTGTTGCATAGCAGTGGCGTATATAAGGGTGGCCGAGGGGGCCCTGCCCGCCCCCGAAATTCAGGCTAGGCATATCAAAATACTTTTAAACCCTGTTATTTAGGGTCAATTTTTTAAAAATTTTCTGGGGGAGGGCCCCCAAACCCCCCTTTAGTACATGAAATTGTATTATTTTCAATTTCTTATAATACTTTCATGAAAATTGTAATCCTAGCTAAAAATGCAAATCCAAAATTTGGACTAAATGTACAAAAAACGAATTAAAACCTAGTTTTTAGGGTGGAATTTCAAAAATTTTCTGGGGGAGTACCCCCAAACCCCCCTTCATACTCGGAACTTTATTAATCACAATTTTTTATTATATTAAGTTCTCATGAATGCAAATTTCACATAAAAATGCATTAAAAAGCTACGTTAAACCTATTTTATATATACTTTTGAGGTGTTGAGTAATAATTTTGGGCCCCTCCCTAAATAAAGTTCTATATACGCCACTGTTGTATGGACGCTAGGGTTCCCCGGAGCTTGATCATTATCAAAAGGGTTCCGTGAGAGTAAAAAGGTTGAGAAACGCTGCTCTAGAGCAAGAGCCCGTGAACCCCAGACATAGACCCCAGACCTTCGTTATTTTGTAAAAGCTGAAAACTTGTCAGCGCATGCTCCCAACTCAGGTAAGAACGATGGACCATTATGAAGTTTGGGTTACCCTGGCTTTGGCAGGTAAACCGTACTAAAGGTGTGTAAAATACCGATCTAATTTCGTCAAATTGTAAAGTGTGATTTTTTGGTATTACCTTCAGAATATTATAAAAAATCACGTCATTCATTGCCAGACACTTACCATCGTGGCAACCCCTTGCCAGACACCCCTAATGTTCATGAAATTATAATTCTACTTACGTTATATTGTAAAAGCTGATTTTTATATATAATACTTGGGTAATAGTTAGATAATGTTTCCTCATTAGCCAGACATTTTTGATAGTTCCAACCCTTTGCCAGACACATGGGCAAAGCCAGGGTTCAACTTAGGGGGGGGGGGGCAAGCAGGGTCGACTTTTTTATGTTTGTGGAGAACAATTTTTAAGCCCTGTGAAAGAGGGCCGTCAAGTTTCAACGGGGGGTCTGGAAATTTGCCCCTAAGAACAGGGTTGTAAACTGCTTTTTGGTACACGTAAACCCAAATTTGGACATACATTTTTAGGTAGAATTTTGATTTTAATGAACTTATTATAAAAAAGTGTGAATAATAAATGTTGAAATACTATAGGGGGGGTTTGGGGGTCCTCCCCCAGAAAAATTTTGAAAATTTGACCCTAAAATACTGGGTTTTAACTTACTAAAAGTAAAGTAAAAGTTAAATATTTGGAACTTGGGGGGGGGCAGCTGCCCCTCCCTGCCCCCCCTTGGCTACGCCCATGGCCAGACAAGCATGTAGGGTAGCTGTAGGAGCGAGCGCGAGACAGTATATTAGGCGGGGGAAAATACGGTTTGACCTCAAACAAATTCCAACAAAAGGTTTTTCAACGGTTTTGGACTCTACTAGGTGTCCTTATTGACCAAAAAAAATTTACCACAATCTGACAATCGAAAGTTGGTTTTTTATAAATTTTTTAAAAAATTTTAAAATCCATAAAAAAGCGATAAATAGGGCGAAACAAAAACTTTTTTCGGTGTTAAATTATGTATTCGATGGTAGTTGACATTTCTAAGCGAAGAAATTTTTAAAAATTTCATTTATAAGAATTTGGCAACCATTAAAGTGTATTTTCCAAGATGGCGGCCTACGTTTTCATTAAATGACAGTTAAATCGGTTTTCTCGAGTAAATTCCATTAATTTCGATGAAATATGATATTAATTAACTCAATAACTTCAGATAATGCTGTAAATTTGGTCTATCCGATTGAAATAATAAAAAAAACAAGCAAAAATACGCGAATATCTGCGGAGGTTCCGAGTCCCGATTTCACTGGGTATAGTCACTTTAAAAGTTCATTACAGCTTGGAAAAAATTCCAACAAGCATTTTCTCAACGGTTTCAGACAGTACTAAGTGTATTTATTGTCTTTACAAAAGTCTACCCGAATCTGACAACCGGAAATCGGTTATTTTCAAGATGGCCGCCGATGCTTAAAGAATAGAGATATTCGTAAAAAAGTCCTAATTTAAGTGTTATAAATATATATATATATGTTAAGCTCAAACCCCGAAATCGCTCACTGAGCGAAAAAAACGACCACTTCGCGGAGTGGCATTTGCAAAACGGCCACAACCCGAAATTCGGGTTGTGGTATTTTCAAAAACGCTCACATCGCGGAGTGGGATTTGCAAATTGCCACTACCCGAAATTCGGGTTGTGGTATTTTAAAAAACGCTGACTCCGCGATGTGGTATTTTCCAATGTGGTATGTCATTCGATTTTTCAAAAAAATTCTTAATTTTAAAATATTTCCATTTTTTTAGATTTCGGATAAGGTCGCAGTTACAAAGCAAGAAACTATGAATTTTAAAACAATTGAAAATATATTTCACTGGTTTTTTTAACATTCAAATACATTAAATAATCATCTTTCTATTTATCACACTAATTTAAAAATATATATATTGGATTCTTTTTAACAATATTTATATTTTTGCTGTTCAAACGATTTTAATTATATTTAAAACTAATGTATAATTAATTTATCTTTTATTTTTAAATAATTAATTCATATTTATATATTTATCTTTGTCGTTGTGGCAACCTAATCATTACTATATTTACAATAAAATATAAACTCGCTTTCAGAAATTTTGAACTTTTGCATTTATTTATTACAATAATAATTATTTTTATATCCTTTTGCAAGTTATATTATTTAAGGTAGTAAAAGGTAACTTTTTTTATAATTCCAAAACGCAAAACTAGATATGGCGGGGGAATGTTTAAGAAATAAAGATAAAAATCGAAAGTCAGAACATTTTTGTCATTGCTATGAAACTGACACAATTTCGATGTTTATTTGTTCTCATGAAGCAAAATTCTAAATTTTCGTGATGTTTACGATAATTACTACATTTTTCACAGACAATCAATGAAAATCATTACAAATTTTAAGAAAGTAAAATTTATTCCGGAGATGTTTCAGTGCTTCTGAATGGATCTGTGTGAGAAAAACATTACCTTGGGGAGATGGTAAAAGAAAGTTTACACTGCTTTGTTACTAATTTTCTTGGAATTAAATGGCGATCCGCCAATTCATATTGCCATAAAGGAACTGTTAAAATTTCGCCGCTGAATGAATATTCCCCTTTTTTGAAAGAATACCCCAGAGAAGTAGTTCCCCTGTTTTAAGAATGTTTTATAAAATGAGTAAGTGCTGTGAGCTGTGTTTTGTGAGGATGGCAAAGAGATCCTTAAGTATCAGCGTCAGCAGTTAACGGGGGTTGGCGAGCGATAGCGAGCAGGGGGCGGTAGCTCCCTAGTTTTTAAAATAATGCAACAATAATAAAAAATGTAATTTAAATTTAATTAAATAGAAATTAAACCGAAAATTTCAAGGACAATTCCAAATTTAAAACTGAAAAAATTTAAAAAAAAACCTTTAATAAATCTAAATTAAGTACAAAAGTCTTAAAAGAACAAATTGAATTAGACTATACATATAAATTAAATTTCGGCAAAACCTTTCGGAGAATGGTACGGCGTATTTAATGGGTCTGGTATCATAAAATCCTAAACCAGCCAAAGAAAGTCTGTGGAATGTTTCATTTGGCCAAACTTCCCACATTAGCGCCAACCATCTTTACAAAAGTCTATTTCGGGTTGTGGTTCTATTGAAAAACGGCCACATCGCGTTCTGGCATTTTGAAAATACCACATCGCGGAGTGAGCGTTTTTGAAAATACCACAACCCGAATTTCGGGTTGTGGCCGTTTTGCAAATGCCACTCCGCGAAGTGGTCGTTTTTTTCGCTCAGTGAGCGATTTCGGGGTTTGAGCCTAACATATGTATATATATATTACAGGGTGCGTCAAAAGTCTGGGTAAACTTTAAAAATTAATAATAAAAAAACTAAAGGAGATAAAATTGTGCCGTCTTCTGCTATGTGCTCAGGGGGAAGGCGGATTTTTTGTCACCAAATTTTGAAAAACCGTAGTTCCCTCACCTCTGGGTAGATGGAAGCACCGATTTTAGGGATTATCAGCAGCCAAGTTCCCACTTTTATTTCGAGTAGGGATATATCAAATACTGCGATTGAATCGGTTGCAGAATCGAATGAAACTCAATTTTTTGTAATCTAATCGCCAATGCCGGTTTTGAGCCAAGTTGATCCGTGTAACTTTTAATTAGAAGGAAAAATGGAGATATTTTATAATGCTTACACTGTTTCTTATAAACATTTAACCTTTTCAACGCAATTACGGATGAATTTAGCTCGATCGCATACAGGACTTTATTTATATGATGACACTTTTATTTATTTTTTCTGTCTTAAAGGGAATATTCAATCTATAAGAAGGTTCTAAAATTTATCTTTTTCTCTAGTTATTTTAAAGTTATTCTAAAGGTTTAAAAACACGTTGTTCATGATCGAATTTTACTAAGGGTTTTAGATGATCTGATCCCATATCTTGTAGAGGGGTAAAATAAATAATGCAGAGATAAAATTTTGGTTTGCAAGTGAAAATTATCAGAGGATCAGAGACAATCAAGTGGTGTTTCCAAAGAATCGATTCAGAGGGGGGTAATATTTTGGCCAAAATCTATTTGTTTTGAATGTAGGGGGTTGCTTCAAAATTATTTCTGAAGTTCCCCCCCCCTTCATCAAGCGTGCCGGATTACATCAATAAAGCAGATTCAGATTGTTAGAACGATTACAGAAATAATTTGAATCTTGGTGATGTAATTAAAATTACAATTTTGTGGGTAAATCCTCTATAACGAGCTAAGATGGGGGATGGTGGTTCTCCCGCAGAAAAATTTAAAAAAAGTATCTATTTTAACTTTTTTTGTTGAACCTTTATTTATTATTTAGCAGAAATTTATCTGGCATTTGTTTAAAGGGTGCGATTATCCCAATCTCTACCCTCCTCTGTGAATTCGTCATTCGAGACAAAAAAAATATTTATCTTCATGCATAAAAAGTTATTTCTCTTATAACCAAGGGTGGATCTAGGAAATCTAGGTCATGGGAGAATTCATGGGGGGTAATACCTCGCCCAACTGTTTGAGAAAATTCCGTTAATATGAGGGATAATCATGTTTCAGAAAATCCATCAGCGACAGCTTGTCCCAAGGTTTCCACTATGCCTTCCAAGGGTCCACCTACAACCTAAATACACCCATGATCTGGGTGCCCCTCTATTCCCTCTCCGATCATATTCAAGCAAACCGAAATAGAATCTGAAGATCCGTAGGGCATTTGAAAAATACTGATTAGTACGTTTATCTTTTATTGGTAACTGTAGATGTAGAGCCTAATTTGAATCGTTTCACATTCCATAATTTATCACACAGGATCCTCACCGAAAGGAATCACATCGCATAGGAAATCGGAGGTGTGAAAAGTCCTCAAAAAGACAATTTACCCTTGTCATTTTTAATGATTCCCTCAAACTGAAGTCTAGATTAGCCTTAATAGCGAAGTAATTCAAAACCAATTACCAAATAAGAAGGTTATGATTTAACTTGATCCTGATTAAGAACATTGCGTTTTAAAACTTCATAAAATAATTTGAAAATAACGAGAGAAAAGAAGGAATCGGAAAATTCCTAAGATAAGAGTAGATTGATATCTTTCT
Organism: Tetragnatha versicolor; assembly: GCA_024610705.1. Taxonomy (NCBI): domain Eukaryota; kingdom Metazoa; phylum Arthropoda; class Arachnida; order Araneae; family Tetragnathidae; genus Tetragnatha; species Tetragnatha versicolor. Next base: position 54,586,645 of record JANDEH010000010.1, on the reverse strand, counting down.
TAACGATAGAAAAAAAATATTCAAATTTAACGTAGTTCACTCGTAATTGCGTTGAAAAGGTTAAATGTTGATAAGAAACAGTGTAAGCATTATACAATAACAATATCGGCATTTTTCATTCTAATTAAAAGTTTAACACGGATCAATTTGGCTCAAAACCGGCATTGGCGATTAGATTACAAAAAATTGAGTTTCATTCGATTCTGCAATCGATTCAATCGTAGTATTTGATATATCCCTACTCGAAATAAAAGAGGGAACTTGGCTGCTGATAATCCCTAAAATCGGTGCTTCCATCTACCCAGAGGTGAGGGAACTACGATTTTTCAAAATTTGGTGACAAAAAATCCGCCTTCCCCCTGAGCACATAGCAGAAGACGGCACATTTTTATCTCCTTTAGTTTTTTTATTATTAATTTTTAAAGTTTACCCAGACTTTTGACGCACCCTGTATATATATATATATATATATATATATATATATATATATATATATATATATATATATATATATATTAGGGTGTCCCTTATTTAGGCGTTTTTTCAAAAAGTCGGGGAAACTTTTGCTCCACCCCCCAATTTTTTTCCTTTTGGTACCCTAAGAAGGTGTGCAAAATCTTAAACCAATCAGATAATATTAACACGTGCCCCAAACTGCCTAAAGTTAGAAAAATTTGACTTTTTTCTCATTTTTTCGAAAATTTTTAAAATTTTGTTTAAAAAATCCGCTGCCGAATAATAGGGCTCTAACACATTTAAACAATCTTATTTGACCGTTTTTCATTACTACCTAGGCCAAAATGCCCAGTTTGTAACCTAGTCATCAATTAGAAAATCATCAAATTTGTCCATTTTATACTGAGAATAGAATAATCAAAAGGCAGTGGTAAATGACTTAAAACCGAAAAATTCCATGACTAAACACCATTTGTAGACCATATTGATGTGGAAATAAATTATCTGGAGCTCAAATTAATTATGGGTTGCTTAGTTACGGACGCCATGTTGGATTGCATTAAAACTTTTTAAAAATTCTAAAAAACGGTGTGGGCATGTTTGATATCGGGTAATGGTTGTTTGAGGTTTCTAAACTCAATTAAGACTACAAAAAACTCAATTTAAACTCTTGCACAACAACAACTCTTGCACAACTCTTAAACTCAATTTTGACTCTTGCACAACTTTTTAAAGCTCTTTACGCAACTATAAGTGTCAGCAGATCTCCTAATACAAGTGCGAACAATGATTTCAGAACTATTGATAACAATAAATTCGAAACACATAAAACCAGCTAGAGAAATTCTGGAAACAAGTTAAAAATAAGACTCCAGTGTGTCCTCAAGTATTTTATTCCGTAAGTTAGTTGAAAAGCTGAAGTAAATACAAAATTAACCCGCTCTTCATAATGATTGAGTTTCACTCTCAGCAGATAAGCAATTAACCATGCTTATAGAAACAGTTCATGTATTTTACCATAAATTTATACATTAACATAAAAAATACATGCAATTCAACAAATTAGTGTCATCAAAAACTAAGACACCTATATTGGTTATGTAAATATCATAAATTTTAATAACAGTTTCTTAAAATCATATTTTCTTTAAAGTCTGTTTTTAAGTCAGAGCTATCCTTTGCTCTGTAAGTTTAATACCTCTATATTCTCAAAGAAGGCTTTGAGGGTTTAAAATAATTTAATTTCATAAACAATTTTAAAACCTTTACTCGAAACCTCATTTCTTCTTCATGGACGTTTACTGATAAAAAGTTGAGAGTGCGAAGAAAAACAAAGGGTATAGTAGAAGAGTTACTGAAACTGTATAGTTAATATTTAACGTATTTTTACAGCCACGAACTAATTACCAGTGTTTAATTGTTTTAATGACACTAATTTGTGGTATTTTTTATGTTAATGTATAAATATATGATAAAATACATGAACAATTTCTATAAACATGGAAAAATTGCGTATCTTTTGAGAGTATAACTCAATCATTATGAAAACGGGTTAATTTTGTATCTCCTTAAGCTTTTCAACTAACTTACGGAATAAAATACTTGAGGACACACTGGAGTCTTATTTTTAACTCGTTTCCAGAATTTCTCTTGCTGGTTTTATGTGTTTCGAATTTATTACTATCAATAGTTCTGAAATCATTGTTTGCACTTGTATTAGGAGATCTGCTGACATTTATAATTGCATAAAGAGCTTTAAAAAGTTGTGCAAGATAATTTTATTAGTCTTAATCGAGTTTAGAAACCTCAAACAACCATTACCCGATATCAAACATGCCCTTACCGTTTTTCTAGAATTTATAAAAAGTTTTAATGCAATCCAACATGGCGTCCGTAATTAAGCAACCCATAATTAATTTGAGCTCCATATAATTTATCTCCACATCAATATGGTTTACAAATGGTGTTAAGTCATGGAATTTTGCGGTTTTAAGTCATTTACCACTGACTTTTGTATTCTCTATTCTCAGTGTAAAATGTACAAATTTGATGATTTTCCGATTGATGGCCAGGCTAAAAACTGGGTAACTTGGCCTTGCTAAGAATGAAAAACGGTCAAATATGAATATTTAGATGTGTTAAAGCAATATTATTTGGCAAAAAAATAGTTTAACATATTTTTAAAAATTTTTGAAAAAATGAGAAAAAAGTCAAATTTTTCTAACTTTAGGCCGTTTGGGGCACGTGTTAATATTATCTGATCGGTTAAAGATTTTGCACACCTTCTTAGGGTACCAAAAGGAAAAAAATTGGGGGGTGGAGCAAAAGTTTCCCCGACCTTCGATTTTAAGGGACACCCTAATATATATATGGGTTTTAAAATTAAATATTAGGTTCTTAACTTTAGGTAAAACATTCTTAAATTATCAAGTTTTTATTTCATACATGTCAGAAGGTATTTTTTTCGCTAAACATTCAATTTTCTAGGCTTTTCTAGTTTTTTAAGCATCAGCGGCCTTCTTGAAAAAAACCACTTCTGGTTGTCAGATTCTGGTAGACTTTCATAACTAGAATATATACACTTAGTACTGTCTAAAACCGTTGAGAAAATGCTTTTTGGAATTTTTTCTTTAATTTGATGAACCTTTAAAAAGCGCCGTCAATTTAGAAAATAACGTACGCCGCCATCTTGGAAATAAGCCCTGTTCTGGTTTCTAGCTTTTGTAAAAGAAATTTATATTTATAAGTATGATAAGAAAACTTGACTCGTTCCTAATATTTGTTTTTTGAACCCAATAAAATTTTTCATAGCTGTTAAATTAGGGTTCTTTCCCGAATATATCTTTATTTGAAGCATCGGCGACCATCTTGAAAAAAACCCACTTCCGGTTGTCAGATTCTGGTAAACTTTCTACATGGCCATAAATACACTTAGTACTGTCTAAAACCGTTGAGAAAATGCTTGTTGGAATTTTTTCCAAGCTGTAATGAACTTTTAAAGTGACTATACCCACACTGTAAAAAAATCTTTCTTCAATAAACGTAAATTTCCCGGCAGCACAGCTGCCGGATTATTTTCATTATTTGTGAAGGTATCCGTATTTTCTTTTTCCGTCATTTGAGGGAATGTCCGTTTTGTATTTTTCTGTGAAAGGAGGGAAACCTTCCGTTATTTTAGAGAACGTTCGTTTAATATCTTTTCGTCATTGGAGTGGAACTTTCCGTTATTTTAGGGATTGTTCGTATTATTACTAATATTATTGTGATTCAGTATATTCCTGATTATAATTTTGAAAAAAAAAATGACAAACAATCCGTAAAATCCAAATAGACGATTCTTTTAAATAATTTACACTACCGATCACTAATACAAGTCTAATCAAAAGTTACAAGTTATCACAACTACTATTTAGATCACATTTTTGCGATCTAATAAGACTAGTTAGGTATGCAATATTTTAAGACTTCAGCTACGTGGTGAAGAAAGCGATCGTACGATGTTTAAATATCTGTTTAAAAATAGTATATCAGATTATTTCTATTTTAAAGCATGGTAACGTTTACTACGGCCGTTGCTAGGCTGCCGACATACTGTTTTGTACTGTATTTCACAATCCCTGCAAGATTTTTATACTTTATTAGCAATGCGCATCCTTGTGGACTTGATTCTTGATGTTTCTATAAAATATTTTAGCGAAATAATTTTATTTTCAAAAAATTTAAAAAAAAATTAGATAAAGTAAATCATTTAAAAAAACACAATGAATTTAATTAAATAAGGAATGACTGTTAAACAAGAGAAATTAATTCTTGCAATTTTTAATGGAATAATAAAAATTTAAAATTAAATTTACTGAAAAATAACTACTGGGGTTCGAACCTACGACCATGTGCACTCTAGACTGACGCGCTACCACAACCCCATTCGAGCTACGCTAGGTTCCATCCTAAATACTTTAAAGCCACGCCTTTAACCCGATCATGCGCACAACGGTTACCCGTCGGCAGCCTAGTCATTCCCGATTACGGCCAATAATACAAAAAATAAAAACAATATATTTAACTTACTTACCCATAATAAATTTGCTGAAGGTTCGTTTCGCCTGAAGACGCTTGCACAAACTTCCATTACTTATTTACAACTATATTTGAGTCTCACCAGAACTAGTGGAGAAATCGTACAATACGCATGCGTGAGGAGAGGAAAATTAAAAAACGGAAACTTCACGATGAAAATTCCGTTTTGTAGTTTACGGAATTAATCCATGAAAAATTCACGGAAAATAATACGTCAAAAGACGTTCTTTTTTTACAGTGCAGTGAAATCGGGACTCGGAACCTCCGCAGATATGCGCGTATTTTTGCTTGTTTTTTTTTATTATTTCAATCGGATAGACCAAATTTACAGCATTATCTGAAGTTATTGAATTAATTAACATCGCATTTCATCGAAATTAATGGAATTTACTCGAGAAACCGATTTAACTGTCATTTAATGAAAACGTAGGCCGCCATCTTGGAAAATGCACTTTAATGGTTGCCAGATTCTTATAAATGAAATTTTTATAAATTTCTTCGCTTAGAAATGTCAACTACCATCGAATATATAATTTAACACCGAAAAAAGTTTTTGTTTCGCCCTATTTATCGCTTTTTTATGGATTTTAAAAAATTTAAAAAACAACTTTCGATTGTCAGATTGTGGTAAACTTTTTTTGGTCAATAAGGACACCTAGTAGAGTCCAAAACCGTTGAAAAACCTTTTTTTGGAATTTGTTTGAGGTCAAACCGTATTTTCCCCCGCCTAATATACTGTCTCGCGCTAGCTCCTACAGCTACCCTACATGCTTGTCTGGCAAGGGGTTGGAACTATCAAAAATGTCTGGCTAATGAGGAAACATTATCTAACTATTACCCAAGTATTATATATAAAAATCAGCTTTTACAATATAACGTAAGAAGAATTATAATTTCATGAACATTAGGGGTGTCTGGCAAGGGGTTGCCACGATGGTAAGTGTCTGGCAATGAATGACGTGATTTTTTATAATATTCTGAAGGTAATACCAAAAAATCACACTTTACAATTTGACGAAATTAGATCGGTATTTTACACACCTTTAGTACCGTTTACCTGCCAAAGCCAGGGTAACCCAAACTTCATAATGGTCCATCGTTCTTACCTGAGTTGGGAGCATGCGCTGACAAGTTTTCAGCTTTTACAAAATAACGAAGGTCTGGGGTTGTTAAGCTCTATACTCTGTGTTTTTCCCCACTCCTTGATCCTTCACTCAGTTTAAGGAGTTAGTTCACTGAGTTAACTCCTCCAAAAATCGCCCATCACTAGTCTTCACTCTCAGCACAGACAATAAGAGACAGACCGGTCAATAGGCGGGGCTTATCCAGAGAGCTCAAGTGGCGCCTGCGACAAGCGGTACCGGCATTAATCGATTAATTTAATATTTTTTAATCAAAATCTTTATACATTTTTTTGTTGACGAAACTTGCAATATTCGATTTCGAAAGTAAACATGAAGTTTGTGTAAATCGTTTAATCGTACCCTTTTAAATTGTTTTCAAGATTTATAAATCATTTTAACAGTGTCTTATTGCATTAAGGCACATTTTATCTCGTTTCTTCTCTATTTTGCAATGTATTGGAAAATCTGTGTTGCATTCTTGAACTTGATTTCTAAGCTTTATAGAATTCAGTATAATTCGTGTTAATTATAGGCGTATGTATTAAATTCAGATGAAAATGTATACTGGTATGTGCCTGGGATCTGGGATTCGTATTTGCAAAAGATGTGTTCGTTTAGATTCACGAGGATTGCAACTTCATTTACACATCATGTTTGTCTTAAAAGGCCAAGGGATTATAACAAATATTTGTAGTTATTGAAATATGAGATTTAATAAAATCATTTAGATTCATTATCTACTTGTGGGATTCTTGATTACTTCATATTTAAGCTTGTATTTTTACAATCAAGATTTTCATCATATGCGATCACGAAATTTTGTTGATGAACAAACCTTAATGATTTAATTTAAATTTTCTATTATAATAGCAAATTTTAAAAAATTGTTGAAAAAAAAATATATTTTTTAATTTTAAAAACCATTTAATGGGCTTATGTGATCGCCAAGGATCGCGATCCTGGTGATCATGTGGTCGATGGATTACGTCTTCACAAAACGTCTCCATGGTTGCCAGACCTAAAAGCTTAACTGTAACCACAGTTTTAGTGCAGGTACCGTGGGTTGAGGGCGTTCGTGTCGTAGGCCGCCCATTGACCGGTCTGTCTCTTATTGTCTGTGACTCTCAGCATCCTGAGGTCACGGGATTCTTTTTAAGCCAATAAAAAAATTAGTTCGAAAAAACTCTAATAGATGCCACCACGAGAAGCGATTTGGTATTTAGAACCTTCCGGATTCGAACTTTTAACTTCTAGCAAGAAAGACATGATTGTCAAGTTAATGTAATGAAGTGTAAAACTTTCAGGAAAACTTTTAGGAATCCAATTTTAACGATTTACAACGATGATTTCGTTGTGGATTAGGATTACCTGTTCTTATAACCCTCCCATTTGCATATTTCCACCAATGTCGCTTATATGCGCATGATATTGGGTGTACATTTTCCCAAATGTTTTATACTTTACTACATTAACTTGACTATCTTATCTTTCTTGCATCCTTCCGGATTCGAACACTTAACTGTCGAATCGCTTCTCGTGGTGGCATCTATTAGCGTTTTTTCGAACTATTTTTTTATTGGCTTAAAAAAATCCCGTGACCTCAGGATGCTGAGAGTGAAGACCGTTTATTTTTCCGATTTTCCCCCCGGTTTTTATGGAATTTTAAAAAGTGTACTGACTTTTATCCCACCCTGTAGGCAGTACATTACTTGATAAAGAGCACGATGCTGTGAAGAAAACTTACAAATATTAATTTGAATGAACGAACTGTTCGTGGTGAATTTAAAAGTATAGCTTTGATATTAATCTAATTTCAATTTGAAAAATCAAATTTAAATTTAAAAAAATCATGGGTTTTCTTAGCATTTCTTTGTCGAGGGTAAAAAATACAACGAAGTGTATATTTGGACGGCCAAAACGGCCAGTGGCGCATGCGCTGTAGGTCTCGTGATTACGTAGCAGTCTCGGCGCTTAGTGATTGAACCAATGAAACGCCGAGCTGTAGCCTAGCCGTGGAAATTAGAGTAGAGTTTAGTTGAAAAAAGCCGTCCAAATAAACAGTGCCAAAAAAACAAATAAAACATGTTTTAAACAAAAAACACGTTTAAAACAAATAAAATATGTTTTTTGTTTTTTACTAAAAAGAAACATGTTTTTTTCCAACCCTGGTTAAAACGGCGGGTTTTGAGAGAGATTTTTGATTTGATTGAGATTTTTCCTTACCATGGGTTAGCAGACCTACTTAGCTACAAGATGAGACAATCAGATATTTTTTAGGGTGATGCTGTTTTGAGATATGCTTTGTTAAAAATGACAACTTTTGAAAATTTTACACTTTTAACCGGTTATAACTGCGAACAGTATCACTACCCCAGTAATTTGTTGTGCAATTAAGGTTGTCCTATTGGTGAAGTATCATGTAATGGTTAAAAAAACTTGGGTGGTATTATTGCCTTTTCAGAATAATGAGCTTTAAAAGTGGACAAAAACTGCATTTTGTGCCTTTTTTGTCGCAGCATAAAAATGGAAAGCAACGACCCCCTACGGTAACTTTCGAATTTTTATAATCAAGTACGTATATGTATGTTAACAAAATATGCATACAGATTTTCGGGATATCGTTGCTTTCAAGAGAAAAGCACCGAAAAGTGAATTAATTGAAGGTTTATTTAAAAGTCAAATTAGTTAAATCGAATGAAAAAGTTTCTTCAGAATAAAAAGGAATGGAATTAGAAGATCTCAAATTAAATCTATCCAGACATCAATCATTATGTGCTGACGTTTGAGTGTGCCCCCCGACCACGCATATTCTCATAAAATCTTGTGAAGAAAGTTAAAAGTTACACTTACCCAAGTGCCTAAAAATTTTTTCATTGGATATTAATGATTCATAAGATAATATAATAAATTAAAAAACAATAAGTACAATTATAAAAAAATAACAAATAAAAAAATTTAAAATTTAGAATAAACTCTTTCGGTACCTCATCAATTGGTTTTTTGCAAAAAAAACCTCTGGAATCGAACATTTTTGCAGGTTTTCAGTCTGCTACTAAAGGGTTAAGTGCTAATTTCCCCTCAGGCCATGTTAAAAAAACAACGTTGTTAGAAATGCATTTCTAACCCCCATCGCTATGTGATTCGGAGTAGTTTAGATGTACTCCACCTATTCTAGCATTCTTGCCTCTAGGTTTGAATCACCCTGTATAATTCCCCTGCGGCAGAAGTAAATAATTTGAGGTTGCGTATTTTCACGGCTAAACTGGATTTAACTGTGTGTATTTTTAAACTATGGTTTTAGTCTTCGAACTGTAACCGTTGACAACGAGAACCAGGAAAAGTCAAAATTTCAGCTCAAAATATTTTACCTGAAGTTCGTTGATCTGATCTTCAAATGAAAATATATCTATCAACGTGACTGACTTCAATCGAGTGAAGTTATTGGTGATTTGAAACTGTGGAGGATTTTATACCAAAGGAAAAGGTTGAATGAACAGCAAATGGATGAGTATAGTGAAACAAATAAACTTCCAAATTCACGTGAAAAAAGAATTGAAGAAAAACATCGCTGTGAAGAAAAGCAGATTGCTGATATCCCAAATGCTGACAGGACTTTACAGGATTTCGAAAATTTGCGATTGGACGAAAGCTCCATGCCTAGCACTTCAGGGAATATCCCGAAAACATCCAGAAAGACGCACAGAGAATCTGATGATTTGGACACAAGCAAGAAATCCTGGAGTGATGTTCAATATTCCCCGTATAAAGTAATAAAAAAGAAGGAAAGTGGAAGGGCTTCAGTCATGTCAAAATTACAAGATTTAGCACCTTCAGTTCTTATCACCGATGCAGAAAGAAGGGATCCAAAAGGAGAGTCGAGTGCTGTGGGAAGTATCACGAGTGAAGGTGGCATAGAAAAATCACCAGAAAGACAGATTTCTGAGTGGGAGATTAGTGACAGATGCACTGAACCTATGCCCTATGATTCAAGAAGAAAGAATAGGAAAAGAAAAAGCGATGAGAAGACGACGGAGATTCGAGATCTTGAAGAACCGAGCGAAAATGCTAGGGAGATCGAGGGCGGAAGCTCGGGACATAAACAAAGAAAGAGTGAAAAAGACCATGCAACGCAAAGCATTGGCGAGAACGGGAGCGAACTAGAAGAAACAAAAACACCTCTTAAAATAATTCTCACTCCTGTGCCTGCGAAAGTCGGCAATCTTGATTATTCAATTAAGAAAAGTACCATGGATAAGCCTTCAGCACGAAAAATAACTAGGAGGAGAACGGAAGTACCAGATCAAACACTTAGTTCAAAAATTTCGTCAACTATTGATGAAGAATTTGGAAAATCCCCAGATCCAGCAAAACCTAGTACTAGTGGTGAAAATCTGGTTCACAGCAAAAAGCAGTCTAATGCAGAGAAGAAGTGCCAAGTTTTGGCCAATACTAAAATGGAAATTCGGCGCCTAAACATATATCAATTTCTGAAACTGTCTGAAAAAGAAGACCAAATTTTCGACGAACAGTGTTTAGACCAAACCATGAGAGTAATGACCTCTGAAATTGAAAGACAAGTCAAGACTTTCTTTAAGGAACATTTAACCAATATACATAATCCTAGGCCTCTTTTATCCAAAGCTAGAAAGCTGGAAAATTCGCTTGCGAAAATAAACGAAATTCTATGGGACATCCCAAAGCTTCACTTGCAAAATGACGCCAATGCAGGGGGGAAAACTCTTTTAGACCTTATATTACACCTAAAGAGAGGTCCGTTACGGAGAGCCATAATGGGAGAGTCTTTTGATTTAAGCAAGATAGACGAAGTTCAGTTGATGAAGAAGTACGATGCGTACGTTCGAAGATGGGTATTTACGGTTAATTATTATGAGGATAATAGCGATGATGTTTATAAGAAAATAGAAGCACTGCAAACTATTCTTAATGAAGCTATTGAAAACTGCGAAGAAAGAAAGAAGTTCATCACTCAATTGGACAAGTCTCAGCTTCTTAGGGATATAGCAGTGCTGCAAAGATCCCACCAAATAGGGGAGGGTATAACACAACCTCCTCATGTAAGTTATAATGTTCCAGATTCTTACTTGGAAAAAGTTAAGGATGCTTATTTGAATCCAATTCCATGCACAGATGAACTGCATGCTTTGCACCACCAAAGAAGCGCATCTTGTTCTGATATGGATCACTCACTTAATGAAAGCAGAGATTGTCAACCACTAATCAGCTTTGAATATTCTAAAGATTTTGAAAATGTTGAGAAAGCCATTACAGAATTTCTCCAAAAGGATAGCAGTGATGAAAATGAAATGGAAAATTTTCAAGGCAAAGAACTCTCTGAATTGGGGTTAAATCCTAACACTTCAAAAAACTTACCAGGGCAATTACTGATAAGTTCTAGTGATGTTCAACAGAGCTCAACAGATCAAAGCAATCAACTAACTCAAACAATGGGGTCTACTGGTCTACATAAGACTTCAACAGATACAACTTCACAACCCCAGTTCCAGCCTATCCCCTTCATGGGAGCAAGTGATGTTGAAAGCGTGACTGATACAGAATATCAACATTTTCAACAGACCTCTGTTATTGTATGTAATAGGAACATTCAACAGAGTATAACGGAGGGCTCTCAACTATTCCAACTTTTAACGGGTTCTAATGATGGAAAAAAACAAACCGATACAAAATGCAAACTGAACCAACTCTTAGGCTGTAGTGATGTTCAACAACGTTCAACTGATCCAAACTGTCAAGCAATAACCACTTTTGGTGAAAAAGTAAAAATGTCATGTAATCCTGATAATTTGGTACAAAGGAGTCAAGAACTTCAGGAACATGAAGCATATGCTTCAGATTCAAAAGAACAAAATAAATCTGATAAGATTTCAAGTGACACATATAATTGCGAACCTCTTGACCTCAGCTCCTCAGCTGATGACCAATTTATTGAGCTAAGTGAGCAGAAAACTGTCATTATTAATCCTGAATCAAGCCCCATAAAGAATCCACCTCGAAATCAAATCACATCAACTCCAATAAAAAGAGCAGATGGCAGAGAGCACATGGATAGCAGGGAACTACTTGAAGATTCTGTAAGTGAAATAGATTCTCTAAGTGAAATTGAAAGTCCTGACAATTTTTCTGTAGGTTCTAGCTGTGATTCTGAATTCATAGTATGCAATAAAAGTATGGAAATAGACGAAATGAACGATCAGTTGAGTTTATTACTACACGAAATTGAAGACTTTGGAAAAAATCTGCGTAATCTTGTGAATGAAACACAAGATGCTGTAAAAAAGTTAGTAGATTCAAAAGAAAAATTTAATCAAAATCTTATGCAGTTTTTGAGAACGAAAATACCGGACCTGATTAGAAAAAATAAGTAGCACAGCAGAAAAAAATATTTTAGATAATTTTAAAAATAAAACACATGGTTGGTAGTTGTAGAGCATTTGGAACAGCTTTAGAAAGAGTCCTCCAGTCACCATGTATTACCACAGTTCCCATAGCAACATGATTTAAGTGTTGTCAGCATAGAGATCTAATAGTACTATTAGATCTCTAATAATTAATTACTATAAGTATTATTACTTTTTATGATCTAATAATAATGTTAATTAGATCTCTATGGTTGTCAGTCATCATTTGAGCTGTGGGTAAACATGGCAGATGGAGGACTCTTTCTAAAGCTGTAGCGAGCATTCTTATGGATATCATGAAAGATTTTTCACACATTTTAATTTTAATCATCATAAACTATGTCAATGTTTTCTATAAAACACATAGTTTTAAATGCTTCCTCTTAATGGATTTTAATTCAACTATTTGTTTTTAAGTCATAATTTTTGAACTGTGTCAATATCTTTAAATTTTATGCTTCTACATTTTATTTCCGTTTGAAACTTTAAATAATAATAAAAGTATGTTCAATTAACATGTTTGCCTAAATTTTTTCCCATCAACTGCAGAAAAATATTTGCTTTTTTATGCATTCTTTACAAACATTTAACTATTACTGTATTGGTCAGAAAAAACAAAAGAATAGTGTAATAAAACTAATGCAATGTTTTGATAATCAAATACAGAAACATTGGAGTGGGTAAAACATGCATTAAGATCAGGGATCAGTGTTTTTGCTGCAAATAGAATTGTTCATAATCAGTGGGGCTCGTCCATAGGAGCTGCAGGCCCCAACCAAAATTTCCCGAAATTCCAATTTTTATTTGCTTTACGATATTTTAAAAATTATCTATTTCTCCCCTATGTCCTTTATAATCCTTTTTCAATTTGTAATTCTCTGCTATGCCGTCACGCCAACAGATATCTTTCCGGGTCGATCAGCACCCGCAAATATACCAAACGTGGTATAAAACACTAGCTCTATCATATCAAATCAAAATATCAAGAATTTAGCATGCGAACCTGTTAGGAGAAAAGGAGCTGCTGTTTCAGCAAAAGAATAATCGCTTTTTCTATTGCGAGAGCTGTGAAAAACAAACTGAGGGAAGAAGAAAAATATACGATATCTACTTCTAATAAATCACATTGGCTTTTTGGCTTTTCTCACTCCTACACTTTTAATTTATGGCTTTTTTTTCTTTTCAACAGAGAGAAAAAAATCTTTTCAGCTGTTTCGGCAAGTCAAAAGATTTTTGTTTACTTTTTTGAAGTCACGTTTCATTTCTTTTAATGAACAAATTGATTAATATCATATATGCAGGTGTAAATGTAATTTTGTTTTTCCACCATAATATTATTTACTTGTCTTATTTCAATTTTAAATCAATAAAGATACATTTAATTGTAAAAATACGAATTAAGTAAATGTATGATTTTGTTCTATGATCTTTCTTGTTAGTGTTCTTTTACTCAATTTTAAAATTAAATCAGGTTTAATAATACTTTGTACTAATCAAATCTGATTAAGGCATCTTTTAAAACCATTTCTAAGTTTTTTTTCTAGAGATTTATTTGGCATTATATTGCTTAAAATACGTTGCCAACTTGGTACCGCTGGAGCAACACCCCTTATAATTTTACCTTCGAGCTGCCACTGTTCATAATCATAATATGGACATACCCCAAATATATAGATTCCCAAACGGAGATAGTGTTTGATATTAAGGTGAGGAAATAGTACTAGTATTATTATAGATCTTATACATTTAAGTAGTGAAAAAAATATTGATATTGAATTATATCCTAGAAAACATAAAGTCATTTTTGTATCAAATTCTTCAGACACTTAGGGGCCCTTAACTGATTATGAGGAAATTGAAAGTTTTTATGGAAACTGCTTTAAGCCAAAAGAGAAGTACTGGTAAAACTATTTTATTTAAATTTGTTAGGAAACAATCACAACTATAGCTTTTCACTAAAATTATGTCAACATTTTCAGCAGCAAGTGATAAAGCTGAAGTTACTTTCTCGACTTTTCTAACATTTGAATGCCATGAGAAGCTGACTTAACTGCTAATATTTAAGTTGCAGGCACTTAGCAAACCCCTCCAAATGAGGAACTTGCATGATTTGTTTTATATTTTTTAAATCTATTCACGCAAAAATAAGCCACCACACAAAATTTGAGGCCGATTGAGAAATTTTTCGATTGCAAAAAAAATTATCAAAAATCGTGTTTTTCAAAGCAACTGAAAACGCTTAATTGCATGCACAGTGACGTCACTAATAATGGACTTCGCCTAAAATGTTTTCCTTGGATTTCTGACCGTCACCAGAAGTGTTTAGAAGGTAAATATTTATTAAAACACTCATTTCGGACACTTCTGAAAAAAGAAATCATCAACTAAAACATAGAAATTCAATTTTGATTGCAATTTGGTTCGATGGATTCTACGTCATTGAGCATGCAAACACACTTCGCGTTTTCTGTCACGTGTTTTTTTCTTGGATTTTGAATTAAAATATTTAATTACTTGAACACTTTTTTGAAAATTTGACAAAATATTTCATTTTACTATACAAAAAACCATACGGAACACTTGAATGTTTATGAAAATCTGACACATGCAAGTTCCTTATTCATCATATTCTTTAATTATGTTATTTTATCAGTAAATTTAAAAGGAAATTGGTAGAAAATGGGTTGCTCAACACAGATGCTGAGCAAGATTAACAGAGTTTTACTTAATGAGTAGTCCTCTGATTCCCAGGTCTATCTTTATAATTGTTAGTATCGCCTTATGGGTAGCCTTAGCAAATAAAGACATGTAAAAGCAAAAAAGGAAAAGAAAGCTCCAAAATTTTAGGAAATGTACTTTTATATATAAAAACACAGTACATAACAACTGTTTAATTCTTTTACAATTATTTACAAGCATGCAATGTAGGGCAGCATTTTTACAATATGAGAAGTCCCACTTTTGGGAAAAATGAAGTTAAAATTCAGACCATAGAATAGCTTTTCGGTTTTTATCACAACTAAGAAGATAGGATCCACACCAACTCCAAGCACAAGCAATGACAGTGGAGCTGAAAGGTAAAAAGGTTCAGAACATATGCACTACTGCTGTAATAATATAAGATTTAGTCATCTCAAACACCACATATATTCCAATAAATGCTTTCAAGTTATCACTTTCTTGTGTTTTTTCCCAACCTTCTACCCCCTGCTACTATTTTCTTTTGACATTTCTGGTCAATGCTATTTTCACTCCTTATGTTATGCCTAACTTCCCCTAAAATGTTCTACATTTTTAAGAAACTATGAATAAGGGCTACATAAAACACTTCAGATTTTTTTAAAATTACATAAATTTTTATAAGTGACTGAATAATTTAAATTAGGGCACAGCTGGGATAAGAGTCGACCATGCCAAATGGAAGACGCAGTCGCCAAATGGAAGACTACTTGGCGCTATATCACGGCTGAGCGGCAGGTCGCCCATTCCGGCCGCCATGTTTCCCCACGACTCACTCAAATGAAGATTAACCAAAGAAAAAGGATGTTATAAAAAGTTATTACGATTTCAGTATTATGATGCACGCTCTGTATCCAGGAGATACATATTTTGATCACCGGTAATTATTTAATTTAAAAATAAGATCAAAATTATTTATATTTTGGACGTGAAGATTTAACGCATGCGTATTTCGGAGGGTTTGCAAGATCCGAAATTCTATGATCCGAAATAAAGAACCATATTATAAATAATATCATTATTAATCATATAATTTAATTGATTTAATAATTAAATACAATTAATAAAACCAGTTTTTGTCTTTATTTTAATCATCCGGGAATAGTGACGATGACAACGTTCTGAGTAGTCACGTTGTTAAAAGATCTTGTTTGTTGTGATAATGCGGTACAAAGTAAGCAGCATAGAAATCGGTGAGCATAACAATATTTCTTTGAACTCTTCAAACTCTATGAATCGCTTCTTATTTCTTGATGATCATTATGATTACTAAGATAATAAAATAAGAACAGAATTATATCTTTTGAATGTGAAGATTTAACGCATGCGCATTCCGAGGGTTTTCAGGATCCGATATCCGAAGTAAAGGAAGAACAATATCATAAAGAGTATAATTATTAATCACATAATTTAATTGATTTAATAAAATAAAATTAAAAGACAAAACCTGGATTGATTAATTATTTTAATCATCCCGGAATAGTGACGACGTTCTGCGCAGTCTCGTTAATAGATCTTGTTTATTGTGGTAATGCTATGAAGTAAGCAGCGTAGAATTCGGTAAGCGAAACGTTATTTCTCTGAATTTTATTATTAACTACTTATTTTTAGCTATATATGATTAAGAATCATTTATAATGTGCTTTTGTAGTTGCATGCAAATTGTGCTTTTGTTTATCGCATGCTATTTTACTTGAGTCATTTTAATAACGATACATGACAATGCATGGTACAATGTTAAGTTGCACATGTTTATTGTTTTAGTACTATGCTTTATACATTTTGCGAAAGTCTTATTTACAAGCTTAGTGTATTTCTTCTCATTTAAATCGGAGCTATCGTAATGCTTTGAAGTGTTATCATTTGAGTCATGGTAAAACATGGCGGCCGGAACGGGCGATCGGCCGCGATAAGCGCCAACTAATTGGCGGCCAAATGGTTGACGCTTATCCCAGCTGTGCCTAAATTAGTTTCAATTGATAATATAATAGCAAGGTCCTTAAAATTTCTAAAAAAGAGACTTACCAGTGCTCACGGAGAACCTTTTCTAAAGCACCATTTTGGATTTTCCATATGTATATGCATCCATCTTGAGAACCACAAACACAAAACTGACCATCTGGACTGAATTTTGCCCTTGTCCAATCACATCCAATAAAAAAGCCATCAGAACTAAAAATTTAAGTTAGATTGTTAAAAATGTTTTTCATTTAAAATGAAAGTACATATTTTATTCATTATCTTTTTTTAATAAAAATATATCTTGGTCTCAAAATCATAGATAATTTCATATTCTTAAAAATTTAAGGGCATAATTGAAAAAAAACTTTGTTATTTTCTGGGTCTTTCTTTTTGAACAGAATATTGTTTTTCATATTGTATTATTGAAAACACTATGAATGTGTATAAATCCTGCAAATATGAAATACAACTTGATATATATATATACAGGGTGTCCCACGAGAAGTGGCCCAACCCCTTTAACTTTTGAACCCCTACAGATATAG
Source organism: Tetragnatha versicolor (assembly GCA_024610705.1). Lineage (NCBI taxonomy): Eukaryota > Metazoa > Arthropoda > Arachnida > Araneae > Tetragnathidae > Tetragnatha > Tetragnatha versicolor. Next base: position 54,569,305 of record JANDEH010000010.1, on the reverse strand, counting down.
TCATGAAAGTGGGATCTAGGTATAGTAAAGTGACCATGCTCTATCCGATGAGATAACTTTCACCGCCCTCTAGCGGAAACTTAAGAAGTTATAATTTTTATTTTGAAAACTGTTTGAGGTATGTGAAAAAAGTCAATGACGAAGTTGTAAAGCAGCATCAATTCAGTAGGAAAAGACACCTTAAGCAGAAAAATATCTTGAGTAAATCCCCTAAAATGCACGCTCAATTACGTTGAATTTACGTAGATTTTACGTCTTAAAACACTCTTACAGAGCAAAAATAAGAAATTTTCATTTTTATGACTTAAGTAAATGACTAAAAGTATCGTTAGTTCATTAAATTAAAAACTTCTCATTTTCGCCTCGTGAGGAGCATTTTAAGATGTAAAATCTACGTAAATTCAACCTAATTGAGCATGTTTTTTAGGGGTTTTATTCAAGCTATTTTTCTGCTTAAGGTGTCTTTTCCTACTGAATAGATGCTGCTCTACAACTTAGTCACTGAATTTTTTCACATACCTTACATAGTTTTTAAAATAAAAATTATAACTCCTAAATTTTCCGCTAGACGGCGTTGAAATTTATCTCATCACATAGGGCATAGTCACTTTACTATACCTAGACCCCACTTTTATGACTATATCTGTAGGGGTTCAAAAGTTAAAGGGGTTGGGCCACTTCTCGTGGGACACCCTGCATATTTTTTAAACTTTAACTTTTATTATAAATAAACTTTACAACAAATATACTAAGTAAACAAATAAAAAACAATTACATATAAGCAACCAAGGAGTCATAGACCCATTCAGGTGGCCAGTTGGAATTGATTTACAATTTATAAACACAAAATAAGAAAACACACACAATAAATAAATTAAAAATACACATGATACATTAATTAATAAACAGGAATTAACATATAATACTAATTCACGGATATTGAAGGTGGGATGCTGTAGGGAGAGCTTCAAATATTTACATATGAGCATATTAATTAAAATGTTTGGTAAAAAAACTATATATATTTTAAAAATGCAAGGAATTTAATTCAAAAACTAAAATGAAAATTTTGATAGTATTTAAATGACAGTAATTAAGCAATAGTGTAAAACAAATTAGGTAATTTTTTTTCAAAATAAAGAGAAAATGCACCTGGAAGTTAAGTGAAAAGCTAAGTTGTTTTATAGCATAAAAAAATAAACATACAGAAAACAAAAACTAAAGTGTATGGATACCTGAAGGTTCGGACAACATTGTTCATGCGAAAATCAATGAGTTTCAAAGAATCATCTCTCACACAACTAAGTAATGAGTAGCCATCTAAAAAGAATTTGATGATTAAAATGTTTATAATTTTAGGAAATTAATTCAAATACTGAAAACTTAACCATAATACACTTTCAAAAGAGCTGATAATGAGAGTCAAATTAATACTTCAAGCTACATTTTGAACCAAATCAATACAAAAAGAAACTGAGATCCTTTCTTTAAAAAATAAAAAATAATTATTTATTAATTAAAAATTAAAATTCTTTTAGGTTTCTTAATTTGTTAACATTATGAGATTTTTATCATATTTTACTTTATATTTTTTGCAATATTTTTAGAACTAGGCAACATAACACTAGATCATCTGAATTATTTGAAATTCTAGCATTTTCTAAGGAATATTTCGTAGGCATTTCTTTTATCTAGCACCTAAATTGTACAATAGTTAAAATTACTGACTGACCCCAAATTAACTCAAATGAATAGTTACTCTGTCTTCAAAAGAAATCTTTTTCAATTCTACGACCTGGATCTGTATTTCCCACTCCTTTGAAGCATATTTTTATGTTTAATGTTTCCCAGCTTTTTGCCAGTTTATTTTTGAAATGTGATTTTTTTGTAGTCCCCCCCGTTTTTTCTTTTTTTCTTCTGTTATTTTCGTTACAGAATTAATAAACAGGGTGTCCCATAAATAATGGGTCACACTTCTAGGGGGGATAGTAGACACCTACACGAGTCAGAATCACATAGGATTTGGGGGTCCCAGACCAAATCCCAAGGAGTTAAAAATGGAGCGACACCTCAAAAAAGTTATTGAAAAATTCAATTTGTAGAAGAACTACTATTGGTAAAAATTTAATTATGGTCTCAAAAATTGTGATTTAATATGATCTTTAAAATTATCTCAAAAGCTTTCACTTTAAAATTTTTTTATTATGAAAAAAGTTTAAAAAAACACAAAAAAATGTGAAAATTCTGCCAAAACCTCATTTTGTATTTCGAAATCATTTGTTTTGATTTGATAATCTGAAAGATCATAGTTGAAAACTCTTAAGTCTAAAGTTTCACGTAAAAATCATCAATATTAAACGCTTGAGATCCTGTTAAAGTTCGTTTTTTGCTTGCGCAAACTGGTTTACTATAGCCGTTTCCAAAATGGGAGTTAGCGGACCCAAAAAACGGATTTAAACCATGCTTTAACAGGCTCTCAAGCATTTAATATTGATGGTTTTTACGTGACACTTTGGACTTAAAGGTTTTCGACTATGATCTTTCAGATTATTAAATCAAAAGAAAGGATTTCGAAATACAAAATAAAGTTTTGACAGAGTTTTCACATTTTTTTGTGTTTTTTTAACTTTTTTCATCATAAACAAATTTTAAAGTGAAGACTTTTGAGATAATTTTAAAGATCATATTAAACCACAATTTTTTAGACCATAATTAAATTTTTACCAATAGTAGTTCTTCTACAAATTGAATTTTTCAATAACTTTTTTGGGGTATCGCTCCATTTTTAACTCCCTGGGATTTGGTCTGGGACCCCCAAATCCTATGTGATTCTGACTCGTCTAGGTGTCTACTATCCCCCCTAGAAGTGTGACCCAACATTTATGGGACACCCTGTAAAATTCCTTTATTAAGCCTGGACGGGAAAATTCTTTTATTTCTCCTTGGCGTATCACATATTTTTTGTATTCATTTCATATTTTCTTTTTGTTGTTAAATTAAGATTGATTTGATTTTAAAATGCCAATTTCTTTTCAAGGTTTCATTTTATGAGTAACATTATATACACTGCTGTGCAAAAATTAAGGACGGAACTGTTTTTTCAACGTAACACATAGTAGAATTATTGTTCATTCATGAAAATCATACCAAAAGATGTTGATTGGGTGAGAATACAGGGCCCGAGAACAAATTTTCCCTATCCATATTTTAAGGGGGTAAATGGGCCATCCATTGATAATGGAGTTCCATTACACATTTAGAGCAGCGACAGAAACGTCTATGTAAGAGGTATTTAACATAGAAATTTAAGTTTTTTGCAATGAATATGATTATTCCTGAACTCAACGTGAACTGAAACGTTTGTGCTGCCTTTAAATAGCATTTTTTAGGTTTTATTGAGTGATATTGGTCTAATCATCATTTTTGGTAAGTTTAAGCTTCTGGGTCATTTTTGGTAAGTTGTATCTTAACGTTAACCATGTTTTTAGTAGGTCTCACATGTGCCTAATTGCGTTTGGGTCTGGGGACCTGAAAAGTAGCTTTATTCTTTCAATATCGTTACTTATGAACAAATTTGAGAAAGTGAAATTGTGATTTTCAGCAGCTTTTTAACTAATAAAGAGAAATATTTGATCCGAGAGGTCTTCTAAAAGATGTAAAAGGAACATGAGAACACCAGGTACGCAATTGCAGATATCAGTGAAAATTTCTGTGCTGTCTAAGGGGTGCTGAAACAGCATAAAGAATTGCATAGTTTCACAGAAATGACATCTGTTATTAAAGTTCAAAAAAAGAAGTATTTTTAGTGTTTATGGACTTAATCATGTCTGAAAAGAAAGATATATCTGTAAAAATATCTCCATTATCTTTAAAATGAAGTTTAAAGAGATCGAATTTCTCCTTTAAGTCTGTTCTATCCTTACAGACATTTCAACACCCACTATACTCAAAAGAGATTTTTCACTGATATCTACAATTGCGTACCTGTGTTCTCATGTTCCTTTTACATCTTTTAGAAGACCTCTCGGATCAAGGATTTCTCTTTATTAGTGAAAAAGCTGCTGAAAATCACAATTTAACTTTCACAAATTTGTTCATAAGTAAAGATATTGAAAGAATAAAGCTACTTTTCAGGTCCCCAGACCCAAACGCAATTAGGCACATGTGAGACCTACTAAAAACATGGTTAACGTTAAGATACAACGTACCAAAAATGACCCAGAAGCTAAAACTTACCAAAAATGATGATTAGACCGATATCTCTCAATAAAACCTAAAAAATACCATTTAAAGGCAACACAAACGTTCAAAAATATGCATTGAGTTCAGGAACAATCATATTCATTGGAAAAAACTTAAATTTCTCAGTTAAATACCTCTTACATAGACGTTTCTGTCACTGCTTTAAATGTGTAATGGAACTCCATTATCAATGGAGGGCCCATTTACTCCCTTAAAATATTGATAGGGAAAATTTTTTCTCGGGCCCTGTATTCTCACCCAATAAACATCTTTAGGTATGATTTTCATGGATGAACAATAATTCTACAAAGTGTTATGTTGAAAAAACAGTTCCGTCCTTAATTTTTGCACAGCAGTGTAGTACATAATGAAATTGGTATAGGCCATCCCCACTTAGAATAATTACGGGTTTTTAGTATTGATAACCAAATCGTTCCTGCTGAGTATGCATACTTGGGGTTGCATTAATAGTTCATTCATTGTACTTTTGTCATTAGAAAAACCATACTACACACAGAGAGGACTAAAAAATTAATGTGGAATATTAGCTTGGCTTAATTTTTTTATTTTGTGACTTAAATTCACATAATAACAAAACATTTTTATTTTAACCATATTTTAAGCCAACATATAATTTTACCCCTTTATCTACTGACTGTACTTACAAGTACAACCCACCTTAAAATTACATATATACAATAACCATCCTTAAGAATATACTGACGATACTTTGCGGGAAACCTTTTAGCTTTACTCTACCAGGATAGATGGCAGAACGAATTCTATGATGAGTATTTTATCATATTTTTTTACCCTACAATTAAATGAACTGTCTGTTCTTTGTTCAAAAATTAAAAACAACATTTTAATTTCTTAGTGTGTAACTGAAATTTAAGAATAATAGTGCTTTAATTAATTATGTTTTTTTTTCATGAATATCATCACATTTAAGTTTATGAGTAAAAAATTCTGAAGTAAAAGATTTTTGTAAATATTATAACTTGCAAAAAATAATTTTTTTGTGGTGTAAAATAGTAGTGTTTTTTGGTTATTTAGCATTTTTAAGAGTTAAATCTTGGTTCATAAGTCTTGTGTTTTTTTGTATTGGGAGAATATTTTAGCCCTTCGTGTACTTCCAGTACTTAAAAGTCATAATTTAATTAATTAGCTCTAACTGATTAAATTTTCCAAAGATGATTATTTTATTTATGTATATCCCTTAATTTGCAATTTAGTGACTCAAAAAATATTACATGAAAAAAATTGCAGAAAATCATAATGCAGTAGATAGAGGGTTTCACTACACACTAATTAATTTTTGAATCTCTCTATTCTAAAAAAAAGTTTTTGGTGAACGGTTTCCAGAGAAAGGCTTTTTAATTACTGAACCCAATGACACGTATAAGGTATCAAAATGTCCAGATTCTTTCCGGATTTCCGAGTAAGCCCTTCGATTTTTCAAAAAAATTCTCAATTTTAAAATATTTCCATTTTTTTATATTTCGGATAAGGTCGCAGTTACAAAGCAAAAAACTAAGAATTTTAAAACAATTGATAACATATTTCACTGGTTTTTTATTATTCAATAGATTAAATAATCATCTTTCTATTTACGAGGGTTGTTTTTTAATTAACTTCCGTTTTTCTCTTGAAAAAAAAGTAGTAGGAATTTCGAAACAATTTTGGTGCTGATAGTTAGATACATCCTCCAGGTTTAATTTGCCACCTTACTGAATAAAATCGGATATTTCTTCTATTTTTTATCGATTTTACAAGCGCGCTCCTCGAACTATTTTCCCGCCAACCCATAGAGAATTCGGCTTTTTTTTCGCCCTTCGCTCCGTCCGCGATCACCTGCCCACCCATTGTTTAATGTTAATGCCAGCTCGCGGACGGAGCGAAGGGAGAAAAAAAAGCCAAATTCTCTATGGGTTGGCGGGAAAATAGTTCGAGGAGCGCGCTTGTAAAATCGATAAAAAATAGAAGAAATGTCCGATTTTATTCAGTAAGGTGGCAAATTAAACCTGGAGGATGTATCTAACTATCAGCACCAAAATTGTTTCGAAATTCCTACTACTTTTTTTTCAAGAGAAAAACGGAAGTTAATTAAAAAACAACCCTCGTATAACACGAATTTAAAAAAATATATTTTGAGTTATTTTCAACAATATTTATATTTTTGTTGTTGTTCAAACGGTTTTAATTTTATTTAAAAATAATGTATAATTAATTTATATCTTATTTTTAAATAATAAATTGATATTTTTATATTTATATTTGTCATAGTGGCAACGTGGCAACCTAATCATTACTATATTTACAGTAAAATATGAACTCGCTTTCGGAAATTTTGAACTTTTGCTTTTATTTTTTTACAATAATTATTACCTTTATATCTTTTTGCAGGTATTTTTTTTAGGTAGTAAAATGTAACTTTTTATTTCATAATACCAAAACGCAAAAAAACTAGATAACACGGGTGAATATTTTAGAAATAAAGATAAAATCGAAAATGTTAAAAGTCTAGACATTCGTGTCATTGCTATGAAACTGATACAAATTCGATGTTTGTTTGTTCTAATGAAGATAAAATTCTAAATTTTTGCGATGTTTACGATAATAACTACATTTTTCACAGCCAATCGATAAAAATCGTTACAAATTTTAAGAAAGTTAAATTTATTCTTGAGATGTCTCAGTGCTTATTAATGAATCTGTGAAAAAACATTACCTTGGGGAAATAGTAAAAGAATGTTTATTGCGCTGCTGTTAATTTTATTGGAATTATATGGCGATTCGCCAATTCATGTTACCATAGAGGAACTGTTAAAATTCCGCCACTGAATAAATATCCGTCATATTTGAAAGAATACCCCGGAGAAGTACAACCCCTGCTTTAAGAATGCTTTATAAAGTGAGTAAGTGCAGTGAGCTGGTTTTTAGTGAGGAATTGCGAAGCGGTTCAAAAGTGTCTGCGTCAGCAGTTAACGGGGGTTGGCGAGCGATAGCGAGCAGGGGGCGGTAGCCCCCTAGTTGTAAAAAAATTAATTTAGAATTGAGGTGCTTGTAACAATGAGAGCTAACTCCAGTTTAAAGCGTTTGGAATATACTACAAGCACCACAATTCTTATAAACTAGTTGACGAAAAAAATTAAGGTGGAATAACTAGCGCATATTAGTGGGAAAATTATATCTGACTAGTTTTTAAATGAAATGAGCCTAGGATTAAGTAGACTAAAACAATTTTATATTATAGTTCTATTTTGTAGGTTAGTATGGTTTATATCTTTTATATGATGTTCTAATTAAATGAAAATTGGTTCCTTAGAATGATCTTTCAGAATATAAATAAAAATGGAGTTGCAATAGAAAAGTATGTTGCTTTACATAGCATATAAAAATGATATCTCCCTTAAAGATAATTTTTTTTAGTTTATTCAACCTCTAGTAGTTCTTTTACAATTTCTACTTTAACATTTCCCTCCCCCACAGTCCTGCATGTAAAATTAAAATAAACTTTAAAAGTCAAAAGTGATTTAAATTCATATCTTACCAACAGATAAATCAAGTGAAGTTATTCGTCCTTGTAAAAAAATTTCATTGGTGCTAGATTCAGATCTCATATCCCAAAAACGAATCTTCTTGTCAAAATGGCCACTGACAATATTTGTTCCACTTCTATCACTTGTTACAACATCATTAACACTAGATCCTGCTAGTATTGTTCGTGTACCTGAAAAACATATTTAATGAATTTCATACAACAAAGTGAAGCAAAGAGTAACAAACAAAAGAGCTAAAACATGGTTCCCACTCTTTGAAAACATTGAAAATCAAGGACTTTCAAGAACTTTTCAAGGACCTTTTTCGCAGACATTTAAAAATTAGTCGTATTTCAAGACAAGTTATTTTTCCCGCATACAATCGGAACGAGAGGAGAAGTCGCTCTTCACTGTCAGTTTGTAAAACTGGCCGCAAGTTATGTCATTAGAGTAGTTTTAAAGAAATTTCAAGAAAAAAACAAAGAAAAATCTGAAAAAATTAAGTTTGATTAGAGGCTGAGTGAAAATTCAAGGACCTAAGTCATTTTTCCAGGACCTAGAACGTTTTTCAAGGACTTTCAAGTACCTAAATTTAGCCTTAAAAAATTCAAGGACCGTGGGAACCCTGTAAAATATAAACCAAATCCATGCTTAACTCACATTTTCTCTACCATGAACAATAGCAATAAACTCCCTCATAATATACTATAAGGCTATTTCATGGATACCACTCTTTGAAAACATTGAAAACCAAGGATTTCAAGGACCTTTTTCGCAGACATTTAAAAATTAGTCGTATTTCAAGACAAGGAATTTTCCCTGCATACAATCGGAACGAGAGGAGAAGTCTCTCTTCACTGTCAGTTTGTAAATTTGGCCACAAGTTATGTTCATAAGAGTAGTTTTAAAGAAAATTTCTAGAAAAATACAAAGAAAGATCTGAAAAAATTAAGTTCGATTAGTGGCTGAGTGAAAATTCAAGGACCTAAGTCATTTTTCCAGGACCTAGAACGTTTTTCAAGGACTTTCAAGCACCTAAATTTAGCCTTAAAAAATTCAAGGACCGTGGGAACCCTGTATTTGTAAGAACATTTTAATTTATAAATCAATGAAACTGGTATTATTTAGTCAACCATGTTTTCTCTTAATTGCACCGATATATGCTCAAAAGTTTTTTACTCCCATTGATAGTAACTATGACCAGGGCTCGATTTCAGCCGGAACGGCGTTTCGGAACCTCTTTTTCGATTATCAAAAATATTTTTGTTCAGGGGTCTCCTATAACTAAAGCCCGCGAAACCCTTTCATCAGGCCCTAAAAAACCTTTCTCTCTGTACGAATAAAAGTCCTAAAATGAATTAAAACCCTGTTTTTAGGGTCAAATTTCCAAAATTTTTATGGGGGAAGACCCCCAGACCCCCCTTTTTGTATTTGGAACTCAATTAATCACGTTTATCTTCAGATTAAGTTCATGGCGTAAAAAAGGGTTTTGAGGGAATTTCGCGTTTCTTCCCCCCCTGTGCAAAAATTTAACTTGGGGCCTGATACTGATTTCATTTAATGAAAGGATATTTGGGCCCCTCCCGAAATAAATTTCTACATAATCCCCTATGATCCTAGATGTGTAAAATAAAATTTCTGTTGTTACTTTTTAAACTTTTGTTCAACGATTCACTTGTGCATATTTTAAATTTAAAAAAAAATTTAATGCATTTTTATCTTTCTTGCAAATAACAATAATTTTGTGTTCTAAAATTAAGGATATTACTAGATTGTGTTCTTTTAAAACATAATTGTAAACCCCAATTTGAACTACCCACACAATCCGCTTCTGGTGTTGATTCTTGAATCAGATTTGCCAGATTGCTGGTCAAATTTGCCAAGAAAATTTGCGACATCTTAAATTCTACGGTTTAAGAACTTTAACTACGCATTATATTCCTTAAACTGGCAAAATATACAACACTATTGGTTCATTGATGATACACAGTCCCGCCTTCTACAAGAGGCGCCCTGTTGGAAAAAAAATTGTTTGTAAAAAACGGTGTTTTAACAAAAAAATTTGCCTAAATAGTTCATCGCCTTGTACAATAATTAAGTTAGAAAATTCTTCCTAATCTTGTTCAACACATTTGAATTTTTTAAAATTTAAATTTAAAAATAAATTCTTAAGTTTTTGCATTAAAAAGTATTCGCTTTTCTTCAGTTTTTGAGACCAATAATTTTACCGTTCCGGAACCTCTTTTTTTAGAAATCGAGCCCTGACTATGACTGAAGTCAAGGCCCCAGATAGCATGTTTCCCCTCCCATTCTCATATGTTCTCATGTACAACCCATACACTCCAACATTGACAACCCGTATATTCGTAGTCCATTTACCGACAATGTATACTGGCATATCCATATTAGAGACAGTTACTATTTTACTTTATAAACAATATATTTCATGTAATCATCATTAATTAAATATATAACCAAAAAATTTAAAAAAAAACAGCACACTAAATTTTAACTCACAACACTATTTTATTAATCTAAATTTCCTGAACAGTAAACTTTAATGCTTAAAGCACAGTAATGCAAGCATATACAGGCATGAGTTTGCACAAAAATGAAAAAGGCTGAAAAAGCGCGTGAGCTTAAATTTACAAATTACACAAATATGTAGCGTGCAATATATAATTTTGGCAGAAATAAAATTTAAGCACATAATATAAACAGAATATATTACCTGAACCAACTTTTACAAATAAATAATTATACATGATCACAAAAGTAAAAATCTCTTAAATTTTGATGAAAATTTAAAAACATAAGACAAACAAGTATAATAACATAGTAATTATCTTTATTTTTCACTTAATTTACAATTTAGTTCATTTTAGCCCCTAATCTCAGAAACATATCTTTTATATTCTGATTTTTAGACTTTTTATTTGGAGGATCACCACTAGTAATTGGAGCCTTGCGTTTCTTGGGTTCCTGTGGTGGATTCAAAGACGGTATTAGCAGAGGCTCTGCATTTAATTTAGCTTTAGAACTATTATCTTTAGCATGTTTTTGAATTTGAGGATCACCACCATCCTTACATTTGTTCTTCATGCCAGGATCTTGTGGATTTAGAGGGTCAGCAATTTTTTTACTCTTAGAAGCTAATTTCTTGGAATGTTTTTTTCTTTCCTTTTCTGCAATCCTGGCACAGATTTTTTTGGCAGCAGCTTTTGATAATGCTCTCTCTTTATTGTTATAATAGTTTGATAACTTCTTTTTCCTTAATGCTGCATTATTTTCCTTTTCTTCCTTGTATTTTTTACAAGCTGTTCTCATGTTCAGACATAATTTTTTATTGACAGGATCTTTTAAATAATCCTCCTTACTGTAAACAGCAATGGAGGATTTTTCTTGGGCCCTCAAGTCATATTTTATTGTCTGAATGGCGTCAAAGGTACATACATTCATCCAACTTGTTTCTTTCGTTATAACATTGTTCATGACACTGAAGCTTTCTTCAACTTTAGGGCCATGAAAACAAGTCAAGAGGGCCAGGGCCATCTTAGAGAGTAAGGGGTATTTGTTTGAAAGCTTTAGTTCAGCCCACCAAGAGTCTATCTGTTCATTCTCTTGGAGTTGAGGAAGAGAATCCACTTGGAATCTTCTAACTTCCAGTTCATAGTCCTCTATTTCATCAGAATTGACAACATTTCTGACAAGAGCAGGCAATTTGAGCATTTGTTCCAGAGAAGATGCATGTTGTCTGCACCAAGGATCAATGCTGGAAACTGCTTTTAATAATTGATTTTTAACAGGCATTTTTAATTGAAGGACTTTAGTGCAGCCAACATAAGCTTCAAGAACTTGTTTTTGAAATATTTTAATAGTATCCAAGCATGATTTAGAAGATAAAGAAATAGTATTTTTAGCTGCTTCTCCAACAAAAATGGTTTTTCTTGGCAGATGGTTACCCTTATCTTCCACATTTAGTTGTACAATTTTTTCTGCAGAATCACCAATTGGTTGCATAACTTCTGGTCTAATAAAGCAAGCCATAAAGTTCTGTAATAATTCCAACTGCTTATCATGCATTTTATGAATTAATGGTGATGAAGCTTGAAAGAGTTTAATGTACTTTTGTAGTAGAGGCAAGACAGAAAGATAAAATGCTAAATTAAGCTTTGTTGCTAAATTTTCTTCGAATAATTTAGCAACAATTCTCTCCTTACGGTTTTTGCCAGCATCTGTCATTAATTTTTTCCCAATAACACTTTGAAGATGCTTAATCTTAGCCTTTCCTTCTTCCCTTATTTGATGGTTTTTAAGGATTTTCACAGTTAGGTGCAAAAACTGAGTCTGTTTTGAAGAACACATAAAAGGAAAATAAAAGATCAGTAATGCATCAAACATCCTAGACAAATCCTGCGCAGCATCATAAATTGACAACCATCAAAATGGCACAAAAGTTTGAGGAGCTGTGTACTTGATGGTTAGAATATCACAGATCAAATTTAAAATTGCTCGTAAATCAGGTGACCACTTGAAGTCATTATGGATATCAGTAACTAGATTTTCCAGTCTTTTAAGAAAAGGTTTACAGAACTGTTTAGCTCCATTGTGGGCATGGTGACAGGAATCCCCATCTATATCTAGAAGGTGGGGGGTGACTTCCCGCATCTTGGTCTCTAACCCAGATTTTTTCCCACGCATAACATTGCATGAGTCTAACAGTATGGACATAAGGTTTTCAAAAGGAAGCTCATTAGTTAAAAATATTTTTTGAATGCCCTCAAATATAGTCTGGCTGTTACATGTATTCACTGAAAAGGATTCCAGGTGCTTGGTAACAATTTTTTTTCCCTCAAGATAATTTACCAGCACAGTTACCATTTTTTGATGATTATTACTGGTAGATTCATCCACATTGAAAGAAAAGAAATTAGCTTTTAAAGCTTCAATTAAACTTTCTTTCAACGTAGCAGCTACACCAAAACGAAGTTTGTAGGATGCAACTGTGCGATGCATAGACATCCGATCCAGGGCCTTCTTGTCTTTAGACAACTCCTTGGCAAGTTTTATAACATCAGGAGCTATGGCAAAAGGTAATGATTTTTCAGCCAAGAAGCTTAATACCATAGCTTCATTGTTACAAATCCTATCAGGAAGAGGTGTTGACAGTTGGGGCAAATTATCTTCAGCCGTGGGCGTTAACACAGAAAACATTTGATGCAATCCATAAGGAACAGTAGGCTGTTGTTTACTGGTCCCTGAGAGAGTAAATGAAAAAATTAAGTTTTCATGTTAATTTATTTCTATAATTAGTGCAGATTGCAAAATCGTAAACTTTAAAAAGTATAGGATTGTTGGAATTGGAATACTTGAGCCGTAATTAAGAGTTTAAACTTAAAACCAGAACAAAACATTTGTGTGCAAGTTTGATATTGATATAATTGTTCTTAGAAATCCAGTGGTACTAAATTTTATTAGACTACTTTTCCATGTATAAAACACCTTCTTAAATTAACCTTTACACATTGGCTGATAGAGGATGCATGAAATTCTAAAATATCAAGTGAAATTTTCAAAATGGTTTAAATATCAAAAACATTACATTGATATTTTAACACCAATATCAGTTTACAATTACTTTTTATATCATTACTTTGAACAATTTTAAATAGAGCAAAAGAAAACATTATATACCACAAGATTTGTTGCTATGGCACACAAGTTTCACCATACTTAGTGGATCAATAATACCCATAAGCAGTTTAAAAAGTTTTTACTAAATAATAAGTGAATATTTTTTTAGTAGGATACTCAAAATAAGTATGATTTTTTAACATTTAGTTCTATCTTTGGTTTCCAGATTAAAATAAATACTGAAGATAGCAAAGCAGGGTTGGCAAGGTTTTTCCCACCCCCGGTAAATACCATGGTAAAAACCGGTATTTACCGTCCTGGGAAAAACTAGGTTTTTCCCTCATGGGAAAAAGTGGGAAAAACTGATTATTTATTGAACTTATTCTGTTCATAGATGAATGTTTTAAAAGTTTTTACAGCCTTTTTTATTAGAAAAATTACCTTAAATAAGCTTTATCCTTTGTTATGAATATGTTATGGGTTTTATCATGTGTCTGAGGAATGTAATCTTTTGATGGATCCCTTTTAATCGGATTATCATACCTTGTTACTTCAAAAGTTATCTTGCAATCAAGATTTACACATTTTACGTTTTATTTTGATTTAAATTACGTTTTTATTTACATTTAAAAAATCTGTATACTATAATGCTTCTCTTAAAGACACAGATATTATAAGTAAATTTGTTTTAAAATATTCTCTATTTTTATTTGCGAAATTTGTTTATATTAAAAAAATATATGCAAATTTTATGTTAAATGTCATATAATTCTCTTGCTCACTTATATTTTTCCCACCTAATAATTTTAACCCCCCTCCCAAAAAAATGTCATTTTAACTAAAATTTTTTATAATATGTTTAAAAAGGCTATAACCTAATACTTCTATTATTTTGTCAATTGGAGTTTTTCCCAGTATTTACCAGTTTTTCCCACTTTTTCCCGGTATTTACCAGTTTTTCCCGGTATTTACCAGTTTTTCCCAGTGGTATGGGAAAAACTAGTTTTGGACGGGAAAAACCCAACCCTGTAGCAAAGTATTTTTTACTTTGGGTTTTATGCAAACATTTGGTTATGGTATAAAGGTGGGTGATTTTTTCATCAAATGTAGAAAATGAAAACTAAAATTATTGTCAGTCTTATCATATCATTAGAATTGGAGTGAAAAATTAACAAGCAATGGTAAAAATACGATTGGCTCAAGTTTCCTATCTTTAAATAATAACAATTCACATGATTTTATTAGCTTAGAATATTTAATTTAATAATTAAAAGAAAGAAACTCACCAGGTAAAGCAAAATTATTTTTCTTCGCTCCAAAACAATTTTATGTTTAGCAGACTTCACGTGGTTTACGAGTGCAGAAATGCCTTTCGAATGATAGTTTATTTGCTTGGAGCAAATTTTGCAATAAGCATAACCAGGTTTTTTTATCTTCCGAATGCATTCGCGTAAATACACTCCTTCCACTTGTTTTTCCAGCCATTCCCAATGCCAGGAATTTCTTAAGCCAGCATCAATCGTTTTCACATAGTCCTCACTTGAACGGCTAATTATATCCAATCGAACACTATTATCCATTAGAGGAACTTCATTACCACGGAATACTGAATAAAAAATAAGTAATTTACGTAATAAGTCCAAAATATATCCAAAGAAATAACGCAAGTCGACTTCGCAAAAAAGTAATGTAGAAGATCGCGAAGCACGTGCTATGTAGCCGTAGTTTTCCACATGTAAATCAAAGGAAAATTGTAAAAGAATAGCAAAATTGAAGTAACAATTGTCCAGCGCCATTGTTGGCGATACTTTTTAGAGGTTGCTTATTGTTTTAAGCCAAGAATCTTGGAATAAGCCGTACAGCACTGATAAAACTGGGTTGCATTTGATATGAAATTTAGAATTCAATATCTATCTTAAAGATTATCTGAGAATTAGCAGAGTAATGTCTGTCGGATGCATGAGTGAAACATAGCCAAGTTAAACCATAAACCCATAAACAGAGGTTTATTTAACAGTAACAAATGTAAACAACAGTAAAATCAATTAAGAAAAGATAGTTACTTTAGTGAACATAATCACGTATTGAAGACAAGACTCTATCCATGCCAACAGGGCAAAAAGTAAACGATCAGTACTGGTAGGTGGTGGAGGGTGGAGAACAACCAAGGTAGGCCATGCCTAAGCTACCTTCCCAACTGTAACACCCAAGAAGGGAGGAAGTAGCAGAAGTAAAACAAACAGCAAGAGCCCACACTATATACAAGTGGTGAGTGTGACATCACCAGATCCTGATCCAATCAGGAAGTGATGATGTCACACACACCACTTCAGCTCACTTCACTAACTGAAGTTTGGAAAACCAAAACTAACCACTAATGTTTATCTTCCAAACAAGAAAGTAACTTTGGTAAACAAAAACCACCCCTTTCTCCATCTTGAATCTAAACCTAGTGTGGTCTCCTCTGCTGACCAACTCCAACAACTCACACTCAAACAAGCTTGGTGAGTCCAAGGTAATTACACTATATTTAACACCTTATTTTCATAACAGCATTTAGCCCTTTATCGCCAAACAGTTGAACGTTCAAATCCCGATCGTATTGCCAACTAGCCAAGGCCCAAGAGGGAGGGCTCAGCTGTCAAGAACGAGATAAGATGTGATTGATTGTTTTTTACGATTTCGACTGCGTTCGGAGCAGAGAGCTTCCACTTGACGTCGCGGCGCATGCGCGAAGCGGGTTGTTCCGCGGTATTACTGAAAAGAAGCGGAGAAATGGCCGACAACAAAAAGCGAACACAGAAACAAGAAAAGGAGGAAAAAAAGAGAAAAGGCGGAAAAAAATGAGAAAAAGCGGAAAAAGGCGGAAATCCGCCAAAAGGCTGAAAAAACTCATGCCTGCATATACCTAATTTAAAAATTAATTCCTGAAAAAAAACAATGATTTGAAAATATTACACCATTATAATGTTATCAACTACGTCACGACAGAGGAGACGAAACAAGTTTTTTCCCGAGCAAACGCCGCGGGTTGGGTAGAAAGAAGCGATAACCGGAAGAGGGGATCAGCGATGAATATTTTGAGCTAAATTCGTAGTTTTTAGAACGTTTTCCTAGTTTTGTAGTTGCCACTCAATTTTCGTAGGGACTACGGAGATTTCGTAGTAGTTGGAGTGTATGTACAACCCTTTTCTCAGAAAAATGCTCATAAAGTAAACCCTAAGTAAAAAAACTTGCAAAAAATATATATATTCAAAAAGTTTATTAAGTAATTCAATTAAACCATAAATGATTTTTTGTTTGTCTCGCTTTTCAGATGAAGTTCCATAAAATGAAAAAAATATAAAAGACTAAATTTTTTTAAAAAACTTGTTTGAGTAAAGGGTAATTTAACAAAAGTTCTTAATTGGTTAGGCTTCCAGCATTTTCAAAAGCCGGGGAGCGAGAAATTTTCGTAAATACATACACCTCCAATCTGATTTATATCTTTTAGTTATTGAGTTCTAAGAATAAAAGTGGGAGTCTGGGGGTTCACCCCCACAAAAAATTTTGTTATTTAACACTTAATATTAAGGTTTTTAAATTACCTTTGCTCACCATAGCTCTTTGAAAACATTTGACCATTCACACTTAAAATAACGATAAATGTAATTCTAAAAATGAATTTGATTCATGGTAAGAACTTGAAAGACATAAAAAATGATAAAATTTCTTACAAGCACGACGTCGAAGATCCCAAATTTTCAGAGTTCTGTCATGGCTTCCAGAAACAACTTTACCAGCTTCACCAAGAAACTTGGCAGACATAACTTTACCGCTATGTCCTGTTAAGGTATGCTATAAAGGTGTAGACAAATGTAAAAAAATGGTATAAAACATAAGCAAGTCAAAGGGGGTATTAATAAACAAGAATTACAATATGTTCAAAACAATATTACCCTAATTTTCATATCAGCAACACTCCACACTCGACTGGCAAAATCACACGACGCTGCTAGTAACAAAGATTCCTTAAAAGAACAAGATAACGTACATATTTTAAATTAAATATTTTGATTAAAGAAAAGAAACATATTACTACCAAAATGTAAATATGCTTTTTCCTGGTTTTGAGATAACCTTCTTTAAGTTTGTAGAGAATAGGCAATTCTTCAGAAACATGAAACTGATTTTTTAGTTTTCAAGAAATCTATTAGGATTTAATTGTTGGCTCCTTCCCAGGCACTTGGTTGAAAATGACCAAAAATCAGGCTGGCATTTTTGCCATAATAACTGGAATTCAAAATGAATAAAATCTTACGTCGACAAATGTGTTTACTTAAAAAGAGACTTATCAAAGTACAACTGAACAAATTTTATTTGGCCAAAAGAAAATTTTTAGGGTTCATCAATCACACATGTTTAAAAAAGTAAAAAAATCTAACCTCAGCATCAAAATCAACAGAATATACAGACGAATTACTTTCTGTAGCTGTTCCTTTCAAGACTGCTTGACCTACAAAGATCATGATATATAAATAAAACTTTTAACTTAAATGGATAACATCATTTTAACAATCTACAGCTAGGCAAAATTTGTTTCAAATACTATATAAAGTCAAAATTTTTAACACAATTTCCATTAAATAAAAATACACCAGTTTAAAATAATTTAAAATTCATTCCTACTACAAAGCATGCATAATAGATTTTTAACCTTTTCAGCCATAGCTGCCCAAAATGCATCAAAGGATTCAATGGGAATTTTGGGCAGTCTAGGACTGAAAGGTTATAGCAGTTATAGTACTACGTTCCCACATGAAAAGCTAAACTAGTTTAAGTAAAGTTTGTGTGAAAGAACTGTCTTAAAATAAAACTAGTTTAGCGAAGATAAACTGTCTTAGCTTTAAGATAGTTCCCCAAACTCTTAAATCCTAAACCAGTTGAAGTTATCGTGGCACCATCTACTAAGAAGAAAAAAAACCAAGACTACTACAAACCTTTTTTTATTTGATATTACATCGATGCCGCCGTTAGTAAATTAAATATATTTTTGAAATTAAATACATTTCGATATGGGCAACACAAAAAGAAAAATTGATATTCTGCAAGTTTTAAATGGAACTTTTAGGCTTAGAAGTGAGCTCTTGGACAGCCACGATTTTTTTACTCGTAGTCTGGTTTGAGACAGTTGTAGTGTGAACCGGTTAAAATAAGATAGTTTAAGTTAAGATACCTTAACTTCTCTCTTAAGTTAAATTAGTTGAACTTTTCATGTGTGAGCGTAGTATTAGGGATAAAGAAACTACTGTGAAGCTAAGAATAAATAAAACACCTGAAACTATGTCCCACACTTTCACCTTTCGATCTCCTCCAGCAGTGGCAAAGGAGATATCAGAATGAGTCCAAGCAATAGCATTAACCTCTCCGTCATGAGCATCCTGTAACATAGGCACTCATATATATATATATATATATTTTCAATGAACAGCAGCTATTTAAAAAATGTTTTTAAACTATCAAGGTAGCACAGAAACACAGGGCGGTATTGTTTTGTAAGTATTGATTGTCAAAATGATTGTGTCTGTAACACGGTCAACAATGCCTAGTAATGATTTTCAAGCTTTCATCAATATTGATATTATAAAAGAAGCAAATCTTAACATTTTAATCAATCAGTTATTCCGAATGTTTTTAAACTTGTTTTAAATTAAAAATCCCCATAAACTGTCCAACATTTATCATTATTGTTACAATACTGATTGATGTTTGTGTATTACCTGGGTATGGAAAGTGTTCAAAAAGTAAAAAAAAATATTAATTTATGCATATATGTGACTACTCTGACAAGAAATTGGCTGAAAATATTTTTAAAAAATTTTGATGGCACCTAAATTTTCCTTCATTTTAAATAGATGGGGTCCATTGGCTTCTACTTCCCGAGATCTACGATTCGAGATGCTAGCGTCATATTTTTTAGCTTAAATAATAACTGCTTTTCATTTAATTTTGATAATTTTTTTAATTTTATTTTAACCCGTAACAGGGGAGGTGAAAAATTAGAACATACAAGGGGACGTGAGGTGTCAGAGACTCCGCAACTTTCTATATTTTTTAAAAATCGTCTAATTAAGATATTCTGATATTTCAGTACATTGTTATTTGAAAATTTATCTCTTGATGGAAAAATATTTTCTTTAACTTTATGATGAAATAAACATTTTTTCAGACAATTTTCCAATAGACTTAACATTATCGATGCTATCGAATTATCGTTGCGGAGTCTGTGAGACCCCACATCCCCTGCTACGGGTTAAATTTATTGCTAGGTAACCTTCGCGGCCAGAGTTTTCAGTAAAAAAAAGAATTGGAAAATCAGAAAGTGGAATTTGAGTATTGTAAATCGAATTGTCGGACTTTTAATTTTGCAAGCAAATTGGCGGATTTCCGCCAATTGGCGGAAGAATCACATGTATGTTATGAGATACTACTTTTTGATCAGAGCCAATAGGCTGAGATGATATTAATAATTTATGAGTAAATGAAAAACTTTTAACTGGCATTAAAATTTTCTTTGAACGTTTTTTCCAATACTACTAAAAGGTTAGGCTTTTTACATCCATGAAGGTTACAAAATTTACAATAAGAAACAAAATTATACAAAAATTTCTGAAAAATAAATAATTTTTTTTACTAAGAAGTATACTTACAAATTTAAATTGAACTTTTCTTGGCACAATTGCATCCAAACAAATATTTTGCCTCAGTCTAAAAAGCATAACACTTATATAAGTAATATTATACAACACTATTTAAGAATTGTTTTGAATTATTTAAAAACTTAAATAAAAAAGTAATTAACAATATTTGTAAATTATTACTAACTTTATTATTTAAGACTTAAATTTAACAAGAACATTAAAATTTTAAGAGAGATTTTTCCTTTTGGCCATCTTTTACTTCAAAATATTTAGTAAGTGTTTGAAAAGGAAAAATACTATTAGTACCTTTTGGCATCTAGGGTTACAGGTTCTTTTGCAGCTTCTTCCAATTCTTTCTGTAATTTTGCTTGCTTTTTCCTATAGCAATAAATTAAATTTGATAAAACGACCGTTGCTTCAATTAACTTTTTTCTTAAGACATAAGCAAAGAAAACATTTTGAAAAAAGTTTTATATGCATTTTTTAAAAAGGAATCTAGTTACATAGTATAAAAATGTGGAATATCAAGGAATTTTAAATACTCTACTTATGGCTCAAAGGCAGAGGGAATATCAGCTTGGTGAAATGAAATATATTTTTTAGATCCACATTCCTTTGACAATAAGTTTAAAAAAAACTAGAAGTGGAAAATAAATAACTAAACCCAGAGAATGTTTTTATCACAATTACAGAGCTGAATATGTTAGAATTTTTAAAAACTATTATTCATCCCCTTGTATCTTATAAAGCCATTCTAAAGTTAATACCTCAATTGTTGAAATAAACTGCATTGAATATACATTAGAAGAAAAAATATATTGTTCCTACAGGGCAATATCTATGTGCCACTATAATTTTTCAATTTAATATATTATTTCAAAGAAAATCAATAAACAAGAAAAATATTTTCTATTTCCATTCTTAATTTCAATGTCAAATCCATGTGATTAAAGTTTATAATCTTTCTTATCAAAGTCCCAAGAGGAAAATAAGTTAAAACAGCTGAAATGTAAAAAAATTCAAACATGATTATTTCTTGTGGTACTAGTATATAAGCTCAAAACCAAAATTTAATATTGAAATAGTAAATAAATACTCAAGATTTGTACCTTAATAAATACAAAATAAACAATGCACCAAGATATGGATAGAAATATGTGCATTTATTGTAAATAAAACAGTAAGAACACAAAACAGCAAACATGCATTTATTAAATTTTAGGAACTCAAATAGTAATGAACATTATTTAGCAATAGGAACTGTAATGAGGATAGTTTCCTGACAACCATGAAATATGTTTTCACAAATGTGATAATGTAAAGTATCTGTGTATTAACAGAGCTTTGAGATGAACAGTTTGAATACACATAAATGGAATACTAGCTATAAGGGAAAAAACAGAAAGTGAAGATACGGATATTAATGTCAAACAAATAAATGAAAAAAAAATTCAAACAACCCGTTTAAATGATTAAATATTAAGTAATAAATGAACTATAAAAAAGCTTAAAAACACAATGAAGCATGGTCCCAAAACAAAGCATGTATCAATAATGCTTAAATCATAAAAACTGTAGTATTCAAAAAATGCTTTTTTTCCATAAGTCACGATTTCAAGCTCTAAGTTTTAAAAATATAGCAGAGGAGCATAGTTATAAAGTCACAGTTGTTTCAAATGTTCTTTGCAAACTTGAAATCAGCGCTTCTTTTTATTTTTCCAAGTATGACAACCTCAAACCATAGAACAATTATCTTCTCATAATTCCTTAATGATTTTTTTCAAATCCAAACACTATGATAGTCTAGTTTTGTAATGGGCAGAGTTGAACCACCTAAAAAATAAGTTAAGTCTTAAGATTATCCATACAGTTAATCTTATATTTTGATATTGGTCTGTCACTTAAGAACAAAGGTAATTTTCATGTTATCTTGTAACCTTTTTCCACACAGATGTTGAAAAATGTAGTCACAGGTTCAAGATTTGTATATTGTTAGGCCATACTTGATTCTAACTTAAAATCAGGAGCAATATTATTTCAATATTAACAAAAAGTGTTTAAAATGATGAAATGAACTAAATACATTTAATTGATTAACAAATTTCATGGTTAGTTAGAAAATTTAAAATGAAAGAACTTTAAAATTTAAATAATAATCCAGTTTAAAAAACTTATTATGAAAAAGCATTTATAAATTCATTTAATAAAAAATAAAATTTGATGTTCTTTTTTGCATTTTCTTGAAGGTAATTTAAGGACTTATTGATAAGACTACCTATGATGTTTAAGTATTCACACACAAATTACATCTACAATTTAAAAACCAATCTCTACAAAATAAATTACCAGCATTTCAATCCAATTTTTCAAGTACGTATCAACACAATATATCGAGCAAATAAGGTAAAATTTCATCAAAACTTGAAATTGAAATTAATATAAATTAGTTACACAAACGATACGGTAAAGTCTTTTTTCAGAATCAACATCTTCACACTAGTTTTTATCCATCAAAATTAATGCACAGTAAATTCTTTTACAAGAAAAGAACTAATAAATAAATTATTGAGAGTTCCATAAAATTGACATTTTTATCACAGAAAACAATGTTGAAAGACCAAGATAATCAATATAAGGTAAGAAAAAGTGAATAATGAATAATATAAATTAACTTTTTAAAAAGTAATTCCATCAAAAAATAATTCTTACAAATATCCAGAAGAAAATCGATATACGATACAAACTAATTTGAGCATATAATGCAAGATTTTATAGATAAACGACTTATATAACTAGTGAAAAGAAAAATATATATTCCACCATTATGACAGTACAGACAGTTTCCGAAAGACTGCCCAAATTCCACAGCCAGATTCCCTTGAGGGGAGTCTCTCTCTTAAGGGAAAAAATCCCTTATGAACAGTACTTCAACCACCCATAATTTTCAGGAAAATTTGGACAGAAAAATAAGGGTTGTCATGTCCCAGGGTATGTAAAAAAAGTTTATGGAAAACATGAACCCATTTTTTGCATATATTTGCCAACTAAGATGTTAAAAATATTCACCATCCATATTTGAGGCCCATATGTGTGTTCTAGGGTGGGCCAAAAACATACTTTATTTTTACTTCTGTTCTAAAAGCGCAGAAAGGGTGCCACTTGGGTCCAATTAGGACGGTGTAAAATATTTTTTCGATTGTATAATATCTTCAGCTCCCACATCACACTTTAAGTTTGAAAAAATGGATGACTTTTTGACAAAACAACTAAAAAACTAAAGATTTAACTCTCAAATATTGTTCATGATTTTTTATGAGGAACTAATATAGTTATAGACATAATGTTTCAGGTTCCATTTTTCTATCACCCTTGTTTCGTTAGATATAGCTTTTTAATGTTCCAAGAAATTTTGTTAAGTTGTTTTTCCTACATTTTTAAATAGCTAATAACTCTAGAACTATACAATTTAAAAACCAGAAATCAGTCCCATTTTGTTTGTAAATTTTTTGTCTTTGATTTGATGTGCATCATGACCGTCATTTTCAAATTTAAAAAATGTGAAAAAAAGTTAACATTTTTAAAAAAAATATTAAAAGCCTTTATTAACTCTTAAAATGAACATTACTACCAAATTTTAAGTTTAAAATAAAATTAAATCATGTATAAAAAAATAAAAATATTCAAAATTTAGGCAAGTCCCTAAATTATCCCTAAAATTATACATCAAGAGCGATTCACTCATGGAAAATTCATAAACCCGCTTGAGGGTGTTCATATGACTTAAAACATGCAAAAAATGTCACATAAATTTCAGACAACGACGACAATTAACAGATTCGGTACAAAATCTTACAGTGCTAGTTCCCAACTTCAGCCTACATTTTTTCCTATATAACTATGTCTCAGAGATTTACATCTCTTTAAAGGTTTTTTAAATATAGCATACAAGAATTTTACTGGGCAGAATTTGAGTGATCTTGCTGAAACAAACACTATGTATCATTGATTTACATATCTTTAAAATTGTGCATGTTAAAAACTTCATGAATGGTTTTAATAAAAAAAATAAATGCAACGTAATTCCCCTCAATTTGAAATCTTCCAAAAAAAACTAAAAAACATTAAGAAATAAAAATATATAACAGCAATATAAAATAAACAGACTTGTTTCAAGTAACAGCTAATTAAATAAAAAATAGAATAAAACTATCAAAGCTTTGTTAACTAGATTTATTCCACTCTTAATATAGCCTGATACCTAATTTTCCTTAATTTGCATACATTTTATAAAAAAAATGTTTGAAATAAAAAAAATTAAATTCTTACATAAAATACTGTTTTTACATAGTCTCTTAGTTTTAAAAAAATTATAAACAATTATGTTAAAAAATTCCTTACTCTAATGACAAGTAGTACTATTTTGAATTTTGTGCATTTGAAAAAATTAAGTTCTTTTTACAAAAAAATTTTTTTGCATCAGTACAAATTTTGATGTAACACCACAATGCCTACTGGAAGCAGTGCCAGCAACACGAAAAGAGCCGATTCTTTTATATAAGGATATTGATTTTTACAAAAATGTAAATCTAAAATTGATTAAGTATTTAAAGTTTTCATTCAGTTACAAGAAAAATGTAAATTTCATTTCTAATGATTGTGTTTCTGAACCCTCCTATAAATTAGGAGTTTTTACAATACAATTAATAGAATAACAAATACATTGAAACGGGGTATAAAATTTTATTTAAGGTATGAGCTAGACTAAAATTTAACTCGCCACTTGATGTAGGCACCAATCTAAGCATAAGAATGGAGCGAAAAACAATAATTTCTAAAATTGAAAACACTTGTGATGAGAAAAGGGACTACTATGCTTATTTAATATTCCAAAATATGAGATTAATTAGTTAATATGTTTAAGTACCAATTCAATATTTCATTCAATTTCTCAAGAAAATAACTGTAAAATATATCTTTAAAATTATATTTTGAAACAATAACTGGTTAATTATACAGTTAGAACTCTAAATAAAAATTTTATACCTTCCAAGAATGTGGAATCAATGGAATATAAATTTTTTTTTTAATGGATTGGTATGGAATTGTTACTGA
The DNA here is from genome assembly GCA_024610705.1 of Tetragnatha versicolor. Lineage (NCBI taxonomy): Eukaryota > Metazoa > Arthropoda > Arachnida > Araneae > Tetragnathidae > Tetragnatha > Tetragnatha versicolor. The sequence goes on along the minus strand of JANDEH010000010.1, from coordinate 54,544,095 downwards.
CAAGGCTGTGAAAATTAACCTTTTGAATATTGATATAAATGTTATTCAATATTAAATTCATATTCATGTTAATTCAATGAAAAATAATAAAATAATAGTATTGCATTACATCTAGGATTGGAGAAAACATACAAAATAGTTACAATATAATAAAAAATTTCTTAAATTAAGATTTAAACCTTTTCTTTGCCATTTAACACTGAATTCAACTCATTATTGTTTTAATATTAATCTAAAATAGGGTAAAAAATTTTTCTTGTAAAAATTTGATGAAGTTTTAAAGTGAAACCAGAACTTGGACATATTTATTAAGGTCATATTTTGGATGAATAGGCTTGGTAGTGCCCCCCAACTGTTTCCACAATACGCATTTTCAATTTCCAAAAATTATACTTATTGTTCCACCCTTTTCAAAAAAATATACTCTATACTTAGATAACTTGAACCATCATAGTTTTTTAAGTCATTTCCTACTTAAACAATGTTAAAATATCATGAATATTCAAAGTTTTTTTACTTGTAATTATAACTACGTTTTAGCTTTTCATTTAAAAAAACGTCACCAAAATGAGAAACAAGAAGTCTTGAGCAAGGAGAGATCAGATTTAGTTTCTTTAAGGGTTCCCGTTTTTTTTCAGCAAAAAGAAGTGATACATAATCTTAAACGCTTGGGAAATTATCAGTATTGTGATAGTTTTGACAGTAAATACTTTTACTGTGGATTTAAATAAACCACATGTTCAAAAAAAATAATGATTGCTTTATAGAAAAGATGGTGATTATTCTTGATGCAGAAAGTAATTTTTGAAGCTTTACACAAATAAAAATTGAAAGATAAAACTTTAACTTAGCATCCAAATAAATAAAGCCTTAAATTCAATAAACTTCCTCTTAACCAGCACATATTAAAAAAAATTGCCATTATTGAAGCATTCATAAAATGCATAAACATATTACAAAAAATTCATAAACTATAAAGATAAATGCTCAAAATAATTTTTTCAATTGCCTTTAACTTTTCCTACAATTTTGTCTTATTGAGTTAGTACCACCAGTTAAAGTGATACCAGTTAAGAGGAATTTTATTTCATAAAAATGAAGTATTAGACTAAAATTTCAAACCTTTGAAATAACTCAGTTTCAGCATTCATTCGATCAGCATCTTCTGCCTTCAGTTCAATTAAACGTGCAATTAAGTCTTGATTTTCCTTTTCCAGTTTTTGTTTCTTCTCTTCCATACTGGAGAAGGTAATAAGTAATGCATCGTACTCATCTTTGATGAACTATTTTAAAACAAAACAATTAAATTAAAAAAAGAAAAATAATAACTTTTTTTAGACGATCACTAAGAACTCACATTAGTGGACATCCATAAATTAATTACAAGAGGTATTACAAAATTTAGGACCCCTTCCCCCCTCTTGATGAGGTTTAAGGAGTTTTTGCTGGACCCCCCTCCAATTCAATAAAGACAGATTTCTCTAATAAAGAGGTCATCATCCACCATCCCTGAGGTGCAATAAGTTGGAGAGAACTGCAGTTCTACAATAATACTAACTTACTTGTAAATTATGATCTGTTTCTGCGAGTTTCTGCTGCACCTGTTTTAAGAGCTGATCAGTTGTTTGTAAAGAAGCCTCTAATTCTTGGATTCTAAAATTAAAATAAAAACATACAAGATTAAACCACAGTTTCCTAAATGGTCAATATAAATTCTTAAGGGTGGGACATGTTAAAACAGAGTTGGTGAAGCAAGATTATAAAATTAAGAGTTTTATTTATACACATTTAAAAAATATTATGGACCAATCAACATTTTTTTTGCATAAAAAGCCAGAGAATGATTCGGTGTTAATCTTTTTTAAGAGGAATTTTTATTTTGGAAGTATAATATATCTCCAAAGCTTCACATTTTAAATATCTTTTAATACACTACCCTACAATAATTGACCGCACACCAAGGTTTGATGCTTCAACTGAAAAAATAAATTATTTAATTTGAAGTGATTGACTTCTACGTGCTGCAATATCATTATTGACCTTTCTAGGCATATTCTCAACAGTATTTTGATATTCAGTTTTGGAAATTTGAGTCCATTTCTGCCTTGAAAACATTGCTATCTCAGTTGTAGATTTTGACCGTGGTTCCCCACTCCTTAAATGTTGGTTCATGTTGTCTCAAAAATGTTTCCTAGGGTTTATTTTGGGTCTCTGAAGGGGCCATAGAAAAAATTTCACATCTAAATATTGATCCCCCTGCTTGACAGAGGCTCAAACATGGCAGGAAGCATTGCCTTCCGGAAAGTAACATTTGTCAATTTTATTAAATTGACAGAAGGTGGGAAGAATCTAACAGTCCGAAATGTTCATCCTGGCATCAATATTTAATTTATCGATAAGAAAAGTTAAGGGATCCACGAAAAACACCCCCAAACGAGATTACACCATCTCGACACCATGACGATTTGTGCAATCCACTCGAGAAAAAGACCTGCTTTTCTCATTTTAAAACTTAAGTTTGTCCAATCAACTGGAGGAGTGTTGAGTGAAACTCGATGCTTCTTAAAACAGCTTTCTCGTTGTTTTAAGTCCAGTTAAGACATTGCAAACGCCAAGCAAGTCAGCCTTCTTTTTTGGATGACGTGATGCTTGGTTTGTTTGAGGCAACAAAACAATGTATATTAAAGACGGATATTTCTTTTTGCTGAGTATTGTAGCGGACCTAACCCCTGAAGCCGGTTTGAACTCATTTTGGATGATTTGAAATTGTTTTTTGTGGTTTTTACGATTTTCACACATTAGGGCACACTGATGCCATTACGTCATTTTTGAGGGACAAACAACAAGTGCAATTAGTGTCCCAACTTCCGTAATCATTCTACAACACTAAAAATTGGCTGTAACATTAATAACTCTCCCGAAATTGAACGAATAGACTTACCTCTAAATCAGGCATGGCCAACCCGCGGCCCGCGGGCCGCATGCGGCCCTCCGGGTCATTTTGTGCGGCCCGCGAAGCTATCTGAATACTCTCCAAAAAGTAGCTTCAAAACACTTTTTTAGCACACTAAAATTCAAAATTTTTTTGGGGGAGAACCCCCGACCCCCCATATATCTCTTAGATTGGCTTTGCCAACCCGCGGCCCGTTTTGAAATAATTTTGCGGTCTGCAAGAATTTTTTTAGGCAAAAGTTAAAGTTTTAGGGTAAGTTAAGGCCCCCAAATTAGGACAAAGTGTACTAAAACACGTTAAAGTCTGTTAAAATTAGAGTCGTATTTGCAAAAATTTTTCTGGGGGAGGACCCCCAGATCCCCCTTTAGTTCTAGGAACTCTATTGTTCACAACTTTTTTAGGATATTAGTTCAGTCAGGTGCAAATCCTAACTAAAAATATATTTTAATTCATGCATTGAACCAATTAAATATGCTTGGGGGCATGAGAGGAAGATTTGGGTGATGTACTTTTCCCGATACAAAAATGTAGCTGCAATTTTTAGAGAAAATTTGGATCCTCCCGAAATAAATTTCTATAAGCGCCACAGGCTCCTTAGTTTCGAGTGTTTCCAAGGCACCTGTTTAGTTCCTATGGATATACTACAGAAGGTATTCTTGGGGTTGCTCCTTAAGGTAAATTAAAATGAATCTTTTATTTAGGAATCTGTCAAACTAAGCAAATGATCTAAGAAACTCCCTAATTTATATACCTAATTTATTCAAATTACTTCACTGTCATTCTGTGCACCTAATATCCTAAAATTTTATATGCGGCCCGCGAGAGTATTGTGGTTTTCCAAAGTGGCCCTCGACAACATTTGGGTTGGCCACCCCTGCTCTAAATTGACTACTTGCTTCATCACTTCTTTCTAAGTCCCTAAGTTTATTTCCTTTTGAAATATCATCACAATTTTATGTAGAACTAAAGAAGGAACCTCACCAGGTCACGTGTAAGCATTGGAATGTAAAAAAATTGAGATGCAGTCGGGTTTCATGCAAATTGTCTGGTGTCCGGTCAATTATTGTAGGGTAGTGTACAATACTCTTAAATAAAAAAATATATATATTTTAAAAACTTCACTTGCATTGGATGTACTTTTATCCCCAAATGAAGACGTAGGGGGAGAAGAACATCACAAGTGCATGACAGCTGGTTCTGGGAAAAACGAATTAAAAAAAATATTGGAGAACTTTTGTTTTCCCTTAGCACGACCCAACCTTACAGTGTAACTCTTGGAAAGAACTGATTTTCACCATTAATGATTTGTTAATGCTTAGTAATCTTAAAAAAAAAACAATAGATGGTGATCGGCTGTTGCTAGGCGTGCGTCGTACGATGGACGCCTAGTCCCACGGCTATGGCGACCGACGTATTGTTTTGCAGAGGTGCAGAATATGTCCGAACGCCCGAACGATGTTCGGGGGAAATTCGAGCAGCTCTGGGGAAATTTTCCCCCAAGATAAAAAGAAAAACTAAAAAATCCAACATCATTAGCTGAAAAAAAGATATTTTGTGCTGTGACTACATCATAACCTCCAATTTCAACTTGAGAAAAGTTGAGTTACGGATGTAGAGTAGGAAAAACTACGGATCTGTGCTAAAAAATTTAATTTTCTAGGTTCTTAACCTGGATGTTGGCTTTTCCTTGCTTTTCGATTGGTATGCAGGAAAAGCAATCTATCCGTGGTAAAATGGGTAATTTTCACTATTAATAGCGTTCTTGTTCAATCACATCGATGTTCTTAATTAAAATGTTGAGTTCATTAAGGAGAAATTTACAGGTAGCTAAAATTTGAGATAATTAGAAAATTTTTCATATTTTTGGGAAAGGGGCACTTTTTTTGAGCAAAGATTATAAGTGTGTAAGAAAGACTAAAAAAGAGTATAAAGATCATTAAAATTTAAATTTATGGATTATTTGAAAATTATTGAATCTGAAAGAAAATTAAGAACTGAATAAACTATTTTTAATGATATTTCATTTTGGGGGAAATTTTAGAGAAAAAATTGTGTTCTGGGGAAATTTTGGATCTTGGAACATTTTCTGCACCCCTGTTGTTTTGTACTGTATTTCACAATCCCTGCAAGATTTTTATACTTTATTAGCAATGCGCATCCATGTGGACTTGATTCTTGCTGTTTCTATAAAATATTTTAGCGAAATAATTTTATTTTCAATAAATTAATAATTTAAAATTTAAAAAAAAAATAAGATAAAGTAAAACATTTAAAAAACCACAATGAATTTAATTAAATAAGGAATGACTGTTAAACAAGAGCAATTAATTCTTGCAATTTTTAATGGAATATTAAAAATGTAAATTAAATTTACTGAAAAATAATTACTGGGCTCGAACCTACGACCTTCCGCACGCCAGGCAGACGCACTTCCACCACCCCATCCGGGCTACGCTAATTGTAATCCTAAATACTTTAAAACCACGCCTTTAACCCGAGCATGCGCACAACGGTTACCCGACGGTTTCCTAGTCACTCCGATGGTGATCCAATCACCACTTTGATGGAAAATGTAAATATATAAACTGTTCTTCCTCTTTCATCTTCAAATATTCATACTTTAGAGCAGGGTTTCCCAAAGGGGTCAATGAAGCTCTAGGGATCGATTGGGGGTCGATGTAAGTTAAACAGCCATAAAAAAGAAAAGTGCAGAAACATTTTTAGTTCAACATCAAACTCTTCAAATCAACTGATCATTGATATCAATCCGTTTGATTTTGACATCAGTGGATTTGATATTTCCCTCCAAGCAGAAATAATTGAAATTAAAGAAAACCTGGAATTTAAGTCCCGGTTCGATACCTTGGGCGGACCTGGAAAAAGTTGTAATCTTCCCCCGTACCTATTAAAGTTTACCCAAACCTATTGCTATTACCTATAATGCTCCTATGGAGCTGGCAGGGACTTCCCCTAACCAGGTTTGTAGGTTTGGGCACTTTTTCCAGGTCTTACCTTGGGTATTTTAAGTTTTGGAACGTGCCACAGATAAGGAAAGACTTTCCTTCATGAAGATTACGGAGTCTTTACTGAAGGCATTTCCCAGCTCTTATTTGGTTGAGGCTGCTTTTAGCCATCTGAACAATTTGTAGAGAAATTCAAGAAACAGATTGAGGGTTTTAGAAAGAGGTGATTTATGCATAATATTAAGTAACTTTAAACCAAAAATAACCACTTTAGTAGCCCAGCATTAGGCTCACCCTTCTCTTTGAATATATTCTGTAATAACCCTTAATTGTGTTGTAATAATAATTTTGTTTCTGAATTTTTTAATTAAAATGATTTACTTTTATTGTATTTTAGTTCATTTTGAGAGTTTAAATTTTTTTTTCTCTTCGTTAGAGTTTTTTTATAAAATCTTGCTATCTTATTGTACAATGCAATGCTATGGATGATTCAAAGAATTTTCCTGGTCCCTTGAACTCGCATTACATTATTTGGTTCACCTATTAATTATCCAGATTGAACTGTACATTACTAGTGAATGAAACAGGCTGAAAAAAAGGGGTCGATGCATGAAAAAGTTTGGGAAAACCTGCTTTAGAGGCTGAATGTAAATTGAGTACAGAAAAGGAGATCCAGATACCACGCAAATTCAGGAGGATGCCAGTTTTAAATCAAAATGAAATGAAATTATGAAGCAGTTATGGAAAAAACTAACTGTAAAAATATTATTACAAGGTTACTGAAGACTGGACCTGGAAAAAGTTGTAACCTTCCCCCGAACCTAATAGAATTTTCCCAAACCTTATGTATTGCTCCTATGGAGCAGGCAGGGGCTTCCCCGAACCAGGTTTGTAGGTTTGGGCACTCTTTCCAGGTCCGCTGAAGACTACGAGAAAGAACAGTTCTAAAATAAGTAAAAAGGCAACGTTTATACTATGCACATATTTATTTGAATTTAAAAAACAATTCATACGATCGTTTCGGGGATGCCTGGATCCCCTTGTCAGTCAAAGATGACAAATGGCATTTGTCATTGTTGTTTTGGCATCTGTCATCTTTCACTGACGAGGGGATCCAGGCATCCCTGAAACGATCGTATGAATAGTTTTTTAAATTCAAATAAATATGTGCATAGTATAAACGTTGCCTTTTTACTTATTTTAACCTTTTTTGCACAGTAAATTTTTAATCAAAGAACAGATCATTCAGAAAATAGTGATTGAATCACCATCACCCGCATCTTTAGGATTAGCTTTGAAAATTTACATAAAAGAGGAAAAGTTCAATATTTTCATAATTAATATCATACCTGCCAACATTAGGATTGTAAAAAAGGAAGATTTTAAAAATCAAGGTACCCATGGCATTTTTTTCTTAATCTAAGTCAAGGCTACCTACCATAGTTACTACACCTAAGTTAATAAGTATCATGAATGGATATCATTCAGTACAAAGATCAAAGTAAAACATACATTTAATATCAAATGAGAACACTAACTACCTAACTTTACGACAGACTTTAAAAAAACTAATTTCAGATCAATAAAAATTTTATCCTTTCAAATATTATTCTTAATGTTAATTTTTTAAGGCCTGATATGTGCAAGATTTAGCTTTTTTTTAGAAAATTTTTATCAAACATCATTTCAAAATTTTTGTCCTTTGCAAAAAAAGGCTGCTTGAATTATTTGAACAAAAAAACAGAAGAAATTGATTGAAAAATGGATGACGGAAGATTATATTAAAAAATTGAAATCTTCCGGCTAAAACAGAAGAGTTGGCAGCTATGTAATATACAACTTACTCTAATGTTTTTTCAGCTAGCTCCTTTTCTTTTTCTTCGAGAGAACTTCGTAAAGTAATAACTTGCTGAGCGAACTGTAAAGCAAAAGGAAATTTGAAGAAAACAAAGCAGAGAAAGAAAATTAAAAGTAAGAAATAGAAAACCCCAAAGATCTTTAATCAAGAAAGAGTAACTTTTCTAAGACTAACCATTAATTGTATATTAGGGTGTCCCTTATTTTGGCATTTTTACAAAAAGTCAGGGAAACGTTTGCGACACCCTCTAATTTTTTCCTTTTAATACCCCTAAGAATGTGTGGAAAATCTTAAATCGATCAGAATATATTCACACGTGCCTCAAACGGACTTAAGTTAAACAATTTTGACTTTTTCTCATTTGTTTAGAAAATTTTAAAAAATATGTTAAAACATTCTGTTGAGAATCATAGCACACAACTAACATTTTTATTTGACTGTTTTTCATTATTAGCTAGGCCAAAATGCCCAGTTTTTAGCCCTAGCCATCAATCAGAAAATCATCAAATTTGTCCATTTTATACTGAGAATAGAGGAAACAAAAGGCACAGGTTAAATAACTTATAACCGCAAAATTCCTTAAGTAAGGGGGTAGGTTTACAACTTTCGACCAGAAAACACATTTTTCAATTTTTGCATTTTCATTAAGTATTACACGTTTCGCTTTAAACGACACCAAATTTATTATTCTACGTGGATTAGAAGTATTTTTAATTATTTTTTAAAAAAATAATTAAAACTGCCTGATCAGCTGATATGGGGGTGCTACGCCCCCTCAAAAAAAAAAACTTAAATTCTTAAATGTTTAGCCCCTAAATTTAGCTATTTTAATACATTATGCGATTTAAATACTATAGCTATGCTACTGGTTACATTAGTAATAAACATGCTTTTTACTAAATTTCCAATTTTCTCAAAACTACTTTTTACCATAAAAGGAACATTTTCTCAAAATCTATTAGAGCAAACAACTTATAACTTAGTATCATAATTAATGACTCTATGTTACATACTTTACCAAGGGGTTTCTCAAAAAATTTATTTAAACTGAAGTTATAGCAAAATTTATAATGAAATTTTAGTCTTTTTGAGAAAAAAACATTTATTCAGATAATATTTAAAAAAAACAACCAGACATCAAAGCCCTAAACGCTCTGGTTAAAGTATGTATTATAGTTCAGGGAATACTCAGAAAAAAATTTGGTCACTTTGATTCAGTCGATTCCTCATTTTTAACATTACGGAGATAGGGACTTCCTTGCGTAAACCTACCCCCATTGGCTATAACCAATGGTAAACACCATTTGGCTATATTGATAGGTAGATAAATTATTTGGAGTTCAAACTTATTATGAGTTTTAACTTCAGACACCTTATTGGAATGCTTTACCATTAAAAAAATTTGGTGACGAACGGTATGGGCAGGGCATGTTTGGTATCGGGTACTGGTATATAGTGTTAAAACTCAATTAAGACTAATAAAACCTCATGCACAACTTCATAAAGATCTTTATACCCAATTGAAATGGACAGCACATCTCTTAATACGAGTGCAAACCATGATTTCAGAACTATAGATGCTAATAAATTCTTAACACACAAAAGTGGCGAGAGAAACTCTGTAAACAAGTTTAAAAAGGAGATCGCAGTGTGTAAATAATTATTTTATTCTGTAACTTAGTTGAAAAATTGAAGTTGATTTAAAATTAACCCATTCTTTGTAATGATTGAGTTATGCACACAGAAGATCAACAAATTGTCATGTTTATAGACTGTTCTTTTATTTTGTCATAACTTTATGCATAAACATAAAATATGCCTAAAATTCAGCAAATTAGTGTCATTAAAAACAAATCAGACGTTTCTATTGGCTATGTGTGTGTGAAATACTCTTAGTTCTACTACTCTTAGTTTTTCTTCACAGTAGTTTTCATCTGGAAACGTTCTTGAAGAAGTAGTGTAATTTACAGTGTAATGAGTATCTCTGACTTAAAAAGGAATGATTTTTGGAAAGTGTTGTTAATATTCAACACATACTTTTATAGCCAATGTTAGTCTGACTATTTTTTAATGACACTAATTCAGTGAACTACAGGCACTTTTTATGTTTATGTAAAAAATTAGAAGATTATCTAGGTAATTTCCAGATTACCTAGGTAATTTGAGAAATTAAAAAATTTTTGCACTTTAACAGATCACCCTTGCTAATCTGCAAATTACCTAGATAATCTGTAAATTAACTGATTTCGGTACTTTAACTGTAACATTTCCAGTTTAACAATAACACACAGCTCTTAGAGACACTTACTTCTCCTTTTTGCTTATGAGATTCAGCGAGTTCCTCTTGTAGTACTGAATACCTTCTATCAAGAACATTCTTGTCTATACTATAGGAGAAAAATAATATAAATTACTAATTAGAATAGGAATTTCCAAAGTGTCGATTTCAATTCAGATATCAGACTAATTTTTGATATATAACTCCCCATACTTTTCTGTGTGCCTTAGACCATCTTGAAAGTCGTGCACATTATTTTAAACAATTATCATGTGACCATATATTGATTACTTATGCAGAAAAACTGGTGGTTCATAGTTGATTTTGTTTGAGACATTTGCTGACCGCGAAGTGGTTGCTTTGTCTTCTTCTAAAAACCGATATTTTCTTTGTCGCCAATGAATTACTTGGAAAAACTAATTCTTGGTTCCGGAAAAATTTCATTACGAAAAAGTTTTCTTAATCAAAAATCATTAGCAAAGTATAGAAATTAACGTTGGAGAAATACCAATGAAGACTGATTCGTGGTCTGGTGGCTATAAGAGCCTTAGCACTGCCACAGTTGGTCTATTGTACTATTCTCCTAGCTATGCCTTAAAGAAGACCGATAGCAGAAAGTCTGATTCAGGCAAAAGATTTGAATATTTTTACTTATCTAATCAACCTAATATTCCAGCAAGACAACTGCTGAAATCTGTTTCTGCTATTGGTCTTCTTTGAGAAATACAAGTCAAGGGGGATATTTTTTTGAGGAATAGGTTTTTTTAGTTTCTCAGCTTAATGAAATTCAAAATATCAAGAGCATACTGAACTATACTAATTTAATTCTTAAGTATAAAACTGTTAATTTTTAGCATTATTTTTTTAAAGAATGGGTAGTTATGGTAGTATGGGGTCAATGAAAAAGAAAAATTCATATAGGGGTCTGGGAAACCCTGTTTAGAATTTTGATACAATCAAACCTGTTTATAACAAGTCTGAGGGGACTTCCAACTTTTAAGGTTATTAAATATCACTCCTAGTTATTTCTGAGATTTAAAATTTTACTGTATTTGATATGGGTTTTGTCAATTTAAAAGGTAAATTATGGTCAGTGGCAAATCTATTAGGGGCTATAAAATTGATAACTAGATAAAATTGACTAGATAACTACCACACTAGATAAAATTGAAGATTTCGAAAAATTCAAAACCTAAATTTGTTTTCAGTTTTTTGTAGCTCTTTTACAATTTGGACTTTCTAAAGAGCGAGCACTAACCCCTTCTAAGATCTTAGCCCCTGGGATTTTATAGATTCAATGCAAAATTAGGGGAAGTGGTTTTTTGCTCCCTACATTTTTGTAGACTTTCCTCCCGTTTCATGCAAATACCCGTTTCATACAAACGTCTTATGATGTAACTTTGTTTCCTTTTATGCGCCAGGTGGTGTTCTTTCTGTAAAAATTGTATATAAATATCAGTGCTTTGTAAATAAATATATTCCATTCTTCTGTTTTCTACCTGGCTTTGTCTTATTTGTTCATGATGATTCAACAGCAATTTAAAGGATCCAGTGAGTTTTTGCCCCCTACGAAACATTAGCCCCTGAAAAACTTTTAAAGTCAAAAATATACTTTTAAGGGGGAATTTCAAAAAAATCTCTGGGGGAGGCCCCCCAGACCCACCCTTTAAGCTTAAACTTTTAAATTAAATGCACGGGGGCCACTCTTCAAAAATTGCAAGACTGACTATCTAGTTATTCATTTTACCCAATCCAATACTACTTAAAATACTTCATTTAAGTATCAACTTCAACCAGATTATGATAGCCCCCCTTGTCCACGTTCTAGATCCGCCACTGATTATGGTCAATTGAAAAAGTATGTAAGAATGATAATAACCAACTGAAAAGATCAATGTATAACATATATTCATGTTTTGAATTACTTTACATCAAGTCTTTTTTTAACCTTCCAGCGGGGGCACGTATGTGGGAGATACTTAAGTTGGATTTAATCATCTAATGGTTCAAATATATTTAAATGAAACGTACTCATTTTAACCATAAACAGATTACAGCAGTTTCGAAACATGTAAGATTGAAAATATACATTTCCAATTGTGTATATATAGGTGATACAAGCATCCTTTTCTTTCTCTATAAAAAGCGCGCCTACTGGAAGGTTAATAATAAAACATTAGCATCAATTTAAACATTAGTTAGTTAATGTTATTTATGAAAAATTATGGCTCTAAGATACATATTAAACGTACCTGTTATCACCGTTACTTTGGTAATCACCTTTTTCAAGATTAGCATTGATTACAATTAGTCGCTTGTTTTCCTTCTTAAATAAATCCAATGATTCATACAAATTATTAGCTGTAACAAAAATATGTACTTTAAAAATTAAAATTCAGTAAAAATCATCCTTAAATATCTTTGGAAAGATTTATAGGTATTTAACTCGGCAATTTCAATTTAAACAAGGGTAGATCCAGCAGGGAAGGCAAATGGGCACATGTCTCCAAAAGATTTTGTCAATCATAATAGCGGAGAGGGGGCACATTTAGAAGATAATTTTATGAGCAACCCCCACATATCTCTATGTTGAATTAAATTAAAGAAAAATCAATAGATAGCTATATAGTCCAGGCAATCTGTAACTTAACCAGTAAAAAATTGATACCTTTAGTTTTTCAATGGTTTTCACTTGGGAATGACCTCAATAATAACATACTAAAAATCGGCCAAAATCGGCTCGCCGGAAGTTTAATTATTTTAAATTTTTTAAAAATGGCTGAAAAAAAATTTCAAAAAATCAAATTATAAAAATAGACTTATGATACATGTTTATAGCTATTTTTCAGTGCTGAATACGAATATACCATTTAAATTAAAAAAAATTTAAAATTTCAATTTTTAAAAATTAATTCAAGTCGAAAAAATTAAAACATCGTTCAAAACCATAAAAAATTGCAAAAGAAAAATTTAAACTGTTTTTAATTAGAAATGACTTAAATAATAACATACTAAAAATGGAAGAAAATCGGACAATAACAAGTTTTTAAAAATTCTTGTTAAAAACGTTTGAGGCATTTACCAAGGTCATTTTTCCATGGATGTTGTAGGTATATACCTCTATAACCTAAAAAACCACAATTGGTGATTAAATCATTAGTTAATTAATTAATTTATAAAAATTAACGTTAAAAATACAGGTAAAATCTTTCAATCAAGTAATAAGGGAAATATTTAGACAATATTTGGTAATAAATCATTTTAAAAATAATTAAATTGAAAAAAGACAAAATATCTTTCAAAAAATTTAAATTTTAAATTAATTTCAAAAATTTATTTTTTTAAAATTTTGTAGTATATGCATGTGATACGAGTCTTTAAGCTATATTTCAGTGCTGTTTACGAATATCACGCCAACTTTTCAATAAAATTTAAATTAACTGTGGAAAAATTGAAGCATAAAAAACAAAATTTTTGAGAAAAATGCTTTGATTTTTCCACACTTATACTAAATTTTATTGAAAAGTTGGCGTGATATTCGTAAACAGCACTAAAATATAGCCTAGACATGTAGGATTCTGGTAGTTTGGGGTAAAAAGACTGGACCAACCTTGCTGGGCTTACGCCTGTAGTTGGTCGACTTAATTTGTATTTGTATATTGTATTTGTATCACATGCATAAACTACAAAATTTAAAAGTTTTTAAAAATTTAAATTTTTTATATTAATTTAAAATTTTAATTTTTTGAAAGATATTTTGTCCTTTTTCAATTTAATTATTTTTAAAATGATTTATTACCAAATATTGTCTAAATATTTTCCTTATTACTTGATTGAAAGATTTTACCTGTATTTTTAACGTTAATTTTTATAAATTAATTAATTAACTAATGATTTAATCACCAATTGTGGTTTTTTAGGTTATAGAGGTATATACTTACAATATCCATGGAAAAATGACCATGGTAAATGCCTCAAACGTTTTTCAAGAATTTTTAAAAAGGTCGATTTTTGAGGCCAAAAAAATTGAAATTTTGAAAAAAATTAAACTTTTTATATTCCGATTTTCTTCCATTTTTAGTATGTTATTATTTAAGTCATTTTTAATTGAAAACCGTTTAAATTATTTCTTTTGCAATTATTTTGTGGTTTTGAGCGATGTTTTAATTTTTTCGACTTTCCAAATTTTGAATTAATTTTTAAAAATTGAAATTTAAATGGTATATTCGTATTCAGCGCTGAAAAATAGCCTATAAACATGTATCATAAGTCTCTATTGTTATAATTTGATTTTTTGAAATTTTTTTCGGCCATTTTTTAAAAATTTAAGAAAAATTAAACTTCCGGCGAGCCGATTTTGGCCGATTTTTAGTATGTTATTATTGAGGTCATTCCCAGGTGAAAACCGTTGAAAAACTAAAGGTATTAATTTTTTACCGGGGGGGGGGGTTTGCCCCTTTTTTCAGTAGATTTACTGGACTAATATCATTACCATCTTTTGCCTGAACTTTCAGAGCAGTAGGCCTATAAAATACTTTTTTTTATAATTGCCTTCTTTGGAAGATGCAAAGTAAAATTTCTTGTCATTTTATCCATGTAAAAAAGTCAATAAAATATTTTTAAAGTGTAAATTTTGTCTTGCATACTAATCAAATCAAATCAAATAAAATTTTATTTTTACTAATATATAGGGTGGTCCTTATTTTTCAAAGTTGAAATTTTTTTCCAGCCCCCCCCCCCTTAATTTTTTTCCTTTTACTATAAAATGAAAGTGTGGAAAAGGATTTTCTGATATTTTAATATTAACACGTGCCTCATCGCGGTTGAAGTTTGAATCCTATAGCGCGCCATAGTAATAGTATGGCTAGGGTGTCTCAAAAATAACCTTTTCTTGAAAAACCTTGCTCCCTAGAGAGAGAGGGTTTTTCCCATTTCTTTTGGTCCCAAAAGATAGTGTGTGAAGTTTCAGCTGCCTAAGTTAACTCTAGGGCTTGACTAAGAGCCCCAAAATTTGGAAAAAATGACCAATTTTCCGAATTAAAAAAAAATAATTTTAGATTGATACCGCGATAAGACTGGTTAAAGTGTGTTATTTAGATGGATTATATTTATTTACGTGTTTTAACTGTAGTCCTTAGCCCCTTTAGTTTCAGTATAAACAGTACTACTTAGGGAGGTTGCTCATCAAAGCTTGTAATGCACTACCGGTGGACGAAAAGAATTTATTCGATATACTTCTTCGAAGGAACTCCCTCAAATGATGCCATATGGTGCTAAATTGATATTATAAATTATAAAAGCCAGTGAAATAACAATAAGAAGGCCTTCCACTGAGGTTTTCATATAAAAAGATATTTTCTTCAAAATTGCTCGTTTCCAGCTGATTAAACTTAAAATTTATATTAAAAAAGGGGTTTTTGTACCTTTTTAGATACAAAACTTTGAAACCTATATAAGGGGGTTTCACTTTTTATAAGTAAAACTAAATTTTAAAACGTACAGATTGGAAATGACATGGTACCTATTCCAGAAGTGAAAATCTATTTTTTTTTCATTTATTTATTTATTTATTGAACTAGAAATAAAAAAAAGAAGAAAATTTACAATTTCACATAGTCACCTGGGATCTCATGGTCCATGTAGGTGACTGTAATTATGAATAACAAAAATTTAAAATACAAACTAGGAGAAAAAAAAACACAGGAAACACATACATGAGATGGATATGGTGGCAAACAGGGCGCCAATAATTTATATTTTTGCCATAATGATGAGTTAAAGTGCTTAAAATAATTATAAATCATACATTAAACAGAACAAAAGAAATCATCAATATCCTCAATAGTAAACAGATATTCCTTTAATTGCTTTTTGAATAAATGTTTTGAAGGGCTATTTTGAATATGTATAGGTAACTTATTAAAACACTTAGGGGCTATGTAACAAAAATTTTTACAGAATATGGATTTATTAGGTTTAGGAACAAAGTATAATATGTTTGGTCTTCGTAGGTTTACGACATTGCGTTTTTGACAAATGTTGGGGTTTAGATAGACATGGAGGCAAATTTTAAAATAAAAAAGATGGCGAATTGGAAGTATATTTAAGGAATTGAAGTAGTTTATATTATTTGTGTGTAAGTGCGCTTCATTATTTAAAAACCTCAGGAATCTCTTTTGCAGCCTCTCAATTCTTTTTAAGTTGATCATGTAATCTCCTCCCCACACAACTAAACCGTAATTAAGTTGTGAATGAACCCAAGAATAATATAAATTGATTAGTAATTTATTATTTAACTTTTGTTTTAGGTAATAAAAGTTACACAGTACATACCTTAGTTTGTCTGATATATATTTTGTATGGGATTTCCATTTCAAATTTGAGTCTATGTGCAGTCCGAGGTATTTTATTATAAGTTAGGAATTACTTTCTTTTAGCGTATTAGGGGAAAGTTTTAATTAAAGATGTCTTTCTTTAACATTTCAACCAAGATTCATAAGAATGAAACTATTTTGAAACTTAAAAAAAGAAAATCGATTTTCACTTCTGGTATTGGAAACATCCATGTCATTTCCGATCTGTACGTTTTAAAATTCAGTTTTACTTTTAAAAAATGAAACCCCTATAAAAAAAGTTTCAAAGTTTTGTATCTAAAAAAGTACAAATAACACCTTTTTTTAGTATAAATTTTGGTTTTGATTAGCTGGAAACGAGCAATTTTGAAGAAAAGATAAAAATGAAGCCTTAAAAGTTTCTCTAGTTTTAACTTATACAGGTTGTTTCAAAAGTCCGTTTCACAGCTTTTATTTGGAACCAACGTGTCCTAGGGTCACAGAAGTAAGGTCTTCCCCTAGGTAAGTGACCCTGGAAAATCTATTGAGATGACTTACAGCGCCCCTAGCGGCGAAATAAAAGTTATAAAAATTAAAGAAGATAGAGCAAAAACCTCAGTAGGAGTATTGTTGTAAAAAAATTTCATTAAAATATCTTGAATATTCAGATATATTAGCCTGGGAAAATAGCACTTTTTCAGACTTCAAGAGAAAAAAGTTTGTAAATTTTCAAATTTTTCAGCGTAATTGGGTAGTTTTGGTGTTTTTTAGTTGAAAAAAGGCAAAATTTAATGAAAAATACTGGCAAATTTGCAAACTTTTTTTTGGGGGGCCTGAAAAAGCGCTATTTTTACATGCTATTATCATGCGAATATTAACAATATTTTAATGAAATTTTTTTCAGTGAGTTCTTCATAACGTTTACAACAATACTCTTCATGAGGTTTTTGCTCCATCTCCTTTAGTTTTTAAATTAATTTGTTTAACTTTTTCATTTCGCCGATAGGGGCGCTGTAAGTTATTTTAATGGATTCTCCAGGGCCACTTACCTAGGGGTGGACCATACTTCCGTGACCCTAGGACACGTTGGTTTAAAATAAAAGCAGCGAAATGGACTTTTGAAACACCCTGTATAAGAGAAATTCCTTAATTCCCATTTGTCAGTGAATATAGGTGACTTATTAATAGAAGACACTCGGCTATAGCCAAGAGGATGGGCTGGAGCAGAAATGCTGAATTGAATTACTATAAGAGGAGAATGGTCGTATATCTATACCATTATACGTATTTATTGACCACTTCTTAGCACAGCTAATCAGATGGTAAGGATTCATATGGGAAAACCTGGAAAGGACCATGCATTACAGGACTTTCAAACTGTAGAGAGGTAAGGGGTGCTGGTAAGATAGTTGTATAAAACTTGTGAAGTCCATATTCTCCAATGAAGTTGTTAAGACCAGGTTGTAAATCAGGACCCTGGAGTATCATTCAATTTGGCACAGCCAACTAGGCTAATAACTTATTTTCTAGCAGTGCAGGTGTCGATTAATTGAAATGATTCAGGCCTGGCACCAATAACAGTTGCAATAAAATAGTGAATTCTGGCAACCCAGTTGAAAAGAAGTAGACTTGTTCTTGTCATTGGCATCATTCTAGGCAAAACCAAACTTTGCAAGAAAAATTCAAACAGGGTTCATACAAATTTTCAGAAATTAAAATCAAGGAGTATTCCAGGAGTGTTTTAAAAAAATTCAAGGAGTACTTTAGAAAGACAAATTTTTTACACAGCTTCAAACACACACCATGCCAATTACATTCCTGAATCAGGTTTAAAACCACTTTAAGAGTCAAATTGTAACTAAAATCAAATAAAAATAAAGGAAATTTGTTAATAGAATAATTATTTAAGTAATAATTAAATTGCAAAAAAGATATTTTCAAAAACTTTTAGTTAAGCAGAGAAAAAAGGTAAGAAATTAGTATTTTTGAAGGCATTTTTAGAATCTGAAATCAGATCAGATACCTTAACCATGTTATAATCTAAAAAGATTAAAAAACCCACTATAGCAACCTTTCAGTAAAAATTTACAACTGAGAAAATCTTCTTAAGTTGAAGAAAATACTGACTAAAATCAGGGGTGCATCTAGAAAGAAATTGGGGCCGAAAACGGCCCCTTCACAAAATTCCGACCCTCAAAAACAGCCCCTTCACAAAATTTTGGTTCCCAAAAAGGACTTTTATCAAGCTATATGCACTCGCTAAGTGTAATTTTACTAAAAAAATAATATATTTACAGAAATAGGACCTTATTTTAGAATGAAAAATTATATTCACAAAATTCAATTCCATTTTTACCAAAATTCAATTCTGTTTTTCACATAATTCCCAAAAACAGCCCCTGGCAAAAAATCCTGGATACACCCCTGCTAAAATAGAGAAAAAAAATAATCTTATTAGACTTATCAGGCTGCTCAGACCAGTGGCGGCTCGATGGTAAAATTATAAGGGGTGCTGCTCCAGCGGTACCAAGTTGGCAACGTATTTTAAGCAATATAATGCCAAATAATATTTCACAAAAATGTGAAAAGATGGGAACAATATAAAATTTCGATTTTACCATTAATAAGCATTCAAAAACTGTCACTTACCTACATTTAGCTGATTATTACGAATATGAAGAATTAAAGATGAATTCTATTTCATATAGTATCTCAAAAGCAAATAAAACTAAAATCAACATTTTGAATTCAATTTGTTCATTATAAAAAGAAATAAAAACTTGGCTACAAAAAATTAAACATAAATCTTTATTGACTTGCTGAAACATCAGAAAAGATTTTGTTCTCTCTCTGTTGAAAAGAAAAAAGAAGCTATAAATAAAAAATTAAACAGCGTTGAAGTTGGTTGGAGTGAGAAAAGCTAAAAAGCCAATGTGATTTATTTTAGTAGTAGAAATCGTTTATTTTTCTTCTTCCCACAGTTTGTTTTTCACAGCTCTCTCAATAGAAAAACCTATCATTCTTTTGGTCGCTGCTGCTTTTCAGCAGCCCCTTTTCTCCTAACAGATTTGCATGCTAAATTCTTGATATTTTGATTTGATATGATAGAGCTAGTGTTTTATACCACGATTGGTATATCTGCGGGGGCTGACAGACCCGGAAAGAAATCTGTTGTCGAGACGGCATAGCAGAGAATTATTACTTGAAAAAGGATTATAAAGGACAAATATTAAAGGGGGAAATAGATAATTTTTTAAATATTGTAAAGCAAATAAAAATTGGAATTTCGGGAAATTTTGGTTGGGGGTGCTGCAGCCCCGCAGCCCCTATGGACGAGCCGCCACTGGCTCTGACCAAAGTAAGATTGTTTTTCTGCATCGCCGTTAAAGCTAACTTCAACAGACGTCTGTAGGAAAAGGATTCGCAGGAAAAACAGAACAGTCACGAAAAATTGTTATTTTCCCGATTTCCGGAACACTGGACTTGTGGGGTAAAGTTGTTTTTTACATTGCAACAATGACGCAAGAAGAAGCCAACCTGAATCGGCACCCGCGGCTGTCCAAGAAAGTCGAGGGAAGAACAGGACACATCGTAAAAAACCCCGAAACTTTCGCGAAAAATCGCGATTTTTCCAACTTTATAACCGACTAAACGCTGCGGATTGAAACCTATTTTATAGGGTTGATAAATTTATAAAAGAAATGTTCATGAAGAAAATAAGGAGTACAACCCAAATTCAAGGAGTTTTCATAGTGCTTGAAAATGAAATTCATTTTTAAGGAGTTTTCAAAGAGCGTACAAACCCTGTTCAAAGAAACCAGACCTGTGCAACATGCTTGGCAAAATTTGGTGCTGCCAATGCCATTTAATGGCAAGTAAACAATTCAACTTCAATAGAACTTGGTTGCCAGAATCTACAATTTTATCCCCATTCTTGGTGCCAGGCTTGGTTTCCTTGGATAACCCCACTCTCATGAAGGCCTAAGTTATTTGAATTAAGCCAGGTGTTGTGTAGGATATAGTATGAGTTAAGGCAGCGTTTCTCACAACCGGGGTTCCGGGAGCCTTCCTCAAGGGATCCGAAAATCTCTTTTTTTTCGTACATTTTAGGATAACCCTAAATAAATTAAGGAACAGCCAGCCAAATGCGAGCCAGTGTTTTTCCGTTGAACATTTTCTTCTGCTTCCATAGCCTTTCGGTATTCTAAAGATAAGACACAGAAGATAAACACTAGCTTATTGAAGGGGAATTTCAAAATAAATTTCTGAGGGAGGACCCCTAGCCCCCTTAAAATTTTGACGTTAATTACATTTCCCCCCCCTTGAAAACTCTGTGTTTTACAAGGAACTGTTCTTTTCAAATGAAACTCAAGGGGTCTTAAAATACGCTGAAACTCTACTTTAAGTTGCAAATTTCGAAACATTTTCAAAGCAGAACTCCGAAATTCACTCAAAAATTTTGACGCCTGTTATACAGTGTTTTTCCATTGAACATTCTGCTGTCTCAAGAAGCTTTTCTCCTTTGGTGTTGCACAAAAAGTTTGAAATGGAGATAAAACACTAGTTTAAAGGAGAGTTTTCAAAATAAATTCTGAGGGAGGACAAAACAGCAAGAAAAAATATTGTATCATGGCAGTGGCGTATATAAGGGAATAATACCCTCCCTCCGAAATTTGGACTAGGCATACCAAAACACGTTAAAACCCTGCTATTTAGGGTCAAATTTTCAAAATTTTTCTTGGGAAGGACCCCCAAATCCCCCTTTAGTACATGAAATTGTATTACTTTTTTATTATGCTTTCATGAAAGTTATGATCCTACCTAAAAATGTATGCCCAAAATTTGGATTAAATGTTACAAAAACAATTTTAAACCCAGTTTGTTGGGTCAAATTTCTAAAAATTCTCTGGGGCAGGACCCCCCAGACCCCCCTTTCCTACTTAAAACTTTATTAATCACAATTTTTATGATATTAAGTTCTCTTGAATGCAAATTTCACCTAAAAATGCATTAAACAGCTACGTTAAACCTATTTTAAATATGTATTGGACGGGTTGAATAATACTTTTAGGCCCGTCCCGAAATAAATTTCTATACTCGTACACCAATGTTGCATGGACACTAGGGTTCCCCGGAACTTGGACTTTGTCAAAAGGGTTCCGTAAGTGTAAAAAGGTTGAGAAACGCTGAGTTAAGGTACAAGGAATAGGGTTACAGTTTTAGAAAGGGGGTTACAGCAACCATATTTACCCACTGTTCAAATGATGACTGACTACCATAAAGATCTAATTATTAATACTATTTTATAAGATCCAAAAATAATATTTATAAATGTGGGAATCGAGACGTTTACCATTTTAGACTATATAAGTGAAGATGTATAATTTCTTTAGACGTTTTAGGGGACATCCCGCATGCGCCGTCAAGCGCATGCGCCTCCCCATGAATAAAAGCACATATCAAGCTTGTTGTTCCAGCAACAGAGAAAGATTATTAGGTTACTTTTTAAATTATTGTCCATTTCACGTTACGGTTTGTAACTAATATGTTTTACTTCTAATAAATTTGTTGTATTTATGAGATGATTGAGTGGTTTCTATAAAAGTAGGGGCTTGGCCGGGATGTATTTTAGATGTATGTTACTTAATATTTTGTGAGGTTTGGTGTTCTTTAATGATGTTTTTGTTTTGTGTTTAGATCCTCATGCGGGGGCACATGAGTGCAGGACGGCCGTGTGGGAATCTCTAATAATATATTATTATTAGAGTTCTAATGGTACTATTAGATCTCTAAGCTGACAAAATGTTGTTGTGGTTACACATGGCCACGGGAGGACTCTTACTACAGCTGTTCCAAGGAATAGCACTAAAAAATCCCCAAGAACAAGTAACACCTAACTGTGTGAAAGGCCCAATTTTGAAATTTTTTCGATACCATATTTTATCGAAAGAAAATATAGGGGCTGCCACCCAAACAGTGCAATTTGCCTCCCAAAGTAAGAATTCACTTTTTATATGATAATTTCAAAATACCCAATTACTTAAGGACTTAGTCAGTCAATAGTACAGTGTCAATCATATGTATGAACTTGGGGTTAAGACTGTCGGAACAGCTTTAGAAAGAGTCCTCCAGCTGCCATGTTTACCTACAGCTCAAATGATGACCGACAACCATAGAGATCTAATTATTAATGTTACTATCATTGTATTATAAAATAATAATCTACGAATTATTATTACTTAGGATCTAATAATTATATGTAATAAGATCTCTATGGTTGTCAGTCATCATTTGAGCTGAGGGTAAATATGGTAGACTCTTTCTAAAGCTGTACCAGACTGTCTTTTTAAAACAGTAAAACTTCGCAAATTTATTCTTGCTTAAAAATACAAACTAAAGAATAAAACACTCCGTACCAGTTTAAACCAAGATGCAAAACTTGAACAATCTGATTTAAGAAAATGTTAACCCTCAACCAATACTTACTTAAATTAACAAGATCTTTATATCTTTGCCTTTCTTTTTGATTTCTCTCTCGCAGTTTCATCAACACCTCCCATTTAAAATTGGAAATATATTCTTGATCTTGATTTTCCATCACAGCACATGATGCTTTGTTTACAGAATTAAAAATATTTGTTGTTGATGATACGGCAAGAGTTGATATGATACGCCTGTTCCTGTGTCGATTCGATTTTAGTTTATCAATTGATATTAAAAGAGATTGTGAGATTCAAGTATAATTTATGTACTGAAGCTCATTAAAAAATAAAATTGTTCAAAAAATCAATTAAAAAAATTCAATTTCACCTTAAAATGAGTTTACAAAATTAAGAAAAAAAACTTTATAGTTTGCTCTTAAGAAGTAATAAAACAACTCAGCTCTACTCAGTTTGTTTACAAATTGTCCTTTTTTATTTGAAATCTTGAAATTGGCTCCAAAGGCTCCAAATCGGAAAATAACCAAATCTCGAAATATACGATTGCCGGTTTTCTGTCGAAAATATTCAATTGGGTTTGGTTTGTTTCAATGGACCGTCCCATCTTTTCAAACTTTTATTGGAACTTGAGTAAAACAGGAGTAGACAAATTTTTCATTTTTATACATGAACGCTGTGAGCATTTTATGCCTCTAATATTTATCTATCACAATTCAAAATATTATGAAACTATTTTTTTTACATTAATTAGTAATAATTCGATAAAACAAGTATTAAAAAATTAACTGTTTGACCTATTTAAATAATATATTTAGTGTTTTTTTGTGAAGCATGTTTTTTTGTGATACTTAGCATGTAGAAAATTTTCAAGTTTATAAATGAAAATGTTTTTTATTTCGATTCGATGATCAAATTCGTCGAAAAGACTATTTATTTAATTGAATAAGTTTTAGTTATTTTTACATCTGGTATTAGGTTCATCTACAAATCTATTAAAAAAGCTGACATTTCGGCACTAATTTTTCAGGAAACTTTTTATAATCTTTTTAGTTCCTCTGAGTGAAAGAAACTTCATTATTAACATTGACACTTTTTAAAATGACCATAAAAATATAATAATCTTAGTAAAAATTAGTGTATGTCATGGAAGAAGTAATTGCGTTCAACCTTTCAGGCAGGACATCTTAACCATTAACATAGTAAAATTCTCGGTAATAATCTTTTGGAGAATACAGGATGGTCCCGAATTCGTGTTACAAACTGGGTAGGGTAGGTAGCACATCAAATGAACCAGAATTGGTAGGATTAGGGGGTGAAAATCAAGGGGTAAAGTTACTAAAAAACCTCGCATATCTGGCCAATAAGAGCAACAATTGTTCGATTCCGGTATTTATTACATTCAACCAATTAAAATTTTTTATGTAAAAATGATATTTAAGTGTTTGTTCTAATAAAAAACAGACTAATAAATGAAACAGGCATGTGTTATAGGTAGATAGACTGCAATAGAACATGTCACGACGAAAACATCGTAGAGTCTTGTTGGTTGGTTGCTTGGAGTTATAAAGTGCAAGGAACTTAAGTCTGACCAAGGGACAATTTTTACTTAAATCTACCTTCAATGCATGCCTGATTCATTTATTTGTCTGTTTTTGATTAAAATAAACACTTAAATCTCATTTGTATATGAAAAATTTTAACTGGTTGAATGAAATAAATGCCAGAATTGATCAATTGCTGCACTTATTGGCCAGATAGGCGAGGTTTTTGCTAATTTTCACCCCTTAATATCCATACTTAACTTCCACTGAATCATACCAATTCTTGTTCGTCTTGATGTACTCTAATTTGGGACCACCCTTTATACTCCAAGAGGAGAATTTTTGAAAATATTCTTCTAGAAGCTACTAAAATAAAATTAAAAAGAAACGTAGTATATATTAGCTTTAACCCTTTCAATACGGCAAAAAAATCAGTTTAGTGCGCCTCATTACCAGGAATAGTTATTTCTCCTCCAAGTGATTATAACGATGAAATAACTTTTTTGTATGAAAGTCTGATGGTCCAAGAGACGCATCAACAAAAACAACGATATTACAAACTTTATTGATGGGACATCATATGTCCCGTTGTAAACCCAGAGCACCTGCATAGCGGGACAAGGTATATCCTGGCCGTAATCCTGGAGTCAATACTGCTGGGACAGACTTTGTCCCACTTCCGCTTTTTGTTGATTTCAAACCCACACCTACTACTAGACCACCAATAGTCTTTGGATCCATAATTTGAAGAAAATTAAAGTGCAAAAATGCAAGAGCTAAAGCGTTAGAATCGAATGAAAAAACTGGCGAAATTTCCACTTGAACTTTTTAGTTTGCAACAGAAATGAATAATTTGGCTTAAGAGTCAACAATTGAACAATATTGGCGGTTATCGCTTGTTTGATCATTTGGGGAACTGAGAATAGATAATCATGAGATCACACAAGAATCATGATGCGTTCGGCAGCTCAACTTGGCATTATTTTCTGTTCCTAGATGATTTTCAGTAACTGGGACATATGTTGTCCCAGCCGTAATTTCAAAAATTTTCAAGCCTGGGACAGCATAGGTCCCATCCGGTGCAAAAGGGTTAAATTAGAAGAATATTAAAGGTTATACAATGAGAAGAGATCATAAATAAAAAATGATCAAATTAACCCTCTCGCCACCCTGGGCCTCATATGAGGCTCCTACTAATAAGCTCAATTTTTGTATGATGTAAACACGCAAATTTATTTCCTTTTCATCAGTGACTTCACTGATTCATGTAGATCACATATGAGACTTCTACATGGTTTCTGAATTCGTTCCTAAATGGCAGCAAGATGATTTATACCTCAATGTTTACATTTTAAGCTGTAATGCTTGTGAAGAGAAAGTACTAGCTAGATACTAACTTCTGTAGAAAATTTTTTATAGGTTGGTAGATATTTTCTTATTTAGTAACTTTTTAATATTGTGACCATGTCTTTTAATAAGTTCTAAACCAAGTATTTTCTGTTAAAATGAGAAAAATATGGCCTCATATGAGGCTCATAAAAATAACTAGGAAGGAGTGCACACAAGAAAAAAAAATTTCCAGACAAATTATAGGGGCATTTTGGATGTATTAAGAAGAAAAAAAGTTTTTTCACTTTTTTGATGTTCTGGTGCCGTGAGGGTTAAATTGAAATATGTTTTAAAATCACTTTTAAACATGAAAGACACAACATGTTTGAAAGGTAAATGCTGAGTAAGCAAGTTGTATTCTATGATCTAACAATGTTCCAAATATTAAATAGCGTTTTTGAAGTAAATTATGTAAATGGAAATGTTTTTCTGGAAATAATTTTGTAGAATCTTAATGAGAATATTATCATGAAGAAAAAATAATGAAATTTTTTAAATTATACATTTAAGGTGAGTGAGAGTGAAAATTTTCATTGAATTTAATTATTTCAGGTGCACAAGAGTTAATATGTAAGAAATAAATTGAATTGTATCTTTGAGATTATTCTCATGATAGATTTTTCCCCGAAAGCCAAATGAAAAATTTCAGGAACTTCACATAAGTTTTGCAGTGGGGAAGTGTCAAAATTTTTTTGGCACTACTAACTTCAACGTTGTATCCCCTAAGTAGCTATTTTTGTGGAATTTTATTGAGAATATTCTCATGAAGAAAAATATTAATGAATCTAAATTTAAAATTATGCAATCAAAAATTTAAACCAACTATTCTTTAATATATAAAGGTTTAAAGATGATTTGTGAGTAATAAAGATAGAAATTTTTTGAAAATTTGACCATAAAAAACTGGGTTTTAACTAAAAGTAAAGTGAAAGTAAATTACTCAGGACTTAGGAGGGCAGCTGCCCCCCCTGGCTACGCCCATGTCAGAGGGACTGTAAGAAATAGCTTAAATTCCCACTTTTCGTGCTAAAAATCAAAATATTTTCTGGGGGAGAACCCACAGACGCCCCTTACAATAGCAGTAGTTTCAAACTGGGGGACCATAAGTAATTATCAAAGTGTTCGAAAGTGTATGCAATTTGAATGAAGTTATCTGAGGGACATTCCCAAACTAATTTTTACCATTAACTTTAGCTACTTTAGGCAGCCCATTATCGGTTTAAAGTAGTAAGGAATGAGAACACAAAAAGACTAAAACACACATACAATCTTTAAGCATATTAATGAGTAAAACTAAATGTGTTTTTACTTGGAAGGGTATCAGGTCACCGAGTTCAGATTTCAACAAATTTGGTGGCCACGTTTTAATATAACTTATAAAATTAGTTTTAATATTAAGTAATATCCCTCCACACACCCAAAATTACAAAATTTTCTTAGTGGGGGCGCGTTGAAAAACTTTCTGCAACTTAGGGGGGCGGTAGCTCTAAAAAGGTTGAGAACCATTGGTTTAAATCTAACTAGGTTTTTAAATAAATGAATGAAAGGAAAGAAAAATGTAGAGAATATTTATCATTTAATGAAAAATATTTTTTAACTTGATGTGTTTGATGAAGAAATTTTATTCTTTTAGGAATCCCTTTTATGCTTCAAATCAACAAATTTTCTTAGATTAAAATTCATTAGATATTTTTTGTCATGAAATGAATTATGAAATTCCAAGAAAATATTAAGTTTATCCATATGCCTAAGCATCAATTTTAAGTTCATAATGACAGGGTTCTCATGGTCAGGGGAAAACCTGGAAAAGTCGGGGAATTTTAATTTCACCTTAAAAGTCAGGGAATAGTCAGGGAACGGTGCTCATTTTGGCTAAAAACCTGAAAATTCATTCAAATTTCAAAATACCTGGAAAATGAAAAACTTTTAATGTTTGCGTGTCAATTTTGGCTCTAGAAAATGCATAAATGGACTATATATTTAAAATTATGTTAAAAAATCAAGAAATATCCAAAAAATGCTGTAAATTGCTTGCTATAGTTTTTTTACTCGAAAATCTTAAAAATTGACCTGGAAAAGTCAGGGAATTTATTCCTGAAATTCAGTGGGAACCCAGAATTTACTTTAACTAAGGGTCAGACATCAAAAAAGGAAATAATAAAATGTATTATTAATTTTCTTTGAAAATTTTGCAATCAGCTTTGTAACTACACTGCTCACAACAATTAAAGGATATTGGTGGTTTTGGTATATATTGACAAGCAAATAAAAAATTTGCAGTGGTTCAAGCATTTTTCATAAACTTTGGACCATTTCAAAGCTAAATCCATGCAGTTATCAAAATAAAAATTTTATTTTTACTTTTTTTTATCAAAATTGGAAAATGCACATTTTGCAATCTTAATGCACGTTAAGCAAAAAAAACTGAAAAATCTATCAATACTTAATTGAAACCCCATTTCGCTTGGGGTATGCTTTCTCCTGACTTAAAACAACGTTGTGGGACTGTTTGCCACCAGGTTTGTTTGTTTATTTTTGAGGGGCAGGGGTGTTTTCTCCATTTTCCCCTTTTAGAGCATTTTTCAGCACCTGAGCTGTTTGGGAGATATTGGATGGTCAGAAATTGGTTTCTCAAGCATGTCCTAGACTTGTTCTATTGGATTCATGTCGAAAGAACGTGCTGGTCGATCCCTTTCTAGCGATTTCTTCATCCTGAAGAAAATCATTAACTAAGGTAGCACAATGTTTTCTGCAATTAACATCCCTGAAAGTTTAATTATCACCGATATCTCCTGCATGAGGGGCAACCAGATGTGTAAGGATATTGACCTTATTATCCTGAACCACCAGAAACGGTCCCTTTACCGGTGGGGGGTCTTTATTCCATAGATAGAGATGGTGCTCTATTTCATCACTCCACA
Source organism: Tetragnatha versicolor (assembly GCA_024610705.1). NCBI lineage: Eukaryota > Metazoa > Arthropoda > Arachnida > Araneae > Tetragnathidae > Tetragnatha > Tetragnatha versicolor. The sequence goes on along the minus strand of JANDEH010000010.1, from coordinate 54,515,420 downwards.
TCTTCAAATCTGACCCTCAGTTCATCCTGATAACTTCCGATTTTTGTCTGGTGGATACAAGGAACACAAAATAACCCCTTTTTTGTACATGAAGAAGTCAGATTTGAAGATCCGGAGTGATGAAATGGAGCACCATCTCTATCTATGGAATAAAGACCCCCCACCGGTAAAGGGGCCGTTTCTGGTGGTTCAGGATAATAAGGTCAATATCCTTACACATCTGGTTGCCCCTCATGCAGGAGAAATTGGTGATAATTTAACTTTCAGGGATGGTAATTACAGAAAACATTGTGCTACCTTAGTTAATGATTTTCTTCAGGATGAAGAAATCGCTAGAAAGGGATCGACCAGCACGTTCTTTCGACATGAATCCAATAGAACAAGTCTAGGACATGCTTGAGAAACCAATTTCTGACCATCCAATATCTCCCAAACAGCTCAGGTGCTGAAAAATGCTCTAAAAGGAGAAAATGGAGAAAACACCCCAGCCCCTCAAAAATAAACAAACAAACCTGGTGGCAAACAGTACCACAACGTTGTTTTAAGTAAAGAGAAATCATACCCCAAGCGAAATGGGGTTTCAATTAAGTATTGATAGATTTTCAGTTTTTTTGCTTAACGTGCATTAAGATTGCAAAATGTGCATTTTCCAATTTTGATAAAAAAAAGTAAAAATAAAATTTTTATTTTGATAACGGCATGGATTTAGCTTTGAAATGGCCTAAAGTTTATGAAAAATGCTTGAACCACTGCAAATTTTTTATTTGCTTGCCAATATGAACCAAAACCACCAATATCCTTTAATTGTTGTGAGCAGTGTAGAAATGAGGGACTTCATAAAAACGATTCTTCCAATGTTGTTCATCGGTTATTGTAAGTTATCTTTTAAAGAATTGAATGCTTTCAAATTTAATACATTTTTGAAATTATCTGAATATTAAAACACATTACTTTTATTCAATGAATAAATTTAATTGTGTTTATTTTACATAAAAAATCAGGTTTTGTGCACCTGGCCATTTTACACAACCCCTTCCTTAAAGCATAATCAAGTAAAATGATTCAAACTTTAAATATTTGAGGAAAAATATCAAATTGAATTAAGTGAATTTGAAAGTCAATAAATTCATGCATTTTTAGGGGTAAAAATGAAATTTCAAATTTTATTCAAGTGGAAATATATTAATTTATATTAATAATTATTATTATTATAGTAATTAATAATGTAATATAGTGATTTTTAGTATGCAGTTCTTTGACTTAGGAGAACTTAATTTCATTACACTTTACCTTTAAAGGATTTGCAGACAAAAACTTCCAATAATGTGCATATACTACTACCAAAAGTTATTTTGCTTCCTTTTGTCTTCTCTTTTATTAATTATGTAATATTTTTCTTTATTGCCAAATGTAGTGTACTCTCAATTAGAGATGTGGGTTTTCCGGAAAACTTTGAATTACTAAGCCACTAAATTATAATAGTATTGTTAAATTAAACTTCCGATCACTGGAGGCATCAAATTAACAAAACTGGAGTGTTTTCATCAATTCTGGATGATGTTCCTTGGAGATTCATCCACAAATAAAACACAATAAAAAATTAATAAAGCATTGAAATCGTGATTTAAAATCATATTTAATGTTAAAATCTCTCTATTCTAAAAAAATTTTTTGTCTAACCGTTTCCAGAGAAAGGCTTTTTAATTACTGAACCGAATGACACATATATGGTATCAAAATGTCGAGATTCTTTTCGGATTTCCGAGTAGGCCCTTCGATTTTTTAAAAAAATTCTCAATTTAAAATATTTTCATTTTTTTAGATAACGGATAAGGTCGCAGCTACAAAGTACTGTCAAACAAATTACTATACAACCAATCACAACGACCGATTGACGCCATATTTTAAGATGAACATAGTTTTTTTCACCTTTAAAAAAATATTTTCTAAATAAAATATCATTCAAAGACTGATAAAAGTATTCTAAAAACTTACATAGGGGCCGTTCAAATATTACGTAAGCACCTAACGGGGGGGAGGGGGTTTGCTGTTTGCTTATTTTTCCTGACAAGGGGGGAGGAGGGATATGAGTGATGCTTACGTAAGGTACTAAATTTTTGAAAATCTCTTGTTTTTTGCGTAAATAATTTCAAAACTTAACCAAAAAAAATTAACAAAAAGTTGAATTAGGAAATCTGACGTAAGCACTTTTTTCTGGGGATGGACCCCCCAAACATTTTGAAATTTTACCCTTAGAGTTACACCCGAAAAGACAGCTCCTTGTATAAGTCACCTAATTTTCAAGGAGAAAAAAAAACAGTACTTACTAAAAAAAAAGTCAAAATTTCGGGAGGGGGGGGTCCGGCAGTTGCTTACGTAATTATGGTGGGGGGTTTGAGGTTTGCTTATCTTTGCTGACAAGGGGGGAGGGGGGTTAAAAATGACCAAAAAAGTGCTTACGTAATATTTGAACGGCCCCATACGCCATTTTATACTAAAATTTCGCACTTTTTGTCTAATATTTATAATTTTTAGTCTGATTTGTTACTGAAATTAATTTTAAACATTGAGTGATTGTATGTTTTGTCTCCTATTATTTTCAGTTGCCTAAACGGTATTGTTTAACAAGTATGGGTTTAAACAAAACTATGAATGATAAACGCTAGGTATACTAGCAAAGTTACTTTAAAATATTAAATTTAAATACTCATTAACGAATGGTTTTTGTATGGTCAGAATATTGATTAACAATTAGAAATAGTTAATTTTTTATTATAGATTAAAAATAATTGCGCTGAATATTTAAAAAAAACAATTCGATTAAATTTTTGAATAACTTTATATAATGTATATGTACAGTACTGGAAAAAAAATCGACTCAGACCCTATATCTCCGGAACGGCTTGTGATATAAAGACAAATAAGGTATCATTTTTCATGATTTAAAGTATTCTATATACAGAAAATTTTTCAAGTTCTTAGGGGGTCGTCTTCATATTAAACGAAGCACCAACTTTCGTTTTTCCTATGGGCGACATCAAAGATTAATCCAGATTCTGAAAGAGCACCCTCTAAAACCCCCCAAAACCAGTTTTCATGTCATTTGGTCCCCAAATGAAGCCAGGAGTGGGGTTGAAGTTCGTTGAATTTACGTTGAAATCTCGTTTTTCATAGATTTTGATCCTTACAACCATTAACCCCACGCACACTGTAGGAAATTTCAATTAGAAAAATTTGCGCCAATCTCATACCGCCAAAGACATACAACGTATGAAAATTACAGTAACCTTACGGTAACCATAATCTACTAACTGAAATCAACATATTTATTGTTTAAACCTTGTTGTTGAATGTAGCCGTGTGGCCTAACGGCTAGTGTGCCTGGTCGCAAATCTCTGGAGCCAAGTTCGAACAGCATAGCTTCCGAGTTCTTGTTTTGCTTTTGGAAGTTTGTGTATGCCTCGAACTTAAACTACCGATAGAGTTAGAATTAATAAGTTCTTATTTTTTACTCTATTAATTTCAGTAAAAGGAAAATTAACCTATTTTTTGTGCATGTAATATTTTTTATTTGTTTTTAAATTTTGATGATATTTTTAAATAAAAGTTTACAAATTAAAAATATTTAAAATTACAATTTTTTCAGATGAAAAAATTTTGAAACAATACTTAATTATTCGACTAAAAATTTCACCTGCATTAAATTTGAAATGTTTTTGAATTACGCGAATAAAGTTTCAAAAAAGAGTATTCGATATAAAGATTCGAATTCATGACAGATTTCATGCAGATATTTGTGGTTTTAAATATAAATCTCAGGTCAAGAAAAGTCGTCGCTAAATAAGGACAGTCTCTTCTTACATGCATTGTTTATTAAAAGAAATTCAACGTTTTATCTTTGATATTAAATGTTATCAAGACATGAATTAATTTAACCATGACACAAATATCATCGTGTTGCTGAATTTTGGATCACACATCTTTCCCATATGATGCACCCCAGGGTTAACACCATCTCTTTGCCTATAAGGGGACATCCATAAATTACGCGAGGTCAAAAAGGGGGGAGGGGTTTGGAAAAATCTCACCAAGGGGGGAGGGGGGTCGCTTCTTAAGTTAGAAATTATAAGATTTTCTTGTTTTTAAGTATGAGAAAGGAATACACAGATAAGATACTGCAAATTATTTTTAAAAAGTTATAGGTAAATCTCACTTGGGGGGAGGGGGTCCAGCAAAATCTCACAAAGGGAGAGGGGGGTTCAGATTTTGGAAAAAGCGCCTCACGTAATTTATGGATGTTCCCTAACTGGCTCATCGAAGAGTTGCACCAGCCGCCTACCCCTACAGTAGTTTTCAGGGGTAAGGCAAGCAGCGTATTAAATCTACCCTACGCAGCCAGAGGGCTCAATGCTTGGAACAAAAGTTGACTTACATAATTAACTAATAATAAATAAAATAGTGGTGACTACAAAATAAAAGATTAACACTATAATAACAATTTAGCTACCACTTTTTAATTTAATGTTATTTTTTATACGTAAAGTCAAAGTCAATCGTTTCTTGCATTCAACCTGGAATTGGGAGCACAGTAGATCCATCCACTATTGTCACCAAATATATGGATGACTAGCTGTTACGACCCGGCAAAGCCGGGTCTTACAGCTAGGCTAGCCTTTTATGCGAGCTTCCCTCGTTACTACTTCAAGTTCCTATTAATTATACATTAAATAGGATCTTCATCATCACCCATGACAATGACTATGAGAAAGAAAAAAATGAATAGTAAAAATTGAGATGATTACTATTGAAAGCTGATTCTAAAAGTGAATAAGTTATATAAATCAGTTGAAAAATAAATAAAATTCAATTATTTACTTACTTAAGAAATAATTAATTTTTCGTTTCCGAAAGTAAATAAAGATTATTGCCAAAAAAAAAATCAAAAAGCGCTTTTTATACGATTATTTATTAGATTTATTATTGTTGAATTAGAAACCAACTTCCCTAAAAGTAACTTTTTAACCTTTATTAAGTAAACCAACTTTCTTGAAAGATATTTAAAAGCTATTATATTATTTTAATTTTAATTACTTTTATTTATTTATTTTTCTGATTATTGCGAGATGGCATCATAGTGTGCGAGCGTTCCAGAATCAGTGAGTCAGTGAGTGACGTGGGCTTTTATATGAGAGATATCGTTGGTTCTTACCGGTATCGGATTTAGAAACTAATTCTGAAAATGTTAAACTAGTTTAAGTGGGATGGGTGAGGTTAAATAGAAATAGGGACTTGAACAGGTTGAGTTTGAAAAATTTAACATTAATTAATATGCTGATTTTTATTGAGGCTCAAGAAAAAGCAGCATGCCAATTAACGTTAAAATTTAAAAACACAAACAGAAAAAAATATCCAACCCCTAAAATAAAACTCCAATATCCCATTCCAATCCCCCCCCTCACTCTTTTTTTTTCCTTAGCACCCCAGTCGATATGATTAAATTTAATTAATTTTAATTCATCAAGTTTATTAACTTTGAAATTTAATGATTGGCTAGTCAACATGTTTCATATTTATATTTTGGTATCTTATTCATCAAGCACATACGTTCAGAAACTTCAATGTTTATCCTTAAAAATTAATAAACTCTGTATCCAACCTAATGAATCATAACTCGTAATTAATTATTAAAAAAATGACTGCAGAATCATTAAAATCAGTATTTGAAAATTGTTCTACTCCTATATGCATAAGCAAATTTTAAACTTTGTAATTGCTTTAATTTTTCAAGATAAGTTAGTTTTCGTAAGTGGAAATTGAAAATTATTAGAAACATCGATTAAATATTAATGCTAAAAATACCTCAAAAAATCAATCAAACTATCTGTATTTAAGTATTTTTATAGGAATTTTTGAGCCACAAAAGCCTGATTTATTGTTTCATTAATTAGTTAAATTTCTAGCTCTTATCAACAAAACCACTTTTATAATTTAGCGTGATTATTAATACCTTTATTTAAATTTTTATTCCCTTTTTTCCAGAATTAAAAAAAATTTATTTTTAAATAACTCTCAATTAATTATTATTATTTGTAAACACTAGGGGGCTCTTCCCACTGCTCGCTATTGCTCACCAACCCCCGGAACTGCTTCGCAGTTCTTTGAAGATCGCTTCGCGATCTTAGCGAGCAGAGCTCGCTTGTTTCATCTCAACAATCCAGGCTCCTTAATGCTCCTTTGATACCGAAGCTACTCATCTCTCTAGTTTATCAATGATTTAATTCGAATCATTCATTCCCTCGAAGATATCAAAATAAAACTGTTTCTAAAATATTCATCTCTTAACTTCAATTCTTCTTTCTTCAATTATTGAATAGAAATGTTTTTAAAAAAATATCAAGCAAGTCTACCAATCATCATCAACCAACTTAGAGTAAAAACAAGCCTTTAAGAAACTTTAAACATAGACTCATAAAAATAAGCTGTTTCCCTAGTGAAAGACCAGAAAGAGAAGAAAAATTGAAACTTTGAATCTCAATAATTCTAAAACTGATTTGAATTTTCTAAAAAACGAAATGCCAATATTTCTATAAAAAAATAACTGTATATGTGTCTAAAATATTGTACCTCTATCATGATTAGTTTTTATTTTATAACGAAAAAATCGAAAAATTGTCAAGAATTTTTCTAAACTTTAAAATTAAATTACTCAAAAACTAATTCGAAATTCGAAAAAAGAGCGATGAGGTGCAAAAATTCATGCCTAAGAGTATGTGTATGCAAAAAATCACGTTTCTGCTGTAAATAGATTTTGCTGGAGGCGAACTCGCAGCAGAAAATTAATTTTTGACTTTGACATTAAATAACTCCTGAAGTAATTATCTAATTAATTAGGTTTTGGAACGAAAATGATTATCATGCATTTGTCTACCAATGGTCAAAATTTCATAATATTCCTTTGAATAGTTTTTGCGTAGTTAGAGTTCAAAATGTTCAAAAATAGAATTTTCAAAATCAGCGGCGGCGGCGGTCACTGTTACTTTTTTTTTAATATAGAGAGAAACGGCAATAAAAATTGTATAAATTTGTTTTAAAGGCTTTAGATTTGAAAAAAAGTATTCAATATCTATTCATCTTTGTGTTTGCCTGTATCCCGAAAGGTTAACTTTGAACAATGAGACATGCGGATTTGCGGGGCAGAACCTCCAACCTAGCGATCACGAGCTTGTTACTCTACCAAGTGGGCTACCACTTTAGGGTATTCTAATTGGAAGACGAAATTGCGCCAAAATATAGATAAATAGCCAAATCTGCTTTAACTTTTGTAGGAATTGTGCCTAAACACAGATAAGTAGCCAAATCTGTTCTAACTTTACTAGAGAATTTTAAACAATTGTCGCCAATCTTTCCTCTTTAAAGTTAAATTACCAAAGTTTTGAAATCTCCTTCCTGGCTTTGTTTGACCTCCAAACAACACGAAACTTGGTTTTTGGGGGTTTTAGAGGGTGCTCTTTCAGAATCTGGAAAAATCTTTGATGTCGCCCATAGGAAAAACGAAAGTTGGTGCTTCGTTTAATATGAAGACGACCCCCTAAGAACTTGAAAAATTTTCTGTATATAGAATACTTCAAGTCATGAAAAATGATACCTCATTTGTCTTTATATCACAAGCCGTTCCGGAGATATAGGGTCTGAGTCGATTTTTTTTTCCAGTACTGTACTTTATACAGGGTGTATCTGAAATGGTGCAACAAACTTTCAGGGATGAAAGTACTCATCAAGACGAACAAGAATCGGTATAGAAAGGGGGTCCCAGACCAAATCCCAGGGAGTTAAAAATGGAGCGACACTCCAAAAAAATCATTGAAAAATTCAATTTGTAGAAGAACTACTATTGCTAAAAACTTAATTATGGTCTCAAAAATTGTGGTTTAATGTGATCTTCAAAATTACCTCAAAAGTCTTCGCTTTAAAATTTTTTTTATTATGAAAAGAATTAAAAAACACAAAAAAATGTGAAAACTCTGCCAAAACCTTATTTTGTATTTCGAAATCCTTTCTTTTGATTTTATAATCTGAAAGATCATAGTTGAAAACCCCTAAGTCCAAAGTTTCACGTAAATACAATCAATATTAAACGCTTGAGATTCTGTTAAAGTTCGTTTTTTGCGTGCGCTAACAGCTGTTTTGGAAACAGCTCTAGAAAACAGCTTGCGCACCCAAAAAACAAACTTTAACAGAATCTCAAGCGTTTAATATTGATTGTATTTACGTGAAACTTTGGAATTAAGGGTTTTCAACTATGATCTTTCAGATTATAAAATCAAAAGAAAGGATTTCGAAATACAAAATAAGGTTTTGGCAGAGTTTTCACATTTTTTGTGTTTTTTAACTTTTTTCATAATAAAACAAATTTTAAAGTGAAGACTTTTGAGGTAATTTTAAAGATCATATTAAACTACAATTTTTGAGACCATAACTAAGTTTTTACCAATAGTAGTTCTTCTACAAATTGAATTTTTCAATGATTTTTTGGGGTGTCGCACCATTTTTAACTCCCTGGGATTTGGTCTGGGACCCCCTTTCTATACCGATTCTTGTTCATCTTGATGAGTACTATCATCCCTGAAAGTTTGTTGCACCATTTCAGATACACCCTGTATATGTATATAAAATCTCTCTCGATATTAAATTAAAAGATGCCACATAAGAAGAAATTATTTCATTATTTATTTACTAAATTGACCAATGAATAACTGAAATGAAAACAAAACATTATTCTAAAATTACTGGCTGGGATATTTCTCACAAAAAAATAAAATTGATTTTTATTACCATTTCAGAGTTCCAATAACAAAGAAAGTCACTAAAGACAATGATCTCAATGCAAAAAAATAAAAATAACATTAAATTTATATCAAACTAATTTTACTGCTTTGAAAGAGAAGCAAATTGGATAAAAAGTGTAACTAATAAAAAAACAAAGCAAAAAAATAGCGGACAATTTTCCGGAAAAACATAGTGGAAATTTTTCCGACCCACATCACTACTCTCAATATCCCAAAGTCTAGAGACGGAAGAAAATTTGGTTCTTGCGTATTATCCCGTCGACCGTACCGCTGAACCCGAAAACAACCCGTTGACTTTCATATGGCTGTGCCGCTGAATTTGACAGTCACGGAACTGTCGACGGGATAATACGCAAGTACCGAAAATTTAAAGATACTGAGTTTTAAAGAAACAAGAAAACCCCTAAGTGTATGCTGATATTTTAAACAAAAAAATCCATTTGGTAATGTTCAAATACAATCATAATTGGACCCCTAATTTTAAAATAAAAGTAAAAAAATAATAGAAAACGCATAATATTTTGCCTACATTTTTAAAGAAATTTAAGTTTCTAAGAAGAACAGAAGGATACATAAAAAAATTTTCAAATAAATTTTATTCAGTATCATTTTAAACACCCTTCTTTTTTTTAATACAAATTCAATAGTCAATCAAACGGTAATAAATACAAAAAAATCAGTTCCGACATACCCGTTTCCTTACGCGATTCAATAAGCAAAATCAAATTTCAGTCACTCGGCCGATGTTGTTATTTTCAAATATTTAAATATCCTTCTCATGCTGATCTGTGGTATCGGTGGTAATTTACCAGCTTATCTGATTGCACAATCTACTATGCCTATGAATTTTGACGCTGTTTGATGCCTCTAACAGTCTAACTCGTTCTATTTAAAATTAATCAGCTAGGTGGCCACAATTGGTAACAGTGTCCATACCCACATTTACCTTACTAACGCGCCAAAATAAATCTTAATCAACCTTATTATGTTTTTTCAACATTATTTTATATATTGGGTTGTCCCATAAGTTCTGTTACTTTTTACAAAGTTTTGTGTTTGAAATTTTTTTTTGAAAAAATGGCAACAGGTGGAGATTTCAAACAAAAGGGATTTTGATATATGTATATTTATGAATAAAATGTGTGATTTTGGTAGTTCTCGTGGTATTATTTCTTTTCAAAATGGTGGTTTGAAAAAAAGACCGCAAACGACTATTTTCACTCAATTTTTTTCTTTTGTTTAAAAATCTAGGAAGAATGCATAATTCATGGCTAAAAAAAGTTTTACTGTAAGTTTGAAATGTTTAGTTCAAGATGTCATAGTTTCAAGATAATTCGATAAGTTTAACTTAGGAAATTTTGGTCTCAAACATAACATCTTTTGCAAAAAGCTTACCTCAGTAATGTTAGTCATTTCAAAGAAATTTTCACGAAAGAAGCATCAAAATCAGTAAAAAAGCTTAGGAAAGAACCAAGTATTCAAAATATGCAGTATATTTAATTATATCTGAACTTAAGTTCAGAAAGTAGTGCGCACAATGCAAGCGCGCAAAGTTTTAGCTTATCAGAATTACACTCGCTGAACTTACGCTAAGCGAACAAAGCAATTATTTGATTCATATACGAAAACACTGCAATAAAAACAAATCGTTGGGATTTAGAAATAAATCAATTCAACGATATTATGAAAAGAGGCTTTCTATGTTTAACCGTTGAAACAAGCATTATGGTTCAAAAAACATCTGCCTTTAATTTGTTTCATACCAGCTGCTTAGAAAAACAATAGGTGTGCTTTAAAAAACACGTGAAATTGCCAATATATGAAGTTTTAAAGTCAAAATTTCCTACCTTAAACTTATCGAATCCTCTTGAAACTATGACATCTTAATCTTAACATCTTAACATTTCGAATATACAGTAAAAGTTTTTTCAGCCATGAATTATGGTTCCTAGGTTTTTTAAACAAAAGAAAAAAATTACGCAATTATCGTCGTTTTTGGTCTTTTTTCAAACCGCCATTTTGAAAAGAAATATCACGAAAACTACCAAAATCACACATTATGTTCATAAATATGCATATATCAAAATCCCATTTGTTTGAAATATCCACCTATTACCAGTTTTTTATAAAAAAATTTTCAAAGACAAAACTTCGTAAAAAGTAACAGAACTTATGGGACAACCCAATATTAAAGTAAAACATATCCCTTTGGCTTTTCAAAACATTCTTTAAAATACTTATTTTGTTTTTCGTTCTATTCCTACCTGCTACCTGTCATACTGATTGTAATGTGAGTTACATGACCGTCTCCAAACATGGATACCGTTACAATAAATATTTTATATTAAACTTTACTGTACTTAACAAGTAAGATCCACTTATTTCCTTTTAAGTTTTGCATGCTTTAATATAAATAAAGAGTGGGTGACCCACTTACCCCATCTCTTGGGGTAAAAGGGTCAGTAAATAACCCATCTCATTAAAAAAAAGACCAGTTAAAAAATACGTAAGGTATTATTTTGGAAAATTTTGTGTAAATTTTTGTTTATTGATATAGTCTTAAATGAAATAAATCAATAAATAAAGTTGGTTAACAGACAAAAAACTAGAGTAATATTCAAAACCTTTCAAGTGGAAATATTGTATTTTTTCTTAAATTGCAGGAATGTTTTATTAAATTTTATACCAAAGATATAATAAAATCATGAAAATACGATTAATTAAAGGCTCTAATTGAGAATTTTAAGTGATTTTTGGAAGAATACTTTTCTAATATTTTGTTGTTTTTTATGGGAATCATGTGGTAAATGCAGAAATCGTTCAGATTTTAAAATGCTTGATTCGACACCTTTCACTCATTAAAATATAGGCGCGGATCCAGCACGGCTCCCAAGAGGGGGGGCACTTTTCCACACAAAATCCCCGTTGGTACCATTGGGTATGGGGATCCTCCCCCAGAAAATGTTTTTAATTTGACGTGTAAAAGTAGGGTTTAAACATATTTTTAGAAACGTTTTGAGTCTAAGGGGGCACTTTTCAACACTATTACCTTTACTTTTTCACCCAAAATGTCAAAATATTGGGGATTTCCAAAATTATATCTGAAGATCCCCTGGTGGTACTAATGGGAGGTATGGGGGTCCTTCCCCAGAAAAAAAATTGGAAAGTAGACCGGTAAATAAAGTAGGGTTTTACTCATTTTGACAACCTTTTTGGGTTCCCAAGGGGATCGCTGTCCAGAGTGCGACCCACTGGATCCGCACCTGGAAGGTAGAAAATGAATTAAAAATTTTAAAGAAAAATATCTCTTATCTCCATCCGTGCAAGGCCGGGCAGCGTATTAACATTCGCAGCACCAATAGGGCAATGTTTACTTTTTGAGCGTTCAGATTGGGCCAGCCGGCTGTCAGTCATTCGTTTTTTCTCCTCCTACTTCTTCGTTGAAGCGACAGATGTCTTTCTTTTTTTATTTACGCCTTCTCCTTGAGGTTTTTCACTGAGACACGTGCTCGTGCATATTTGTTTAGCAAAAGGAAATTATTATATTCAGTTTTCGGCTTTATGGTTCTCGGCAGATGAGAGAATAGATAGTGGCGTTTTTACATTGCTATTTGAATATTACCGAAAGTTTTTCTTATGAGCCAAAAACATTTATACTTAAAGTTAATCTTGCTTTAATATTTTTTATAAACTTGTTTTAAATATTCAGAAATAATAGCAATTAGTTTTAAAGGGTTGTTTCAATAAACTTTTTTTCTTCCTATAGGACGTAAATGTCAGCAAAAATATTAAGTAATCATTGAAATTTAGCTCGAACTATTAAATTATAAATAACTGTTTACTGAAAGAAGACAACTTACTAATGAATAATTATTTTCTGTAATCATTGGTTGATTCAAAAAACTTAAACTCATGGTGGAAAATTATGAGAACCTCACAAAGCTTCCTAGATGATAGCTTATCACTGTTTTATATTTGTTATTCATTCTTTATTATGAAAAATTATTTAAAACATATTTTATATTTTTAACCATTTACAAATGTTGCGATTGTGATTTGTAAAAGAGTAAATGGTTAAATTTTGATTCTGCATTAAATGACAAGAAATATGAAAAAAATAAGTAAAAAAAGATTTTTTAAAAAACGCTTTTATTGAAGTGTTCTAAAAGGTCAAAAATAATTTTTTCGGTTTGACAAATAATTTATTGGGAAGTAGAAAATAACTTTTTGGTAAGTAAAAAAAACTGATTTTCTAATCACTAAAAATAAAAGCGTGGGCGCTAGTAATTTTTAATATTTTTTAAATTTAATTTTTTTACAGGACAGTGACACTAACATCCTTGCCAAACGGGGATTCGAACCCCAGACGTACGGCTTTGCATCAGTCAGATTCTCTAACGACCAGGCCATTACGTCGGCATTTATGTATAATTTTATATAAATAAAAATACCTAACAGAGAATTTAAAGTGAATTCATCCCACTCAAAACTCATGAATGAGAAATTTGTAAATCTAACGTCATAGAACATAGAATAAAGAAGTTAGAATATATAGTGAATTAAGAATGACTAGCGCCCACGCTTTTATTTTTAGTGATTAGAAAATCAGTTTTTTTTACTTACCAAAAAGTTATTTTCTACTTCCCAATAAATTATTTGTCAAACCGAAAAAATTATTTTTGACCTTTTAGAACACTTCAATAAAAGCGTTTTTTAAAAAATCTTTTTTTACTTATTTTATTTTCTACTTTTTAGTCATGGTACTTTTTAACAAAAACTCACAAGAAAAAATGTATTTATTTCAACCACATTTAATGTTATGTTAGGATGGAATTTTAGTTTCATGTATAACAAAAAATTTTCACATATCTGACAAAGTAGAACAATCCTCTGACGACTCAGCAGGACTATCAACTCCAAAGTTAATTTTAAAATCTATTTAATTTTGCTGGGTACGTTATAATAACAGAGCTGAGCAAGAAAAATACCTCGCACAAAGAATATTATATTCCTCGCATCCGCTCAATCACCGATGAAATCCATCGATATCAAAAAGATTCACAATAAAATGAAAGCATTCAATAAAATAAAAAAAACAATCGTAAGAAACTCAGAATTAGTGTGTGTGTATCAAGGAGCAAACAGTACCATCCAGTCTTTTCAGTAGTCAATAAATTATAAAAGAACATATTTTTCTTCTCGGCGATTTTCGGCGATATTTTCGGCGATTTCTCGCTCTTCTGGCGATTTCTTTCTCGCGGTTATTATCTTAAATCGCTAATTATCTTAATTGTTAATTGGAAGGTAAAAAATCACGTTTTGAAGATTAAATATTGTAGTTATATACTTAGTATATTATCTTACAGGTTTTGGGAGCCATTGGCTTCACGGAATGTCTCAAATATGAATTAAAAGGATAACTAAAAACACTCGTTAATTACCTAAATTACGGAGGTTTTGACTAGTTGATGATTGAATATTGCATTGTCATCGAGTTTCCACCACGGTGCAAAGTTTCAGAACTTTATATCGTTTGGAAGTGCCTGAAATATTATGTACAAGCATCCAGAAAGAAAAAAGTGATTATTCGTCTATAATTATCGTAATTACTGGGCAATTCTCGTTTTGACTTTTGAATAAGATGAAGTTATGCCTTATAAACAATTGTGCACGGTTTAGGGAGAATAGCCTCTTGGGAAAGGTATCAAATTCTGGTTTTTCTGTTAATTAAAAATACTCGTTAATTAACTTAATCCTTTGGTTGTTTGACTAGATAATGGTTGGATATTGGAGTGTCATGAGGGTTACACCGATGTGTAAAGTTTCGGGGCCCTGACATATCGGGAAGTGCCCGAAAATCGAGTTTTAAAATTCCACGCGTAAAACGCCGCCAAAAGCAAGTAGAATAAAAGCGTTTAATAAAAAGGAATAAAAATGTTAAATTAGAATCTAATTTTTCAATCGCTGTGTAAATTCAAATTAAATAACAAAAAAAATTTAATTGACTAATAGCAATTTGTAATAATACATATTGGTTTTGCTGTTGAAGGACAGAAAGCAATTATATAAATGAAATACGTATTTCAAAGTAGTATTAAATATTCATAATAAAAATGCCAATCAAAGAAATTCTACAATCATTTTAAAAATCAAATTTTATTAAAAAACAATTGAACTTTAACTAATAATAGAATTAATTAAAAAACATGAACTATATTCTTAAACTATAAATAATTAAAGGTCAAATGTGGAATTTTGCTAAAACTAATTGTTCTGACAAAATGAACATTTACACATAAAATCAGAGCTATTTCTTTTAGTTATTTACATTTTGATTGCAATAATTATTTTTTGTACAGTACCTAGATTACTTCTAATTAAAATCTCCATTTTCCACAACTTCGTATATAAACGAAGGTGGAAGATGGGAGCTATATTGGGGTTATGATTCTGAGACTTTTTTAAAAATATTTAAAAGCCTGGTGTTGCATTCGATGAACTTTTGCCCATATGTTAATTTTATAGCATTATTTTCTTTATACAGGGTGTATCTGAAATGGTGCAACAAACTTTCAGGGATGATAGTACTCATCAAGACGAACAAGAATCGGTATAGAAAGGGGGTCCCAGACCAAATCCCAGGGAGTTATAAATGGAGCGACACCCCAAAAAAAACATTGAAAAGTTCAATTTGTAGAAGAACTACTAATGGTAAAAACTTAATTATGGTCTCAAAAATTGTGGTTTAATATGATCTTTAAAATTACCTCAAAAGTCTTCAATTTAAAAATTTTTTTATTATGAAAAAAGTTAAAAAAACAAAAAAATGTGAAAACTGCCAAAACCTTATTTTGTTTTTCGAAACCCTTTCTTTTGATTTGATAATCTGGAAGATCATAGTTGAAAACCCTTAAGTCCAAAGTTTCACGTAAATACAATCAATATTAAACGCTTGAGATCCTGTTAAAGTTTGTTTTTTACGTGCGCTAACAGCTGTTCTGGAAACAGCTCTAAAAAACTGCTTGCGCACCCAAAAAATAAACTTTAAAAGGATCTCAAGCGTTCAATATTGATTGTATTTACGTGAAACTTGGGACTTAAGGGTTTTCAACTATGATCTTTCAGATTATCAAATCGAAAGAAACGATTTTGAAATACAAAATAAGGTTTTGGCAAAGTTTTCACTTTTTTTGTGTTTTTTAACTTTTTTCATAATAAAAAAAATTTTAAAGTGAAGACTTTTGAGATAATTTTAAAGATCATATTAAACCACAATTTTTGAGACCATAATTAAGTTTTTACCAATAGTAGTTCTTCTACAAATTGAATTTTTAATGATTTTTTTGGGGTGTCGCTCCATTTTTAACTCCCTGGGATTTGGTCTGGGACCCCCCTTTTTATACCGATTCTTTTCGTCTTGATGAGTACTATCATCCCTGAAAGTTTGTTGCACCATTTCAGATACACCCTGTATTGAGAAAAAACCTTGCGCGCCCAACCTCATTTCACTTTCTAATATAGCAATCACTAGTGTGTCTCGGTAAGAAAAACTTTTTTCCAAAAAACCTCGCTACCCAGGGATTTTCCTATTCCTTTTGGTCCTAAAAGATAGTGTGTGAAGTTTCAGCCCCATAAGTTAACTCTAGGGTGTGCCTATAGAGCCCCAAATTTGAAAAAAAAGCGAAAAACTACCAATTTTCAGAATTAAAAAAAATATTTTGATATTTATATTGTTATAAAACTGGTTTAAATGTGTTCTTTAGAACATATTTAAATGTATTATATATATTTATGTGCATTAACTGTACCCTATAGCCCCTATAATTTTAGATTAATAAGTGCTAGGGGCGTTGCACTCCCCAAAGCTTATAATGCACTACCGGTAGACGAAATGAATTAAATCCGAATTTCTTCGAAGGAACTCCCTCAAATGATGCCATTTGTTGTTAAATTGATGTTTTAAATTATAAAGACCAGTGAAATAACAGTAAGCCTTCCACTGAACTTTTAATGCAAAAAGTGCTTTTCTGCAAAAATGCTTGTTTCTAGCTGATCAAATCCAAAATTTTCTCAAAAAGAGGGTTATAGTACTGTTTAAGATCAAAAACCTTGAAATACCTTTTTAAACCTTATAGATTTCATTTTTATAAGTAGATTTTAACTTTAAACCATACAGATTGGAAACGACATGAATTTCTCCTATATACCAGAAATAAAAATAAATTTTATCGTATGAAATTATGAAAATTACCTTTTTTTAACGTATTAGGGGGAAAGTTTAATTGAAATCTTCTTTCATCAAAATACGAACAAAAATTTACAAATATTAAAAATTTTTCTTTACTTTAATAAAGAGATCCCATTTATCTTCTGGTAGAGAAATAACCCTAGTCAATTCCGATCTGTTTGATCTAATATTAAGTTCTACGTAAAAATGAAGCTTATAATAGTATTTGAAAGTTTTTGAACTTAAAAAATACAATAACCCTCTTTTTTAGAATAAATTTTGGATTTGATCAGCTTGAAACAAGCATTTTCGAAGAAAAGCATTTTTTACATTAAAACCTCAGTAGAAGGCATAATTACTGTTACTTTACTGGCCTTTATATTTTAAAACATAAATGTAACACCAAATGGCATCATTTGAGGGAGTTCTTTTGAAGAAAATTGGAATTTAATTACTTTCGACCACTGTAGTGTATTATAAGCTTTGATGTGAGCGCAACGTCCTTTAGTATAGTACCTTTTACTATTAGTATAGTACCTTAAATAAATATAAACTATCTAAAATGTCCTAAATAACACATTTGAACCAGTTTTATATCAATTTAAATATCAAAATATACTTTTTTTAAAATTCTGAAAATTGGTAATTTTTCCAATTTTTTCTTAATTTGGGGCTCTATAGGCAAACCCTAGAGTCAACTTAGGGGGCTGAAACTTCACACTTTATCTTTTGGGACCAAAAGGAATAGGAAAAGCTCTTTTACGATGATTTTACTCTTTTATCTATGATTTATGTAACAATCAGCTTCAAAAAATATTTTATTAACTGCCTTTTAGTGCTTCAGCCATATAAAAATCTTATTAGGCGCGCAAGCTTTTTTCACAGTTTTCAAAAATAAAAGTTATTTTCGAGAGTTATGGACCAATACTCATCATTTGCCACCACAGGCTTTCAAATCTGAAAAAAATCATAACCCTAGGGAGCTTTCTATTATCGCCATTTCGATTCGAATGAAAATAATTCCATTCGAAAAAAAACACCCTTCGAAAAAAAAATAAAAACCCTTTCTTTTTCAGTAATAACATATTTCTCCATTCTCCCGCACATCGCAAACAAAATAATAAAAAAGGACTACTGGCGCTTCCGCGAAACTCGGAAGAAAAAAAGGAAGAAAAAACGAATGACTTACAGCCAGCTGGCCCAATCTGAACGCTCAAAAGTTAACATTGCCCTATTGGTGCTGCGAATGTTAATACGCGGCCGGGCACATCAGCTAGTTTATTTATATTTTATAACCAACAAACAAAAGAAAATATCATATCACCTGGGATCGTAGAACGATCCATGTAGGTGAACAAACAGTTAGTTACAATTGTTACACAAGGAATTATACAATAAAAATTTAAACATGGTTATAAATAAAAGTGAACATACTACATAAAAACAAGACGAAAAAAGTATAAGTACAATATCAATCAGGAAATTAGTAGTGGCAAACAGGGTGTCGTAAATTATGGGTTTACTATCTGTCGTACGGTAAGTAGTAGTGCAAAAAAAAGAATGGATTACAATTACAATAATAATGCAAGATCAAACAAAAAAGTTTTCAATGTCCCCAATAGAAAAGTTATAGTTTCTCCCATAATCCCTAGATTTTTTAAAAAATGACGATTTAAAGCGGAAAAATCGTGATTTTTACGCTAGTTTCGTGTTGCTTGCGGTTCCGTTCTTCCCCCGACTTCTTTCTTGGACGGTGCCAAGTTGAAGTCGGCTTCTTCTTGCGTTGTGGAAAAAAAACAACTTAACAGTGGTTAAAAGCCATCAAATCCGTTGTTTAGGATCACATCATGCAGAAAATTTGAAAAAAAGATAAATAAATAAAAAATAATAATAATAAAGATTTTTCACGTATAAGTACCTTTTTTCCGGCACCTAGTTGAAGCTGGCTTCTTTTCACATTGTAATAAATTACGATGCAGAAAAAACTTAAGCGTAGTCAGAGGATAAGTAGTGATACCTGTCAGATCGCGTTTTTATCGATTTTAGTCACTGTTTTCCACTAATTTTTCTTAAGGATTTCTTAAGTTGTAAATTTTTACTGATAGATCACTTTGATAATGCAGTGATGATTAAAAATATAGTTAGATTAATATCTGTTTCAGGTATATCAAGGAGGATAAAAGGAACCCCCCAAAAAAATCGTACTAGGTGTCCAAAACAAGTTAAAACCCTGGTTTTTAGGGTCACATTTCCAAACATTTTTCTGGGGGGGAATCCCCAGACCTCCCTTTATACTTGGTACTTTATGATTCAGCACATTTTTTAAATATTATGCTAAATCTTAAAATTAAATATGAAAAAGTAAGTAATATCATTTTTGATTTCCTCTTCTATGCTTTTTAGTCAATCACATCCCTGGAAAGTGATCGCAAACAAGATTTTTTGACACTCCTATATTTTATTTTTAAAAATCCTATATTTTTTTAGATGTCACTGCTGAATATTAACATTATCTGCCCCAATAGAGCGCATGGTAAATTTTTAACGGTCGGGATAACCAGTTGTTAGTCATTCTCTTATACGGCAGATGAATGTTAATACGCGTCACTGCTACCCCTGTATCCATGATTGATTGACATTAAAAGAACTATAGTTATTGGTTTGCATAATAAAAACTCCAAAAGATTTAAAGGTAATAGACGATATTAGTCATGATAATTATGATTATCACTTTTGAAATCTAATTTGATTTGAATGCAATTAGTGGGTTATATGCTAGATATCCGTGTAGAACTGTAATTAAAATTTATTTTTCACTTAGACACGTAACTGTTTAGCTTCGAAGTGCATGGGAACACTCTTATGTATTTTTACACCAAACTATTACCCATAGTGCAAGAAAAATGTACTGAAAAGCTTCGCGTCGTAATAAACATTAAGATGGAGCGAAAACACCGAAGTTAGAATAATAATCAAAACGTAATAGCGCGGAAAAGTTGCCATTTGTAGTCAGAAACAAAGTCCTAAAATTTCTGACCTATCAATTAATATCTTTTACCGCCGCAAGAAGGTTAAAGTTTTTAAAAATAGTAACAAACACGTATATTTTACACAAACAAAATTAAAATACCCGAATTTACCGAAACATTTTTTAATTGGGCACAATTAGTTCAGCAATGAGTTATTTAAGTCCCCTTAAAATTTAATTTCCTTGAAATAAAATCTTTAGCCACAGCAAGGGGGTCAAAATATCGAGAAAATGCAAAAAATATCAATTTTAGGGTAATTTTTGCTATTTTAGGATTTTCATATATTTTACCTGTTTCTGACATAATTATTAGGATCTTATACTGATTAAGTCATCATAAATAAAAACTATCCAGAAAACCGTTACAGATAGGCTTAAAATTAAAAAAAGGAAATCATAAAAATTGTTTTCAAGTACGAAACACAGTTGGTAATTGCAAGTTTAGATACCTTTTTATTGTGCAAATCATGGTGGTAAAATAACTTGAATACCTATTTAAAATTATATTGCGAGTCGGATTGAATCCCTCATTCGTTGAAAGACTGATTGGTGCTACAATTTTCTATACTATATTTCCTCCATAAACTTAGGAAACTGTTTTGGTTACCGCCTTTAAAAATTTTTAAACGTATTTTATTTCATATAGGGCTGACTTTAAATTTCTGAAAACAGAGGATGTTTACAGAAAGTTCTAGTGTAACATGAAGTAAAATGTAACATAACAATACACATAAGAAGGTTCTGTAGGTTGGAATGGTTGTTTACCATTTAAATATATGTTTACGACTGAAAAATGAAGTATAATATTTCATGAAAATATCTCTTTACAAAAATGGCTTTTGCAAGTTGTAAAGCCAGAAACCTTCACGAACATCAGCCTTAGGCTTCAGAGCGAGATGGGCAAAGAAATTTTTGTCTGATTAAACTTTTTATGTATTTGCAATCAGATATCTCTGGTTGTTGACAAACCTTGTTTTAAGGGCCAGGAAGCCGATGAAATAAAAATTTTGAAGTAGAGGAATAAATTTGAATAGTATTAAGTATCTTAAAAGAAATAAAGATAGGTCGAGGGGACCCCGTTTAGCTTTAGAATAAAATAGATGTCTGAAGAAGGGATAATTAAAGTGTAAAAGGATATGAAAACACATTATTTGTTAATTTTCTAGCTTTGTCTTATGCAAAATCACAATGCATATTTTTTAAGTAAGGACAGTTTCATCTCATCTGAGAACAGTCACATTTTCAGAGTTTTACTTTACTTTCTATTATTGGACTAAATATTTCAAGCAGTAAAGTGTCTTTAATAATTACGTCAGAAACAGGTAAAAAATAATGTAAAAAGTATGAAAATCCTAAAACAGTAAAAATTACCTCAAAATTGACCCCAATTTTGCCTTTTCTCGATATTTTGACCCCCTTTCTGTGGATAAAGATTTTATTTCACGGAAATTAAATTTTAAGGGGACTTAAATGACTCATTTATGGACATATTGTGCGCAATTATAAAAAATTTTTTGATAAATTTGGGTATTTTTAATTTTTTCCTGTAAAATACGTGTTTTTACGATTTTTCAAAGCTTTAGCCTTTTTGCGGCGGTAGAAGATATTAACTGATAGGTCTTAAGTTTTAGGACTTTGTTTCTGACCACAAATTGCAACTTTTCCGCGCTATTACGTTTAATTATTCCAACTTCGGTTTTTTTTTCACTCCACTTTAATAAACATGTCGATTTTTCTTTTGAAAATCTACAAAATGGTACCCAATCGTTCGAGTATGGGTAATAAAAATGAAAAAACCGTCCACTATCAGAAAAATGTTCATAATTATTGAGTAGAAACCTATTTTAATCATTTTATTTCAATTAATTGTAAAATATGTGCCTTTTGGAAATCCCCCTAAAAACTTACTTCACCTCAAACGCCGATTTTCCCAAATGGGAACATCCTCAAAATCATACTTAAGATCTTTTTCTGCCAAAAAATTAGAATGGTTTTAGTAATGATGAGCCAAAAATCAGAACCTTTAATTTGAAATTTGAATTGCGGCGTTTAAAAGATTAATGCAACTTATAGACACATATCTTTATAAATTTATTGCTATAAATAAAAAAAAACATTATTGAAAAGGAAAGAACAATTAGAGAAGGTTTTTGAAAATTTACAAACCAAAAAAAATTTGGAGATAAAACTATTCTCAAATAACCATGTTTTCTTTAGCCAATTGTAAAAAAAATCGTAAAGCTTCCTTTTATAAGACGTAAAATCCTAAGATAACACTAGTAGACAAATTCAAACTTTTTTCAAAACAAAACTGAGATTAGGTGTTTCTGACTAATTTCAGGGCGTAGAACTCAGAAATAATGGTAAAAAAGCTGCATCACATACAGTTTTTCTATTTATTTATTTATTTTATCACTTAAGTAGCGTCATATCTTCTCATGAATCGCAAGCTGTCACCTAAAATTGCTATTTCTCAATGACCTATGTATTGAATTAATGTCCTGAGAGGGAATCTTTACCATTGGTTATGATTAATTACAGTGAGATTTTCCGGAAATAAATTCAAACGTGGATGTAAAACATTAATTTTGAGTGATGTTCGACATCTTATAGCCTGGTAAGATTAAAGAGAACCTTCTGTTGGGATTAAAGCATTTTTATCGGTCCTATTTTCTATAAATCCTCTTATCACTCTTCTAAAAACCATTTCCAAGCTGATAAAGAGATTTTATAAATTTTTTCTTCAAAAGCAGGGTCGTTAATCCTTTTCTAATCAGAAGTTCATACTGACTTAGAATTTGCCTTAACTTAAAGGGGAAAAGGTCCTTTTAAATACTTTTTGAATTGTTTTACTGTATTTTTCATTGATTTGTCATAAATTAAATGTCCTCCTCATACTATAGGAATTGTAATTTGCATAGAACTGCTCTGTTGTCTCTTATACTCTTAAAAATATTCACATTCTAACTTATGCAACACATGTGAGGAGCTCAGATTTCTTAGTCACCTATTTAGACCCAAATCTGTGAGATGAAAAATCTTTTCCCACATCTTCTGTTAAATATTACCGTTGAATTGTAATTTAAACTATACCAAAATTTAGCAAAACGTACTGTGCTTAAATGTGCTAAATCTACACTGAAAACTTGTCATTTTCAAAGTTAAATGCAGTATAAAAGCATAACCACACTTTTAAAAGAATGTCTATACATACTGAGATACTAGAATTAATCGGACGAGGGATCGCACGGGTGCTATTAGACAAAAATGACGCTTAAAACGCAAAAATTAAGAAAAAAAGCTGAAAATCCAATTTATTTTGTTACACAAAAATGGGACGTGGAGGGACTTTTTTACCCTTGCAGATATTTTAATAACTATACGAATTAGTAACAAAAATAGTAATTCGGTTATTGTTAGAAAACCACTGTCGAGTAGTGTAATTATTCATAATAGCATCAGGACAATGAGATTACTCATTGCTATAGGTAAAGCAAGGTCAGTTTTTAAAAACAACAACATTTCAAAGGCTAGTTTTTATTGGGCTGCACGAATGGAAATGGTCGATGCGACCCATTCCTCGACGTAATTAAAAAAAAAGTTTTTAAAAACTTTTAGAGATAAAATTATATTTAAAGTTTCAATTCATATTAGAGTGTAAATATTTTACAATAGATATTATTCTTAGTAAACATGTTTCAAGCAAAATATCCTTTCTATCTACTTAATGAATTCTAGAAACAGAGTTATTCACACAGGGGGAGTTTTTAATTCATTTATTACAAAAAATATAAATATTTGACTTAGAACTAAATTTACAGAACAACTAAAACAGAGATTTTAAATAAAACATAAGATTTTTTGCACATGGCAACTATGAGTGATAAAATATGTGGCTGAGAAAACTAGTCGCTAGCACTAGTCTGCTACTGTGGACTAGTTAGATATTCTAACAATGAATAATTCTAGAAAACGAGTAAAATTATCAAAATTCTAAATTGTGGCTCAAGCTTTTTAGACTAAGAGTGTTTGTACGTTGTCTGGTGATCGAAAAAACTCCTCAATTGGCAGGATTTGAAAAAGCCCCCTTAATTTATACATTTTAAAGTATTATGTATATACGTTAAATCCCTGTATAACGGATAAAGGCTATCTATAAAATATACATACTTTATGGACAAAAGGATAAACCGGGCATATTAATAATGTCTGAAGTGAGGCGGTCAATCAGATAAATAAAATGACATTTATTAATGAGTATTTATTCT
The DNA here is from genome assembly GCA_024610705.1 of Tetragnatha versicolor. Lineage (NCBI taxonomy): Eukaryota > Metazoa > Arthropoda > Arachnida > Araneae > Tetragnathidae > Tetragnatha > Tetragnatha versicolor. The sequence goes on along the minus strand of JANDEH010000010.1, from coordinate 54,491,051 downwards.
TTTGCTCGAAATATGCAGGCATTGTTAATGGCTGGTTGGTGCCGTGTCATGTATGTATTTTCCTATACAGGGTGATTTAGAAATAATCATCAATAATTTGGGGGGAGGTAGAGGGGCCCTAGACAAGCATATTTTGAATGGGGATGGTGGGGCGCAGCCCTACAGTTAAAGAGCTAGGACCTAATGTAGTGCGAGTGCTTTTCAAAAGGCCGTTTTAGAACCCCCGTGTGACAAAACCAAACATAATAAAATGAAAAACATTATTGCATGAGGTACAGGAGTATCCATACTACTTAAATCCTCAATGTGATAGAAATTGGACCACTTGCTGAACCGTAGGGTGAGTTTTAAAACGTGCAATATTAATCTCTTAGTCAAACAATGGAGTTCCCTTAATGGTATTTAGAAAAATAATGATAGGGGAAGGAATTTTCAATGATCAAACAGTTTCAATGATCCGTGTTACGATCATTGAAAATTCCTTCCCCGATCATCATTTTTCTAAATACCATTAAGGGAACTCCATTTTTTGACAAAAAGATTAATATTGCACTTTTGAAACTCACTCCACGGTTTAGAAAGTGGTTCAAATTCTATCGAATTCATGGTGTAAGTAGTAGGGATACTTCCTTACCTCATGCAATAGATTTTTTCATTTTATTATGTTTTGTTTCGTCACACGGGCCTTCTAAAAACGACTTTTTGAAACGCGTTCGCACTACATTAGGTCCTAGCTCTTTAACTGTAAGGTTGCGCCCCACCATCCCTATTCGAAATATGCTTGTCTAGGGCCCCTCTACCTCCCCCCAATTATTGATGATTATTTCTGAATCACCCTGTATAGGACCGAAGGTCCCATAAATAGCTTCGGCGATCTGGACACAACTATCTTCATACATGTCTTCATAAGGATTATTGCTGATCTGCAATTTCGACAGAATGGCGGGACAGGAGAAAAGATGATCTTGAAGGCATTGTTAATGCCCGGATTTATTACATTGCTTTTAACTAGACAGACATAATATAATATTGTTAGATTGTTATGAGACAAGTGAATTCTATGCATGGAAGCACCCAAGTAGCTAAAGCACAAACAATCCACTGTTTGCAGACCACTTCCCCAGTAAAAGGGGGGTCCCTGGAAAATTATTTTAGCATGCCAAAAAAGTGTATTTAATCTTTTCCAAAGGGGAGGCCTCCTTCTCTCTGTTTTTATATTGGTTATAGCAGAACGCCCGCGGCGCGTGTTTTCATTGAATTTCTCCTCTTCATCCTCCAATTTTGCATTGGCGATTTCTCCCTGGCTCGCCAAAACCAAATTCCCCCCCATTGAAAGCAGGCTTTTGTTGGGGACCGGCTGACTTTTTAGAATTTTCTTCGAATTCCTTCTATTTATAGGCCGAATGTTTGTAACATGATTTTACCATCTGAGACTAAAGTGACGTCACATATTTGCTCCCGCTTTTCCCCATACCCCGGATAAGAGGCCGCTACCTAGTTTCCATGGAAACGGCGCAGCCTCAGCGAATCTCTTTCTCATCAAGTATCTCGACCATTAGACCCCAGCAATGTGCGGCACAGGGATGCGGGAGATCCCTTCTCACACCGGCGGCTCAGCTGTTCTGGACCGACCCCTCGACTGACCGCTTCGGACCCCGATGCCCCTTCGCTCCCCGCAGCAGCTCCTTGTTTACCAACAAGTTGCAGCTCTGGGTTCTTCCTGCCTTTGGGTGAGTAGTGCCCGATTTCATCTTTTCTCTCCCATGTTCAGTGTTGGGCGTGCATCTGTGCACTAGGGGGCTAAAAATAGAACGCTCCCGCTTTTTTCGGCCACCCCTTCTCTCTTACTCTACTGCAACATCTTGCTCATGAAAACAAAACGGAGAGTCTTCGATTGATTCGGGTGCTGGGATGCTGTAACGTCCTCTCTGCCTGGTGCGTTTGGCTTCCGCATCACTGTTTTGACATGGTCCTTTTGAGTTTAATAAATGACTCACTCACGAATTAGATTGTCGTTTGTGCCCTGATTTTGACAGAATGATTGAGTTGAACGCTGATTTGGTTTTGATATCAAAAAGATGATTGAGTCGATGGTCGATTTTTGTTTAATATTGGAAAAGGATCGAGTCGGTCTCCAGTTTTACTTTTATTGCGTATTAACCGGCAGAATATTTGTTTTTCTTTCTTGAATATATTTTCATGGTATTTTTGCAGGGTGTACTTAGCATCATTCTTTGAACCCCGTTGAGTTGTTCGCAAATTTTATAGAAGTGTATTTCATTTTTGATTTTCTCTTGTACACGCAAAAGTAATACTTAAAATTTTAAACATGAAGAGCTCATTTGTGTCGAATAGCTGCAACATCATCTCCTGTTCTCAGTAATGTTTTTCAGTTTTCTGAGTCGTAAGTGAACTTTTATTTCAATTGAAAACAAGAAACCGAAGAGAAAACCATAAAATATCTGTTTTACTAACGTTTGAAAATCACGATGTTCTTTAAAATCTGTCTAATCCAATCGCCCGCCGGGGAGCTTAAAAGCCGACCTTCTCCCACTTGATTCGTTTAAAAAGCAACAAACTTGTTAAGAACTAGTATCGCTTTCAAATTTAAAATAAGATTTCATTAACTCTATCGCCCATTACACCCTAGATTGTGAGTTTTTTTTAATCAAAGAGTTTTGGTTCGTTTTTATTTTGAATAAAAATGACCTCTTGAGCGATTGACTTAGGAGTGTGTCCTTTCTTAAATGACCAGTCCTGGTTTGTTCCTCGTTTTGACACCTTCATCATTCTATTAGCAATCAATAAACATTTAAAAATAAAACAATAACTTAAAAATATCGTAAACTAAATAAAAATTATCCCTCGTATTTGTTAATACACCATTATAGCAAATGAAGTTTGTGTTAAAACTCTTATACTAGTACATTCATTTATAAGTAATATTGTAAAATATTTAATATTTTATTTAAAAAATTGTTTCATAATAAGAGAAATAATTAAAAATTAGGAATAATTAATTAATAATATTCATGATCATCATTCCAAACTCCAATAGTTCCTTTGCGTTCAACAGCTGGTTCATGTATGTAATAAAGTTAAATGCAATTTGTGGATGTCAAATATTTAAAGAATTTATAATGTTTAAAATAATTAAAAAGGTGAAAATGTAGAAATGGAACCTGTTAGCTGGCATGTGAAAAGGCAAGAGCCCTTTTTACTGTTTTTCCTTGCTGGTTGAGTTTTATGAAATTTTCTTGTTTTGTGTACATTATAACGGGACAAAAATTACGAGGCCTAATCCTTAAAATCAAACCGACAAAAATGATCCTGAAGTCCTGTTTTAGTATTTATTTGAAACTATTAAATGTTTTTGAAAAGAAAAGAATGGGAACGTTTTATTTTTACCTATCTTTTATTTTCGTACCTGAACCACTCCGGCTAATAAACCAAAACATTCATTTCTACCATTACCTTTTGAACTTCCTGTTGATCTTTGCTCTCAACCTCCTTCTGTTGAGCATTCTTCAACACTACAACTCACAAAACTCTATTTTTCCTCCAGGGATATATTTATCACTCAACCACTTTCTCCCAGCTATTTATTTTAGTCTTCTTTGGGTTTTGGGGAAACCTGGAATGGTAAAATGAAAAGGTGCACGGTAAATAAATAAATAAACGTTTTTCGACGGATTTCGGTCTATTGGGCTCGACCCGTACAAAACATCAAATAAAAAATATAACTATTCCAAAAGTTTTTAACGTTAAAAAGCTGGTTGAATTTATTTTCTTTTCAAAATTATAAAGTATCAAGTGGTTAAAAATGGTAAAAAAAACTGTTCAATTGAAGTTTGAGTGCTTAAAGTATGAAGGCTAAGACAAATAAATACGTTTGAAACAAAATTCAAAGTAAGTATAGTAAATGTCAATGAAATCATTTATACATTGGATAAGATTGGAAAATTTATTTTATTCACTTAATGCCTAATAGTGAAAATGGGAGAATTTTAAAAATAAATTAAATTAAGCATCAATTAAATAAAAAAGAACCTATATAACAAACCACATAAAAATCCCAGTGGAGTGAATCTTCAATTGGATATAAATTGAATACTAAAATGGTAAAACGGGTGTAATTTGATACAAGGGGCACTTTAATGCACTTTCAATTTCTCAAAAACTATCAAGGTTAATTAGGTCGTGTTTTTACAAAAAGTTGCATCTATATGCGTAAGCATTACATATGAAACCCAGCTCTGTAATAAGTCTTTAAATTTTTGAGAAGGAAACTAAATTTTTTTCTTCAAAATTTTCCAAATGTGTATTACTTAGTAAAATGTAAAATCTTACTAAAGCTATTCTACTTGAAATACATAGATATATTGTAAATTCAAAAAACAAGTTCATCCTCTTTACCAATTGGGGGGTATCATTAAATTTTAAATACCCTTTGCCAATTATTAAAAAAAAGGTTTTTGTTCAAAAACAAAAAAATGGGCAAATTGATATATACTTGGATGTGGGATACTTTGATACACTCATGGAGCATATTGATACACATAAAAGTTCCCATATTTTCCGTTGGGAGATAAATACATCTCAGCAATTTAAAAAAAAATCAGCTAAGGGTAAGTTATATCTACAATTGAAGAATATTTATGTCACTTTTTGAGTCTGGGGTTTTAAGTGTTTGAGATTGGAAACTGCTTGCATTGGTAGATATGTGCATTTATAAAAGAAAATGTAGTTGGGTACATGACCAAACGATGGAATCAGGGACTCTGATGCATGTGGGAAGCTCTTAGCACTTTCATAGGTAACAAAGAACTCTATTTAAAAAAAACTGACAAAGCAGTACTATAAATGGCCCGAAACTAACCAGTTAACTATTGTCATATTTTTAATTTCTTGATGATTTTCGACAAAGATACCTTCGAATCTTATTCAACTAATTCAGGAGCAACTATATGAAAATTAGAATCTTCTTCCCTAAATTAGAGATTTGTTAAAAATGACCATCTGTCAAATTCTTTAATTATTTTAATTTCTGAATGTTTAATGGAAAAACAATTTTTTATGCTTGAAAAAAGGTGTCAAAAATATGCTTCAGATATAACTCATTAATTGTACATTATTTATTTTTCAAAACTTTGGTTATTAATTACTATTTTTAAGACAATTTGACAACACCCTCTATCCAGATAGCATTTTTCTTTTGGTTTTTTGAAGGTTTACCCTTGCATTGCAACCCCCAAAAAAGGTTTTTGAAGGTTTTATTTGAAACACAATTACCCAAAAAAAACCCTCATCCTTAGAAAAACGTGGTATAGATGACGCTTGCAACCTTTTTCGTAACCTTGCGGAAGAACCTTGCACAAGGTTAGAGGTATAGGTTTTACAGGGTTTCACCAGAAAACCCTGTGACAATGTTGCCACGTAGGTTGCTTTAGGGTTGGCTAAAATGCCTTAGAGAAGGGTTTTAGATGTTGGGATGTGGAAAGGTTGACCCAAAAGCTTAATTAAAGGGTTGAAATTTAGCTTATTCTAGATTTAGTATTGCATTTTATATTTTTTTCGAAGTTTCTTGGTTTAATTATAAGAGGTCACCAAATTATTCCTCAAATAATGCAGTTCTAGGAAAACAATTTGTGACACATAAATCTACAAGAAACTTAGAAAAAACAAACAAAAATACTAAACCTAGAACTCTAGAAAAAATAAATATCACTTTTTTAACTGGGTCAACACACCCAACTTATGTCAAAAGTTTAATTTAATTTTATATTCTAAGATTACAGAATTACTAAGCTTTATAAAGTAAGTTGAAGTAATAAATACAGGGTGTTTCAAAATTGCGTTGCACGGCTTTTATTCGGAACCAGCGCCTCCTAGGGTCATGGAAGTAAGGTCTACCCCTAGGTAAGTGAGCCTGGAGAATCCATTGAAATGACTTACAGCGCCCCTAGCGGCGAAATCAAAAAGTTAAAAAAATTAATTTAAAAACTAAAGGAGATAGGGCAAAAACCTCAGTGAGAGTATTGTTGCCAACGTCAAGAAGAACTCATTGAAAAAAAATTTATCAAAATATCTTGAATATTCGCGGAGATATTAGCATGTGAAAATAGCACTTTTTCAGGGGTCAAAAAGTAAAAAGTTCGCATATTTGCAAATTTTTTTGATTTTTTGATTAAATTTTGTGTTCTTTCAATCAAAAAAACCCAAAACTACACAATAACACTGAAAAATTTGCAAATATGCGAACTTTTTACTTTTTGATCCTTGAAAAACTGCTATTTTCACATGCTAATATCTCCACGAATATTCAAGATATTTTGATCAAATTTCTTTCAATGAGTTCTTCTTGACGTTGGCAACAATACTCTTGCTGAGGTTTTTGCCCTATCTCTTTTAGTTTTTAAATTAATTTTTTAAACTTTTCAATTTCGCCGCTAGGGGCGCTGTAAGTCATCTCAATGGATTCTCCAGGCTCACTTACCTAGGGGTAGACCTTACTTCCATGACCCTAGGAGGCGCTGGTTCCGAATAAAAGCCGTGCAACGCAATTTTGAAACACCCTGTATAAGTTAAAACTGAAAGTTAATATAATTCATAAGTAAAAATGTATACATAAATGTTTTTTTTTAAATTTCTACATCGACAATGATAAAAAACCCTTACATTTGAAATACTTCTCTTTCAGCTAAATGGGATATTAGCAATTTTTTTTTCTAAAATTTACTAACACAAATGCAAGAGGCTGTGGGGAGCCTAGTGGTTAAGGCATTGGCCTTGGGATCGGAGGGTCCCGGGTTCGATTCCCGACACCGCTGAAGACCCATCGAGTATATGCGGAGTACGTGCTCGTTAAATCTGTGGGTCCGAAAGTCCTGAGGTCGGTCATGGCGCAGTTTACCTTGGGTCCAGGTGTCTGGAGACTATTTACCTCCCCTTCAGATGCATGGCAAAATTGTGGAGGTGGTGATAGATAGTGGGAGCATCTATCATCTCATGAGGCAGAAGTCGGACTCCTGCCATTTATGGGCCTCACTTTCTCAGGAGCCGCACCCCTTTGCCTTGAATCCTTGTGGAGCTTGGGTATTCCAAGTGGCACACGACATCATCAACAACAACAAATGCAAGAAAAATCAGAAAGTTTTATTGGATTGAATTACAAACTTTACAAACAAACATTGTGCATCGAGGTAAATTATTCCAAAATAAATATGATGGATAAAAATAAATTCAATACAATTTCAACCTTACTCTAAATACACTCACTGCCATAAAAAATAGCGCACCAAGAAGAAAAAGGGATATCAGATCCAATTTTATTTCCATGATTACCTATCGTATGAAGGTTAATTGATAAAAAATTCAGCCTTCCTCAAAGTTGGGGGGCCGAGAAAATCAGCAAAATGTTAAAGAGGATCTAAATGGGCTGTTGGGGATTGGAGGACCATGCTGCTTCCCCACGTAGTCAAATTTTATCTGGTGCACCAGCGGACGTTATAAACTACGTGGGGAGGCAGTATGGTTCTCCAATCCCCACACACAAGAGCCCCTTTCACTCAATACCATGGTCTGTGGCAGTGGTTATGGACACCTAAGGAGTCAACACTTTTTACTGATTTTCTCGGCCCCCCCCCAACTTCAAGGAAGGCTGAATTTTTTATCAATTAACCTTCATACAATGGATAATGATGGAAATAAATTTGGCTTTGATATCCCTTTTTCTTCTTGGTACGCTATTTTTTATGGCAGTGAGTGTATATCATGAAAATGAAGGGAAATAAAATTTGACGCATTAATTATTACTTTTATAATTTTAATTTAAAGGTGCCGTTAAACATAAAAATATCTTTACAAAATTTTTTCAAAGAATAGGATTTTTCAAGGGTCGGCAAATGCAGTCTTGTCAGCTATTGCAAAAAATGTTAATTTTATATACAGGGTGTTTCAAAATTGCGTTGCACGGCTTTTATTCGAAACCAGTGCCTCCTAGGGTCATGGAAGTAAGGTCTACCCCTAGGTAAGTGACCCTGAAGAATCCATTGAGATGACTTACAGCGCCCCTAGCGGCAAAATTAAAAAGTTAAAAAAATTAATTTAAAAACTAAAGGAGATAGAGCAAAAACCTCGAGGAGAGTATTGTTGCCAACGTCAAGAAGAACTCATTGAAAAAAATTTGATCAAAATATCTTGAATATTCGTGGAGATATTAGCATGTGAAAATAGAACTTTTTCGGGGGTCAAAAAGTAAAAAGTTAGCATATTTGCAAATTTTTTTGATTTTTTGATAAAATTTTGTGTTCTTTCAACTAAAAAAACACAAAACTACACAATAACACTGAAAAATTTGCAAATATGCAAACTTTTTCCTTTTTGACCCCCGAAAAAGTGCTATTTTCACATGCTAATATCTCCACGAATATTCAAGATATTTTGATCAAATTTTTTTCAATGAGTTCTTCTTGACGTTGGCAACAATACTCTCACTGAGGTTTTTGCTCTATCTCCTTTAGTTTTTAAATTAATTTTTTTAACTTTTTAATTTCGCCGCTAGGGGGCGCTGTAAGTCATCTCAATGGATTCTCCAGGGTCAGTTACCTAGGGGTAGACCTTACTTCCATGACCCTAGGAGGCGCTGGTTTCGAATAAAAGCCGTGCAACGCAATTTTGAAACACCCTGTATAACTATCAAAAAGGGTTATTCGCACATTAGCCCAATGAACCAACACAAGGGGACGGATTAGCCTGGTTGGTATACTCGCTGCCCACCACGCTAGCAGCCTGCGCGCTGTACCGTCGTCGGTTCGATTCCGGCCTAGCCCTGGGTGTATTTTCTCTCTCTCTGTGTGTCAGTAAATTCTATTTGTGTCTGTCTTTCTTGACGAAGGTTTATAAGCCGATCCTTGAGATCAAGCACACAGACCTGAAAATGTATGACTCCAAACAAACAAACAAACCAACACAAGTCACTGCATCGTAAAACATCACAAAAAGATTTTTAAAAAACGCTTTTATTGAAGTGTTCTAAAAGGTCAAAAATAATTTATTCGGTTTGACAAATAATTTATTGGGAAGTAGAAAATAACTTTTTGGTAAGTAAAAAATAACTGATTTTCTAATCACTAAAAATAAAAGCGTGGGCGCTAGTAATTTATATATTTCTTAAATTTTAAATTTTTTTATTTATTTTTAAAATTTGTACAAATTCACCTGAAGGTATGGACCCGTATAGGTAAATTCAACACTCACAAGTACAGTAACACTAACATCTATGCCGAACGAGGGCTCGAACCCCAGACGTACGGCTTTGCAATCAGATGCTCTAAACACTAGGCCATTACGTCGGCATTTATGTATAATTTTACATAGAACATAGAATAAATAGTGAATAAAGAATTACTAGGGCCCACGCTTTTATTTTTAGTGATTAGAAAATCAGTTATTTTTTATTTACCAAAAAGTTATTTTCTACTTCCCAATAAATTATTTGTCAAACCGAATAAATTATTTTTGACCTTTTATAACACTTCAATAAAAGCGTTTTTTTTTAATCTTTTTTTACTTATTTTATTTTCTACTTTTTAGTCATGGTATTTTTTTTAACAAAAACTCACAAGAAAAAATGTATTTATTTCAACCATATTTAATCTTATGTTAGGATGGAATTTTAGTTTTCTACAATATGATGGTGAAACATAACGCGCTTCCGCTCACTCGCCGATAAAATCAATCGATATCAAAAAGATTCACAAGAAAAAGAAAAAGCATTCAATAAAATAAAAATAACCAATCGTAAGCCCAGATAAAAATAAAACTCAGAATTAGTGCATTAAGGAGGAAACAGTACTATCCAGTTTTTTCAGTGGTCCATAAATTATAAAAGAAGCATATTTTTCTTCTCTCGTGATTCCTCGGGATGGGCCACCAATTTTCGGCGATTTCTCGCTCTTCTGGCATTTCTTTCTCGCGGTTATTATCTTAAATCGCTAATTATCTTAACTGTTAATTGGAAGGTAAGAAATCACATTTTGAAGATTAAATATTGTAGTGATATACCTAATATATTATCTTACAGGTTTTGGGAGCCATTGGCTTCACGGAAGTGTCTCAAATTTGAATTAAAAGGATAACTAAAAACACTCGTTAATTACCTTAATTACGGAGGTTTTGACTAGTTGATTATTGAATATTGCATTGTCATCGAGTTTACACCATGGTGCAAAGTTTCAGAACTTTAAATCGTTTGGAAGTGTTTGAAATTTTATGTACAAGAATCCAAAGAAAAAAGTGATTAATCGTCTATAGTTATCGTAATTACTGGGCAATTCTCGTTTTCACTTTTGAATATGATGAAGTTATGCCTTATACACAATTGTGCACGGTTTTGGGAGAATAGACCCTTGGGAAAGGTCTCAAATTCTGGTTTTTCTGGTAATTAAAAATACTCGTTAATTGACTTAATCCTTTAGTTGTTTGACTAGATAATGGTTGGATATTGGAGTGTCATGAAGGTTACACCGATATGTAAAGTTTCGGGGCCCTAACATATCGGGAAGTGACCGAAAATCGAGTTTTAAAATTCCACCCGTAAAACGCCGCCAAAAGCAAGTAGAATAAAAAGCGTTTAAAAAAAATAAGAGAATATGCAAAGTAGTACTTAAAAAGGATACTTCTGTACCTCATGCAATAAATTTTTTTCATTTTATTATGTTTTGTTTCGTTAAACAGGCCTTGGCAATACGTCCTTGTGTAATGTTCTCGCACAACATTAGGTCCTAGCTCTTTAACGGTAAGGCTGCGCCCCACCATTCCTATGTTTGACGTCACGAAGTTGTCAGACCTTATACAGTATAGAGGATCTTGAGTTTGATCACTGTATAAAAATATCCCATGTAACGTAACCAACTTTCCCTACTGGTGGGGCACTTTGATACAAAATTGATTTTTTTTTCACAAAAGTCGTTAGATTTTAATTTTCATTAAACTTATATTTTTTCTAATTGGTTTTAGAAAAAAAAGCATTTAGAAAAAAATATCTGAATGAGTCATTTTTTCTACTCAAAAAATGGATTTGAATTTTACTGTATCAAATCACCCCGTTTCCCCCTACATATTTTCGCTTAGCTTTACAGCACAAAGGTGAAAAATACTTTAAGGAATAAAAAATAAAAGAAAACAAAATAAATTAATAGTTTTACCTACAATGAAGAATCGTGAAAAATTATCGTCTAGGGTAGAATTCAAGGGTTGATTATCTTCCTATTTCTGTTAGTTACTTTTTCCTTATTCGTATTGGGTAGGAAAAAAACTTTTTAAAAATCTGCTTACGGGTAGCTCGGATTTTTTCGTAATTTTTTCAGTGTTATTGTATAGTTTTTGGATTTTTTTTGGTTGAATAAAGGCAAAATTTAATCAAGAAATCGAAAAAACTTCCAAAGTTGCGAACCTTTTTCTTTTTGAGGTCAGAAAATGTGCTATTTTCACATGCTAATATCTCCGCAAATATTCTAGGTATTTTCATGAAATTTTTTCTGTGAGTTCTTCATAACGTTGGCAACAATATTCTTATTGAGGTCTTTGCTCTATCTCCTATAGTTTTTAAAATAATTTTTTAAACTTTTTATTTTGCCGCTAGGGGCGCTGCATGTCATCTCAATGGATTTTTCAGGGTCACTTAACTTACAAGGAAATGTTCTCAGGCTGAACTCACAGAAATGGATGAAATTTTTACAGGGGTAAGTAGATGATATAAAACACTTACTGTGAAAAAATAAGCTGCTGAATTTCATTAGGAAATGAGTAAATTAACTTTGAAAATAATCATTTTCAACGCCAAGTGCAACCTTACTAAGAGAAACATGCAGTGAAGGCGCCAAATGGCATAAAGTAACTGGCCGCGTTTTTTCTAGAGTAATTTAAATTGCGAAGTGTCTAAATCCACGAAAATTGACCCATGCTAAAGTATTAGCAAAATTCGATAGAGTTGAGTTGTTACTTTCGTGGATTTAGACAGTGCCTTTAAATTGGCCGATTAGAAAAGTTTCATAAAATATACAGGGTGTTTCAAAATTGCGTTGCACGGCTTTTATTCGGAACCAGCGCCTCCTAGGGTCATGGAAGTAAGGTCTACCCCTAGGTAAGTGAGCCTGGAGAATCCATTGAGATGACTTACGGCGCCCCTAGCGGCGAAATTAAAAAGTTAAAAAAATTAATTTAAAAACTAAAGGAGATAGGGCAAAAACCTCAATGAGAGTATTGTTGCCAACGTCAAGAAGAACTCATTGAAAAAAATTTGATCAAAATATCTTGAATATTCGCGGAGATATTAGCATGTGAAAATAGCACTTTTTCAGGGGTCAAAAAGTAAAAAGTTCGCATATTTGCAAATTTTTTTGATTTTTTGATTAAATTTTGTGTTCTTTCCATCAAAAAAACCCAAAACTACACAATAACACTGAAAAATTTGCAAATATGCGAACTTTTTACTTTTTGACCCCTGAAAAAGTGCTATTTTCACATGCTAATATCTCCGCGAATATTCAAGATATTTTGATCAAATTTTTTTCAATGAGTTTTTCTTGACGTTGGCAACAATACTCTCATTGAGGTTTTTTCCCTATCTCCTTCAGTTTTTAAATTAATTTTTTTAACTTTTTAATTTCGCCGCTAGGGGCGCCGTAAGTCATCTCAATGGATTCTCCAGGCTCACTTACCTAGGGGTAGACCTTACTTCCAAGACCCTAGGAGGCTCTGGTTCCGAATAAAAGCCGTGCAACGCAATTTTGAAACACCCTGTATAGCATGAATAAAAATTAATTAAAATATAAAAAGCTCATGAAACAAAACAAAATTACTACAATAAATTACAATCAAGCCAACAGTGACATTTAGGACCCGTAACATTTAATTTATTAGTTGAGCCACTTCTGTCATATAGAAATCAAATTGGCGCTGTCTAAATTCACGAAAGTAACAACTCGAATTTCGCTAACATTTTAGTACGAGTCAACTTTCGTGGATTTAGACACTTCGAATCAAATTTCGCATTCCATCAAGACCCTCTATATAAAGGCCTCCCAACTCGGCCGTGCAACGTCATAACTTTCACTCATCTTTGACGTCACTCCATAGACTTAACATGGCAATTTTCACTCACGTTTGACGTCATCGTCTGGAGTTGGGTGGCCATGTATATAGAGGGTCTTGTTTCAGCACACTCACTATAGCAAGACCCTCTATATACATGGCCACCCAACTCCAGACGATGACGTCAAACGTGAGTGAAAATTGCCATGTTAAGTCTATGGAGTGACGTCAAAGATGAGTGAAAGTTATGACGTTGGACGGTCGAGTTGGGAGGCCTTTATATAGAGGGTCTTGATTCCATCCGATTGGAAAGTTGCCAAGTGGTGCTAAATGAATGTGTTTGGCAACTCAGAACCCAATTTTCAAATTTAAATAACTCCTCTCCTATTGAAATTCAGCAGCTAATTTTTTCACAGTAAGTGTTTTGAGTCATCTTCTTATGCCTGTAAAATTTTCGTGCATTTCTGTGAGTTCACCCTAAGAACGCTTCCTTGTTAGAGTAGACCTTACTTCCATGACACTAGGACACGTTGGTTCCAAAAAAAGCCGCGAAACGGACTTTTGAAACACCCTGTATATTTTTGGAAAAAAATTAATTAAAACCAGGTTTTCTAAAATCCGCTTGGGGTTAGTGTGGATGTTGGACATAAAGGATGGACGATAATTTTTCCCGCCTTTGATATGCACTTCAAAATTAATTCTTTTCCATTTAGTTTTCTGTCTGAGAACCAGGAAAAATTGTATCAAGCCGAAAATTTTTGTACATTTTAATGAAGCTATTACAAATACAAATATTGTCAACCAACAACAGGCGTGACGCTCCAACTTAGGTTGGTCCAATTAACTTAAACTACTTTTCTATTGTAAGCGGATTTTAAAGAAACTGTTTTTACACAATTTTTTAAAATAAAATATCTTTTTTTTATATTTAATGGCACAAGTTGCTAGCAGATGGAACTATCCGTATTGAGCTGAAATTTTTAATTTTGAATAATCAATAAAAATTTATAGGTTATTATTTTTAATGATTAAAATTCCCTTACTCTTATTGAGCAATGAACCATTTCGATTAATGTGCAAAATAAGAAGTTGAGAGAAAAGGAGATTTAATACTTGGATCAATAAATTAAAGAACTAATTCTAAAATTTCCTTTTGCTGAAATCAATTATTGTCTGCCTCTTGGGCCTAAAATCTCTTTATTCACGAACTTTCTGTTCCCAGTTTTCTATTAAGGTAATAATCATTGGAGAAATAGATACCCAGGCTGAATTAGTTTCTAGAATTCTAGATTTTCTTCTTTGGCCTCGGGAAACAAAGAATGTGTCAAATCAGCGTTTGCTATCCTAGTTTCACTGAAGAAAGAAATCTCTCTTAAAAAGATTATACTGTTAAAAATGTCTTTAACATAAGATTGTAAGATTGTGTGGTCTTTGGAAATTAACTGGAAAAGCATTTTAAAGGAAATTATAACGTAAGTTCTGAAAGAAAAGATCGATTTAAGTTCTCCAAACGTGGAATGTTACTAAGAAAACCTTTTTTAATAACTGTGAAGAATTGTGACCCTTATACTAATTTTTGCAATCCTTTAAAACTTTACCTTTCAACGTTAATATAAACTCTTAATTTCTAATTACGGTCAAGTTTATTTGTATACAGGGTGTTTCAACAAGTCCGTCCGTGAAAACTGTATATTCCTTCCATGGAGTAGTTAAAACTTGCCCCGAAGAACTACGTTTACGACACATCCTTTTCGAGAAAATCATAACAGAAAAGGGTATAACATTACATCCGGTGTGCTCAAAAAAGTTTATGGAAAACGTGAACATGGTTATTTGGATATGTTTGCACACTAAGAGATGTTAAAAATATTCACTGAGCATGCATGCGTGCACCATGGAATGGACTTTTTAAGTATTTTTTATCAGATATAATTATATATCCGCGCCTCGAGAGTTTCTGTGCGATTTAAAATAATATGAAAACCTTTAGTTGATCACGTAGTCATCACTAAAAAGTTGGTTATACGGCATTAACCCGACATATTGTTGGGATGTCTGTGCCATGAGTTTGTATATTTATGTTAATACCTTTAAATTCAATTTGTTGCTATCTGATAAAAAAACTAAGTCCAAAAGAAATAAAATAAAAGGATGTTTGTATTATTTCTCTGTTTTGTACCAATGTAGCGAGGCAGAGTGTGATACATTGCTTTAGGGCACATTGATTTAGTAATTAATTTGCTGAAATATAGTAATTTATAAATGAATGCCCTTTTATTTGCATCTCGCATTGTGCCATACACTTGTGAAACGTACCTGAAGTGTGAATCACATCGTGCCAAACGCTTGAAAACGTTGCTTGTGAATCCTCTTTAAGAGTACGTTTATAAAGGTAACACACACACATCGGGGATTATTAATAACTGGTTAACTTCATAAGTATTCCTTTATTTATAATTTCACCAATATGCATGGTTCTTAACAATAATCGACTACTAGATATACACGGATTTATCATTTTTACCTCAACATCGTACACAGTACACAGGGTGTTTCAACAAGGCTAGTCTAACTCTGCACAGTGTATTAAAAGATGTCCACTGAACTATACCTTTACGACCCAAAGTTTTTGGGGAAACTATGACAAAAAAGTGTGCTTTCACATTTGGTGGTTAACATTGGGTTTATGTGTGTGAATAGGGTTATTTGGGTATGTTTGCTCATAAATGTGTGAAAATATCCATTTCGCATGCATACATGCACCGTGAAATGAAATAGTTAAGTTTATACATGATATGATGTCACAATTTTCAAAAATAAGAGTCATCAAAGAGGTGTAGTTTTGGGGAAAATTTTATCTACTCCCACAAGAAATCTTTCAGCACAGAGTTTAGGCCTACTTGTTGAAACACCCTATACCTATTTCATATGCAATCAGTTATAAAATAATTTAGTCTTTTTCTACGATAGTTCAAATTTTCCCAATACCAGGGAATGAATTTTTGTTGTATGCAGAATTAGAATTACCATTATTTAACTGCATACATTTTACTGCTCGGTCATTTCTCTTTTTTTCTAACTATTTTCACCTTTCAGGCTGGAAGAAAAGATTAGGTCATTTGTGAACTTAGTGTTAGTTGTTTGTAAAGTGTGAGCGAACGTATGACTATCCAGAGTAAATGGGATTTATTTCCGAGTCCAAAGAAATGGGTCATCCCGGAGTGGTGGCTTTCCTGCTACCAGGAGGTAAGTGCTTTCCAATTTATTGTTCTTGTCATTCTATTTACTCAATGTGAAAAATTGAAGCAGTAACTTAAACACATTGCAAAATACCCTCATATATGCAACTTATACAGGGTGTTTTAAAAATCAGTTTCCCGACAAATGTCAGGGGGCCCGAACAGTGGCGAATCCAGAAAGGAGGGCTGTGGGGCTGCAGCCCCCCCAGGAATAAGACATTCAAGTTTTGATAATACCAATAAAGCCAAAAAAGAAATTTCAACACGTTACGGACATTCGGTGGTGTTACCCAAAGGGTCTCAAAATGTAAATCGGAACCCTACTTTTAAAGGTAAAATTCCAAAATTTTTCTGTAGGAAGACCCCCCAAGCCCCCTCGAATTTTTAGAATCTAAAAAGTACGCTTTTTTCTTGAAACTTTAGGGATTTACAAGGAGTTATCCTCTTTGATGTAACCTTAAGTGTCTCAACATGAGATAAAATGCCACCCCCTTTTAGGGACAACTATAGACTTTTTTCCTTGAAAACGCTGCCGCTTACTATTAGTTGTACAGTCGAAGAAAAAAAGTGAGACAGTTCGCATTGTGAGCGAAGTACTGGGGTTAGGATGATAATTTTTGTGTCATTTTTCATGATTTAACTTCCTCTTGAAAATAAAATATAGTTTATGTCCTTAGGGAGCCGTCTACATATTAAACGAAGCACCAACTTTCGTTTTTCCTATGGGCGACATCAAAGATTATTCCCGATTCTGAAAGAGCACCCCCTAAAACCCCCCAAAACCAATTTTCATGTCATTTGGTCCCCAAAAAAAGCCAGGAGTGGGGGTTGAAGTTCGTCGAATTTACGTTGAAATCTCGGTTTTTACGTTGAATTCTCGATTTTGATCCTTACAACCATCAACCCCGCACGAGAATTCAACGTGAAAAACGAGATTTCAACGTAAATTCGACGAACTTCAACCCTAACTCCTGGCTTTATTTGGGGACCAAATGACATGAAAATTGGTTTTGGGGGTTTTAGGGGGTGCTCTTTCAGAATCTGGAATAATCTTTGATGTCGCCCATAGGAAAAACAAAAGTTGGTGCTTCGTTTAATATGTAGATGGCCCCCTAAGGACATAAACTATAGCTTTTTTTAAAGTAGACGTTAAATATTGAAAATTATGACAGTATCTTTCTAACCCCAGTAGTTCGCTCACAATACGAACTGTCTCACTTTTTTTTCTGCGACTGTACTCTTTGGGTGGAATCTAAAAGGCTTAAAAATGAGCTAAAACACTATTTTGAGGGGCAAATTTTCAAAATTTTCTGGGGGTGCCCCTTTTACTTCTCCCCTTTTCGAACGCCCCTTTTACTATGAGTTGACATTTTTCACAATTTTGAAATTAAGTGCTCCAAAATTGAAACGTTACGAAGTCATCTCACTTAAAACTTAGTATTCCCAAGATTAGACCTCAGAAAAGATGTTGAGTACCCCCTAAACAAAAATCTGGCTACGGCACTGGCAACCCCCCCCCCCTCCCCCTTACAGTTGCTTACATTTGTGAAACTCAGCCCCCCAAACAAAAATCCTGGATTCGCCACAGGGACCGAAGCATTAAGGAGCCCTAGGGACCCTAACGTTTCGGACCCCTCCCAAAAATTTGCAAAAGAGGGACAATAATGAAAAAAAACGTTGTTTCACAAAATTTTTCTGGGCAGACCCCTATTTTAGTACGGTGATAATAATACTTTTAAAAGGTTGACCCAAAAATAACACTTAACGGCGAAGGGGGGAGAAGAAATATTTTTTTTAAAAGGGAGGGGTTTCTGGGGTGAAAATCTAAATATGAGCTAATTAATTTTAGTTGATATTTAAACTCCCCCAAAAAAATTCTATACACGCCACTGAGGGGAAATATTTTAAACCCATATGATAGCATTGTAGGTGGGCCCACCCAAAATTTGTACTTAATTTATTTATTGCCCTGGTTGAACCCTTAGGTAAGTGAATATGCTGAATGCCTTGAGACGGCTTATAGCAACCCTAGCGGTGAAGTAAGGGAGTTAAATATTAGTTAAAAAACGAAAGGATATGAAGAAAAAAATTCAGTGAAAAAAACTTTTGTAATTAACTAACACTCAGGGGAAAGGTTTCTTGAAAATATCCTCAATATTCGAAGAGCTATTTGCATGTGATATTTGCCCCTTTTTTAGGTCTCAAAAAGAAAAAGTTTGTAAATTTGCGATTTTTTTTCTTTTTCGAGGCTTGAAAAAGGGATATTTTCACATGCTAATAATTGAAGATATTTTCAAAAAATAATTCTCTGTGCGTTTTTTATGATATTGTTAGCAATATTATCATTGAAGTTTTTGTTCCGTCTCTTTTAGTTTTATAATTAATATTTTAACCATACTATTTTGCCACTAGAGAAATTGTAAGTCATCTCAATGAGATTCCCCATGGTTACTTATCTAGGAATACACCTTACTTCTATGACCCTTGGAGAAGTTGGTTCCAAATAAAAGCGGTTAAACGGACTTTTGAAACCCCCTGTGTAAAACTAGAGTCCTTTTTATATCTAGAAAAAAGTTTTTGAAATAACTATGCCTTTAACCAAGAGAAGTATAATACATATTAGGGTGTATCGAAAAACCTTTTTTTATTTTGATGATGCCTTAGTGCGGAAAAGTTATCTAAGGTGGCAGAGAGTACCTGTGAATTTTTTCAGAATTTTCGGATAATATCTTGAGGTGCCGCCAAGGCCCTGAAGGTCCCCATGTTAATCCAATGGAGCGCGCAAGCCAAGAAGGCCGAAAATTAGTTTTTCGCCCCTCATTTCTACACCCTAATCACACGACGAATGTCTTCACTCAAGTTATGGACCCTATATGATCTAGGCTATCCGACAAAATTTGAATAATAGCCTCAATCTCTATATTATGTTGATTGTGGGCTCTGATTTGAACGAGGAAATACGCGATTTTCGACGAAATTGGAGCATACAAAAAAACGTAATATAGAGATTTAGGCTATTATTCAAATTTTGTCGGATAGCCTAGATCATATAGGGTCCATAACTCGAGTGAAGACATTCGTCGTGTGATTAGGGTAGAAATGAGGGGCGAAAAATTAATTTTCGGCCTTTTTGGCTTGCGCGCTCCATTGGATTAACATGGGGGACCTTCAGGGCCTTGGCGGCACCTCAAGATATTATCCGAAAATTCTGAAAAAATTCACAGGTACTCTCTGCCACCTTAGACAACTTTTCCGCACTAAGGCATCATCAAAATAAAAAAAAAAGTTTTTTCCGGTACACCCTAATACTACATATTATACAGGAAGACCCGATATCGATATAAGTATTTTTCGGCTATTCAGATTTAAAAAAAATCATAATGTAGTCACACACACACAAAGGAGTAACATGTTCTATCTATAGACAATATATGCTAAATTCATCTAGCCAGCTTTAGTGTTCTTTTTAGAGGTCATAATGGTAAAACATAATATATTAAAACAGGTCTAAGAGACAGAGTAAAATATGGAGCTAAAGTAGTTTTAATTTATTTTTAATTTTTTGATCTCGTCGCAGAGAGTGCTTTAAACTATACTATCATTGCACAGAAATACTGTCACTGAACCTTGGGTGCATATTACTTCTGAAACTATACACGACGTTGTTCCTCACATAAAGCTGGACTTTCTGGTTAATAATAAAAATGTATAGACAGAGAGAGAAAGAGTAAAACTGAGAAGGACATTCAATTTTTATGATGTCCCACTTGAAAGTTCTTTATATATAACCATTAAGTTACGTTTTAAGTAAAAAGTGATACAGAGAATGTCCTTTATTATTATTATCCAGATCTTACTTAGTATAATCCGGATCTTATTTTATATTATCCGGATCTTACTTATTATTATCCCTGATCTTCTCAATGTGAACTAATCTTCGTGATTAAATAAATACATGTTTTATAAGAGGGAATTATTAAAATGGGAAATGGTTACTTTTTTTATTCCTGAGTTTTGAAAGCTAAATTCGTACTAAACCCTATTTTTCAGTCTCTTTGATATTAGCTGCTTAGTCCAAGCTTAGATTATTGATACTGATACAGGTTAAAGCAAAGCGTTTCACGGGATCTGGTAAAATAAATTTTTTTTAGGGACTCTGTTAAACTTTTTTGGGAAGTTTTAATTTTTCTAAGGTTTCCTTTGAAGGTATTACCTCAAAGAGTTCAGGCTACTATACCACTTAAAAAGGTCTTAAAATATTAAAGGAAAACGTTTTATGGCATTACCTTTTAAAAGGATAAAAACATAATTATTGAAGTTAAATTTAATAGGTCATCCAATATTTTCAAGAAGTTAAAATAAAAGCTAAAAACAAACTATTTCTTCCTGCGATAATCCACTCTTTCGTCTTTAAAGTGCCAGACGAGTCTTATTTTTTCGGAGGAAACGATAATTTTCCGAAGTAAATTCAACCTGAGTATTGGAGAGAAAGAGAAAGAGATATTCACAATATTAAAATCAGCCACTTTTTTCGTCAGCCACTTTTTTCACCCACTTTCTATCCTATCTTTTCTCTTTAATGAGTAAAAAATACCCCTCCCCCTAAAAAACAAAGATACTTTTTTTCTTATATTCCAATAATAAAGTACAGCATGACAACTGCCCTTGTTATTCTAGGACATTTGCTCCTATGGAAGCCTTTAGTTATGGGAAAATGTTGCTTACAAATCATGGGTTACATTATCATCCATCATAAAGTATAAAGCATGTTAAATGGGAAACAAGTCCAAGAGGAAATCGTGCCAACTGAAATCAAATTCTAAATACCTCACATTTCCAAGGAAAATACCTCCATTGTTAAACATAAAACTGATTTTTATTTTCACAGTTATTTATGATGAAAAGGTTAATTCTCTTATAATGGGATTTTGATTTTTTTATAAACACAGATAACAAGAGATTAAAAGAGTTTTTATCAGAAGAAAAGTATGCAACTTTAAAAAAAGAATCGGTGTTCATTTATCTATATATTATTATCAGACTGATATGAATCAATGACTGTAAATTTAAGTTCAGTTTTCCGGTTGTCAGTATGCACGCAGTCATCATGCTCAGTCCTATATTTTTTAGAAAGAAGCCCTTTCGTAGGTTCGTAAATCTGTTTTTTAATAATGGTTAGGTGTGCTTTAGTTAGGTTTGTTTTTTTATTGTTTTATGGGGGCTCAAGAATCAAATATGATCATATTGCATCAAGCTAAAGTTTGGGAAAATTTCAGTTTATTTAATGTTTTTCAGACTAATTGGGTACAATTTTTAATGCAAAAACTAAGAGGACTTTTTTTTAAAAAAAGACGTTTCAAGCATATGAAAATGAACGGGAAATTTTATCCATGATTAGTTGTAAAACCACACAATTGACAAAATTTTGTCGAAGAAATATTTTTATACTTTGTACTCTCTTTGTCTTTTTATACTGATTAAAAACTTCTTTTCGATTTTTCTTAGAAATTAATTGCAGTTGTTTGAGACAAATTTAAGTATAACCTGAGAGTAGATTATAAATTTCTCTCTTAGGGGATCATTCACTAATTACGCCTCTCAGTTTTCAGTGGTATTTTCATTGTTCATCCTGAGTTATTCACCAAAAGTGTATAAGTGTGAATTGGAGTTTTTATCTTTACTCCTTCATTTTTTCTATCCTAACTAGCTATTTACAGGAGTGAATCACTCAGGATGAACATTGAACTTGAAACAGTGTGAATGAGCCTTTAAACTTGTCACTTTGGATGATTCATCCTAGATCAGTGTTTCCCAACCTTTTTCGGTCCATGCCCCCTTTCGAAGCCTTTCAAATTTGTCTATGTCCCCCCATGTCTTTTTTTTCTCGAAAATCCTTCTTGAAAGTAAATGAAACTTGGTGGTTCATGCCCCACTTGGGCGGAAATTTGATTTCCAATTGCCCAGAAAATCATATTGCCCCCCGGTGGAGCGTGCGCCCCACGTTGGGAAACACTGTCCTAGATGAACATCGAAAGTAACCGCTTAGTCCAACCAAACCGTCTAATATGTTCTTTTATGAACCTTGTGCCACAAAATACCAACCAGCCTACCAAACTGTTAAAGGAATGCCTCTTTTAGCTTTTAAACAGCAGTGAAAGAAAACAGTTTTTAAGGTCTGATATCACAAAGATTGGATTTATCTGTGACGTAAATTGGGAATGCCCCCTTTGATGCTAACCCAAATATTTAACGGGCATATTTTTTTGTTCATCTATAACTAGAAATTTAGACTTGTTACAATTAATTTACTATGCTCTATAATAGTGGGTGTCGATCAGCGGTAAAGTCAGAAAAATTCGAAGGGGATTTTATAGAATTGGGGGAGGGGGCGATTCCAAATTCATTCTACAAATTTCTGAGATTTGAAAATAGCTTAACCTCGATATGACATCATTTAAAAATGCGTGTTCTCTAACTCGGGAGGCATCCCTTTCTTCCAAAAGTCTGTATTTCGTTCAGCAGAAAAGGACCAAAAGCAACTTATATCCCCCCCGAAATTCTAATAACCCCCTTCGGAATGTTTAACAGGATACGTCGCTCAGTAAAGTACTTATAAAAATATATCAATATCCGTAATTTAAATATTCTAAAAAATATTGATAAAAATTAATTACACTGCATTTAAAAAATAACCGCCTGGATATTTCTATACTGAAAAGTTTTCATTATTAATGAACGAATCTTTGTTTTTTTTTGAGGAAATATTCAAACTATTGTAAAACATTTCTTTCAGAGGGTGAAGAAAATTTAGTAAAAAAATTAAAAATAAAATTATACTTAAAGGCTTAAATGTTTTTTCCTTTTTAATCCAATTACTATCTATTTCCTTTTTTTTACTTCGTTTACCGATTAAATACCTTTATTATAGTTATTAAACAGAATTAAATGAAGAAGTTAGGTTAATAACTAACCTTTGAAGTTCAAATTCAAATCAATTACTTATTATTGAAGTCTTATAAATGACCAATATGTGTAAAATAGCTCTTTTTTTTAAGAAGAAAGACTTTTTAGACTGTTTCTTTAAAAATGTGCTAAAAAGTCTTTCTTCTTAAAAAAAGAGCTATTTTACACATAAGCAAACCATATTCAAAATAGCTCGTGGGAGATAAAGGATTTAACGTTGAAATCTGTAAAAACATTTCATGGACAAGATGTTTCTTTTTTAAGGCATTCAAACTGGCAATAAAATATTTACACTCCTCTTAACAGATGGCGCTTTAAGTGAAGATAAGCTGAGGGTCACTCACCCTCTAGCTTTTATAATGGAGACCATAAAAAATTAGATTTTAATTACAATTTTCTGCCAAAATTTTGGAAATTAAAAATATTTCCTTTTCTGTTTCGATACTTTCAGTCATTAAATTTCACTTAAGAGAGGGAGATTAGGCTAGAAGAGAATAAATCAACAGGGAAATATCAAGAAATAATAATTTTCCCTAAGGTCACTTGAGAGAGAATACTCCGAGGCATAGGCTTGGGCATGAGCGAATTTGTGGAGTGGGGGGGCATTACCCCACTCCCAGCTTTCCCAACAAGAAGTAATTGTAGAACGGAACGTATGAGTTTCTCATGTTATCATGGAAATGTTAAGTACAAATAATAAGGAAGATAAAACAAGCTTCAAAATTTTCGATTACAATTTATTTATCAAACCAATAGTTTAGACACTAGAGCACAATAAAAACTTGGCAATATTCACCTCTGAGGCGGAAAATCCAAAAAATGACCAATATTTAATGACTCATAGATTTTCCACCTTTGTGAAGAAGCCGATAATACACGAAAATAATTAGTTGAGTAGTAGATACAAAATACTTAGCATGGTTCCTGGCACAAAAAACTAAGCGACTGAATTTGTCATTGCCTAAAGAATATCCGTTTCTAGGGAAAATTACAACAACAAATAATTAATTTTAATTATCATTGAGATAAAAAAGGAAAATAAAATTATGTAAGAAATTTTTATACAATCGTTTCCTAGTTATCTAAATCTAAATGACGTTTTTACGGAAAATATGGGTCATTTTCTAGATTTTTCGGCTCAGGGGTGAATATTGCCCGTTTTTAGTGCGATCTAGCAGCTTAACTATTACTAGTCACAAAAGTGTTAATTTAAAATTTTGTAGCTTGTTTTATGTTCTTAATTTTTTGTGTTTAACAATTTTCTGAGAAACCCATACGTCCCGTTCTACAAGTAGAAAACCAAAAAAAGGGGGGGACATTTTAGCATTTTATCGAATTTTCACTAAAGTGCGTTTCGAATTTTTGTATACAAAGCTCAGATTCGGATTCAGCACCCCCAAAAACATATAAAACCGTTGAGAAAACGATTTCTGTATGTTTTCTTTCACAAGCGTCTTACTTATCCTTATAAGGTAAATGTGGGTATAGTGGACACTTTAAGGAAATTTTTTGCTTAAATTCTTAATAAATACCAATCTATTTGCTTCGAAACGGTTATCGTCCTATTTTTAGGTTAATTGGATCTTCTTCTTTCGATTTTACCATTAAAAACTTTAATTAGATTGGGCAAAGTATTTTTAACTAATTTTTAAAAGTTCTCCAAATTGCATCTATAGTGGCCACATAGATGAAGCTGTTGCTTCTATGGTGGACACCTCTAGCATCAATAGTGGACACCTGTCTTTTTCTGCCTTTATGAGGGGTTTATGCATGAAATTGAGGGGTTTTTCTTGGTATAGTCGTCTAGTTCTAATTAAATCTTCCTTTCCAATGAAATGTATTTTAGATTCAATCAAATTAGCTTTATTTTAAAAAAAATTGATAGTTTTCGGCAATAAGTCTACGCTGTAGCTGATTTGAGAGGAATTTAGCATGTAATTCAATGCTTTAGAAATATTGGTTCCCGAAGCCAGAATGAAACCAAATTTATTTAACACTCATTTTAAAGCACAGTCAACAGTTTATAAAGAAAAACTGATTAGAATTAAGTATTATTTATGTTTCTATTAGAAGCCATTGGCGGTGGCCACTATTGGAAAATCTAAGATTTTGTGTTGGTAAAGTGGACACCCCCATAAATCCTTGTAAAGTCAACATTTTCAAATAAATTTTATTAAGTATTATTTTATACACTCTTATTTATCTTGATATAAATTTAAAAGTCAATCAACCGGTAATAAATACGAAAAATCAGTTTCGACTTACCCGTTTCCTTACGCGATTCAATAAGCAAAATCAAATTTCAGTCACTCGGCCGATGTTGTTATTTTCAAATATTTAAATATCCTTCCCATGCTGATCTGTGGTATCGGTGGTAATTTATCAGCCAACCTGATTGCAGTATCTACTATGCCTATGAATTTTGACGCTGTTCGATGCCTCTAACTCGTTCTATTTAAAATTAATCAGCTATGTGGCCACTATTGGTACAGTGTCCACTATACCCACATTTACCTTACTACTATAATCCCCTAATGAAACTGCGTTCTTAAAGAAAATCGCTGAGACAAATGCAATTAATTACTACTTAATACAGTTGATAGAGGGTTTATTTCATGTAAAATATTATTAAACTAGTTTTTTAAGTATCTTAGTTTAAATAATAACTTTTTTTGATATGTGTGTTCAATTTTCAGGATTTTTCGCTGCAGGGGTGAATATTGCCCGATTATCAGCGCACTTCAATTATAGCTATTATAGCGGCAAAACTATTAGTCTGCTAAAAATGTGTTAATTGACAATTTTGAAGATTGTTTTATCCTCTTTATTTTTTGTATTTAAAATTAGATTTGATAACAATTTTCATGAGAAACCCAATGTTCTATAAGCAAAAAAGGAGGTGAAATTTTGGCGTGTTTTTTTTTCAAATTTTCACTTAAATGCCATTTGAAATTTTGTATGCAAAAGTTCAGATTCGGATTTAACACCCTCGAAAACATATAAAACCGTTGAAAAACTGTAATTTTTTCCTGAAAAAAAAACTACCTTGTTATTGAACGTTCGTTTCAATTTTTGATATCTGTCATCATGTCATTTTCATCCATTTATCAACAATGTTCTTTTTTAACTCCTTAACAGTGACATTTATTTCAGAAAAATTTACCAAAAATGGAAAATTTTTTTGACTGTTTAATTTTTTTCTTTATTATTAGTGTTAGAAAATAGTTTTTTATAACAAAAGTCAAAATTTAAATGAAATTACAAGTTAATTAATCATTTCAACATACACATAAAAAATTATTGGATTACACATACATCTTATACAATTAGGAGGAAGATTATCCAAACATAATGTCTCCCAATCTTTAAACGAAGAAAAATCACTATCATCATTGAAACGAACTCAGTTTGGGCTTTACAAAACGGAAACGTTAATTTTTCTCCAACCCGAACTCAGTTCGGGCATCACAAATTCTGCACGTAGTAGTGCCCGAGCTCAGTTCGGGCGACATTGTTAAGGGGTTAAAAATAGATTTAAAAGTATTTACCCTTATTTACTTAATTACCTCTACATCGACCACTAAGTTTTCATTGACCTTAGCTGAGTCCTTTGGCTTAGACTCTTGGGTTGTGTTATTAATCCATGATTTTTTAAGTGTTGAATAAGAATCAAGCTATGTTAATATTAATGCGCATTTTCAAAACTTTCAAAATGATACTTACCAGAAATTTTTCAATATTAAATTTTAATTTTAAAAAATGTATTTCTCTTCTTGGATAACTTGTATAAATTATATATATATGTCAGTATATTTATCCTTTAATGTTAAGTGATTTTGTAAATAAAAAAGCGAAGACCAACTAATATATTTTAATATAAAATGTAATTTTACTACCGAAATTATAGAAATAACAATGTACTTAATTTTTAAATATGAATTATGATTCAGAAAAAGATATTTTGAATTTTAAAAATGCTAATTTAGAAATGATGGAAAAATGGATGGAAATTTAACAAAATTTATTAAGCCAATAATACCATCTTTACTTCGATTATCACCCTAAAATCTTCGGATCAAAGTTTATTCGTCATCATCATACATAAACAGCTTTTATCCGGCTGCACTTTCACTAATTCCATAAAATTTTGAGAATTAAAATAAAAAATATATTGATTTGATTGATTTCAGTTTCCGCTATCATACAACAATTCATTTTAATTTACTTATTTGTTTCTGAGTTCAATCCACATCCCCTTTTCAGTTATAGACATCTGTGATTGCCACTAAAAATTTGAAGAGGTCGGGACAGAAAGGATTAAATTTTCCTAATTATACTACAGATTGATAGATCCAACATACAGAAAATTGGAGATGCAAACAAGCCTTATATACAAAAAGAAATTAAGTGAAGTCTCGTTTCGAAATCAATAATTCTATCTTACTTTGGTATTCCAGACAGTTTTACAGGACATAGACACAAAGATCTGATTCAGATACTGAGTCATAACATCTTTTTTATCAAATCCTCCAATGGATATTTGGAAACTCCCAACCCTTTACCATCCTACTCAGTCCTTGTCATGTCTTGGTCTATTTCAGGTTATTCGTTTCGTCTACCGAAACAAAAACTCTTTTATTGTCAATTCTCCCGAGTCAAAGATCATTCCGATACGAGAAAAAGGATTCCCGTCTTAATCTTACAATGGCCTTAAATCAGTTGGAAGGATTCTTGCATCTCAATATATTCGACTGCCCACGCAAACTGCGTAACAAACGAATCTTGTCAACGCCTTCACCGAGGTATATTGATCACAGAATCACCCATCTTTTTATTCAGTCATTCATCGGGTGAAGAAGATAATCACGGTAACATCCATTTCATTGTGGCTTTGCACACTGCTGTCAGTTGACCTGATACCCCTGTTTCACGTCTTTTCCACTTTCGATTGGGACTTTATTGATTATCGAAGCAATTTATATCGTGTGAGTTGTATAGCATTCGAAAAAATATTGAGCAGGCTACATTTGACGCTTTTATGGATTTAAAAGAAGCGTTGTGATGGTATAAGGATCGTGAGGCATTACTTATCAATTTCGCTGTTCTTATACTAACACTGTGTGAGGTATTGAGATAATGTTAACTGCATTGGTTATTTCTTAATAGGATCAGAGACATTCTCACAGAGATCAAACTGTTTTCATGACATCAGTTATCGAGGTGAATAGGTATGTAAAACATACATAAATGTATCTAGATATAGAGATTAAGAGTTACTTCTACATATCTTTCTAATGAATAGGTCCTTACAAATCCAAAGATGAGAGCTGGAGCAGGGTTCCATTTTTAAAGGTGAAGTTTTTCCGCGCTTTTTAATGAGGAGTTTCGTATAACTAGTATAAGAATATTTTTATAATAACAATAGCTCTTTTGTTTAAAACGATATAAAAACTATAGTTCTGCTAAAAGAATATCCGCAATCACTCCAGCTTCCTGACACTTTTGGTGCTACGTGCAAAAATTATAGTTTCTTTATAAGAAAAGCGAAGAACAAATGGTCCTTGTCTTCAGTAAAATGTTTTGTAGTCATTCAAAAAAGTGCCAAAAGCTGTGCTTAAAAAATATCAGTTTCCTAAACATTCAAGTAGTCACCCTTATCAGTTATGCTTTCACTACTAATTTAGCCCTTTGTTAAAGTTTTTTAGTTAAAAAGTTTTTTAAGTAAATGAACAGCTTAATTATGATATAACTAAACACTCATGCCCTAATGACTTTCATTAATACTAAGATGCAATATCAAGATGCATTTCTTCCTCAAATTTTTCACAAATATTGTCCATTTGAACATTTTTATCTAAAGTTAAAGCGCATTTATCTTTGAAATTCTAAGCGTCTTTGAAATTCAAAGATGAGATACATGGACATTTCTTTCTCCAAATTTCATTAACGTAGTTCTATCTTATCACTTCACATTTTTATACATAAAAGTAAAAAATATCTTTGTTAGTGCAGAGATTTGACCATGCAATTTATTATAATTAATGAACAGAAGCATGTAACCTTAAAAGTGTTCTGGGGTTTCCAATTTTAAAGAGAAAACGTTTTATCTTTCATTTCAGGATTTTTTTTCACATGAATGTGGATTTAGGTATTTTAATATTACATTAAAATTTATACTGCTTTAAAATAAAAAATATAACATATCTATAATACTAAAAGGAAATGGGAACCCTATTTTTAAAAATGAGCTTAACCCTTTCGAATCATTTAAATGAACTGCATATAGTAGTTAATGTAGCAACTAAATTACCTCTTTGAAATATACCTCAGGTAAACTATTCAGGTTTTCAAAGATTTCATTCAAAATGTTTATCATATGATTAACCTTTTTGCTAGGCACGCCTGACCTGCTTTAGAGTATTTAAGATCTACTTCTCAAGCGTCTTTAATTTCGTTTAGATATTTTTTATTCATTCTTATTTTGCTCATTATTTTCTTATTATTTTTGTTTGAGTGAGGATTTGGGAGGGTGGATTTTCACTTGTAAAAGTGTTTAAAATAAAAAAATTTTAATACCTACTGGATACAAGCATATATTGTAGAAGTTTAGGAAATTTTTTGTATAGTTCCTTTTGCAGTAGGGGAGGGTGGGGACGATTGTAACACGGGGCAATTGTAACACTTTGATTTCCGCAAAATGAGAGGCTGCCTGGGAGAAAAGGAGATGACAGTAGGTAAAAGGAAGGCGAATGAAAGAATATCAGAGATTGCCAAGGCTGACATTTGAGTTGTGGCTGTGTAATTAAGAAAAGAGTGTTTTTCGAGCATCGAAGTAAATTTCTTCTTTTTTATTTATTTATTTTCATTCACCCAAACAGACACAAAATCCAATTACATGGGGAAAACAATGACAAAACACAGACTACATCGATAAAATATAAGTTAATCTAAGATACAAATACCATATAAAATAGAAGGAGCAATATAAAATTAGAAAAAATCAATACAACGAAACTGAATTTAAGTACATCAAATAGAGGAAAAATTTCTTGGAACAAAAGAGGCATGATAAATATCCAGGTCACTTTTTATCTTTGAAAAACTATCAAAAAAAATATCAGAGTTGGGAAGACTATTGACAAGTTTTATAAATTGTATTAAAGGTTTATAAAACTTGTCAATAGTCTTCCCAACTCTGATATTTTTTTTGATAGTTTTTTTGTGTAACTTTCCTTCTCCTGCACTGCAGGTATGAAGCACAACAACACTGATTTTATGTATTGTATGAACATGTATCCTAGTTTTATTCTGCTTAGTTTCAAGATGATACTGTTGTTAGTTTCGCGGAAAACGAGGGTTGAACTAAAAATGGCATTGTGGGGTCGATTGTAACACTTCAGTCGGGGACAGTTGTAACATGTTACAACTGACCCCAATGTAGAAAATAACATGTTTCAAAAGTATTTTCGATGTATTGATTTATTATTCACACTTACCCTTAATATTGGTATATAATTATGAATTTTTACGGTTTTAGGATGCCAAGATTACGTAAAAGGAAAACTGAAATGGGGCTGATTAGTCTAGAAAAAATGGAGGGAGAGGCTGTTGAGGTTTCTGTGTCTAAAAAGTCTATTAGAAGTGTTGCTAGTGAGCACGATATTTTTTATGTAACATTATACAGATTTTTTCAGAAGAAAATAAAAAATGAAAATCCTAAAGTGGGTTATATAATCAACACAATAAAGTTTTCGATCAAGGGCAGTAAGAGGAACCATTTTTTGTGCAAAAAATGGTCCCAGGTTCGTTGTACTACAGGGGAATTAACTTATGAATACCCTAATTGCCCTTGTGAATAATTATTTACTATTATTTACTCATCAACATTCATTATTATTTAAAACTCATTATTTGAGTGAAAAGTTCATTATTTCCATTCTAGTCTATGTATTTAATTATTATTTAACAAGAAAATATAAATTGTTAATAAATTTGAATGATTTTTATCTATTTTTATGTCCACCGGAAGGTTTTCATAACAAAATTGTAATTGGGATATATCAACCTATTTTCATACCAATTTTCATAACTCTAACATAAAAAATGGCTTAGTTTGAGATCAAATAAACAATTTTGTTACAATCGTCCCCACCCTCCCCTACAACATGAGATTTTTTTGGTAGTTTGATTGAAAATCTAATTCACGCCAAATCTATATTATTTTTGTCTTCAATAATAATTTATTGATTAGTGTAAAATTTAAGTACGTAAAAACACGGTGCAATTTGCATAAAAAGACACAGAACTTCGCGCTACCTAAGTTAATAATAAAATTTCTTGAAAAGATACACCTTCTTTCAAAACGTTTGCTAACTACTTAAAAGGGTGAAAATTAAAGAGTAAAAACAAATAGTGGAATTAAAATAATTTTATCAAATATATTTAATGAATATAAGTTTTTATAAAATTTAATGCTTTTTTAATATTTTTTGTTACCTTTCTTCAAATTAATAGGTATTATAAGAATTCTATTATTACATATTATTTTATTATTACAAATAGAAATATTCATAAAATGCAGAGTTTAATAAAACATTGATAAAACTAAGGCACCGAGAAAAAAAAATTAAAAATCGAAGATTGTCATGAAAATGAAAAGAAATGGATTTCTTATTCAAAAATCTTAACTTCAAGAAAAAAAAATTAATGTGAAAAAGTTGAGAAATTCTGCATTAACATGGATGTCATACAAGAACATATACTTTATCTGACAGATAGTGAACATGCAGCAAATTCGGAATTTCCAACTTTTTTTGAGTGAACTTATGACTACTTGAAAAAATTATAAAAAAATAAAAAATGGCCCCCAAAATAAGATCATATCACGTGAACGTGCTTGTGTTTTTATATCCGATTTCTTTAGTGGCAAAACATGTTTCAGTGACTATTTTAAACAAACGGACCTCAACTATTTTAAATGCCGAAACTTTTATCCCTATTCTCTTTCGAGAAATTTAATGTTACTGATTCAAAATCTTGCGCTTACGAAACCAAAGAAATATTTTACAATTGAACTTTTAATTCAAAAAAGAAAAGTTGTGTTTGTGTACATTTCATACGTAAAAATCATGCTCCGTATAAATGAAAAGGAATGATGTGCTAGTAAGATAGTAAAATATTCTCTCTTTTATCTGTGCAAATAAACAGCTTTTAGTGTGAAAGGGAAGTTACACTAACGACCAGTTAGAATACATTAGAGAGGATTTTATGACTGGCAGGGATTGTCCCCTAAGCAAATACAAACGATGTTCGTACGTGTACAAATAATTTAACTTGTTTGTAGAAAAAGTTAAATACTATACGAATGTCTTGTCACTCATTTCATGTCATTAAAATTAAATCCCACCCCAAGATCTTACTTCAGTAAAAACAACTTAAATAACCCTATTTAACTTCAGCTTGTACCCTCGTGACTCTTTTTTCAGTTCAGTAGATAAGTTCGAGTCTGGAAGCGAGCCTACCTTGTGTTGTTCTCCAGAGTCATGAAATATTTCTTGGAATCAGTGTCCTACGGCAGTGTGATGAGTATGAAGACAGCCCTCTTTTACGTTACAGCTGGGAAAACCCTCAAATGCGTGATATTACCCTGAAACAAGGTCGAATGTCTCACGATAATAGTACCGAAGATGCACGTTTCTAATATGAGAGTGCAGTAAGAGATTGTCAAAAGCTGGGAGGACACTGAAAACGAAATACAAATTGCTACAAAGTTTTATTTTCTAAACTACGTGTTTTAGTATAATTATTCTGCTTCATACTTAAATCTGTTGAATGATGGTTTCTATTTAAAAGCGTCTTTTTAAGTATGACTTCAATTATTTTGTTAGTTTTCTGTTTAACTAGTAGCTTGAGAGAGAAGTTAAATTTTGCTTTTTATATAGCTATTTACCTACCTGAAAAACGCTTTTCATTGAATATTAAGTTCTTAATTAAATTGATACTCATTTTTTTTATATAATACTACGAATTTCTGTATAAAGAGTACTAATATTAAATACTGCTAGAAACTTAGACATAAAAGTTAAAAAAGCAAAACACATTTTACGAAATTAACTAGTACACAATTTAAAGAAAAACATTTTTTCAGTTTGATGCTAATTACTGCAAACAGTTTGGAAAATGACAGAAAAGTGTACATAGTTTTTTTTAGTTCGATTCATTTTCGATGTTTTAACATGTACGACATAACAAAATCAAAGCAAGTAGGACGCTATCTACCTTTAAATTTTTAACAAGTTTTAACAAGGATTCCATGAAGTAAGAATCTATGAAAGTGAGGGTTCTCTTGGAGTCCGTTCTTCAGCCATGGCCTCATGCCAATATCAGAATGCAAAACATTGATACATTTTGTATAGGTTTAAAAAAATAATAATTAACTGGTGGCCATGATATGTATTAACTATCGACTCTTTAATAAAAATTTTTTGACCAAAAAATCGATCAAAAAAGATGATTCTTAACTTTATTTTGAACATTTTTATCTTTGGAAGTATGCGTCTACAACAAACTTTTTAGAATTTAGATTATTGGTTTACTTTAATAGTTGACACCCTGTATAACTTTTACAAAATTCTACCCTGAAAAAGATACTTTAACATTCCATTTATAAACTAGACTAAGTATTTTGTAGATTTATTATATTACAGTGAGGCTAATTTGATGAAAAGTGAAAACAATCAAGTAGGTACTCAAGAACTTTTTAATTTTCAAGGGCTTGTTCATGGATTTGAATGATTTGTAATACCTACAACATGTTGTTAACGCAATACAAACAATGTAGACGATTTATAGTAGGATTAAAAGGGGAAAATACTATTGGGTGACTGACTACATTTCTTTATGCTTGAGAAAATTGATACAATCTACCATAAAAAGACTAATACCAAAACCAATGCATTTTTGGTTTCCTTGAGATTTTAAGAAAAAGTAGAGAAATTATTTGTCCCAATTTATCGATCACGACAATCGTGATGCACATGTTCTAAACATCATGCTTTCAGTAACTAATATCTGGGATGGCTACCGAATGTAACGCTATTGTTGTGATTGGCGGGATATCGTGATTGATGAAGTATTCGTGCCACTAATTGAATCTGATCAATAGACAGCAAACAGACAAAAACCTAGTTTAGAGGAGCAAGACGGTGATGAAAGCGAATTTCAAACAGGTAATTTCTCCGAGAGCACTTCACCTTGTAGAGCAGGCCAAGTTGAAAGCCAAAGCATGTTTTCTCTGTTGCGTTAAGCTAATAACTCATTTACAGATCGATCCGGAGATGATATTGTGAATGTTAATTATTTTCAGAACTCTGTGAGTTGCGTACGTATGGGAATCCTGTTCTTGTAGTGTCGTTTTTCTGGTTTTGTTGATTTCTACCTTTTTGTGTTAGAAAAAGATATTTTCAAATAACTTTCGCTACAGATTTATAAATAGTGTACAAATTATGAGTAAATAGCGATAAAAAATAAATAAATATGAAACACTTGAAAATATGGCAAATAATTTAGTTACAAATAATTTTTAATTAATTAATTTTAATCTAGAATGAATTTGAAATAAGTTTTTGTACCTCTTTTAAATATATTTAGATATTATAGACCGTCCATACATTAAATTTAATACACCTTATAACTAAAAGTAAATTTCAAAAAAAAATTTAACAGCTCCCTTTTCTTTAATATTTTACGAAATATTGTAACTAATTATTTACATTTTAATGTTATGTCTCAATCTCTCATTTTGGTATATTCTTCTTCCATTCTCAACAGTTATTTCCTTTTGAGGGTTAGTTAATATCCTCTCCTTCATGGACTTATTTTTTTTATTTCTTTTCATTCATCTTATACCCACTTTTATTGAAAACCAACATTAGTTCTCCTTTTTATCTTGTATAAAGGATGGCTTTTGAAACCTTCTACTTTACGATGATACAATGCGCTATCACTTTGAAAAAGACAAAATGATGATGATTGATTATAATAATCACATTCTTCTCCAGATGACAGCCTTGTAATGAGAAAGCTCAAAGATAATTATGATTTTACATCACCCTCTTTAATGGATCTAAAGACAATTGAAGCACAAGTGATTCAAACAGGTCAAGACCTGAGGCACGATAATTCAAAAGAATGTAGTCTTTGGAATGAATAAATATTAATGACTTGATATTAAATGAAGTTTTTAAAGATTTTTGGTTTTTATATATGAAGAAAATTGAAATTACCCTTTTCTTAACCAAAGTGAAATTGTAAAAAATTTACGAATTAAAAACAAAGGGCTATGGGAAATGTGGATGTTTAATACTTGCTTATATGGGCTGAATGAGGTGGGCAGCGCATTACAAAAGAAAAATTGTCCCATCTCTCCAACAAATGTGCAAGAAAGCCGAACAAGTGAACATTTTAATAAAGAAACTTATATAGGGCTAAATAAGCTGTTTTTAATTCTTTATTCAATACTGAAAGATAAGTGTGAGATAGGGGCTAAGAGAGTTAAAAGAATTAAACTACATTCTCTTAAAACGACAGTCTCAAAAATGAGTAAAAAATACTCAAATTTGAATACATGCATGTACTCATTTTTGAAAATGTGCAGATACTCAAAGCATCATGTACTCATTTTTCGTCCATGACATTCTTATAAAGAGGGTGCAATTTGTTACAGTTATTATGACCATATAGCCACGTTACTATGACGTGGGAAGTAGATCAGGTAGTTGAGTGTGACGTCACAACATTGTGTTACACGATATCACACCAACTTAATGTCACTTTCGATATATTTCAAATATTTAAATTTTCAAAAATAAACTAAAAATAAGCATAATTTGAGTGTGGACTATTAAATTGTTTGAAACTGAGTAT
Organism: Tetragnatha versicolor; assembly: GCA_024610705.1. Classification (NCBI taxonomy): domain Eukaryota; kingdom Metazoa; phylum Arthropoda; class Arachnida; order Araneae; family Tetragnathidae; genus Tetragnatha; species Tetragnatha versicolor. The sequence goes on along the minus strand of JANDEH010000010.1, from coordinate 54,454,830 downwards.
TTTTGGTGTTTCAAAAAGCATTGAAAGCATTGGGTCGTCATATTTGAACCAAAAAGTTTCATACCAAAATGCAAAATGAGAACATCGATTTAGTTAAATTTGAAACTGTCATTTCTCTCACGTTAGTGTAAAAAGTGAACAATTTCTTCTGCATTTACCCTATATTTTTTTAAATACAGTGAAATTATCTGAAGCAAATTAATAATAAAATCTAAACTTAGATATTAAAATTTTTTAGCGTTGTTAAGTAAGTTTCAACACCAGCATTGTGTACAAAAAATTCAGTTTTTACGATTACCCTATTAATACAGAATACTATATTTGGTATAGATATTTTTACATTAAGCATAATCCCTAAAATCTGTCTCCCGTAAAAAACTAGCTCACTTATTAATATTCATTTTAAGATTTACCTACAATCATTTCTATATTTTCATTTCATTGTTGTAAAGAAATTATATTACCTGAAGTTTCTAGAAATTGGGATAAAATTACTAGAAGGTTTAATATTAATAGGATGAAATTTTTAAATAATAAAATTAAGAACAATTAAAACAAAATTTTTGTTTTTAAGTATTAAATCTTGGTTTTATCACATGGTTCATTTTTTACACAGGCATTATGGACTTTAACATGGTAATACTTGAGACTTATATTTCCGGCATTTTTATATAACTTTAAACATATATTTAAAAAAATCTTCTTACTAATTTTTTTGTTTCTTAAATTTATATTTTTATTATTTTAAGTTAACGTCATTTAGGCATATTTTTGTCAAAAAGGGGTGCCTCCTATTTAGAGTTCACAAATAACCCCTTGTGAAATATTTTTGTAAGTGTATGTCTACTAGTCGATAAAACTTTCTTTACTATCTTCATACTTTAGCTTCCTCATTAAGATATGTTTATGTTTTGGAACTTCATCCTTGGAGGTGGTTTTGTCATAAATGTCATGGATTATTTTTCAAGTCATAGCGCGCGTTGTTAAGTTCTCGAGTTATGGACAGTTTGCAGCTTTATGGAGACTTTCTGTACAGTGAAAATGACCAGCTGTTCGGACTCCAAACAAATTTAATTACCACGTGACGTCAAAGCTGACACTTTCACATCAAATTATACCAGGCAATTCAAGCAATTAACCCTGATGAGACTGGGATAATTGATGACCAACTGAAGGATTTAGAACATCAAAGGTCAAATGTTTTAATTTGCTTCTCCTCTGAAAGAAACTTGGATTTATTGTACGGGTCAAAGATTTTTTTAAATTTAAGGCTCATTCATTACATTTGGATTGTGGTTGTGAATACTTATAGAGTTTAAAACACAACTGATTGTGAAATTTTATTAATCGGAAGAATAAAATGTTTTGCTAAGTATTGTGATACTTAGGTTTTACTCATCGGAAATTCAATTGTTAAGATAATTAAAAAAGAAATTAGTAATTACTATAATAAAGATACTTAAGGGATCTCAGTTATCTAGGAACACTTATCAAATAAACGCAAAACAAAAACTTAACTGTATTTTGAACTGTAAATATTTAAATGTCACCAATTAATAACTGTTGCCATAAATATTAATGTAATTCATTGAACAATTGTTAGAAAGAATAGCTAGGTGATTTTCAAAAATGGATAACGTTAATTCACCTCTTTAAAATAAGTTAAGTAAAAATTATAATTATCCCTGATAAGTTTTTTTGTTCTGGGATTTTTAGGAAAACCCCCTACTGTCATGAGTTTACTCATAAAGTTTAAGGTGAAATACCGATTTAGTACCTCCTTTGACAATTATAATAATTTTACTAGTTTTACTCTAAAAACTAAGCAATCAAACTAAAAGATTTATCCTTCATAACTCAAAATCTACTCGCTAACCTGCGTTCATTCTACTAAAAAAAGACCCCAAAGAGTAATTTCTCTTGACGCTTGTAAGTCATAAACTGGTAAAAGATGGGACGGAAACATGCATCTTTTGGTATTTTCCGACAAGTGCAGATATTCCCTGGAGAGGAAGGTTAATTTGTGCATACATATAAGGGCCCGCAGCGTTTGCACAGTAGTCGGTACAAGTGGCCCACTTCCGCGGGGTATTGTGTTGATTGATCGATACTGCATTTCTCCGCAGATACGACACACTACCTCTAGCCACAAAAAGAACGGAGACCAACATTTTGCATACATGAACGGAGATGCTAGACTTTTTTTTGCTGATTTTGCTACTTTTTGAAATATTCTGTTACCTTTTTTGAAATACCGTGACTCTTCGTGTTTTGAATTCCTGATTTTAGGGATCGTATTAAATTTTTAAATTTATTCATTTTGATGTTTTACGTTTGAATAGTATCATGCGACTTACATGCATAAATGTACTAATTATGGGTTCTGTATTGTTAATAAAAAAGAATTTACTACTCGGAGTCGATCGAGATGAATAAAGAATGAAGCAATTAATTTGCGATAAAAAGAAATAGCGTAGAGGGTATAGGGTATTTGTATCATATATTATATATTCTTTGTTTATAATTCTCGGTGTGGTTTTTATAACTTTGTCTTTTCATGGGCATGGACGTGTTTCCTTCGCACACTTTTTTTTCATTCTAATTGAATGTAAACATTTATTTTAACATTATTATTATTATTATTATTATTATTATTATTATTATTATTATTATTATTATTATTATTATTATTATTATTATTATTATTATTATTATTATTATTATTATTATTATTATTATTATTATTATTATTATTATTATTATTATTATTATTATTATTATTATTATTATTATTATTATTATTATTATTATTATTATTATTATTATTATTATTATTATTATTATTATTATTATTATTACACTGGTCAACACTCATTTTGATGGCGGGAATATTAAAGCTGTTTTTGTATATATTTGACCTCCTGATTCCGAATATGACATCCGTTTTCGCTCATCAGCTCTAGTTTTTAAGATATTCGAAAATTAAGTTTTTTCACTTTTGACCTACCTTTTATTAAATATGGTGCTATAAAAATGACTTTAAAATAAAAAACCTAACCACCCAAGGCTTTTTCTATTCCTTAGGCTCCCAATAGATAGTGTATAAAGTTTCAGCCCCCCAAGTTAATTTTAAGGGGTACCTATAGGGCCCTAAAGTTGAAAAAAAGTCGAAAAATTGGTCTTTTTTTCAGAATTTTTAAAAAAATATTTTTGAGTTTTCTAATTTGATAAAACTGGCTAATATATGTTTTTTAGAACTTATTCAGACCTCTAAAAATATTTTTACTTTAAAACTGCACCTCTTTAGAGCGATTTTTTAGTTTTAAGGCGAGAATAAGGGTCATTTTGCTCAAAAACGCTTGGTACCAATAATGGTGGTTGAAACGAATAAATTTCGAATTTTTCAGAAGTAAGTCATCAAAAAATATATCCTTTGATATAAAACTGAAATTTCATATAATACAGATCAGTGAAAAAAAGCATTTTTTCCCAATTTTTTCAAATTTTAGGGCTTGAAAGCTCGAGAGGAGCTTCTACTGTTTTACTGATCTTTATCATGTGAAATTCAGTTTTACATCAAAGGACATCTTTTTTGATGACTTACTTCTGAAAAATTCGAAATTTATTCGTTTCAACCACCATTATTGGTACCAAGCGTTTTTGAGGGAATTGACCCTAATTCTCGCATTAAAACTAAAAAATCGCTCTAAAGAGGTGCAGTTTTAAAGTAAAAATATTTTTAGCGGTCTAAATAAGTTCTAAAAAACATATATTAGCCAGTTTTATCAAATTAAAAAACTCAAAAATATTTTTTTAAAAATTCTGAAAAAAAGACCAATTTTTCGACTTTTTTTTAACTTTAGGGCCCTATAGGTACCCCTTAAAATTAACTTGGGGGGCTGAAACTTTATACACTATCTATTAAGACCCTAAGGAATAGGAAAAGCTTTGAGTGGTTAGGTTTTTTATTTTTAAGTCATTTTTATAGCACCATATTGTATAAAAGGTAGGTCAAAAGTGAAAAAAACTTAATTTTCGAATATCTTAAAAACTAGAGCTGATGAGCAAAAACGGATGCCATATTCGGAATTAGGAGGTCAAATATATACAAAAACAGCTTTAATATTCCAGCCATCAGAAAAAAAGTTTTTTTTTGTAGACCAGTGTTATTATTATTATTATTATTATTATTATTATTATTATTATTATTATTATTATTATTATTATTATTATTATTATTATTATTATTATTATTATTATTATTATTATTATTATTATTATTATTATTATTATTATTATTATTATTATTATTATTATTATTATTATTATTATTATTATTATTATTATTATTATTATTATTATTATTATTATTATTATTATTATTATTATTATTATTATTATTATTATTATTATTATTATTATTATTATTATTATTATTATTATTATTATTATTATTATTATTATTATTATTATTATTATTATTATTATTATTATTATTATTATTATTATTATTATTATTATTATTATTATTATTATTATTATTATTATTTATTATTTATTATTATTATTATTATTATTATTATTATTATTATTATTATTATTATTATTATTATTATTATTATTATTATTATTATTATTATTATTGCATAACTAGCCTAGTTTAATATATGACTTAAAACTAGCTTGAATGCCGTATTTCAATATGAATTTTGCAATAAAAGTTATCCGTTTATATTTCAAAGGTCAGTGGATTTTTCATTAGGGCCTCTAAACTTAGAATTTTTTAAAAGAATAATTTCTTCACAGTATAACCCTTTTTTTATCATAATATATTTGAAAAGTATTATGCTATAATTTGTTCTTATACTATTTAAAATATTGTTTGGAAAGGGGAAATTATTTTTAATAACAATAAGAATTGAACATTTTATTTAGTAAATGGAGTATTTTTTCTTTCCTGTTTAAAGTGAAATTTGTTCTTTCAAAATTCATTTTCATAGAACAAACACTAAATTATTTTCTGCCTCGAGACTGACCAAACCTTGATAATCAGATTTACCTTTTAATTAAATTATCCAGTAAAATAAGAGAGAAAACCCGAGATACCAACATAATATCACAAAAAGATAGTTTATTCGAACCATTGAAAGTAATAGTATAACAACCCCTTTCAATAATGATATAAATACTTCTAATTTTATTAGCGGAGATTGTTTTGTCCAGATTGTTCCCCTTATGGGCGGCCCTGACCTCAATCCAAAAAGACAACAGAAATATCTCATCGTACTACTATCCAAACAAAGTAGGCGTTAGCATGGTGGAAGATGCGACATTTATCAGGCCTTCTTTTCATAGCTCTTCATTTAAAGGGTTAGTGACGTGTCTCCCATTTCCTGACGCAATCGGCATGGCCTCGCGAAAACAAAACGCTGACGCAAGATATCTATAATTAATTGCCCGATTACTGCATCCTGTCCAACATGGGAACAGGACGATCACAGGATTTCCTATTCTATCTGTGCGCATCACCACCAACAACATGGGTAGCTTGGGGTGCTGAACTCATTTGGGCGCACTCGCCAATTTGGAGGCAAGGCTTATAGTTGGGCCACCCTTACATTGAAAAGTGTGAAAGGATTTTTCCACCGGAGCAATAGTACAGCTCTGGGTATAATTGACTTTGAACAGTTTTGAGGATTTTGTGGGTGCCCCATATGTTATAATAATATTTCAGGATTTTTCGTTTAGTTTTTGCCCTATAAAGGTTGTGGGTAACTATAAGCAGATATTACAAAATTTGCCGCATATATCCTATATATAATATTGTAAATTTATTATTTTAGGCTTAAATATTAACTAGTTAACTTATATTTGTGGTTTTATGTGAATAATGTCGAAAGTAACAATTTTCAGCGGAATTAAATTAGTTTTATAATTTTATTTCTTTTATTATATTTATAAAGTTGATTTAGTTGTTGCATTCTAGACGCTTAAAAAAGAGTAATGAATTTTACTTTGTAATGAAGAAAATAATCATCTACACCAATGCCACGGGCTTCGTTCCCGGTGAGGACGCGTTCTCCCAATAATTAGGAACGTTGTTTAGAAAAACTTTATTTTTAACTTTTGAGGAAAGACCGAAAATTTTCTGAATGCTTTTTCTCAACCTTTAATCGTACAGGATGGCACCAATTTACCTATGACACCTAACATAAGAGGCGCATATAAGAGGGGGACGGACTCTCCATGATTTAGATCACTTTTTCTTTCAGGATAGGTTGAAGCCAGTGCTGAGTTTTGGGGACATTATTTCAACAAAATAATTTTGTTTCGAGCAAAAAAAAGTACGTAATTATAAGGCGAACCCTTCTCCCAGAAAGAAATTCAACTACAGCACTGATTGAAGCATAGAAATTTGATTTTGAAATTGTCTAATCATATAACACTAAAATGAGTTTGATCCTGCTTTAAAAGGTTAAATTTCAATAAAAAAATTCTGGGGGGGAAGTTAAAATTGATTCCCAAAAACTTGAAGTGAAAGTTTATTAATTGATTCACAAACCCACCTTAAAATCACTGAGCGGGGCTTTAGCGAAATAAGATATTTTTTTAAAGGGTAGATAATCATGGTTGGGAAAAATCCCTCTGTGGAGGAATCCCACCTTGGGATGTCCCCCCCCAATTTTCAGGAGCCGGCGACACCAATGACCTATGCTAACAATATTTTTTTTAAATTTTTAATAATCCTATTTATCAATGGGGAGGAGTAGGTATACAGGGTGTATCTGAGATGGTGCAACAAACTTTCAGGGATGATAGTACTCATCAAGACGATCAAGAATCGGTATAGAAAGGGGGTCCCAGACCAAATCCCAGGGAGTTAAAAATGGAGCGACACCCCAAAAAAACTTTGAAATATTCAATTTGTAGAACAACTACTATTGGTAAAAACTTAATTATTGTTTCAAAAATTGTGGTTTAATATGATCTTTAAAATAACCTCAAAAGTCTTCACTTTAAAATTTGTTTTATTATGAAAAAAGTTAAAAACACAAAAAATGTGAAAACTCAGCCAAAACCTTATTTTGTATTTCGAAATCCTTTCTTTTGATTTGATAATCTGAAAGATCATAGTTGAAAACCCTTAAGTCCAAAGTTTCACGTAAATGCAATCAATATTAAACGCTTGAGATCCTTTTAAAGTTTGTTTTCAGTTTTTTAGAGCTGTTTCCAGAACAGCTATTAGCGCACGCAAAAAACAAACTTTAACAGGATCTCAAGCGTTTAATATTGATTGTATTTACGTGAAACTTTGGACTTAAGGGTTTTCAACTATGATCTTTCAGATTATCAAATCAAAAGAAAGGATTTCGAAATACAAAATAAGGTTTTTGCTGAGTTTTCACATTTTTTTGTGTTTTTTAACTTTTTTCATAATAAAACAAATTTTAAAGTGAAGACTTTTGAGGTAATTTTAAAGATCATATTAAACCACAATTTTTGAGACCATAATTAAGTTTTTACCAATAGTAGTTCTTCTACAAATTGAATTTTTCAATGATTTTTTTGGGGTGTCGCTCCATTTTTAACTCCCTGGGATTTGGTCTGGGACCCCCCTTTCTATACCGATTCTTGTTCGTCTTGATGAGTACTATCATCCCTGAAAGTTTGTTGCACCATTTCAGATACACCCTGTATATTACACCTGGTAGGAAATAAAAGGAATGAGTTCGCCAATTAAATTTTTAATAACAATTGTAAATTTAAAGAGTTTCTTAAAATTTAATAACAGTAACGAAAATGGGGATGGTAAAGAAATAATAAATACCAATGAAATAATTAAATAATGGCTCTTTTAAATATAAATTTATTCATCTGCATATGAATAAGAATTTACATTTGCTTTCAAAAGATATCATATTTCTTAATATATATATATATATATATATATATATATATATATATATATATATATATATATATATATATATATATATATATATATATATATATATATATATATATATATATATATATATATATATATATATTTTTTTTTTAATATACATATTTTTCATTATGAATGTTTTCTAAAACTAAGCAGTTTCAAGAATTTTGATTGCATTTTCGAATTAACCTAAATGGATACCTATACTACTAACTATGAACTACCTAAAAAACCCTTCGCAGCCTTTAGATCTACAAGTATTCTCGCTTACCCCATTTTCACTTTATATTCATGAATTTTTGTTTTCCTAACCACACCCAAACACTTGTTAGCTCCTTCAAACCTGGTGAGTAAAGATCACGCGAATTCAAATGCATTGATTTATGACCGTTAGACGTTTTCTAATACACTAACAAGTATTAGAGAAGTAAAGTGTTAAATTGTGTTACGATAAAAATTACATACATTAGGGCCTTTTTAGGCCCCCAACTACTAAAAATAGAATTTTTAATGATCAGGAAAAATAAAGTGTGAATTTATTTATTATGATAAAAATGAATGTAAATTCGTATATATGTGTTTAACGAAAGCTCGAAAGAAGTAGATTTAGTCGCTAAAGAAGATTAGAGTAAACAAACATTTATTTGTTACTTTAAAAATGGAATCGAAACTAAGATGAGAAGTATTAACACAAACTAACAGTATCAAAAGCTTTACTGATTTCTAAAGATATGAGAATAAATATTTCTTCCGAGCTATCTTAAAATATTCTAAAGATATATAAAAAAGGAAAACACACAAAATCACTAGTAATTTTAAATCATTCATATAATTTTAATTATAATTAAGTAAAAACGACTTTAATAAAACAATTAAAGAAATATTTTAGTAATGGTAAAGAGATGAGAGAGTTTTTTTAATGAACTTTTTTTATTTCCAGCCGCTGCTTAGCTGAATTTATGTAAAAGTGTAAGGAACATACTTGCTATAATAGCTAAAAAAACTAGATTTATGCAAATTTAGTTTTGAATCCCGTTTTAATTTTACTTCTAATAGGATATCTATCGAAAAAATTATTAAAACTTAACCCTAAAAATTAAATAAGATAAAATAAGATGCACACACAATATACAGGGTGTCCCAAAAAAGACTGACACATTTTAAAAATCAATAACTAATTACTCGAAACTAAAAAAAGGTAAAAATACGCGATTTGTTGCAACCTACACCCAAGGGTCCCAGGAATCGGATGTAACAAACCGCATGTTTTTATATTTTTTAGTGTTTTTCGAGTTATTAGTTATTGATTTTTAAAATGTGTCAGTCTTTTTTGGTACATGCATGTATGTTTTATAATTTTGTCCTAAGAGGTATACTGTATACCAGAGTTTCCCAACCTTTTCACCCTCACGGAACCCTTGTGACTATCTTCAAGTTATGCGGGACCCCTAACAATTTTTAGAATTTAACAGCAGGAAATGACTATCACAAGTCTCATTTTAAAACAAATGCAATCAATAACATAAAAAATACCTATTTTAAATTATCCTTATTAAATTTACATTTTTTTCAATTCGTACTACCTACAAAATGCAACTCAACTTAAAAAATGAAACAATGTCTCACGCAAAAGAAAATGACAAAAACTGAATGAATACTTTTAAAAAATGATAGACATTGTGGTAAAGCATTTTTGCTTAGGCTTTTTCAATTCTGTGGGCAATATCTTGTTTTCTGTTTGGGGATACTCTTCCAGAAAATGTCTACCGAACCCTTGAAAATGTCTCACCCCAGGGTTCCGCGGAACCCTGGTTGAGAAACGCTGCTGCATACAAATCAATAAACTGCAACTCTTGTTAAATATAAAAATATGAAATCAGGTCAAAGAGACCACCATCATCATCAGTACATTATATACCGAGGTTATTTTTCGTGTTTCATTTCCGCTAATCAGACCTTAAATCTAAAATCACGAAACTTCAGCACTTTGCTTTTACTATATGCTATAACGGATTAAATGACCATGCATTGTGAAGCTTTCTCTCATCGTCCATCATTTCACCCATGTAACAATTCCATTGTAATATGCGTGTCTCAGTTTTCACCCTCGATAGCACATTCCTTTTTGACTTCAACTGAACTGTAATAAACCCTGTAACCGATAGTACAGAATCAAGGCAATTTTTTGAATTTACATCAACTTCGATTAATTTATTATTCATAGCCGCCAAAATAGGTGATTTTATCTTTCCAGAGTGCTGCGTAAGGCTATATCATATCCATTATCATTTGAAGTCCCTATTGATTATTATTAGCCACCTGATCAAAAAATATTCTAACCCAGGAGTAGGGTTCTCAACTTTTTAGGTACCAGGAACCCTATTTTAAAATGAAATATTTTGCCGCGATTCTCTAAATTATATGGTTAAAATATTTTTAAAAACCTTACAATATTTAACAAAGTTAGGCATCGTTTTAAGTAAGACAAACAATAAAACCAATCACATTTTATACCACCACAATACTTTTATTAAAATATTCCGATTTATTTATTTCTATTTCGTTTCTTCTACGTTTCCCCCCTGTACACGTCCTGCGACTCCCCAAGGGATCACGACTCACCTCTTAGAACCCCTGTTCGAGACTAATAAAATATTTCAAAATATTTTTTAAACATATTCTTAATTTATTTATATTTTATAATCAACAAACAAAGTAAAGAAAATAATATATCACCTGGGATCGTGGAACGATTGGAACGCTATTGGAACTTTTATTTTACTCTTGTATTATATTATCAACAAAACTGAGAAAAATTTGAGTGTTCTAATTAAAAGTGTCCAAACCTATCAAATGAACATAGATGAGCATTTAAATTAATCATTGCAAAATATTTTCGATTTTCTAATGTGGTAAAGGAGAAAATAATTAGCATGTGTAAACGGGGATAAGTTTGTACAGATTGAACAGCAATTTATAACAGCTTAGACAGCTCAAAAGTTATTTGGATTGGATAGTTTACTATTTAGTTATTGCTTGTTGATAGAAATGCGTTATTTTTTAATACTCGATAATTTGTAATCACAGTAAAATCTATGCAAAAAATAAAAATTATAAAGTTTTTTTCTTTGAGGTAAATTTCATTGCTGGACGATTGACAATCGAAAAACAAAATATAAACGCGACAGCAGTTGGAGGATATACAGAAAAATCTGTAAGGTTAACTGAAGACGATTTCAAATACAATAAACACAAACACTTAAGCTCTCTAAAATTTCAGTTGTTTACCCGGGAAAATGCAAAGCGTACATAAATTTTTATTTAATTGTTTCAGAAAAATCCTCTTGAATCTTTAATTCTGAGCAAAGCTGTCTGAAAATGTTAACTACTTTAATGATGTACTTAAAATTTCTGTTCTCACGAGCGATTTTTGACTTCCTTCAAATTATATAAAGACAGCATGTAGAATATTTTACAATACAGAAACTTAAAATACTTAATATTGAAAAAAAATCCTTTCTAACACATTCATGTAGGTTTTGAACGCACCTTTTTTAGAGAATTTATAACCAATGCAAGAAAATATGTCTTGTTTGGTGCAGTAAAGATCTAAAAGTTAGAATATAACAAACAATAATTCAAATTCAGGTTTATATAGCCACTTAATGGAGCTAGGGCGTTCAAAATAAATCTTACAAATAGATGAAAAAAACCCAACAAACACGTACTTACTTGAAAAATAACTTTCGGAATTTGTCTTCCTAGGAAGAATTTCTCAAATGGGTGGGAAAATGTCTTTTGCACACAATGGCAAATTTTTCACTACTCTGAAACACGGATTCTCAGGGAAACGGTTTCGGTTCATCCGTGATTGAAATCGTTTTACGTAAAAGTAACGCTATGAAAATGAATAGTTTTACATCCTAAATACTCTAATTTAATTTTGAAGTCAGTGATTAGGTAAAAGCACATCCCAAACCCCATATTCAGTTAAGTGTTAGGTTTTTTTGAATAAGGGGCCATTTACAAATTATGTCACCCACTTAGATGGGAAGGGGGTTATGTATGTATGCCATAATGAGACAAGAAAGTTCAAATATTTGTGATATCACACACACTAAAACTAAATTTCTCTCCCTCCACTCATATTAAAATACTTAAAAGAGGTGTTTCTTCTAGTTTTGATTTAAAACCCTAAATTTTTTATTTAAAACCCTAAGTTTTTGATTTAAAACCCTAAATTTTTGATTTAAAACCTTCTAATTTGATTTAAAAAATTTTACCCTGCCTGATCATACAGACGAACTTTATTTAGCAGATGATTTGAACTTATACCTTTCCTCAATCAACAATATCTCAAACTCCAATGAAAATTTTAAAGAACACTTAAAGACAAATCTAAATTCATTTGTGTGGCTAGAAACAGATGATGCAGAAGTCTTAAATTGCATTCGTAATCTAAATCCCAAGAAAAGCCCAGGATCAGACGGAATAGATACGAAAATTCTCAAAATTCTGTCATTTCTCATATAAATATTCTCACTAGTTTATTTAACAGCTTAGTAAATGAAAGTATTTTCCCAAAGTCATTAAAGACCTCAATAAAATAACACCCATTTTTAAAAAGAGAAACAGAAATGATTTCTCAAACTATAGACCTCTGTCCTGCCTTTGATTTCTAAAATTTTTGAACAATTAATTAAGGATAGATTAATTTCGTTCTTGGAAAATTCAATTTTTTTTTCAAAAAAAATCAATACGGCTTTCTACCTAAATCAAATACTGAAAAAGCTCTACTGGAGTTTACAGATTTTATTCAATAAAATCTGTAATTAACTATTAAACTATTTAACTATTAACTATATTGTAACTGTATTAATTCTAGTAAAATAACTGATGCTGTTTATTTAGATATATCTAAGGCAGTGGTTCCCAACCTGGGAGCGATCGCCCCCAGGTGGGCGATTTTTGTTATCAAGGGGGCGATAAATAAGTGGGGGGAGATGAGTATTCAAAGGGGGAAACTAAAATAGTACTGTACTGACAGACTGTATTCAGACTTAATGTACCAAAACAAGTTAAAACCCTGTTTCTTAGGGTCAAATTTCCAAAAAAACTTCTGGGGGAGGACCCCCAAACCCCCCTTTTGTACTTGGAACTTAATTTTTCAAAAAAATTTTTGAAATTAGTTCATCAAAATCAAAATCCCACCTAAAAATTTATGTCCGAAATTTGGAAGAGGTGTACCATAACTAGTTAAAAATCTATTTTTTAGTCTTATTTCCAAAACTTTTCTGGGGTAGGACCCCCGGACATAAAATTGCTTTATTATTTATACTTTACTTCAAATTAAAATTAAACATACAATGAGAATGAAAAGGGGGCGATAGGTTTTTAGTCAACCTCTAGAAAGGGGGCCATAAAAGGTTGAGAACCACTGATCTAAGGCGTTTGACTCGGTGAATCATGGTATTTTATTACATAAACTGTCATCAACGGGAATCAGAGGGCACTTTTATAATATTTTAAAATCCTACTTATAAAATCGTATACAAATTGTTAAAATTAACAACACCTTAAGTAAATACCTTCTAATCAATTATGGAGTTTTCCAAGGTTCAACTTTAGGTCCGTTGCTGTTTTTGATATTTATATAAATGATTTATGTAACCTTAATTTACAGTGTAAAATCATAAGTTTTGCCGATGATACAGTTCTTTTATATTCGTCGATTCCACTGAAGATTTGAACCAAAAGATGAATTTAGATTTAGCTAAAATTAGTAAATCTTTTTTGATAACTGTCTGAGATTAAAAGTCGATAAAACAAAATACATGATTTTTAACTTAAGACAAAATAATCCAATTCAGCTTTCCGTTAAATATGTTATTAATCACTGTAATAATTATGATGCTTGTAATTGTAAATCAATTGATAAAGTGTCTGTAAAATTAAATATCTTGGACTTCATATTGACTGCAACTTAAAGTGGAAATCCCATAACAAGTATATTGCTGATAAATTAAGACATATAATGCTAAATTTTTATCATTTAAGGCCAAAAGTAAGCAGCAAATTCCTAATAACTCTTTATCACTCTTGGGTTCAATCTAGAATTAGCTACGGTCTAATAATATGGGGTGGAGACTATCAGATATATTTAAAAAGAATATGTAAACTCCAGGAAAGATTTATAAGATTGTTATCATCTCAAGTATACATTCCATTAATATTGATAAGTTCAAATTATTGAATATTTTACCTATTCGCTAACTCTTCTACTTTAAAACAAGTCTCTATCTCTACTTGAATTCCGATATCTGCAGAAAGCGAAACATAATAAATCCCTAATGCTGTGTATACTATACCTAAACCTGAAAAAAAGAAATTAAAAGACTTTTTGTTTTCTATTGGGGACATTGAAAACTTTTTTTATTTGATCTTGAATTATTAGTGTAATTATAATCCATTCTTATTTTTTTTTCACTACTACTTACCTTACGACAGATAGTAAACCCATAATTTACGACACCCTGTTTGCAGCTACTAATTTCCTGATTGATATTGTATTGTATTTATACTTTTTTCGTTTTGTTTTCATGTAATGTTCACTTTTACTTATAATATTCATGTTTACATTTTTTTTGTAATTCCTTGTGTAACAACTGTTTGTTCACCTACATGAATTGATCTACAATCCCAGGTGATATGATATCTTCTTTACTTTGTTTGTAATTTAAAAAATAAAATAATTTGCCTGGTTAAAATATTGCTAATTCTTACGTAACAACAAATTACACTGTTCAACAATGAAAAAAAATTTCCTTGATGAAAATAGTCATTGCTTATAGATTTTGGGTCACTGAATACGAAAATTGCCATCAAAATTCTCAATTGACTCAGGAATTTCGGGGAACAGCCCCTCACCCTTTTTACGTTTTTTGAGGACTTTATAACTTTAAACTCGATTTTCAGGGTCAAAAAGCATTACTTTAGTCTTCAAATTGCCCCCCCAGGGGACAAAAAGGTTCAAATTAATAATATATAATAGTTTTTTAACAAATGGATATGTTTAAGGGGTAATTACCCCCCTAAAATGCAAAATAATCACTAAAAATAGTAGGATTTGTTATACCCTATTTATATTGCTTATGTTTTATCCAATTCACGTTTGAAGGGTCCTAACCCTTCACCAAGGACCCAAATATGATGGAAATATGCTGCAAGGATTTTTACTAAAAGCGGTTGAGCTGTTAACGCCCCCAGAGCACCCACGGAAGGGTTCAATGCCGCACTTAAGAGTTAAACTGCTGTGCACAATAAAAGTCAAAATGCCACCAACTGAACTTCAGCGGATTCTTGTGTAAAATGACCTGCTGAAGTCAGATATTACACCCATTTTCCTCCATCACCCTCAGTTTTTAAGAGGATGTCCCCTAATTGTTATCCACAGCCGTGCATCTATATTAACCCGGGAAGGACTAGCGGGACCGTATGGTACCGGCAAACATCACTACGAAAAAACGGCTTTTTTCTACCTAAATACTTTTATTTTTTCATTCTGACGGTAGATGTCACTACTACATGGACCAAACTTTAGTAAACAGCAATTTAATAACTAATTATTTAAATAAATTCTTGCTTAATGGCTTAATGAAAAACGTGTTTTTAAGACTGGCGAAAAAATGGCCCGTCTGAAAATGTAAGTGCAATTTATTCATACCTAAAATTAGTGAATGGATTGAATAATGGTGAATTATTATTTATAATTGTATTATGCAATAACAGCCCAAATTTGGAAAAGATTGAATAATTTTAAGGTAAAAAATTTTGGTATAGAAATCTTGCGGTACCGTATGGTACCGCTAGGCTTTTACGCTACCAAATAGTACTAATATTTCGAAGTAGTGTATTTTTTATTTCAAACGTTTTATATGCTGTGAAATCAATTAAATTTTAAGGTTAAACCTATAGAATAAGTTTTATGCTAATAACTTGTTGAATTTATAGTGTATTTCCCGAAATTTTAATTTTTAAGGCCAATAATTCTAAATTTAATAAGAAAAATTTCATATTATAAGTGATTGATTGGAATATACATCTATACAAGGGTAGTATTTCATGCAAATCATCAATATAATGTTCATAGCCTTCAACTAAACTATAGACGCAAAATATAAAATATGGTTTATGAAATTTTTAAAGCCTAAAACTTATGTTTTTTAACAAAATTCCTAATTTTAACACTCATTATGAGGCGAAAATTGGAAAAACTATCAATTCCGTATCAAATCAGCTTACCTAGCGGTATAAAAAGTTTGTTTATCACCTTTGGACTAGTGTGTACAAAATTTATTTCTAGAAATAAATTTGATAATAGGATTTTAAGAGCAAAATATAACTACTAATTGTTATAATGAGGGTAATATCAACTATTCAATAATTAATTTATCAATCATTATTGCCTAAATTGTAATTTTAATTGTTGTTTCAGTTAAAAATGGTAAATAAAGTGATAAAAGTGTGATAAATTTATTATTTTGACTTTGAAATCTCAAATTTATAAGAATATGTATGGTGCACAAAATGGTAGTGTAAGAGCCTAGCGGTACCATATGGTACCACCCTATTCTGACTAAATTAATAAAATTTTTTTTGAAAAAATGGTTTTAGTCTACTTTAAGACATGTCATTAGCATACAGTAAAGAGGAAAATTTAATTTGAGAAAAAAAATTAATTCAGTCTTTCCCGGGTTAACATCTTGAAACATGGAATCCTCACTCCCTAAAACCGGTCAGTTGTTAAAGAACTGAAGAGTTTCTACTTAGGATAGACCCAAAATATAAGAAAAACATCATTTGTAATATTTTCAAAATCTTCAATATTAATTCCTGAGCTCGCGAGCGCCTTCGCGATCCTGGGAGTCTTCCGAACTCTTCCGCGGGGGCTTCTGGGACGCTAACACCTCAACCGCTTTTAGTAAAAATTATTGCTGCATATTGTCATCAGATTTGGGTCCTTGGGGAAGAGTTAGGACCCTTCAAAGATGAATTGCTTAAAAAATAAGCAAAATAAATAGGGTATAACAAACCCTACTATTTTTAAACGATTTTTTGCGTTTTTAGGGGGGTAATTACCCCTTAAACCTACCCATTTGTTATAAATTTATCATATTTTATTAATTTAAATCTTCTTGTTCCCTGGGGGGCAATTTGAAGACTAAAGCAATGCTTTTAGACCCTGAAAATCGAGTTTAAAGTTATTAAGTCGTTGAAAAACGTAAAAAGGGGGAGGGGCTGTTCCCCAAAAATCCTGAGTCAATTGAGAATTTTAATGGTGATTTTCGTATTCAGCGACCCAAAATCTATAAGAAATGACTGTTTTGATCAAGGAAAAAATTTTGAAGGTCAAATTTGTTGAACAGTGTTATTATAAAATTTGAAGGGTTAATGGAGGGGTCAGAGAAATGTGTGTGATCATTCGTGCTATAAAATCCCTCAAAACTCTGTGATGCAATTTAGATTTTGTGCGGGAGAGAAGGAGATACAGACAGAAGTAGGATATTGAAATGAACAGAATGAGAGTGAAAATGATCAAATCAGGAACTTAAAAACTCAACCCCTGGTTTACTATTTTCATTCATAAACATTCGTTATAACCCATGTTCCCTCTTTCCATTCACAAGTTCTCGAATCTTTGAAACAAGTTATATGAAAGGTACTAAACGAAATGATTAAAAAAAGGTGTGCACCGTTGTGACTCACTCGCTCATTGCGCATTGTATGGACAATGGACATTTTTCTTCTTTTTTTACAATGACAAGCGCCTTTGACGGCAAAATAAAGCCGGATATTGTTAATATATTTTTGCCGTTTGTCGTAAAAGAAGCAATTTATGGAGTTCCAACTCGAAACTGAAAGCAGTTGATAAAGTGTCGGATGTTTACACAGCCGGCGCGTGCGTTTTCCGAGAGTCTTGGGGAATATGCTCTCTACTGACAGTTTCAAAAATCACGAAATCATTACATTTTCTTCGTGTTTCGGTATTAGACATAAAAATTTCCTTCGAAATTCCTTTTCTTTTATGACTCACGGGGCTGTTACTTGAAGTGCGTTTCAAAGTATGTATGTTTTCACATCTAACCTTGAATTCGTTAATTTGTACTTTTTGTTTTATTTAACATTTTTTTAAGTATTAGGTGTATTATGCATATTTTTTGTTAAAGTTCTTTGAATAATCACGACTATTAATTACATTTTTTATTTTAATTTATTTTGACGTATTAAACTTGACACTTTGTTTGTAAACTAGTCATTATTTGATATTAATTTGAAGCTTGTCATTGCACTAATTAGTTCTTGCGAGCTTAGAAAGTACGTATAAACAAAATAATTAATTAAAATAGATTTTTCTATATTGAATTAAACCATTTTAATGCTCGCACTTTGAAAGGTTTGCTGATAATTTTTTTAAACTGGCAATAAGATGTAACTTTGTTTTGAATTATTACTATCTTTTCTTTGTTGAAATAGCACTGAATGATTTAGTGCATCTTAGAGACATATCTTATAGATAGGAGGAAAGTATAAATGTGTAATTATGAAATTTTATTTATAACTAAATAAAATACAAAAACTATTATTATAGCTATAGCTATTTTAATCTTCTTAAAAGTTTTTTCCCATTTAGATTTCTCCCATGAAAACAAAATATTTATGTTAGTTTTGTCTTTTACAACAACGAGTTATTATACATTATTTCCCAAAATTTTTCAGCTATAATCTTTTTATGCTATATCTATTTGGGTAAAATATTGGTGCACTTTATCGGTATTTCATAGTATTTATCCTGAAAACAATGAAACAAACTTAATGCTTTTATCAGAAAGATTCGACAAAAATATTTTATACGAAAAACATCTAAAAACCATTGATGAGTGGAAAACACGTAACTCCCCACTATAAAACAATCAAATACACGACACTAACCACGAAAACTTTCTTCCCACACCCAAAAAAACAACTCTAGATGAATAAAGTCATTTTGTAAGAATCCCTAGAATGTGAATCCCAAAAAATTCTCGAATCATCTGAAGAGGATCGGCCGAGGTGTGGGAAAAAATTCCGCAGCGAGCGTGAGGCACCTTTTGGGCCTCAGCAAACAAGGTTGAGTCTTGTATGGCCCGTCCTTATAATGAGACCATCTCAAGCTGAGAAATGCCCCCAGGGCAGTCTCTTGCATTGCCCAGCAACATATAAGCCTATGGCAGTGGAGAATTCACCTTCACTTTTTAATGCAATAAAACATTGAGAAACTGGATTTGGAAGGGAGGGTTACTGACTACTTGCGTGTTAGAAAGACGCCGCTGTTAGTATTGGTGCGAACTAAAGCATGATTGCGTAGTTTGGGAATCATGCGAGTGTTTTACGTTTCTCGCTGAATTCTGTGCGTGAATTGCAGGGAAAAGTATATTGTGTGGGGAAATATTTTTGGTTTAATGTGCAGGAAAATGAAGTGAAGAACGCTTTCTGTGATGGTCTATGTGTTAGGATAAAAATAACCATTTTATTTTTAATCTGTTATTTATATAAATAATTTAGAGTAATACATGTTTGTGAATGTACCGTGATAGAAATATCAAAATATGGCAAAGTAAGTCTTTTATAAACCTTCTTATGAGGAATTATGTTTATAGTACGTAGCACATCCTTTTATATCGATTTTTTGTATCTGAAAATCTCTAGCACCTATTCTAAAAAATACTAAAAATTGATTATTTTTATTTTTTTATTTTCATTACATGTTGAAATTCACGAGAAAAATGTCCCTAAAATTGTAAAGAAAGGAAATTTTGAAGTCAATCAAGTGAAATTTATCTTGGAAACATTTTTACTGCAAGCGAAACTAAAAGCAATAATTTGAAAATAATGTTTAGATTTTAACTATAACCAGTTAAAAGAAACAAATTTGTAATAAAATGTTTTAAAAACAAAAGAAAAAGGAAACATTTAATAGGAAATGATTTTAAATTCACTTCCATTTTTATAGCAACTTTTTAAAATCAAATATCTACAATTGAGGAAATAAAACAGAATGAGTTATAAAATTATATTTATGCTTAGATGCCTTTGGAAAAAATGATTTTAACTTATGCTTTCCCCCTTGCTCATTAAGTTCCCCTTGCAACACACATAAGTAAGAGCTTTTTGACATAGGGAATGGCACTCTCAAATTTTCCACTTGTAAATTATTTAATTTAATTTTTTATTAAATAATTAGGGTACCATTATTAATATCCATGGGAAGATTGCAACTTACATTACCTAAACAGTGTTTAAGCGCTTTTAACTCTTATACAGCTACAAGTACTAGGCTATTTATATGGTTTGAGAAAACACCCGAAAGACTACTTTCAATCTAAATAATTTTATCCAGCCTTAACCGTTGATTTCCAACAAATAAAAATAACTTTTATAATTAAAACAACGTAAGAAAATGAAATAATTTTAAAACCAACAATATCTTCTTCGCGATTGTTTCTAGAAGCTTTTCCAAACTACTGATTTCATTCACATCTCCTGTTTGCATTGCTATTCTAATATAAAATTACTACTTTGGATTTTCAATCCCCATGCTACACTCAATTCCCATTGTTTGAAGAGGTGAGAGAGGGAACTAAAGCAATGAAACGAAATCAAGGGCCAGTCACGATTTCCATTCCGTATCAACTCTTAAAACGTATTCCTGATCAAACGATCAAAGAAAGCTACTTCTACGGTTTTTAAGTGGATACGAAACATGATTTCTTAGGTTCGATATTGTAATTCACAGTCAAAAAAATTAAGCATATGGGAGCACGGTCAGGGTAAAAGCAGTGAGTTAAAGAGCATTCAGTAAAGTTCGATGTCCGATCTTGCTGACCATTATTCAGTGGGGACTGGTTAGATTTTGTATTTCAATGTCATTCAATTCGTATGATATCTGAAGGGCGTATTGAAAGGGGAAGCATAAGGGTTCAATCCCCATCTCCAGAAATTTTTATATAAATTTTTGTACTGTCTTTTTCCTTTAAAATTATGTGACTTATAAGGAGGGGGTCCTCTTTGGGTGTAACCCAAGGGGTCTCAAAATGAGTAAAACACAACTTTAAAGGCTCCAAAAATATTTCTGAAGATAGACCCCAAAACTCCCTCGTGATTTAAAAATTTATTATGTATTGTTTTTCTTTGAAAATTTTATGACTTTCAAGGAGTGATCAAGTCTAGCTATATGGCCCTGGTACTAGGTAACCTGGTTACCTGATAAGGATATATCCTGCATTTCTATACTACCTTACATTCACTGTAACACCAGATGATTTAATAAGTTTATAATAATGATAGTGCTGCGGTGCTTTGATGTTTGATGCTAGTTCCTAGGTTATGTAGTTATTGCTGCACTGTAGGATGGAGGGGGTATTGCATTTTGTGGAAAATTTCTGTTGGATATATCTGTTGGACAAAGGAAATCAATTATGAAATTTCATTTAGAACTTGAACTTCATGCAATAACCGTCCGATGAATCAAATTAAATATTGATAAAACTGATATTTTTCAATTTTATATCAGGATTTATAAAGTACAAATATTATAAAGCGTTTTATAAAACACAATTAGTAAATTGTAGCATTTCATAACGTTTTAAATTTTATTGGACAATATCCAACAATGTTTATGAGGAAATCTTAATATAATACGTATACTATAGTATACTTTATTCTTAAGAGAGAAGCGTGTTTTCTAAAAATTTTTCAGTAAAAAAACCAACTTATACAAATATCGTCTGACATTCTTTCCTCTGACAATAACAATAGGGATAACTTGCAATACTTAATATGTGTGACTTTTGATTGATACATCAATACTTGATAGGATATTTTACCCATACACCATTGTTGAGAATAAATTGTATTAGAGACATTTTTACTGGAAAATATAGTACCAAATACACTAATCTATCGGCTGACTCCCTTTCTCTGGTAGTTTTTTCATTCATCTCTATTCTAGAAGGATGAATGAAAAAATCGATGACCTTGGCAGGGTTGACAAATCTGAATGGCGCCTTTACTCTAGCGGTGATATTGATAGAATGATACTCGTAGGATTGATTAATTCTAATAGCATGACGGTATAGGCTTTTAGCATTCGGTCATGGACGTAGAAATGGAAATTTTTTTGTTATACAAGTTATTACATACTCGTCGTCAAGGCATGAAATGCCACTAGCTATTCAAAGTTCCTTTTTCATCAGTGCCAGGATTAATTAAATTGAAGTAATTTTTCATACAATGATTGCAATATGGAAAGTTTTCTTTCTGGTAGGACACGTTTTGTACTTCTACATATTTAAGTGATCTCTATATTATATTTAATACTGTGATTTATCTCATGATTTACTCTCTCGTTTATTTTCTAAATTTGAATTATATTGAATGATTCTATGAAATAAATCTTTACTTGAGAGGTAAACTATCTTTTCTACGACATATCATTACGTTAAATCCTAGAATTCGGTTTTAGTTGATGGCTTTTAAGGATATATTTTGTTGTCTATTCCAACTTAACCCGTTTTTGAAATAAAGACATATATGTATCTTCTGAAAATTTTTGGAATTAGAAAGCATTAAATTTATCATTTAAGTCGGCTAAAACGATTTATTAGCTGAAAGCGTCTACCAGATTATCGCTTTCTCCGTAATAATGTGGCATAGAATTTAGTAGGAGTAGTGTTAATATTACTTCTTTTACTAATATTTTTGACCCCCTAATAATCAAATGTTTTTACACATTCTGTATGAAATTGATGGTTTTATGGTTTATATAGGGTGTATATAAAATGGTGCAACAAACTTTCAGGGATGATATTAGATACCTAGACGAGTCAGAATCACATAGGATTTGGGGGTCCCAAATCCTATGTGAGTTAATCATGCTATGTGGGACCAAATCTCAGGGAGTTAAAAATGGAGCAACATCCCAAAAAAATCATTGAAAAATTCAATTTGTGGAAGAACAACTATTGGTAAACATTTAATTATGGTCTCAAAAATTTTGGCTTAATATGATCGTTAAAATTATCTCAAAAGTCTTCACTTTAAAATTTGTTTTATTATGAAAAAAGTTTAAAAACCAGAAAAATGTGAAAACACTGCCAAAACCTTATTTTGTATATCGAAATCCTTTCTTTTTATTTGATAATCTGAAAGATCATAGTTGAAAATCCTTAAGTCTTAAGTTTCACGTAAATAAAATCAATATTAAACGCTTGAGATCCTGTTAAAGTTTGTTTTTTGCGTGCGCGAACAGTTTTCAAGAGCTGTTTCCAGCACAGCTGTTTGCGCACGCAAAAAACAAACTTAAACAGGATCTCAAGCGTTTAATATTGATTTTATTTACGTGAAGCTTAAGACTTAAGGATTTTCAACTATGATCTTTCAGATTATCAAATCAAAAGAAAGGACTTCGACACTGTAAAAAAAAAACTGTAGAAAAACAGAAATTTTCAATAACAATGATTTTATGTTTACAGAGATATTCTGTTATGTAACATTACCACCGCACTTCTATTCATTTTATGTAAAAAACAGCTTTTTTTAGTTTTTTAGCTTATCTGTACTTAAACAGAAACTTACTGCATCGAAAACCAATACACCTATTGGCAACATTATACTGAATCTTCTTTGGAGCAGTGGTAGCGCGCGCTTAGCATGCGGTAGGTCCTGGGTTCTATCCCCGGATATTAATTGATTAAAATTAAAAAAAACTCAACTAAAATAAGTCCACACGCATGGGCACAAGCAGAAAATTACTGAGAGGCAACAGAAAAATCTGTAGCTCACTTGACAGAGTTCCTTTTTACAGCATTTACCTGTAGGTTACAGCTTTTTTCTGTTTACAGGATTTTTCGACTTACAAATTTTTTCTGGCAACTTTTGCTGCCAGAAATTTTCTGTTTTTTTGCAGGATTATTTTTTCAGTGGATATACAAAATAAGGTTTTGGCAGAGTTTTCACATTTTTTTGGGGTTTTTCAACTTTTTTCACAATAAAACAAATTTTAAAGTGAAGACTTTTGAGATAGTTTTAAAGATGATATTAAACCAAAATTTTTGAGACCATAATTAAATGTTTACCATTTGTAGTTCTTCTACAAATTGAATTTTTCAATGATATTTCTGGGGTGTCTCCATTTTTTACTCCCTGGGATTTGGTCTGGGACTCCCAAATCCTATGTGATTCTCACTCGTATTACACTCGTCTACTATCATCCCTGAAAATTTGTTGCACCTTTTCAGATACACCCTATATATTAAAGCTCTTATTCAATAAAAAAACGTACAATTTTGCATTTAATAATGTAATTGAGTAACAAGGTTGCCTTTCTACAACAAGAACGTCGATTTTTATTTATTTTGAAGACGAACCTATACTAAAACATGTTTGAATACTAGCTTTAACAAAATGTGAAGTCTTGAAAATCGACACCTAATTTCATTTCAAACACCAAGCAGTTGTCCATCTCTTGTATTGTGCACTTCAATATCAACCTTTATCTTTAATTTCAACATCTATCCAATATGATTCTGCACTTCATGTAATGAAAAACTCCTTTAATTAAAAAAAACTCTCCCCGCACCAGTGTTTCCCGGAACACCCTCACCATCCGGCACGTTTCCCTATTCGGGGGTGCGCGCTTTCACCGCGCGAAAGGTCATTCCGCAACCCGATCACCTGTTCTTGTTTGTTTACGTTCGCCGTCCTCCCCCCGGCGCGGAATGGCTTCGCCCGGCCGCGGAGGCGGGTCGATGCCGCGAGAGCGGCAGAGCAGCCGCCGCCGCGGCCGCGATTCACTGACCTCCGCGCCGCCGCTCGCTGCGCCATGGCTGCCCCGCCGCACATGGGAGCCGCTGCTCTTCAAGACTCACTCTGGATGCCTTCTTGCACGAGTTTCACTTTTTATTAGGTAAGGCATCTCCCATGTCTTGAGATTGCTACTCCGCCTAATTACTCGACTATATTGATTACTCATAGTCTAGCAAATGTCTTGTGCATTTCGAATATTTCCTTGCTAAATCGCAGTTTCTTTAAGTTTTATTATTCATTTTTTTGAATGCTTGAGTTTTAATTATTTTAATTACACATGCATGTGATATCAATCTATCGCTTACCGAATTTATTAATATTTGACATCACATTTATCAATCTCTATTTAATTTATTTAAATAACCACTAGTCATCCCAAAAGATCTTTTTAAAAATTGTTGTCGTACTTGATCGAATTAAAAATTATACTTATTATTTTAAAATTTTATATTCTTCTTATAAAAAATCAACTTATTATATTATTTATAATTTTAATGATCACCCTATCTGATAACATTTTTTATTTCGTAAAAATCTCGCTTAATGTTTCGTCTGTCCTTCACCTTGATAAGAAATTGCATTTTTTTACTCCCCTGTAACTTTTCATAACTACCTAGAAATGCGATAGAGTTTTCTATATATGTTTTAATCATATTCCCTTTTTAATTTTAAAATAAAATGTCTTAAAAAGTATTTTAAATAATGTCATACGCCTGTTTATTTCTTATTCCTGACATAAAAGACTGAACTTGTTCACCAGAAAATAATTTATAAAATATATTTAATTACCGTTTGAATGGCTGCTGAAATCCAAATTTTCTTAGCCTTATGTAGTTTCTTTGTGCTGCACTTTGTTGTGAAAGTCCATTTTTTTGCATAGGTACTGTAATGGATATATATCACTAACAGGTAAAATTGAATTTTTTGCTCACTAAATTTTTTAAATTTATATTTGACGCATCATTATTTTACTTTGATTGTCTTAAATTTGAGGAAAAGGGTTTCTAAACTTTAACATATTCCTTTGTTTTTGACTATTGACTTGATTAATAGCGTTTTTAGTAATTGCTTTTCAAGAAATTAATTGATTATAAAATATGTAAGGAAACTGAGAATGCCTTATCTGTTGGGTACTTTGCTGAACCTTTTTATATTACTTTCGTGTAAGCTTTCTCTAAATTATTGGTGACGGAATTTAAACTCTAACGTGATTTTTTCACTTCAATCTGATCAGTTTTATTTTTTATTTTAACCTGTGTTACTTTTGCAATGGCAATAAACTTCTATAATGTTCTTTATTATACCCTTCATGAATTTTAATCGTGAAGTTGAACTAGTAATTTTTAATGCCTTTATCATATTTTTATTGATATTAACTAATTCTTTTTTTCTGATTAACTGATCTTCTCTGTGTCCAAATTTTCCTCAATACGTAAATCTCGTTCAACTCTCTACTTAATTTGTGCTTCACTTTAAGTAACTGAATTGTTGTTTTTACGTATTTCTCTGAAATAATTATGACCTTTGATTTAGTGACATTTATAATACATACTATGCTTGTGATGTGCTACATACTATTATCACAATATTATTCCATAAATATTACATTGACTCTCAATTTGCAAAATATTCGCACTTAATTTGTTGTACAACTTGTGCGAATAAGAAAATTGTATAACATTTCAGAAATAATCCCTGTTAATTTTTTTCTTCGTGTACAAAGTAGAAATTTAACAACTTGCTTATTAAAACTCGGACAAAATGAGAGATTATAAAGGCATAAGTTATTGAATAAATTTATACCATTTTGTGTGATACACCTAATAGTGTATAGTGCGTAACTTTTATCCCCCAAGATAAATAAATAATCATTAAGCAATCGTAGGTCAAACTTAATTAGTTAGATAAGGAGGAATAAACCCTTATAGACATTTTAATGCATAACTCACTAAATTCTACGTTTTTTTAGAAGGTTAAGTTTTTACCCCTTTAGTCTTTAATATCTGATACGTTTTATCCACATGAATGTATGCTGCACTTTCAATTTTATTGGTCAAGAAATCAAAATAATAAAAAACTCCCAAAATATTTCTAAAATAAATAGTAAGTTCAATGGAGTATATTTCAAAGCGGTCCTTTTATAATTATTTCTCCTAAAAATATACTAAATAGGGAAGTAAACGATTTTTCAATTTTAATTTTGTTTGATAGACGCTCATGAATGAAGGTCATCAGCGAAGAAATTTTTGAAATCCGATCATTAGTTAATTTTTTAAAAATTAAAAACCACCGTGCGCAGAAGCAAACGCGAAAAACGGCAGTTCTGCGCAAGACGTCATAGGTGTCTACCGGCGCACCCATCGTCCGCTACTCACCGTTGACCGCTCCGAAGCGCACGTGTTTGCGTATAAATAACACTGTCCATATTCGTTCACCCTTAAATTTCGACTACAATTTCTTAAAATGTCCGATAGCAATCAGAAAAAGAAGAAATAACGCTTTCATTATTGTTACGTTCCTGATTGTAACTCCATATCCATAACCACTCCTAATATAAAAGTTTCTTTTGCGTACCCAAAAATAAACTTAGAAAGAAATGGTGTCAGTCTGCCTCAGAGAACATTCGGGACCCCCAGCAATTGTTTTTTCTGTTGCGAAGATCATTTTTGATGGGTGTCACGGACGTTTCGCCTTCTGGAAAATTTTTTACCCCCCCTTGATAACAAATCCCTAACAAAAACTTACCTACAAAAAAGAAGAAACGGAGGAAGGAAATTTCTCAGAAGGCGAAATGACCGTAGAAATTCTCAAACCTTCCAATATTTTATTATTTCATTGCAAATCAAATACTTTTGTTTTGATGGTTCAGATTTTTAATTATTCAGTGAAAATATTTCTTATTGCAGTTGGTTATTAAAGAATTACAGAAGCATGATTTCTTTATTATGTAACTTACTTAGAAAGCTATTCAATAGTGTTACTATTACTTGCTAATGCCTTATTAGGGGGGGGGGGCGAAAACACACTTTATTTTTTATTTCTGTTCTAATAGCGTGGAAAGGGTGCCACTTGGGTCTCTTGGGTCCAATAAGGATGATGAAAAATATTTTTTCGATTGGATAATATCTTCAGCTCCCGCATCGCACTTAAAGTTTGAAAAAAGGAATGACTTTTTTACAAAACAACTAAAACAGCTAAGATAAAACTCTCAAATATTGTTCATTGATTTTTTTATGTGGAACTAATATAGTTTTAGACATGTTTCAGGGTCCATTCTTCTATCACCCTTGTTTAGTTAGATATAATTTTTTAGTGTTCAAAGAAATTTTGTAAAGTTGTTTTTATTGCATTTTTAAAAAGCTAATAACTCTAGAACTTCAACTTAAAAACCTGAAATTAGTTGTATTTTGTTCGTAAATTTTTTGGTCTCTGATTTGTGGTGCATCATGATCATCATTTTCAAAAAGTTTTTTTCAAAATTAAAAAAAAAATCGAAAAAAAAAGTTTTTGATAAAAAAAAGTTATTTTAAATATTAAAAGCCTTTTAATTCTTAAAATGAACATTACAACCAAATTTCAATTTGAAATAAAATTTAATCATGTATAAAATAAAAATAATTGAAATTTAGGTAAGTCCCTAAACTATCCCTAAAATTATACAGCAAGAGCGATTCACTCATGGAAAATTTATAAACTAGCTTGAGGGTGTTCATATGACTTAAAACATGCAAAAAATGTCACATTTATTTCAGAAAATGCGACAATTAACAGATTCGGTTCAAAATCTTGAAGTGATAGTTCCCAACATTAAATTAATTCAATTTGCGTGCATTTCTCCTGAAAATTCCTAAAATTTATATTTTATTTAATTGTTTTTACTTTTAACAAGTAAAATAAAAGTAAATTAAAAGTTAAAGAACATAAAAAATTGCATATAAACACATTTATAAGGAATATTCAGGTAAAATTCATGCACATAGAATTAACTTAAAGTTGAAAACAAGCACTGTAAGATTTTGTACCGAATCTGTTAATAGTCGTATTTTCTGAAATAAATGTGACATTTTTTGCATGTTTTAATTTATTTTTTTTATACATGATTAAATTTTATTTTCAACTTGAAATTTGGTAGTACTTTTCATTTGAACATGTAAAAGACTTTTCATATTTTTTCAAACAAGTTTTCCGAAAAAAAAATTATTAATTTTTTTCGTTTTTTTAGTTTTTGAAAAATACCTTTTGAAAATGATGGTCATGATGCAACTCAAAGACAAAAAATTTAAGAACAAAATGAAACTAATTTCAGGTTTTTAAGTTGTAGTTCTAGAGTTATTAGCTGTTTAAAAATACAAAAAAATAACTTTAAAAAATTTCTTTGACTGTTAAAAAATTATACCTAACGAAACAAGAGTGATAAAAGAATGGAACCTGAAACAT
Organism: Tetragnatha versicolor; assembly: GCA_024610705.1. Taxonomy (NCBI): domain Eukaryota; kingdom Metazoa; phylum Arthropoda; class Arachnida; order Araneae; family Tetragnathidae; genus Tetragnatha; species Tetragnatha versicolor. The sequence continues at coordinate 54,425,543 of JANDEH010000010.1, read as the reverse complement.
TATGCCTATAGCTATATTAGTTCCTCATAAAAAATGACGAGCATGAATCATAAAATAATCATTCCATTTCCGAATGCAATCCGTCACCATAAAAACTGTAACAGCAGGATGATTGTCCAATTGGGCTTTTACAAAGCCTTGTTCCATGTTTTAAGCAAAAATTCTAATTAAAAAGCGAAGTTAATTATAGAACTGCAGCTTTAGTTTGCATACAAAACCTATGCGAATCTACTGCACTCAACTACCGGCAAGCGGCATAGACACTTCTGACGTCACACGAAGCCACGCCTCGTTTTTTGAGAGCGCGACGTTTAAAAATTAATAAAAAGATAATTAATGGTTAAAAAAATTTCAAAATATCAAAAATATTTGTTTTAGACCTTTATTTATGTTTTCTGATGGTCAAAACTGTTAGATTTGTCAATTGTTGACTTCCCTATTGATATAAACAATTAAATTAACTATTCGTAAATTTACATACAATGCAGACCGTTATTAAAAAGGTAAAACTTTTTAAATTTGTCATATAACATCACTTTTGAAATTGAACACTCAGACTCCATAACGTAAAATGACAATACACTAATAAAACCCTGCAAACCAGAGTAATTCCAAAAGGATGTTGAATATACGAACAGCTGTAATACACATTTTAAGTAGAGGTATTTTCCCTACGTTAATAAAAAAAATATTACTCAGGTATTGATGAATCAGTTTTTCCTTTATTTTTCAAACAATTTTCATCTAGAGTATTTTTCTAAGCGTATATATCGCGTACGGTATGCTTGGAAGATTTATAAATTCTTCATTTCAAAACAAATATTATTTACTTGCGTACCACTATAAATGAAAATAAAAACAAACGAAGTAAAGCTTTCCTTATCACTTTAACGGTTTCTTTTATTTGGATTTTTTGCACTCTAAATAACTTCGATACTCCAAGGGTCAAAGTCAAAAGCTAGTCGTAAAACACTTTTAAAACAGCGAAAACCTTTAATGGTATATATTACTAATTGCGATTAAAATCGATACCATTTGTCATGAATCATCATAATCTAAGTATAGTAAAATATTTAGATAACTCGTTAAAGGGACGGTAGAAAAAAAATTAAAGAGGCGAGAAAAACAATCTTAAAAAGAGGGAAATGATGAGGTGATTATTTATTATTATTCTCTATTATCTCAAATTAACTTAATGCAAGCAAAGCAATGTTGTAAAAAGATGTAAAAACTTTTGAGTTGAATGACACGTTTGATTTGACTTCGCGACTTCAAGAACGGTAATGACAGGAGGTGTTATTCTTTTTTAGGGTGACTGTTCCACGTTTTCTATTTTTAGTTGCTTTATATTTGTAAACCTGCAGGATCGAGAACTTTCCCTGTTTTCATCTGTTTTTAAGAGATTATTTTCATTTATTTTCCTTATGATTGTAAAAAGTAATTTAAGTATTATAAATTGTTAAGAAGGATTTTAATATAATTGCACTTTATTTTTTCCAATGATGGATACAGTTTTTCCTAGTGATAAATTGATGAAAAATTACTAATATGACTAAAAATGACTACAACATCTAACTACTCATTACCTAAATTCTGTCAGAAATATTTTTTTTTGGTTTATGATTCTTATTGAGTTGGTAAGCGTTTAAATTTTATTATCTAATCTTTTTATAATTTATATTAATGATAATTGCATAAATTTAAAAGACCGTAAATTTTAAAATCTCACTGATAGTGAAATTTTAATGGAATTAAACATGTATTATTTGTTTCTATACTTAATTTATAAAAAGTTTTGTGAGAAAGTGAAACGCTCTTGTATACACACGTTTTCACAAAATATGTAGAATGTGATAGTGGAAAAGGGTCTTCAAGAATGTACTGTACATTTTATTTTTTTAGTTTTAAAAAACATTATTTCTTACAAATAATTAATAAAATACACCTCCTTTAAAAATCACATCATTATTAATACAAATTAAATGAAAATACTTGTGTTATCTACTTTAGAAAACAAATTTAAACAGTAAGCTTCAAAAATTTAATTTAGATAAAATGTCCTTTGAAAATTATATCAATTTATTATTACACGTCAAAACATGTGTACTACCTTTTAAAAACTGAGGTTAGATAATATTTTTTTAAATTGCTACAATTTCAAGGAAAGTATTAAATCTAATTTAAAATATAGTTTATTCTAATGAATTATATATTCTAATTAAAAATACCCTATTTTTCAAACACAATCAAATCCACCCCAAAGCATTTTTAAAAGTTAAACCAAAGAAATTTTCTTTTAAAAGCATCTATTTTTCATAAGGGTGAAAATTGCAAATTGTTACCGATCCACAACGCAGTTAAAAAGTCACGGATATTAAAATAACATCCAAGTGTTAGAGTTTTAATACTACAGTTCTAAACATGTTTTATTAAAATTGATGAATATCTAGCGAAACCCCAATGTCAAAGGGAGAATGGCCTACTTTCACCCTAAATTTAGTTTGTGTGTGTTTGCCTCCAACTATAATTTTCCACGAATCGTTGGTTTGGGGAGTAATCGTGGGCTACCATCCGCCTGGCCTCTTTAAAATCATATCGATTTCTTCCATCTGTTAGTAATTGTCATCAATTTTTAGTCTTATATCTCTCGTCTGGCGAGGAAAACTGCAGATGCGGAACTGTGAAGCAATACGGAATATTTCGACTGCAACGGTATAAATGAGGCATCGAACCTTTTCCCTATTTATACCCTTATAAAAACCCTATTCCTCGATTTCAAAAACTACCATTAGTATCCCGTTATATAGCAATACCCGTTATAATGATGCAAGATTTGTTTGCTATAGCTATATTCTGGGGTATAAATTATGAATAAGTCACACTGACCAGCTACTTCAAGAGTTGCACTTTTCCTCGTCCAAGAATGGAAATACTCTAAATTTTTAATACAAAATGCAATTGTAATGGAAACTATTTGTAAATTAATTTACATAGGGTAAATAAAGCTTTTTACCTAAATATAAAAAGTTTGTTATTGTAAATTGGGACATTTTTTCGAGATTTTAATGATAATATTTAGGGTAGTTGCAAAAAAACATTACTTGCCCTGCATAGATTACTATGGACTGTATTCCCTTTTCTATTTTTCTTACGACCGTATTTTACTTTATTTAAGCATTTTTGTTCTTGAGTCAAATTAGATTGGAAATTAATTAATTGAAATTATTTTTTAAGAAACACGCAACATTACTGTTAATATCACTTTGTGTGCACCAGGTACCAAATACCTTTAGTAAATAGTAAAATATAAAAGCCTAACTCTTACATTCACTGATTAAATAACATTTGCCCTCCTTAGCACATTTTAAATATTTTATCCCCCCTATCCTACTTCTCTCCACTTTTTTAAAATAGTTTTTGTTGCATAACTTTTCTTACTAGATCTTCAATTACACGATTTCTTTCGAAATATTTAAACTCACGGATTAATTTAGTTTTCTCGTATTCTTTAATTATTACTGAATTTCCGCAAAGTTGAATATCAACAGTCTCATGTTTATTTATTAGGATCAATCGTGAGCAATCGAATCGTAGAGTTAATCCGCTTGTTAACAAGGAGATTAACTTACGCGTATGCTTGTTAAATGATGAATCGTGTGACCAAACAAGAATAAATCAGTTACTAGTGTATCCCAGTGAAAGGTGCAATTAAAAGCAGTAAATAGCGTAGAAGCGTAGGATTTGTTAAATTCATTAAAGTTTATTGTTGTTTATTTATAAGTTATTCCGTTTTATTTGTTTTTTAGTCATTCAATACTACTTTGTTTAGTAGTATATTTACATTTTTACTCGAATTTCTTTTATATTTTGAATAAGGAGTATGATTCACTAATTTTAAGAATGAATATTTAAATTTTAAAAGCAAAAATAATAATGGTAATGTTTCAATACCTTGTAGATCCCTTGAATTGGTTGAATTGAATCACTTTCTTACATATTTGAAATTCAAATTTACTATTACTGATTAAAAAAAATTATAAAATAGATCTGATATTTTAAAACATTACATATCTGTTTCTTATAAATTTCATTGTCGTTTAACTACTGTCTGTTTAAACATTGGAAACGTAATATCATATACAAAAACAGAGTACTAATACCTTTTAAAGCTCTGTTCTGATTTCTTTAATGTGTTCTTAGAAACAGTATCGATCGGTAAGAACACAGTGTGAGAATTCTTTACTTGCAGTGTTATTTCCGCACTTGACAGTATTGTGGATTCTTTCAAAATTACTTAATATCGTAGTTTAGGATTATTAAAGAACCTTTCAACTTATGAATGAATGTAGCTAAAAATGTATTAGAGAAATCAACATGATTTGCAAAATTGGGGCAAAATAATCATATTATGCCTTCTACTATTAATTTAAAAATAATTATAGGAGTATAAACGTTTTAATGTTTTTAAGAGTCAAATAACTATCCCTCTTTTATGGCATGAACAAAAACTTGTGGTTACGTAACAAGTACATTTTTTATTTCTGAAAAAAAATTGAAACAAAAGTAAAAGACATCTAATTTGTAATAATCTAAAATATTTGTATACATATTTTTCAATTGATGTTTTATAACCATATAACCATTAAACTATTATTACAACTTTATGTAACTAAATTAATTCGTTAAACTTAAAAAAAGCAGTAGTAAACTGAAGTTAAATAAAGGGTAAAAAACGAAATATTTCTTTTAAAACCAATATACACATCTGAAACGAAGGTGTTTTACATGGAAGGGGGATTGCTTTTCCGAGTACTTTTCAACGGTGTTACTTCCTTGAATGAACACGATTATTTATTTACTGCTCGTGTAAACCCGTTAATCTAAAATAATTTGCATTAAAAAGAGTTCCAATAAATTTGATACCTAGAAAATTAAATAATTTCCAACGCTTTTTTCATATCTTAAAAAACTCATGTGAATAGAATGATAATAAGTCTATCTACTAAAGAACGTTTTAATGTACCTTACTTTTAAAACGTTTTATGGCATTGGCCATAGGGTTTTGGGGCTTTTTATAAGAGCAGCGAATACATTTCCTTTTACTCTATGTTTAGGAGGTTGGTGGCAGATTTTTTAATGCAAACGAAATCAGTTGTAAACGAATGCTTTAACATAATAATGACAGCTCAAACGTGCTCTGTGGCTGCAAATTTCATCGCAAAATGTCAACTTTAAATTTAATGTTAACGCAATTATTATTTTATAAGAAAACGTTAAAACAATGTGCATAAACTTTCCCTAGAAAATTTTAGACTATTATGCATGTTCTTGATAAAAGTGGCAAGAGTTTGTCTTTTATGCCACTCATTTATTCTTAAATAAATAAAATAATCACTTATTTAGAATATGGAAAATCTGTAAAACGTTTTCTGAGATCTACAATAGCAGTTGTCTCATTAATTGAAATTGAAAAACCAAAACAGGTTTCCACTACATTGAAATTCTACAGGTAAAGCCCCATAACTTCCCCAAAATACTGTATCCTGCAATTCTCCATCAAACCGTCAGTGATAAATGAAAGGAGTATTTCACAAATTATTGCTGGTTAAGCGGACAATAAGTGTAAACTCACAACTCTCAAACGTCACCTCCAACCGTCGACCGGTTTCGTCCTTGTTAGGACGAGAGTTGTGAGTTTACACTTATTGTCCGCTTAACCAGCAATAATTTGTGAAATACTCCTTTCATTTGCCTTGCCTTACTGGAATTAAATCTGTTCTAGGAATGCCATGTCATTTCAGCAGATGAGTGGAGGACTAATCAATTGTCACCACTTTTTCAGTTATAGTCGGCTAGACTAGTACTTGCCCTCCACTCTCTTGCGTTACCTTCCTATACCGTGCTGATGAGTCCTAACAAGGACGAAACCGGTCCACGGTTGGAGGTGACGTTTGAGAGTTGTGAGTTTACACCTATCGATGCCACCGATTAAAATCATCAGCCTTCATACATACAATTAAGACTTAGATCTCAGACGCATACAACTAGTAACTACCACTTGCTGCATGAGCTAGAATGGAATCGTTTTTGTTGCTACATATTTATGGCCGGAATTTTTTATCAGTTCGATTCGCCGAGAGTCAGCCTTGAACAGAATGACCGCCCCCGTCCAAATCCCAAGTGGCAGCCATTGAATTCCCATCATTTCTTTTTTTTGGCTGGTTTTCCTTGAAGCGAACAGGTGTGCCGGAACTTTTATCTTTTTGCTTAACTTTCTCTCTTCTGTGGACCTCTTCTTTATTTACTCTGCTTCCACGAAAGGAAGGTAGGAGGATCGCTGGGCACTGTTTGGTGTAGTTTAACGCAACTGTTCACTGATCAATGCTTCATCGAGAAACGTCTCCCGCTCAGCCCCAACCTATGTGGTTTAAAATTTCTCTGACTCTTTGTTGTTGAGTCTATTCAACAACGTAATGATGTGAAATTTGTATCCGATGTTGTTTCCAACTGATAGAAACGTATTTAGATTTTTTGAGGACATCTCTCTCTCTCTTTCTTATTTGCGGTATCAAACCCTGCTGCGCTCCGGTTCGTGTATTTTCTTTTAATTTCTCCAACTCGTTGGTGCAGAGTATGTTCAACACCAAAATGACGTGAAATTTTGATATTGTACAGTCGAAGAAAAAAAACTGACACAGTTCGCATTGTAAGCGAACTACTGGGGTTAGAAAGATTCTGTAAACGGCAATTTTCATTATTTAACGTCTACTTTAAAAAAAGCTATAGTTTATGTCCTTAGGGGGCCGTCTACATATAAACGAAGCACTAACTTTCGTTTTTCCTATAGGCGACATCAAAGATTATTTCCGATTCTGAAAGACCACCCTCTAAAACCCCCAAAAACCAAATTTTGTGTTGATTGGCCCACAAACAAAGCCAGGAGGGGGGTTTGAAAATTTTGGGAAGTTTACTTCTAATAGGAAAGATTGGCAACAATTTTGCTAAATTCCCACAAAACTTAAAGCAGATTTGGGTTCTTATCTGTGTTTTTCCAAAATTCCTACCAAAGTTAAAGCAGATTTGGCTATTTATCTATGTTTTGGCGCAATTTCGTCTTCCAATTAGAATGCCCTAAAGTAGTAGCCTGGTTGGTAGAGTATAACGAGCTCGTGTTCGCTAGGTTGCAGGTTCTGTCCCGCATTTTCCACATGTCTCATCGTTTAAGGTTAACCGATAGGGATACAGGCAAACATAAAGTTGAATAGATGGTTGATCCTTTTTCAAATCTAAATCTATTAAAACAATTTTATAACCGTTTATTTGCAATTAATAATAATAAATTGAAGATTGCTATTTACAAATAACATTTTTTTAATTTCAGAAAAATGTAATACAAATCTTAATAAAGGTAATAATAATCACGCTAAATTATGAAAGTGGTTTTGTTGATAAGAGCTAGAAATTTAACTAATTAATGAAACAATAAATCAGGCTTTAGCGGCTCAAAAATTCCTATAAAAATACTTAAGTACAGATAGTTTGATTGATTTTTTGAGGTATTTTAAGAATTAGTATTTAACCCATTACTGCCTGACGTCCCTTTTTAGGGACGTTTTTTAAAAATCCTCCTATTTCTACAAAAATTGTTCCTTTGAATCAAAATTTGCAATGATGTATCTCTGATCTTCATAGATCATAAAGAACTCAAGAAGAAAGCAGAATTTAAAATTTTTTTCACTTTTTTTAAAGTTGGAAGATAGAATTTTTCAGAAAAGTGCTTTTTTAAAAATTTTAAAAGAAAAAGCTTAAAAATCCTAGTTGTTATTTAAAAAAAATTTCGATGCTGATATATATTACTGCTTATACATTAAATCAGTTGGGGTGTTTTTTTATTTTTCCAAAATATTTTATTTTGACCTTATTTTGGACCCTCGAAAAGCGTCCCTAAAAAGGGACGTCAGGCACGAATGCCCCCGTGGTTTTCCCCATAGTGAAATGCTAGTGTTTCCATATTTTTTTCATCAAAACGCGTTCGATTCTTATGATACGAATTAAATAACTCATATTTATAAAATTACTTTAATTTTAGCTAATAAATTTATTATTTTTGTTTATTTTTTTTTGGAAAATACTGTTATTTCTGCTAAATTAATTAAATAAAAAGTCTTAAATTATAAGGAATTAATTAATTTGCATTAATTAAAGGGAATAAATTAATTATTTTACTATATTTATTACTTATGCAAGTATATTCCGGTTATATTTTAATTAAAAGTTTAATAATTATTAGTTATAATGACTTTTTGTCATTAAAATTGCCAAAAAAGTCGCTTTTGTGATAAATTTTCGGCTTTTTTCCTAATTAGATGTGGCTAATCATTGTGTTCTATACTGCAGATCAATCTGTATCATCTGGCTTGCTAATACACATCCCACTAAGGCTTGATTTTGGGGGAGAAATTTGTGTTCCGCACAATAAAATTAAATAAAATGGAAAAGGTATGGGCATTTGAAAGACTTAAACTTCACAAATTGAGATATTCTGATGGATTTGAGGTGTGTAAAAGTAATTATTACTTAGTATTAGGTAACATGTAAACAAAGAATGCCTTTTTCAATTAAAAATATTAATTAATTTGCAATTAACATAGATTTGGGAGGAAAAAACGTGTTTTAGAGCATAAAAATGCTCAAATTACGTTAATTAAGGTTAATTTTGCGGTTAATTGGATAAATAATTAATGTTTTTTGTTCCTTTTGATGTTACAGTATCGTTCCGATCACTTTTGCTACACTTAATAAGGTAGAAAATGTTTTTAAGGCTTTAAAAAAGTTTTCTACCATGCGCTTACTATAGAGAAAAACAACGGGGGCATTCGTGCCTGACGTCCCTTTTTAGGGACGTTTTTTAATTTTGGGGTAGAAATTAAAATTTTAACCTGGAATTTTTTTCACTATTTTTCCAGTTGTTTTGGGGCTATTTACTATGTTTTTACCAAATATTTAAGAAAAATAAAAAGTTGGGCATTAATGGGTTAAAGAATGTTTCTAATAATTTTCAATTTCCACTTAAAAAAACTAACTTACCTTGAAAAATTAAAGCAATTACAAAGTTTAGAATTTGCTTATACATATAGGAATAGAAAAATTTTCAGAAAATTTTTCAAATACTGATTTTAATGATTCTGCAGTCGTGTTTTTAATAATTAATTAAATTACGAGTTATGTTTCATTAGGTTGGCTACAGAGTTTATTAATATTTAAGGATAAACATTGAATTTTCTGAACCTATGCGCTTAATGAATATGATACCAAAATATAAATGTGAAATATGTTGACTAGTCAATCATTAAATTTCAAAGTTAATAAATTTGATGATTTAAAATTAATTAACTTTAATCATGCTGACGATTTGAACCGTCTTGATATTTTAAACAATTGGAGGTTTAAGGAGAAAATGCATCATCGTTTGGCTAATGATAAACTTTTAAAAATTTCATTTTATATATTTTTAAAGTTTTTTTACCATAAAGAAAAAAAGTAAGAATATATCTTTATAATCATGGGTGAGTATTTTTAGGGGGAGGAGAATTGAGAACGTTTTTAGCTCCCGAATATATGGGCGGGGGGTGATTGGAAAGGGGTATGGGAATTTTATTTTAGGGGTATTGGATATCTTTTGTTTTTTTTTCTGTTTGTGTTTTTAAATTTTAATGTTAATTGAAATGCTTATTTTCTTAAGCCTGAATAACAATCAGCATACTAATTGAATCGTCAGTTTGAAGAAGGGAATAAGTCCAAAAATCAAGTTTTGAGAAAATCGAAAAAAAGAAATGGAATTTTCATTGTATGGGTTCCGATTTCACAACTTCAAGGGGCGATATCTTCCTATAGGGGTTAGTTATTTTCCCCCTCTTTTCACCCATGTGTAGGGCAAAGCTTGGAGATTGTTTTGAGCACAAAAAGTCAATTTGTCATTTTTTGGACTTATTCCCTTCTTCAAACTGACGATTCAATTAATGTTAAGCTTACAAACTCAACCTGTTCAAGTCCCAATTTCTATTTAGCCTCAACCATAAAATTTTCAAAAATTGTTTCTGAACCCACGATGTCATCTATACAGGGTGTCCCACGAGAAGTGGCCCAACCCTTTAACTTTTGAACCCCTACAGATATAGTCATGAAAGTGGGGTCTAGGTATAGTAAAGTGACCATGCCCTATCCGATGAGATAACTTTCAACGCCCTCTAGCGGAAAATTTAAGAGTTATAATTTTTATTTTAAAAACTGTGTGAGGTATGTGAAAAAAGTCAACGACTAAGTTGTAGAGCATCATCGATTTAGTAGGAAAAGACACCTTAAGCAGAAAAATATCTTGAATAAAATAAAATAATCTTGAATAATAAAATTAAAAAGTCTTGAATAAACGCACGCTCAAATAGGTTGAATTTACGTAGATTTTACGTCTTAAAACGCTCCTCATGAGGCGAAAATGAGAAATTTTCAATTTAATGAACTAAGAATGCTTTTAGTCATTTACTTAAATCATAAAAATAAAAATTTCTCATTTTCACCTCGTGAGGGGCGTCTTAAGACGTAAAAACTACGTGAATTCAACCTAATTGAGTTTGCGTTTTAGGGGTTTTATTCAAGATATTTTTCTGCTTAAGGTGTCTTTTCCTACTAAATCGATGATGTTCTACAACTTAGTCATTGACATTTTTCCCATACCTCACACAGTTTTTAAAATAAAAATTATAACTCCTAAATTTTCCGCTAGAGGGCGTTGAAAGTTATCTCATCGGATAGGGCATGGTCACTTTACTATACCTAGACCCCACTTTCATGACTATATCTGTAGGGGTTCAAAAGTTAAAGGGTTGGGCCACTTCTCGTGGGACACCCTGTATATTTGGTGAAAACAGCGGCCGGATTTGCTGTGCTCCCAATTCCCGGTTGAATGCAAGAATTGATTGACTATACATATAAGAAATAACATTAAATTAAAAAGTGGTAGCTAAATTGTTATATTACAGTGGTTTTCTTTTCTTTTGTAGCCACCACTATTTTATTTATTATTAGTTAATTATGTAAGCCAACTTTCATTTCGAACACTGAGCCCACTGGCTGCGTAAGGTAGATTTAATACGCTGCTTGCCTTCCCTCTGAAAACTACTGTAGGGGTAAGAGGCTGGTTAAACCCTTGGATAAGCCTGTTATAGGCAAATAGATGTTGTTAACCCTGGGGTGCATGATATGGGACAGCTGTGTGATCCAAAATTCAGCAACATGTTAATATTTGCGTCATGGTTAAATTATTCATGTCTCGATAAAATTTAATATCAAAGATAAAACGCTGAATTCCTTTTAATAAACAATGCATGTAAGATGAGACCGTCCTTATAAAGTGACGACTTTTCTTGATGTTAGATTTATACTTAAAACCACAAATATCTTCATGAAATTTGTAACGAACGAATCTTTATCGAATACTCTTTTTTAAAACTTTATTCATGTAATTCAAAAACATTTTAGTCGAATAATGTAAAATTGTAAAAAGTATTGTTTCGGAATTATTTCATCTGAAAAAATTGTAATTTTAAAGATTTTAATTTGTAAACTTTTATTTAAAAATGTCATCAAAATTTAAAAACTAATAAAAAATATTGCATGCACAAAAATAGGTTAATTATCCCTTTTACTGAAATTAATAGTGTAAAAAATAAGAACGTATTAATTCTAACTTTATCGATAGTTAAAGTTTGAGGCATCCACTAACTTCCAAAAGCAAAACTAGAACACGGAAGCTATGCGGTTCAAACTTGGCTCAATAGGTTTACGACCAGGCACACTAGCCGTTAGGCCACACGGCTACGTTCAGCAAGTTTTTAATAATAAATGTGTTCGTTGATTACAGTTATTAGATTATGGTTACAGTAAGGTTACTGTAATTTTCATAAGCTGTAAGTCTTTGGCGATATGAGATTGGCGCAAATTTTTCTAATTGAAATTTCCTACAGTGTGCGCGGGGTTAATGGTTGTAAGGATCAAAATCTATGAAAAACGAGATTTCAACGTAAATTCAACGAACTTCAACCCCCCCTCCTGGCTTTGTTTGTGGGCCAATCAACACAAAATTTGGTTTTGGGGGGTTTTAGAGGGTGCTCTTTCAGAATCGGGAATAATCTCTGATGTCGCCCATAGGAAAAACGAAAGTTTGTGCTTCGTTTAATATGTAGACGACCCCCTAAGGACATAAACTATAGCTTTTTTTAAAGTAGACGTTAAATAATGAAAATTGGCGTTTACAGAATCTTTCTAACCCCAGTAGTTCGCTTACAATGTGAACTGTCTCACTTTTTTTTCTTCGACTGTACCTTCCTATGCACGTCTTGTTGAACACTTCTGATATTTTTTTCAGGCCGTTTTCGACTTATATCCACAATTATGCTAATTTTGCGTATTTTTAAATGTTAACTCCCATATCAAATGGACCCTATTGATACCAATATAAAAATCATTAACGTTCATTAGTTTTTTATAAAAATTTCAAATTAAGCAAATTTAAACTCCCAGGATTTGTTTTATTTAAACAAACAAAAAGTTCCAAATAAGCCACAATGTATAGCACGGGGCTTACAGAAGTAATTAATTAAAATTTTACAAGAAAAACACTACAATACACATAAAATAAAAACAAAATAAAATAAAACTAAACTAAAAATATAATAATAAATAAATAAAGTTTAAATTTTGAAATTTTGAGAAGGTAACAGGCTTAAAGTGCTATTAATTTTGGAGGCCATATTATCTTATGAATTTCTTTATTTATCTTATGAAGTTCTTATCTGAAAGCATTTCTCTCAGTTTCATATTTTGTACACTTTAACCCTTTATTTACCGACGGTACTTACAAGTACCGCCAACTTTAAAATTACATAGAATAACCATCCTTGCGAATATATTGACGATAATTTGCAGGAACACTCTTTCAGTTATCCTCTTCCAGGACAAAAAGCAGCGAAGGTTCTATGATGAGTATTTTAGCGGGAAATGCGAATAGATTTAACTGAAGTTGTAAGTTTAGCTGCCATTTCGATCGGATTCACATGATTGTAATTTTTGTTCCCGCAAAAAAGTAGTTAAAGTCAAAAGTTAAGTGTATTATTTTTAAGACTTATTACTGCGATAAAAAAGCTATGTTTTTCTTGTATTGTGAGAATATTTTAGCACTCCGTGTACTGACAGTACCCAAAAGTATCAATTTAAGTAATTGGATCTAGCGGATTCAATTTTCCAAAGATGATTATTTTATTTATGTATATCCCTTAATTTTCAATTTAGTGACTCAAAAAAAGTATTTACACGAAAAAAATTGCAGCGAATCTCATAATGCGGTAAATAAAGGGTTAAAGGGATATGGTCAACGTCTTCATTTCCACATATTTTGCAGTCACAGTGAGCTATTGAACTTAAATTGAATCGGTTTAAATAATTTTTAAAATTTCCATGTCCTGTAAGAAGCTGAGTTATTTTATAGTTAGTTAAAAAGTGATGGTTGGCCAATCTGATTGTTATGGATGGAAATAATTTTTTCCTTTATTTATATTATATTTATTATTTAGGAAAGGATCAAGAGTAAAATCTTATTTACTCACTATTTTAAGGAAATTTTAGTTATTTCAAGTTGCATGGAAAGAAAGGATAAACCCAAGGCTTATATCACTAAAAACACTCTAGTTTCTGTCATACTTTCTATAACCCTTTTAGAAAATAAATTTTTGAAAGTAGTTAACATGTAAAGGGCAGAATGAATATGAAAAGCATGAGCTAGTTTCTAGGAATAATAATTTATCTTAAACTATTTTTTTGCTCTTTTTTTTCGTGAACGCTCTATACATTTCCAAACAGTGTTTCAATAATATATGCATTACATTAGGCATCGATATTGATTTTGTTCCTTAAAGAGTACTTCCTTTTTTCAGAAGCTCTTTTTCTCTTGATATGCAAAAAAAAAGATACTCAGAAAAACCTAATAATAAATGTTATTAAATATAATCTAAAACATCTTCTGCTTCACTTTATACCCTTTATTGATAAAGGATGCCTGAATAACTACTTGTTCTAGTAAAAGTATATGCTGTACAAATTTAACTAATTAACGTTAATCTAGTAGGTAGTTGTAGCTGTAAAAAGGTTGAAAATTATTTTAAATAATTAAAAAAACTGAACAATATATTTTTAGTGGTATGGGGCAGGCTTATTTTAATCCCAAGGTCCTTTCCAATAAAAGTTTAAAAGATGAACTTTTATCTTTCACTATTTTTACACCATGTTCAATCCTCTTAACGAGGCAAGTCTTTTCGTTCCTTTTTTGTAATGATTTTTGTTTGTTAAGACTAGACGAATAAAAAAGACTAGACTACTAAAAAAAATATTATCTCGCTGTTTTTAATACCGTAATCAAGCCACTAAGAGCTTTAAAATTGGGACGAGCATTGATGCTTTTAGGTAAATTTGAATTTCTCTTAATGAACACTATCTACATGCTTGAAAGAACATGAAAATGATCGTTTTTAAAGTCGACAAACATCAGAATTCGATAGAAAAGACGCTTTCAAATACTTAAAATAACCTTAAAAAAGTAAAACTTCTCCCAATATTCCATGACTTTTAAACTTAGCTAAAGATGTCGAACTGGGTTGTTTTTGATCTTCAGTTTTAAAATTAATCCCAAGTCGCAATTCTATTTGTCAGTAATTGTCCCTCAAACATTATTTTTATTCAAAAGTCTGGTGGATAATTGGATTGAAAATCTGATGAAAAATTTCTGTCCTAAAGAATTTAACATAGTTAACCGTATTCCTAATTATTCTGTTTAAATTAGCGCATGCTCTAAGGGAATACTTATGTTTTCAGTTTTAATCTCTTGAGACTAACTTGGGCCATCGTTCAATTAGAGTTACGTAAAATTTTGTATTTTGTCCATTGCTGTCTGTAGGATATTTAAAAAAACTTGATAAAGGTTATCAGATTATCTTGCTCCATGTGTATTTCAGTGGCCTGAATTTCTGTGTTAAGGTTATTTATTTTAAACTGATCTTTAACTACGTAGGATATATGTTGCATATGTGGATTCTGGCCAGACAGTTATACATTATGATATAATCAGTAAATTTTACATAAAAATATGTTAAAATACGTAATAGGAGATATATGTAAAATATATAATTATTTCAAAAGAATTCCAAATGCTAATTTCAATTTGAAATTTTGCATTTTTAAGCATTCTATTTCCCTTTAAACTGTACTAATAGCTTTGGCAAACCCATATCTTAAAACAAATTCTAGAAGTTGACCTTTTATACAAATTATTTGACACTTTTCATTAACTTTTTCAACCTCTTTCCTAAGAAGAAACTTACTGGATATTCGGTCTTCTTTTATCTTGATATCCCATATGCTTTTTCATGCAAACTCTTTATAAGTTAAACAGTATATAGCATTCAAATCACACTTTTATCCCTGTAGCAAAATTAATATAACCGACAAGTAGTGCATGTGAAATATTTTTTCATATTAAAAATTAATTAAAAAAAGGATAAATTTAAACCACAAAATAGATATAATTTGGGTGTATAAAAAGCCATATTTATTTAAGATTTAATTAATTAAAATAGACTCATTCAGAAAAGAAATATATAAAATCAGAATGATTCCCAAACCAAGTATGTTTTTCGATTTATTCAAAAATCACGAAAAAATTAATCTATTTTTATTTGAAAATAAAACATTGATCAAACAGGATTTATTCAAATATAATCCAAACCAAATAAAAAGGAGTTCAGATTTTTAATAAGACTTGTTTATATCAATTGTACGATTTAGATTTGGTTGGCATTTAACCCATAAAGAAATCGACAAAAGTATGTCTAATACTCCATAAAAAAGAAGAATCGATTTCATGCAATTGATCGATCCAACAGATGCATTTTAAGATAAAATCGCTCTCCCTGTTCTCTAATAGTTGGACAGATGAGCCAATGACGGAACCAGTCTTTAAATCTCAAAGCGTAGGCGCGAACCGGTTTCAAAATTTCTAAGGGTGAACTCTTTCAGGGGAACAAAAGGCAGTTTGAGAGATTTACTGTCCTCTGATGGCACTGCTTTTATTTGGGAAAGAAAGTGTTAAAAGCTTCAGATTTACTTATTCTTAGCGAATGTGTTTTATGCTCCGAAATGAACTCTAGAACGTGAATTTCGGGATAATGGTTATGGTTTTGTTTATGGTGAGAATGCATAGAGGCAGGCGCAAGTTCCTGCAAAAAAGGTGTTGCGCAGCAAAAAAACCCAGTAAGTTGGGGAAATCATTCTTTCACCTCGACAGGAGAAGAGTTTTCTAAACACTTAAAAGCCCAGAATTCTATGTATTACAATTTTTATCGAATTTTTACACAAAGTAACGTTGAGATTAATGTTAAAAAGAGACCAAAATAACAGTTATTAAAAGGGAGTATTTTACCACTACCTCTGGTTAGAGGAATATGTGAGAAAACTCCAGCTCTCAAGTGTCACCTCCAACCGTGGACCGGTTTCGCCCTTGTTAGGGCTCATCAGCACGGTATAGGAAGGTAACGCAAGAGAGCGGAGGGAGAGCTTTTAGTCTAGCCGACTATAACGGAAAAAGTGGTGACTATTGACTAGTCCTCCACTATCTGCCGGAAAGGGAAAGGGCGAAACCAAGGGCGAAACCGGTCCACGGTTGGAGGTGACACTTGAGAGCTGGAGTTTTCTCACATATTCCTCTAACCAGAGGTAGTGGTAAAATACTCCCTTTTCATACCTGTGTCCTTTCGGGAATTAAATCTGTTCTATGGAATGCGCAGTTTCCGGCAGATAGTGGAGGACTAGTCAATAGTCACCACTTTTTCCGTTATAGTCGGCTAGACTAAAAGCTCTCCCTCCGCTCTCTTGCGTTACCTTCCTATACCGTGCTGATGAGCCCTAACAAGGGCGAAACCGGTCCACGGTTGGAGGTGACACTTGAGAGCTGGAGTTTTCTCACATAACAGTTATTGTTGTTAATATAGCGGGATAACCCAGGGGGAGTACTCTCCTTTTTGAAAGCCGTAAGAGCTCTATCATGTTTTTAAAGGGCGCAAAATTAAATCCACTGTAAAGGTTCATAATCAACTAAAACATTTTAGTATCTTTACCTCATAAAATGTGTTTGATTGATCGAAAGTTCCAATGTCCATAGATAACTTTTTCAGTCAAGCTTCACACGTTTTTAAGTTCAATCTAATATGATATTCCAAATCAATAATAACTTCTAATATTTACTGACAATTCATAATTACTATTTATTGTTTTTGAAGTTTTGTATTTAGTTTTGTTTGTTTCATAATTATATTTCATTGAGTAAGTAACTAACTACATACTAATAAAATCCTTAGAGCTTTCAATAGAATTTACTAATTATATATGTAAGAAGATATGAATTATTCAATTAAATAAGAGCGTAGATATTATTTCATAATTTTTACCCAAGTGGTAAGTAATGATCTAGGGCTTAAGGTGGATGAAGAATTAAACTTTAAAAAACGATACAACCAGAAATAAAATCCAATCTCATATGTAAGCTTAGTCGCTTTTTTTCATAACCAGAAGTGTCCGTATTCACAAACCCTAGACCAAACCCTAGACCCTTTAACCAATCGTAGACTTCAGAAAAAATATTTCCTCGAATGAGTCACGGATTGAAGTTGTATTCCGTCGATAATATGAACCACTGCACGAAGATAAAATTTCTTGGTGAAACTTATAAAAAGTGGTTCTTGGCACAGCCTAGGAAATTGGAAAAAGTTACAAAAATACATATTACCGGATCATTTTCATTAGTCTTGTAAATTTTCGATCTGAGTTCAATGAATGTCTATTCTTTTCCACGTGATTATTAATTTAAACTATAAAAGAACACATAAAATGTTGGAAGTAGGTCCTGTCGGCACTATTTCTACTTATTTTCATTGTTAACAGAACAGTTATATGACATTTTAATTGACGTTTAATAAATATTGTCTGACAAATTATTTCAGTGTACTATTTTAAACATATAAATTCGTTTAGAATAACTGTTAAACTTCTGTGGGCTACAATATGAATACAAAAATTACTTAAATTAAGTAGAAACTTTTAGAATTTTAAGATTTTATATTCTATTTTATGATTCTACCATTTGCTCGTATTTCAGTTTATATTCAAAAGACATTTCGAATAAATGCAGTTTTCCCTCGCAAAATTTGATACAAAAATATTTCAGAGTGAAGTTTAGCTGTTAAGTTCCTGTTTGTTACTTAGTTTGAGAGTTTTTATTGCTACGAACATTATTACTTAAAAGAATTTTATATCAATTAACATCATCAAGTAAATTGTTTACAAAAAAGGCTCATTCAATCCATTTGTTTGTAAAAATGCAAAAAGATATCATAAACTAATTTGAAAAAAGTAGTGGCTTATTGGTGTTTATAAAAACATCCTAGACATAACTACAATAATTGTGCAATACCATTAAAATTTGTTTGTTAAATATCAAAGGAACTCTTATGCAATTTCGCTGTCCACAATCAATAATAAATCAACCAATCAGATAAAACACTACCTATATAAGAACCAAACTCATAAAAACAAAATTTAATAAGTAACTTCCAGGAAGCGAATCAGGGGAAAACGTTTGTTTTGACCAATTATTGCAGGAATAACAAATGACAACTTTTCTCAGACAGCTCTCTTATGTTTACCAGACGTATCAAAAGGTAACATCTTTGAAGGCTTTTGAATCCCCGTCTTTCAAATCTCCTTTGAGAGCTCTAGAAGCTTTAACTTTGAAATCTGTTAATTATCTATGGTTTTAAGGATTTCTCACTGTCATTTTCTTTAAGTAGAAAGGATAACATAACTCAATTACATAGTAACTTATTACTTAGTGGTGGGATATATAGTACACTTGTGACTGTTTAAATTAAAACTAAGATATTTGAATCAGTCAGTCTTAATGTATTAAATTAAAATTATCTGGAATTCAATTTACATAGATTATCAAGGAGTTCTAAGCTCTTTTAGGAAAAAACAAAATTAACGATCTTGTAATTGAATCGTCAGTTTGAAGAAAGAAATAAGTCCAAAAAATGACAAATTGAATTTTGTGCTCAAAACAATCTCCAAGCTTTGCTCTACACATGGGTGAAAAGAGGGGGAAAATAACTAACCCCTATAGGGAGATGTCGCCCCTTGAAGTTGTGAAATCGATGTCCATTCATTGTATTTTTAAGTAAATTTGGAATTAAAGCTAATTTGTCTTTATTTTCATATTCTTTGTGCTGTAAAAACTAAGTTAAAATAAAATTTTCTCTTAATTTCAATTAAATAAATATAAATAAATAAATTTTATTGGAAATAAAGGCCACTGGCCTATGCACCAATACTACATACATTCATATAGCTACAATACATATATATTATCCATCAATAAAATTATAATATTAAATACAAATAATTTAGAAGACAAATTTTCTAATAAATGTTACACAAAACAAAGGAAGCTATTAAAAAGAAAGAGAAACACACATACAAAAAATATACACGTATACAATATACACACATACAAATTTAAATACCCAAATATATACATTCACACGCGCCTAGATTTGTAGTTTAAGCCTGATTTGTTTTAATTGAAAATGAACAGAGAGTAAGTTAATCAATTTCTTGAACAAAATATTGAACTGCCTTAATAAAATGAAATAAATCAAGGTTAAAACACTTTTTGGATGATTAAAACCATTTGGGAAAGTAATTTTGAGAAAAATTTCCCCCGCCAACATACCCAAGGAAATATTTTTGTCTGTAGTATAAGAAAGTTGGGCAGGTACTAAATAGGTGATATACATCCTGAGTTTCCTTGCGGGTGCAGAATGAGCAAACTTGATTGTTTGGATAAAATAAAGGTTTATTATTTATGTCTCTTACAGTCATACTAGCTTTAAATTGAAAGATAGTTCTCTCAATAGAGATGTTGAGATTCATTTTGAAGTATAGGGATGGAAGAAAATCCAATGAAAAATACTTGTAATTTGAAAAATTAGTTGAACTTATAATTTTATTGTAGTCTTTCTGCAATTGATTGCTTGCTATTCTCTCAATTATATTGGGTATAGAGCCTGAAATTATGTTTACAGGGCTATAAAAAAGACCAGAAAAGCCATAGGTGTTAAGGATATGCCTCAGTTGCGAGACCCAGTTATAAGGGTTATTAGTATTATCGCTGTTTTTAGCCAATTTTATATAAAAATTTTTCATTAATCTCTCCTCTTTCATTTTTAGTAATTTTTGCCAAAATAAAAGTATAGATTTGATTGCGGTTATTTTTATAGGAAAAATACCGGTTTCCCGTCTTATTACATAACCCGGTGTGTTTCGGTTCAAGTTATATATCTTTTTTATGAATACAAGTTGAACGCGTTCTAATTTGTCCAAGTACGCTATACTCCATATTGGAGAAGCTCTTAATTTCAATTTTTCAAACCTTTTTTTATGTAGGGAATGTTTGACTCCATTCATATTTACTCACTCCATTGATACTGCTTTAATAACTCAGTTTCACCCTAATTTTGAATTTTAATTTTCTTATTGTTTTTATATCACCTTTTTGTGGAGTAAACTAAAGAGAAATATAATTTAAATGTGAATTTAAGGGTTTTTTAAAGATTTTTTCATCAGAAAAGTTTCATAAGGTGGAAGAAGGGAATAAGTCCATCAACTTATTTTGACTATAAAATATTTTTGAATACACTTATTGTTTTGATGATTGCTAAGTTTTCTAAATAGGGTTCTGAAATTTGGTGGTTATACAATGACAATTCCATTACTTATACAGTTTTTTCGATTTTCTCAAAACTTGGTTTTTGGACTTATTCCCTTCTTCCAGCTGACGATTCAATCATAAACATAAAAAAAACTTTTGCACTTGTAATTATTATAAGTAATAGAAAATATAAGCATTCAATTTTTATTTCAAATTCAAAACTTTATCCCATTTTTTATTCTATTTTCCATTTTTTACTTTATTTTAAAAACATCCTTTTCCACATTTTATGAAAAGTTTTTTGCAGTTATTGCATTGTAGTAATCACTCTTTGTGTTTTTTTCATTTCTATCAGTGGAACGTTTTCGAAAAATAATAAGTTAATAAGTTAAAGTTAATAGTTATAGTTAATAAGTTATAATAAGTTAAAAAATAATAAGTGCATTAAATTGTACATTTGCTGAATGTTAAATTTGTTATTTAGTTATTTTATATCTTACTAGGAAAACAATCTTTAGAATGTTGAAACCGTTCTAACAGAGCTCTATAACCTATTAAGAGAAATTTCAAAAAAAAATCCAGCCAATGTGGTACATTTTTACAATGAATTTTTTTAAAATTTTCAAGGAGCGAAAGAAAACCTCGTTAAATGATGTCAAACTCTAATAAGGGAACGTACCCATACTACGTGACTCATTTTTTGCCATTCTTGACCCCCTCCCCCCCTTGGTGACCATCCGTAGTATATGCCAAGACCCCCCCCTCCCCCTCTAGTTTTCACGTAGTAATTCATAAATACGGTTTGTCATCATTTTTTGCAAACAGAAAGTTTAAAAAAATTAATTTTGCTTCATTTGTCTAATTTTAATAATTAATTTGGCTTAATTAGTCTTAATTTGGCAAATTTCAATAATTAATTTGGCTTGATTCTGTTGTGTTGACTAGAAGAAATTGACTACGTGACGAAACCCTAAGCCCCCCCTCCCCCCTGTGACTGAGCGTGGTATTTTGAAGAACCCCCTCCCTCCCCTGAATGGGTCACGTAGTATGGGTACGTTCCCTAATCTATATATATAAAAATCAATGTCTGTCTGTCTGTCTGTATGTATGTATGTATGTCCTTTATAGTTTTAAACTTTTCGAACCTACATTAACTATTAAACTATACCACGTTGATCTACTCGCTCTAGGGAAGGTTTCTGAATAAAAATAATTTAAAATCGATGCATCCTAATAACTTTTTTGGTATATTTTATGCTCAAAAACCCATATTTCGTGCCTAACTTCAGGGCAAAACCACATTGTTGTGAATATCATAAAAGAAGATGTAACTGTAATTGTTGTAGGCATATTCGATTGTTGCAGTTTAAAATGCATTGTTGTAGCATAAGCAAAGTGGCTCCTTTATTTAACTATTTCTACATTTATACTGGCGAAGCCCAACTGTAACACACCAGAAGAATTTTTTTTAATGGACTGGCGAAGCCCATCTGTAACGCACCAGAAGATATTTATAAAAAAACTGAAACCCGGGCGAAGCCCGGGTCTAGCGCGTCAGCGCTAGTCTATGTATATAAAAATGAATGTTTGTATGTCTGTATGTCTGTCTGTATGTCCTTTATAGTTTTAAACTTTTCGAACCTACATTAACTTTTAAACTATACCACGTTGCTCTACTCGCTCCCGGGAAGGTTTCTGAAGAAAAATAATTTAAAATCGAAGCATCTTAATAACTGTTTTGGTCCATTTTATGCTTAAAAACCCATATTTCATGCATAACTTCAGGGCAAAACCACATTGTTGTAAATATAGCAAAAGAAGATGTAACTTTAATTGTTGTAAGCATATTATCGATTGTTGCAGATTGAAATCCATTGTTGTAGTTTAAAATCCATTGTTGTAGCATAAAAATGGTTCCTTTATTTAACTATTTCCACATTTGGACTGGCGAAGCCCATCTGTAACGCACCAAATAATTTTTAAATGGACTTGCGAAGCCCATCTGTAACCCACCAGGTGATATTTATTAAAAAACTGAAACCCGGGCGAAGCCCGGGTCTGTGAGAAATTTCTTATAAATTTGAAAGCTTATTACGGAATTTGAAAAATTCTGAGCGATTAATCGGTTTTGCAATAGGCACGTGTAGCTGTAACAATACATATTTAAAAGCAACCTCTATTGAAATTTCTTTTCGCATCTCTAAAATTGAAAATCGTAGCATCACTGTATATTACATTCATTTGTTTTTCCAAAAAGAAACATGAATCCGGAACGATATTCTCCATTTCCAAAGAATTCAAAAAGCTTTTCACGCCCGACTTCATTTCATTCCAGTCAATCAATGCCCAAAATAAATCTCCCTCCATTCAAAATAACCGCAAAATTCAGAGGAAGTAACATTGTTCCTCCAGCACTCCCGAATTAACATAACGCATAATTGCTCCTCTCACACACAACACATTTTTCCTACCCAAAGATTTGAAGGAGAAGAAAAGAGAATAGAACGATTTTCCGACATTTTTTTATCTCGGAATCTGGGTACGAAAGGAAAACCGAGAGACACGTTTCCTTTGTTCTTTTTAGGGGATCGCCGAAGAATTTGCAGCATTTCATTCCGTCTGCTCCAGTTCGTAAAGAAAGCGGAAAGCATGTGTCATTAATAGCGTGTTGTCCATCTTTCCCAGAATCCCTTGACTGATAAGGGAGGCGACGATTTGCTCGCCAACAATGGTGTGTGGTCGCGGAGAATTGATGGCGTTTCAGTTCGTGCCGTTCGACAGGTACGTGACGGAGGGACCGGATTACCTGACGATCGTCTTCGGCGTGGGTGGGACTGCCGTTCGTTTATTAATCGGGATAGAGATCGCCAATGTAATTATGAGTTTTTTCTTCGGTTGGGGAGTTTTTGATGATTGTTTTTCTGGCTTTCACGTATGGTGGGTTTGGTGTGATAATGAGTTTGAATTCAGTGAGCTATTATGAGGACAATTACGTGATTTCTTTAATTTTAAGGAATTATTTTGAAATTACCGTTATGATGGTTATGATTTTTTGTTTCGGTTTGGGCTTTTGATGATTGTTTTTCTGGCTTTCGCGTTTGGTGGGTTTCGTGTGATGATGGCGTTTGAATTCAATGAGCTTAGATTCTTTAGGACAATTATGCGATTTCTTTATTTTTAAGGAATTATTCTGAAATAACCCTTCTGGTTATGATTTTTTTTAATTGTGTCTTTTCATGATAATTCTAGTTTTTTTTCTCACTTTCACGTTTGGTGGATTTCTTGTGAAGATGAAAATGAATTTAATGAGCTTAGATTCGTTAGGATAATTAAGCGATTTCTTTATTTTTAAAGAATTGTTTTTGAAACTTCCGTTATGATTCTGCAGTTTCTAAAAGTTGATTTCTGTGTATCTTGAAGGATTCGTAATTTACAAGGATTTTTCTTTTGTAAACACATGAAATGGAATTCGTGCGAAGTGTCCAAATTCCCTTCTTGAAGAAATTTTGCTGATTTTGTTTGCTGGGAAAGGTGGCTAATGAAGTTCTTCAAATGAAAATATCTTGCACATTTACAAATCCTCCTTCCTATCTCAACTGTTCAATTCTCCTCTAATTCAATTGTTTCTTATCCCTTTTATACATGTGCTTTTGAAAATAAAAAGAACGACTCACGTGAATTTTAGATGAATTGTTAAAAATAATCTTTTCTCAAATTCTTCTCTTGCATGCTCTTTTCATTTAACTGTGTCTCTAATGTTTAAAATAACTCGCATTTTTAAGCACCCACAAAAAATTTCTAATCAGGGGAAAATTTTTATAATCTCAATATCGATAGCAAATAATATCAACTAATATTGCCTAACATTGTGATGATATAGAACCGGTGATATACACAGTATACCCTCTTTATCTTGAATATTGTAAAGAACTCGATAAAGTATTCCCCCATGAAATTAGGTATTTTCTATTTTTACTTGTCACTTCAAAAACTTTCTGCTCCTTTTGATATCGAGATATTGAAGTTTTATTGAATTTATTTGTATACTTGATGGGCTAATAGCAGGCCATTTTTGAGTAAGAAGTTTGGGGCCAAATGTCCCCGCAGTGGTCTATTTTGCCCCCGCAGTGATGAAAGTTTGTCCCCAAAGTCTAAAATGATAGCTGCACCAAAATTTGTTTCAATCAATACTTGATCAGACCAATATAATTCCATTTGGTGTATATTGACATTTAAAATGAAAAACCTTTTCCCTAACATTTTTGCTTTCTCAATTGGGCCTAAAAACGCTTCTGGTATGGCTTTAAAGGGGTCCCTGCATCACTCTCGATGCCCCTCAATGTCAATCTAAAAGAACAGTAGAGCATTAACAAAAAATTTATGGAATTTTGCCCCCGCAGTGAAAATTCCTTAAAAAATGGCCTGGCTACTAAGGATTCATTTCTCTCTGAAAAAAGGGATCTTTTATTGTTCAAAACATTTTCAGACAGGGGATGCTGCTTCATAAGGGAACATGGAACTTCATCGTGAAAACATTCGTCCAGATATAGCCTATCCCCAAATGGCGGCTGGGTATTTCCTAACTTTGTATAGTGGAAGGCACATTTCAGGGTTACAAAACAAAAAAGGTCCGAAAACATAAAAAAAAAACAAGCTATATCTCTGTTCCTGGAACAAATTAAATCCCACACATGCACCCACGAGCAAGGGAGGGAGAGTGCCGCTCACTACCTGGGTCCTCCAATGTTTGTTATGCACATTGTGGAAACTCGAGAAGCCGGCACACATGCGAGCCGGACGCATATCCGTCTGCCGCGAAGGGTTAGTGTCCTTGCCAGGCCGCTTCTCACTCCCTCCGCCCGCTCTCAGTACTGCTCCGGAATGGCTCCTCCGTGCAAAAACCGAGCGTTGACACATATGGGAGAAGTGTCACAATCCTACTAGACTGAGAGGAGGTTTTTTTCGTGAGGGTTGTTACATCGGGTTGTCTTTTTTTTCTTCTTTCTCCTGTGCAAGGACACGCAGTTTGGCAAACACCTCGCGAACATGTGTTGAGTTTGTTTTGTAATTGTCGAGTAATTATGAATGGGATCATATGTGTGGTTTGGTTATTTTTTTGGGCGTCAAATAATGCTGTTGAGGATCAATCTTAGTTGAATGTTACTTCCTTTTCATCACGTGTATGCTAGTGTCCCATGTAATGAAACTCCCTTCTTGCAGATTTTTAAGCGTAGGTATTTGGCTTCAAATAAAATTTGCTATGGAATTTTATTTAAGCTACATAAAAACATGAGTAGGTATGAGAAATAATAGACCAGAGGCGTCATTGATGAGTTTAATACTTTGTTCATCAAGGAAAAGAATAATTTCAATTTGAAAGAAGTAGTAAATTAAATGATCTACACATAAAATTTAAAGTTTGATTCAAATTGATGGAGATTAATTTTGTAAGGGACGCAAAAATTGAACCATTTTGATGTAATTCTAATTCATCTTTGAATATTTTAGTAGATTGTAATTAAGATGCAAAACGTTGCATTATTTGATGAAAGAAGTTTCAAGATGAAAGTAATTAATTTAACTAAAAATTGTGTTCTAGTGGGGAAGTAGTAATTGATTTGTGAAAATAAGTTTGAATATGTAGTCTACTCAAGGGAGAAATTTTATAGAATAAATTATTTTTCATATAAACTGTCTTATAGAGCAATTATTATTATAAAGAATATATAAGAAATCAAATATTTAAAATCATCAAATAATATAAAAAATTAATTGAATTTTTCCATGCTGACTTTGTTTTTTATTTTATTACTCCAAGCGGAAAAAATACCTATCTATCCGTCTTTGAGAAAAATACTTTTAAATTATCCTTAATTTAGTTCACCCTATGCTTAAAGGTTTAAACATTAGTTTTTTTGCCCCTTACATGCAGATAAAAACTATAAAGAGTAAAATGTACGTATTAAAAATTAATGTTCAAGTATGACACACCATCGTGAAATATCCTATTACAAATTGTGGGAAGAATACCAAAATGCCCTAAATTCATCTAAGACGAAATTAACTACATAACTAGTTAATTTAAAATTTATTAAATCTACCATGACCTTGACTTGTTTAACGATCCAATAGATCAAGAAAGATCAGCTCTTTCCAAAAAATCAGTCTATCGAAAGAATTCCCTCCAGTTCTTGTAAGGAGAACTTCTAAACGCCTCAAAAAACATTTACATCTCACTCTGCACATGGAAGTAGAAACTCCCATGGTAGTTTTTCACAGCCAAAAACAAAGTCAGAAACGCCTCACAATCGGCTCTGCGGTAAATCCTAAGTAAATGCTGCCCATGCTCCACTGCTTCTTTCCCCACTACCGCTTCAAGTGAGCATGTAAATACTGATTCTTATTCTCCAGTGACTGAGTTCCCACAAAGCGTTCGCATGCATGTTATTCGGTTTCTGCTTCACAAAAACCAGTGGCAAAAAGTTCCACAAAAACCACGGCCATTTTTATGTCTAAATTGTGCTTGATTTCGCAAAGTGTGGCCTTTGTCAGGTGTATGTACTTGAGCGGGAAATTTAGGAGGTTTTTGAAGGCGTATTTTATTAAAAAAAGATATGATGATTTGGCGTTTATTTAAAGCTAAATTCTAAATTTTTTGGTCTATTAGAACTGTATCTATCTGATAGTTTATCAGAGCTGTATCTACATGTTAGTCTATCACAGCTGTATCTATCTGTTAATCTATTAGAGTGTAAAGATCATCTTTATTCTTCATACATTGACAGTATGAAATAAAATATACAATTGTTGAAAACATTATAAAATCCTTTACAAGTTATTTTTCTGTTTTTTTTTGTATTTAGACACAAATATTTTACTATTTAAAATACCAAAATATTGTCACTTGTTCTTCATTCTTTTATTTAAATATATTCGAAATTTATCTTTATGTAAAATGAATAAAAAAACGTATAGATATAATAATGATTCAATCTTTCAGATAACACTACACTGATATGCATTTATCGGACTCGTTGATTCAGTTCCATTTTTAGAAACCGATTGAAACATACATTGTAAAAAATATTTTTCCTGATAAAAAAAGCTATTCACTCTATTTCAATCCTACCATGACGTTTTGTTGAGTTAATGGCACCGCGTGTTTTCTTTGAAGTGACTCATTCTTAGAGATTAATCCGATATAACTCATCTCACTCTATGTCTCATTTCCGTTTTGCGATTCCGTGAAAGACAAATTTCCGGGGACGTCTTCCCCCTTACGGAGGCCCCTAATTCCCCAGCCTTTCAAGAAGGTGGAAGTTGAGGGTACCGGATTCGCGCTAGGGGACCACATGTGGGTGGTATACATCTGGGAATCCCCTGTAAACATTTTACCTTATATTCTAAGGAGTTCATATAAACTCCAATGCTAACATATAATTCGATTCTGTATTGATGATACTCGGTTTGTGATTTGTTTTTTAATGTCATAATACCAACAATATCCATTTACCAATTCAATGACCTTTTGAATAGTAGAATTCTGACGAAAATTATTAACAATATTAACAATTTTTTTTATTAACAATTAAAGAAAAAATAAACATAAATACAGAAAAACAATGTTATACGCCAAGGGGAAATAAAAAAATCCCGTTAATTTAGACCAGAAAACGCTGTATTATTGTATTGAGGTTTATTTTATTGCATTTGATCGTTTATAGTGATGGTGTATAGATCAAGCAATTGAGCGTTGCATTAGATAAAACTGTTACTTGGGCGTGTTTCATAAGGTTATCGACGCCGAGTTCGAAAGATTTCAAAGTTTAATAAATTAACAAATAATTTGGTTTGACAAGAAGGTAATGATTAAAGAAAGTATTTCTATTTTATGGAGAATAAAAATATATGTATAACAATCAAAATATCAATATTGAATGGGTGCAATTAATGTGCTAATTATTATTAGATAAGGTAAATAAAGTCCAAATATATATTGAGTAGTAAATTTAGAGTAGATAATAGTAGTTTTAAGTAATTTTTAGTAATTAAAAGACAGGATGAAGAATGTTTGTGCATATTTATTCATTATTTTATGTATTTATCACTTGAATAGTTATTTAGAGAATTGTTGAACATATGGGTAGTGTAAAAAACCAAGCAAATAAGAAGTGATTCAACTGCACTTTTTGAAAAAAATGAGCCATATTATACCTCTCTCTATAAAACGTTGAATTTCGGCAAAGGAAACAAATAATTACATACATACCGGTTCTTGGAAAAGAGAACAGGGTACTCTTTTTAAAAGAAAATTATTCCAAGGCGGATGTAAACAACACAAACAACTTTAAAAAACACGTCATAATAAAACTGCGAGGAATTTTAAACAACTTGGTTTTCTTTTAAAATGCATGTTTTATCTGTAATTATAAATACAATTGGAAAACCTTTTGAAATGGTATGATAGGCAGGATCTCAAACAGTATACTTGATTTTTGTTTCTCGAAATTATTTCAGAGAATATTTTGAAGATTTTTTTTTCAGTAGAAAAGATTAATGGTAAGAAAATATTAATATTTTTATCTGAATCAAATTTATTTTTAAAATTTAATAACCATAAATGTAGAGTTTTACCAACTTCCAGATTCAGACTAAGATAAACTAACACTAAAGAATTAATGTATCCAACAACTATTAAACATTTAACAGTCAATTATTTTCCCCTTCATTAAAAGGTTCTCTCGCTTAGAGCTTCAAAGAACTATACTGTTAGTTCCATCAGACACAAATAGTTCTTTTCATTGCTTGATCACTTTTAGAGGATGTGGTTATTTAATTTATTCTTTAACTCTTCCTTTTTACTTACTTCATATTACTTTAAATGTTCTTTAATGAACCCTTGATAACAACCGAATTCTCCTATAAGTATAAGCATCAAGTTGAGTAACTTAAAAGGCTTATTTTGAAAACTGAATCTTTTTAATACTAAAAATTTTTAGTTCCTGTTCATAATTCTACTAATATATGAGATATTTGTATACAGATACGTTTATATATAGACATATACGTTTCATGTATATGTTACAATTAAAGTCCGGAAATCAGTTAATTTACAGATAACCTAGGTAATTTGCAGATTAACGAGGGTGATCCGTTAAAGAGCGAAACTTTTTTCAATTTCTAAGATTACCTAGGTAATCTTGAAATTACCTAGGTATTCTGCACTCTACCGACTAGACACTCGTTAATCTGCATACTACCTGTGATCAGTTATTTTACATATTAACGAGGGTGTTCCGTTAAAGTACAAAAATTTATTTTATTTTATAAAAAGTTTAAGGTGGTTGGGGGGGCTGCCGCCCCCCCCCCAAACCCCCCTGCCCTAACTATAACCAAACTCGTTTTGGGGGTAAACAGTAACAATGACGAATCAAAAAAGGGGACTCGGTACTTTTTGATATTACACAAAGCACGCAAATCACACAAAAATAGTATTGAAATAGGAATTTTAATACGAATAGAATATAAAAGTACCAACTTAGATTTTGTATCAATTGTGATTTTTCGATCTCGATTTGACAACATATTTCAATGAGCACTTAAAATAACAAATCTTAATGAAAGCGCGGTGTAATCGGCTGCCAGCCTATCCTAAACTATTGCTAGGATTCGCGATCGATTACATATCTTAAACCCTTGCCCAGGTTCTAGCGATTATTGAATTAACGTTTGTTGAAAAGATATTTCAACTGCTGGGGCATTTGCTTTCGTTAAAAGAAATCTCTGTCACTCTGAAGTCGGAGCTTCAACACAATTGTTTTAAAATACCAGTTTTAGTAGTAATTTACTGAACTTAAGCTTGGAAATTTACTGTACTTACTTGCTTGTATTAGTTTGTTTAACATTCAACTTGACAACTACCAGGGCTACGCACTAAATTTGAAATCAAAACACAAAATATGACAACAAACTACGTATTGAAACCCGACTGCTCAGGGGTAAGCGCATGGCGCAGTGAGCACCTCAACATTTTAACAGAAAGGATTGAGCGAAAAAAACTGTTTTGAACTTCAACTATCAAGAGGCCGTTATAGTGTAGATTCCCTAGGTAAAATGCGAAAAACTCAAATATCCGCACATTAACGACAGAAATCAGTTAATCTTAAGTTTACCTAGGTATTCTTTAGAATAACTAATTTTCAACTTTAGCGGTAACAAAACATTTGAAACGCATTTTAAGTTCTTTATTAAGAAATACAATTTAAAAAGTAGGATATTTATATTGTTATAAATATTTTCGTTGAGATTTAGTTGTTTAAAAAATACTCATAATTGTAAGCCACACAAGAAGGAGAGGGTGTCTTAAGCTTCCTCATTGTGGTATTCTTAAGATACAAGCAAACAATTTGGACAGTAATAATCCATTTTTATTTTATGGCATTGCACATTTAAAATAACGTAAATTAGAAGTATACATTTAAAGTATCCCTTATTGAAGTTTAAAGTGTTTAACACAACACAACTTCAAAAAGCACTTTTCACTGATATGATATTTTTAACTAAATTTATCTCTCTTTCATACACAACCCTTGCCAATAATGGTTACATGTAGTTGTTTTTATCCCCATTCATCAATTTAGATATTGAAGTATTCTTGTAGTAGTGCCAAAATCACCTGAAGCTGGTTTTGCTATGAGTATAGGCTTTTCAACTAGTGAACCCAACTACTCACTATTATCTTCAAGAAGCTCTCACTTTCTCTCCGTCTCTTGAGCGAATACTTGCTGAATGAGGACAATATATCGCCCTGGAGGGCCAATCATAGTTGTAGCGACTGCCCCTGAGCTGTGACCTAATTGAGGCATATCTTGTTTTACAATCTATTATGCATGGCGTAAGACTTGCATTTTCTGTGATGAAATCTATCACGAATTTATTGGCGCTTCTGACCTTCAGGAAAATTAAGGCTCATTGTGATCTTTACCTAATAATGATTAGTTTAATTGTTCAGGAAGTAAATATGTTAGCCGCAAAAGTTTTTGAGATGTAAAAATTATTTAGCTATAAAATTAATTTGTTAAAGAAATAATTAATTTTAATTATATAACACTATTAGCAATAGGCTTGAATGTATAATATTTGGATGCTTGTTTTTAAAAAAACTGTTTTGAAGGTCTTCATAAAAATACTCTCAATATTACCTAATGTTTGAAATTTAAGAATATTCATAGAAATATTTTTCATAGTTTTTTACCTAGAATATAACTTAATTATATTTTGAAACTATGGAACAACATTTATTCCTTTAACCCTTTAACAATTAGTTTCTTGGGCAATGTATCAAAGATATATTTAAAAAGCAAAGTTCATGTTATTTTCTTTGTTTTATTTTATGAAGTAATAAATACACTGGTGTTCAAAATTAAGAGAATTTGCAAATTTTTTAGATTTCTCCAGATGTACAGGATAGATTTTGATGAAATTAGGTTTGAAAATAGGTTGATATAATACCAAATAAATAATCATTCAAAAATTGTAATACACACGCATGCGCAGAAGTAATAACCACCAGAGTTGAAAGGTGTGAAATAGCGGTTCTAGAATAGAGCAAAATAATGAATTTATAAGGGGTATGACACCCTCCCACTATCATGCATGCCTAATTGAGTGATTTTATAGCATGAATAAGGCAGATAATAAAATTTCCTGTTTATTAAGCCTACTTTCTCAGAAACCCCGTTTTGGGGCTCTGAAGGGTATGTGGATGGGGGTAGCAAGATGTAATTGCCTTATATAGAGTCCCTCATACCTCCTCTAAAGGGGCGAAGTCTTTGAATATGGATGCCTATTCCATATGGCGAATATCTTCCGTTTTAATGAAAATTGCTAACCATGATGAGCTCCATTAAGTGGAGGATTTCTATCAATTGAAAAGAAATTAAGATCGATAGAACCCACCAAAAGGTGAATACAAGTCTCCCAGATATCAACACAATACCTTCAACCATGATTTTCTCCTCTTGAAAGATGTAGGGGGTTTGGCATAGACTTAACAACATTCCTACAAAGAGCACCAAATATCCGATTCCATAATAGTGAATTTCTCCTACATTAAAGGACTGACATAGCATTCTGGTTCTTTCCATATAAGATTGCATCGAGAATCAATGAATAAATGGTTTAATTTATTTGAGACCTAATAGAGAGGAAAATATTCACCTTTTGAATTTTACCATATTAAAAACAATTTTTGCATATTTTTGACAAGTTGCAGATCCCTCCCTGCCTTTGAAAGAGGAACCCTGATAGTTTCAGGTAATGTGTTGATATCTTGGAGACCTTTGTTCCACTTTTGAGGGGTTCTATCGGTCTTAATTTCTTTTCAATCGATAGAAATCCTTCACTGAATATAGCTCATCAGGTCAGCAATTTTTATTAAAACGGAAGATATTCACCATATGGAATGGGCAGCCAGATTTAAAGACTTCGCCCCTTTAGAGTAGGTATGAGGGACTCTATTTAAGGCAATTACATCTCGCTACCCCCTCCATATACCTTCATAGCCCCAAAACGGGGTTTCTGAGAAAGTAGGCCTAATGAACAGGAAATTGTATTATCTGCCTTATTCACGCTTTAAAATCACTCAAGGAGGCATGCATGATAGTGGGAGGGTGTCATACCCCTTATAAACCCACTATTTTGCTTTATTCTGGAACCGCTATTTCATACCTTTCAACTCTGGCGGTTATAACTTCTGCGCATGCGTGTGTATTACAATTTTGAAGGATTATTTATTTGATATTATATCAACCTATGTTCATACCAAATGTCATCAAAATCTATCCAGTAGATCTGGAGAAATCAAAACAATGTGCAAATTCTTTTAATTTTGAACACCAGTGTATTAAAATGTCTGATAACTACTTTAAATAGAGTTTTTTTTAAATATTTCATAACTCAATAACCCTTTAACGTAAAAAATCAACCTGACATACAATTTTAATTAATGGTTCTTAATTTCTAAATATCTAGTGAAGTGTCAGTGATAAATATTTTTAAATATTCAAAACATTGTCTTTTTTCATTCATTATTACAATGTTTTAAACCTAGCCTATTCCAAAACTATTACTTTTACCCTAGTAAAATTAAAACAAGTAAACTAATAATTAAACACTTAGATAGATAATGTATCGAATTATTTTTAAAAGTGAGTTAGGTTTATCTGTCACACTTTTTTCTGTTATTAAATGTTCAAGGCTTTGCTTTTACTGTTTTTGAACTCTTTACTGTAAGACGGGATCGTTTTAAAAACGGTTTCACGTCTATTTTCTAATTTTTGTCATCCGATAGATAAAATATCAATTTCTTGTCTTAACGGCTCCGTTTAGAATATCCTATCTGGATAACCTGATACCGCTTGTCCTTTCATAACAGACAAAAGATCAGTGAAGCGCGAAGATTTCAAGTTGATTGGAGGTTAGGTGAAGGCTAAGTTTGTGATTCCAATAACTCTTGAAAATTCATACTATTTACCCAGTTATTTATTTTCCATACGCTTTTGGCAAGTTCTTTGGCATTATTTTTAAGATCGATGATATATTTGAAACGAGTAATCCTTCCTTTTTCTTGATTTTGAGGACAAAAGTAGTTTATAGAAAGAAATATTTAAACTCTCCTTCCTAGGTTACGTTTCTTGTGTTCAAGATTTGCATTAAAAAGGAGTTTTAAAAATTAAATTGTTTTTTATAAGTTAGTATTATTAACAAATATCCTTTAAAGAGGGATTATTTTTGTAGTAGTAAAAATGTAGAATAACTGTGTGTGTTTGTAGATGAAACAATTTCAACTATTTTATCTGGTTTACTAATTTTAAACAAAGTTAGTCTTTGTGCAAGGCATTAGACAAAACAGTTGCTCTAAGTTTTTTTTTGTTTATTTCATAAATTTTATTCTCTTTTGATGAAAAAACAGTAAAAGGCGTGTTTTCTTTAATGTAGTCTTTTTGTCTATTTAAAGTGCTGAGTATATTTTTCTCTAATTATTTTAGAAAGTTGTGTACTTTAGGCAGTTTAATGCAAAAGAGTCAATCAATCTGTTCTCTCTTTTAATGGTTTAATCCAAATTATTAGTAGTATATTTTGAACAGTATTGACAAACCAGGTTAAGAAATGGTAACATGTTTTTAAAATTCTATGCTTTTAATTTCAATAAAAATTTGTAAGGATGTAAAATATTTGATTGATAGTACACAACTTGTATAACTTACTTTTTGATAAAAAATATTCAAACAGAAAGGGCTATCGTTTAAATTTTATGTTAAAATTCGGCTGCCGTTTTTACAATATCTGCTACTTATTTATGATGAGATTAGTGTTTCTTAATACTGGATTATAATATCTACATGCATATTTTTGATTTATTCCATACCTCATTACTTCGTATTCATTTGAAGATATATTACAAAATATTGCTTTCAAATTATGTATTTACAATATTCAAATGTTTTACCGTAACTGTAGTAAGTTACTGGTTTTGTAACTAAAATTTACACGATCCACATCAGAAAGAAATACTTAATAATTAACACAGTTTAATTTACTCCATTGGATGAGCTTCCTTTAGATCAATACCAAACTTTATTTTTATCTCCATGAATAGCACTTAGTATTTCATTGTTTTCTGAACAATTAAAATAGGAAGGAAAAGGAAAACGTTCGATTCATTTCTATCTCTCACGATTTAATTATTTTCCGTTTGGAAATTACCTCAAATATTTTATCTCCATATTTGCTTTAACTTTTATTTTTGGCCATATTTACGGAACAAGGGACTGTTATTATAAAAGTGCAATCATTCGATAATTTGGTTAACATACTTTTAAGTGTATGAAATTTTCCCATTATCAATTCATTCCCATGAATTTGACTTTCGAAATAACTTTAAAAATAGAAATATATTCTTATATCTATCTTGTTAATTCAATGTATGAGAATATCTTTTGTGTCTATCACCCTAGGCATTATTTGTTGTTGAGCAAATTTGAATAGTAGAAATACGTATATTTCTTTTTTGTTCTTGGTTTAACTAGGAGTAAGAATCATTATTTACTAATGGTGTCAATTTTCTTTTTTTCACAGTATTATGTATCATTTGAGTGTTTAAATGCAATTCGTTATTTTAAACCCATTTTGATATCTATCAAAATTTTATCCTTTTTAGCTTAATCGGAAATATTTTTGATATAATTTTGACAAAAAGATGTCCCAAGCTAACCTAAAAAATTTCCTGAAAGTGTCCGGTGTTAGTTGTGTGTGTAGAAAGGTTCTTTTCACCTCGATGTGTCAAGAGCTGATCGATTGTCCGTTTTTAGTTTCAGCGACCTTCAGGGGAGAAATGGATACGGCTGGGTAAAAAACGATCTTTAGCTGGGTTTAGAATATTCAGAATGTACTTATCAGATTTTACAAAAAAAAGAATTGTTCGATAATAAAATGACAGTTTTGTAGTTTGTGTGTAATAAGCATAAATAAGAACAGACTATAATTATTAGCATCGGAAAATAGTAATACTTGAAAATTATATATAATTTCACATTAATCCCAATCACAGAGCGTACGTATTAATTGTTGTATTTATATACGGTAAAATGACAGTGAAAGAAGTTTTACTCGATTTGAGGAGGAACGGTTTGGAATGGAGTTCCAGTACCTCTTTTCAAAAATTCGGAATAACCCTTAGAAATGCCCTACTTTTTAACACCCCAACTTATCCAAAAGAAGGCTACCGTTCCGGCCCTTATATTTTTATTAATCGACTATTATCCGGGGAAAGCTATAATTTAAATATCTATTAAGAAATGGGAGCTATTAAAAAAATTTAACTTGATACTTGTGTGAAACTTTTTAAGAACACCCCGAAGGTAATTGTTAAGTAACTTGTGATTTTCTGCAGCTATAAAACATGAGTTGAGCCTTATTCTTTCCTTTCCTTTCTCTTCAAAATGAGCAGATAATTCGTACTTACCTGTTGAGTTTTCCTTATGCCTTTTGTTAAGAAAAACGAGTGTCCTTGGAATCGGAAAGGTCTCATTCGTATGTGCAACATTTTAGTAAGTAAAAAATATTCTATTTAAGTATACCATAAATTCCACTTACTATCAATAAAGAAAACGCAGCTATTCGATCCAAAGTTTTCTTATTGATTCATCTCTACTTTTAGTGTGCAATAGGATCAAAAATTCAATAAAGTTCGGCACCTGATGCTTAAGTTAGGTTGCCAATACATTTTAAGAAGAGAGGTATGAGCATCGATTGATTCAAAAGCAGCTCCCTATAAACTTTAGTTTTTGAATGATTACCAGATATATCAATAAATAACGCTAAACTCAATTACATGGTGAATTGCGATTAAATATGCAAAACTAATTTCTCAGCCTATGCAGCATCCGATACTCGAAGTTTCGATTTCAACTCTCGACGTTCTTCATTACGAGAATTATTGATAAATTCTTCTATTAAAAAGAACTTCATTTTTGGTCCCTTCATGTAGGACAGCTTATCTTTCAGTTTCGGATAAATTTTGCTGTTTGAATCCTTTCTTGTTTCTTCTCAGGTATGAACGTGATTTCATGCCGTTTCATTCATGGACGTGTTCGATGTCTTAGTTGGATCTCAACATTTTTTCCCCTTTTTGGCATCTTGAGGAAATGAAAGATTGAGTGTATTCATTCTTTCCCGTTATTGGAAGGTTTTGATTTAAACGCATTTACTTCGAAATTCTTTCAAAAGAGGACATTTGATTCAGAATATTTTTCTAATCCTTTAGATGTCGTTTTCATGTAATTTTTCAGTTTTAAAAATGTGTTTCGAAATTGTTTCAATAAATGATAATGAATAAGCTCACATACTCATAAAAGTCATATTTTGGGAATTGATGTGGAAATTTCGAATCGGATTAAATTTATTTTTGGAATCATGTATACAAATTTTAGTATTATTCTTCCTAAAGACTATCTGACATCTGACAACTGACACTGATACAATATTACTACTTCTGGTGTGTTAATAACTATTTTAAAATTTCATCTCAAATTTCATGGCGGAATTATTTACGTACAATTTAATTTTTGATTGCTGGAAAACTTTTTATTTCAAGTAATTCAATTTTTTAGTTACATTTTATGAAAAATAAGAAATAGCAAGAAATCCGACTTATCTCTCTCAGGTATTTATGTTATTTGAACATATTATTTTAGTGAATTTATGCTAAGGGTATACAATACATACCAGTGACTATGCGAGACATCTTCTGTATGCGCGGTGGGTTGGCAAACTTCTGTAGTTATTTTACATGAGGGGTGTTTGATAAAAAAAACTTTCCTTTGATTTTTCAAAAGTAGCTTAGTAGCTGTGTGATTGATCAGTGTATAAGATATCAAACCTTAGTAGTTTGTTTCCCGACCACTCATTTATAAAACATGAATTTTCATCCCGCAAAAGGGTTTAAAGATGGAACTAATGTTATCTTCACTAGTCTATTTCTGATGAATTAACTTAAAATTTAACAGCTGAAATTTTGTGTTACGCTTAAAATATAAATCTTGTTTCCAACTTATAATTTCAGATAAAGTCTTTGAGTTGAGTTTTTATACATATTAAAAGGGTGTGAAATCCAGCTTATTGCTTTCAAATAAATGTCACTTATTATTTTATTATTTCGTATAAATTTTAGTAGCTTTCAAATATAACGTACTTTACTAAAATGCAATAATTTAAGACTAGTTAAGTAATTTGTCTTCAAAATAATACTACTTTAAAGAATTTATAAATTTAAATGTTGTGTAAATAATATTTCTTTAAAAAAATGCACGTTTACTTTTTTATTCTTAAGAAGTACAACAAACTATTAAAATTTTTAAGCAATTATAAAACGTAAGTTTTATGAACCCATTTCGTAGAAAATCTTTTTTTTTTGAGCTATTTGATTAGGGATTGACTAATACTTGATTGACTGTTTTTTTGTTCTAATGGAAGAGCACAACACACTGACCGAGGCCATTATCCTAACATGCGTAAATCAGTACTTACGTATTACTGGGGGGGCACATTTATTCATCACACAGCCCCCTCCACAATTTCACCATGTCTCTGAAGGGGGTCTCCAGATACCTGGACCCGTGATAAACTGCGCCATGACCGACCACAGGACATTCGAACCCACAGATTTAACGAGCACGTACTCCGCATATACTCGGTGGGTCTTTGGTGGTGTCTGGAATAGAACCCGTTACCCTCCGATCTCAAAGCCGATGCCTTAACCACCAGGCTCCCCACGGCCACTAATATTTATGTTTTGCACTAAAGTTTTAAACCTATACCTATAAAAAGTACCTATCGAATTACTTTAAATAAGAAGTTTAATGAAAAAGGGCACTGTCTAGCTCTACGAAAGTAGCAACTCAACTCTAACGAATTTCGCTATTAGAAGCTATGGCACTGTCTTACTCCTTGAAAGTAACAACTCAATTTGAATTTCACTAATACTTTAGCATGGGTCAACTTTCATGGATATAGACACTTGGTAAAAAAATTCCAAACCTTTATGTTTTTGTGCTCAGTGCTGAGACAAGCTTTAAGAAAATTCGACTAAGTAAAAACAATTGCAAAATTGTGAAAGGTTCTAAAGATTTATTATGAAATCGAAACAGCAAAAGCTCTCCCACTTAAAATCAATCGACTCAAAAACAGCTGCATCAAATTAAATAAAAATTAAAATGGATTTCAAATGGCCGGAATGGTTGTATTCCAGCGTGTGGGTGACAGACAAGGTCTCCTCTCCCAGGTAGAAAATTTTAGCATCAACAAAATAATTGCCAACCTTTCCCTAACGAGATAGGATAGTGTGTTCCGTTATCCAGTTATCAATTTCATCGATCTATGATTGAGTGCGTTTACAAAGATTTTGGTTTTCAAATAACCCAAGGCACTCTCCAACATTCCATGCCTTGAATATTAATGAGTAATTTATCGTCCTTGTTTTTCTTTCTCGCTGTTTTGTCGACACGCTGTTTACCACTTCTTAATGAAAACTACCTTTCAAACGCCCACTAGAATATGCAGCGTTATCCATAATAACGGCGTGAATCGCCTTCCGAAGAGGTTTCTATTAGTTCCTCATTTGAATACGATTCAGGAAGGACTGCTTCCGTGCTTGGGAAGCTGCGATCGATTGGTGCTTGGTAGTTACCTATTGAAGAAAGCCGGAGAAAGTTTGTTTGGTAGTACTAAAGTTGGTTGTTATAGAAATTCATATATGAGAGGTGATACTTACTATCAATAGTTGTTACTGATTGATAATTGTGATTATGATAATTGTGTTTGTAAGTGAAATTAAATAGTCAGTTTTCTGATGGGAATTATTTGAAAACCCAAGCTTTAAGGAAGTAATAAAACCTATCAATGAAGGAGTTTTTTTTAAAAAACCGGCGAGGTGTTACTCTAGAAAAATTAAAGAATAGTACAGTATATCCTCGTTGTCTCAAACTTTGATATCTCGAAAAAGTATTCTCCCCTTGTGAAATTAAATGTTTTCTAAGTACTTAAGTAATTTAACTCTTTATTTACCGCCGGTACTTACAAGTACCGCCAAATTTAAAATTACATAGAATAACCATCCTTGCGAATATATTGACGATGATTTGCAGGAACACTCTTTCAGTTATCCTCTTCCAGGATAAAAAGCAGCGAAGGTTCTATGATGAGTATTTTAGCGGGAAATGCGAATAGATTTAACTGAAGTTGTAAGTTTAGCTGTCATTTCGATCGGATTCACATGATTGTAATTTTTGTTCCCGCAAAAAAGTAGTTAAAGTCAAAAGTTAAGTGTATTATTTTTTAAGACTTATTACTGCGATAAAAAAAGCTATGTTTTTTTTGTATTGTGAGAATATTTTAGCACTCCGTGTACTGACAGTACCCAAAAGTATCAATTTAAGTAATTGGATCTAGCGGATTCAATTTTCCAAAGATGATTATTTTATTTATGTATATCCCTTAATTTTCAATTTAGTGACTCAAAAAAGTATTAGCACGAAAAAATTGCAGCGAATCATAATGCGGTAAATAAAGGGTTAAGTATTAAAACTTATGAAATTTGAGATGGAAAACCTTTAAACTGATAAGCATAAATCTGAAAGATTAAAATACTAAGCAAAATTAAAAATTAAAATAAAATTACACAGATTCATTAAATCAACGTAATGAATGACAATGGAATAATTAAGTAAGGAATGAGGAAAATAAATTATAATTTATGAATTAATAATTTATATTAATCGTGTATAAGTTAAGAATTAAATTATCATCTATCATAGTAATTTACATCATAAATGTGTTAGAGTAAGAAAAGGTTAGAGAGTATATTTGGAAATAACGTGAAAATCCGCAGCCCTTATTACGATCGAAGGCAGTAGTTTGGAATACCCTTAATTAATGTATAGTTTTCTGAGCCTTAATATTTACCGAATGTGCGTTCCAACGGAATGCTATGAACGAAGATTCTGGTTAACGTCTTCCATGTTACGGTGGTGACGTAAAAGGTGTGTAACTCTGTGATCAAGCCTATCGAAATGGTATTTGCAGATGTCAGAAATTTCAGCTGGAACAACCTCGCCGGAAAACTCTACATAAGTACGCAGCTTGCTCTGATAACATGATCCAGTTCCACAAATACACTCCGAACAATAATAGCTGGACCTTAACATATATTGAACTCGAAAGCAGTTAGTAAACCGTTTTAATTGCGTTATGGAATAGCAATGTTGGCTGGTGCGTTTTACAGCTGTTTACACGCCCTCAGTTGCCTCAGTTTCGATTGGGAGGTAAAACGCGGGCAAGAGGTTCGGCATCTAT
Organism: Tetragnatha versicolor; assembly: GCA_024610705.1. NCBI lineage: Eukaryota > Metazoa > Arthropoda > Arachnida > Araneae > Tetragnathidae > Tetragnatha > Tetragnatha versicolor. Next base: position 54,383,770 of record JANDEH010000010.1, on the reverse strand, counting down.
GAATAGGAGGTTTTCATGAGTGTGATCGTTTTAACTTGGGTATACACATTACTTTATATCTTATAAAAGAAAAAATCTAAGTTTTTACTTGTGGGTTAGATTCATGAATAACTAATGTGAATAAAACTTTGCTCGGAGAAAAACAAAAAGAGTTCGAATGAAAAAAATTTCAATTTGCTTGCTCAAGTAATTTTGCGATAAGAGATGTGTGTACTTTAGAGAGCAAAACGACGGATTTACTTTCATTGAAATTGATTTTAAAACTTTTTTCTCTTTTTTCAAATTTATATTTGAGAGTAGTTTTTTTTTTTGCATTCATCTTTACTTTTTAAATGAATCTTAATTCCATTTTAAATTTAAATATTTAAAAAAATGTTGGTTATTGGTATTTATAATAATACATAATATAACAAGGAAACTAAAAATAAATAGTATTATTTTTGCCCTAGTATATCTTTATTCAATGCTTTAATGACATGAGAAAAGCATTTATTGGTTTAAATGCCATGTTATAAAAATTTTACTTAGGAGTTAAATCTCAAATGCTCCATTCAAAAATGTTTACAATGCTCTTAATTCTTCAAATTACCATGTTTCATTTCGATTATTTTATTATGTGATTATTTATTATTAAAGAACTCTCTAAGTTACTAAATTTTGTTTTACGTATTAAACATATTTAATTTACCGAAAAATATACTACTATAGAATAAAGAAGTACGGTATCCATCTCGTAACAAACAAACAAACAAACAAACAAACAAATTTATTATTATCATATCATTATATCATTACATAAACTAGGGAGAGAGAGAGAAAAAAGAACAAGACAAATCAGGGAGGGGGAAATACATTTGTGCTACCAAGGAGTCTCACATTCATTCAGGCAGCTAAATTATGGTAATATATAAATATATTTATCGACAAAAAAGGAAAAAAGCAATGCAAAATTAAAAAAAGAAATACAAATTTATTTTTAAAAAATATAAAAAACTAAATAAAAAACAAATTTTGTTTCTTTTTTTTTTCTTCTTTTTTTAAAATATAAGTATTGTGGACATGCTGTTAGGTGAACCCCAGTTAAATAATGCGAATTTAGAAGTATGCAAATTTAAATTTAAAAATATTCTTCAATGTTGTTAATAGAATAAATAAATATTTTTAATAATTTTTTAAATATTAATGGTGATTTTTCTAATTTTATGCAGTCTGGTAGACTATTATGTAGTTTGGGAGATAAATGAAATTAGTTTTTATGTTTACCTGTAATATAAGTCTCGTTAGAGTTATATTATGCGACTTGGTTTGCAATTATATAACGAAAATATTGCTAAATCTGCCAGAACTAGAAAAACATTTGAATGAAGGGGATAATCAGATATAGATGTGAAATACAGCTCAACATAAACACAAAAATAGTTTCGGTAAATATACTTTTTGTTTAATTTTTATTTTTAAAAAAGGTGACGTATGGACGATCCTCGTATTAAGACGAGGAACAACCCAAAGTAATGCATCTTAACCATAATACCAGAAAGATAGTTGAGAAATTTAGAAGAGAGCTCCTTGTATTGTTTCCCAGACCGACGACGTGTTGTGTCGATCTTTTCTTTTGGTTCGTCGGAAGCTTTTCCTGTCCTCCGCAATTAATGGAAGTTTCGCACTCATTCCTCCTAATAATGACCAGAATGTGCTTCCCGTTCGACTGTCTTTAAAGCTTTATGAATAAACATTATCTTCTACTTGGAGTCGATAGTGTTCGGCATGATATACTTTAAAGGATTAATTATTAGGTATGAACTTTTTAGGTTTGTCATCTTGCTTAAAGATATTTATTTGTAAAAGCTCATTTTCTGTAATAATTGTTAAATCCTTTGAGTCTGTTTCTTAATTTTACTAACTTTCTTACTTAGGATATCTACTCTTTGGATTTTTTTTAAAAAATACTTCTCGCTGTCGCTCACCAATCCCCGAAACTGCTTCTCAGTTCTTTTCTGATCGCTTCGCAATCTTAGAGAGAGAGCTTGTTTTATCTCAACAATCAATCACAACCCACTCGTCAGCTCAATAGACTTTTAATACTGAAACTACTTATATCTCCTGTCTATAAATAGTTTTTTCCGGATCATTCCCCGCAAAATTTCAAAATAAAATTGTTACTAAAATATTCCTTTTCTAGCTTAACAATAATTTAATCAAAGTGGGCTTTTTGTTTTCAAATTATCCAGCAAGTTAAGTATCATTATCGATAACTGATTAAAAACAACCTAAATCGAAGCTCTGTGCAACTTCGACTGCACAAAGTATTTCTATATAATTATCATTATCTATCTCAGGGAAAAACATGCCTTTAAGAAACTTTTAAATTTTGTAATATGCACGCGTATCTAGCGAATCGTCGAAAATAAAAGAAATCAGACACATAAATATCGTCTGTTTCTCTAATGAACTGCCAAAAACATAAGAAAAAAATTTGAATTTTGATTCTTTATAATTGCAAAATTAATTTGGATTTAAAAAAACGACTATCTTTTTATAAAAAATAATTGTATATATGTTTAAAATATCGTACTGCTATCATGATTAGTTTTTCTTTCATAATGGAAAAACCGAAAAAGTGTGAAAAATTTCGAAATTTTAAAATTTAAATACTCCAAAACTAATACGAAATTCGAAAAAGGCGAAGACGTGCAAAGCTTCATACCTAAGAGTATGTGTATGCAAAAATTCATATTTTGCTTTGGGTGAATTTGCAGCAGAAAAAATAATTTTCGATTTGACATTAAATAACTCCAGAAATAATTATCTAATTAATTAGCTTTTAAAACGAAAATGACCCTCATACATTTGTCAACCAATGGTCAAAATTTCATAATATTCCATTGAATAGTTTTTAAGTTAAAAATTTCTCTGAAACAGCGGCGGCGGCGCCGACTCGACTGTTACTTTTTTTAATGCAGAGAGAAATTTTTAGAGAATAATATATTTTTTTCTCTAATTATTTTAATATAGAGATAAAAACGAGAAAACTACAATCTGAGTGACTGGTGAAATTAATTAACCTCTTACGTACATAGAGATTAAACTGATTGAAATTAAGTGAAAAATTAATGTTTCTCCGTTTTACTCCACCTGACCCTATGTAATTAAAAAACGTATTAAGTCAATTTTACACCAAGTGGTCAGTTTTAACCCGATGTTTAAATTTTCATCGCCTGACAGTTACTTTGATGCTTTATTTTACCCGGGATTAAGCAGTAGAGATCTGGTTTTATTAATCGACGGTTTGTATATATTATTTGTTAAAACTAGGTTTTTTCTCATAAACGAAAGCTTTAAAAAACTGTTTCTTTAAATGTGCTTTGGAAGAATTTTTGTTTCCTTACAAACCCATCAAAAGCGACTATTCTCAGTAATTCGCAAGGAAAGGCGGTCATTTTTTTTGAAGCCGGTGAACTACTAGACATATAATTTATTGATGAGTTTGTTTGTGCCAGACCTTCACTTTGTTATACACTGCTTTGGTCCTACCATTTTCCGTGGCCCAGACTGCAAGTGAATGATCTTTCCCACTGCCTCAACATTGATCAGCACTAAGTGGTCTCTTACAATCACGTTTCATTTATCCTAGTTTTGAAACTTTCTACTTCCTCTGGGAGAAAAGGGATTGTTAGCATAAATCGCAATTGAAAATATTAGAGCGATTCGGATAGGGAAGACGCTGTCTTTCTTTGGATAAGTGTCGTCTGCCTTGCCTTGCGCTTACAAGTACTACAGTTTAGTCTGCAGTTTTGGGTGTCAACAGTTCAGTTCAATATAAGTTTTTTTTAATTATCAGTCGCTTTTACTAAACGTTTCTTTTCCAAACAATTCAGATAACCTGTTTATGAAACTATTCTACCTCTTAATTCTATTTTTAATAAACCGAGACTTATCTGAAATTTATTACTTGCGTTTATTGGAATCATTTATGCGATCTTTAAAACCGCTTTTTAAGTTACGAATACACTTACTTAAATTATATGTTAAAATATTAAAATGGTGTAGCGAGACGAATGAAATAACCCAATTATAAACATTTCACGAAAACCTGAATTATTAAAAAAAAAGATAGTTTTAGTTACTGTTTTACAATGCAATAAAGTACTACTTCTGTTGTTATATATAGTATATAAAAGAACATATTTTTGTAATCACCAGTAACAAATTAATAATACTGATGATGCTGAGTATGATAGTATGAGATGCTTAAACTGAAGTAGTTATGATTTCGCTACTCATGACATGCTGGTTTGCACTATCTTGTTTTATTATGTTGCATGAAGGGTAGAAAAATTATGCTTGTAGTGAATTTATGGTAAAAGTTTTCTCAGCTCTGTTTGCTACAAAAAATGAATCTTCAAAGTGAGTTTGAGAAATAAACTAACTTTTAGTGAGAGAGTTTGTTTTTGAAAGGTGTTCAGCATCTATTTAGGCTAATATTATAAGTAACATAGTTTTTGAAGTTAATAGTCATAGAAACCAAAAAAAATCCATCGAAATATGATCAAAATTGTTTATTGTTTCTTTAAAAAATATAATCACTTTTTTTATCAAGAGGTCGCTATCATTTTCCAATTAGAAGAAAATTAATATAATTTTAATCATCATTTAAACAAATTTCCACCATTCAGCATGATTTTTTTCTGACTAATATTTTTAATCACAAATAATACATCATTTTAATGCTTGTGGTAATCGTAAATTCGACAATATCTCGATTTTTCTGGTAACTATTATTTTGATGCGCAAACCACGCTCGATTTTTAAAGTTATTAATAAATTCTAATCACCAAATTGACTTTTTGATGAAAACGTGATTATCAAATTCAAACCCTGGAAGTAAAACCTTTTAGAGGAGCGTACTTTGAATTATTTGTTGATGCCTTAAATATTTTATATTTAAATGTTTTTTTACAATCACGAGTAAAACAAAATGCAAAAAAGAATTCATGAACGAGTCGCTTGAAAGATGAGGAGGCATAGTCCTAGGGTTGGCAAAATTCCGGGCTTTTTTGAAAAAACCCAAGTGGGTTGGGTTTTTCGGGTTTTTCGATAAAACCCTGAAAAAACCCCTATAAACTGGATTTTTTCACAAAAAAGTGGAGTTTTTTAAAAATTAAATGGTTTTCTTTTATATAGTAAGTGGGTTTTTCAAATTTTATTGAGTTCTTTCTATGTTAAATGTGTTCTGTCAAAATAATGTCAGTTTTATCATAGTTAAGTGGGTTTTTTTACAGTTGAAACTTTTTATATTTTGAAAAAAAAAACATTGAAATTGTAAAAACATCAATTTATTTATTGAAACCTGGTTTAAATTTTGAAAAAAAAAACAATAAAATTTAAAAATATCCTAAATTTTGAAAAACCCATTCAATATGAAAGAAATCTATTTAACTTTGAAAAAACCCATTGAAATTTAAAAAATCCTCCTTAATTTTTTATTAAGTTTAAACTTTGAACTTTAAACGTCCTAAATTTTGAAAAAAAAACATTCAATTATGAAAAAAATCTTAATTATTAAAACCTGGTTAAAGTTTTGAAAAAAAACCCATTCAACTACAGTTCTTGGTATTTCGTTAAATGTTTTTCCTCAAAATTAAAACTGCCAAAAACTTGATTTTTCTTGAAAAAACACAAAAATGGGTCCAAAATGTGGGTTTTTTCGAAAAAACCCATTGGGTCCAACCCAATTGGGTTCAATCCAGCCAACCCTGCATAGTCCAACCACCACGAGAAAAACTTTGATAGGAAAAATAACTTTGAGAAGTACAAAAATTTAATTCGCGCAAAACTTTTCTTCAGCATTTATGAATTATCATCAAATTTGAGGGGAATAACCCGTTTATACCTTACAATCTCCACTGTATTGTATGACGTCAAAAGTTGTTATCGTAGTGGTTTAACCCGTAGCAGGGGACGTGGAGTCTCCCAGACTCCGCAACGATAATTCGATAACATCGATCATTTTAAGTCTATTGGAAAATTGTCTAGAAAAATGTTTATTTCATCATAAAGTTAAAGAAAATATTTTTCTATCAAGAGATAAATGTTCAAATAACAATGTACTGAAATATCAGAATCGTATCTTAATTAGACGATTTTTTAAAAAAAATATAGAAAGTTGCGAGTCTCTGAGACCCCACGTCCCCTTGTATGTTCCAATTTTTCACCTCCCCTGTTACGGGTTAACCATATTAGTGGTAAAATGTTTCGTTATTGTCTAACAAGATATATCATACATGTCTCATAAGATTTTTCACAGCGGGAAAAATTTCGTACCGAGTTCATTGCAGGGTTCGAAATGGATAATTGAATCGCTTATTTCTGAAACTTGCCAAACACCACTTTTCTTGTTTTGAGATAAATGAGAAATTTTTTGAGATTAAGCGATTCAATTATGGTCTAGTCAGCCTTTCAGTGTGTCGATGAAATGAGGACCAGCAAGCATGCTTGGGAACTAAACACTGGGGGTCCCGCGTTGAGCTGACCACCTAACCGGGACATATATGCTTCGCACCCCAGGGCCCTATCGAGCTAGAAGGAAACATGGTCTGAAATCACTGAAGCCAGAATATTTAACAAACTTACCAACTTTCCTCACAAATTATTGCTGGTGACTAACTTCGTGTTCCATGAAACTTTTGCAAGTTTATTTCGTACTCTTCAGAAGACTTCTTACCTCTGAATAAAACATGAAAAAGTAAGATGGATTGAAGGACAATAATAATTAATAAGGGATGCGAATATTTTATTTGAAAACTTAGTTTAGCAATTTTATATTTTAATCCAAAATAAATAGTTTCATAGAATACTCACCTCATACTAATACTCGCCATTGTTTTTTCTTTTCAAAATATGGGTTAGTTACAAAATGCATTACTCAAGATAGCGGCATGGCTGCTTCAACTTGATTTTTGAGTTTCAATTGACAATGCTCATTCCACTTCTAGCTCCATGAGGGCCTCACAGTCAAGAAAACGAGATGGGCATCATAGGCCCACTAGGGCGATTGCGGCAATGTTTAGTTTTAGTTAGAAAAAACCCAGATTCAGATCCAATTTTTTACTTGCCACTTTTAAAATTTAGGCAGCATTTTACATCAAGCACGGATCATTGATTGGAGAAAAGAAAACTCGCGTCGTAATCATTGCTGGTGATAAATATTTTAACGATTATCTGTGCGATCATTATTTTCTGAGTTTTTGCAAATCGCCGATGGAGCTATACATGGATTATTCTGAAAAATACTGGAATTTAGGCGCTAGCATAAAATGAACTATAATTACAATGGAAAGCTATTGGAGTTAGCTCATTGCTGCTGGAAACACTTCTATTATTGATCAGTATCTGAATAATCCTTATCGCTCAAAAGTAATTATTTTTAATCAAAACCAAGAAAACTCAAAATCCGATCATTAGTTTTTTTTTGCCTCAAACCAGGCCCAATTTTTACGATTTTACACAAAATTTAATCATTAAACCAGGTTTTAAGGATCAAGGGGAATCTTTAAATTCAAACCAGGCTATACTCGAATGCAACTTAAGTTGAGCCTGACGTCATGGCCAAGCGGAAGAAAATCTGAGTAAACAGAAAGCCTGCTGGGTTACTAGAAGCTCTTATTAGCTAGCGAGTTTGAGAGCGAGTTGTACCACTACGCGTTAGGCCACTTTAAAAAATAATAATACTGAACATTTTATGCATATCGGGCTTACTATACGTGCTTAATATACGTGATGCTTAATATACGTGCATTTAAAAAATTAATCATTATTCAAAATTGAATCTCTAAATTTCACACAAAATTCAGACCCCTCGCGGGGGAACTACTTTCTTTGGTTGCTCTCAGCATATTTCTACAGGCTCAAGTTAAGTTGCAACTGAGTATAGTAAGCATTTCTAAAAATGTACCCAAACTCAATTTAGGCTAATATAACAAGTAAAATCCTTTGGAGAAGAATTCGATTTTTTTAATTTTGATTTCTTAAAATTTATTTATTTATTTTTTACGCCATAGCATTAGCATGACTGCTTTAAGTGGATACTATTTTCTTGTAGCAGGTTTCGCAAGAGGAAAACTTCACTGAAAAGTTTAATGGCTATATTCGCCGTTAACTTGACCGGCGGTTAACCGGGAATCAAACCTCTGATTGGAGGAAAAATAATTTTCCTCCTTTAACTGCCAATCACAAGCTTGACTGCCGTTTAACCGCCGGTCAAGTTACCGGTGAATAAGCCCGTTACTCTGGAGTTAAACATTGTTAACTCTATGCATGTGAGGGTGAGGTATTTAACCCTTTATGCCCCGACGGGACTTGTAATTCCCACTTCCCAATGTTTCAAATTCGTCCAATTTTCGTCATGTAAGGCCAAATTTTGTTTACTTCTAGTTGCAGTTACAAGGAGTTGGATCAAAAACATAGTGTAGACATTTTTTACAAAGATTTTCAAACGGCATTTGATAAGGTTCCACACGAGGCATTGCTACTCAAATTGGAAAAATTGGGTATCAGAGGTAAAACACTACTGTGGATTAGGAATTGTTTGATAGGTAGAAAACAGAGGGTGCAAGTCAAGGGTAATTATTCTCAGTGGGCAGAGGTCATGAGTGGGGTGCCACAGGGGTCAGTATTGGGGCCAATTCTCTTTATAATCTTCATTAACGATATTAGTCAGGACATTAGGAACAATATCAGCATCTTTGCTGATGACTTAAAAATTTGGGAGAGGGTAGATACTCAGGAGCAGGTACAAAATTTACAAAGGGATCTAGATAGTATATCACAATGGGCTGAAAAATGGGGTATGTCCTTTAATATAAGTAAATGTCAAGTACTTCATATGGGTCGGGGGAATGGTAGGGCAGAATTTCATCTGCAAGGGAACAAAGTTAAAGAAGGTAATATGATCAAGGATTTAGGGTTGATAGTAAATGAGGACTTTAAATGGGTTCATCAGTGTTCATCTGCTAGTAAAAAGGCTAATAGGATATTGGGATACATTAAAAAACTGTTTCTTCAAGGTCCGAAGATATTATTTTGCCACTATACAGAGGCTTGGTGAGACCTCATCTAGAGTATGCTGTTCAGTTTTGGTCTCCATACTTAAAAAAAGATATTTATTCAATTGAAAGAGTTCAGCATAGGGCTACTAAAATGGTCAAGGGTATATCCAGTTTAAGTTATGAGGGAAGATTAAAGAAGCTAAATATGTTCACTCTAGAGAAAAGAAGGATTAGAGGGGATTTGATTCAACTTTTTAAAATGGTAAAGCAAGGGGACACAGAGGGACTAGATTTCAATACGGGTAATAGAACAAGGGGGCATAATTTCAAATTGAATAAAGGAAAATTTAAGACGGATTGTAGAAAGGCATTATTTTTTTAATAGGGTAGTGGATAGATGGAATGCGTTGCCTGAAACAATGTTAAATTCAAGTGGGGTAAACGAGTTCTAGAGGAAAATTGACAGATACTGGGATTCCGGTAGTTTGGGTTAAAAAGACTGGACCAACCTTGCTGGGCTTACGCCTGTAGTTGGTCGACTTAATTTGTATTTTTAAACTTGACATATTTGGGACGAGTTGTGCTACTAGGGTTAATATGAAGCTTATATACTTAATATACATATAGGGATAACGTATAAAAATATACAGCACAATTTTTCTGGAAAACATAATTTTGGAAATAAGTAGTTAAACGTTCTTCATGTATTCACCAGTAAAAAAATTAGAGAAATATTACTACCCCGTGCTACTGATAAATGTAATTAAATCATTTTATTTATTCCAACACGTCGGTTAACATCGCGCTGTTTTGTTAAACTGCACGATGAAGTATTTTAAAAATGTGTTCAAAATAGAACGTGGTTTAGGTAGTGATTGCTTTAACACGTTCACTGCCACGACTTTTATTAAAAACCGAGGGCAGTTCTATCGTACGGTTCTTTGACGTTTTGGATCGTCTGTGTGCATTATATCTTTCTTGATACTTTTCCATTACCCTGAACTAACAAGTACTACTGCCAAGTTGGCGTATTTGGCGCGTTTTTGAGATGTTCCCAATTCAACCTTTCCTAAAATTGTCATCAGTAATTATTTCAGTACTTTTCAAGTACCAAAACTTTTTTCCCTAAAATTTTATGACGTAGATAATAAATAACTATCTAAGAAATAAATTATTTTCTAAGTAAAATTTGATAGAATTTTACCATGCGGCTGCTAGATGGTTTATAATAAAGGCGCCTAAATAACAAGAGTTTTACACCTGGACCTGTTATGTTGTTGATTTCTAACCACATGGGAACTGAATTGCGTTAGCTCTGTTATTGGATTGGATCAGACTCGAACAGATAAGCTCTGTTGTGGTATTTAGATTGGATCACAGAGTACTAGAACAGAGAGTCCATGGCCCATAGGTGCTAATGAAAATCAAAAATTGGCCTCAAGAAATTTAGGATGAGAGCTTCATAATGAATAAACGTTTTCGTTTAGGAAAAATTCTTCATGCTATGTACGAGCGGTGCTTTGATTTTAGTAACGTCACTCCCAGGACCTTGCCAAACACTTACTCAATTATGGGCTGATAGTTATTACCCCACCTTGGATATAGAAACAATATTATGCCCATCATGCAGATCAGTTTATGATAGCATATCTGGTTTGATGAAAACTACATAATATTAGCTGCTAATTTGAGTATGAGTAAAAAGAGCTCTAATTTCAAAAAAATAGTATCATAAGAATAGTCATTGAATAAAATGTTATACCTATTTTAAATGTATCCTTTCATATTTTAAATTTATACCTATTTTAAATTGAAATTTATCCTTTTTATGTTTCCTATCGTTGCTGGTTTTTAGTCCGATCTTAAAGCATAAATTACTAGATGGCATCGTGTGAAACGAGATTTTACAAATCGTAGAAATTAGGAAAGGTCTTAAACGAAATATCGCGAAAAGTCACGAGCTTGGCAGTAGATGGAAGTTGTAGTACATGTTGCCTGCGTGAAATGGAAGAGTACGGATTAATACATTAAATACAGATGGTCCCAAAAAGTGATCAAATTTTACAGTAGACATCAGCGCTCTTTTCTCCAGGACGCGCCAGCGCGTCCTTGGCACTGAATGTGTTAAAAAGGTATTTCTGAGTAGGAAAGTCTTCACAACTAGTTTAACCCTTTATTTACCAAATTATTTTCGGCGCAAGTTTAGTACTGGTGATGCGCCAAGTTTTTAGCGATAAAAATAACTATATAGTTACCCCAACTAATGTTAAGTGAATTATGTGGCTTCTAAATATGGCGCTAAATAGCCAAAACTCGCCAACCATCAGCAGTTCTAAACTTGAGCTAGTGGTACTTACAAGCAGCGTTTCTCAACCTTTTTACTCTCACGGAACCCTTTTGATAATGATCAAGCTCCGGGGAACCCTAGCCTCCATACAACAGTGGCGTATATAGAAATTTATTTCGGGAGGGGCCCAAAATTATTACTCAACACCTCAAAAGTATATTTAAAATAGGTTTAACGTAGCTTTTGAATGCATTTTTATGTGAAATTTGCATCCATGAGAACTTAATATAATAAAAATTGTGATTAATAAAGTTCCAAGTAGAAAGGGGGGTTTGGGGGTACTCCCCCAGAAAATTTTTAGAAATCCCACCCTAAAAACTAGGTTTTAACCCGTATATTGGTACATTTAGTCCAAATTTTGGATTTGCATTTTTAGGTAGGATTTCAATTTTCATGAAAGTATTACAAGAATTGAAAATAATACAATTTTTAAAAAATTAACCCTTAATAACAGGGTTTTAACGTGTTTTAATATACCTAGCCCGAATTTCGGGGGAGGGCAGGGAACCCTTATATACGCCACTGCCATGCAACAATATTTTTTCTTGCTATTTTGTCCTCCCTCAGAATTTTTTTTAAATTACCCTTTAAACTAGTGTTTTAACTCCTTTTTCAAACTTTTTGTAGAACACCCAAGGAGAATAGATTCTTGAGACAACAGAATTCTCAAGAGGAAAACGCTGTATAACAGACGTCAAAATTTTAGATAGAAGTTAGGGAGTTCTCCCTATAAATTTTTCGAAATTTGCCACTTAAAATAGAGTTTTAGTGTATTTTAAGAACCTTTGGGTTGTATCTGAAAAGAACAGTTCCTTGTAAAACACAGAAGGGGTAAATTATAATTAGTGCCAAAATTTCAAGGGGGGCAGGGGTCCTTCCTCAGAAATTAATTTTGAAATTCCCCTTCAAACTAGTGTTAAACTTCTTTTCAAACTCTTCGTAGAACACCCAAGGGCTACAGAAGAAAATGTGCAACGGAAAAACACTTGCTCACATTTGGCTGGCTGGTGCCTAATTTATTTGGAGGGTTATTCTAAATTGTAAACCAGAACAACAACAAAAAAAGATTTTCGGATCCCTCGCGGAACCCTTGAGGAAGCCTCGCGGAACCCCGGTTGAGAAACACTGCTTACAAGTACCGTCGGTAAATAAAGGGTTAAAGAATATGTCAGTATTGGTACTGCTAAACACTGTTTGGGAAATATGCCTATGCTTAATTTAGAAAAAAAAATCAATAAAAGTCTTTAGAGGAAATTTTTGCTGGTTTTTTATTAATTTATGTATATTTTATTTTTTAGTCATGGCATAAGCTTTTTTTGTCTTTAGATTATTTTCCTGCAAGTTGAAAATTTTTATTTCTGTTGTATGGGAAGGTGGTGTACCTCGGACCTATTCTTACTTTTGACCCCGTAATTGCTTATTTATTGAAAATAAACTAATGAAACACATTTCCCTCGATACTTTAGCCTTTCATACACAACATATATTTTTTTCGGAATTTTAATTGAAGTATTTCAGTACGTAATTAATGAAAGAAAAAACTGAAAATAGGTCCATTTCAAGGGTAGTGTACTTTGGACCTACATCAAAAATACTTAGTTTATTTCTTATTTAATGAATATAAGCCTTCTTTTAAGAAACTTAGAATTCCCTGCTGAGATTTAATCCGTGTGAAGTCAGATTGGAATGTTTCACGAGCTCTCTGGAGCACTTTTTAGCATATATTATAGATATCACTTAAAATTAGCTCTAGTCATGAAACTAAATCCTTCCCTGCTTTTAAAATAAAAATACCAATGTAATAAAAGTCAACATAATGATTTTTTAGTTATTCAATGTAGTTAAGTGTATCTTGGGTAGGTCATGGGTACAACGATTTCCTTAGGTCCAAGGCACAACACTTGATCACCTCGGGAAAAATGTCTGCCCACCATGTTCAGTTTACCCCTAGCACCACTTTAAGCACATACTATTATGACTGAAACATATAAAATTAACTGCGAAACAGAATCTGTATTTTTTAACTATAGCTTAGGAGCCAAACATAGAAATTATACTTTTAATGGACTAAATCATTTTTTAACCTATATTATCTAAAACCGTAAACTTTTTTAGTAAAAATTTAGCTAGACTGAGAAATTTGGTAGTAAGGATGTTAAATAATGTCCATTGTTGCCATCAGGTGCGGATCCAGCATGGCTTTAAGGGGGGACACTTTTCCAGACCATCAACTTTACCTTTTGACACAAATATCAAAATGTTGGGGATTTTTTAAAAAGTATCACGCAAGATCCCCTTGTGGTACCGCTGGGGGGTATGGGGGCCCTCCCCTAGAAAAAATTTAGAAATTGTAATTGTGAAAGAAGGGTTTTAACTCATTTTGGGAATATTTTTGGGTACAAGGGGGGCACCAGAGTGCTACCCCCCTGAATCCGAGCCTGGTTGCCATACTACTAAAAGTTTAGCTTGAAACAGAAGTCCGAGGTACACTACTTTTCCCTACATTTAACCCTCAAACAAGCATTTTAATGGGTTTATTTCATTACTCTACAACTTTTCGGAGCAGAAAGGTTACTTTTTGTACGTTTCAATTATATCTAAAAACTCTTTTTCATGATAGGTTTTAATTTAATTTATACAACAGTATAAAACTCTTCCCAACTCAAAGGCTTGTCTTAAATTTGTAAGTGTTACGAGTTTGTTTTATTCTTTTTCTGCAGTAAAAATAAGTTAAAACTTTTGGAGAAGCTACTTTGTGTTTTATTTCCTTGCAACTACTTAATATATTAAATGAACGAACTTAAAGCTATTTTTACATACAAAAAAAACTGCCCACAGATTTGAAAAATTTTAAATGCTTTCAAAAGTAATTTGATTAAATTTTAGAGACCAAATATTTAAATTGGTTGTTTTTCAAGCATAAATATATACTAATATTCAAACATATGTGGTCAAATTTGAAAAATGAATTCATAGACGAGTTCAATGTAACTTTTAAAAGTGTCGTAATTTCTGGATACTTTCAATTATTTTTTTCACGCTATATTTCTTTCGAACTTGGGTATTTAAATAGCGTTAACTTCGATTACCTGATTCCGATAAACGCTTCATGATTTCACTCATAATCGCGGTACTATCAAATTGTGCTAATCTAAGATCTTAAATCGCTCCATCTGAAATTTACATTACAGATTTACATTCACAGAAGAAATAACCAGTTTAAATCTTCTTCTAAATACTGGATATAAACTACATAAGAGTGTAAGAGCCACTTATTTGGCATCCCCATGCCTTGCTGAGAACTTGCCGGTCATTTATGCAATAGAAAATTTACTTCCTACTGTGCAGTGGGATTAAGCTGCATCACTCCAAGTTACCTTGGTAGCTATTATGTAAGGAAGTTCCTTCCCATTTGAATTCTTGTTCGAGTTCGATTAGATTTCACGCTTGTCTTATTTTATTAATTCTCACAGTTAGCTAGTTACGAGCCAAAACTGTAATACACAAAGACGGTGGTCAACACTTTCCTTTTATCGGCTTACGTGGTTTTGTGGAGTTCACTACTTTAAGTTCAAAGAAGTATTTGTTTTTCTTCGGCTTAAAACACGTTTTCTTCTGGATGCAGAGCTGGTTCACGGTTGGAAACATGCCGTTTTGTAGTGGACCGTGTTTGCTATGTGACCCCGGAAATCGCGCTTTCATATTTCTGGTTTGGTCAAGATGGGATAAGAGGCTCGGTTTTGACTAAAAAAGATTAAAATAGTTTACATCCTTGTCCTTATATCCTCATAACGCGCGTTTAGGATTTTGTACACGAATGAACATAAATGTGTTAACTCAATCAGGTTTTAATTTAATATGTTAAGTCGGTATTGTATACTACAGCGGGTCATTTATTGCGACTATGAAGATTCACTTAGGAATGTTCTTTAAAATAATGTGAAGTTAGAGAGGACTCCAGGAATATGGGGTTATTAAAACATAGATATTTCAGTTTAATGATATACTAATTATATTGTTTACTTTGACTTAAGCCTAAATTTATTTCAAACTCATACTTAGAAAACTAAAACTTAAAACAAATAACATTTTCATAATATTCAATGGAACCTTCGGATGGTCTAGAGCTGAAAGTTTTAGGTAGGAATTTTTTTTAAGTGAAAGAGTTTATAATTAAAGAGAAAATATTTCTCTTATATTTTTAATTTTTAGTACTTGGAAAGGCCTTGAATTTTTTTCATATGGTTAAACTAAGAGAAAAACAACCTAAAAAACTGAGTTTGACTTAAATGTTCTTTTTTAAAGCATCCTATCCCTCTCCTAAGCAGTCATACAACCTTATTAACTCTGCAAAAGATGCCTTTTTTCTTTAGGTTTCATCTTACGGTTAATTCAGTTTTATTGGTTTTTAGGGTTTAATAATGATCATTAATCCGTGAAAATAAATTTTAGATGGCTTA
This sequence comes from Tetragnatha versicolor, assembly GCA_024610705.1. Classification (NCBI taxonomy): domain Eukaryota; kingdom Metazoa; phylum Arthropoda; class Arachnida; order Araneae; family Tetragnathidae; genus Tetragnatha; species Tetragnatha versicolor. The sequence continues at coordinate 54,367,919 of JANDEH010000010.1, read as the reverse complement.
ATTTAATTTCACCAATTCAATTTAATTGTTAATTCAAACTTACTTATTAATCCCAAGTAAAACTCAAGTAAGGAAAGAGTTAATTATAAATTCATTAACTGTTCCGATTCTTATATAAACCTTACATCCATTTACTTTATCATTCCAATGATTCAGCGGGACGGATATTTGTAACTTTCTCCGCTTTTCTTTTTTTCTCCGATATCCTTTCTCTTTTTTTTCTCTCTCATTCCAAGTATCATTCTCTTCTATTACTCCCTTCTCTTAACTCTTATGCTTCCACTGGGACAAAACCATGTGTATTTGAAATTCAAATGATTCTTTGGGATAAATAAACGTTGTATTAATGTAAAGGCAAGCTCAACAGGTATTTATTTCTTTAAGGAAAAAATCACCCTAAACTACACTCAAGAATGTGATGATTACCATGTAAGAAAATATAAAGGTTGTGGAAGAAACCAAACAGAAGTATAAGCCCATAAACCAGCTTATTGTTGGACAACCGAAATAATACAATGAAAATAAAAGTAAATGAAAACTAAAATGAAAGAATATTTATGGTATAGGGGTGGGGAAGACGCAGCTCCACCGAACGAAAAGTCTAAAAAAATTCAATTGAGTTGCGCTTCAAATGTTTTTCATTTATATCATAAAACAATACAGGTAGTGAAAGAGTATTTCTATCTTCCATTCAGTTCTGTGGGTAAAAAAGCAAGTAAAATCCCCCTTCAATTATATCATAACATCAGACATACTTCTTCCTCAACTCGTCTCCTCCATATTACGGAATCCGCAAGAGGTGCCTCCCCTAATCCAATCAAAATGCAAAAAAGCACTTCGTTACGAAAATTCCTGAGCGATGAGGCGTCGGCTTAGCCTCCTTTGTGCGGCTGTCCATAAAAACTTTGAGGAGTGCGTGCCATCGGATATCTCCATTCCATGCGACTTGTGACGGCGAACAGGTTGCGTCTTCTCACGCATGGATGCCTCCAAGACGATCAGCTTCTCATTTTTAGCATTGACACGCGCGTAGTATTTATTCTTTTTATTACACTCAGCAAGTGGAGGGAGTCTTCCGTGATCGTGATTAGATTAAAGCAGGGTCCTCTGTGATCCTCCTGTAGCTAGAGAACGCCCGGGTTCGATGCCCGATCAAGCCGAAAAAAGCTAATGGTCTTATAAGTCCGTCGAATTTTAATAATGTCGTACTTGCTTAGGAATGTTGGATCAATGAGGATCCGACTTTTTGATGTTTTTTAAATAATCTGTCTAAAACACTCTCTCCGTGTTTTCCGCATTGATCAGTATTTTTGGTATTGTGTAAGAAGTAATTAAATCAATATTCATCGAACATTTTCAAGAAATAGGTCAATGTTCTCCGGACAATATTTTTGTTTCTCAGAAAAGAACAGGGTATCTAAATGCTCACCAGGCTTCTTAATACTTTTACTACCCTGTCAAGAAAAATGAATGATTCAAGGTTCATTGTATTTCCCAGAAGTCCGGTGGCGTAGTCGTAGCGCTTCGCGCTCGCAGGCCCGGGTCTTATTTCGGATTGGACAAAACAGACTCAGCCCTTTATCCCTCTAGGGTTGATAAAATGAATACCAAGTTTTCTAGGGGAACCAGGTGTTTATAACCATCTGGCTTAGACACTCAGCTGATTTTGACTTTCTGTAACAGTTCTGCTTATAGTCTAATTCTGAGTATTTTCAAATATATTTTTTGTCGGTAATGTAGCTCTCTCACTGTGTTCGAAAAACCTCTTAAAATGTTTTGATAATTTATTATTTACAATTTATTTTCATAAATAATGGCTTATTTTGGTCTAAGTGATGAACTTTTAGCAGTACATAAATAAAGGATGTGTTAACTTGGATTTAATTTTTGTTTGAACTGAATGAAGATCAATTTTTAATTATAATTTGAAATGCTACTGTTAATATTAATATACTAATTTCAATGAAAAAAAACAGTATTAGTGAACCTTTGAATATTACTAGAGAAAAGTACATATATTGTTTTACACTTGTTTTTGTAATTTTATAATTTTACGTTAACAAGAATACTGTCATTGTATAAGAACTAAAATATGTTTATGTATATTAATAAAATTTGCCAGTAAGTCTATATTACGTGTTAAATAAATACTTGCAAAATGTTTCTAGTACCAGATTTACTCCATTCTTTAACTTTTAAACCTTGTCTAAAAATTTCACACTAAAAAAAAGTTTTATTAAAAATAGGGTAAATTTAAATTTGAAAAGAGCAGGATTTGAATTTAGAAGATTTTTTTGAGGTTTTCAGTTATAAAATATTCTAGTACCTATAGTTTTTGTTTTTCTTATGTTCTTAAAGTGACATTTCCTAATAGTGAAATATATTCGGTCATACGTGATATGAATAAGTTTTGCTTTGATAGTGAAAGGAGTAAGTATGGTAACATAAATAAATGTGTGTGTGATATGAACATGAGAGTTTGCGCTGAATATAAATGTGTAAAGAAAGAATAGTCAGTTTCTAAACTAACGCCAAAAGTGTTATGGGTTCAAGTAGGAAACTTAATGTTTTGTTGATAAAATGAAGAGCAGGAAGCGAATACTTGAGATAACATGACAAGAAGCCTTTTTGTTCTTACCTACAGCTGAGTTCAAACATCAATAAACACTGTTTAAAACGATGATAAAATCATACATTAAAATATACAGAATTATCAATGTTGATGAAATATTATTTTAAGAGATGCTTTGAGTGATAAGTTCTGTTTAAATAGTAGTATACAGGCAATGCCAGAATAGCCAAACTGAAGGTTTTCATTGATTTTTTTTAATCTTTTGTTTGGACGATACCCTTATATTTTTCTTGTTCTAACATATCAATGATTTTATGATACTAGTGGTTTTCCCCTCTAAATATTTCAAAACTTTGAAAAGAGAGTAATAACATAAATCTTCTACTTTAAAGATTTGTCAATTGCATGATACCAAATTATTAATACAGTACCACCTAAAAAGTAAATGAGGAAATACTTATAATTTGAAATACAGTAGTTATTCGTTGTATTGTCTTTTCGTTAAAACGACCGTGTTAATCCCATGAGGGCAACAAGGTCCACTGTTATAAACTCAGTAGTTTTGCAAACTGTGAAAATAAAGTATCCTATATTGAATCAATTCTAAGTATACGGAATAAATAGCATGTTTTAAAGTTTCCTTTTCTTGTAGGAGGCGGCACTTTGTCATGAAGACTCTTGGTATGGACCCAGATGACACCATCAGCCATCACGAAAGCTTAGTGACACTAAAGGTGTATATTCCTGATCTTCTCATCCAAGTGAGTTTATTTCTTTAAAAAATATAAACTTTGAAATGAATTATTTAACTATAAAATTCTAATTCTGGTCACTACTATTATGTGTTGTGTGGATCTTAAAGAAATGTCATTCATTGATGGTGCATTACAATTTAAAAGTGTTTTTGTATCCAATTTTAAATTTTACTGAAGATAATTATATCAAATTTAAAACACTAATATTGAGATTCTAGTCGTCGTAACGAACTTACAATGGAGTTTTTTAAATTTCTCATTGAGTAAACATAGTTTGATGAAAAAAAATTTCGTCTTATGAAAGAATGAGTTTTCTTACCAAGTACAAATTTTATTCGAAAATAATAATAATATTTTTTTACAAAAAAACAAAAGAAGAAACCAATACAGATACAAAGGTTGTTAACTAAGGGGCCCAAGCCCATCCGAGTGAAGCACTAAATTAATAAATAATTATTTATACTATGAACAAAATAAACGAAACACACACACAGTCATAAACAAAATACAAAAATGTGTAATAAATAGCAGAAAAAGCCCCTTTTAAAATAGCAGAAAGTAACATTTTTGTATGTACTAAAATATTATGTCACAGCTAGGAAAATCTCATGTTTATAAGTTCTTTTAATTCCGATCACACTTTTTAATGAATAGAAGAATTACGCAAATTTTTAAATAAAAATATGTTTTAAAAGAAGTTTCTTAAAGTCCCTCTATTTAACCTTCACAGCCTTCACATCTTTTGTTACCCACATTTCTTTAAAATATCCTTATTAATACTGTATCATCTCGCAATCTGCACAATATACGGGCTTCTCCACCACAACAAATTATGCCAATAAAAAAATACACTACCCCCAAGAAAATCTTAAGACACCCGAAACCCATTTCTAAACAACCCTCGGGTATTTTAACTCCTAATCATTTTTCGGGACACCAATAAAAAATGTTCTACTTCCCCAACAATTAACGTTGTAAAACTACAGTGATTGAATTTTTTTCAAGGACAATATAACTTTCATTAAAAAAACCCCCTTCCGTTCAACTCACCAGCAAAAGGCGAACTTTGGAGAATTTCTCAGCATCTCCCTGAGGATGCTCAGTAGTTTTTCCCAAAATACTCCGTTATTTATTATCTCCTCCGGGATGAAGCGTTGTCAACGCCCAAGAAGAGCTCAATAGAACAGTAGCGCTCTATTTCGATGGTGTTCGTCGTTGCTTTTCAACGCATCATCCGATGGGGTTGAAATACAGTTGAAAGGGATAAACGCATTTAATTGGACCCGATTGTGAATACAATTTGGTCTTTATTCCGTTTTTTCTCGGAATGGAGCTCTTCGTTTGCGGAAAGATTGGGTGGATGTGGGTTATGCTTGTTTCGAGAAATGTGTCGAATAAACTTTGGTTATTTTTTTTACTTAAGGTTAACTAGTGTTTTTATTAAGTAAAAATAATTTTAAAAATTGAACTTAAAATTATTTTGCATCGGAAGTGTTTGATGTTCATGATTCCGGGAAACTCTGAAAGAAGTATTGTCTGGGGTTTAATTGGAAAACTTATAAAACTTGTTTACTATTTCTTTTTTATATTTCCTCTCCATTGCTAATAAGATTTTTTCAACGAAATGGATAATGATTGTTTTGTCCTTTAAGAACAAAAATGATATTCATAAACTAAACGCAATTTAAATTCGCTCTCCTTTCCTTGACTTCTGCTTTTTAAAATGAAGTAAAAAGCGGTAAATTCCTGAAAGATCCTTTCAAATTATGAAATTATAATTAAGAATCAAACTAATATAATTTGAGTAATACTAAGTCGTAGTAATAATTTCATAGCTAACGAACCCTTTATCAAACTATCTATCGTTTATTAGGAAATTTACTGAAGAGTGACAAGAGTAGTACCTAAATGTGTTTAACTGAATTAATATTATTCATTAATATGCTTTTAGCATAAGATTTTTGAAATTGAGGTTTTATTTTGATACCTAAAAGTATCATACATATTGCTTATTTATCCTATAAATGCTTTATTTTTACATGATGTATTAGTTTTGATCATTATTATGACATTTTATGCCATTTTCGCAACAGACGCTTTGTTTTTTTTAAGTAGAAGGTACGTTAAATCTTGAAGCTTTTCTACTGCTATTTTCGGAAATTATTTGATAAATTTTTCTTATAATGCATATAAAAGTAAAATACTAAATAATACCCCACGTACATAAATATAAGTAAATAACTTTTGGTCTATTAATAAAAGAGCTAGATGTATTGAAAGTATCAGACCTAATGTGTACGTACAAATATTTATAATTCAATTTTCTTTGTAGATGTTTAGTGAGTAGTTTATGATAACAATTATTATTTTTCGAAGAATATTCACGTCCCTTTCATGATACCCATTAGTGTGTGATAACAGTTCATTAAAACCACCCCGTTATCATATTTAAAAAAATGATAATGCCAGACTGAATACTTTATTCATTTAACTATTTTAAGATATAAGACATCCTATTTTTTCAAGTATTTTTGAAAGAAGTTCTCTTAGTTTATCTCTTTATTATTACGTGTAGTATATGTTTAATTTTTAAATTTGTTTCCTGGAATGAAAAATTTAATTATTTATAGTCTATTGAGTTTTTTTTCTGCATAACAAATTAAATAAGTGTTTTCTTTAGTACTATATTTATTTTCTTAGAGCTTTCTCTTTGCTGTTTATAATAGCTTCACAGGTAAATAATTTGATGAATTAAAAATTTTCCATAAAAATATAATTAGCGTCATCGTTTACTGATATAAAATATAAATTAAACAAGATTTATTTCCCAAATTTTCTTGTGTCCTCGGTAAAGTTCTTGCTTTGAAATAACTGACGCAAATATTTCTTACCTACGTTGGTAGTTTATCATCGTTTTCAAATGAAGCAGCGATGCGAAAGCTTCTATTTCGAGATTCGAGGTCACATACTGATCATTTGATATTGATTGATCGTAACAGCTGATGTACATTTGTTAGTGACAAGTTGACAAATTCTTATGATCGTCATACTCAAGCTCTTCTTAACCTTTTCTGTTACATAAATTGATTGATAATGCCAAACACACTTTTAGTGTTAGTTTGAAGCCATAACGTTTCTGCATTTGATTGATATTGAATGCTTCAGACACCACTGTATGATCAAAATCACTAGAAGAACTATGCAAAAACTTTCAACTTTTTCTTTGTTTTCTAAATGTGTGTAACATCTAGTGAAGCTCCTTAAAAATCATTAGTATCAACAAATCATTTTAAACTATCAATTCCTTGATAATTATTGCCGTTGCATGTTACTTATTTTCCCATTTTACAAAAAATATCAGATAGCATAAAATATTTAGTATTTTGAACAGTTTTGTGTTTTGTTAACATATCACCTATAAAAAGCCTATCAAATCATAATTAATTTAAGATTGATATATTTTTATATTATGTTACGGGAAAAGTGATAAACCAGGTTTTATTAATAAAAACCCGAAGTGAGGTGGACATGGACAATGTGATAAATTTAATGACGTTTATCCATGAGTATTTATCACTTTGCCCGAAATACGCGGGCAATAATAATAATGCCTGGATTTGTCACATTGCCCGTAACATATGTATACCATTAAGGGTTTTAGGTTTTGCTTTTCATTAGTTGAGTTTCAATTGTACTGAAAGGTTCTTCTCTAGTAATAAGACCTAGTGTTCTTTAGATAATGATGCTGAATAAAACTACTCCCTATCGAAGTCTCCAACACTCTTTTTCTAATGGTCAGTTCAGATGTGTCTTGGGGACCGAATCTTTTCAATTTGTTTATATTACTTAGAGGTCCTCCAATGGGGATTTCTACTATTTCTTTGATTCATTATCACGTCATGCTGTCACATCTATATACATGCTATCACAATCAATTATATCTAAGGGATTGAATAGCAGATGCATTCATTCTCCGCAAATATAAGACATTTTTTTCCTGCCATATAAACACTAGAAATGCATCACACTACTCCGAAGCTGTTCAGCTCTGATTTAGTATTTTCTTGCTACTTTCTACACCACATAAAATTCTATACGTCTGCTTGAGAGTTAGACCATAAAAGTTTCTTTATTTTACTGGCACTGGGGATTACGTTTCGTCTACTTTAATTTCTGTGACTCAATAGGAATTTATACATAAATGTATAAAATTCTCTTATTAAACATGTATTGTTTCTATGACCCATAAGGTATAAGACACTATTTAGTATTTTTGTGTACCGGAACAAGAAAAAAAAGTATTTCATAGTACTCCCGATCTTTATAAGACTCCATTCCCCTTCACTCTTTTATACTCCATGCTTTAAAGATAAATAAAGGTGAATAAAAATTCCACTTTCATCAACAAACATTAGGTATCATAGAAAAATAGGGGAAAAGGAAGTTTTGTGTATTGAATATCATCCACATATACAGAGCTAGCTCAACTTGAAAGATTTCTGAACTGTAGCCTAAATATAAATTTATCCTTATTTTAAAGTGACTAAGGGGCTGCCGCCCCCTGCTTGCTTCACTCTTTAACTAATCCGCAATTCGTGGATAACTTCGCGATCCAGGCTTGCTGCGCTCGCTAATTGGATATTAAAATATTTTAGTCTGGCTTTGGGAGTTTTATGAACATCCTGGTTTGGTAAGAGTTAAATGGTACAAAACCCTGAGTCATACCCTACAAACATACTGCACCAAAAACACAAACAATCTTTAAAAACTTTGATTTTCATACCGTTACATAATTCTCGTATCCCAAAAAGGGCCAAGCATAAAATTATAACAAGCTGAAATGGGCTTACTCTATGGCGGGAAAGCAAATGTGGAAATTTTGATTCTGTTTTTTTATAGAAAATTCATGCTTTCAGCTTATACGCGGAAATAAATTAATGCTCCAACTATTTCCAAAAAAATAATAAAGATATTTATTTATATAATTTACTTACCACTTATTATTGCATTGAACAGTGAACCCAAACATAATCATTGACAAAAACCTCGCTTACGTGTGATTGCTAACATTTGTGTTTTTGCCTAATATTATCCTTAAACATTAAATAAGTGGCATATACCCATTTTGTAAAATTTTCAAACGGCAAATGCGATCGGTAAAATCAAGACAACCAATACACATTGTCATCAAACTTCTCTGATTGTTATCAAAATTAACGTGCGATTTTCATGCCTGCAAATGTTTCCTCTGTACAAATTTTTGCAGATCCGATCATTTGGCGCTATGTTTACCGACCGCCATGTTTCACTTCAAAAATGTTTTATTATTCAAAAAAATCAACAAAAATTATTTTTGCTATTAATAGGTGTTAGATTTTATTATGTTGGTTTTTCATACCAGTTTGCTGATTTTTTTTGCTGGATGCAGTTTAACCGTATCCAACATTAAAAATTGGCAAAAATCCTTTTAAGAAAACTTGCAGGTTTTTTTCATGAAATTCGGACAAATTAACTGCAGGAAACCTGCAGTCAAAAAAATCAGCCTGAAACCTTTAAAAAAATCAGCATGAAACCTTCAAAAAACCTGCAGGTTTTCTGCATGAAATTCGGACAACCTAACTGCAGGTAACCTGCAGTCAAAATCTACAGGTTTCTTGCAGGTTTATTTGTCCGAATTCCCTGCAGAAAACCTGCAGGTTTTTTTTGAAGGCTCAAATGATAACACTCAAGGGATTTACGATTATTCCGATTTAAGTGAACAGAAATACGGCACACCTTCGATAAGAGTCGACCAGCTGCCATATTTACCCACAGCTCAAATTAGATTCATATGGTTGTGTGTCATCATTTGAGCTGTGGGTAAACATGGCGGCTGGTCGACTCTTACCAAAGCTGTGCCAGAAAGGGAAAAAAGCTTGTAAATAATACTTTTACAAAATGTATAAAGCACGGTACCAAAGCACTAAATAAATCAGTCAGTATAAAAGAATATCATAGGGGGGGGCAAGAAATAAGTATGGAGTCATAAAATTCAGAGAAATAACTTTCCGCTCACCGATTTCAACGCTGCTTACTTCAGACCGCCATTCTCACAATAAACAAGATCTTATTACAACGCGATTGCGCAGAACGTCGTCATCCGGGATGATTAAAATAAAGAGAAAAAATGGTTTGATTAATTTATTTAATTATTAAATCAATTAAATTATGTGATTAATAAAATTATATTATTCATAAAAATGTTCTTACTTTATTATTTCGGATATCGGATCCAGTAAACCCTTGGAAATGCGCATGCGTCAAATCTTTATCCAAAATAAAATTAATAAAAACTGCAAGTTTTTATGAAGGAAAAGTAAAGTTTCAAATCTTCATTATTTGCTCTGTAGAAAAATGCAGGTTTTGTGAAGGGAAAATAGCACTGCATAAAACCTGCAATATGTCTTCACAAAACCTGCAGTTTTCTTGAAAGAAACATGAAGTACAAAATCTTCATTTATTAATCTGCATAAAAACTGCAGGTTTTGTGAAGGGAAAATTGCGCTGCATAAAACCTTCACAATGCCTTCAAAAACACTGCACATTACCTTTACAAAATCTGCATGGATCTGACTGACTTCAAAAAAACTGCAGGTAACTTCATGAAACCTTCAAAACGGGTATTTTTTTGAAGGTTTCATGCTGATTTTTTTGCTGGGTCAGCTTATGTAAGGAGGTTCCTAATATCAATTTACTTTGATTTGCATTCCTACTTTCATTTTTATGCAAATTTTTTGATGCATTATTAAAGAAACGTAAACCAACATTTTTCAAATAAAATTTGAATATTTTTGTAAGTTTGGTAGAGAATGTCATATATAAGCTGAAGATTAATTGTAGCCCTTGGACTACAAACTTCGGAGATTCTTCATTTGAATAATTTCAATAATAATAACATGAATGGAGAAGAGCAAATGTAACAACATGTAACTACAGCTGCTTCACTAAACTGTTCATTACACAACGTAGCTTCCTTTTCTCATAATGAGATGTCAGCTGTGTTGATTTGTGGCCTATTTTTCAGTTTTTAAAGCCTTGTTCCTTCGGTAGTTCTCCGAAATAACAGCAGGAAAAACCCTCAGCAACAACGCTTTCTTAATTCAAAACTTGTTGGTAGCTGAAAAAGGTCAAAACATCAAAAGATAAGCTACATTCCCTAAAAAACCTCCCGCTCCCTTCAATAAATGTTATTTTTGAATAAGCTAACAGCTTTCTTTCACTTAGAAGTGTTTGACGTCCCGTGTGTATCTCCTGTTTCGCCCACCTTTTCACATTTCGTAACTGTGCCAGCACGTCTGTAGACCAAATCTGGAGACAATACTTTACCACTTGAGATTTCCAAACGGCAGCATATCATGAAAATGGGATTTTTGGTTTTCAAAGTGTGTAATTTCAATCCCACTCTCTTGCAGTCTTTGTTCGTTTATTCTGCATATGAATCATCTTAGTTTGCATTATCAACTTTTTTTCACGATGTCAATCAAAAGAAATTTGTGAATGTAGCATATTTGTATTTTTCTCTTAAAAGTATAAGGATATAAGTAGACTAGTTATGCCTTTTCCAGCTTAAAGGTTTATAAATTTATATTTACCTAAAGCTTAAAGGAATGGACAAGCGTTACCTACATTTAAGTGCTACCACAAACTGTGAAAAAGTACGTTACGAAGGAATTCGGTTTTCGAAAATTTTTAAATATGTCGAGTAAAAGAACAACCCAGGTACAAAGCTTCAATTTAAAGCAGGTTCTGTATGAATCAGTTATGTTTAGATGTTTTAGTCCGTAGCATAGTATTTGGGCATTTAGTTTTATAAAAATTATAATTCTTCTTTTAAATTTCTATGGGAACATTAGCATAAACTCCTTACAAGACATTTAGATAGAAAACTCCGCAAAAATATTGAACTAATATAACATTAAGTAACAAACATTGTTTACACGGACTCAACCAATCACAAACACCGTGAAATGCCTCATTACTAAAAACACCAATCCAGTCAGTCGTTAGTTGGAAAAGAGTGAAAGCAATGTAATTCGTTGACCATTCGAGTTTGATTTCCCTTTCGAATTGGATTTCCGCTGTCCAAGTCTCCTTCAGAAACTAGACCCGCGCACTTTCTCCAGCCTCAAGTGGCTATTCAACTTTTCAGAAGCCGACGCTGTCTGCTCTGACTGTTGTTACCCAGGTCGCCTCAAGTGAAATTGAGAGAGAAACTCTCGGATCTCTGTTCTTTCTCCTGCCTTCATTTCATTCAGTCACCTACCCCGCCGGCTTTCTTTTTGCCCTTGTTATTTTGCTCGAGCGTTTTTTTATCGCGCAGTTCATGTCAGTCTGCTATTTCGCGGTCATGTTTTCAACCTTCGCTTTTTTTTCTCTTTCCATTATTTACGCATTTTCCGTTGCTCGTATTTAAATTATGTCAGAATTAATTGAGGATTGAATAGGAATTTCGTTCACCTTTGAACTTGCATAGTGATTTGAAATTAGTGGCTTATGTGACATACATGTCTTCCATCTATGTTACCCCTTACTAAATTCATAAGTAGATAATTGTGGTTGAATAAGAAACAAAGAAGAAGATCATGGGAAAAACTAAAATTGCTAAAAATATATTTAAAAAAATGAAAAATATAAATATGCCAAGATTTTATGTTTATGTTTACCAAACTGCCTTTAATTTATGTAAAAAAAAGTGCTAGATTATATTACAGAGTAAAATTAAGCAGATATTTTAAGGTAATATTTATTATTAAGTACAAAAATTGTAATCACAAAACATATGAATCGTTTACAAAAAATCAATACTTTTCAATTGGAAATGTGAAAATAGGTTTGTAAAAGAATATTTTCAAAATTTTAAGCTCGTAAATGGGAATAAAAGTTATAATACCATAGGGTCTGTTTACGATCAGATTACAGTTTATAAAACTGGAAGTGATCGTAAAAGAAATTTTTAAATTTGTATGTTTTATTGGTTACCGTAAATTTCTTAGATAATTTTTTAGTTTTTGTGAAAAAGTATAAGTTGTCCTCCCTTGATGTCTTTATTACCGAAACAATTAACGATACTCGATTGTTTGCACCATCATCTCAAGAAGAAGAAAAAACGAGATATTTTGTATTATTTCATATTTATTTATCAACAGTATTAACTAAATTATTAACTAGTAATGTATCAACTAATCAACACAATACTTGCTAGTTTCTCACTCCATCTATGTCAGAGGGTTTTCTCAAGTTCTTCTTTATATTATTACGATATTTTACAAACTAATTTCATTAAACAGTTTTAGATCATTAATTTGAAGACGGATGAGATTTTCCTTGCAGAATAAATGTAGGTTTATGAAATAATAAGAATAAAGGAGCCTATTTTACGTGAAATAATTTTTTAATCGTATTAATTTTGTAAAATATATCCCGATTTCCATACTAGACTCTTCCCCATTCAGGTTTCAAAAAATTCAAGATATACTTATTTACTTTTTATAAACTTGTTGTTTATAAAGAGTAATACTAAAAACTTTCCTCTTTTTTTCTTGACTTTTTTTTCTTGCAATTTTAAGGTGTGATTATTCTTGAAAGGAATAAAATTAGCGGATAAAAAAGAAAAGGTATCTTTAATTTATATTTTTTCCAGGCTATAGCCCTTTTTATGCGTTAAATTTAGTTAATATTTACTAATTTACTGCGTCTGATCAAAGAAAACTAGGTGGTCTTCTTGATAAAGATACCCTTAAAGTAATTGAATCTAAAAATAAAAATGATTTAGAAGAAATTCAGAAAAACGATTCAGAAGCAATGATTCAAAAAGAATTACGCATTTTTTTTCTCATCGTTTTCCCTTTGATTATCCTCGTAAAGGGAACATCAAAAGAGTAAAAAATAATATGCCAGGCACGGAAAAAAACATCTCCGTCCAAACAGCAGTGGTAGCGCCATCTGAAAGCAGATGTGACAACTAATCTTTGAATCTATGGTAACTTTACTCTTTACTAGTAGTATTTAACTGCTAATTTAGATTTTTTATATTGTTTAGGTCACTCGTAAAAACTGAAGTTTTCAACTATTAATTTGGTCTTTGAACTAAAGTATCTTTAACTTACATTTAGAATTTAAATACCTATAAAAAAATTTCTAAATTTATTTTACGGGGATGGAAAAGTAATTGTCACTAATTTCAATTTATTCCTTTTTTATGATTAATTCAACTTTAAATTTCTATGCATTGGAGAAAATATGAAACTTCAATGACTTAAAACTTACTCATGTATGAGTTATTGAAAACTAAAAATATCTTACACACGTTTTTAAAATATATTATCTTCAATTAATGTACTAATTTCATATACCATTTGAATTTCGATTTCTTTTAATTTTTATAGTTATTTATTAATTTTACTGATGCGTTTCAGTTTTAAACAATTTATTCTTGTTGAAATTGAAAAGATTTTTCAAGTAATAAACCCAGCAACTTTTCTTCCTCTTACATTTAGCTTCCATCTTCACAGTTCTTGTATTTTATATTTATCTTATATTTAAAAAAATAAACTATCATTATTATTATTTATTTTACTTTAATGATGACACTGCTGACGGATTTTTACTAGGGTTTATAAAAGTTTTTAATCATATTACACTGGGTTATTAATATGATAAATAATAGGTTTGTCAAAAGGTAAAGTATATAATATAAAAAAGTTAATTCATTAATAAAGAAAATCATTACAATGAAATGGTTAAAGAACATAATTTTGGAATAAAGCAAACTGTTTTGTATTAAACTTTAGAATCATTTTATTTTGGAGTCGTAGAATTTATTTAAAAACTGGCAAAATACCATAATATATACGTATGTTGAAAAAAAAACATCTTCACTGTTAGATAATCCCGGTCTAATTTTTGTCCATAAATTTTATTTGGTTTCGGAAGATCAAGTTCATATAAGTAAAACCTATTTTTATGTTTAGATTTGCAAAGTAGACATTTTTACTGATTTATCTCATTTTATAGAATTTTTATCAATGAATTATGGTTTTATACTTTAGAGGGGATAAAAAATTTTCCCGAATCTCTAAAATAAATAGTTGTTAGAAATTCTTTTAGTGTGAGTTTAGTTTTCTGTTCATGTTTTTTCTTGGCATTTGGACCCATTTTAATTTTTATTCTTTTTTTATTTCAGAAAAACTATCAGTTTCAAAAAGATGAATACATTTGGGACATTAAACAACATGTAATTGATTCATTACCGAAGGTATATAATAAATATGTGCATTGTAGTAATTACTTTTAAATTCCCTCTCAAAGCTATTCATCCATATAAGAGAAACGTTTTAATACTTCTCATGAAATGACCGTGCGATTATTTTTCTTTTAGGAACTCAAAGATAGCTTTAACTACGGAATTTTTTGTCCTCCTATAAATGGGAAAGCTGGAAAGTTTCTTGACGAACAAAGGCCGTTAGCTGATTATCCATTTCCGGCATCTATTGGTTATGTAGAAGTAAGTAGCTTTAGAGCGTTATTCTATCTGCAATAGAAATGTCATAGAACTTGCGTGTCATCTATCTTTTTTTAAATACTTTATAAATATTATACTTTTTTATTACTGAAAGAAAGTGGACCGTACCTCCTCATTTATTTATTTTTTAACTATGCTAATTCGTTAAAAATAGTTTTGGTCTAAATAAACTAATTTAATGTTTGGAAGGTTTTTATTTAGACAAGTTTTGCATAACATTAAATCATAGTAAAGGAAATGGCTGTGCTTTATATTAATAGGATGAGTGTTAATCCTATGAATGACCCAATAAACATTTCACTTGGGAGCTCGGAAAAACAAATACAGAAAAAAAACAGTCATTTTCAAATTTTTATTTCAAACAATTTTCTTTCAAAATTATGTTTTAGATTATTTTAACTAAAACTAGGGATTTCAGATAAGGTTTTTTTACGTTTTTTGTAATTTAATTATTTCGTATTTATGTTTACCAGAGTGTCAGGAATTAAATGTCTGAAACCGATGGTTTTTGAGAAAATTTTTCAAATGTTTTGAAGAGTTTTCTTTTAGATCATTTAAATAAATGTGATTTAAAAAACTGACTATAAAAATTCACAAAAGAAAATTGTAATTTTCAACTTACACATTTTAATTAAATCGCCGGTTTCAAAAAGGGATTAAGTCCAATAAATGACAAATTGACTTTTCGTGCTCAAAACTATCTCCAAGCTTTGCTCCACGGACGTAGCTATAGCTTTTACAAGGGGGGGTCCAGAATTTATTTTGCAAAAAAAAAGCAAACACATTACATAAACTTATGTTAAAATCCATTTGTCACTCAAGCAAAGCTGCTAACTTTCAATAAAACATAATAAAGGTTTGTAAAATATTTATAGATGATAAAGAAAACAAAGCTAAAACAGTATAAATAAAATAATTACTTTTAAGTACTAAATTTAGCCTTTTACGCCTAGATGCTAACTAATTTATAATTTCTTCTGAATCCAATTGCACCGCCAAGTCCCGATGAACACTCATCAGAGCAAGTCCACTAAATAAGTAACTTCATTAAGGGGTTGCAGTAGACACAGGGAGTGTAGCTAATATTATAAGAAGCTTTTTGGTTAAAGGGAAACACAATTTATCGCACTGATCAACAGCTTCTAGAGCAGTGGCAGGTTTTTCGGCAACCGATTTCCAGTGATTATATTATATCAATATAATCACTATCCATTTATTTGAAACGCAACTTGTCTAAAAAGTGCCAGTATATTAATAAGAGTAAAAATATTCATCTGTGTGAAATCTTCCCAGTAATCTGTAATTTAATTTTGCTAAAAACACTTGTAAAATAAAAATGTCTTCACTAAAAACGAACATTTTTGCTCATTTCAGTACTTATTTTCAATTGTTAACATGCGCTGTAATTTTCAAGAACCATTTTCATTAGAATTAGAGATAAGTCGATGATTTAATGGTGCGGAAACTTTAACCGAACAAAAGTTCAGAGAAAATAACATCTAAAGCAATGTTTCCCAACGTGGGGCGCACGCCCCACCGGGGGGCAATATGATTTTCTAGGTGGGCAATTTGAAAGTTTCAAATAAAATTCCCCCCCCCCAGGTGGGGCATGGACTACCAGGCTGT
Organism: Tetragnatha versicolor; assembly: GCA_024610705.1. Lineage (NCBI taxonomy): Eukaryota > Metazoa > Arthropoda > Arachnida > Araneae > Tetragnathidae > Tetragnatha > Tetragnatha versicolor. Next base: position 54,351,406 of record JANDEH010000010.1, on the reverse strand, counting down.
ATTTACTTTACTTAAAATTGAATTTCTGTGAATCTGTGGTGTAAGCGGATGTACAACCGATCATATTATGGAAAGGAAAAGTAACAAAATATAAATAACCATTTTTTCTCATTTCTGGTTCAAATATAATTTTTCATAAGATATGACTTACCTTTTTCGCTTTATTGTCATTTTTTGTGGATGGACCCGCTTCGGCTTCGGCTATTTCTATTTTGTGGAAGTTCACGTGGTAAATCTCTTTCGTTTTAAAAAAAACCAACAGAGATTGTTGAGTAGTACGTTTCATAGTGTTTTTAAAGACTGCGTTTATTTTTATTCAGTAACTACTCACATGTACACAAATAAGCAGTTAGAGACAAGACTGCGCAATACGAAAAGACACATAAGATGAAAGGGTGGCCATGTGGTAGAAGTCTTTCGCTAGCTCTTAAATCCACCCACGAAAGAATTTACTCTATGTCTATGGAAAAGAGAGATTTATCTCTATGAATCATTAATGAAGTGAAAATCATGAATATGAATCATGAGTCTTTAATCACTATGAAAAGCTTTGGCACCTGTGCTTGACTGTGCGCAAGATTTGAAAATATAGGTATTCGACTGAAAAAAAAATTGATGTTCAGGCCAAGGGGGGGGGGGTTCGGACCCCCTAAACCCCCCCTTATATACGTCCATGCTTTGCTCTACACATAAGTAGAAAGAGGGGGAAGTAACTGTCCCCCCTATCGGCAGATATACCCCCTTGAAATTGCAAAGTAATAATGTCCTTGTCCATTCATTGTATTTTTCAGTTAATTTGGAATTAAAGTTAAATTTTCTTTCGGTTCTTATTCTATGTGGTGTAAACTAGGCCAAAATAAAATTTGCTTTTAATTTAAAAGTGTTTTTAACTTTTTTTATCCAGGGAATGTTCGACTCCATTCATATTCACTTCCTCCTTTGATACAGCTTTAATAACTCGGTTTCATAAAAGTTTTTAAATTTATTTTTCTTAATCTTTCTATATCTCATTTTTGTGTTGTGAACTAAGCAGTAATATCAATTAAAAGTCAATTTAAGTGGTTTTTAAGATTTTTCATCACTTGAAATTTTGAAAGGTTGAAAAAGGGAATAAGTCCACCAACTTTTTTTAACTGTAAAATACTTTTGAATGCACTTTTTTATTCGTTTCGATTATTGTCCTTTTTTCTAAAAGGGATCCCAAATTTCCAGTAAAAATTTGAGGGTTATACAACGAAAATTCCATTGTGAGTAAACTCCAGCTCTCAAGCGTCGCCTCCAGCCATGGACCGGTTTTGTCCTTGTTAGGACTCATAAGCACGGCATAGGCCACGAAAGAAAGCGGAGGGAGAGCTTTTAGTCTAGCCGACTATAACAAAAAAAGTGGTGACCATTGATTAGTCCTCTTAGTCCGTGCTGATGAGTCCTAACAAAGACGAAACCGGTCCATGGCTGGAGGCGACGTTTGAGAGCTGGAGTTTGCTTACATATTCCTCTAACCAGAGGTAGTGGTGATATACTTTTCACGAAAATTCCATTATTTATACAGTTTTTTTTATTTTATTTTTCAATACACAATTTTATTTCTCGAGAAAATTGCCACAGAAAAGGTATGACGTCACATCCAATTTACACGAAAAAAAAGTTTATAACCTGACCGGGTGGTACAAAAAAACTCTTTTTTCAAGCCAGCCCAAACGTCGCCCCCTAATTTTTTTACATTTACCTATAGAATCATCCTCCTTTAATTTTAGCTTTCTACTCCAATTTTTAGGGGGTGCTCAATGGCCCTTCTTTTTGACACTTTAAAAATTTTATGGATTTGCTTTTAGACTTCCCGTGCTTAAAAAAACATTTTTTTTCGTAAAGCCTGATGTTTCTAAGCGTCAATATGTCTTATTATATTGTATTTAGTTTAATTTTTATATTTTTCAAAATTTTTCTCTGGATCCGCAAAAATGCGTTAAAATCATCTATGTTAAAATCCTGTTTTTCAGTGCGTTATAACAGCAAAACTATTATTTGAAAAATAAAAGTTGAATAGTGCATTTTGTAGGAAATTTTGTTTACTTTAACTTTGTAATTCAAGTAATTTTCGAGAAACTAATATTTTTTTAAATATACGAAAAAATCCGAAGATAAAGTGAAAATTTTGCAATTTTTTCACATATTTTTGCGTTTTTTGATATGAAGCTGACCTTCCACGTGAAAGTGAACTAGATATTCGGAATCAGCACTTCATAAAACATATAAAACCGTCGAAGAAAATAACTTTAAAAAATTATTTTTTCAAGCAACTGCTTGTTATAGGACTATATTACTATTTTGAGCTTTGATTGAATTTTTGTTACTTTTTAAAACAAATTGCATATTTTTTAACCAGGATCATATTTTTTGACCCTTAAAGCATAATATTTGACCCCCAAAAATGTCTTTCTATTATTAAAAGAACCGAAAATAGGCCCGCTGGCGGCCATTTTGTGTTTGACCGGAAGTCCCAAACGGCACTTCCGCCAGAGTGATTCTGGTCGATTTTGGATTCAGCATGTTTTAAACTATATTTCCACCAATTTTGGTGCCTCTTGCACAATCTGAACCATTATTCCTTTTAACAGCCCTGCTATTGTTGCTTCCTAGTCAACAAAAAACTAACTCGTCAATATTGTTTCTTAACATTCATACTTAAAAAATGATGCTTTTAACTATTTTATTTTCAATTTATTATCATATATTAAGTGTATAAATAAAGTAGGTGTCAAAATAATTTATCTTTTACTTATTTTTTAGCCAATTTAGCCAAAATTTCGAAAAAAACCTAAAAAGTGCAGTTTTTTAGGGCCATTGAGCACCCTCCTAAAACTGAAGTAGGAAGTTGAAACTTTGCCAGAATAATACTATAGGTAGATGTAAAAAAAAGAGGGGGCGACGTTGTGTCTAGGACGAAGTTTAGTTTTTCCCATAGGAATGTGGACCACCCTACTGACCATAGATGTGTGGATAATGTTAACGCGCTATAAGATGATCAAAATGTCCGTTTCGCATGTATGTACGCACCATGGGATGAAATAATTTTTTATCGGATATTCAAAAAATAAAAGTCATCGCAGACGTTTGGTTTCTTTGGAAAAATTTTATCTCTTCCACGGAGGAACTTTCTCTGCAGAGTTTTGGTAAACTTATTAAAATACCCTGTATATTACTGTTTAACTTATTTAAAAAGATGAAGATTGGTAAATAAAAATTTGCGTTAATTATTATTTTTTCTAATACAAATAAATTTTAAATTAAAAAACATTATGTGATTTTACTTATTGTTTACGGGGTAGGCCAAAACAGATAATTTAAAATCTTGAAAACAAATTATTTTTGTGTGTTTCGAAATCAATATATTTTAATTCAATTTATTTATTTTTATTATTAAATTTTCCCCAAGACTCCTTTTAGTAAACTAAAACCATTTAAAAATGCAATATTTAGTCAATAAACGCAAAAGGTTACCTACAACCCTTTAGAACAGCGGTTCTTAAACTTTCTATCGTCACGGCCCCCTTTATGTAGCAGCAAGACATCGCGGACCCCAACATTTTAAACAACAAAAGCAGTAACCAGATTTTTGTTTTTAGTTCAAGGTTAATTAAAATATGTAGTATATAAATTATAATAAATTTTACAACTACTCTAGTGGTGTATATAGAAATTTACTTTGGGAGGAGAAAAATTACCCCTCAGCCCCCTATGTATATTTCATAGGTCCAAGTAGGTTTTTAGTACAATTTTAAGTAGAATTTGCGTGTTAGGGAGCTTAATATAAGTTCATAATAATAGAGTTTTAAGAAAAAAAACGTTTCTGGGGGTCATCCTCAGAAAAGTTTTAGATAAATTTGTCCCTAAAAACACAGGATTTTAACTTGGTTTTGATACACTTCGTCCGAATTTTATACTATATTCTTAGGTAGGATTTCAATTTTTATTAACTTATCTCAGGGTTTTAACTTGTTTTCAAATCAAATCAAAATTTATTTTTACAAATATATAAAGGGTGGTCCTTAATTCATGGTACAAACTTCTAGGGGTGTTAGAGTACACCTAGACGAACAAGAATTGGTATAGGAAGGGGGGTCGCAGTTACACCGTTAAAGAGCTAGGTCCTAATGTAGTGCGAGAGCGTTACAAAAGGACGTTTTGCCAAGGCCCGTTTAACGAAAAAAAAACATAATGAAATGAAAAAATTTATTGCATGAGGTACAGCAGTATCCGTACTACTTACATCATAAATTTGATAGAAATTGAACCACTTTCTAAACCGCGGAGTTAGTTTCAAAAGTGCAATATTAATCTTTTAGTCAAAGAATCACATTCCTTAATGGTATTTAGAAAAATGATGATCGGGGAAGGAATTTTCAATGATCGTAACATGGATCATTGAAACTGTTTGATCATTGATAATTCCTTCCCCGATCATCATTTTTCTAAATACCATTAATGGAACTCCATTGTTTGACTAAGAGCACGTTTTAAAACTCACCCCACGGTTTAGATAGTGGTCCAATTTCTATCAAATTTATGATGTAAGTAATACGGATACTGCTGTACCTCATGCAATAAATTTTTTCATTTCATTATGTTTTTTTTTCGTTAAACGGGCCTTGGCAAAACGTCCTTTTGTAACGCTCTCGCACTACATTAGGACCTAGCTCTTTAACGGTGTAACTGCGACCCCCCTTCCTATACCAATTCTTGTTCGTCTAGGTGTACTCTAACACCCCTAGAAGTTTGTACCATGAATTAAGGACCACCCTGTATACATAGTTAAGGTCAAAACAAAAAATATAAGGGAAAATGACAAAAATACACTTATGAGACACCAAGGAGTCAAATTGACTCTTACAGGTGACCGAAAATTATACATCAATGGGTTTTCAAGAAAAAGAAAAGATAGAAAGAAAGGAAGAAAAAAAGTTTAGATGAATAATTAATAAAATACGGGTAATCTCAAGGCATAAATCTAATTGTGATTATAAATGATAGTGTGGTGCTGTAGGGTGAGCTTCAGATTATCTTATTTATTGTTTTGATACACCAAGTCCAAATTTCAGGAGGGGGCAGGGCCCCTTCATACGCACCCACCCTTATATACGCCCCTGAATCCCCCAAGTCTCTGAGGTGAAGGTCTGGAAATCTCAAGGAAAAAATGATGCATTGAAGAAAAATTTCGAGGGGCTGGGGGTTTTCCCCCAGAAAATTTTTGAAATTTGCCTCTTTGAACTAGTGTTTTATCTAATTTTGAAACTCTTTGGGGAATTCTAAAAGTAACTTGAGAAATTCCTCAAGGTAACTCGCGGACCCCCTAGGAAGGCGCCGCAGACCACCAGGGGTCCGCGGACCACAGTTTATGAACCACTGCTTTAGAAAATTTGCAGAGGATCAGGAGTAGTCCTGGATAAACAGAGCCCTTAAGCTGCCACAAAACAACCCCTACTTTCTGTAAGGTGGATTCAGGGAAGCAAGAATATTCCTCCTATGAAATGCTCCCCATGACCCTTTCAGAAGATGCACATATTGTGCAAGATCAAGAATAGCCTCTGGATAAACCGTACCCTCTATGACCATTTCAAGAGGATGTAATGCAGAGAAGCAACACGCTTTGTCCGTAGGGAGGATAGAAGAAGAGCAATGATATCCTTCTCCCCTTCAACTATCTAGATGAAATGCAAATCAACAATGCACCAGCTAAAATATCTGCAAATTTGCTTAAAAAAAGTGAAGATAATTGAGATACTCTGTCTGCAGGTTTTTCGGCAGACCGCTGAAATTTCTTTAGAATGTATTCAAAACTGCTGTAAAAAAACTGCAGACTTACGTGCTGAAAGGCTTCCAAGTCCTATTCCTATAAAGTGATCTACAGACTTCATTTAGAAAACTGCACTTTTGACGCTATTTTGAAGTAACTTCCATGTTTTTTTTGCTAGGGATTTTTGGATAAACAACGTCCTACGACAATTCAGTGAAAAAAACTACGAAGCAACTCCTAAGTTTTGTAGAGATGATGCAGAAGAGCAAGATAAGCCCCTGAATAAACCGCACCCTATGACCATTCCGAGAAAACTCAGAGAAGCAACCCCTGGAGAACAAGAATATCTCCCACATGAAACACTACTCTTATGACCCTCTAGAGAAGATGCAGATCAACAGTGTCCTCCAGACAGGATGCATAAAAGCAATTCCTGTAAGTGTAAGAGACGATTGAGAACTGTAAGAGTAGCCACCTGGATGAAACGTTTTGTTCAATCTTTAAAAGAGGGTGCAGATGAGCAAAAAGAGTAACCTGATGAAACGCTCTCTACAACCCTTTCGAGAAGACTACAGGGAAGCCAACTCTAGAAATGATGCAGAAGAGCTGAAGGATCCTCCAGTTGTTACAATCTCTACGACCTTTAAAAGTATAAGAGGCAGAATAGCAAGAGTATCCCCAGATGGAAAACGCGTTATAGGAAGGAGGCAGAAGACGAAAATTGTCAAAAAATGGAGATATTCCCACGTTTTTTTTAGAGAGGATGAAGAATATCTAAAGAAAGAATCCTAAATATAGAAAATCCATTACACTAAAACTTAGATGAAGAATAGAAAAAAAATTCACGGAATAGACCCTCTCTGTTATTTTTTGAGAAAAACAAAAGTGCAAGAGAAACCCTCATATTTAAAAAGCATGTGGTGTCGTAATGATAAATAAAAAAAACAAATGAAATGTTATAAAATGCCCCAGATGCTAAAATATGAATTCTTAAAACGACAGTCTCAAAACTGAGTAAAAGGGTACTCAAACTGGCTCCGATCAAAATGTACTCAAATTTGAAAACATGAATATACTCATTTCTAAAAATGTGTATACTCAAAAATGAGCTCGTGATGTTCCATTAATTAATAAGCATTTCTTCAGAAATGAGTATATTCATGTTTTTCAAATTTGAGAACATTTGGATCGGAGCCAGTTTGAGTACGTTTTACTCAGTATTGAGACTGTCGTTTTAAGAGTGTGTAATCGAATCCATTTGTACGATTTGTTCCTTTAAAACAGTGTGGTCCAACCTTTAGCTACACGAGTGCCAGTTAAAATTTTTATAGGGAGGCGAGTGCAAGTGACAGTAAAAATTGCTTTTTACTGTTTTAAAACAGGCAAATCAAGCTTATACAGGGTGTCCCATAAATAGTGGGTCACACTTCTAGGGGGGATAGTAGACACCTAGACGAGTCAGAATCACATAGGTTTCGGGGGTCCCAGACCAAATCCCAGGGAGTTAAAAATGGAGCCACACCCCCAAAAAAATATTGAAAAATTCAATTTGTAGAAGAACTGCTATTGGTAAACATTTAATTATGGTCTCAAAAATTGTGGTTTAATATGATCTTTAAAATTATCTCAAAAGCCTTCACCTTAAAATTTTTTATTATGAAAAAAGTTAAAAAACCACAAAAAAATGTGAAAAGTCTGCCCAAACCTCATTTTGTATTTCGAAATCCTTTCTTTTGATTTTATAATCTGAAAAATCATAGTTGTAAACCCTTAAGTCCAAAGTGTCACGTTAAAACCATCAATATTCACTGCTTGAGATCCTGTTAAAGCTCGGTATAAGTCCATTTTTTTCGTCCGCAGACTGTCGTTTTGGAAACGGCTATAGGAAACCTATTTACGCACGCAAAAAACGAACTTTACCAGGATATCAAGCGTTTAATATTGATGGTTTTTACGTGAAACTTTGGACTTTAGGGTTTACAACTATGATCTTTCAGATTATAAAATCAAAAGAGATGATTTTGAAATACAAAATGAGGTTTGGGCAGAATTTTCACATTTTTTTGTGATTTTTTAACTTTTTTCATAATAAAAAAATTTTTAAGGTGAAGACTTTTGAGATAATTTTAAATATCATATTAAACCACAATTTTTGAGGCCATAAATAAATTTCTAGCATTAGCATTTGTTCTACAAATTGAATTTTTCAATAATTTTTTGGGGTGTCGCTCGCTCCATTTTTAACTCCCTGGGATTTGGTCTGGGACCCCCGAATCCTATGTGATTCAGACTCGTCTAGGTGTCTTCTATCCCCCCCAGAAGTGTGACCCATTATTTATGGGACACCCTGTATTTCAACACCGGAGAATTTACTCCAACTATAAAGATTTACTCGTATGGAGGGGTATTTAAGTCAAGAAATAAATTTCTTTCATTTAAAATGCAACAAAAAATATTGACTGGGTCTCATGAACATACTTTTTATTTATTCCAGGTAAATTGTTTTGTGCCAGAATTTAAACATTATTTTACATAAAATTAAATTTAAAACAAATTATTTCTTGTTTTTTTAAAACTGTTATAAAAAAAAAGAAAAAAGTATATTAGTAAAGACGAAACTGTTAGAAAATAAGTGATTCACAACGTTTTAAAAGCTTAAGAAGATATTAAATTTTTAGTACGATTTATAGGTATAAGTCTCTTTTCTTAATTAGTGCAAATCCAAAGAAGAGGTTGTATTTTTTTCTCATGCAATTAGGAACTTTTAGTTATTAAAATTGAGTTTTAAATACATAGACACAGCGATTCTAATGACTTAGTTCTCTTTACTATCCCTCCAACTGTATCTTCTATTGATGCACTTTTGATAACTCTTTTGAATTTAATTCAAGTCAAAAAAAAGTTCAATGGGGGTTCAGGGGTTTTCCCCTTAATTGTTTTTGAAAATTTGAAGAAGGAAACAGGTTTTTAAAAAATTTCTGAAATAAAAACTAAAGAACGAATAAGCTTCTATTTAGTTTGACTTAGAGTTACACTTTTTGGCCGAGTGCCATGAAAATTTCTTAGAGGGCCGCGGGTTGGACCACACTGCTTTAAAAGAATCGTGGGTTTAAATTTTATCTATAAAGTAATTTTGTTTTACAGCTAGCCCTATAGTTTTAAACCCAATGAGGCATTTGCATGAGTGAGGGATTTGCTTGATTTTATACTTTTTCGATACATTATGCTCTAAAACTCCTAAATTTCTGATTTTTAAGTTCAAAAATGTGTTTTAAATAATTCAAAATTCAATTTTATTTTTGCCAAAACGTCAGAAAAGTCACGTTATCAGAAAACGGGCTTCTATTGGATGTGACGTCACAACGCATGAAAACCATTGTGTTTTCTGTTTTCACGTGATCAGAAAACGGGCTTCTATTGGATGTGACCTCACAGCGCATGATTTGTGATTCGAAAGTGTTTTCGAGCCCAAACAAAAAACGAAATTTCAAAAATTTATATATCAGAAACTAGGCTATGGATATACTTGATGTAAACGTCATTCTTTATGGTTTTTTATCTACTATTTTAATAAAATTTAATCTCAAAAGTGAGAATATCTCATTGTGCATGGTATGTGCAAGTGCCTTTTTCAATGCCCTTAGAACTCGTTCCCTAATTTTGCACATCCACCTTTGTTAAAGAGGGATCTTATTTAAAAAAAGAAGGAAAGAGAGGAGAAGGAGAACAATGGAACTACTTTTCTGCTCCTTTAATTACTATGGAGCAACTGATGAAGCATATGTAGATTGACATATTCTTTTATTAATGATCTTAAGCTTCCGTACTTAGGAAAAATTTTGAAATTAAATTTTTCATTTGTGTTATTTATTCCGAATAAAAAGAAAGTGTTCAATTTAGTAAAATAATAATGTGAAAAGGTAGTCAAAATTCACGTACGTATAGTTGTATATTAATAAAAATGTCACAAAATATAATATAATTTTAAATGTGTGGGATATAGGAAGAAACAAATAAATTCATTTCATTTCACAATTAAAAAGGTGCGGTTATTATTTATTTTGAAATTTTAACAGCTTGTAATTTCAAGCATCCATATTTTGAAGTTTTACAAAAATTTCTCTCATCGAATCCGTTATAACACACTGAAGATCCCAAATAACTGGTACACCTGTAGAATAGTGACTGTGATGTGCCTAAAGAACTTATGGCTGAGTGCCACAAAACCAGGCAACACGGACTTGCCTGGAATTATGCTGGCCGAAATTCACACCATAAACCCAGTAAGGCAGTTCAAAGGGGAGGCACAAATCTACAGGGTGATTCAGAAATAATCATCAATAATTGGGGGGTAGGTAGAGGGGCCCTAGACAAGCATTTTTCGAATAGGGATGGTGGGGCGCAGCCTTACCATTAAAGAGCTAGGACCTAATGTAGTGAGAGCGCGTTTCAAAAAGCCCTTTTTATAAGGCCCGTGTAAGGAAACAAAATAAAATTAAATGAAAAACATTATTGCATGAGGTATAGGAGTATCCGTACTACTTAAATCCTACATGTGATAGAAATTGGACTACTTGCTAAACCGAGGGGTGAGTTTTAAAACGTGCAATATTAATCTCTTATTCAATCAATGAATTTCCCTTATTGGTATTTAGAAAAATGATGATCGGGGAAGGAATTTTCAATGATCAAACAGTTTCAATGATCAATGTTACGATCATTGAAAATTCCTTCCCCTATCATAATTTTTCTAAATACTATTAAGGGAACTCCATTCTTTGACTAAAATATTAATATTGCACTTTTGAAACTCACTCCAAGGTTTAGAAAGTGGTTCAAATTCTATCGAATTCATGGTGTAAGTAGTAGGGATACTTCCTTACCTCATGCAATAGATTTTTTCATTTTATTATGTTTTGTTTCTTTACACGGGCCTTCTAAAAACGGCCTTTTGAAACGCGCTCGCACTACATTAGGTCCTAGCTCTTTAACGGTAAGGCTGCGCCCCACCATCCCTATTCGAAATATGCTGGTCTAGGGCCCCTCTAACTCCCCCCCAATTATTGATGATTATTTCTGAATCACCCTGTATACAGGGTGTCTCATAAATAATGGGTCACACTTCTAGGGGGGATAGTAGACACCTAGACGAGTCAGAATCACATTGGATTTGAGGGTCCCAGACCAAATCCCAGGGAGTTAAAAATGGAGCAACACCCCAAAAAAATTATTGAAAAATTCAATTTGTACAAGAACTACTATTGGTAAAAATTTAATTATGGTCTCAAAAATTGTGGTTTAATATGATCTTTAAAATTATCTCAAAAGTCTTCACTTTAAAAATTTTTTTATTATGAAAAAAGTTAAAAAACCACAAAACAATGTGAATATTCTGCCAAAACCTCATTTTGTTGTTCGAAATCCTTTCTTTTGATTTTATAATCTGAAAGATCATAGTTGTAAACCCTTAAGTCCAAAGTTTCACTTAAAAACCATCAATATTAAACGCTTGAGGTCCTGTTGAAGTTCGTTTTTTAGGTGCGCAAACTGGTTTCCTATAGCCGTTTCCAGAACGGCAGTTTGCGGACCCAAAAAACGGACTTAAACCATGCTTTAACAGGATTTCAAGCATTTAATATTAATGGTTTTAACGTGACACTTTGGACTTAAGGGTTTTCGACTATGATCTTTCAGATTATTAAATCAAAAGAAAGGATTTCGAAATACAAAATAAAGTTTTGGCAGAGTTTTCACATTTTTTTGTGGTTTTTAAACTTTGTTTGTAATAAAAGAAATTTTAAACTGAAAACTTTTAAGATAACTTTAAAGATCATATTAAACCACAATTTTTGAGACCGTAATTAAATTTTTACCAATAGTAGTTCTTCTACAAATTGAATTTTTCAATAATTTTTTTGGAGTGTCGCTCCATTTTTAACTCCCTGGGATTTTGTGTGGGACCCCCAAATCCTATGTGATTCTGACTCGTCTAGGTGTCTACTATCCCCCCTAGAAATGTGACCCAACATTTATGGGACACCCTGTTGAAGAGATGGTTGTCAGATGGTTGGAAAATAGCATTTTTAAAATAGTAAAAAAAATTAGAATTTTCGCGTTTGACCTACCGTAAATATTAAGAATCCTGTAAAAAGTGAATCTCCGACATTATTGCAGCCTGAAAAAATCATGAAAGAAAGGGATCATCCATGATTGAAGACAAAATTTTAACGTACGAACAGACCTGTAACTTTTTCTCGAATTGTCGCTGAGGCATCAAAAGGTGAAAACATTGAAGTTAATCCCTATCTGAGAAAAAGTTGCATGATTGTCCCCTTTTAATGATTCTCTTCAGTCACTGATGGCTCCTTTCTATTATGACCTTTTTTAGGCTGATACGATGTCGGATATTCGATGCTTTACAGAATTCTTGATATTCCCATTAATCCCCCTCATAAGCAAAAACTTTAATACTATTTTGGAGGTGATATTTTCCATCTCTCGTGCATCTCCATTTGCGCATTTCTTATGGACTGGCCTGCTGGGGTTATGTGGTGTGAAAATCCTTCAGCATACCTTCAAACATTAATAGAGTGCGTGTCATGTTGTTTAGTGGCACTCAGCGTGCTCGTAGGGGCACACGATATCCCATAGGTCGACAAGTTATTTTGGATCTTCAGTGTGTATTGAGTTTAGCAAGTAAGGTCACAAGAAAAAAGTTATTTGGAAGATAAAGTTTGGTGAAAATCAGTTAAACCGATGAATATTAAATATTTGGTATTCTATATAAGTTTATTTCAAATGGACGTTTCTTGCTTTACTTGTGTTTTACACCACAACTTCCCGTTTACGTTTGATTTTTATCTTTATCCGGGTATTCGGATAAATCTGTTTCCTATGATAGTTCTCATGTCGTACCTATATCTATCTATCCTTTTGTTTGTTAGAGAACATATTTTATAGTTTTTTAATGCGTTCTTTTTTTTAAAACAATCATCTCAAAATAATGTAATAATATTCACGATTAGAATATCGAATGGACTATTTCTTCAGAAATGTATTAATTTTTTTTAAAGGAGAGTGAAGAATCTTCCTTATGCAAACCGCAGTATGCAAACTGTCTGTTTCATTTCCCTGCATAATTCTCCAGTTATTTTATATTTCTTTCCTAAAACGTTTCATGTAGATTCCAAAATAAAAAACTGTTTAGATGAAATCATGTAAGATATTTTTTTGAGGTACTCTATCAATTTTAAAATGTTTTACTTTAGAGATGATATGTTATTGTAATATGTCGGTTCGATTAGAGTGAATTAATAGTGTGATTTGTTTGATTTTGTTTCAAAAACAGATTAGACTCATGTATACTCAATTCATGTTTCAGTTGAGGTATAAAAGAAGAGTGTACAAAATGATGAACGTAGAAGAAAAGCAAATCAAGCAGCTTCACACTAGGGTAAGATTGCCTTCAAAGATCATTTTACATAGTATTAGGTTCAAGCTTAATGTTAGGAAAATATTTAACCACTTTTTGCAGATTTTTAAAAAGCATATCTAAATTTGATATTAATTAGACTAAATGTTTATATCGTCAATCAGAACCGTGTCGTAGATTCCTAGCTCCTCTCCTTATTTGATTTTTCCGTAAATTTAAGGGGTATTTTATTATTTAAAATGTATGCAATCATGAAATGAAGTGTACCTAGGTAAATGGGGATATCATTTTCAAGCACCATTTGATTTTTCATCCAGTATTTTTTACGACTTCTACTTTTTTCTTCATTTTCAATAGTAGTTATTTAACGCATAACTTATAAAAATTATACTTATTTCCAGCATTTAAAAGTAATAGGCTAAATATTTATCTGCGCTTAATGATCGTTTAATTTTCAAAAACAATTAATTCATTCGTTAAATAATGAAAAGTCTTTATAAAATTTTGAATGCACATGATTGGTCCATTATCAAAGCATAAGTTAGCTCTCTTTGAAATTACCTTACTAATAAGGTAAATGTGGGTATAGTGGACACTTTAAGGAAAATTTTTGCTTAAATTCTTAATAAATACCAATCAATTTGCTTCGAAACGGTTATCATCCTATTTTTAGGTTAATTGGATCTTCTTCTTTCGATTTTACTATTAAAAACTTTAATTAGATTGGGCAAAGTATTTTTAATTAATTTTTTAAAAGTACTCCAAATTGCATATATAGTGGCCACATAGATGAAGCTGTTGCTTCTATGGTGGACACCTCTTGCATCAGTAGTGGACACCTCTCTTTTTCTGCCTATATGAGGGGTTTATGCATGAAATTGAGGGGTTTTTCTTGGTATAGTCGTTTATTTCTAATTAAGTCTTCCTTCCCAACGAAATGTATTTTAGATTCAATCAAATTAGCTTTATTTAAAAAAAATTGATAGTTTTCGGTCCAAAGTCTACGCTGTAGCTGATTTGAGAGGAATTTAGCATGTAATTCAATGTTTTAGAAACATTGGTTCCCGAAGCCAGAATGAAACCAAATTTATTTAACCCTCATTTTAAAGCACAGTCAATAGTTTATGAAGAAAAACTGATTCAAATTAAGTATTATTTATGTTTCTATTAGACGCCATTGGCGGTGGTCACTATTGAAAAATCTAAGATTATGTGTTGGTAAAGTGGACACCCCCATAAATCCTCGTAAAGTCAGCATTTTCCAATAAATTTTTTTCAGTATTATTTTATACACTCTTATTTATCTTGATATAAATTTAAAAGTCAATCAAGCGGTAATAAATACGAAAAAATCAGTTTCGACTTACTCGTTTCCTTACGCGATTCAATAAGCAAAATCAAATTTCAGTCACTCGGGCGATGTTGTTATTTTCAAATATTTAAATATCTTTCCCATGCTGATCTGTGGTATCGGTGGTAATTTATGTGCTTACCTGATTGCACAATCTACTATGCCTATGAATTTTGACGCTTTTCGATGCCTCTAACTCGTTTTATTTAAAATTAATCATCTATGTGGCCACTATTGTTACAGTGTCCACTATACCCACATTTACCTTATATATGAGTAAAAGTTATTGGGAAAATCTCAACACTTTATGAATGAATGAATGAATGTTTATTACACACACACAGAATATTATTACACACACAGAATATTGCATATAATACATTGAAAAAAAAACATTATAAAACAAATTAAAAAAAAATATTATTTATGTGATACCAAATAGGCAAAATTTTGCCTGTATATAGTATCTACAATGATAATTACATCAATTTCGTTGGCAACAGTTGCTAATGAAGATGTTACCTTCTTTTGGTAAGTATAACTGTTAAAGTGGTTTACTTCGTTTCATTATTAGTTGAAAGTAAGTGATTTTCATTAATACGGAATTGGGTGGATTTGGTCTTTGATCTGTATCCTGTTCTTTTACTTCAACTTATCTCTTTATTAAAAACAATCAATTGGAGTTTGAACTAACACTAAATATTAATTTTCACAAGTTCTTGTTTATTTCACAATACTCACTCCATACTTTTAACATCCTTATTAGGCAAACCTCAGGAGAATGCTTGACCATGTTAACAGTGGTCAAATAGAAAAGATAACTAAGATGTGTGCTAGAGGAATGGATCCTAACTTCCATTGTCCAGAAACTGGAGGTAATACAGCACTTGTGAAAACATTATTAAAAGTTAATTTATTTAATTTTAATATTTAGGTAATGAGTAATGCCTTCATGGATTTTATGTATAATCAACACATAGCTCTTTATTTTTTGTACTTTAATAACATTATATTATTATCTCTTTAAGAGTTTAATTTTTTAATTACTTCAATCATCTACAGTATAACCTCGTTCTATCTAACTTTGATGTTAGAAAACCTTGATATCTCGAAAAAATATTGTCCCCTTGAAATAAAGTACTAATTAAATCGAAAATTCGATGCCTCGAATTTATTTTCTTTTCAAGTCCCTATATCTATATCTTGGGTTTTTTTCAAGGTTTTAAATTTTAGAAGATTGCAAAACTTCTAAAAAGCATGTAGTTAAATAATAAGTTGTATTGCCATTACACACTTATTACTATAATTATCAACTGAAAGATGATGAAATTTAAAACTTTCCCTTATTTTCAATCTCGAAAATCATTAAGATTATATTGATCATTTAAAAAACATTAAACAGACAGACTAAATATGATTTAATACAAGACTTTCGTAAATTAAATTGAGTTTCGCTGTCTTTTTTGTAGTTCTCGATTATTAACGAATCATTCTTTTGCAGAAACGCCTTTAACTTTTACGACAACGTTAAAACAGCCGGCGAAAGTGATAATGGCTTTGATAAACGGCGGGGCCTTATTAGATTTCCGAACCAAAGACGGATTAACTGCTCTTCATAAAGCAGTTGAAAGAAATAATTTGGAAGCCTTAAAGGTAAGAAGGAGCGAAAAGTTAAAGGCTAACAAAAACAACATTTTTCCTTAACCATTTTCAAATAAAATATAGTTTTTGTAGCTGGTGGCAATTTGTTAAAAACTCCTTTGTATTTCAGACACTTCTAGATCTTGGTGCTTCTCCAAACTATAAAGATAGCAAAGGGTTAACGCCTTTATACTACACATTATTACATGGAAGTGATCACCAACTTACAGAAATTCTCTTACATGACCATGCCTTCATCGGAACCTGTGATCCTCAAGGATGGCAAGAAGTCCATCAAGTGAGTGCATACCATGAAAACACAAAACTTTAGTAGCTAACCCTATCTTATATAATGAACTATAGTGAACTAAACCATCTTCATGTATATTTTAGGCTTGTAAGCACGGGTTTGTTCAGCACCTGGAACACCTTCTTTTTTATGGAGCTGATATGAACGCGCGCAATGCAAGTGGAAACACTCCTTTACATGTATGTGCTGTCAACGACCAAGAAAGTTGTGCCAGAGTTCTCCTATTTAGAGGCGCAGACAAGAATGCGCTGAATTTTGCAAATCAAAATCCTTACCAGGTCGCTGTTATTGCTGGTAATTTGAACTTGGGTGAATTGATCCGCAACCATAATGCGGAAGATGTAGGTAAGCCATTAATACATTGTATTAAAATAATTAATCAGATTAAATTATCTAAAAACTACTCTAAAACATTATAATTAAGTGATAAATATAATTTTGCACATTACTTTTTTGGTGTCCATGATTAAATTTTTTAAATGGATTTCTTATTTTATTTTTTTGAGCTAATAAAAGTAATAGAGAATAGCGTTTCACCAAGTCAGTACAATTCGTCTACAATTAAATTTCTGGTTCTTTTCAACCAAAAATCACTTCTATTTACCAATGATTTACACAATGTCTATTTCACTTAATTCTCGGTACAGAAGACTATCCAGCATTAAAAGTTTGTATGAATGATATATATTTTTGATAAAAATTACGTTTATTGAACATAAAACTATCTTTAAAAACTCTACACAGAATTATTAAACAGTACTTCATAGTCTGCTTCTTAACTTTCCACCTCCCTGTTTCCATAAGTACTGCCGCGTCATGAAATATATAATCTTCAAATGCCTATTCTATTCCCACAGACTTTAAATAAGACATTTTACCACGAATAAACTGATTAGGATTATATTTATACAACACTGACAATTATACTGCAATGTATAAATCTCCAAAATGTTTCCACAGTGCCATATCGGGAAATGCCTCGATACAACCCAAGACGAAGAGCCAGCATTGCTCCAGTGACCACACTTAGTCGAACTCACAGTGATCCTCGCCTAGATTTAAATCTTGGAATGAAACCTCCGTCGCCTTGCCCATCCAATTGCTCCTTACCTCCATTTTCTTCCATTTCATGCATTTCGGATACTTCCACTGGTTCTTCATCCACTTGCACTCAACCCAGCTGTGAAGACAGTGAAGATACAGCGTCGGGAAGTGTAATCACAGGTACGAAAATACTTTAAATAGGAAATTCTCTCCTTAATGTGGATATAATTTTGCTAAATCCAGGCCATCCTTTTAATTTACGCCATTAAATTTGGCTTTAAGATGTTTATTTTAAATTATTAAAGTAATTAGCAGTGACTAATTTAATCGTTTAAGTTTATTTTAAGTAATCGTTTACTATTTTTTGCTTTTATTACTTTCTGTTGCTTTACGTATTTATATTGTGTGCATAAGTATATCAAAACCCCAAAAGGAAACAAAGTAAGTTTTTTTTATTTTGCTTTGCAATTAGTCAGTATGAGGACATGATAATATATCGAAAGGTAAAGGATAAGTATTTTTAAATCTTCTTTCACATCTGCTTTATTCTTATTGATGTTTAGCCTTTTTTCTCTTTATATTATATTTTGCTTTAGCTCCTCTTACTGAATTTCAAAATTAAATCGTTTTAGGAAAACATTTAATGTGACCAGCATTTTTATTTCCAAGGTATGGCTCATCTTTTAGACGCCATAAGAGATGTTGTAGCTCTTGTGTATGGCAACCAATGTGTTATTTGTTTTAGAAAAAAGCGTCACAAGTGATTCCTCTGGAGTCTGCACAAGCAATAGCGCTGCAAGTTACGAATCTGGTTCTGAACATGCTAGCTTTAACGATTCTTTTCTTCCTGGGAGCAAATGCGTTTGTGTTGCCGACTATAGCTCAATGGTGCCTGGTCATTTACAGTTGGCAGTTGGTGAAACCTTAGAAAGTAAGTCAATTTTTTTTTATTTTTGAGTTTTGCTACACTCTGTAAAAAATCGCCTTTTTAGTACTCTAACTTTCCCTTTTTTTGACGAAAAATTTTCTGTATGCCTAGAAAACATGCTTTTCCGTGAATTATACCACAAAAATAACTTTGGTATAATAAAATCCCCACTAAAATAATATATTTAAAAAAGTATATACTATGCTAGCTATGAAAGCTAGGCGTGAGTATTTTTGCTGTTGACGTTACAGCACTAGCGGTTCCAGGGGGGGCTAGGGGGCTCAAGCCCCCCCCCCCAAAATGAAAAGTTTTACTCTATATAATATGACATTTTATGCACCAAAATGAGTTAAAACCCTGTTATTTTAAGGTCAAACCAGACCCCCTTGGCACTTGTAACCCTTTTATTACAACTACATTTTACTAAGATTGTGTCAAAACCCAAAAAATCTGTATCCGAAATTCGGATTAAGCGTACCAAAAGGAGTTGAAAAAGTGTGGGTTTTGACCTAAATTTCCAAACATTTTCTGGGGGAGGACCGCCAGACCCCCTTTATGAAGTTGGATCAGGATATTTCACTACTTTTTCCGTATTAATATTAACAAGAAGATTCAATTGGATAAGGAAAATTCTTAGCCCCCCCAAAACCAAATCCTGGATCCGCCACTGCGTTACAGTGTCATTTGGAGCTATTAAATAAGATATAATTACGTCCATTGTTATAAAAAGAGCGTCTATAACTAATATGAAAGAATTCTGAAGTTTCTTCAAATAACGGAAAATTTTCTTTACTTGATCGGGTTTCAGCTAATATGCAACTGAATGTGTATATATATGTTTTTCAATTTCTCTTTTGTTCCAGTCATAAATGAAGCAGAAGATGGTCTTCTACTAGGAAAGACACAGAGTGGCTCAGTAGGCTATTTTCCTGTTACTTGTGTTCAAGAAATAAATACTCGCTATGATCCATACTACTCAGCAGGATACTCACGAGTGGAAGGACGGAGGGAGAGATCTGCCAAACGCATAAGTACTCTCCCAAGAAGGTGGAAGACGTATGTTTCATCTCATTTTTGTAACATTTTTTTATGCTTTTGTTGGAAGAGCAGAGGGATTTTTATTTTGCTGGGTCTTATATTCGTATACCCCTCTGTAAAGCGTTCTATTACCCTGAATTCAAAAACAATTTTACAGTAAAAATGTTGCACGGCGATGAGAAGATATGAATATGAATATTTTATTATCTATTAACATGGATATAGTGCATAAACGGTATACTCATAGCAAAAATGTAAAATTTTTACACCAAGTCTAAAGTATGTTTTTATTTATGGATAGTATTGGTAAATTAAATCGACTTAAACGATTACAGCCTCCATTCAACATAAAAATTGTTGAAATCAACTCCAATATAAATTCCAATATAAATCAATTCTTGAGAATCAGATGAAATTTTTTGTTCTGAAAATCTAATGAAAAAGAGTCCACTTTTAGTAGCTTTGATTCATACATATTACTTGGTTTTAATTTAGTCTAGAAATCGCAATTAACAGATTTCATCCATAATATCATGTGATAGCAATTTTAATACTTTTCTCTTAACACATTTTTAATATCTTTACGGCTTATAAAATAATAACACCGTTTGTTTCATATAGATATTTATTTTATTTGCAAGATGTTCAATTTTGAAATTAAGGATCTCTATCCTGGACTTAATAACATTAAACCAATATCATATTGCATTTTTCACCTTTTGGGATCATAAAGAGAACAATTGCATGGTATTAAACTGCTGTTAACTGACAGCTTTCAAAAAATTATGTTGAAAAGTTCACCCAAGAATGTTAAAAAAACTGTGTGTGTTCTTTTAAAAATAACACTGCTCTACTTTGGGAAATTTTAAACTTTCACCGGTTTTTACGTTTTTATCTTCCACACATATTGCATTTTTCCGCTTTTTGTGATCATAAAGAGAACAATTGCATGGTATTTAACTGCTGTTAATTGACAGCTTTCAAAAAATTATGTTGAAAAGTTCACCTAAGAATGTAAAAAAAACTATTTGTGTTCTTTTAAAAATAACACTCCTCTACTTTGGGAAATTTTAAACTTTCACCGTTTTTTACGCTTTTATATTTAAGTTTTGAATACAATTATAACTAAAGCCAACTTTTTATTCTTTGTAGGTTTGGAGAACCAAGAACAGTTATTTTGCACAAAGGAAAGAAAGGATTTGGTTTCGTGCTGCGTGGAGCAAAAGGTAATAAATTTTCCATCGAAATTAACATTTTTCGCTTTTAATTGCGTTACTTCCATTAAACCTATTTATAAAAATAATTTTATTTTGAAGCATCGAGTCCTCTTATGGAAAGAGAGACCAATATTGCTTGGCCTAGTCAATACTTAGAAGATGTAAATAAAGGTGGTGTAGCTGATTTGGCTGGATTGAAAAAAGGAGATTATTTATTAGAGGTAAGAAACACAGTATGGAATTTAAGCATTATTTATTATGAGTCTATCGCATAATTTTCTGTAAAACAATAACAAAACTGAAATCCCCAATCCAATCAGAGAGAACTAACTCAAAATAACTCAAAAGGAAGCTAGCTCACGTAACGCCCTCTAGGGAGAACTTTAGGAGTTAAAAGTATGACCCCACCCGACAAAGCTGCCGTTTTGAATCTGTCATTTTCCTGCTTTAGTCGGTGTTTATATCAAATTTTTAGTACATTCAGTTCTTTCCCTCTAATATTGTTAGTTATTTCTAGTCTGTGGATAATGCATCTTACATTAATAGTTGGTTAAATAATATCCCAACTAATTAGACTGGCAGGGACAGAAAATCAAATAAAAAATCGGATTAATAAGACCTTGTTGCATGAAAAACTGAATATTTAATTTGAATATCTTTCATTTTGTAGATAAATGGTCAAGATGTTTCTCAAGCCTCGCATGAGCATGTAGTGTCAATAATTCAACAATCTGGTAACTTAGTAGCCATGACCGTCATAACTTTAAATACTCCTCCTGTTGGAACACCTGTCGAAAACCCCCCTCTGCCATATCGCCAGTGTGCAACACTCCCGCGTAAGCTGATCAGCAAAAAAGGTTTGTGATTTATTTTCCATTTTCTATCGTAATTCATTCATCGTAGTAATTAGTTTCTTTTCAATTTTAATTCAAAAAAAAATTTTTTGTGAGATGGGGTCAACGATTAATTGTGAATGGTAAAAACAACTGCAGCATTGTTTTTTATCCGTTTTAACCAGTTTTTGCATGTTCTTTTAATGATCAAATTTCTTTCACATGAAGGTGCAATGTATTTGGAATATTGTCAATTACTCTTGTGCTACCTGGCACTTAGTTCTAAACATCTTTTCTAAAGTGGTGATTTTGTGAGGCACCTGTAGTCCGACTGCCACGAGAAGATCTTTGACAGAAAAACAACACTTTGAAAAGAAGTTGAAATTTAAATGAAATTCTTGCAGATATGGCACAAAATGTTTTTTCAGCGTTTATGAATTACCATCGCCCTAAAATTGAGGGGTACACTCCGTTTCCATAGCAATCTCTGCAATATTGTACGATGTCAGAAGTTTTTCACGTGGCGGCCGGATTATAACTATCCTTACAAGGAACTGAGTGTAGTCTTTTTTTGTTCCCTAGTCTATATTTGGTTTTCTATCTTGTTGATTTTCTAGGTTGACATCTATTATTGAAAAAGTGCACTAGTATATTAAGCGGAAGTAGATGCAATTCATGTTTTTCGAAATTAAGTAGTATTATATTTTGTTAAAACTAGCGACAAATGATGGACTATTTAACAAAATATGATATATGATTTATATTTGCGTTTTTAGCAAAACGGTCTAGTTTTGAAAAAAACTTTAAGACTGAAAAAATTACTGGGATTTATGATATTAGTGAAATAAAACGTACGATGAATGATTTGTGACCTGAAACGTACGCAATTTTTGAAAAAAAACCACGGTACTCTTGCCCGAAGACATCTTCATTCATCTGACCATAAATGCCTTTCACTTTTATAAGTTCTTAATGTTACTTTTTATAACACATGTTAGCCTATTTTTTTACAAAAATTAAAACAGGATTAGTAAAATCAGTATTTTTTTAACTGAAAAAAAATTAATAGGAGATCCTTCTTTTTCAGCGCCAACTCCGCCAAAACGAGACCCGAAGACCACTCTGTCAGTTGGAAGAGTCAGAGCTCGATCAATGGTTGCTGGACTAGCTGAAATAGGTTAAAATTTTCCCTACTACTCAAAGTGTTATCATAGAAATTTATTTTACAGATTAAGATGATATTAATGCTTACATTATTAGTTTAGAAAAACAACTGTATATACAAAAACAAAGGGGGAAATACACATAACACATTACAGATATGTAACATATAAATATTCATAATGCAATTTCCATAGGAGAGGAAGGAAAGCTGTTAACGATTTGAACTACACTCGATGTAACTGGACAGAGAAAACGATGTCGACTAAGGAATTTTTGATGCTTTTGGCCAATAATTATTTCGGGGAAAGTCGGATAATTGAAAAAGATTTCAGAGGTTACAATAGTATTTTATGATCTGCGAATTTACGGAGTACCTGGCCGCTGAAAGCGGCCTCCACCTCCGATCTTGCAAGTGGAATTTCTCTGGATAAACTTTGGCACTTCTCAAATCTAGACCATTTCGTTAGGGAGACCTTTTAGTAAAGTTAACTTGCAGCAGATAATACATTGCGAGGCAGAGAAAAATCTATATTACTTTGGGTTTCTTGAGAAGATTAATTTTCATAAGGGATTATACTATATCGAGGTCTCTTTTTGCTTGGTGGTTGAGCTGGATCGAATGCTGGAATTTTCTTTAAGGATATATTCTTATGGTTCTTTATATTTTCAAGGAATTTTACTGTTGCGTTGTAGACATATTCTTTTAAAGTGGGGATGTTGATAGCTCTTCGGATGTCTTTATTTCTGTGATACCGTCTGGCTCTTGTGATTTTTCTCAGCTGCATGTTTTGAAGTGCTTCCAGTTTTTTCCAATTGGTGGGAGAAGTCGCTCCCCATATGGAACAGGCATAAGTGATTGAAGGTCTGAGAATGGATTTGTATATGAGTAATTTGTTGTGTAAAGAAAGCTTTGAACTCCGAGCAGTGAGTGGGTGAAAGGCCGCTGACTTTTTCCTAAATTTAGTTTTAAGTTCCTCAATGTGTTTGGAATAATTTAAATTTACATCTAAGGAGACACCTAAATATTTAGTGTGAGAAGACCAAGGGATTTGATGGCCATAGAGAGTTAACTGCCTACATTTTTCACGAGAGTGAAAAATCAGAGCGGCCGTTTTATCTACATTCAGTGCAATTTTCCATTTAATCAACCATGTTTCAATTAGTGTAATGTGTTGTTGTATTATGTGCGTTATGGCATTTATATTATTATGCTGAAAAATAATAGCTGTGTCGTCAGCAAATAGTGAGAGTTGTGTGTGTACGTGTTGTGGAATGTCATTTATGTAAATTATGAAAAGTAGGGATCCCAATTTTGATCCTTGAGGTACTCCAGCTTCAATGTTCTTGATAGCAGAATTAGCTCCATTGACTTGGACAAAAAATTTTCTTTCAGAAAGGTAAGAGTGGATAAGCTTTACGATATAGACAGGAAAATTAAATTTGATTAACTTAAATAGTAGACCTTTTATCCAGACTTTGTCGAATGCTTTTGAAATATCGAAAAACACAGCACCTGTCTTTTTTCCATATTCTTTTGCTTGTATGTATCTAGTCACTCTGTATAATTGATGATTAGTACTTAATTCTTCCATAAATCCATGTTGTTCAGGAATGATGATGTTATTTCTTTTGAAGTGATCTTTGAATTCCATCGTAATAACTTGTTCAGTAATTTTACTTACAAGGGGAGGATCTCAACGTGTCATCACCGATTCGGTTCATTTTTGGTGTGTAAGTAGTGCATGACTAGGACATCAATTTGTGAAAATATTAAGAAGCAACTCTCAAAAGTTTAGGAGAAAATTGCGATTAAAAATTTTAACACGTAGTTATATATCTGAGAAAATTCGTGTCTTGCAAGCAGATCGTGGCAAAGAGGTAAGAGCTGCGACTCCCAATTCAAATGTCCCGGTTCGAGCCTCGGTGGGGACCATAATTTTATTTAAATTTTCCACACAATTAAGAGCACAGATACGAAGTTAAGTAGTACATACATATTAATATTTATAATTATCAATTTTAAAACATTTTTTTCTAGGAAAAAATAAAATATTTTGCTATTTATATAATTTTTATAACTGGATAATATGGAATCTTATTTATAAATATGTAATTATATTTATAACGAAGGTATGGAACGAAAAGGGTAAACACCAAAAAATCCACATGTTCATATTTTTAAATAATTTTATTTACAATAAATTTATTTTATTTACACACAAAAAATTCATTTGCCTTATTTTCCCCTTGGATTTCACAGCAATCAACAGAATTCAAGAAGCTAAATGTTTATTTTAACAATCAAATCAGACACATAACAAACCCTTTTAGCATAACAAAATTGCGTACTTTCTTTTGAATAGTTAGGGATAAATTAAGGTTAAACTTCATCTATAAAAATGAAAACTATTTTTTTTGTTTTGAAATTTTCATTCCTTGTTTCCCCAAAAAATAATAATTAAATCCAATTTTTTATGATCGTATTGTAAGTAATTATATATTTCCAAAAAATTATTTATAAACAAGAAAAAAAATTTAAAATTAGTAATTAAATATTATTCTAATTTTATTTCGTATCTGTACTCTTCATTGTATGGAAAATTAAAATAAAAATTATGGCACCCACCGAGGACCAAACCCGGGACCTTTGGATTGGGAGTCCCAGCTCTTACCTCTTTGCCACGATCTGCTTGCACAATACGAATCTTTTCAGATATATAACTACATGTTAAAATTTTTAATCGCGATTTTCTCCTAAACTTTTGAGAGTTGCTTCTTAATATTTTCACAAATTGATGTCCTCATCATGCACTACTTGCACACCAAAAATGAACCGAATCGGTGATGACACGTTGGGATCCACCCCTTGTTAGTACTGGGAGGAGAAATATGGGTCTGTAATTTGTTGGACAATAGTATTTTGAACGTGATAAATCTTACACAAATTATTTTTTTGAATTCTTTAAGTGGTAACTGAGATATGCTTAAAAAAACTCGTAAAAGCCGAATCCAGTTAATTTGCAATAATTTGTTTTTCATAGATCAGAACAGTTACTGAATATTTGAAG
The DNA here is from genome assembly GCA_024610705.1 of Tetragnatha versicolor. Lineage (NCBI taxonomy): Eukaryota > Metazoa > Arthropoda > Arachnida > Araneae > Tetragnathidae > Tetragnatha > Tetragnatha versicolor. The sequence goes on along the minus strand of JANDEH010000010.1, from coordinate 54,325,589 downwards.
GAGAAATGAAAATTCAGTATCCTCAAAACAACATAATTGCAAATTTGTTTTTACAACCGTGTTATAATAAGCAATCAGGATTTTGAAACTATGGAGCAGGAATAGTAGTAGAGTGAGCATTCCTATTGAAAAGACTCGAAAAAAGATACTCGACACTAGCAGGTGTTTTGACGAAGAGTTGGAGCTTAATCGCTTGCTAAGCAATTTCAAAACTATTACAAGCATGCACTAAAGCTTGGCAATAAAACGATGCGCCAAGAATGCACACATTAGCAACACTGCGCAGCATAAAAGTTAAGCAGTGAAAAGGATTTCCAGTAAGACCACCACCATAATACAGCAGGAAATTTTCCTTATTCACTGCTACTTAACCAGCTGTTAACTAAGGATTCCACCAATGAAAGTCAGCAAAAAGCTCATTTTCTTTCTTTAACTATTTGTTAACCACTAGTCAAGTGGCAGTGAATAAGTTCGTTATAGTTTATCATTGCTCACTCCCCCACTATCTCTCACATATGATCGAAACTAAATCCTTTCTAGCTTGAAACTTACGCATGTCTTCTTCCAGAATCCTTGGATCGAACTCTGAACGAGTACGACTCGGAAGGTCGCTCCACCAAGAGCAGCTCGGTGGAGAGCATCCCCAACAAGGCGGCGACGCTGAAGGCCTCCTCCCTCACCAAGACCGCCTCCATCAAAGCGCGGCCCAGCTCTCAGAGGGTGTCGGCGGCTGAGCTGGAGCAGTTCTTCGCCCGCCAGGGCTCCAAGCGCCACTCGGCCGCCGCCCGCCCGCCCAAGGTGTACGGCAGCGTGGCCGAGATGAAGCGCTCTAAGGCCTCCCGCTCCAAGCTGCTGCGGGTGCACAAGGAGTTCTCGAGTACGCCAGATCTTGTGGCGGTGGCGGGGGATGCGGCCCGCAAGCGGAGCCTCAGCCAGGAGGACGTGCTGGCCAACGGCTTCTGCTACAGTGAGGCCTGGAAGTCCATCGAGGACGTGTACGACCAGCGCGAACTCTACTCCCGCACACTGCCCACCAGGAAGGGGGGGCGGGCCAGCTGCCCGCCCCCCTCTCACCCCCCACCCCCTCCCCCCCTCGGGCAGGTGGTCAAGGTGGACGTGTCCAAAGCCCTGGGCGAGTACGCGAACGTCTCTGTCGCGGATGAGGAGCCAGGCTCCCCCGTCATGTCCAGCTTCCGTCCAGGAGACAGTGCCAAACTCTACGCCTCGCCCGAAGTGGTGATGAGCGTCGGCTACAAGGCAGAGACCCTGCCGCTGCCCAAGGAGCCCGCGCAGGCCAGGCCGCCTGGCACCGGCACCTTGCGCTCGCTGCCCAAAATATCTGTAAATAAGTCCGACAAGGGTAGCACCACCTCTTCGGAGGCCGAGAATAGTGGAGATTCCGGAGGGATGTATTCCACTTTCAAAAAGACCAGCCGGCAGAGGGATTCCATGTCGACGGACAGCGGCCACGTCTCCGACCGAGGCGCTCTGTGGTCGCTGAAGGGGAAATCGACAGCAACTAGTGCCTACTCTTCCAAGTTCGATTTTGAGGATTCTGACGCTGGCAGTCCGCAGAACTACCCGACTGTGAAGACGCCGAGTCACGAGCCTTTCATTCCGGAGCCGGACTACGAAAGCAGCGAGGACGACTTCATACCCACCTCCGTCGATAAGGGAGGCAGTCTCACCACATTCGGCAAAGGAGAAGCCAACGTGCAAGAGGAGAAAGTTCCTTCTCAAGGCGTCTCGGACCTGAAACAGGCGGACATTAGTCTATCTCACAGCCCCCACACTGAAGCCAAACGCGCCATTCAAGAAGCGAGGGAGCGTCTAAGGTTTTCTCAGAAACCGTTGGACAAAAACGCAACGGTTGTTTTCATAAGCGGCAAGATAACCGAACACAAGGTTGAGAAAAGTGAAATTCAGCTTCATAGAACTGAAGAGGGCAGGTTGACAGGCACTGTTGTCATATCAACCACAAACGAGCCCCAAGAACCTCTCTATCTTTCTTCTTCAATCCTAAAAAATTACGAGAATGAAAAATGCGCTGCGCCTCGCTATCCTAGTAGGGATGCTCCAGCATCTGAATACGCCAAATATCGACAACAAATTTTAAGCGGTATCAACCAAGATCCCGAATTGGATGTTCCAGAAGGCTTCTCAGTGGAACCGGGTTCCGCTGAAAATAACATGATCGAATTACCACCACCAGAAAGCGAAGGGGACCGGAAGGACTCCAACGAGGAAATAAGCTTACCTATTCCAGTAGTTCAAAAGTGTCCTTTGGAAACCAAAAGCAGCTCCATTCCAAAACCCGAATTGGAAGATTTACCTCCTCCGCCTCCTCCAGAACTCCCTCCTGAAGAACCAGTTGAAGTGTGCGTCGGTGTCTCATCGGACATTGAAGCTGTAACGGATCCAATCAGTGTTCTTTCAAGCTCTACTGAAGATGACAGCAAGGCGGAAACGGTAGTACAATTATCTGAATCTGGTCACGCATCTGAAAGTCAAAATATTAACCAAAGCAGAATTGAAGCAGGTATTAAAATTAAGCACGAAATTAAGGCTGAAGAGCCACCTAACATTTGTCCTGAACCTGAAGGTTGGAATAAAAAACACGTGAAAGATCTTGCTAAGTCCTTGGCCACTGAGCTACAAGGATTACAGAATAGCAATTTGTTGTTCAAACACGACGACAAAATGTATCACAGTGAAGCCCCTAGTGTTGTTAAAAGTGCTCAAATGAAACCCAAAAAACATTCATCAGTTTCCCAAAAACAGAACAAGAGGTACTCTGACCCCATTAAAGCCAAAAGTTCCACAGAAGCCTCTCTAGAGGAAAGTCTAGAAGTACTAAGGCTACAAGTGAATTCCCTCGGTCTGTCTTCTGTAAATGAAGTCGATGTATTTACTGAATTAGTTCCTCCACCTCCAGAATTTGCAGCTTCTGAAACTCTGAATTCTAAGAAGGAATCTTACTCTGCCCCTGAAATAGCCATCGCCCCACCCCCCGAATTCTCCGACAATTCCCCGCAGCTAAGAAACAGGACATCATCTCATCGAACATCGTTAAATTCTCATAAGAGGAAGAACTACCCCTTGAGCTGCCATCTAAACACGTCATCCAATTCGGTCGATTTGAACTTCTTGACATCCCTTCGCAGTAAGTCACCCAACATTATGCAGATGATGCGCAAAGAGAAAAAAACCTGTCTGGGCAGCACCAGTGGAAGTGTTAACGTACATTTACCGTGCACAAGTGGCCTCAGGCATTTACCTTCATACAATCCTTCAGAGCATATACTATTACACGAAAGTTCTAGTAACGATCTGTCTCGATATAAATCTGTACAAAAAGAGTTTCGTTTCAAGTTGTTACAGGAATGGACTGCTAACGACATAGCAGACTGGCTGGACAGTTTGTTTCTTCCTGAATACAAGCAGCGGTTTTCGGAAGCAGGAATCACTGGAGCTAAATTGGCCAACATGGACAGCAATGACCTCATGGGCTTAGGGGTCAAACAAATGGGACATAGATTGAATATGGAACGTTCCTTAAAAAGGTATTTGAAATAAATAGATACTTATAGTGTACAAAGAATGTTAGCTTTTCTGCATTAGGCTGGATTCTGCTATCAAAAATTAAATGAATTAATTAAATAATAGTTTTGTGGTCACTTAAATCTTTATATAGTATACTAATCTCAATTATCTCCTCAGCAGCTGTTAAAGACTTGAAATTTTGTATTTCACTCTTGCAGTCAGTTATACATATAGTTGTAAAAATATTCCATATAGTAATATCTTTCTTTAAAGCAGACCAGCTTGAACAAAATTAGGCAGGGAATTGTTCATAAGTGCTTTATTTATTGGACCAGTCCTTTCTCTGAAAAGACTGGCACTTATATAAAATATATTATTTTGAAAGTTGTGTGTAATTTACATGTTGTAGTAAAATATCTGCCCTTTTAAAAGTGATTCTGTAGAGAAAATACTATTGATAAATTCCAATGTTGCCAGCTGCATATTTTAATTTGTATAAAGTATTTATTATTCTGAGAGTTCGTGTCCTTATTTTTTACAACTTACAACACTGATTACAATTTTTTAATGTAAATATTTTATTTCATTAACAGTTAATTGTTATACTTTAATTAAATTTTATTAAATTAAATTAAAATTATTTAATCGAAGTGTCTATTTGCACGGCCCAAACGGCCCGTGGCGCATGTGCTGTAGGTCTCGTGATTACGTAGCAGTCTCGGCGCTTAGTGATGGAACCAATGGAACGCCGGGCCGTGGACATTAGAGTAGAGTTTAGTTGAAAAAAGGCCGTGCCAATAGACAGTGCCTTATTTAATTACTTAATTTAAAAGATGGTGGTTAACTATTTAAAATGGTTTAATTAAGTTGTGATTAGCAAAATAATAATTAGGTTGCATAAACACTGTTTGAAAATATATCATTTAAAAAATCTTGTTAAATATGTAAGTAAAATTCTTTTGAAGAGAAAACACAATCTTCAACTGTAAGTAATTTAATTAAGTGATTTAGTTCAACTAAAAAAAGACATTTATGAAATTAAATGAAGAAATTAAATAAAGAAATTTATAGAAAAATTATTTCAATCGATAAAGTTATAGTTCCTATTTCAGCCCATAGAAGCATCAAAAAATCTGAAAAAAATGTGAATTAAAAAAGTTTGAAAAATTTAATCTTAAAAACTTAAGATATCTGATTTTAAAAAATATCTTGTTTGTGTGTGTACACTATAAAAAAATACCTGTAAATATTTTAAAATAACCCATTTTTTTATTCAAAAAAATCTGTTCTGAAGAAAAAAATATTTTTTCTGTTTTATTTTATTTTATTGTGATGTAGTTGGGGTAGTTACCAAACTGGTTTTAATGCTCTTACTCACCAGTCAGATAACTAAAAATATCTGCATAACAAAGCAACTGATACCTATGTAGTAATTTTTCCTTCATAGACTCCATAATAGTATTAAATTATATTACTCTTAAAACGACAGTCTCAAAACTGAGTAAAAAGTACTCAAACTGGCTCCGATCCAAATGTACTCAAATTTGAAAACATGAATATACTGATTTCTGAAAATGTGCATACTCAAAAATGAAACATCATGAGCTCATTTTTTAGTTGAAGCTCAAGATGTTTCATTTTTGAGTATGCACATTTTTAGAAATGAGTATATTTGTCAAATCATCTGACTTCGAAACCTTTTAAAACTTAAAAACGTTTATTCGAACATTCATTTTCAACAGAGATATAACAAACATAATTTTAAAATGACAAGATAAAAACAGGAATTCGAAAAGTGTTGCCAAACGTTAAATAAATATCTACAAAACAATAAATATCTACACACAGAGAAAATACACACAGGCTGGAATCGAACAGGAATCAGAAAATACAGTCCGATCCGGGAATCGAACCCGACAATATTCATGTTTTCAAATTTGAGTACATTTGGATCGGAGCCAGTTTGAGTACTTTTTACTCAGTTTTAAGACTGTCGTTTTAAGAGTGTACCGTACAGCTTAATTTAAATGCAAGAGTACTTTATTATTAAAATTGGCTAAAGTACACTCAAACCTGTTTTGTGCGGTATATAACATGGAACAAAAATCTTCATATCTGGTTACCGAGACATATACAAGGGTCTAGTGAAACAACAGTCGTCACCGTCTACACCAACAGCTACACGGTAACTGAAAAAAGTCTACGGTCTGTATAGAAACGGTTTCCCAATTCAGCCATAGGGTCCGAATATAAAGGGTTTTTCAATTCAGCTATGCTGAAGAATTTTCGCTACGGTCCTACACGAGATTTTTTTATGCGGTCCCTTATCCACCGCATAAAAAATTTATTTTTATTGTGTTGCGAAATCTATTTTTTATATTAGCTACTCGCGAAGTTTTGTGCGATTTTTTGCGCGTTTTCTTATATGCGGTCGCTATCCCCCGCACAAAAATAGGTTTGATTATATTTTCTAATAAATACTGGGTTAAATTAACAGGTTTATATGTTAGTTCTTAAAATTAAACTCCTAAAAATAATTAAAATTCTTCAACAGTGACTAAAATAGTACACCATTAAAAATTGAAAGTCTGTGAAAAAATGGATATAAACTTGCGTCCTGGCTAATACTCTGGGGACTACATTACCTCAGCTCTAGCTTCCTATTCTAATTAAAATAGGGTTTTAAATCCTGATAGGTATATATCGTTACCACTAGGGATTGTCGTTTTTGGGCATTTTGGTCATCCCGGGATTTCGGGATAAAATTCAACATCATCCCGGGATCCCGGGAAATCCCGAAAATTTAATTAATGCCAGAATTTCAAGAAAAAAATATATTTTAAGTCTGTAAAATCAAAGCTTGCATAAAGAAGAAAAACATTATGGGGAGAATTTATTAATATTTAATGCTACAATTTTTCAGTTCTAGGCTTTAAAATTTCTTAAATGATTTAAAATATTTTTTGGCAATTTTATGTTCACTCATTATAATTGTACACGCATATATCACATAAAACCTTATGAAATGAAACGAACTTAATATTATATTTTTTTAAATACTAAAGTTAAAAGTGTACTTACCCTAAAAATGCTTTTGAATTCCCTTATAGATATGTATTGTAAGGATCGGCTTCTCAATAGAATGTATGTTTTTTAAATGTCGGAGCAAACCACTCGTGTAAGCCTCCTTTACACTTAATTATCAAAGAACACTTTTTGCATTTTGCTTCTTTATGAAGTGCTCCAATGCAAGTGTAATAGCTTTTTCTGCCATATAATACAAAATCAGAATATTCTCAGCCCGATCTCCAAAACGCATCTCTTTAAAAGCGGACGACTTACTATTGAGATCACCAGTACTGTATTAATTCGGAAATAAGATTCAAACTATCCTCCTAAATAATTATTAATCACGTAAATGAAGATTATGAGTTTCTAACATATCTGTTTGATTAGAATTTAGACCAATGCCATGTGTCTGAAAATGGCCTCGTGCCGGGAGTTATTACGATTCGTATTTCTTATCACTAACATACTAAAGAATAAAAATCATTGATGAGTAAAACCAAGTTTCACCATTTATGAAAACATGCGAGCATTGTATGTATTATACAAATCAGCAAGTTCCTTGTTTATTGCTTTTATTTGTAAAGTTCTAGGAGTGGGAGATAACTTAATTCAGCAGATGATTGACCTAAACCACCTTACTTCCACTAATTTATAAGTTACTTCCAAAGAAAGGAAATATTTTTTCATGCTATCAGGAACGATTTTTAAGCGTTTGTAGCAGCGGTAAAGAAATTTAAAATTTTGAGGGGATCCCGGGACGGACTGAGAAATCCCGGGACGTGTCCCGGCCTTAAAATTCTACGGGATCCCGGGAAACAATCCCTAGTTACCACCACCCCAAAAACGCGATTAAGCATTTGTTAATTAGGTAAAATCCTAGAAATGGGTTCGGGTTGGCGCCTCTTGGCGAATTTTTTGTCGCCAACTTCACATTGATACTTAGGTGCGCATTGGCCATTTTTAATCTACTAAATCATTATTCATGTGCTCTCTATTAACCAGAGTTTGAAATTGCGGAGGTCCACTGGTCCGAGACCACTGAACAACGGCTCTGACCACTACGGTCAGAAAACCAGTCCGCCGGCCCAGTGGCGAAAAAATAATCTCCTCCAGTTCTATACGCTTTTTTTTTCTCCGAACATTAAGGAGAAGAAAGCCTGAGTCACGAAAATTAACTTTTAAAAATTAATTATTGGTATTCACACTTTAAGTACAATAGTTACTTTAAAAAAGTGAATCCGATCCTTTTCAATTTAACGGACCAGTCATTTTAGTTGAGAACCAGTAAGATTGGCAAAGCACTGTTCCGCAGGACCAGAGGATTTTTTTCCAAATTTCTTACGCTGGTAGTAACTTTACTACGCACGTTTTCATTCGTTGACGTTCAACCTTTGGAAAAGTATTGGGTTGTCCCATATATTCTGTTACTTTTTACAAAGTTTCGTGTTTGAAAAACTGGTAACAGGTGGAGATTTCAAACAAAGGGGATTTTGATATACAGGGTGTTTCAAAATTGCGTTGCACGGCTTTTATTCGGAACCAATGCCTCCTAGGGTCATGGAAGTAAGGTCTACTCCTAGGTAAGTGAGCCTGAAGAACCCATTGAGATGACTTACAGCACCCCTAGCGGCGAAAGTAAAAAGTTAAAAAAATTACTTTAAAAACTAAAGAAGATAGAGCAAAAACCCCAGTGAGAGTATTGTTGCCAACGTCATGAAGAACTCACTGAAAAAAATTTGATCAAAATATCTTGAATATTCGCGGAGATATTAGCATGTGAAAATGGCACTTTTTTAGGGGTCAAAAAAGAAAAAGTTCACATATTTGCTAAATTTTCAGTGTTATCAGTGGCGGATCCAGGATTTGGTTTTGGGGGGGGCTAAGAATTTTCATAATCCAATTGATTCTTCTTGTTAATGGTGATACGTAAAAGGTAGTAAATTATCCTACTCAAAGCAATAAAAGGGGGGTCTGGGGGGTCCTCCCCCAGAAAATTTTTGGAAATTTAAGTCAAAAACTCCACTTATTCAACTCGTTTTGGTACGCCTCATCCGAATTTCGGGTATAGATTTTTTGCGTTTTGACAAACTTAGTAAAATATTAGACGTTTTGGGGGGGGCTTCAGCCCGAAAGCCCCCCCCGTAGATCCGCCACTGAGTGTTATTGTGTAGTTTTGTGTTTATTTAGTTGAATGAACACAAAATTTATTCAAAAAATCAAAAAAATTTGCAAATATGTGAACTTTTTCGTATTTGACAACTGAAAAAGTGCAATTTTCACATGCTAATATCTCGGTGAAAATTCAAGATATTTTCATGAATTTTTTTTCAGTGAGTTCTTCATGACATTGGCAACAATACTCTTATTGAGGTTTTTGATCTATCTCCTTTATTTTTTAAATTATTTTTTAAACTTTTTAATTTCGCCACTAGGGGCGCTGTAAGTCATCTCAATGGATTTCGTGATAATTCTCTGGCATTTCGGGATAATTCTCTGGATCTAGATGAGATATTGAAACAAACTCGGATTCAAATGAAAGTTAAGACCTTTCCCGATATTTTAGAATGATAATTGGTCGCATTCATCTAGAATTTCTAACCTATATCATCAATCTAAAAAACGAGAAATTTCGTGCGAATGTGCCCCATGGGTGGGGCAGTTTTGCACACGTTTGGGGCACATTCGTACACATGCAAAAAATTATACAATAATTATTTTTACGAACTAAAAAGTTTATGGCAGTTTAAAGTAAGGATAATTAAAGGAAATATTTGGCACTTTTACATATTTTTCCTCTAAATTGAAGATTTTTTTACAAAAAGAAAACAGCCTCAGAAAATATTGAACATCTAAGTTTTTGATGAGGAAAACAATTGTAGTAATGAAGATTATATTTCTCATTGACATACTTAACATAATATAATTAGTTAGAAAAAGTTTAATCAATATTTTAACGGTCAGGTTTTATTCTAAAAGAAAAGTGAACCAACAGCTCACTTATTAACAAATGAAACTGACGGTTGGGGAACTTCTAATACGATATTATCTTTTTGTATGAATGTTGAATCTTTTCTTACTGGGAAAATAAAAGTTTCGTCATTAATTTTAAAGTTTTTCATCATTAATTTTAAATAAGCACCATTCAACTCCAAATTTTCTATTTGACCAACATAACAAAATTTTCTTTTTAGTAGCAAATTCTACTGGAATAAAATCACCTAAGTCCAAGTCAATTGGTATTAAACAATAAATTATCAGGGACATTATTTCTTCAATGTTTAAATCTGGTTCTAAATTCCTTAAAACTGAAGCTTTCTTTAAGATGTTATTTTCTATTATCACCAAATTTTGAAACAATTACTATAAAAAAACAATTAAACTTCAAGTTATTAAATATACTGCACTTATAAACATATAAATCACTTTCATAATCAAAAATGGGAAAGATGAGGCACATTCGCACTGTCCGAATCTGCCCCATCTTTTGGTGTACGAATGTGCCCCATCTACCAGTTCAAGCTTACCACGTCCCAACAAGATATTTATAAATAAAGAAGGGAAATAAAACCTTTCTAGAAACTTACTTTAATAGTGCCTCAACTGAATAAAATGCTGAATGTCAACTTGAGAGTTATTTTTGATTGATATTTTACGCCAACAAAATGACAAGAAAATTTACTTTGCTGCTTCTAACGCTAGGAAATTTCTAGTACGTATACAACAAAATGGCTCAGGGCTTTGAAAATTCATGCAGGAAGTGGTAGTCATGCATCCATTTACTGGTATTTTTTTCAGATTTTTAAATTAATAATTACTAGGGGAAATGCCGTCTGTCCGAATGTGCCCCATGTGCGAAATAGCCCTACTCTCCCCTATGTATATTTATAAACATAATGTGTGATTTTGGTAGTTCTCGTGGTATTATTTCTTTTCAAAATGGCGGTTTGAAAAAAAGACCAAAAACGACGATTTTCGCGTAATATTTTTCTTTTGTTTAAAAAACTAGGAAGAACGCATAATTCATGGCTAAAAAAGTTTTACTACATTTTTGAAATGTTTAGTTTAAGATGTCATAGTTTCTAGATAATTCGATAAGTTTAACTTAGGAAATTTCGGTAAAAAACTTACCTCAGTAATGTTAGTCATTCTCATTTCAAAGAAATTTTCACGAAAAAAGCATCAAAATCAATAAAAAAGCTTACGAAAGACCCAAGTATTCAAAATATGCAGTATGTCAAATTATATCTCAACTAAGTTCAGAAAGTAGTGCGCACAATTCAAGCGCGCAACGTTTTGGCCAGAATTACACTCGCTCTAAACTTATGGTAAAGCGAACAAACAGTTATTTGCTTCATACGAAAACACAATAAAAACAACTCCTTGGAATTTAGAAATAAATCAATTCAACTATATTATGAAAAGAGACTTTCAATGTTTAAACCGTTGAAACAAGCATTATGGTTTTAAAAACATCTGCCTTTAATTTGCTTCATACCAGCTATTTAGAAAAACAATAGGTGTGCTTTAAAAAACACGTGATATTACCAATATATGAAATTTTAAAGCCAAAATTTCCTACCTTAAACTTATCGAATCAACTTGAAACTATGACATCTTAATCTTAAACATTTGAAATATACAGTAAAACTTTTTTAGCCATGAATTATGCGTTCTTCTGAGTTTTTTAAACAAAAGAAAAAATTACGCAAAAATCGTCGTTTTTGGTCTTTTTTTCAAACCGCCATTTGGAAAAGAAATAATATTACAAGAACTATCAAAATCACACATTATGTTCATAAATATACATACATATATCAAAATCCTCTTTGTTTGAAATCTGCACCTATTATCAGTTTTTCATAAAAAATTTTCAAAGACAAAACTTTGTAAAAAGTAACAGAACTTATGGGACAACCCAATACTTCCATGCTAACTGTCATAGTGTAAATTAAGCATATTGCAATGGACTATTGACGTATGTGACCTGACGGAATATCATTTATTTTTTAATTTTATCAAGTAAAAACACATTCCTGTCCGAAAACAAGATTCCATGTAATATTGTAAATCTAACTTTAAACAATAGATGGCAGCAGCACAAGTGTCTTAGTTGTGCCACTTCCTCTCATACTGAATGAAAAGTCTACTTGGTAAGTTTCTCGAAGTGTTTTCATATGCTCCTCCACCTTAATCTTCAACAACTTTTTTCTCACTACACCCATATCGAAGTAGTTGGACTGACAGGGAAATACTTCTTGTAAAAAATTTATCACAAAGCGCAATTAACAACACTGACTTAACACAGATGTTCTTGTTATGCAATGCGGTAGTTAAAACTTATTAAAAAGTAGTAATTCTTTAAATAAATGGGGGGTATGAAATGCAACTTTATAAAAGCTATTCCACATGTAATTTGTATCCATTTGCTATAGTGGGATCATTCCGAGAAAAAAAGAAGGCTGGTAAAGGATTAATAAATGGAATAGAGTTAAAATGAAAAAAATTACCTAATCTTGTTTGTTTGAAAAAACAGATGAAAAGTTTTGTTCCAGTTTATTTACTCTTTATTTAACTACGATGGGGCAAAAACCTGTTAATATGTAATTCGATTCAAACAAGATAGACCATAAATAAGCATTTATATTTTTTATTAAATTTACGATAAGAATATAATACTGATCTTCTTACTAAATACAGTTCTTAACATAGTAAGTTCAAAGAAGTACCCCGCTGCGTTTTTCTGGGGTTTTTTCCCAGAAATACAGCAATGATATAATATTATAAGCAAATTTAGGCACTTTTTCAAACCTTATATACGTGTAAATGGGTACTGCAACGAAAGAAAAACGTGAAAATAATTTAATATAAAAAATCTAGTTGAATTACAACCATAAGGCATACTATCATAATCTTGTCTTTTTAACGAGTCTGTTTGCTTAACGAATCATTGCATATCGAGTTAAAAGTTTTGAAACGAGAATTCCTCTCAAATGATTTTGTGTTTGATTGCATACAGTTGGTATACTATTGTATTGTTGTATAACTATTACACAGTTATTTATTTTGGTCAGATCCCAATGGGCATAGTGTTATATATTACAGTACGAATTTCTTTCTCCCTCTCATTTCTCTCTCTCACGTTGTTTTCTCCCTCTCTCATTTTAATTCTTCTTACATTCCTTTTTGTTTTATCCTCTCGTACAAGCATTTACTCTTAGAAAGTGAGAGGTAATTTATTATTCTTTTTTACTCTCTCTCCCTCTCTGAGCTAAGTAAAACGAAATGAGGATGTTTACATTTACAAAAACAATAATTTTCTACGCCTAAATTACTCCTCAACAACATTCTCAACATTTTCATTCGACACAAAAATTGTAAATCCTTGTTAAAGAGCATAAAATTTTTGGCAATAAAATTAAAAGAGTGTAATTTGTTACCATTGTGTATATGAAAATACTTGATAATTTCAGCAATCAATAAAATCAATTTTCATAAATTCCTAAATTATTAATTTACATTTATCATAATTTTAATCAAATTCGCGTGAGCATGAATTGGAGGGTTCAGAATAGAAATGGACCAAGTCCACTTTAGCTACTTTTGAGCTACAGACGTTTAAAGTTAAAGCTTCATAGGAAATTACATGTTAACGCAACAGAACTTGCTGCTGCCAAGCGGATATTATCAGAACTAGGACTTTGTTCATTATTGCACTGAAATTTTACATAGTTGGTGCATGTTATAGCGTTGCTAACTCAAAAATGACAAAAAGTGGACTTGGTCCATTTTAATTCTGAGCCCTCCAATTCCCAACTACACTTTCACAGATAATCATTTAATGATTCCGTAAATGCTCATTCAAGGCTCAATTATACTTTTACTTTTGATCTTCTCTTTTTGGAGGAACCATCCAAAGGGAAAAGTGTTAGAATTGGCGTCTCACTCTTCACTCCTTCGCTTTTCTATAGAAACGAGCTATTCACAGGAATGAATCCCTCAGGATGAACAGAAAAAATAAACAGTGTGAATGATCCTTATGACACTTTCGATGATCAGTTCTTCCAACAGTCCCTGCTGATTAATCCTTCAAATTATACGAACCTACATTAAATCATAATTTCAACCCAATTCGCATTAATTCCTATAACTACACTTTCACAGCTGATCTTCATATGACTCCTTATATGACACTTTCATTGATCAGTCCTTCCATCATTCCCTACTGATTGAGTCCTTCAAATTACAAACCTACATTAAATCATAATTTCAAACAAATTTGGATTAATTCCAAACTACACTTTTACAGCTGATCTTTGAATGACTTCAATGACACTTTCGATGATCAGTCCCCACCGATCGATCCTTTCTCACGCACCGACCCAAACAGATCACTTCCCCATTCTCCAAAAGGAAGCTAACTCTTTTAACCCGGGAACTTTTCCTTTCGCATGCACGGAGAATTAAGCATTCGTATCGAACCGTCCGTCTTCCCCGCCCGCGAATTCAGTGGCGAATGGGTGACCCACATTTGCCGAGGGAGCGCGGGCAAACAATGGCCACCGCAGGGCGAGATTCCTTCAATGAGATAAATGCGCGCTCATTTGTGTATGTCTCGTACCAATGAGAACACGTGCAAGAGATTGATAAGACATGCTGATAGGATGTCTGTGTAAGCGTGATTGAGTTTTCATCGGGTGGTTGTTGTAATCACGGGAGTTGATTCAGGAGGGAGGTGTCCTCCCACTAATTAATTTTTTTTGTAACCTGTGAATTTTACACTTCCGGGGAGGACTTAAATATCGCTATGTTTATATGCCAGGGCAAATCCAGGGAGAAGGGCTAGGGCTGCAGCTCCATAGAATTACAAAAACTTTTCCAATTATAGCACAAATTCCCTCAATAATTTGAATTTTTTCCACTTTTTTCACGAAAGCAGTTAATAAAAGGGAATTTATGACTTTAAGAGAGATAATTTAAAATTAGAAAATCAAACTCTTTTAAAACGACAAGTAATGGCAATATACACAGTTTTGGTACCTCGCCCCCACAAAAATCCTGGATTTTCTACTGTATGTATGTCACTCCAATCTTTAAGAGTAGGTGCCAATATTCCCAATGACATCGATATCATCCCCGTAAATGTGGAAGAGGGAGGACCATTCCCATTATAAAAACGAGGGCGCTTTAGGGAGAACCTAGATCCTCAAACCTTCAAACTTCATTATAATCAACCTCAATGGTTGAGGCAATGAGCAGAACGTGTGACAGAAAGTAACAGTCAGCTGAGGAAAAGCCCCTTGCTTCCCCAAGTTAACTTGATCCTCATTCATCTACTCTGGAGGGATGACATGCTGAGTCTGACTTGTCCAATCCATAAATAGAACTCGGACAAGTGGTATGGCAAAGAGATTAACTACCATTGTTCCACTGGGGATCAACACACCCCCCTTATATACACCCCCTTATTTATAAAAATTACTGTATAATTTAGATTAGATTGGAGTCCTTGTTGGGACTTAAGGAGGCTCCATCCCATAAAATATTTAGTTTCAGACCAAAATAAGTCCTCAAAATATTTTTCCAACAACAACGCTGGTTGAAGCATAAAATCTGAAGTATTTTTAAAAAATTAACGTATATTTTTAAAAAAAGTCTGACTTTATATAGGTCACGTTTCAAAAAGTTTTTTTTGGGGGGAGAACCCTTAGAACCCCTTTTCCAATATAAAGCTACCAATGTTTGAAGAAACTTTGGACAAATGTTAATTCAATGGTTCCGAATTTTATCATTTTTTAGGGAAGTGATGAAATGCATAACCTTTATATCTTTGGAAGTTAATCTATAAATTGTTTTTAAATCATAAAGAATGAATTCCGAATATCTCGTTCGTCTCCCCTTTAATATTCTTCTGCCAACGGCGCCTTTGGTAAGAAGACTCTAATTTAAAACTGTGAATTAGGTATATTGGTACACTCGGACCACAAAAGAAGTGATCAAAAGGCATATTCAAGAGACCTTTTCTAGTAGAACTAAAGTATTTTAAATTTGCTAATGATAAGACATTTTCTTAAATATATTTTTATTGATAATTTTAGGCCCTGGATTCCTTCTAATTTTATAAAATGCTGTTCTGAAATCAGTACGAAAAAGAACGTCGACTTCTTGTAAGAAATAAGTTTGAAAAATTTGTGTTTTCTAAAAGAAAAGTTGAGTTGAAGTGGTAGAAAGAAAATTGTAGCACGGGGTGGCGAAAACCCTAAATGTGGGCTTGACTCTATTGCATTCTCTTCACGTTTTTCGTTTCGATAAGAAGTTAGGAAAAATGGTTTAAGACTTTTTCGTTCGTTTCAGAAACGTGTTTCATTTTATTTCATTACTTAATTTCTAATTTTGTAGTGTGAAGTTTTGAAATCGACTTAAAACGATTCTAGATCATTCTAGTTCCTCATTAAGGAATTTTCGTTTTTTCTTTATAAAAAAAGGCAATAACGAATATTCAATATTAAGTTTTAATGCCTTTTTTGAGAGAACTGATATCAAAATAATTTTTTTTATTTGCTTTATAATATGTCATGGGGCAAAGTGATAAACATATGTGGTACAGTCGTAGAAAAAAAAGTGAGACAGTTCGCATTGTGAGCGAACTACTGGGGTTAGGATGATAACACTAGTCGACAGTGGTTTCCTAACAACAACCAAATTACTCTTTTTGTTACTAACTCATGTAATTATTTAAATATCTGCTAGTAAAAAAGCTCCACTACTTCCCATTTTTGCGTAACAAAATTTTTCGATTTTCTGCTTTTTTCTTAAATTTTGCGTTTTAAGTGTCATTTTTGTCCAATAGCAACCCTGCAATCCCATCCAATTAATTTATTTATAATATCCCAGTATGTAGACATTCTTTTAAAATTGTGGCTATGTTTTTGTACTGCAGTTCATTTTGAAAATTAACGAGATTTCAGTGTTAGATTTTACACATTTATGCACAATACGTTTTGCTAAATTTGGGTACAGTTTAAATTACAATTCAACAGTAATATTTAACAGAAAAAGTGGGAAAAGGTTTTTCCAACTGATTTGGGTCAAAATAGGTGACAAAAATAAAATCTGGGCTCCTCACGTGTGTTGCAGAAGTTAGAATGTGGCTCTTTTTAAGTGCGAAAGAGTCAACAGTAGTTCTATGCAAATTACTATTCCTATAGTATGGGGAGGACATTCAAATTATCTTGGTTATTTAATATCAATGACAACTACAGAAAAAACATTTTAAAAAGTATTTATAAGGACTTTTTTTTGTATGGGGAGGACATTCAAATTATCTTGGTTATTTAATATCAATGACAACTACAGAAAAAACATTTTAAAAAGTATTTATAAGGACTTTTTTTGCCATTAAGTGAAGGCAAACTCAAAGACAGTATGAACGTCTGATTAAAAAAGAATTCACGACCCTGCTTATGAAGGAAAATTTAATAAAAACGAATTATCAGCTTGAAAATGGTTTTTAGGAGAGTGCATGGTATGATGACTTTTAGAAAATGCGACCGATAAAAATGTTTTAATCCCAATAGAAGGTTCTCTTTAGTTTTACCAAGCCATAGAATGTTGAGCATCACTCAAAATTCATATTTTACATTCACGTTTGAACTTATTTCCGGAAAATCTCACTGTAGTCAATCATAAACAAGGGTAAAGATTATATTAGGACATTAACTCGATACAAAGGCCACTGAGAAATAGCAATTTTGGGTTACAACTCTTGGTTCATTGATTTAACGCCACTTAAAAGACAAAAAGTCATACTATTGCATCGTATTTAATGAATGTTTAATGATTTTTAGTTTTATATTGTCTGAAACATTTTATAATCTTAATTATGATAGTATTTTATGCTAAAATAATGAGATTAACTGTTAAAAATGAGTGTTTTCACCGCTTTTTTCCCGTTTCTTACAGTACTGGTGCCATATTTGTAACAAAAAAACTGTACGTGCTGCAGCTTTTTCACAACTATTTCTGAATTCAACACTCTGAAATTAGTCGGAAATACCTTATCTCATTTTTGTTAGGGAAAAAAAGTTTAATTTTGTCGACTAGTGTAATTTTTGTGTCATTTTTCATGATTTAACTTCTTCTTGAAAATAAAATATAGTTTATGTCCTTAGGGGGCCGTCTACATATTAAACGAAGCACCAACTTTTGTTTTTCCTATGGGCGGCAACAAAGATTATTCCCGATTCTGAAAGAGCACCCTCTAAAACCCCCCAAAACAAAATTTTGTGTCAATTGGCCCCTAAACAAAGCCAGGAGAGGGGGTTGAATTTCGTTGAATTTACGTTGAAGTCTCGTTTTTCATAGATTTTGATCCTTACAACCATTAACCCTACGCACATAGGAAATTTCGATTAGAAAGATTTGCGCCAATCTCATATCGCCAAAGACATACAACTTATGAAAATTACTGTGTCTGTAACCTTACAGTAACCATAATCTACTAACTGAAATCAACACATTTATTGTTTAAACCTTGATGTTGAACGTAGCCGTGTGGCCCAACGGTTAGGGTGCCTGGTCGCAAGTCTCTAGAGCCAAGTTCGAACCGCATATCTTCCGTGTTCTTGTTTTGCTTTTGGAAGTTTGTGGATGCCTCGAACAACTATCGATAGAGTTAGAATAAATAAGTTCTTATTTTTTACACTATTAATTTCAGTAAAAGAGAAAATTAACCTATTTTTTGTGCATGCAATATTTTTTATTTTTTTTTTAATTTTGATGATATTTTTAAATAAAAGTTTACAAATTAAAAATCTTTAAAATTACAATTTTTTCAGATGAAATAATTCCGAAACAATGCTTTTTACAATTTTACATTATTCGACTAAAAAATGTTTTTGAATTACATGAATAAAGTTTCAAAAAAGAGTATTCGATATAAAGATTCGTTCGTTACAGATTACATAAAGATATTTGTGGTTTTAAATATAAATCTAATATCAAGAAAAGTCGTCACTTAATAAGGACGGTCTCATCTTACATGCATTGTTTATTAAAATGTATTCAACGTTTTATCTTTGTTATTAAATGTTATCAAGACATGAATTAATTTAACCATGACACAAATATTCACATATTGCTGAATTTTGGATCACACAGCTTTCCCATATGATGCACCCCAGGGTTAACAACATCTATTTGCCTATGTGGCAAGTCAGACCAAGGGACCATAAGACGTGACAGCAATCAATCAAAGAGGGGAAAAAGCATTGAGTTCAGCCAGAGACTCCCCCTATCTTGACAGGAATCAGGCTTTCTCCATGCTTTTTTATGGAGATTGATTGCAGTAGCGACTATAAGCCGCGCAGTATGTTTTGAGCCTATAACAGGCTCATCCAAGGGTTGTTTTCAGGAGTACGGCAAGCAGCGTATTTAAACTAGCCTACGCAGCCAGTGGGCTCAATGCTTGGAATGAAAGTTGGCTTACATAATTAACAAATAATAAATAAAATAGTGGTGGCTACAAAAGAAAAGATCACCACTGTCATAACAATTTAGCTACCACTTTTTAATTTAATGTTATTTCTTATACGTATATTCAATCAATTCTTGCATTCAACCTGGAATTGGGAGCACAACAAATCCAGCCGCTGTTGTTACCAAACATATAGATGATATCGTGGGTTCTTACCGATATCGTGGGTTTAGAAACTAATTTTGAAAATTTTATGGATGAGGCTAAATAGAAATTGGGACTTGAACAGGTTGAGTTTGTAAATTTAACCCTTCACTGCACGATTTTTTTGTTTCTTTTGAAAAAAATAATTTAATATCTTCTAACAGCCACGAATACAGGAAAAATATTTAAAAAATTCCAGACTTAATTTTTCATTAAGATATAGGGGTTTTTTATGGTATGGCACAAACCTAAAAACATGATTTACAGCTGGTGTAATAATTGCTTTTACGAAAAATCAATTTAAATAAGAAGTATATGTTGTGTATATAAATGTCACTTAATTTACCAAGAGATATTTTCAAGATTTACTGGTAAAAAAAGATCCATCAAAATCTTTGATTGCATACAAAATGGGTGCAACTGTTTTGGAGACATAAAAACCTAATTATCAGTGAGAAGCTGCCATCCAGATCCACACTGAGTTGTTAATATTATATATATGTATGTTCTAGATGTGGCACAAAACTCAGATAACTTACATTTAACACATGTGGGAAAATTGAGGAGTTTTATTGGTATGTGCCGAATTCGGCACACCATTCGGCAGGGTTAACATTAATTAGTATGCTGATTTTTATTCAGGCTCAAGAGAAATAAGCATGCCAATTAACGTTAAAATTTAAAAACACAAAACAGAAAAAAATATCCAATACCCCTAAATTAAAACTCCCATATCCCTTTCCAATCACCCCCCATATATTCGACAGTAAGAAACGTTCTCAATTCTCCTCCCCCTAAAAATACTCACCCATGATTAAAAAGACATATTCTTACTTTTTTTCCTTTATGGTAATTATTAAAAACTTTAAAAAAATAAAATGAAATTTTTTAAAATTTATCATTGGCCACACGATGATGCATTTTCTCCTTAAACCTCCAATCGTTTAAAATATCGAGAAGCTTCAAATCGTCAGTATGATTAAAGTTAATTAATTTTAAATCATCAAATTTATTAACTTTGAAATTTAATGATTGACTAGTCAACATATTTCATATTTATATTTTGGTATCTTATTCATCAAGCGCATAGGTTCAGAAAATTCAATGTTTATCCTTAAATATTAATAAACTCTGTACCCAACCTAATGAAACATAACTCGTAATTAATTATTAAAAACACGACTGCAGAATCATTAAATCAGTATTTGAAAAATTTTCTGAAAATTTTTCTATTCCTAAATGCATAAGCAAATTTAAAAATTTGTAATTGCTTTAATTTTTCAAGACACGTTTTTTAAGTGGAAATTGAAAATTATTAAACATATTCTTTAAATACTAATGCTAAAAATACCTCAAAAAATCAATCAAACTATCTGTATTTAAGTATTTTTATAGGAATTTTTGAGCCGCAAAAGGCTGATTTATTATTTCATTAATTAGTTAAATTTCTAGCTCTTATCAACAAAACCACTTTCATAATTTAGCGTGATTATTTATTACCTTTATTAAGATTTGTATTACCTTTTTTTCCGGAATTAAAAAATTTTTTATTGGTAAACAGTAATCCTCAATTAATTATTATTATTTGCAAATAAATGGCTATAAAATTGTATAAATTTGTATTAAAGGATTTAGATTTGAAAAAAGGATCAAACATCTATTCAGCTTTATGTTTGCCTGTATCCCTATCGGTTAACCTTAAACAATGAGACATGTGGAAAATGAGGGACAGAACCTGCAACCTAGCGATCACGAGCGTGTTACTCTACCAACCAAGCTACTACTTTAGGGCATTCTAATTGGAAGACGAAATTGCGCCAAAACATAGATAAATAGCCAAATCTGTTTTAACTTTGGTAGGAATTTTGGAAAAACACTGTAAGAAGACAAATCTGCTTTAAGTTTCGTGGGAATTTAGCAAAATTGTTGCCAATCTTTCCTATTAGAAGTAAACTTCCCAAAATTTTCAAACCCCCCTCCTGGCTTTGTTTGTGGGCCAATCGACACAAAATTTGGTTTTGGGGGGTTTTAGAGGGTGCTCTTTCAGAATCGGGAATAATCTTTGCTGTCGCCCATAGGAAAAACAAAAGTTTGTGCTTCGTTTAATATGTAGACGGCCCCCTAAGGACATAAACTATATTTTATTTTCAAGAAGAAGTTAAATCATGAAAAATGACACAAAAATTATCATCCTAACCCCAGTAGTTCGCCCACTATTCTAACTGTCTCACTTTTTTTTTCTACGACTATACATTAGGGCAGGGGTTCCCAACCGGTGGTACGCGTACCACTGGTGGTACGCGGGAACGTTTCAGGTGGTACGCGTGAGTGAAAGCGATATATTTGTATGTTTTTAGACCTATGGGGTATAATAAATAAAACTGTAAATTCATACCATTTTCATCTTAATATTTCTCCTTTTTTATAAGCATGTTATAAATAAACAAATATCTAACCTTTAAATATGAAGTTTTCTCAGGAATTTAATTCAAAAAGCCTTTGAAAACTTTTAGAAGGTACTGGTGGTACGCCAAAATTTCTCAAAAAGTCAAGTGGTACGCAGGTGCAAAAAGGTTGGGAACCCCTGCATTAGGGTGTCTCAAAAAATTTCAGAATTTTTAAAAATTATATTTTAAGATTGATACTGCTATAAAACCGGTTCAAATGTGTCATTTAGGACTTATTTCGGTGGAATATATTTATTTATGTTTATTAACTGTACCCTATAGCCCCTATAATTTAAGATTAAAACATACTACTTAGGGACGTTGCACTCGCCAAAGCTTATAATGCACTACCGGTGGACGAAATGGGCCGTTGCTACGCTGCCGACGTACGTCGGACGCCAAGCGCCACGGCCACGGCTGCCAACGTACTGTTTTGTACTGTATTTCACAATCCCTGCAAGATTTTATACTTTATTAGCAATGCGCATCCTTGTGGACTTGATTCTTGCTGTTTCTATAAAATATTTTAGCGAAATAATTTTATTTTCAATTCATTAATAATTAAAAACATTTAAAAAAAATTAGATAAAGTAAAACATTTAAAAAAACGCAATGAATTTAATTAAATAAGGAATGATTGTTAAACAAGAGAAATTAATTCTTTCAATTTTTAATGGAATGGGTAATTCCATGGTAATGTAACATCAGTCACGCATATATTCTCCCTTATTTCATACAAGATAACCTCCTGGGTTAGTCTAACCTGGTGGGTTAGACTAACCCACCAATCTTTAGGCAGGAGGAGGTTATCTTGTATGAAATAAGGGAGAATATATGTGTGACTGATGTTACATTACCATGGAATTACCCGAATAATAAAAATTTAAAATTAAATTTACTGAAAAATAATTACTGGGGTTCGCACCTACGACCATCTGCACGCCAGACTAACGCGCAACCACTACCCCAATGGAGCTACGCTTGTTTCATCCTAAATACTTTAAACCCACGCCTTTAACCCGATCATGCGCACAACGGTTACCCGTCGGCAGCCTAGTCACTCCCGACGAAATGAATTAAATCCGAATTTCATCGAAGGAACTCCCTCAAATGATGCCATTTGGAGCTAAATTGATACTATAAATTATAAAAATCAGTGAAATAACAGTTTTGGGCCCTTCCACTGAGCTTTTAATGTAAAAAGTGTTTTTCTTCAAAATTTCTCGTTGCCAGATGATAAAAGCAAAAAATTACACTAAAAAAGGGGGTTGTTGTACTTTTTAGATATCATATTTGAAATCTTAACACGGGTTTCATTTTTAATAGGTAAAATTAAATTTTAAAGCTCACAGATCGGAAATGTCATGGATATTTCCTATACCAGACGTGAAAAACTATTTTCTTTTTTTTAAGTTTGGAAAATTACTTCCATTTAATGTATTAGGGGGGAATTTTAATTAAAGACTTCTTTCTTTAACATTTCAACCAACATTCACAAGTATTAAACTGTTTTCCTAACTTTGAAAAAAGAAAATCGATTTTCACGTCTGGTATAGGAAATATCCATGTCATTTCCGATCTGTGCTGTTTAAAATTTAATTCTACTTAAAAAAATGAAACCCCTATAAAGGTTCTAACGTTTGGTATCTAAAAAAGTTCAACGAACCCCTTTTTTAGTAAAAGTTTTGGGTTTCATCAGCTGGAAACGAGAAATTTTGAAGAAAAGCACTTTTTACATTAAAAGCTCAGTGGAAGGGGCTCAAAACTGTTATTTCACAGGTTTTTATAATTTATAATATCATTTTAGCTCCAAATGGCTTCATTTGAGGGAGTTCATTTGAAGAAATTCGGATTTAATTAATTTCGTCCACCGGTAGCTCATTATATGCTTTGAAGTGTGCAACGTCCCGAAGTAGTACGTTTTAATCTTAAATTATAGGGGCAATAGGGTAGAGTTAATACACATAAATAAGTATATTCCATCTAAATAAGTCCTAAATGACGCATTTGAACAAGTTTTATTTGCATTATCAGTCTTAAAAATAATTTTTAAAAATTTTGAAAATTGGTCATTTTTTCCACTTTTTTCAAACTTTGGGGCTCTACAGGCAAACCCTAGAGTTAACTTATGGCGCTGAAAATTCACACACTATCTTTTGGGACCAAAATGATTGGGGAAAACCCTGGGGAGCAAGGGTTTTCGAAAAAAGGTTTTTTTTGAGACACCCTAGTGGTACATTAATAATAATAACCCCTGGATTTATCACGATGCCAGTAACATATACATTATACAGTTGTTCATGATTATTTGACAGGTGAGTGTGACACTCAAAAATATGTGAACCTTTATTAAGATTCTAAAGCAAAAATCCTTAATATGAAGCGTTTAATATCAAAACATTCCATTTTTGGAAATTTTACAGGAGAGACAAAAAACTTCTCACGTCCACAGTTCCAAAGCTAATTTTTTTAATTGTACGTATAACCACCTAGAGTTTATTAGATTTTCATTTTCATTCCAGGTGCATTACCTTGGGCGTAATTACATTAATAGGTTGGAACGAGCTGATTTTAATGCAAAAACACGATTTTTCATGCTTTTTTCAGCTTTTTTGTTCAATATGATTGTGTGAAATTGGTTTTTCCAGTTTACCAGTTAATATTTGTGTCCTTACGAGTTTTAAATAAATGACATCCACTTAAATTTTTCAAATTATCTGAAATTTCACAGTTGAGATCACAGTTTTCACCTTTTCATCTAATTTTTGGTTGGAATAAGATGGATTTGAGCTATATCCTTTCGTATGGTTATGAAGGACCCTCTAAACTTTCAAAATATACAAAAAAAATGGATTTCAGAAAAATATGGAATGAGCTGGGTTTGACAGCAAACGCCTCATATGAAAGGACGATGATTTAAACAAAACACAGAGATAGTTTTGAGTTGTAATCCAGTTTTAAGCTATGTATGAAGCTAAAAGTTCTTAAATCATAGATAAGTTAAAAACCGATTTTAAAAACCCAACCGAACAGTTTTTTTAGTGTAACAGGCAGAAGAAAAACGAGCAATTAAAAACGTGGTAAAAATATCCCTTCACACGATCACTGAAAAACTCGGAAGCTGAAATCTTTCCACAATGATTTTTCACACAGCTGCACAAACCTTATTGCAGGTTGGTACTTGCAGGAACAACGCAATATAATTCAGAAATTGGGTGTATGCAGAGATGGGCAAAATGTAATCAGATTAATGATTAACGATTACGATTACAAATGTAATCTGATTACATTTGTAATCTGATTACTTTTTCACAAATGTAATCTGATTACATTTGTAATCTGATTACTTTTGCACAAATGTAATCTGATTACATTTGTAATCTGATTACTTTTGCACAAATGTAATCTGATTACATTTGTAATCTGATTACTTTTGTACAAATGTAATCTGATTACAGATTACATTTTGTAATCGTTAATCTGATTACAGATTACAATTGTAATCTAATATAACATATCTTGATTACTTTTTCTGATTGATAATGGTAGGGTGCGAATAGGGTGTATTGTTGTTCCGCCACATACAGGAAGTGGTCCACAACTGACAGGAAATGGTCCAAAATTGACCGGAAGTGCTCCAAAATTGACCGGAAGTGGTCCAAAACTGACTGGAAGTGGTCAACAACTCACCGGAAGTGCTCCGAAACTTCCCGGAAGTAGTCCACAACTTGCCGGAAACGGTCCGCAACTTAAAAATAGAGGTTCGTAACTTCCCGGAAGTGCTCCGAAACTTTCCGGAAATGGTTCCCAACTTACCGGAAACGGTCCCCAACTTAATAGAAGTGGTTTCGTAACTCCCCGAAAGTTGTCCGCGACTCCCCGGAAGTGGTCCAAAACTGATCGGAAGTGGTCCGAAACTTACCGGAAGTGGTCCACAACTGACCGGATATGGTCCACATTTTACCGGAAATGGTCCGCAACTTAAAAGAAGTGGTTCGTAACTTCCCGGAAGTTGTCCACGGCTCACCGGAAGTGGTCCACAACTTACCGGAAGTAGTCAACAACTGACCGGAAGTGGTTCCCAATTGACCAGAAGTGGCCCGCAACTGACCGAAAAGGGTCCTCAACTGACCGGAAGTGGTTCACATCTGACCGGAAGTGGTTCACAATTGACCGGAAGTGCTCTGAAACTTACCGGAAACGGTACGCAACTTAATAGGCATAGTTCTTATCTTCCCGGAAGTTGTCCGCGGCTTACCAGAAGTGGTCCAAAACAGATCGGAAGTGGTCTGCAACTGACCGAAAGTGGTACACAACTGACCGGAAGTGGTCCACAACTTCCCGGAAGTGCTACGAAATTTACCGACAAGTTGTGGACCACTTCCGGTAAGTCATGGACCACTTCTGGTAGGTTACGTACCACTTCCGGTTCGTAACAGACCACTTCCGGCAAGTTGTGGACCACTTCCGGTAAGTCATTGACCCAGTTCTGGTAGGTTACGGACAACTTCCGGTAAGTAACAGACCACTTCCGGCAAGTTGTGGACCACTTCCGGTAAATCATGGACCACTTCCGGTAGGTTACGGACCACTTCCGGTAAGTAACAGGCTACTTCCGGCAAGTTGGGGTCTACTTCCGGTAAGTCATGGACCACTTCCGGTAAGTAACAGACCACTTCCGGCAAGTTGTGGACCACTTCTGGAAAGTCATGGACCACTTCTGGTAGGTTACGGACCACTTCCGGCAAGTTGTGGACCACTTCCGGTAAGTCATGGACAACTTCCGGTAGGTTATGGACCACTTCCGGACCACTTCCGGTAAGTAACAGACTACTTCCGGCAAGTTGGGGTCCACTTCCGGTAAGTCATGGACCACTTCCGGTAAGTAACAGACCATTTCCGGTAAGTCACGTACCACTTCCGGTAAGTTGTGGACCACTTTTGATAAGTCACGGACCACTTCCGGTAAGTAACGGACCACTTCCGGCAAGTTGTGGACCACTTCCGGTAAGTTATGGACCACTTCCGTAGGTTACGGACCACTTCCGGTAAGAAACAGACCACTTCCGGCAAGTTGTAGACCATTTCCGGTAAGTTGTGGACCACTTCCTGTAAGTCATGGACCACTTCCGGCAAGTTGTGGACCACTTCCGGTAAAGGTACCAGAGTAATTGGATTGAAGATTACAAATGTATTTAAACTAAAAATGTAATCAAACTAAAAATGTAATCAAACTACAAATGTAATCAAACTACAAAAGTAATCAGATTACATTCACATTTAGATTACAAAATGTAATCTAACTTCAAATGTAATCAGATTACATTCATTCAGATTACAGATGTAGTTGGATTGAAAATTTCAAAATGTAATCAGATTACATTCATTCAGATTACAGATGTAGTTGGATTGAAAATTTCAAAATGTAATCAGATTACAAATGTAATGATTACAAATGTAGTTAGATTAAAAACTGCAAAAAGTAATCAGATTACAAATGTAATGATTACAAATGTAGTTAGATTAAAAACTGCAAAAAGTAATCAGATTACAAATGTAATGATTACAAATGTAATCAGATTATTAATCTGATTACAAAAGTAGTTTGATTACGCCCATCTCTGGGTGTATGCACGTTTATTTGTATTAATTGCTCAATATTATTAACTTTTTTACTGGTGAGTACCTTCAAATTATGACATCATCTCATCTCAACAAGTGAATCCTTGTACTATAAAAATTTTAATATCACACACCAGTTTGTCAATCTAAAAAATATTGAATTTTTAAGACTCGTCCTTGATTTTCCCTTACAAAAGATAAATAAGCACTTTTAGATGTTTCTAAACAAGCCGTCTATTTATGTTGAGAATTATTCCGAAAAGAACAGTAAAAGATATAGGGAGGAAAAGAGTTTGATTGTGTAAAAAGAAAAGATGAGATAGTAAACAAATGAAGGGTCTGATATTTTTTCGTATATACCTACTATTAATTAATTTGCATCGTCGTTAGTTTTAAAATTTCGTTTAATTTAAGTCGTAAATTTTCTGTTTCCTATCCTCCATTTCTTTTTACATTCCCAAAATATATACGTTGTTGTCCAAAAACTACATGTATGTAAATGTTAAAGCTGATTTAAGATTTTACTACAGTGCGCTTACTCAGTTCAGTATATCTTGAAATCCAAGGGACCCAAAAACAAATTCTAGATGTCAAGTTTTCTAGGTAACATGGTTACTCTAAATATAAAATTAATTAATATTTAATTTTAAAGGGAAAAATACTTTTTCGAGTTATAAAGGTTTTTGAGTCATCCAAGTTCAAGATAAAGAAGGTATACTGTACTTGATAGGAGAGATGCCTAGATGTTTTTTTCATGTAAAGAGTGAATCAATATTTAAATATTACTTACTTGAATTCTTAAATTAACAACTCATGAGCATATTTTCTAAGATGAAATTAAGATTTATAAAATAATCATTGTATTTATTGCTGCCATCATTCAGCTTTTTAGTAAATAATCGTATTTTTATTAATTAAAATCATAAGCTTCCCGAGGTTCATAACTCTTTTAATATGAAAAAGTAGAAACAAAATAATTAAAAAAGCAAATCATACCCAGTTTAGGTTATGTAATAAATTAATATTAGAAATTTCAAGGGATACGGATAGGTTAGCCTGAGTTAACATCCGTGTTAGAATTATCTAGACAAAGAAAAATACGGAATGAAATGAAAGTTATATAGTGTTAAGGTTGAAAATATTTTTTGCATATTGGTCAAGACAGTGCTATTAATTTTATTGTTTTTATAAAGATATCTAAGTCACAATTTTTTGTTAAAGGATTCTATTTGCTAGTTTGGGTAATTTGACCCTCTAAAAAATAAATAGATGCATTTTTGAAAAAAGGCATGCGTTTACTTTTTAAATCAAACAAACACTTAAATCTTCTCGCATCTATAAGAAGTGAACTTTTATCACTTTTAAAGCTAATTTCATGACTATTATAGATTGATTCGATTTTGATCGATATCTTCATTTTATTTCTACATACACTCATTGCCATAAAAAATAGCGCACCAAGAAGAAAAAGAGATATCAAATCCAAATTTATTTCCATGATTACCCATAGTATGAAAGTTGGTTGATAAAAATTCAGACTTCTTTGAAGTTGAAGTTGGGGGACCGAGAAAATCCGTGAAAAGTGAAGACTATATATATATCCAATACCCATCCATCCCCCTCCCGCATGTCCTCAGTATGTTCTACCGGTACATTGACCAACCAGAGCTGCATCATTGAGGTTTTGCAGCCGGTTGTCCGTTCTTACCTTCAGACCTGTCCTGCTGACAAGTTTCAGGAGAAAAATGCACAACCACATGTTGCACGTAATGTCCAAGCTTTTTTCTTACCCCCCTAGGTTGCATTTTTACCCCGTCCTTCCCGTTCCCTAGAACCAACGCCCACAGAGCAAGTCCGGTCAATGAGTAAAAAGCATCTTGCCCGATATGCAACGTCCGCTGATGCACCAGATAAAATTTGACTACGTGGGAAGGCAGCATGGTCCTCCAATCCCCAACAGCAAATTTAGATCCCCTTTTACTCAATACCATGGCGTGTAGCGGCGGTAATGGGCACCTATGGAGTCAACACTTTTTACTGATTTTCTCGGTCCCCTAACTTCATGGAAGTCTGAATTTTTTATCAAGCGACCTTCATGCTATGGGTAATCACGGAAATAAATTTGGCTTTGATATCTCTTTTTCTTCTTGGTGCGCTATTTTTTATGGCAATGAGTGTACAAACAGCATATGTTTAACTTAATTCCGTAAGACATTTCTCTACTTACGATTATTATTTTCTAAATCATATTAAAATATTTGAGTATCAAAATATTGCGTATTGATTTACTACATTATGATTATGAATTCATCAAGCATAACTTTAAATATTTCTCAGAAGAAGAATTTATAACCACAAAATAACGAAAATTCCTACCAATGGATAAATTATGTGGAAATACGATACGGAATTCTGGATCAAATTTCACGTTTGACTGACGATGCTTTGCTTTACTTTCTCTTCTTTTTTTACTGTTTTCATTAAATTTGTTATCATGATTCTGAATCTAAAATAAAAATTTTGTTTTTATCGTCTTACGTATCGTTTCAAAATCATCTAAGTATGTATTTACGTATCCAATAAATAATGAATGATAGAGTTTTTTCAAAGTAATTTAAAAGATTGTGAGCTTAACTGTTTATAAAAGTTGTTCTGAGAGACAAGAATTAACCCATGATTCTCTCACGGCAGTATTCTGTGCTACTTGATCAGCGGTTAATCACCAATGAAGAAAGAATCGCCGACTTTGATTAGTGGAATCCTACTTTGATGTTTAACCGCTGGTCAGAAAGCACAGCCCAGCTAGAAAAAGTGTACAAAAAAAGTGTAAAAAAATTGTACACAAAAAGAGTATCATTTTGGCCCATCCGTTTTTGCATAAAAAGTGTAAACTGAATTTTGCAAAAAATTTGCAAACTTAAGTATGCAAATGTATGCACAATTCATTTTACACTTTTTATGCAAAAACGGATGGGCCAAAATGATACTCTTTTTGTGCACAATTTATTTTACACTTTTTATGCAAAAACGGATGGGCCAAAATGATACTCTTTTTGTGCACAATTTATTTTACACTTTTTATGCAAAAACGGATGGGCCAAAATGAAAATCTTTTTATGCACAATTTATTTTACACTTTTTATGCAAAAACAGATGGGCTAAAATGATTCTCTTTTTGTGCACAATTTGTGCAATCCTAATTTTATAACTGCGTTTAATTAAATCGTTTTATTCAAAAGATTTAAAGCTATCTTACTACAGAACGTGTCAAAAATGTAGAATGGCTAGATAGGCCCAATGCTGAAGTTGCCAATCACGTAATTGTTAGCAATTATGTATTACTAGTTTATTGGTCAAGATCGTATTAGGGTTAGTAATTGAATGACAAGAGAGAGGACTCAATGGATTAATGGATGATGACGATAAATTAAATATGATATTTACATTTGTGTTCAGCTATTCAATATACAGGGTGTCCCACGAGAAGTGGCCCAACCCCTTTAACTTTTGAACCCCTACAGATAGTCATGAAAGTGGGGTCTAGGTATAGTAAAGTGACCGTGTTCTATCCGATGAGATAAATTTCAACGCCCTCTAGCGGAAACTTTAGGAGTTATAATTTTTATTTTGAAAACTATGTGAGGTATGTGAAAAAAGTCAATGACTTAGTTGTAGAGCAGCATCGATTCAGTAGGAAAAGACACCTTAAGCAGAAAAATATCTTGAATAAAACCCCTTAAACGCACGCTCAATTAGCTTGAATTTACGTAGATTTTACATTTTAAAACGGTCCTCACGAGGCAAAAATGAGAAATTTTCAATTTAATGAACTAATAATACTTTTATTCATTTACTTAAGTCATAAAAATAAAAATTTCTCATTTTCGCCAAGTGAGGAGCGTTTTAAGAAGTAAAATCTCCGTAATTTCAACCTAATTGAGCGTGCGTTTAAGGGGTTTTATTCAAGATATTTTTCTGCTTAAGGTGTCTTTTCCTATTAAATCGATGATGCTCTACAACTTAGTCATTGACTTTTTTCACATACCTCACATAGTTTTTAAATAAAAATTATAACTCCTAAAGTTTCCGCTAGAGGGCGTTGAAAGTTATCTCATCAGATAGAGTATGGCCCCTTTACTATCCCTAAACCCCACTTTCATGACTATATCTGTAGGGGTTCAAAAGTTAAAGAGGTTGGGCCACTTCTCGTGGGACACCCTGTATAACTAGTAAATAAATTAATAGGAAGAAAATTTTTTAAAAAGGAAATAAATTGATGAAGGTTTAAATATTTCTTAAATTTATGTTTTTTGAATGTAAAAATTTTTTCTTTCAATCTCACATATTCTTCTTTATGATGAATAGTATATGATACTCTATCTATACAAATATAGTAAATAATGCTTAGGCTTTTATTTTAATTCTTAAAGTCACAAAATTTGGAATTTGCATGCAGAGACAATTAATTAACCAAATATCTGGTAAAAATGAAGTTTGTTTTTGAAAATGTGTAATCTACATTTCAGTACAAAAAAATGTAAAATTTTTGCAGACAAATAAAATGGTTAATTATGTATGCAAAATTTTTGCTAAGTGTTTTGCAACATAGAAAATGCACTTTATTTGTATGCACAAAAAGTACAAATAATTTGCAGCAAAAGTGTGTACATTTTTAGGTATTCAAAAAATATTAACTTTTTATGTACAAATTGTGCACAGCTAAAGTGAATACTTGTTAAGTATTCAAAAATTTGCCACTTTTTATGCACAAATTGTGCACAAAGCACATTTTTTTGCATAAAAAGTGCACACATTTTCTAGCTGGGAGAATACGGCCGTCGATCTAATAATTTGCAGGGTTTATGCGCAAGAGGATTGAATGTAGACATTGGTTTCGTAACCTAAACGAAATTGTTTAAACTATACGAAGTAACTATTTTTACTAGCAACTTAAGAATTTATTAAGAAATTGCTTAAGTTCAAAAGTATTCTTAATGAAAAGTTACGATTTGGTAAAAGATTTCATATTAAAGAAAATGACTGTTTCAAATCAATCAATCAATCAATCAATTTATTATAAATAACAATTACAGTTTTACATTACAATTTTATAGAACAACACAAACACAGAGAAAGAAAAAAAAACAGAACAATGAAAACAATTAAATTCCAAATAATAAATAATTAAAAGAAAAGTATTTTTTAAATGTGTGATATCATAAGAGCTATAGCTCGTTCATGATATCAAAAATTCGTATTCTTATGATTATTGACAACGCTATTGGATTTATTTAGGTATTGTTAAAATATTTTCAATGTCTTGTGCTTTTATGAATTTGATAATATCTGTTTTGAAAACTGCGTAATTATTTGTGAGTTTGGTAGTTTCATTTAATTTATTGAATAAATATGGACCTAAAAATACATGCGATTTATGTAATATTTCCTTATAAGATTTAGGAGTTAAGTAATTACCTTTTGTTCTTCTTGTTACATAGTTTACTGGTTTGAGTTCGTAAAAGTTTTTGTTCTTAAAAATAAAAATTAATAATCGATAAACAAAAAGCTGGCGCACAGTTAGAAATGTTATCGGTTGCTGAAAATTATTGAAATGAGAAAATAATTTATTTTGTAAATGTAACAGAGGTTTAATATTACTCATATAATCAGATGCGTAGCAAGTTATACCATAATTAAGAACAGATTGTACCCAAGAATAATACAAGGTTGTTAAAAATTTTATGTATATAAAATATATCTTAAACAAGCATTTAACTGATTTTATGAAATCCGCTGACCCTCTAATATTTTACTAAGTAACAATTTTTTATTTTAAACCATTTAAATATTTTTCTCTTTACAGGTAAGAGGAGATTTTTTATTATTATTTACTGTGTATGTTACTTTATAATGTCACTTTAATTTATGTTAACATAACGTTAAATACCATTATTAACAGTAAACATTATTACAGTAAAGTTGTGAACAATGAATTCCCATATTTTGTTTTACTGTTTATAATATCAGGTGAAAGAAATATTGTATGAAATCGGGCCTCTTTAAACAAACTTATTAAATGTATTTCAATAAAATATTTTATTCCTAGGTTTAATTATGATTTAAAATGAAATTGGTTCATTGTTTCTTAAAACTATAATATTTTCTACAAAATTAATTAAATACACACGATTTTCTATCTGAATTTATTTTTGAAAGGATGAATAAATGTACTAATTAATAATGATGGAAATTATTTTAAAAGCAAACGTAAACTATGTTTCTTTAAAAATCTAAACTAAAACAAAAACTCTTTACTCTCTTAACTTACTTTTACTCTTAAAACTCTTTAAAAATAGAGCTGATTTTTTATAAATAATAGTTTGAAAAACGTTTATTTTTTATTAATCCAGCTAATGATATCTCGTTAATAAATAAACTAGATTATGGTATTTTTGGGGTTTCCCGAGTAGCCTATCTTCTACACATTACTAGAAAGGGAGAGTCCATCAAAACAATGATAAAAATGATTAATGGTTCATCCTCCTCCGCAGAATTTAACCTTGGCTTTTAACCTTCACAAAAGGCTTACCTTTTTTCTCTTTTGGCTGAAATTTACTACTCTCTCCATCAATGATCGGAAACAGAAAAAGCATTTACAACCTTTCGTTTCTTTGTCTCTGAGTAAAGGAGTTACATGGTTATGGGATTGGAGTTATAAATAATAAATAGGTTAACTACCTAAAATTAAACTCTATGAATTTTTGCCCTTTCTCATATATTTTTTAACTTCATTAACAATAAACTTGTGATTATGTTAACATAACAATTTATTATTTGATGAGTGATGACTCAAACCTAATATAGAATAAAAAAGACTTTTTACTTTTGTTTATGTTTTCAATAAAATTCTTGAATTTTTTGTTTTTTGTTTTCTGGGTCTAAAGATAATAATAATTTATTATTATGAATTAAAAATTAGATAATGCACCATTACTTACACTTCTCTGAAAATTTCACACGCTGAATCTCTTTCATATTACCTTTTTTTGCAAACGTTAAATAGGGGAACTTCTGAGACTTAAAACATCACTTTCAATTATACAGGGTGTTTCAAAAGTCCGTTTCGCGGCTTTTATTTGGAACCAACGTGTCCTAGGGTCACCAAAGTAAGGTCTACCCATTGGTAAGTGACCCTGGAGAATCAATTGCGATGACATACAGTGCCTCTAGCAGCGAAATAAAAAAAGCTAGAAAAACTTATTTAAAATCTAAAGGAGATAGAGCAAAACCTTCAATGATATTATTGTTTCCAACGCGCGTTATGAAGTACTCATTGAAAAAATCATGAAAATATTGTGAATATTCCCGGAGATATTAGCATGTGAAATTAGCACTTTTTCAGGCTACAAGAAAGAAAAAGTTCGCAAATTTGCAATTTTTTTTTATTTCTTTGATTAAAGTTTGTCTTCATTCAACTAAAAAAACACAAAACTACTCTATAATATTTAAAAACTTGCAAATTTCCGTACTTTTCTTTTTTGAGGCCTGAAAAAGGGCTATTTTCACATGCTAATATCTTCGCAAATATTCACGATATTTTCATGGTTTTTTAGTGAGTTCTTCATAACGTTGGCAATAATGCTTTCACTGAGGTATTTGCTCTATCGCCTTTAGTTTTTAAATTAATTTTTTTAAACTTTTTATTTCGCTGCTAGGGGCGCTGTTAGTCATCTCGATGCATTTTCCAGGGTCACATACCTTACTTCCGTGTTCTTAGGACACATTGGTTCCAAATATAAGCCACGAAACGGACTTTTGAAACACCCTGTATATAACTATAGAAAATAATTCCAATGTTTTGTAATTTTTATATTTATTTCACATGATGAAATTCAACGGATTACAGCTTAATGGGGCAAAAAAAAAAGGATGGAAGTAGCTGAGCTTTCTTTAATCATCTAAGTAAAGAAAAAGGTGTTTTTACGTATGCTTTTTTTATCTTTAAATACTTAAAATCATATTTTAAAGTTTTCAAATATTTTTTATTGAATGTATTAATAGGTTTCCATTAAAATTTCCTTTTCTTAAAGAACTTATTTACTTTTTATTACTTCAAATATAGGTATAAATTATACAGTAACTAAATAGTATTTGGCATGCAATTTCCTAATGATTAGAACTAGATGTATAATGATGATGAATATATGAATCACTCTTTTTTTACATCAATGTTATTTTGTCCCCCCTAATAGTTTTAAATCTCTTACATATTTGACTTATTTTTACTTTTCTAAATATATTAAATCTATTTTATTATTGAAAAACACTATTTGCGTATCATTAGCAATACTAGGGGAGGGTGGGGACGATTGTAACACGGGGCAATTGTAACACTTTGATTTCCTCAAAATGAGAGGCTGCCTGGACGAAAAGGAGATGACAGTACATACAATGCAGATGAATTAAAGAATATCAGAGATTTCCAAGGCTGACATTTGAGTTGTGGCTATGTAATTGAGAAAAGAGTGTTTTTCAAGCATCGAAGTTACTTTCTACTTTTGGGTAACTTTCCTTCTCCTGCACTGCAGGTATGAAGCACAACAACACTGATTTTATGTATAGTATGTATTGGGTTGTCCCATACGTTCTGTTACTTTTTACGAAGTTTTGTCTTTGAAAAATTTTTATGAAAAACTGATAATAGGTGGAGATTTCAAACAAAGAGGATTTTGATATATGTATATTTATGAACATAATGTGTGATTTTGGTAGTTCTCGTGATATTATTTCTTTTCAAAATGGCGGTTTGAAAAAAAGACCAAAAACGACGATTTTCGCTTAATTTTTTTCTTTTGTTTAAAAAACTAGGAAGAACGCATAATTTATGGCTAAAAAAGTGTTACTGTGTTACTGTATATTTGAAATGTTAAGATTAAGATGTCATAGTTTCAAGATGATTCGATAAGTTTAAGGTAGGAAATTTTGACTTTAAAATTTCATATATTGGTAATTTCACGTGTTTTTTAAAGCACACCTATTGTTTTTCTAAGCAGCTGGTATAACGCAAATAAAAGGCAGATGTTTTTTGAACCATAATGCTTTTTTCAACGGTTTAAACATTGAAAGGATATTTTCATAATATCGTTGAATTGATTTATTTTTAAATTCCAACGAGTTGTTTTTATTGTAGTGTTTTCGTATATGAATCAAATAATTGCTTTGTTCGCTTAGCATAAGTTCAGCGATTGTAATTCTCATAAGCTAAAACGTTGCGCGCTTGAATTGTGCGCACTAGGGGAGGGTGGGGACGATTGTAACGCGGGGCAATTGTAACACTTTGATTTCCTCAAAATGAGAGGCTGCCTGGGCGAAAAGGAGATGACAGTACGTAAAAGGCAGGTGATTGAAAGAATATCAGAGATTGCCAAGGCTGACATTTGAGTTGTGCTGAGTAATTGAGAAAAGAGTGTTTTTCGAGCATCGAAGTAAATTTCTACTTTTGAGTAACTTTCCTTCTCCTGCACTGCAGGTATGAAGCACAATAACACTGATTTTATGTATTGTGTGTACATGTATCCTAGTTTTATTCTGCTTAGTTTCAAGATGATACTATTGTTAGTTTCGCGGAAAACGAGGGTTGAACTAAAAATGGCAAAGTGGGGTCGATTGTAACACTTCAGCCGGGGACGGTTGTAACATGTTACAACTGACCCCAATGTAGAAAATAACATGTTTCAAAAGTATTTTCGATGATTTGATTTATAATTCATACTTATCCTTAATATGGGCATATAATTATGAATTTTTACGGTTTTAGGATGCCGAGATCACGTAAAAGGAAAACTGAAAGGGGGCTGATTAGTCTAGAAAAAAATGGAGGGAGAGGCTGTTTAGGTTTCTGTGTCTAAAAAGTCTATTATAAGTGTTGCTCGTGAGCACGATATTTTTTATGTAACATTATACAGATTCTGTCAGAAGAAAATAAAAGATGAAAATCCTAAAGTGGGATATAATCAACACAATAACGTTTTCGATCAAGGGCAGTAAGAGGAACCATTTTTTGTGCAAAAAATGGTCCCACGTTCGTTGTACTACAGGGGAATTAAATCATGAATACCCTAATTGCCCTTGTGAATAATTATTTACTGTTATTTACTCATCGACATTCATTATTATTTAAACTCATTATTTGAGTGAAAAGTTCATTATTTCCATTCTAGTCTATATATTTAATTATTATTTAACAAGAAAATATAAATTGTTAATAAATTTGAATGATTTTCTATCTATTTTTATGAATTTGTGTTGTGTTACAATTGACCCTTCAAGTGCGGACGATTGTAACGTTTTTCGATTTTCGATGTTTTATTTACTAAATTGCAATGCATCTCCACCGGACGGTTTTCATAACAAAATTGTAATTGGGATATATCAACCTATTTTCATACCAATTTTCATAACTCTAACATAAAAAATGGCTTAGTTTGAGATCAAATAAAGCATTTTGTTACAATCGTCCCCATCCTCCCCTACTTTCTGAACTTAAGTTCAGATAAAATTTAATATGCTGCATATTTTGAATACTTGGGTATTTTGTAAGCTTTTTTATTGATTTTGATGCTTTTTTCGTGAAAATTTCTTTGAAATGACTAACATTACTGAGGTAAGTTTTTTGCAATAGATGTTATTTTGAGACCAAAATTTTCTAACTTAAACTTATCGAATCATCTTGAAACTATGACATCTTAAACTAAACATTTCAAACATGCAGTAAAACTTTTTTTAGCCATGAATTATGCATTCTTCTTAGTTTTTTAAACAAAAGAAAAAAATGACACGAAAATCGTCGTTTGCGGTCTTTTTTTCAAACAGCCATTTTGAAAAGAAATAATATCCCGAGAACTACCAAAATCACACATTATGTTCCTAAATATGCATATATCAAAATCCTCTGTGTTTGAAATCTCCACATATTACCAGTTTTTCATAAAAAAATTTCAAACACGATTTGAAAAAAGTAACAGAACTTATGGGACAACCCAATACATGTATCCTAGTTTTATTCTGCTTTGTTTCAAGATGATAGTGTTGTTAGTTTCGTGGAAAACGAGGGTTGAATTAAAAATGGCGACATGGGGTCGATTGTAACACTTCATCTGGGGACGATTGTAACATGCCACAGGAACATTTTTAGTGCAAAAAATGGCCCCACGTTCGTTGTACTATAGAGGAATTCATATATAAATACCCTAATTGCCTTTCTGAATAATTTTTCACTTTTATTTACTCATATTCATTCATTATAATTTATAACTCATTATTTGAGTGGAAAGTTCATTATTGCCATTCTAGTCTATGTATTTAATTATTATTTAAAAAGAAGAGATATATCGTTAATAAATCTGTATGATCTTCTATCGATTTTTATGAATTTGTGTTAAATTTGTAGTGTGTTACAATTGACCCTTGAGGTGGGGTCGATTGAAACAATTTTCGATGTTTTATTTACTATATTGTAATGCATGCCCACCGAACAGCTTTCATTACAAAATTGTAATTGGGATGTATCAACCTATTTTCATACCAATTTTCATAACTCTAACATAAAAAATGGCTTAGTTTGAGATCAAATAAAAATTTGTGTTACAATCGTCCCCACTCTCCCCTATTTAATTTTTAAATATACTTTTAAATTATTTAAGATGTAATACAAGCTCACAGAGACAGTAGTAAAATAATTTAAAAAAAGTAGTACGGGTTCCTTAATATTAAATTCCTAAAATTGACAAAAAACATATTTTTATGATAGTAACTCCAGAAACTAAAAAAATTTTTCTTTCAGATAAAAATTTAGTGTTGGGTTTTTATATTAATAACTTTAATTTTTCCAACTGGATGTTTCTAAATAAATTCAAATGCGAGTATTCAAATTACGTTTGATCTGATTTATTCAAATTTCTTTTAAAAGATTAGACCGCTTGAAAGCCGTTATACGTGCATGCACGCATTTCTCTTAATTTCTTTTTCTTTCCGAGTGACAAATCCGAAGGACGAAATTCTCGCTACACTAGTTGAAAGCGAGTGAAGTTTTCGTTGGGAAGCATTGGAATTCTAATCCTGAACCACCGCCCAGTCGGGAGACAAAGAAAAATTAGAGTTTAAATTCACTATTCCGAATGCTTTTACATTTAGAATAATAATTACTTCCATTTAATGACTGGAATTGAGTTACATTATTCTCGCTGCGTTGGATTGAAAATTTCATGTTAATAACGTGTATTTTTACTTCCTATTGGAATTCTCTTAACACTTAAATTCATTCTAAATTATTTTTATAATTAATTTTAATTACAAAATATGGTGATTTTTTGTCTTTTTAAGTAACTTGGGAGCCACCGCCCCCTGCTCGCTATCGCTCGCCAACCCCCATTAACTGCTTACGCAGAAACTTTTGGACCGCTTCGCAATTCCACACAAAACCCAGCTCATTGCACTTACTCACTTTATAAAACATTCTTAAAACAGGGGTAGCACTTCTCCGGGGTATTCTTTCAAAAAATGGCGGATATTTATTCAGTGACGGAATTTTAACAGTTCCTTTATGGTACCCATTTCCCCAAGGTAATGTTTTTTTCACAGATCCATTAAGGAAGCACTGAAACATCTCAGGAAAAAATTTAACTTTCTTAAAATTTGTAATGATTGGTTGTGAAAAATGTAGTAATTATCGTAAACATCGCGAAAAATTAGAATTTTACCTTCATGAGAACAATCAAAAGTCAAAGTTGAGTCAGTTTCATAGCAATGACGCGAATGTCTAGACTTCGAACATTTTCGATTTTTATCTTTATTTCTAAAATATTCACCCTTGTTACCTAGTTGTATGCGTTTTGACATTATAAAATAAAGAGTTACATTTTACTACCTTAAAAAACATACCTGCAAAAGGATATAAAAATAATAATCCCTAGCTCCCTAGTTGTTGTAAAAAATAAATGCAAAAGTTCAAAATTTCCGAAAGCGAGTTCATATTTTGTAAATATAGTAATGATTAGGTTGCCACAACGACGACAAAGATAAATATAAAAATATTAATTTGTTATTTAAAAAATAAAATATAAATTAATTATACATAAGTTTTAAATATCATTAAAACCGTTTGAACAACAAAAATATAAATATTTTTAAGAATAACTCAAAATTTATTTTTTAAATTCGTGTTATAAATAGAAAGATGATTATTTAATCTATTTGAATGTAAAAAAAACAGTGAAATATGTTTTCAATCGTTTTAAAATTCATAGTTTCTTGCTTTGTAACTGCGACCTTATCCGAAATCTAAAAAAATGGAAATATTTTAAAATTGAGATTTTTTTTAAAAAATCCAATAGCCTACTCGGAAATCTGGAAAGAATCCGAGCATTTTGATACCAGATATGTGTCATTCGGTTCAGTAATTAAAAAGTCTTTCTCTGGAAACCGTTCACCAAAAACTTTTTTTAGAATAGAGAGATTATTTGATATTTTAAAAATGATTTAGCTGTATCATACTTATGAAATTCGGAATATTTTATAATTGAGATCACTGTGACGTGTTTTTATGAAATTGTATGAATTAGGAATTAAATAACTTGAAAGGTTTAATCTGAAACAACTATTAAATATACTATAATTAATGTCTTATTTGTATGCAAAAAATTCATTTTAGATTAAGGAAAGCCGGAATTTTAAAAAGTTAAATTTTTGAATTCATTGAATTCATTCACACTGTCAAATAAAATACATATAAGTAAAAGAAAATTTAAATAAGAAAACATAAAATAATAATTTTAAGATTGTAATCCATAAGTGACTATATAAAACAATTTTTCAGTCTTTTGGGAAAAAAGGGTTTATGCATTAATTAAAAAGTAAAATAGTTAATCAAGTTCAAAGTAAATATTTTCCGATTAAATGTTTACATAGTGAGTTTCTTGTAAAATGTCAATAATTTTTGTTTTTTATTCTTATTAGCATATGTGAGGCGGAAAGCTAAAAGGGACCTCATGTCGGCAAAGTTGATTTCGAGAAAAAGCCAAAAAAACCGGAAGAAGGTCAAAACTATCGAATTTTTTTCCTCTCGATTTTATCGATCCTTGGACCCGTTAGAACCGAATTTTAGCTGTTGGAATCATTCCTTAACTGTGAAAAATAACGAGATGGTAGCATTTTGAAAGTTTAAGGTCGTTTTTCGCGAAATCCACTTATTCTATTAAAACTTTTAATTACTGGCGATTCGTCATTTTTTGAGCTACAAGGATGATGATGGTCTTAAAATCTTCATAAATCTGTACAGATTGAGAAAAAAAATAATAGCTCCATTTCGACAAACGCCGACAAGAGGTCCCTTTCGCTTTCCACCTAACATAATATATTGTATAATACTATAATTCATCAGAAAACACCAATTTTCTTTAAAATCAACCATAATTCCTTTTTATTGTTATTTAAAAAATATGCATAAAAAATAAAACAACTTAACGTAGATTGTTATAATGTTATCATTTAAAATTTAATGTTGTAAAAATCTAGGGTTTTGTTTTATTTTATACTTAATAGGTGGCAACATGAATTTTTCAATAAACATTTTATAACTTCATAATTCTACAACTCAAACTCCTCTACACGGTATGAAATAATTGTATTCTTAAATTCATTTACAAACCCATTCATATTACATAGAAATTCTAGTATGATCTATAGAATTCTAGTATGGGATACGTTTCATAAAAAATTTCCTTTTAGGATGGTTCTGGGGACTTATTAAAAATGAAGAAGAAATAAGAAAATAGAATTTTAATTTTAAACCGTTCCTAGGTAACTTCTATAAACATCAAATTTTTTTTTAAGAAAAACAATTTCAATAGTCATTTAATCATTTGATGATGAATATTAATAAGACTCAAGATTATCACTGTCTTGTGTTTCTTTTAGAGCAGCGTTTCCCAACCTTTTCACACTCACAAAACTCTTGTGACTTGTGACAATGTTGAAGTTTTACGGAACCCGTTATAAGATCGATTTTTTATATTTTAAGATATTAATGACAACAGGAAATAACTATCAAATCGGTTTTTTTTTTCAAAACAATTCCAATGGTAGTATAAAGTAAAATACCTGCTTGATTTTTAAAAAAATTAAATTTTTATTAATTATTACCTTCGAGTACAATATGCATCTCAACCTAAAAAATGAAACAAATTATTAAAAGAAAAGGTTTTACCAATTTGCTAAGGATTTTTAAATTTTACGAGGAAATACCTAGTTATTTGCTTAATGATACTCTCCCAGAAAATATTTGTGGATTTCAATTTGAAAATAGTGCTTCAACACTACCCCCTGATTTCAGAAAGTTCCTTTTAAACCTTTAAAAAGACAATTTCTATTTTTATGCATTGTCATAAGTCCTAGGTAAAAGGGGGACAGGGGGTCTTCCCCCAGAAAAATTTTGAATTGTATCATGCCAAAAAGTATTATGGTACTTTTTGTGGGGTAAATGGTATCTATCTGACTAGAACCGTCATATAGTGTTCATTTTCCGGATTTCATATATTCCATGGAACCCCAGGGTTCCGAAGAACCCTGGTTGGGAAACACTGTTTAGAGGATGATAAATTACTATAAAAACTTTTTTTCGTTACCAGTTAATGACTTTTAATTTAATTTGGTATCGCATATGTGCAGGAGGGTTATTATTAGAAGCCCTCGTTTTTTGATCGTTTGGTGGCGCGGATCTTTATAGTAATTTAGAGACAGTGAATACTATGGTATAGTACTATACCAAAGCTATCCTGTATACAGAACAGTCTTAGCCATGCCTACTGCACATTTTCAGACTTTCTTTGATACGTGATACCCACTTGAACCTTAAAATTCCCGTAGTTGTGAAAAGATGAGACACTAGTCTGTAAGGAGACAATATGTTGGAAAAGTCTGTCAACTTTTGCTGTCGGAGCTTTTCTGTTTTTAAAAAGATTATATTTTACACAGTAAAAACTCCCCCTTTTCTTCAGCACCTCCCCAGAGCAGTGGAGAATCCTGACTCGACTAACGGGAGGAGGTGTTTTTCTCCTAGTACAAGACCACTTTCTTGGGGGAGCAATATTAAAAGGGGGTTGGGGGATCCTGCTTCAATAAGTTTAGGAAGTTCTACCCTTAAAACAGGATTTAAACTCGACTTCGTTCACTCAGTCCATGTTTTTTTAGGGGGACGGGGTCGTGAGAAAACTCCTTTGTCCCCCTTACATAACCCCCTGCTTTAAATCTTTGAGCACTCTATGTAAAAAATTTACACAGATAGTAGGTAGTTAGCTTCCAGAAAAAATGGAGGGGTGTCTAACCGCTCACCTCCCCAGAAAATATTTAAAAATTTCTCCTTGAAATTATAGTTTTAACGCATTTTGGAATGCCCCTACTTCTGGGATTTTTGTGGTTTTTCAAAAAAGCTAAAAATCAACAGGTTACCAAAAAAAGTCGGTAGGATTTGAATCTTAGAGGGCTTAAATTTTGTGCATAATACCGTGCCACAAGCAAATAATTGGGTTCGGGTCCTCCCCCAAAAAGGTTTTTGAAATTTGACTTATTAATGTAAATTTTAACTGTTTTGACATATTTGGACCTTTGGGTGACACCTGATGACCCGGGTGTCGATTCCATGGGGGACGCGTCCCCCAATAATTCGGAACACATTGTTTAAAAAAACTTTATCTTTAACTCTTAAAATTTGCTGAATGTGTGTTTCTCCAACTTTTAATAACATATTATGTTAGGGGCAATGTAATAAATCGGGCATTATTAATAATGCCCGAAGGTGGAGGAGGGAAATGTGATAAATTCAATGGCATTTATGATTGAAATTTATCACTTTGCCCGCCTCCACCTCTGGGCATTATTAATAATGCCCAATTAATCACTTTGCCCGTAACATGTGTAAAGGATAGAGCAAATTTACCAATGGCAGTTAACTAAGAAGCGTAATATAAGATGTTTTCAAAAAATTCTCCTGGGAAGGACTCCAGACCCCCCCCCTTTCAGTGAAAAGTTAAAAAAAATTGCACAAAAACTTGAGAAAAACTGTATTAATATTTTTATTGTGATTACAATCAAAATGTAACTATCGAATGGACGCATTGGATTTATATTCCAATTTCGTAACTTGAAATTTTGCAGCTCGGCATAAGAGTGATCCCATTGTAGAAGTCACTCAAATGAATTAAAACAGTACTTAAAG
This sequence comes from Tetragnatha versicolor, assembly GCA_024610705.1. Lineage (NCBI taxonomy): Eukaryota > Metazoa > Arthropoda > Arachnida > Araneae > Tetragnathidae > Tetragnatha > Tetragnatha versicolor. The sequence goes on along the minus strand of JANDEH010000010.1, from coordinate 54,280,963 downwards.
AATGAATTTCAAAATTTTTTTTAAGGACAGGACCCTTAAACACCCCCCATTTTGCTTCAAACACCAGTATTTTATACGAAAAAAATTGCATTATTTAAACGTGGGGCTCCTTTGAAATTATTATGAACTAAACCCCTTAAAAAAGAAACATAGGTCTAGTTACGGGCTTGACTGGCTAACTTGCATAAATCTTTCTTGGCCCCCCCTCCTGTATTCAAAAATATGGATCAGTCGTATGTTGGGGGGCTTCAAAAATTATGATTCTAACATTTATTCATTCCACTGTTCTTCATCAGCTCAATAAGGGGTACACTAAGGGGTTACACTTTTCCCCTACTCTGTGGTTTCTCTTATGTCTATATGAGTCCCAATCGCCTCCCCCCCGCCGCTGCCCCGGAGTCCGATCAAAAATTGAAGGTTAATCAGAGCTTGTTATTGTTAGGTGTTCCATTTGGCGCTTTCGAAACCCGTGAACCGGTTGCGCAGGTTGGGATCAGCTGGCGCGGCGATCGGACAACTCAGCTCGGCTGGACTTCCGACACTTCCTGATCGGCGAGCGGAAGAGAGGATGTGCGAGGAGCGGTGAGAGAGAGATCTTTTATTGTTTGACCGGCTCCCGTTACCATTAGGAGAGGGCTTCATTTGGGCATCCGATGACACTCTTCTGCTGAGAGCTTCTTGCTATGGGATTCGAGTACTGAAAAGAATATTTTTGGGGTGAGTCCAGCCTTTTCAATAGACAATTGATGAAGAGGAGTGATGTGAAATAAGGGAGCATGTTTACATTTTCAGGACTCTCTTAATTTGGGATGCTATATGGTTTTGGTGAGACAAATTCACAAATGATATAGAGTATTTTAACAGCCCTCTCATGGACAATAGGATGGTTTAAACTTGATTACAGAAGTTTTGAAGATCTCCATGTTTGTTAGTGTTTGTACTACAATATGAGGAATTATATGAAAAGGAAGACTTTTTAAAAGGTTACGAAAAAGTGTGTTATTTTGGGATTCTACTTGGTTCTAGGGAAGACAAATTCACAAATAATGTAGTAATTTAATCCCTCTCATGGACAATAGAATAATTTAAACTTAATTTCAGAAGTTTTGAACATCCCCATGTTTGTGTTTGTACTACAATATGAAGGGATTATTTAAGAAAGAAAACTTTTTAAAAGGTTATACTTCTTACGAAAGCATGTAAAATTGTGTTGGAGAAACCATCAACAGGTAACACACTACACATTTTTCTCCAGAAAGTATTCACTTTTGAATTTAAAAATAAATAAGTTGTCATTAAGAAGTTAACTTTCATTTTGCAATGTAAATATTTTGAAAGTTGTATAATTTATTTAAGATGAATTGTATTAAAACTTAGATTATTTTTGTGTAAATAGTTGTCTATTAAAATCAACTATAAAAAATGTCTGTTTTAATAATTATAAAATTACTTTAAGTTCCCGGGTTAGTCTTAATAAGTTGTATGCACATTGAGCTCAATAATTCTTTTAATCAAATACATTATTAATGATAGAAAATTCTTTCAGTCAAATACACTAATACTGATAGAAAACATTTTAATCTCTTTAAATTTTTATTTTTTTAAAGAAATTCTAAACTTGTTATTTTGTTTTTGCATTTTATAAAACAAACAAAAATTCTGTGCAAGATAAATTAAATTATACTTGAAAAACAAATATAAAGATATATAATCATCACCTATATTAGAAAAACTAAAAAAAATATGGCATATTTTGCCATTAGTAATATAAAATTTTCAAAATGGGAATCTCTAAATCTCGAGTTTTTTCAACAGAAAGTTAATCTATGAAATATTTTACATTGCCATAAATCAGGGGCAAAAAATAGAGAAAATTATGTCACTCGTCCGAGGAACCGGTAACAATAATCCAAGAGCAATAATTTTTTACCAATGGCCTGTGTTCACACGTCAGTTACTAATTTCAAATAGTTTTACTGAACATACCATTGTTTTATATATAAGTTTTTAATTTACCGTTGCAATTACCTTTAATATTTAAAAGTAAAACCAGCTATTAAAATAAAATTAAATAAAAAAATAACACTCTTAACTTTTAATTATGGGGCAGTAAAAAAGAAATAATTTTGATTCCATAAGGGTGATTCCTTGATTGTAATAAAGGTGAAAATAAATATATTAAATTCTTGCGAAAATTATATCACTCTCAGAGACGCCAGATCATTGAGATCGTTACTATCACCTGAGAGTTCTCACTTAAAATATTAATTTTTTTCTGAAGACTATCTGGGATTGGCTGTATTTTTGCGTAATCATTTGAAACTATTATCTTTTATACAGATCTTTAAAAAATTAGGTTTTAAACTTGTTTTTTTAAACTATATTACTAGTATGCATTGTTTAATGGGCAATACCAGCATTTTTTGAAAACAGAAAATTGCATTTTTCCAGTAAAAGAAATAGATCTAAATTCAAAAATCGACATAAAAAGTTTCAAAAAAATTAGTTAATCTATATCTTAAAGTAAAACTCGAAAACCCTTGGCCTTTGTTTAGGATTGAATGACGTCAGATCTGTTTCGGCCTTACTTTAAAATGAAAATCAACAATCACTTTGAATTGTTTAAACAATTGAACCATTGCTCAAAATTAATGTTTAGAATTAAAGTGCGTCACATTTCGCGCCCCTTTTTTAAAGTCTGACTTTGGAATTAAATTTAAAAATAAATAATCATCGTAATTTTTAAAAAAAATTGCACGTATATTCCTCTCTTGGGTTCCTTAATCGAATAAAAAATGTAAAAAAATTGGAATTGCCCGTTCTATGAAGTTATAAATAATAGGTAACATTATTGTTTGTTTTATAATTTGTTACAGACAAAGAAGTTTTAAGTAATTTATAGGAAAATCTCTCATAGTATTTATATATGGTGTAAAAAGGATAGAGTTTAATCATCGAAAGAATTGCTTGTTGTCATTCGATAACAGTAAAAAATAGTTAAAATATTAACGTCACAAAGTTTTCAAAAACCATATCCTTATTATCAAAAGAGGCATCGTAAAAACGTTCAAATTATAAATGCGAAACGTAAGTATACAGCTGTGCTTTGGGAATGCTTACGTTTCGCATTTATAATTTGTGCGTTGTCTTTAATGTTTATTCATTGCTCAAAGATCCTATCTATGTTCAGCATAAGATTGTCTTTTAGAATCTTAAGAACATGTTTTTTTGTATTTAGTAAAACTTGCAAAGAATTATAGATATTTATCTAAAATGTTTTTAAAATTTTAAGTTAAAATTTTTAGCTGATATTTATGTTGAAAGTATAAACTAAAATAACAAAACAATTTCAAATAATATATTTAAAAATCAACCGACCTAATCATTTCTATCAAAATTCACAAACTATTTATATAATGTAACAAAAATATAAATAATATTTCGAAACAAAGGTTTTTAAATACTGTATATCCTATTTGTTTTAAGTATAAATAAATAAATTTAAAAAGAAAACATTGTAAATGCCTAAAAGAAGTGAACACAAACAACCATACAACCTTGTCACATGTTTTGTCACACAACCTTGTCACGCGTTCAAAATTATTATGTTCTATCAATTTTTATTTTTTAGTCATCTGACTTTTGAAATCTAGCGAAACAAACCACTGAATCTTTTTTTAGAAACAAGGAATGTTCTGCTTTCGTAAAATTTCGTAATTTGCTCTTTGATAAAGAAAATGTGTCAAGTTTTGGGTTTCCCGATTTCCGTAAGACATGAATTTACCTTTTTAAGTAGTAAACTATCAAGAATTTCCTCATGAAATACAATTCTAAAGCGGTTGTAGTAAAGGATAAAAGAAATTTCCAAGTTAAGGAATGTTTTCTGATTTTAGTTTTCATAAAACGTTGTGTCAGAAATTCTCAATGTGACATTTCAAACTATGGTTTGGAAGATAGAGAAATTTTCTGAACTGGACCGCAAAAATATTTTCCCTTCTTTGTTTGTAGAGGTATAAGCAATGCAAATGCATCAGAATAGTTCGTGATTTGTCATATTACCACACCTGCTATTCCATTCGTGATCTATGAAACTTCTTATGACCGCGGAGCAGTAAGTTTCAAGGTGCAAAACCACCACATTTTGCGTTGTGATTTAAGCTACCCAATGTGTCTAAAATGACTCCACGCTGCCAACTGAACCATGAAAAATTCAAACTCCCCACATGTTAAGAAGTGGATTACTTTTTCTATCTCTGATAGAGAAAAGGGGTGGTATTTCAATTCTAATGAATGGCAATCCACGGACAATTTGGACTTTTTCTTATTCTTGGGCGATAACGTGAATGAAAACTAATAGAATGGCGGCTTTTTCTGTTCTAAGGTCTTTCCTTCATAGTTACTAAAGCGGAACGAAAGTCGATTACTGTAAACAGAAAATCCCTGCTGAAGTTTTCATCGTAAATGGAACTATATCTTTGGATACATCGAAATAAGTTGACACTGGGTCGAATGCGATAATGAGATTATGTATTGCAGTCAGTTCGGTTCTAATGTGTGAGTGTTGGAATTTACTATTTCTAAAGAGCCTTGATGAGGAAAACGGAATGAAGGAGTATAAAGTGAAATAACAAGATATACATAAAACGTGAGTTAAGATTAGTGTGTTATCAATGTTTTAACAGAAAGTACCGATTTCTTTGGGTTTTCCAAGTTATCAAAACTTAGAGTTTATATTTACTACGCTCTTTTACTCCCACATCACAAAAAGTTATTATAGATTTATTTTTGAAAAAATTCAGTGCATTCTTAAAAGTTATTGAAAGATTTCATTGAATATTTCTTTGAATCAATAATTCTTATTTTATTCAATTCTTTCTTTAAAAATTCATTCAAAATATTTTCCAATATTATTTTCCATTTCAAAAAATTATACTTTGACCACAAAATTAAATGATTATGTAGCATTGAATTTAATAGACTACATTGCTCTCTTCTCTCCATCAAAAAACTCATTATTTAAAATTGAATCACTTTTGGTTATCTTTCTGGCTACTGGATTTTTTTAAATAAGACCTCTTCACTTTTTAATGAAACAGGTTCATTTATTTCGAAGAAAATTATTTAAATTACTAAAACAGTGATGAAGTAATATGCATCCGAAACACTTGACACTTTAACCTCAATAACAGTGTGGATTTAATGAGTAAACATAATTTAAACACATTTATTGAACACAAATAAAAAAGGACTATGTTGCATACCAGAGATTGAGGTAATAATTTCTAAAATTCTCATGAGAAACACTTTTATTTTTATTACTAATTACTCAAGAAAATTATTCAATACATTCGCTTCAGCCACGCAACCACTTAATCGGTTACGACCTTGTGAGCTGTCTATTATCGAGTAGAATTCCAGTTCAATAGAAAAAAATCGGAATTTTGAACCGATTTTTATAACATAAAGATGCCATAAAGGTCAAACCTCTATTCGGCCTTGTGATACTTCCCTCCTGACGAGTTTCAGAGCATTGAATATCAATATGTGTGTGGATTGTAGCACATTCGAATTACCTTGAGGTTATCGTTATAAATTCAGAAGCTTTGAATAAAATGGGGAATATACCCGGCATCAAGCTTTATCATAATCTCGAAAATAAAATTAATCCTTGAAAAATGGTTTTATTTTCCTAGGCTACAAAATATTAATCCTTGTATCTAATTTTTCTCTAATGTGAAATAAAAGAACTACTTTTCACGCTCCTTTAATTTATATTGCATTATTAATAAAAATGGCAATTTATAAGTAATAATTTTTCTTTTTTGTATGGATTTTTTTAAATAAATGCGTTTCATATCTTTTACGTATAAATTATACAATACGTGTGGGGGGTCTGGTTTTCTTTGATAAAGTATACATAGATGATAACCAAGAGAATTTAAACACCTAACTGAGCAATCCACATAAAATGCAGGAATCGATGAAACGATCTTATTAATTTAAAAATTTGAGCAGAGTTTCAAACTTCAGGACTTTTTACGTACTACTAGTTTTAATTTAATGGAATTTACTTATCTTATTCAAACAGTCATTTCATTTTGATAGGATTGGTTTGTTTCGAAAGTTTGTGTTTCTTTAATTCAATTTACTTCAATTTTGTGGCGATAATGGTATCTTTTTGATGTGATCGAAACTTTCATAAAGAATGTTAAATTTATGCATGGATGACAGTGTATTACAAAACAGTGCTTGTTTCATACAAATACAAATATATACAAATACAAATATTGACAACCAACAACAGGCGTGAAGCCCAACTAGGTTGCAACTAGGATACGCAAAAATGGAAATCTCACATTTGTAAAAATTTTCACATCCAATTCGAAATTAGATCCATTCATAAACTCATACAAGTTTGTAATCAGGAGAAGTAAACAGATTCAGACCGTCATGGATATTTTACTCTACAGCTGAAGCGTAACGTAATTCATACTCATTTTTCCCATTAAGATATTTGAGCCATTTTTACTGAAAAAAAATTGCGTTCATTTCTTATTAGCTTATTAAGAAAAAAGAAATGAGAACTTGGCGAAAAACTTTCTTTAAAAAACGAAATAACTGTGGTTTGTGGAATGTCTTTTTTATGCTTGATTTACGGCCGTAGTTACCGGTAACTTGACCGGTGGTTAATCGGCAGTCAAGGACCAACCACTGTTGAACTCACATCTATCCAATATATCCGGGCATTATTAATAATGCCCCCGTATTCAGAGCAAAGGGATCATTGATAAATGTCATTGAATTTATCCCATTATTAATAATGGCCGGTTTATCACTTTTTCCGTAACATATACTCGTTATTACGACAATAATTGTTTACGTTCAAGTATTCCTATAACAGGGCGATTAGAACAACGAACTGAAAATTAAGGTTTCTAGTAATATGCCCATCGAATTCAGATTTGTAACAGTAATACAAAATTCCCAACTCTACTCCAGAGCCGGAATCTCCACATTTCGCAGCCTCCTGCTTTCTATTTCATTTTTTATTGTTTTTTTCGTTTTACCTATCATATTCCGCATGATTGTTCGCAAACTGATCTCTTCGCCCTTCATTTTTCTTCTTTCAACCGCGTCAGCTAACGATAGCTGTAAGGGGGAAATGCAGTGGTTATGTACCCTAAACACTCGGTATGATTGAATGAACTTTGTTGTCCACTTCTGGCAGTTTTTTTCCCTGTAGTTACTAGTTCTGTAGTTTTTTTCCTTGCAGAGTACCGTATCCGAGGCGTTTTATGCGAGACATGGCATGCAGATGCAGAGCTTCACAAAGCCCCTATGTTTTTTATTTTTTATTTCCGATGCCTGAAATAACCTTTTTCTCATTCGGCGACACAATTTTTTAAAATAACTTATTTAAATATGATTCTTACAATCCCTAATATTTTGGAGTAAGCTCAATTTTTTAAGCATAGAAATAAAGCTTCTGCTTTTTAAAATTATTATTTAAATTATACTGCTATTTAAATCAACAATTTAGCTGAATATCCTAAATAGCGATTGATCTCTAAAAACTTCCTCAGTGTCCATTGTTGTTTATTCTAATTTTAATATTTAACAAATATTTGTTTAAAATGTTTTAGAATTTTTGTCACTTCTTTAATATATGGTCTGATTTTACTTTGATTTAGTTCTACTTATTTACACATGCATCCTACCTGTTTCGGTATTTGAATGTTATGGAAAAAGTGATAAACCTGTTAGTATTAATAATGCCTAAAGTGAGGCGGGCAATGTGATAAATTTAATGACATTTATCAATGAGTATTAAGCACTCTACCCAAAATACGCGGGCATTATAAATAATGCCCGGATTTATCATATTGCCAGTAACACCATACCGATACTGTGAATATTAAGGATTTATAACCAATTATAAGTAAAATTTATGCTCGTAATAAAGCATATCTTAAGAAAAAAAAGAATCCTTCTTTAAAAAGTTAAAAGATTCTGTTATATTGAGTTATCTATACACTTTATTTCATTTTATAAAAGTAATCTCCCCGTTTTAAAAAAAAAACAGCATTAATTGACAGTTTCTGCACTAAAGCCAAAATTTAACATGCTGAAAACCTATTTTAAAATCACGTTATTTTTATTATTCTTACACTAAAATGTGCGTTTACCCCTACAGAATCCCATGCCACACCAATAACTCATTTTGGAAAAAAGTGGCGTTTGGCGTCAGAATTAAGTGATTCTATTATACTTTTCCTTATGATGATTTATTTTTACTTTAGGTTGAAAAATATTGAATTTTATTGAAATACCAAATATAAACCTACATTGTTTACATAAAAACCATTTCGTTCTGTTTTTATTTGCTATTGTTATACGTGTTAGACTTGTCTTTGATTTTACTTTATTTGGTCCAGTTGTAACTAACACTAGAAAATTTTTACATTCTTTGATAAAGAGTAATTAGAAACCAAATCTATCATTATAATTAAATAACAATAATCTTATAACTATCTAATATACGTTGTATTATCAATGTATTGACAAAGTATAAGTAACGAAAAAAATATGGTATATTTTTGGTTTTCACCTATTATCTCTTTTGGCGTCGATTCTTTTCCAATATTTTACTTTTAATTGTTTGAATTTTATTAAAATATAAAATACTATATGAAAATATCTAATTTTATGGCGGCAATACTAAGTACATAAAATGAGACCATTTATAGCGACTTTGTGTGAGTTTATATGTCGCTGGTAAAACTGTCTAAACTGTGAATTTTTGCGTGAAAAAATAATGAATATACCATAATTTATAAACTTAAAATATTATGAGTTGCCATTTCATAGTGTCGTCTCAAAGGTAAACGAGGTCTTTTGAAAAGTTTTTTTTATTCAACAATAAAACGGAAATGAAAATATCCCTAAACAGGTCCCTTTGTCCTTCAAACCAAGCACTGTCCCCTAACTAAAAAATATGAAATGTAAATCGTCCATAATATATCTTCACCGAATGAAGAACAAACGTACTCCTTGCAGCATGAATATATCGATGCTTTCGGGACAAGACCTTGTCTAAAGGACACTGAAAATAACAAAGAAGGAATACACAATAGCCTCTTGAGTACCCTTATTCTTTAGGAAGATCCTTGAACCTGCATATTTTTGACCATTGGAATAATTTCACCAAAATGCAAATTTTACCATTTTTTTTTTGTTTTGAATGATTACAATGTGATTACATAATCACTGGGACCTTTATAAGATTGTATCTTTCCATGAAAGATTATTGAAACATTGAACAAGTTGGTTCATTGTATTTTATGTAATATGATTGATATCACTTTAAATTAATTAATTTATAATGTAAAGAAAAATATAATCAAATGATAACTCATAGGTTATCATTTATTGCAAAACTTTTTTCCTTAATAAATAATTAACGCATCTATATAAAATATAAAAAGTAATTTAAATAAAAATCCTAAATAGTGTCTACTATTTTGTTTTTAGTTTTACATAGGTCATGGTACATTGTGACTTAAAATTTATTATTTTATCTAAATTATCAAATAAACTCATAAAAACATGCATTTACACAATCTGCAATAACATATTTTCTTAAAAATTAGCATTTTTTAGTATTTTTAGTGGTTAGTTACACGTAATAATAGGTTACTCTGAATGTTATCTTTGCAAATTAATTTTACATTAGCTCCTTTTATTCCAGGAAAATAAATGGTTTCGGAATAAAACTATTTAAGATATTAAAGCTTTGAAAGTAATGTCACATGCATTAGAAGCTAAATTTATGCATTAGAAGCTCTAAAAATGCATTAGAAGCTCTCTCTCTCTCTCTCTCTCTCTCTCTCTCTCTCTCTCTCTCTCTCTCTCTCTCTCTCTCTCTCTCTCTCTCTCTCTCTCTCTCTCTCTCTCTCTCTCTCTCTCTCTCTCTCTCTCTCTCTCTCTCTCTCTCACTCTCATCATTTTGAAGTATCAAAGGAATAAAAAAGTACTTCAATTTTATGACTCAATTATAAAATCTTTTCATGGGAAACTTTTAAAGTTTACAACCATATCTTTTCACAAACCGCAACTATTTCAAATATTTCAAGAGCATCAAAAGGCAATGGAAGGATAAATGTTTTTTAAACAACAAACCAAAATGAAAGTTATTCTCCAGACGCCTGTTTCTAACTAAATGGGTTAGAAAAAGGGACTTATTCACGTCCTTTTAAAGAAGCAGTCCTTGAGTTAGAAACAGTTAAGTGTGTTGTGAAGTATCAGTTTAGCTTTCAATCTCTTATCTGTAATTATACTAAAAAACTAAATTGTTGGAGTATCTTAACAAGGAAAATTCTCAATAGGTCAGCGGGAAAATGAAAGTACTTGTCAGATAAAGAAAAAAATGACGCTAACAGAGTATACGTGTCATAACATCCGGAGTATCCTATTTCTGGTATTACTTTTTATTTCAACATTTGACCTCAATTTTTGTGATTGTACATGTGAATGCATCAAAATTATTTTTAATGCAACATAGTAATATTATACTTCCGTTCCTTTCAAACTTAATAAGCATTTATAGTTAGTACTTTATGGAATCTAATAGTTTAAAGAAATGCTTTTTGAGCTTTAAAATGTATGGTAATGTTATCACTTGCAATATTTTCTTATGACGTATGAATTTTATCATATCACGAGTTTATGGTTTATACGTGGGATACTGCACAGCACAATATGCACCATAGCAACACGGATTTTTACACACAACAAAATATTTATTTTAAAAAGTTTATAATATTTATTTCTACTCAATGCCGTTTTTCTGTCTCCTACCAAAAGGGTCAATTCCCATGTTTTTAACAGAAAAATGCAAATGTCCAGCAAAATATGGTTCTAAATTCAAAAATTGACACTGAAAGTTTCAAAAAAATTTAGTTAATTCAATATTTTAAAATAAAAGTCAACAATTGCCTTGAATTCTAAGAATATTGTTTTGGATTGAACGAAGTCAGATCTATTTTGTTTGGGCCTACTTTAAAGTAAAAATCAACAATCGCTTTTAATTCTAAACCATTCTTTAAAACCAATGTTTCGGATTGAATAACGTCACATGCTGTTTTCGCACCCTTAAAGTCAAATTTGGAAATTAAATGAAAAAGTAAAAATAAGCAGTACAATTAAAATGCGCGTAAATTACTCTCTTAGATACCTTTATGAAATAAAAAATAAAAAAGCGGGAAATTACCCATTGCATGATTATAATGTTGAAGATTCTACTTGTATAATAAAAAGCTCAAAGATTTAAATGCTGAATTTTCGTTGGTAAGAAAGTATTTTCTATTTACGTCCAAATATTCTTTATTCCTGAATCACGACTTCCCGAACTAGCGAGAAAATCTCTCACTCTAATTAACAGGCTTTACCTTTCTGAATGAAAAATACTTCATGCTATAAAAGCGAATGGCTATAATTAGTAAGTTACCATGTCACGAGAGTTTAGATAATCTTGATTTTAATACTTTTAAAAAAGCTTCTCGTGAGGCTAGTCTTTTTTATATGGAGTTATGTAAAAAAGGTGACATTGAAAACTTCCAAATGGGAAAAATTTTTAGTGACCTATATGAGTAAATTCTATTCTCTGCATTTGAGTGAAAGAGCGTTTCTCTGAAAAAAAATAAATTACGATGTCAAGACTGCGTATCTAGCTTTAAATCTAGAGGCCTAATGTATCAGAACAAGTGGAGAAAGTATTTTATTTGCTCTGATTTTGCATGGAATAATACTCTATACTTTTTTCATTTTTAAGAATACCTAAAATAATTTAAAATACCTTTTTTAATTTTTTTAAATGCTAGTAGGGGAGGGTGGGGACGATTGTAACAAAATTGTTTATTTGATCTCAAACTAAGCCATTTTTTATGTTAGAGTTATGAAAATTGGTATGAAAATAGGTTGATATATCCCAATTACAATTTTGTTATGAAAACCGTCCGGTGGACATGCATTGCAATTTAGTAAATAAAACATCGAAAATCGAAAAACGTTACACAATTGTCCCCACTTGAAGGGTCAATTGTAACACACATAAGGGTCAATTGTAACACAAAAAAAAATCATAAAAATAGATAGAAAATCATTCAAATTTATTAACAATTTATATTTTCTTGTAAAATAATAATTAAATACATCGACTAGAATGGAAATAATGAACTTTTCACTCAAATAATGAGTTTTAAATAATAATGAATGTTGATGAGTAAATAATAGTAAATAATTATTCACAAGGGCAATTAGGGAATTCATAACTTAATTCCCCTGTAGTACAACGAACGTGGGACCATTTTATGCACGAAAAATGATTCCTCTTAATGCTTTTGATCGAAAACTTTATTGTGTTGATTATAACCCACTTTACGTTTTTTCATTTTTTATTTTTTCCTGACAGAATCTGTATAATGTTACATGAAAAATATCGTGATTTCGAACAACACTTCTAATAGACTTTTTAGACACCGATACCTCAACAGTTTCTCCCTCCATTTTTTCTAGACTAATCAGCCCCCTTTCAGTTTTCCTTTTACGTGATCTCGGCATCCTAAAACCGTAAAAATTCATAATTATATGCCAATATTAAGGGTAAGTATGAATTATAAATCAAATCATCGAAAATACTTTTGAAACATGTTATTTTCTACATTGGGGTCAGTTGTAACATGTTACAACCGTCCCCGGCTGAAGTGTTACAATCAACCCCACTTTGCCATTTTTAGTTCAACCCTCGTTTTCCGCGAAACTAACAATAGTATCATCTTGAAACTAAGCAGAATAAAACTAGGATACATGTACATACTATACATAAAATCAGTGTTGTTGTGCTTCTTACCTGCAGTGCAGGAGAAGGAAAGTTACCCAAAAGTAGAAAGTTACTTCGATGCTTGAAAAACACTTTTTTCTCAATTACACAGCCACGACTCAAATGTCAGCTTTGGGAATCTCTGATATTCTTTCATTCACCTGCCTTTTACGTACTGTCATCTCCTTTTCACCCAGGTAGCCTCTCATTTTGAGGAAATCAAAGTGTTACAATTGCCCCGTGTTACAATCGTCCCCACCCTCCCCTATATTTTAGTGGAAATGAGAATAAAAGTAAGCAAATATAATAAGCAAGTTTCTGTTTGCAGTACTTCATTCTAAACAGCACCATTTATGCACTTAAGGCTATGGTGGACACCAAAAACTAAAACTGAAACTTTTTTGTAATTCTTAACCTACATTCTTAAAGTTTTCAGTGTTTGTTTTAAGCATGATCAAACACCACTAACAAATTTTCAAGAAAAGAATTGGTTAGTTTTTTTAATTTAAAGTTTAAAAAACATTAACTAAATTTCAAAATGCTCCACGTGCTTCAAACTTCCCTAAAATATCCGTCTGTAGTGTAACATTAGACTCTTGTAAACATCTAGTTAGTATTTGTGTAAAACAATTATCCGTCAAAATAAATGAAATTTTTACAATTTTAATAATATTTTCAATAAAAAGTGCGTAAATGGCCATACTTTTTAAAATATATTTTATGTCATTCCCAATTCTACAAGAACTTATAAAACATTAACTATTTATCTAAAATCAAGTAAAATTTTGAAATTTTTTAAAAACCAAGCCGCGTGGAACATTTTGAAATTTAGTTAATTTTTTTTAATTTAAATTTAAAAAAAAACAGTTTTTTATTTGAAAATTTGTGAGTGGTGTTTGATCATGCTTATAAACAAACACTGAAAATTTTTAAGAATGTAGGTTAAGAATTACAAAAAAATTTTAGTTTTAGTTTTTGGTGTCAACCATAGCCTAAACGTCATTGGTTTCCATTTTGATACTCATAGTATTACTTTTTAAAGCTAAATAAAAAAGTATAATATTTATTGCTATTTTATTACATTTACCAAGTAAAATGTGGATTTGAATTCTTGATAACTCGTTTAAATTTTAAATAACATAATATAAAAGTTAAAATATGTATATAGCCTTGGCATGTTATTTCTTTGACAATATCCTAAGATTAAAATAATTGTCTCATTATATGAGTATTAAGTAACTATTTTTGGTTTAACCAGTTCTACAGACATTTTATGTTTCATGCACTACTATAAAGTAGAACAGAAATTTCCTTCTTATTAAGTAAACTATATAATGTTAAGAGCTCAATAATAGTAACTAGGAAAAACAAAGTGATGACTCATATTGAAGATAAATGATAGATAGTGTAGTGAGTCTTTTATTAGCTCATTGTGGGAGGTAATGCATTTTTGCATAGATTAATTTCGTTTTAATGGGCTAATTTTGAAGAAGGTTTATTACTCGCTAATATTTTTAAGCTATACTGAAATTATCATTCGAATTGCATGAAGTAAGTACGAGTACTTAAATTTTTCTTCACCTATAGGAGAGAGTGGGGCACATTCGCACATGGGGCACATTCGTACAGATGGCATTTCCCCTAGTAATTATTAATTTAAAAATCTGAAAAAAATACCAGTAGATGGAAGCATGACTACCACCTCCTGCATGAATTTTCAAAGCCCTGAGCCTTTTTATTGTATACGTACTAGAAATTTGCTAGCGTTAGAAGCAGCAAAGTAAATTTTCTTGTCATTTTGTTGGCGTAAAATATCAATCAAAAATAACTCTCAAGTAGACATTCAGCATTTTATTCAGTAGAGGCACTACTAAAGTAAGTTTCTAGAAAGGTTTTATTTCCCTGCTTTAATTATAAATATCTTATTGAGACGTTATAAGCTTGAACTGGTAGATGGGGCACATTCGTACACCAAAAGATGGGGCGGATTCGGACAGTGCGAAAGTGCCTCATCTTTCCCATTTTTGATCATGAAAGTGATTTATATGTTTATAAGTGCAGTATATTTAATAACTTGAAGTTTAATTGTTTTTTTGTAACTGTTTCAAAATTTAGTGATAATAGAAAATAGCATCTTAAAGGAAGCTTCAGTTTTAAGAAATGTAGACCCAGATTTAAACATTGAAGAAATAAATTTCCCTGATAATTGTCTAAAACCAATTGACTTGTACTTAAGTGATTTTATTCTAGTAGAATTTGTTACTAAAAAGAAAATTTTGTTATGTTGGTCAAATAGAAAATTTGGAATTGAATGATGTTTATTTAAAATTAATGATGAAATACTTTAAAAACTTTAAAATTAATGATGAAAAACTTTAAAATTAATGATGAAAAACATTAAAATTAATGATGAAAAACTTTAAAAACTTTAAAATTAATGATGAAAAACTTTAAAAACTTTAAAATTAATGATTAAACTTTTATTTTCCCAGTAAGTAATGATTCAACATTCATACAAAAAGATAATATCGTATTAAAAGTTCCCCAACCGTCAGTTTCAGGCGTTAATAAGCGAGATGTCGGTTCACTTTCCTTTGGAATAAAACCTGACAGTTAAAATATTGGTTGAACTTTTTCTAACTAATTACGTTATATGAAGTATTTCAATGTGAAATATACTCTTCATTACTACAATTGTTTTCCTCATCAAAAACTTAGATGTTCAATATTTCTGAAGCTGTTTTCTTTTTGTAAAAAAATCTTCAATTTAGAGGGAAAATATGTAAAAGTTCCAAATATTTCGTTTAATTATCCTTACTTTAAAGTGCAATAAACGTTTTAGTTTGTAAAAATAATTATTGTATAATTTTTTGCATGTGTACGAATGTGCCTCACACGTGTGCGAAACTGCCCCACCCATGGGGCAGCTTCGCACGAAATTTCTCGTTTTTTAGATTGATGATATAGGTTAGAAATTCTAGATGAATGCGACCAATTATCGTTCTATAATATCGGGAAAGGTCTTAACTTTCATTTGAATCCGAGTTTGTTTCAATATCTCATCTAGATCCAGAGAAATAAGCCGAAATGCACTTTTTGTGCGAATGTGCCCCACTCTCCCCTACCTATCTCTGAAAAAAAATATCTTAAAATTCTTATTACAAATACCTAATTACTTTAATTTTCCACAAATTTCATTACAACTTTCAACATTTATACTTCTACCTGGTGTGTAGGAATTATTTTTACTAAATAAGAACGAGATATTTTGTGAAAAAAAATTACAAGCCTTTCAGCTAACAACTTTTATTAAAAAATTATTTTCCGATTTTGAATGCTGCATATGGATTTCTATTTTATTAAATAAATCCATTTAATAAATAAAAAATCAGAGCATGCTCATTTTAATTCATATAAATAAAGAAGATAATATCATTAGAAAAAAACGATTTAAGAATTATATAACCAACCTTGTCTTCTACACATCATTTATAAATTCATGTCCAATTATTTTTATCGTTAAAAGTTTTATCCAAATCGAAAAAATCACAAGTTAAATAAGTTAATAAATTAGTTAAATAAGAGTATAAGTTCTTCTATCAAACAAAATTCACTGAAAAAAGTCTTAGTTTAGAAAGAACGCTTGTGATTACAAATATAAAGAATGATTTGAATTGAAATGGCTGACAATTGTAGAGTTCGTTAACTTTTCCACGGGCTCTTGAACTAAACGTGGAGGCGAGTAGAACCGTGGGTTGGGTGAGTAAAGGTGTGTCCTTGCTTCCAATCTTATATGGAAGCAGGATTATTTAACAACGAGCAATGCTGTTAAATCAGCGATTGTGTCTATGGACGTTTGTAAAAGGACTTTGAGACAGAGATTTTGTATTTCTCTCAATATTGTTGGTAAATTTTACAAATGGTGAAAATTTTTGAGGTTAGCTCTGGGTTAATTTTATACCGATTCTTATTTTACAACGCTTGAATAAAATAATTAATACAAGTTATTTTTGAAACATTAAGTTTAACCGGGTCAAAAAATAATTGATCCAATCTATAAGCTTTTATTGAATAATTGCCTTCTTTATTCCCTTATTTGATTAAATAACGAAGCTTCTTTATTTTTCTTCAGAGTCTCTATAATGTTTTATTAAGACTCATTCTTGAACTTCATCCAGTGAACATCATTCATGAACTTAATCACATTGCTTACTAGAATTGGTAATATCATCAGTCAAATAAAAATAAAGTATTCCGAGATATTGTTTTAAGAAATCGGAACACTGAGTTAACTTGTCTATTTAACAGTCAAGAAGTTACAAGGAATGGATATGCAAGATTAAAGACGGTTTAACTTATTCATTGGAGCAACACGTTTTCATTGTCATGAACTTGAAATTGCGCTTGATGCAATTTTCTCAAGAAATACGGGTTGTTCCAATTGTTTCATATAAATACAGATAAAAGGGCAGAACTTAACCCTGGAACTCCCAAACTTATCCAAGTCTCAGTAAGGTAAATGTGGGTATAGTGGACACTTTAAGGAAAATTTTTGCTTAAATTCTTAATAAATACCAATCTATTTGCTTTGAAACGGTTATCATCCTATTTTTAGGTTAATTGGATCTTCTTCTTTCGATTTTACCATTAAAAACTTAAATTAGATTGGGCAAAGTATTTTTAATTAATTTTTTAAAAGTACTCCAAATTGCATCTATAGTGGCCACATAGATGAAGCTGTTGCTTCTATGGTGGACACCTCTAGCATCAATGGTGGACACCTGTCTTTTTCTGCCTATATGAGGGGTTTATGCATGAAATTGAGGAGGTTTTTTTGGTATAGTCGTCTAGTTCTAATCAAAACTTCCTTCCCAACGAAATGTATTTTAGATTCAATCAAATAAGCTTTATTTAAAAAAAAATTGATAGTTTTCGGCCCTTAGTCTACGCTGTAGCTGATTTGAGAGGGATTTAGCATGTAATTCAATGCTTTAGAAACATTGGTTCCCGAAGCCAGAATGAAACCAAATTTATTAAACACTCATTTTAAAGCACAGTCAACAGTTTATGAAGAAAAACTGATTCGAATTAAGTATTATTTATGTTTCTATTAGAAGCCATTGCGGTGGCCACTATTGGAAAATCTAAGATTTTGTGTTGGTAAAGTGGACACCTCCATAAATCCTTGTAAAGTCAACATTTTCAAATAAATTTTATTCAGTATTATTTTATACACTCTTATTTATCTTGATATAAATTTAAAAGTCAATCAAGCGGTAATAAATACGAAAAAATCAGTTCCGACTTACCCGTTTCCTTACGCGATTCAATAAGCAAAATCAAATTTCAGTCACTCGGCCGATGTTGTTATTTTCAAATATTTAAATATCCTTCCCATGCTGATCTGTGGTATCGGTGGTAATTTATCAGCTAACCTGATTGCACAATCTACTATGCCTATGAATTTTGACGCTGTTCGGTGCCTCTAACTCGTTCTATTTAAAATTAATCAGCTATGTGGCCACTATTGGTACAGTGTCCACTATACCCACATTTACCTTATATTCGTTTAAAAAAATATTTTCCTCCACAAGCAGAAGACTTGACTCTCATCTTTCAAACTACGAGTTAGCTATTGAGATTATTTCGCAGGGACACCAAGGTTTCTAATCTTTTCTATTAAAATGATCAAAAAATTTTAAATTCCTTCCAAAATGCTATCTTCACTTGCTAATATCTCCTCGAATATTAAAGATATTTTCGTGAACTTTTTTCTTCGCAATTTTTATAATATTGCCTACAATTTTCCCATTGAAAGAATCTACATTTCTCTCTTTTAGTTTTCTAATTAGTTTTTCAACTCTCTTAAATCTCCACTGGGGTGCTAAGTCATCTCTATGGCTTTTACATGGTCATTTACCTACGGGTACAACTTATTTCCTTCACCCTACGAGACGTTGGTTCAAAGTATAAAAGCCGTGAAACGGACAAACACCCTGTATGTTCGTAAACGGCGCATACGTGATTGGAGAGTTGGATATTTTTTCTACACTGGTCCGGTGGAACAGTGATTTTCTGACCGAAGTGGTCCGAGCCGTTTTTCAGTGGTCTCGCTCAGCGGACCACCACTCATTTCGAACTCTGGTTAATACTCTGACACTTCGAATTGGAAAATAAGTATTTACTCTAAGTAAATTAATTTTACAATAAAATTTGAAAGTTACTTACTCCAATAATCGAAAATTCTGGAACTTTTTAATCATCCAGGTTGTGACTTCTTATAGTTTTTCTTCTCGAAGCACAATATTTTACATTTGTAAAAAAATCTGTTAAATAATATCCTGAGCTGTTTGCAGCACCCCTAATATCTTTTCATGACACCCCAGTGTACCGCAGCACCCACTTAAAAAACCCTTACTTTTAAGTATAGAAATAATTTTTACCCTCATTATTTAAGCATGAAAAATATAAAGTACATTTTACTAGTTAAAATAACAAACCTTCATTACGTACTATATGACCCAAAGACACTAGTAAAAACTTGAAAAACTTTTAATACTTTTTTCCATTTTAAAAGCAAAGTGATAGTTTTTCCGAACCAATGAAGGGGGAAACAAAAAGAATGTGATTACGAAAGGGTGCCATTTATCACATTCGTTAAAGCAAAATACTTATCAGCAGCGTGTGGAAGTGTTTATTCATCAGGGTTATAAGCTTCATTTGCCAATGTTACTCGCCGTTGGTCTTTGGCATCGTTCATAAAATTTTGACTTTAACAACACCACTTTTATTGAATTCAAAATGAGCTCTAAGATGAAAGGTCGAGACACATAATGCACATTTCCGTTGAATGTAAGTGTAGGAATGGCGGCAACCGGTTCCAAATCGATTGAGTGCGTAGGTCAAGCAGCGGGGATGACTGAAAAAAAATCCACAAACAATTTATTCAATTGGAAGCCACAGGTCACTATTCGACTTTGTGAAGTATGGCAGAGAAATTCCTGTCCCTTAACGGATTTTAGGAGTGTAACTTAAAACGGAACAATGCCTCACCATCAAATTTGGACCATTTTCTTTCAATGTTAAGAATCCTTTGTTTTATTACTGGTACGTATATTATAATGAGCTGGATAGAAAAGGTTTTGGAGATTTGTGAACACTGGCTTTACAATATTGGTCTTTAAACTTTTAAACAATCCCCTGAAAGGTTAAAAGATCGTTAAGTCTTGTGTTGCAACAACAAAATTTTATTTGGGTACAAATACTTACTTATGCTATTGGCCCTTTATCCGGATTTCTTTTTGCTTTACATAAGTGTAACAGTTTTTAAAGAGGAAAATAATGTGTGTTGAATGTATTGAAAATTTTTGTTAAACAATTTTATTTGAATTCAACACACATCTGCTTTTTTGCATTTTTTAAAAATATTTTCTTTATTTAGTTTTTCTCAAAAGTTTTGAAATATCAATTTATCCCATGTTAGAGACTTGTGCGTGATTTGATAGTCAGAAACCACCCCTTAAAAAGAATTTAATGCTTATAATCTGTGATATGTTTGTTTCCAAATTATCACTTATATATTTGAAGTAATATTTATTTATTTTTATATCCTAGGTGCCGAAATGAAAATCTCTTGACAGTTACTGATTTTTCGAAAGTTTTGGGTGGAAAGGAGGAGCTGAAACATTAGGGTAAAAGCTATTTTATAATCATTTATGTGCCATATCTACTTTTTTGTGATTACTACTGATATAATAGAAATTAACCTATCTGTTCACTCCTGTTAATAAATACATTATGGGATTATGAATGTATATATGTGATACTTCTCTCCAAAACAGTTTTGAACCAAACTTACGTGACTACCGTTTAAAAACCCAAATTATAGTATATAGGTATTTTAACACTCAATAGTGTTTCTTTAAAGAAAGAAAATCACAGCTGATAAAATTCCGCTTATTTATTAACTTGTAACTTGTTTTCAACTATAAACTTGAAAACCATTCTCTGAGAATTCATGCAACTATAACCAGGTTAAAAACTGCTTCGAAAAACCCTTCTAACCCTTTATCAACTGCATTATGATGTTCTGCAATTTTTTTAGTGCAATATTGTTTTGAGTCACTAAATTGAAAATTAAGGGATACCTAAACATAAATAAAGTACTCAACTTTGGGAAATTTAATCCGTTACAGCTAATTATTTAAATAGGTACTTTTAAGTACTGTTCGTACACAGAGGGCTAAAATATTCTCTCCATACAAAAAAAAACAGTATAAAACTTTTTATAGCAGTTTCAACTCTTAAAGAATAATACACTTCCCGTTAGACTTTAACTATGTTTTCGGAACATAATGACAATTTATTGTAATCCCCACATTTCCCACAAAAATACTCATAGAACCCGTGCTGACAATTATTCTGGAAGAGTAAAACTAATACAGTGTTTCAGCAAAGTATAGTCAGTAGATAAAGGGTTAAGGCGAAAAAACTTCTCAGGAAGCACATTTTAGAAGAGATATTTCGATAGGAGACAAACTAAAACGAAGCAAAAATACTTTTTAAAGAACTTAAAGATGTTACGCTAACTTAGATATAACTGTCCTAAACAACTATTTTCAAACTAAACTATTTATTCACGTTTTTCCAAGTACTACTTCAAAGCCACATAGCAAACACTTTCCTTTCTCCTGACGTTTCAATCCAATGTTTCCAAACATCCCTCTCCTTCACTTTCCGTCTCCGATGTGACAAATTTACGAGCCATTCCAATACCATCACAAAAATGGGTTTACAAGATGGTGAAAGCAGCTCTAAATCTATTTTAGATCTTCACTCAATCCTGTTATCTGAAGAACTGTTGACTGATTTAGAGCTTTTCTTACACAAAACTTCAAAGCTAGTTACGACAGCCTCTTTAATGCTTGAGAGTAGAATTTCCGACAAGGAAGAGATTTGTCATTCCATCTAAATGCCGTAATCTACGATGCTCCATCCTCATGGATTGAAGAAAGAGAAGAGGGTCTTCCTCCAGATAAGCGGCACTCTTTGTTTTAGGGCACATGTAGGTCAACTAGTAGCTTCAGTACTTTATAATGGTGTTCTCGTGATTAGGAATGGTGCTTCTTCTC
The DNA here is from genome assembly GCA_024610705.1 of Tetragnatha versicolor. Lineage (NCBI taxonomy): Eukaryota > Metazoa > Arthropoda > Arachnida > Araneae > Tetragnathidae > Tetragnatha > Tetragnatha versicolor. Next base: position 54,258,955 of record JANDEH010000010.1, on the reverse strand, counting down.
TTAATCTATTTTCCGGGATTTTTCTAGAACACCAGACGAGTGAAAACATTTTTTAAGATGAACATTGAAATGTGTCTCACAATACTAAACATTTTAATAGTGTTCGACACTAGTTAACTTGAACTAGTTGCAACTAGTAGTTAACTACCGATCAACTAGTAGTTCAACTACTTTTGGTTTATACTAACTCAACTAATAGCTAAACTACTTTTTAAAAAAAACTACTAGCTAAAACTACTTTCAAATTTCAACTACTTCAGAAATAAATTCATTTTAAAAATGTCTGTTAACCAAATATATTATACCAAAATATATATTACGTTGCCAACAGGAAGAAATAAAGTCCCTTTTTGAGTGATAAGTGATATGCGTTTTTTGTTATATATGTTAATCTCAAACACCGAAATCGCTCACTGAGCGAAAAAACGATCACTTCGCGGAGTGGCATTTGCAAAACGGCCACAACCCGAAATTCCATTAAAAAATGCAATAATAATAAAAAATGTAATTTAAGTTAATTAAATAGAAATGAAACCGAAAATTTCAAGGACAATTCCAAATTTAAAACTGAGAATTTCCAAAAAAAACTTTAATAAATCTAAATTAAGTACGTAAGTCTTAAAAGAACTAATTGAATTAGACAACATAAATCAAATTTCGGCGAAACCTTTCAGAGAATTGGTCGGTCAACGGCGGTGGCGTATTAAATGGGCCTGGTATCATAAAACCCTAAACCAGCCAAAGCAAGTATGTGGAATGTTTCATTTGGCCAAACGTCCCACATTAACGCATCTCATCTTTACAAAATTCTATTTCGGGTTGTAGCACTATTGAAAAACGGTCACATCGCGTTCTGGCATTTTGAAAATACCACATCGCGGAGTGAGCGTTTTTGAAAATACCACAAACCGAATTTCGGGTTGTGGCAATTTGGAAATGCCACTCCGCGAAGTGGTCGTTTTTTTCGCTCAGTGAGCGATTTCTGGGTTTGAGCCTAACATATTATATGAAGACTTATGGGGAAGAATGGTTTTTGTCCATTTCAACACATCTTAAGTATAGGTTGACGGTAGCCATGTTTGACTACAGCTAAATCTTTCGACCCGGCAAACTGGACTAAAGAAAAAAAATTGAAACTTTGAATCTTAATAATTCTAAAACTAATTCGAATTTTTTAAAAAACGAAACGACAATCTTTTTTTAAAAAATAATTGTATATGTGTGTAAAATATTGTACTTCTACCATGATTAGTTTTTCTTTTATAACGAAAAAGGTGTTTCGATTATTTCATTGGCTGCTGCGAATTAAACACGAGTTAGCGAGTTTGGCCTCGGGCCAAAAGTTTAATCTGTGGTCAAACATGGCGACCGACAACCTATACTAAAGATGAGCTCAAATGGACAAAAACCATTCTTCCCCATAGATCTTCATATAAGAACAGTTTTTTAAAATTTAGGCCAGAAAAAGACAAGTTATGAAATTTAATAGAATAACTGGTATTTAAAATAGTTAACTATTTGTTGCAATTAGATTTTCCCATACTAGTTAATAGGTGGTAGTTATCTCTTTTTCGACCAGTAGTTGCCGAACACTAGAATTTAATTAAAGTTAGTTTTTTAAGTAATAGAAGGATTGGGGATTGGACAAGAAACTTTGTTTGCTCATTTACAATCTGCATGTTTTATAAGGGTGCTTTCGTGGGTAGGAATGGTGGTTCTTATCTTAATCTATTTTCCGGGATTTTTCTAGACCAATGCGGACCGGACTACACTGGACTGAAAACGAAGGCTTTTCAATTGGAAAAATGTTTCTTCGTTTTTGGAAAAACTCCAGTTAAAATAATTTAGTATTATTTAGTACTATAACAGATTTCAGTGCAAGGCAGAAAAGAAAGTTATTTATTGTAACTACTATACTATGTTCATTTAGAATTGGCGCCTGAGATATAATGTATTAGAAGCAGTTACTACATGTAATTATCATCTAAATTTTTTCTTGTGCAATAACAGGGCAGCCGAAACATAAGTAGTTAAAATACTGTAAAAAATTGGTCTCTGAAGTTCAATACATAATTACGAGATAACTCTTTTTTTTTCTTCACGAACTCTTACTGGATCCAGGAAACAAATAAGATAAAAAAACTAGACCCTCTCTTTCTTACATGTACGTATATTTTGTTCATTAACTTAACTATCTGCGTGGTGATGTACTTATTCGGCATATAAGGACGAATAAGCATATTCTTAAAAATTTTAACAAATAATACAGTCTAGAGATGATAACAAAAAATATTTTATAAAAATATTATAATTTCAAATTATGTTAAATTAAGTGAAGAACAAATGATGATGTAAACAGTGTGAGAGTTACACCCAGTCTAAACTAGAGAACTTTTTGTCCGATTCTTGAATGTTAAGAAAAATTCTAATTTAATGGTTGAGAAAGAGATGATTTTTAAGAACACTAAAAAATAAATAATTAGGAATGAAGAGGGTAGGTTTCAGAATTTACAGAGGAAATTTTTATTTCTTTTACTTCAGGGGACCAATTAAAAAATTAATTAGAACTTTTATAACAATCCTCAAAGTATTACGTATTAATGCTTAAAAGGGCGGAAATGTTTAGTTTAAATTACAACTGTGATGTTATTTTTTGAAAATAGTTTTATAAACATGTTTAAGTAGATTTGGTTTGGTTATTGTTTTATGGTGCATGATTCAAATATGATTATAATGCGCCATGTTTAAAGTCGGAGAGAGAAAAACAAGAAATTCGTTTACTCTTTGGCTCCTCTTTGGTGCTGCCATCTACTTTCAAAAAGTGGGATAAGACGGGAGTCGACAAGGAAAGCATTTATAATAATTTACATTTGCGATTTTAGGTTGGACTGTTTCCCAATCGGTGGATCACTTGCTTTTGCATTCATAAAGCTTTTCCCTGAATTCAGAAATAGCTTATGAACAATTTTTCAATTTGGACTTTTCAATGTTCAGAAAACTTTTCTCACTAAGAGAAGTTCCCTTCTATGGTTTAAAATTATCTTCTATTAATCAATTTTAGGTATTGAAATATTACTTATTAAAACTTGACATATTTTTGGGGTATCATTTGTTATTTCTCTACTACTACTTCGTCGAATTACTTTTTTTATTCTACTGCATTACCTAATTCAATAAGTGTTGAGAAATCACGGGTTTTTGAAAAGTATCGAAAAGGTTTTTTTACTGATTTACATAATTTTTTTTTATATTTTACAAGTTTCCCACTTTTATTGCTTATAAAATACATTTAAGATACTCATTTTGTAACCAATCAAATTAGATTCTGCTAAACCCCATTGAATATTACATATTGGAATTTCGGAAGTAAGAATAACATTTCAAAGATTTTTTTATTTAAAAAAGGTGCACGATGTAAACTTTTAAACTAAATGCTTGACAACTTTAATAATGAGAATGAGAAACAATACATACAAAATATTAACCCCTTTGGAACTGACTATTTTCTCCTATCTCAAGCAGTTTTTAGGATTAATTTAGAATGAAAACGCGAGGGAGAATTTTCAAATTGTGGTCCTTCAACCCTAACCGCTTTTTCCAGCCATAGCTCAACCTCTCCCAAAGTAGCGTAAATGACATAATTAAGATTACTCCCTGTAGAATGCTTTTATTTGTATTATTTATAATATAATATCAATACTAATAGTTATCGTGCATTAGGAAAAAAAATGATGTTTTTTATTATTCGATCAAAATATCAAGAAAAAAATGGTCAGCAATACCTAAAATTTTCTTTTTTTTTCAGGGCTGAACCTCAAACTGAAACTGTTATGAATTGCTAAGACTCAGCAATGTTAGTAGATTGAAAAACCTTTTTTAAGAATGGGTATATGGCTTCTAATAACAGGTAGATATTTAAATATTAACCCCTTTCCCATTTATTTTTAGGTTTTTATGGCTCGTTTTCTCTTAGGAGAGGAATATTCATAAGGCTATATAATGTAAATAAAACATTAAATTTCAATGCGTCGCTTCAAGTGCAACATGACATAACTGACATTTTGGCCATTTTGAGTTACACATCAATCCTTATGTAAATTTCGACCCCCGGTTACCCGGCAGAAACGGTTTGCGAAAAAACTAGTCATAACCAGGGCCGAATTAACTCTGTCGGGGCCCCTAGGCAATACACACTTGGGGCCCCTTTTCTCTTACCCTTTCCTTTTAAAAATATTTTTTAAAACCACATCGCAATATTATTCATATTTACGCTTTTACAACAGTGAGAAGCAATCTGATAGGTCCGTCTGTTGAACCATTTTGGACGATTTTTACACGGGCCCCTTGCTTAGAACCGGACTCGCATAAAAAAATCTTCAAATATGAAATTAACTCAAAGAAACATTTCAAGAGAAATTCTCTGGGGAATAGGTGCCCATACAAAAGGGCAAAGGGGGCCTATGATGAGCCAGTGGCGGATCTACGGGGGGGCTTTCGGGCTGAAGCCCCCCCCCAAAACGTCTAATATTTTACTAAGTTTGTCAAAACGAAAAAATCTATATCCGAAATTCGGATGAGGCGTACCAGAACGAGTTGAAAAAGGGGGATTTTTGAATTAAATTTCCAAAAATTTTCTGGGGGAGTACCCCCAGACCCCCCTTTTAGTAGTTTGAGTAGGATAATTCACTACCTTTTCCGTATTACCATTAACAAGAAGATTCAATTGGATTATGAAAATTCTTAGCCCCCCCAAAATCAAATCCTGGATCCGCCACTGCTACGAGCAAACCCCCCAGCACGCGATCCATTTTAGAAGCCATCCAAATGAGTTGAAACATTTCTCTTAAGAATAAAATTTCAGAACTTTTTCTAGGGAGGACTCTTAGACACCCACTTTTTTGCTTGAAATTCCAGTAATTTATGCAAGAATTTTTGCATTAAGTACTCGTGAGGGGCCCCTTTGAAGTAGTTATGAACCAACCCCTCATAAAAATAGTCTAGTTACTGCTTTAAAAAAATATAAATAGTTACTACTTTGCAAACATTTTTCATCGACCCCTTCCTGAATTCAAACATGTGGGCACCCATCCTCTGGGGACGGGGCCCCTAGCTGACGATGGGCCCCTAGGCAGTTGCCTACTTTGCCTATTGGATAATCCGGCCCTGGTCATAACGCTGCAATCGTCAATTTTTTCATTTTAGCATAAATGCAATCGAAAGGCAAAGTAACATAATTGCAAGAGGATTATCATTAACGTCGTTAGGGACGCCGACGGCGAAGCATCTCATGTCAAACCCCGGTCAGAGGCATAAAATAAAGGTTTACAAACTATATTATGCATATGCACACATGCATTTTATTAAGAGCGAAACAGTTTTTTCGCCTCCTGTAAAGTTGGGAAAATGCAGTTATGCGATGTTGTGCCTTAAATTTGATCCTCAGTCGACCGGAAATAATCTATTCAGGGTGATCGGAAACTACGTGGACAAACTTTGCAGAGGGATAGAGGGGACCTAGACAAGCATATTTCGAATAGGAATGAGGGTAGCTCAGATTTTTGAAGGTGTTTGTCATGAAAGAGTAGTAAAAATTCAAACAACGGAAGATTTCTTAAAACATTTTCGTCAGTAAAATTCATATTAAGAATTTAATTATAAATCTTTAATTTAACTATTTTAATATACAACAACTTAAAATTAAAAACAAAAGATATAATTAAATTCTTAATTTCCGAAGTTCTTAAAAAAGTTATTAAAAAGCCTCTTTTTCTCTTTAATAAAAATATTTAAAGCTTTGTATCCTTTTAACAATTTTTTAAAATTTTTTAGGAATACTTTTCATTTTGAATGGAATTATTGCCTCCGATGATAGTGTGAGTATAAAAGCATAAAAGGTTATTTCCTTGTATGGTACTCTTTGTTTTCCTGTATAGCTTTCACAAATTGGTATATTATGTATATATTTTACTAGCTGATTAATGATTGTAAATTTTCTCCTAGCTGGAACGAGCAAAGCTGTACATGGAGGCATGCGCCAAACAGGAGCTTTTCGCTTCAGTGCCACCTCTCAACTTCACTTGCGAGAACAAAATCGCTGGAGGGTACTACGCAGACGTAGACACTGGATGTCACATCTTCCACCTCTGTGCCCCTAGCAACCTCCAACCACTGACTGACCACCCCTTTTGCTGCCACCCGGAACTGGTCTTTGATCAGCGGTTTCTGGTGTGTGATCGACCCGAAAACGTTGACTGCCCAGTGTCCAGCCGCTACTTCAGTGACCAGTTCGACGGCCCCGTGCGTGTTCAACAACGAGAAAACGAGCGACAATCTCGCGCTGACCAACAAAACGATGATGATGATGACAATGGTAATGACGAGGAAGATGAAGATGATGACCAGCAGGTTGAAAACCCAGCAGTCACTCTTCCACCAGCCTTCCGACAACGTTAGAAATGTGTGATCACTTTTGTTGATCAGACTATTAATCAATTGTTAAGTGATCTGCGAAAACTATGCTTGTTAGTTCGTTGATACCTCAAAAAGACAATTGTATTCATGTTGGTTTTGAACAAAAATCTCAAACCTAAACAATATTTAATATCAATTTGAAATTTCATGTTTTTTGGATTACAAATTTAGAAGCAGCATAGTCATTTGATGATTTGTTTGTTCAAGTTACGACAGGTTCATACTTCCATAAGTAGATGTTATGTTATTCAGCATCAACATTAAACTTATGGATGTTGAAAAAAATATTTTTGTTAATGGGGGATGAAGGAATGATACCCATATTAACTACGCTTTTTTATTCAACAGGGAAAAGCTGTACATTTTGAGTATTTATTTTTCAATGAAAAAATAGACATGCAAAAAATATAAGGGAAATTAAATAAACTTAAATTTATGCTAAAATATATTTATTCTGTCTAAAGAAAATACTTATTCTGTAAGAAATAAAAGGAATCAGTTAATCATCACACTTACTTGGGGTTTCGTAAAATATATTGCAGGGGCGTCATTTAGGGGGGGGGGCGGAGGGGGGCATCCGCCCCCCAAGGTATCCACTGTAATATGAAAAATAGCTTCAAGTCCCTTGAAAATTCTGTAACTTCCACAAGGAGCTTTGGGTGCAACTCAAAATGTCTCAAAAGGAGTTAAAACATTACTTTTGAGGGTTCAATTTCAAAATTTTTCTGGGGGAAGACCCCCCAGCCTAGGGTGGTTCACATTCCTATGGGGAAAAATAAACTTCGTCCTAGACACAACGTCGCCCCCTCTTTTTTTACATCTACCTATAGTATTATTCTGGCAAAGTTTCAACTTCCTACTTCAGTTTAAGGAGGGTGCTCAATGGCCCTAAAAAACTGCACTTTTTAGTTTTTTTTCGAAATTTTGGCTAAATTGGCTAAAAAATTAGTAAAAGATAAATTATTTTGACACCTACTTGATTTATACACTTAATATATGATAATAAATTGAAAATAAAATAGTTAAAAGCATCATTTTTTAAGCATGAATGTTTAGAAACAATATTGACGAGTTAGTTTTTGTTGACTATAGGAAGCAACAATAGCAGGGCTGTTAAAGGGAATAATTGTTCATATTGTGCAAGAGGCACCAAAATTGGTGGAAATGTAGTTTAAAACATGCTGAATCCAAAAATTGACCAGAAGCACTCTGGCGGAAGTGCCGTTTGGGACTTCCGGTCAAAAACAAAATGGCCGCCCGCGAGCCTATATTCGGTTCTTTTAATAATAGAAAGACATTTTTGGCGGTCAAATATTATACTTTAAGGGTCAAAAAACATGATTCTGGTTACACAAAATATGCAATTTGTTTTAAAAAGTAACAAAAATTCAATAAAAGCTCAAAATAGTAATATAGTCCTATGACAAGCAGTTGCTTCATAAAAAATTTTTTTAAGTTATTTTCTTCGACGGTTTTATATGTTTTTTGAGGTGCTGATTCCGAATATTTAGTTCAATTTCACGTGGAAGGTCGGCTTCATATCAAAAAACGCAAAAATACGTGAAAAAATTGCAAAATTTTCACTTTATCTTCGGATTTTTTCTTTTATTTCAAAAAATATTAGTTTCTCGAAAATTACTTGAATTACAAAGTTAAAGTAAACAAAATTTCTTACAAAATGCACTATTCAACTTTTATTTTTCAAAGAATAGTTTTGCTGTTATAACGCAATGAAAAACAGGATTTCAACTCAGATGATTTTAACGCATTTTTGCGGATCCAGAGAAAATTTTTGATAAATATAAAAATTAAACTAAATATAATATAATAAGACATATTGACGCCTAGAAACATCAGACTTTTCGAAAAAAAATTGTTTTTAAGCACTCTTGATGTCTAAAAGCAAATCCATAAAATTTTAAAGTGTCAAAAAGAAGGGTCATTGAGCACCCCCTAAAAATAGGAGTAGAAAGCTAAAATTAAAGGAGGATGATACTATTGGTAAATGTAAAAAAACTAGGGGGCGACGTTTGGACTGGCTAGAAAAAAGTTTTTTTGGACCACCCTACCCCAGCCCCCCTCTAAAATTTCCTCGTCTCTTATTTAGTGTTTCCCCCTTGAAAACTATTCCTCTTACAAGAAGCTTTTATCTTTAGAAGCTCCCCAAAGAGTTTGAAAAAGAGATAAAACACTAGTTTAAAGGGAATTAAAATTCCTGGGGGAGGACCCCTAGCCCCCTTAAAACTTTGACGTTTATTTACAACTCTTTTCCCTAGAAAATTATGTGGTTTACAAGAAACTGTTCTCTTTGGATGCAGCCCAAAGGGTCTACAAACGAGCTAAAACACTACTTTAAGAGACAAATTTTCCTGGGGGTGAAACCTCAGACCCCCCATTTTTCCTTGGAGTTCACGTTGTCAAATTTTGACATGATATTACCTTAAAAATGAACTTGAGGCAACCCCCCCAAAAAAAACCTAGTTACAGCATGGTCCAGACCCATTTAAAAAAATTCCTTGCCCCCCAACGAAAAACTGAAATGACGCCCCTGATATATTGTAATTATTTTAATTTTTTAACAATTAGATTTATGAATTATTATTATTACATTTATACAACTTATTAAATTATTGAATGTAAACAAGATACATTCAAGTTTGATTACAAAACATATTAAAAATGAATGTCTCAATAATACAAAACCATTTGACAAAAACATTTACTTTTAAAGCAATGGTTTATAAATGATTTTTTATCTATTTAAAATTGATACAAAAATACCTAGTGACTTAAATGGAATATACATTTCTCATACTTTAAAAAAATTAAAAACAAATTTTCATGCAAAATTATGTATATTATTTATACGCAATTTATAATCGAAAACAGGTTTAACAAGTTTCACGAGTCAAGTAACAGGTGCTTAAACTAATAGGAGCCTAAAAACTGTATTGGAAATTAAAGAATCTTGCTATAAGTCATGTAAACTCAGAATTTTTTATGAACAGTAGTGAAAACAAGGACTAAAGTATACATACAACAACGATGCCAATTTTAAGAGTTAATAAAATGTTCCAAAAACTGTCTTCTGATTATTATCCTTCCCTTTAGTAGCTATACCTTAAAAATTATTGCTGAAACTACATTATTATATTTGCTTTCAACTATGAATTTAAAAATATATTTTGTTTAAAAGAAATCATTCAATATAATTTAGAAAAATCATGGCTATTTTTAGTGCTCTATCGGTGCCAAATGTATCTAATAAATTTAATACAACTTAAAGTCTTAGTTTATTTTCTTATTTAGTTTGAAAGTAGCATCCAGTCATTATTTTGTTTTACTCTACAATAGTGCAATATAGTAATTTCTCTGTGTGAAGGCGTATTTCTGATTTAAATAGGTATGCGCAAGCATGTTTTAAAAAAACATTTGAATTAGCGTGCATCGAAATAAAAAATAATTACCTAATTTATGTATTTTACTCGTAAATATTATTTACCTGAATAAAAAAACACAATAGTAAATGAAACAATTAAATCGTTTTTAAATTTATAGAAATGTTTTATTCTTCTGTCTCATTAAAATTTAAATACATACATAAAAACTATTGTAATGGATAATAAACATTAGTATTTCAAATTAAAAAAAAAAGGAATTTATTCTCTCCCTTTTGCTTTTACCTAACCGAAGATATATTCGACACCAATCATCCCAGTATATGATTGATATTAAACACGTTTCTAATGAAATGGTTGAAAATCAACATTGTTAAATTATCTTGTATTAGTAGTACGTAACCCTTTCTCAAACAAATGATTCTTGTTAATTTAGGGAAAATTTGTTTAATGTAAATTTTCTACTAAAACAGATTTTGAAACAGTAAAATAGCAACATATTTTGTTGATGAAATTTAAATTTCATCAACATAAGTTTACATAAAATGCTTTTAAACAAATTTGTTTATAAGACTTGATTAAAACCAATTAAAATTTAAATAAATTTAAAGCAACATACGGTTTTCTTCATTTTACATAATATTATTTCACAATTTATAAAACTCAAAAACTCTAATAATAATACTTCCAAACTTAAAAACAACTTTTAGATATTTGTATGAGAACTCACTCAAAGAATTGCTTTAAAATTGGACATTCTCGAAAAAAAAAACTTGTAGAAACTCGAGTGAGAAAATTTTACACCACAACGGGCTGAAAAAAAATCACGGTCAAATTAGGTAAAAACAAATAAGTTAAAAATTAAATTTATTAAGTTAATGAATATTTTATTAAGAGGGATAAAAAATTTTAAAATCCTGTATACTATTGGAAACCTGAATGTTAGATCATAAAAACTATCCATATAATACGTGAGGTGAAAATCTGTTATAAATCTTGTTGTGGTTTTTATCAATTAGTATCTCAAATTATTTTAAGCGTTTTGAGTCACGATGCAATTACTACACCAAAAGTATCACTAAATAATAGGGTGGGCCGAAAAAAACTTTTTTTTTTTTTTGGAACGCTATACCGCGGAAAACTTGCCTCTGGGGTAGAGAAGTAAAATGCAACAAAAATTTTTAAAATCGGTTAAAAATTGCAATAGCACATTGCACCTAAAGTTTGAAAAAAATAGGCTATTTTCATTACTTTTCAAAAAAAAATCAAATTAAATCAAATAACATTTATAAAAGTATCTAAAGGCATATAATAGAATAAAAATGGGGAGAAAACTTATTTAATTGGAAAAAAGGTGGTATTTTACAATTAATTGGTAGTATAATAACATCTAAAAATACACGTTTTTACCAGAAATTCACATATTTCGTATGAAACAAAAAAAATTATGAAAATCAATTTTTCATAACTATACTACCTTTCTAGCTATCACTCAGTAACCCCCTTAACAGTTAAAACTTTTTTTACAGTTCGCTTCGCGATCGGAGCTCGTTCGTTGCACAACAAACCGCATCACTATCTTTCGTCGAAATAAAAACTTATTTTATATTTTGAAACGCTATACCACGGAAAACTTGCATCTTGAGTATAGAAGCAAAATGCAACAACAATTTAAAAAATCGGTTAAAAATTTCCTTTGTACATTGGTCCTAAAATTTGAAAAAAATATGCTATTTTAATAACTCTTAAAAAATCAAATAACTTCTATAAAAATTATCTAAAGGCATAAATTAGAAGAAAAATGTTAAGAAAAAATATATTTAATGGAAAGAAAGATGGTATTTTACAATATAAGGTTGCACTATAAGGTTACACTTGGCATTTCGCCTTTTTTTCTTCAAAAATCGCATTTTTCGATTGAATTAAAAAAAAATTTCCTGATGGTGCATAGTTTGATTTGTAACAAAATGTAGTCCTTGACTGGTTACTAACTTCTTTTGGTATTTTGAAAGAATCTTATGTTTCTCTGTCGGATTATTTAATTATTAAATTATTAACATAAACTGTATTTTAGTACTGATAATCCAACAGATGAACAGAAGATTTTAGTTCCTTTTATATTAAAATCAAATTATATCAAATTAATTTGTCTGTATGATTCTTTATTTAGAAAAAGTAAATGGTTTTAAATTTGACCTGGACACGTGTGATAGAAACATCTAGATTTTTGCCAGAAGAGTTATTAGAAATCATTGATCCAATGATTAAACAAAATGCATTTTTTGCTCATTCTGAAAACTTGCTTTCGGGCATGATCATAGATTAAAAGGGATCATATATGAGGGAGTTGGGTTTAGAAGAACAATTAAGGCTAGAAACTCAGCTTCTAAAAGAAAGTCAGTTAGGAGTTCCCATCCCCCCAAACCTAATTTTCAAGATACTGACCATGTGTAGAACATACGTAGACAGTAGACTATGTATAGATTAAGCTGAAATACTGCTTCTCTTTCTCCCCACCTATACACCTATACTACGAAGATTTACCGATCAAGAGACATAGTCTATGATAATGACTGGAACTTTGACAGATTCCCATGTCACACACAAACAGTCGAACGTTGTGTAAAATTAGTAACACAGGGGGCATCACGAAAAGTCATCGGTATGAATGCCAGGAGGTGGGGTTTAAAAGAACTATTAATCTTTCAAGATCTTCAATGCCAAATTTTTCAATCAAGTCTTCTTTCGAAATACCAAAAGAAGTTAATAACCAGTAAAGGACTACATTTTATTACAAATCATACTATGCACCATCCGGAATAATAACTTTTTAATTCAATCGAAAAATGCGATTTTTGAAGAAAAAAAAATAGGCGAAATGCAAAGTGTATCCTTATAGCAGCGTTTCTCAACCGGGGTTCCGCGGAACCCTGGGGTTCCGCGAGGCTTCTTCAAGGGTTCCGCGAGGGATCCGAAAATCTTTTTTGTTGTTGTTCTGGTTTACATTTTAGAATAACCCTCTTAGTAAATCAGGCATCAGCCAGCCAAATGTGAGCAAGTGTTTTTCCGTTGAACATTTTCTTCTGTAGCCCTTGGGTGTTCTAGTTTGAAAAGAAGATTAACACTAGTTTGAAGGGGGATTTCAAAATTAATTTCTGAGGAAGGACCCCTGCCCCCCTTGAAATTTTGGCGCTAATTATATTTTCCCCCTTGAAAATTCTGTGTTTTAAAATGAACTTTTCTTTTCAGATGTAACCCAAAGGTTCTTAAAATACACTGAAACTCTACTTTAATTTCTTAACTATCTTTTAAATTTCTAGGGAGAACTCCCAAACTTCTATCTAAAATTTTGACGTCCGTTATACAGCGATTTTCCCTTGAACATTCTGCTGTCTCAAGTAGCTTTTCTACTTGGGTGTTCCACAGGAAAAAAAGTTTGAAAGGAGATTAAACACTAGTTTAAAGGGTTATTTTAAAAATAAATTCTGAGAGAGGACAAAATAGCAAGAAAAAATATTGTTGCATGGCAGTGGCGTATATAAGGGTGGCCGAGAGGGCCCTGCCCTCCCCCGAAATTCGGATTAGGCATGTCAAAATACGTTAAAACCTTGTTATTAAGGGTCAATTTTTTTAAATTTTTCTGGGGGAGGGCCCCCCTTTAGTACATGAAATTGTATTATTTTCAATTTCTTATAATACTTTCATGAAAATTGTAATCCTACCTAAAAATGCAAATCCAAAATTTGGACTAAATGTGGTAAAAACGAGTTAAAACCTAGTTTTTAGGGTGGGATTTCTAAAAATTTTCTTTTATTAATCACAATTTTTAGTATATTAAGTTCTTATAAATGCAAATTTCACATAAAAATGCATTAAAAAGCTACGTTAAACCTATTTTAAATATACTTTTTAGGTGTTTAGTAATAATTTTGGGCCCCTCCCGATATAAATTTCTATATACGCTACTGTTGTATGGACGCTAGGGTTCCCCGGAGCTTGATCATCATCAAAAGGGTTCCGTGAGAGTAAAAAGGTTGAGAAACGCTGCCTTATAGTGCAACCTTATATTATAAAATAAGATCTTTCTTTCCATTCAATATATTTTTTCTTAACATTTTTCTTCTAATTTATCCCTTTAGATACTTTTTATAGAAGTTATTTGATTTTTTAAGAGTTATAAAAATAGCATATTTTTTCAAATTTTAGGACCAATGTACAAAGGCAATTTTTAACCGATTTTAAAAATTTTTGTTGCATTTCACTTCTATACTCAAGAGGCAAGTTTTCCGTGGTATAGCGTTTCAAAACATAAAATAAGTTTTTATTTCGGTGAGAGATAGTGATGCAGTTTGTTGTGCAATGAGCGAGCTCTGATCGCGAAGCGAACTGTAAAAAATGTTTTAACTGTTAAGGGGGGTTACTGAGTTATAGCTAGAAAGGTAGTATAGTAATGAAAAATTGTTTTTCATAAGTTTTTTTGTTTCATACGAAATATGTGGATTTCTGGTAAAAACGTGTATTTTTAGATGTTATTATACTACCAATTAATTGTAAAATACCACCTTTTTTCAATTAAATAAGTTTTCTCCACATTTTTATTCTATTATATGCTTTTAGATACTTTTTATAAATGTTATTTGATTTAATTTGATTTTTTTGAAAAGTAATGAAAATAGCCTATTTTTTTCAAACTTTAGGTGCAATGCGCTATTGCAATTTTTAACCGATTTTAAAAATTTTTGTTGCATTTTACTTCTCTACCCCAGAGGCAATTTTTCCGCGGTATAGCGTTTCAAAATAAAATAAAAAGTTTTTTTCGGCCCACCCTACTAAATAAGCATTCAAAATAAGCATAACCATGCAGGATTCTGGGATTTGGGAATATATCTCCCCCCCCCGAAATTTACCTTTTTATGCGATAGAAAGAAAATAAATTTACCCCATGTACCCTCCCGAAATCCCAATATCCACCAATCCAAATATTATGCACTGCTACTCATCAACACCAGATTTATTGGGCTTCCCTCATCCAACAGGATTTTTTTTCAATTTTATTAATTTATATTACTTCAAAATATTTGAGCAATATTTCTGAAGCAAATACCAAGCCAGGCCTGTGCTGGCCAGGGGGGACAGGGGGATGTGTACCCTTGCGCCCTTTGTTCAGGCGCCCTTTTAAATACACTTTTCTACAATTGGTAATTTACGCGTGAACTTCTCAATGTTTTTATGGGCTCCTTTTCCACCAAACTTTAACCAATAGTGGTTTACAATTCATTCTTGGTTCATCAAGTCTGAAGCGCGAAGGTGTCTGAAAGTTTTTTTAAGCCTCCTCATTTTTACCTTACCATTAAATTTCGTTATGAATTTTTATTTCCAGGGCGCCTTTATTTAAAAAGATTAACTATGAAATAACAAGGTAAGGTGGTTTATATTCAAGGCACCGAATCCCTTAGTTAAACACGTTGAAATTGCTAGGGCGCTCTCATTTAAACTGTCAAATGGAGACTCTCTTACTTCAAAAAGCATTAGTTTTCCATAAGAGCACACTAAGTGAAAAAATTAGGGGAAGACAGGGGATGTTTGCAGGGCGCCTCTTTTTTTATGCAAGCAAGCTATTTTAAAAGTTTCGCTCATATTTTGACGACTGGCCAGTGGCCACACACCAAGGGCTTCTTGACCAAGGGCTGCCCTTAGTCAAAATAATAATTACCTTTGAAAATGTAAATTCCCAGGTAGATTTTTTAGCAATCCCTAAAATTCTGACATATTTTTTATGCGGTACTTTCGTATTAGCCCGTCCATCGTTTTCGCCAACTTCGCCAAAACGCGCCAAAATACGGGATTTCATCAGAATCGCGGAAAAACACATTTTTTATCATCAGAAACATCTTTATAACATCAGAAAATAAAAAAAAAGTTTCATGTGGTTGGGGGGGGGGCTGCCGCCCCCCAAACCCCCCCTGCCCTAACTATAACCAAACTCGTTGTGGGGGAATCAGAAACAGTAAGGATTCAGAAAAAGGCGAATCAGTATTCTTGGATGTACCAAAACTACGGATATCACTCGGTAAGAGCATAAAAATAATTTTTCTTGCACTACCTTACTTGCAAAATGGTCGATCCTACCAACAACGATCCTTTGTCGATCCTACCACCGGCGATCCTCTGTCGATCCTTCCACCGGCGATCCTGTGTCGATCCTACCACAGGCGTGCATACGCAAAACATTGAAAGACTCGGGCTCGGCGAAATGGCGCACCGTGGAACGACACGAAAGCATTTAGACTCCTACCTTTCAGATGCAGTGTTCGTTCTTACCTTGTAAACACTGTTGAATTTACGTTCAAAACAACCTGCGCGGTGCGCACACATTATTTCACCCATGGGCGTACCGATTTAAATTGCGCGCGCTTGCGCCAGTGATCGGAACTAGCGCGATTTCGCTACGTTTTCCAGGGTTACCAGAATCAACGGTAGTGTTGCGGGGTTTACCAGACTTGGCGACTTATCGCCCCTGTTGGCGAATGGACGGGTTAATACGAATGTACCTTTTATGCTGTATTTTCTTTCCAATTTTTGTCCTCGGGGTGTAACTCAAAGGGTCTCAAAATGAGTCTGAACACTACTTTTAAGAGAAAAATTCTAAACATTTTCTGGGGAAGGAACCCCAGACCCCCCCTTTTAAATTTCTTAAATACTTACGTACTGTTTGTTTCCCTTGAATATTTTGACTTACAAGGAGTGGTCCTCTTTTCGTGTAATCACCCAAAGGGAAGGGGCTCAAAATGAGCTAAAATACTCTTTTTTAAACAAAAATTAAATATTGAAATAAAAACAATAAAAAAACACAAGTAGCAGTATTGCTTTGTAATTTTTAAAATGCCACCAATCTTTTAAAAAAAACTATAATTTTTTAGGTTTAATAAACATTATGTGGTTGCCCCCTTACATCCTTTGTCCACCATCCTCTGAAGGTACCCAGCACGGGCCTGTGCCAAGCAAACATAACCTATGACGTGAAACAAACATACATGATAATTGTTCATTTGGAGGCTATTTTAAGTTTAAGCAATCCAGGAGCGAACATATTTACTCAATCACATACTTAGTTTTAAAATTTTAAAGGTTTTATTTCCTGAAGAAAAAAATCGATTTGAAAAATATGTGAGATTTTGTTCCATTCTTACCATTCGAAAGGACGCGGCACAACTCTACTGAATGTGGTGCTGCCATCTGTTTTCAACAAAATGTATAGAAATTGGATACTATGATGATCGTTCCTGATAAACTAATTACACTAGTAGACAAAACTAAACTTTTTTCCCTAACAAAATTCCCAAAATTGCTATTTTCCAGTGACCTACGTATGTATCGAGTTAATGTCCTAAGAGAATCTTTACCCTTGTTTATGATTGACTAAAGTGAGATTTTCCGGGAATAAGTTCAAACATGGATGTAAAAAATATCAATTTTGAGTGATGCTTAACATTCTATGGCTTGGTAAGAAAGACCAAAGAGAACCTTTTATTGGGATTAAAACATTTTCATAGGTCCTATTTTCTAAAAATTATCTAACCACTCTCCTAAAAACCATTTCCTAGCTGATAATGCATTTTTATTAAATTTTCCTTCGTAAGCAGGGGCGTGAATTCTTTTTTAATCAGAGGTTCAAACTGACTTTGAGTTTGCCTTCACTTAATGGCGAAAAAAGTCCTTAAAAATACTTCTTGAAATGTTTTTTACTGTATTTGTCATTGATATTAAATCAAAAAGATAATTTGAATGTCCTCCCTATACTATAGGGATAGTAATTTGCATAAAACTGCTGTCGACTCTTACCCACTTAAAAAGATCAACATTCTAACTTCTGCACCACACGTGAGGAGCACCGATTTCATTTTAGTGACCTATTTGGACCCAAATCAATGGGAAAAAACCTTTTCTCACTTTTTCTGTTAAATATTACCGTTGAATTGTAATTTAAACCGTACCCAAATTTAGCAAAACGTATTTTGCATTAATGTAAAAATCTACATGAAAACTCAATTGAACATGAAACTCATGAAACACAATTTTCAAAATGAACTGCAGTACAAAAACATTGCCACACTTTTAAAAGAATGTCTACATACTGGGATACTAGAAATAAATTAATTGGATGGGATTGCAGGGTTGCTATTGGACAAAAATGACCCTTAAAATGCAAAAATTAAGAAAAAGGCAGAAAATCGAAAACTTTTGTTACACAAAAATGGGACGTGGTGGAACTTTTTTACTTGCAGATATTTGAACAACTATATAAATTAGTAATAAAAATAGTAATTTGGTTGTTGTAAGGAAACCATTGTCGACTAGTATTATGATTTTAAGTTATATTCAGTTATGCGTAGGTCAAAAACTTTCAAATAATTTTTATTGGCCTCGAAATCTGAACTACTACAGTAAATGGAATAAATATTAGTTTTCGGTGTTTTTAGCAAGCTTTGAATTTATTTCTCAAATTATGAGGACCGTGGAGAAATTAAATTCAATTGGATATCAAAGTCCATTAACTGATAAAATACTTTGAGGAATATCGAATCAGTTTATAATTTTTTACGTGTCTGAATTAGCAAATTTATGTTGGAAAATATTTTTGAAAAGAGGAAAAAAATATTACTAAATATCAAAATCAGTATTAATAAGTTGAAACTTAAAAAAAACGACTATCACTACCAAAAACGATGCATCCACTTTTATGTCATTTTTAAACTCATTTTAAACTAAAACTAACATGAAATTTTCATTACTTTAAAAAAAACTTTTTAAAAACATACATAGTAAAACGTACTTTTTAATTACTGTACATCAAATACCCTTTTTTCCTCAAATAAGGACCAAAGCTTTTTTTTCTTAGACAATATAAAGATTTTTAACACTTGATTTCCAAATTACTTCTAACTCTTTCGATTATAAAAGGCTCGACACTTTCACACCGTTTGGTGAAGGAAAATTGTTTTTAATTTATATCCTAATAGAGGTAAAAGAAATACTCTCGAATTAAATAGAGCTCCAAGTATTTTTGTCAGCGCTCTTTTTGGTAAAGGGAAGGAAAACCCGTTTGGTCCCATTAAAAGGTGCTTTTTTTTCTAAGAATATTTACCTTGTGCTTTTTTATTCGAAAAAAAATTGAACAAGGTGTCTTTCGTAATTCTTGTAAGGGAAAAAAGTCACTTTATCTTATTTTTTAAAACAATGAGGATATATTGAAAGGTGCAATCTTAAACTTAAATGTTTCAAGATAACCCAATTCTCTTTTTGAAAAGCTTTCAGTAAGCCCAATATATCAGTTCAAGATTAAACTTGTTAGTTTTAACAGTCGTTAAATGTGAATTTAATTATTGCATTTTTATTTACAAAAGTTTTCAAAGTCACAAAGCGTTGTATTGTTTTTAAGAGGAAGAACTCACAACTCTCAAGCGTCGCCTCCAGCCATAGACCGGTTTCGTCCATGTTAGGACTTATCAGCGTGGCTGCATGGCATAGGAAGGCAACCATAGAGTTAGTACTAATATAGAGACAGCTTAAACATCTGCTCCGCTGTTCTAAGCGTGACCGGTCTCCCGGTTTCGCTCTGCCACTCACAATTGACTTTTTGAACCAACTTGGCCACTAAATCCCTCTTTTGGCGTTTTCGGTTTTTCGCGTGGCTTCACTCGTAAAGAAACCACTGCAAAAACGCCCGCCAAGCTCATACCGCCAAGCGCCAAGCTTTGCCAACTTCCAGTTCCTACCTCGACCACTAAATCAGCAATTTTCTCCCTTAAATACTTGTTTAAATGAATCGGAAATGACTCGTATAGAATCAGGAGGGTTCATATTATATAGTATGAAGCTTTTTTTAAAGAAATTCCCCCCGCAACATTATAAAAATACAGTTTAAAATTGATTTTTCCGAATCCGCGGAATTTAAAAAAATTACAGGTAAAAAACTAATTGAGATAGAGAAATTTTTTCTTCACTGAACGATTCGTCATTGCTTTTTCTCGAGTTTCAAACAGTCGGTATCTTTTTTTCATCATTTTTTTGGGAAGAAGAGCAGTTTTTATACCTCAAATTCCACCCGCCTACGGGAGCTCCCATGTAAAAATTTACTTCCGCCACTCACACAGGTCCGACTCTTTTCGACATACAGGGTTGCCTTACGGAGAAGAGTAAGCTTAAGCTGTCTCTATATTTGTACTAACTCTATGAAGGCAACACCAGAGAGCGGAGGGCAAGTACTAGTCTAGCCGACTATAACGGAAAAAGTGGTGACCATTGATTAGTCCTCCACTCATTTGCTGGAAAGACTTGGCATTCCTAGAAAAGATTTAATTCCCGAAAGGCAAGGTAAAAACAGATGAGTAGATGACTAATCAATGGTCACCACCTTTTTCCATAGACTAGTACTTGCCCTCCGCTCTCTAGCGTTGCCTTCCTATGCCGTGCTGATGAGTCCTAACAAGGACGAAGCAGGTCCATGGCTGGAGGCGAAGCTTGAGAGTTGTTAGTCTACACTTTTTGTCCGCTTACCAGAGATAATGGGGAAATACTCCTTTCATTTAACACCTAATGTTTGAATAAAAAAGCCATTGAGATCCACGAAATTAGTTATAAATATTAAAAAGATTTAGAAAAGAGTAAATAAAAAGATATGATATCAACTTTGGTTTGTGGAACAGATTTAGAAAGAGTCCTCCACCATGTGTTACCACATCCCCCAGACAGTGTTGCCAGACAGTTTGACCAAAAAGTCGCGGATCAAAGCTCTAAAAGTAGCGGATTTGAAATTTTTGGAGCCCAAATTTTATTTCAGTGGTAATTTTGAAGTTAAACACACTTTTAACATTGTTAATGAACTATTATTATACTATAGAACTTAAAAAATAATCCTTTGATTTTTTAAAGCTATTTCGACTTGAATAAAGCTTATTTTCCAGATTCTATTTTAAAAACTGATACTACTTTTAGAATAAAATATCATTAGAACTTTTTAGATTTCAATTAGTTAGATACATTGTTAATCTAAAAACGAATTAGTTGAAAGTAATTCATCTATTGCTACAAAAAGGAACTCTTGCATAACATAAATATTTCATTATACTAAAAACCTTATAAGGATATGATCATTGATCAATACTCGTTTTATAAATCGCATACCGGAAAATTCTTGCCCTTATATCTACCCTACCCTCTTTCTTCTCATCCAACTCCCTTATTTTTCCCTATAAAATGTCCAGGGCTTCGAGGCGGGGATTGAAAAGGAGTTGGAAGAGTATTACTTATGAAGACGAATTACTTGACTAACCTTTCTGTACTAGAAGTGTGCATTTGCAATTATTATGTCCATTTTTTTTCAAAACACAAAAGTCGCAGATTAAAAATGATGTAACCCAGATTTAATTTTTAAGTAGCCCAAAAGTAGCTTGTCGCCCAAAACAAAATTTTTGTCGCAAAGGACCTACAAAAGGAGCCCAATCCGCTACTTATAGCCCAATCTGGCAACACTGCCCCCAGACCCCCACAGTAGCATGCTTAAGTGTTGTCATGCTTACGTGTTGTTAAGTGTTAAGTGAGCTGTGGGTAAACTTGGAGGCTGGAGGACTCTTTTTAAAACTGTTCCACCTGAATGTTTATGAAACAATTTAAAACACTGACCTGTAGAAATTAAATAAACCACATTTAAGGGTTTGGAGCAAGCACAAAAGGCACAAGTGACATTGCATTATTAACTTCTATAAGAGTTAATTTGTTTGCGAACTTCGAGTGGGCGAGTTATTTTCCTTTGAAAAAAAAAACTTCCACATTTACACTTAGAATCCCGATTTTAAATTAGTTTTAAATGCAAAGATAAATTGGAAAAAAAAGATTACCGAACTTCCAATTTAAGCATAAAATGGCATATTGTATGCCAAGCATTTGAAGAAAATATTGAGGCAAACGATAATCCGTTCTTGCTGGAATAAATGCTGCGTGAGCGTGATTTTTACAAGTGGCAAATAAAACTATCAATCCGGCTTTAAGTTCTTAGTAACGTTTTCGTAATTATAAACTTCAAACCCCGTTTAAAAGCGAATTAAATTTATTTTGTTAGCTGATTGATTAAAATAGCAAAATTATGACTTCTTCTAAGTACTCTTAGATCAAGATTTCTCTTAAATAATTTTAGTTAGAATAATGTTGAGTTATATAAATTGTTTTAATTGAAATTGAGAAGGAAAATAAAGTACACACAATTCAAAAACAAGTAAAAAACAAATTTATTTTATATAAAAACTCTTGGCACTCAAGCTAAGCATCTTTCAAAACTTTAATATACATATAAAATATTATAAACAGTTAGCAATATTCTTTTCAGTTAAATTTAAAAGACGAGAAAAATACCGGTACAAAAAATAAGATAGTAATGAATAACCAGAAGGCAAAATATTATGAAAAGAACTATTTCTCTTCTAATATATAATTAAAAATTCAGTGCACAGGTAATGAACTGAAGTAACAAATAAATGCTCGAATCTATAAAGCCAGGAAATCACACAAATGAGAGATCACAACAAAAGTTCATATGCCTAACAATTTAACTTTTTAAAAGTACTTTATCCAGGTACTAATCAGTTATTGATACAAATCATAGAATGAAAGGGTAAAAACAAGATAATATGGAATTTTTCTGTATTTGATGCTTGTGACTCACAATTAGATAATATTGCATTTCTTACATGTGTGCCCAAAATACTTCTCCATACCAAATGGCGCGCACGAACCAGCTAACCTGAAGCAGAACTAACATTTGACCTTGGCACTTCATCTTTACATGCTTAACACGTTTTGTGTCAAAAGTATGAAAAATACTATTTGATAAATAGTTGAACGCCGAAAATATCTGTTCTATTCTTTACTTGGACTGGCGATCTTTTTTGATTTATAGTATTGTTTCTTGCTTATGACTGGTTTCTTACTAGATTTAGGTTGATTTTGCTTTTCAAACTGGAAAAACAGCTGGGCATTTTCGCAGACAAACTCGTCCTTTTCCCGACAGGAACCAGTTTCCTGATCAAAAGCGGTTCCGTTAGCACAGTGGACTTTATAATCGAGAATCTTGGACTTCCCCATTAGGACGCAAATATGGAACATTTCACAATTGCTCTCCACATCGGCATAAGCACCTCCGGGCACTTTGTCCTCGCAAAAGCTACTCTCGGCGGCCGACCGCTTGGTTCGCGAGTTTCCCTGCTCGCCTGGAGCCTCGTCTTCGTAGTCGTACTCATACTCGTACTCGTAGTTGTAGCTGGCGGTGCTGGTGGACACCACAGTACGAGGGGTGGGTCGTGCAGCAGGGGCTACAGGGGGTCGGAAAGCTGGAGGCGCGGGTCGCGCAGGGGCGGCTCTCGAAGGTGGAGGTGCAGCGGTGGTTCTGGCTGGAGCTGCGGTGGTCGGAGCCTGGTTGGATCGGAACTGGTTCGATCGGAATCGGTTGCTGCTTCGGGGTGGAGTAGTGGTGGATTGCGTGGGAGCTGGGGTATTCCTGCTTCGGGGGGCTTGAGGAGGGGGTCTGGGGGCTTGAGGGGGAGGTACGTAATTATCGTAATCATCTGATCCGAAATCTGAGTCCCTCACGAACTTGCCTGTGAGGCTGCAGTCAACGCGGTCATAAGGAGTGCATACTTTGGTCGCTTGGCTGAAGATGGTTCCGTTTGGACAGACGAAGCTTATGAGGGACATTTTGTTGTGCATGCCTGGGATGCAGATGTGGTAGACTTGGCAGTGGCTTTCGGGGTCGGCGTAGTAATCGCCCATTGTTTTGTCGGCGCAAGAGAAGCTGGTCTTGGGGATTTCGTGGACGTTGATGTTTGGGGCCTGCCTTTTGCTTCGCTGTCATGAGAAATTGATACGGTTGCGTTAAAAAATTTTGATAGTGAATCTCAAGTTATTTATATCACGTAATTCTAATATGATCTTTTGTAAAACATAAAACTACTGTATTAATTTTTAACCTCTTATATAAGATATTCTAGCTTACATTATTCTATAATTAATATTTATATTAATAAGATATTCTAGCTTATTAAGATAAGCTTCATAAGTAGAAATAAAGACGAACATACATAACTTTTCTAATATTTAAAATGAATGCCCATTAGTATTAAAATGTATTAATCGGGAACTAAAGGATGCAGTGCATATACGAACTTCTTTTTGCAGGGCATTATAAGCAAAATATGATGCGATAATAATTAAGTAAAAAATTTAACTCTATATGAATTCAATGATTAAATTTTTCAACTTAAAAAATATGAGCGAAAAACATTTCAAAATATTCATCAGTTTAAATTATACTCAAACAATATTTATTATAGCCCTTAAGAATGAGAACAGCTATTTATTAATGATTACTTACATATCCATCTGCTGTGGCAAGTAAGACGAGCACCACAGCGCCTGAAAAGATTATGAATCTCGTAAGAATATTTGAAACACATGTATTTTAAATTAAAGAATATTATTATTATGTCACTTATACAGGGTGTCCCATAAATAATGGGTCGCACTTCTAGGGGGTAAATGAGACACCTAGACGAGTCAGAATCACATAGTATTTGGGGGTCCTAGACCAAATTCCAGGGAGTTAAAATGGAGCAACACCCCAAAAAAATTATTGAAAAATTCAACTTGTAGAAGAACTACTATTGATAAAAATCTAATTATGGTCTCAAAAATTGTGGTTTAGTATGATATTTAAAATTATCTCAAAAGTATTCACTTTAAAATTTGTTTTATTATGAAAAAAGTTAAAAAACCACAATAAAATGTGAAAATTCTGCCAAAACCTCATTTTGTATTTCGAAATCCTTTCTTTTGATTTTATAATCTGAAAGATCATAGTCGTAAACCCTTAAGTCCAAAGTTTCACGTAAAAACCATCAATATTAAACGCTTGAGATCCTGTTAAAGTTCGTTTTTTGCGTGCGCAAACTGGTTTCCTATAGCCGTTTCCAAAACGGCAGGTAGCGGACGCAAAAAACGGACTTAAACCATGCTTTAACAGGCTCTAAAGCATTTAATATTGATGGTTTTTACTTGAAACTTTGGACTTAAGGGTTTTCGACTATGATCTTTCAGATTATTAAATCAAAGGAAATGATTTCGAAATACAAAATAAGGTTTTGGCAGAGTTTGCACACTTTTTTGTAGTTTTTAAACTTTTTTGTAATAAAAAAAATTTAAAACTAAAAACTTTTAAGATAATTTTAAAGATCATATTAAACCACAATTTTTGAGACCATAATTAAATTTTTACCAATAGTAGTTCTTCTACAGATTGAATTTTTCAATAATTTTTTTGGGGTGTCGCTCCATTTTTAACTCCCTGGGATTTGGTCTGGGGCCCCCAAATCCTAAATGATTCTGACTCGTCTAGGTGTCTACTATCCGCCCTAGAAGTATGACCCAACATTTATGGGACACCCTGTATAAAAGCTTAAAGCCCAACCTAACATTTCAATGAAAACTGTTTTAAATTGAACATTGAAACACATATTCACTTGAAAAGAATACATTCAAAATATTCTGTAAGAAGGTTTTGTTGAAAACATTGAAAACGATAGATAAATTGTTAATACTTTCGTTTATCTGTTCATGTTATACTTACCGAGCAAAAATGGCACTATATTGTTCTGAAACATGATTGGCGTTTTCCGGGATCAGTCCTATATTGCATAAAACATAAACTTTAATATAAGATGAATAATTTTTTCTTAATAAATAATAAGAATACTTAAATGCATATTATAAAATGTATATTCAAAATAAAAAACGCATATTTTGATCTATTAATCTAGAAAGTTCTTGTTAACTACACAACTGAATGCAATTCACATTTTCCAAAAATGAACAAGACAATAATTTATTTGATTCTGTTTTGATATTTAAGAATAAGATAAAAATGCTATAACACTAGAAGAATACTAACTTAAAAATATTTTGAACAAGTTAGTTATTATTTCATATTTTACTAGCTAAATTTACTCACGCGCCATACAGTAATTGTACTTAAAGAAAAATACTACAAAATCAAAAGAAATGTAATACTTAAAAGAATATTCTTTATCACATTAATGTACACCTTCGCATCAATTAGTTCCAAAAAAGTTAATACCTTTATTTCATAAAAATTCTTGTTGTACTCTTAAGTTTAATTTCAACTAAAGATGAATTAAATTTTTAAAGATGTATCATGAATAAATTAATAATTGCGATATCATTGTAATTTATCATACATCTTATTCCATAAATTAATTTTTTAAAGTAGTTAAAAATATAAAAGAAATAACAATGGAATTCGCATTTTAACTTCTATAATAGGAGAAGTAAAAAGAAGCTCTAACAGAAAGAAAGAATACCTTCTTAACACTAATCCTTCTGAAGTGCTAATAATACAGATGGAAAGTGATACACGAACATAGGAATGAATCGCCTCCAAAGTTAATGTCTCTAATGATAGTAATTTGCTACACTTTGAGGTGAACTTTTTTTAAACATCCTTGTAAGGATTTCATTCTGTTTTTCCATCCCCAACCTTGCACTTCAAGGTGGAATAAGCATAAATCTCTTTCACGACCTTTCTTCCGATTTTTTATATTATTTTCCATAGAGATCAAGATCATGATCTAGAAATAATTTTTAAATCGCGTTACTTAGCGGTTTCAAATCCAGTTCACTTAAAAGATTATAATGCCGTTGCTTTTCGAAGATGATTAACATTCTTGAAATATTTAAAATATGAA
Organism: Tetragnatha versicolor; assembly: GCA_024610705.1. Classification (NCBI taxonomy): domain Eukaryota; kingdom Metazoa; phylum Arthropoda; class Arachnida; order Araneae; family Tetragnathidae; genus Tetragnatha; species Tetragnatha versicolor. The sequence continues at coordinate 54,232,278 of JANDEH010000010.1, read as the reverse complement.
ATCATTACTTTGTAGCAGTTAACGCCCTAGTTACATTGAGTAGGTACCTACAACACGGTTGACCTAAGCTGGTAACCTTAAATTGTTGAAATATATTAATGAATTCCTTTGACTAGCACGGGGAAATGCAGCCCAAGGTCTACCAATAACAACCAGAAGAATGTAGAAAAGTTCTGCATCCTACGTTTTCAAGGATTCGAAGGACATTTTAATTACGAGTTGTTTTTCTTTCTCTAAATAAAAAGCTTGGACAATGAAATTGGTTCGATCAAGAATGGTGAAGTGAGATATAAAATGAATATAGTTTAACGATCAATTTCACCTGTTATTTTCCCTTAGCAAAGAGAATTAACGATCTTAATAACAACAAAGTTACTTAAACCAATAAAGAGAAAACAACAAAAAGATACGTGATTATCTTATGAATCAATAATTGTATTCCAATTACTTTAGCCTTTACTAGTATTGATTTAAAATAATACACCTTGACACGCTAATGGATAAATATGCAATGCATAAGTTCAAAGCCAAATAACTTTGTTTTCATTTTTATAAAAAATCGAAGCTTCATTTGGTTATTATTTTGTTGGGTTTTTAAAGCTTCTAAAGAGAGAGAATGTTTAATTTATAAAACAACATATGTACTTGATTTTTTTTTGTATTTATATAAAAGATATTTAATTAAATTCCTTTCTTCTAAAAAGGATTCAATCTAACTTCGAAAATTTTCAAATTAAAAAAACTATTATCAATTTAAAAGTGTATGAATGCTTTTACACGACGTCTATTGAAAGATGTCAATAAAAAATTCATTGAAAACAAAAGTCAACAGAAGAATGAAACAAACGGTCAGAAATCAGGGCGTTTCCATTTCAACACCCTACTTTATGAGAATTTTGTAATCAATACATAAGTTAAACGGCACAAATTCTTTTATAGTTACAAATTTTGTTTAAAATATTTAAAACAAACAGCACAAATTCAGTTACCCATTTTATTCTATTAGAAAGTCGTTTTCAAAGAGTAAACAAGCAAGTTAGCAATCAATAATTTGTTTAAAGCCACCCATGGATCCCGTTTTTTATTATTCAAACCGCTTTGAAACCCTGCTGATCCCATTCCTTTCTCCTTCATTTTCAAAGTTATTTTTGACAAAAGGTTTGATTATAAACACACGAGCTATATGAAAGAAGTCTCGCAAACTGCAAACAGCGTTCCTTTTGTTTCACCAATAATAAACCCAAACCGAAGTCGATCAGTGAAGCACTTCGATCTCTTTTCCTACTTTTCTCTTATAAGAAACCAGTTAGCTCTAACCCTGAAACCTTCTAATATCAGTCACCGGAAGAGGGAAGTCTTATTACAGGTCAATAGAAAACAGCAACTTTCACCGCTTTTAGCCTGAAACCAGTTCAAGATAACCTGTTCTCGTTACTTTCACTCATTCTTTAATGTAGAGTGCATTACCGTGACCCACCCTGGAAAATCCATATTTGCCATTCCAAAGATTTTTAAAATTAAATGGATGTCAATTTATATCCTCACGAAGAATTTTTTTTTCATACTAGTATGACTACGTAAGTTAAAAATGTTATTTCTTTGAACTTATATAAAAACGCAACTTTTTGAAGGTAGTGGTATTTTATGTGATCAGTCTTAATCATTTTTAAGGCTCCATACATTGAACTTCAAACATTTTAATACTCTTCGTGTGATTAACATAGTTTTCTTTGAAAATCCATTTTATTACAAAGGAAACAATAAAAAGGATACTTGAATTGGTGAGAATGTAAGTACTTTTTTGGATTTTATGCACTAGCACACTTTAATTCCTAAGGTGTTACTATTTAAAATAATCTAATTACACGCTATCTAGTGAAAAAAAACTCGCAAATGAATCTTTAATACTTAAATAAAAAAATTAAAAAATAAAATTTCTTGAAATCAGAAAAACCATGCTAATGTCACTGAAAATTTTTATCAGTTTAAAACCCAAGCATTTTTATCTTTGTTCGGGTATTGAATATTATGTGTATTCAGTTAAAGCAAAGAGATATTGAACGAGCTTACAAGTAGAAGCCTCAGAGAAACCTTCCAAGTTACGATTCCGAATTTATGGGCTATTACCAAAAGATGATTATCAAGTTTTTCGTAAAGTTTTTACACTTCTTTCTCCAAAGGACTAGGAAGGTAGTTTTAAAATTTCTTGTTCCAATGCTCTTTGTCATATGGTATTCCATTTATTTTCATAAATTTCTTTTCATTAAATGAATTCATAAAACACAAACATCCATAAAATTATTGGCACAACTGAAATGTCTAATTTAGGAATTAGCAAGGTTCCCTAAGGCACTCGTATTTAGAAGACACACTTTCTGACGGAAGTACCTCCCCATTTTTTATTTTTCAGGAATTTTGGTGGAGCAAAAAAGTTGTTTTTGAAAAGGAACTCTATTAGGTGTCAGTAGGATACAGGACAGGAGTGTAGTATGTTTTACCGACCAAACTGGTATTCGAGTCAGGGTGATGATGCCACATTCTTGGGTGACCTATCCTCCTAACAGGAAACCTGAATTTCTCTATCCGTGGGATTCCTCGTTTAGAGGAATTTATAGTAAACAAGGGTGAAGCCAAACAATTAAATGCTGACACAAATTCAGTTCAACGCTCCAATACGTAACCATTTTTTCTACAACAAATATTTTGATCTTCTTCATTTTCTTTCAATATTGCTTCGAAATAATTTGTGGTGGTTAAGAAATTTGTGCAATTTAATTGAAAGGGTTTAGCTATTGCCGGTACATTTTAATAAATGAATATGCCTAAGTATACAAATTTGTGTGATGAAAAGATACTCTTAGCTAAACTACCATGAATAACTAGTGGCATAAATTATTGTTTTTTAATTATTTAATAAACAAAGTTTCATAAGTATTTTAAGGAAGAAAACAATCAGCAAAATAAAATCACATAGGAATTGTGAAAACAAATATGAATATTTAATTGATATGCTCACTCATACATAAAATGTAGTTATGGAAATCTTCAAAATTGCATTTATCAGTAAATTATAAAGTAGAAAATTTTATAAATGTTTTTAGTATAGAAACTTTAAAAATGCAGTAAAAAATCTATCGAGTATTGGTAAGTTTTTGAAAATTTGGAGGGAAGGGATGTATATGTTGCGGGCAATGTGATAAATCGGGCATTATTAATAAAGCTCGAAGTGGAGGAGGGCAATGTGATAAATTCAATGGCATGTATGAATAAAATTTATCACTTTGCCCGCCTCCACTCTGGGTATTATTAATAATGCCCAATTAATGACTTGCCGGTAACATTGTATTAGGAAATATGATATCGGTTTTCGTAGTGGGACAAAACATGCAAAGGACTGTATCTTAAAAATATTTAGGATTTAAATATTTTTATTTCAAATTTTCATAATAAAATATATGGGTGAAAAACAGTAAGACTTTAAGTAGAAATAAGCTGCATATTCTTTAAAATTCCCTGGCAATCCCTTTTCACTTGGAAGGGCCCTTGGCCCCTTAGTGAACAATATGTCTTATTTCTTTTTCTTTTCTTTTCTTTTGTGTGTTTGTATATTATTATTTACTGTTAATAAATTGTTATTATTAATTATTATAATTATAATAATAATTATAGTTATTGTTATTGTTATTGTTATTGTTGTTATTGTTATTGTTATTGTTATTGTTATTGTTATTGTTATTGTTATTGTTATTGTTATAGTTATTATTATTATTATTATTATTATTATTATTATTATTATTATTATTATTATTATTATTATTATTATTATTATTATTATTATTATTATTATTATTATTATTATTATTATTATTATTATTATTATTATTATTATTATTATTATTATTATTATTATTATTATTATTATTATTATTATTATTATTATTATTATTATTATTATTATTATTATTATTATTATTATTATTATTATTATTATTATTATTATTATTATTATTATTATTATTATTATTATTATTATTATTATTATTATTATTATTATTATTATTATTATTATTATTATTATTAATTTTAATGCCAATTTAAAATACCATATTAAGGAAGGCAATATCAATCAGGTCACTAAAAATCAAAAAAATTTTCAAATCACTTTAATCTTCACATTACATACTTTTCATTTATGATTGTAAATAAAAGGTTATATGCCCTGTATTTCTGCACCGAAAGTCTCGTCTCGTTACTCCTTTTTATTAAAAAAACTGTCATTAATTGGCAATTAAAACACCTACAAATACTCTATACGTACCATTCTCCATCATACATAGTATTCCAGTCATTAAAAAAAGAAAAAAAGTAATTTGAACGACCTGGGCATGAAAAAATCACTTAATCTACAGATAGTTCTAAGACGATTACCGCCACGGTTCAGTTCAAACAACGAAAACAATATTAAGTAAATATTATGCAGCCAGACAGAGTATCTAACAATCGATACTTACAAATGGAAGTAAAAAGAAATAATAAAATTAATTACTTCATTAATCTTTCCACGGACATCGCAAAGAGGATTACATTTTTAAGATATCGGATGTTGACTAAATCTAGAGGCTATAAGTATACAATTGTTTCCTGAAAAATATTTTTGTAAACCTAATCAATTCAGGATCATTTCGTTAAGAACAAAAAGGGTACGTTTAAGAAGTTTACTTTTACTGGTTAACATTGAAACCGCGTTTTACCGAAAAGTAAAATTATTTTAAAAATTTGATCAAAATGTAATGTAAAGAAATTGACAAAATCTAATATAATAAAAGTCAATGTGTGGGTTTGTGTGTTTGTCTTTAGTACAAATCCACAGTTTTCTTCCGATCTGCATCAAACTTGGTATACATACGTAAAACAAACTCAAAGAAAACATAGGCCAAGTTTCGAAAATATTAAATGACCCCCTTGACAATCTTTTGACCCTTTTTATGGTCATATTGTCGAAATTGCTTTATTTCTCCTTAAAAAGAAATCTGATCACCCCACTGTTACAGAGAAAACATAATGCAAAATAACAAATTTGAAAAAGAAAACTAGATACAACTCTATTTAAAAATCATGTTAATAATCTAAAAATATATTTCAAAAAAATTCAAAATTTTAAAACTGGTAATTATAGTTTGAAATATTTTTCTTTATGATTTAATCTAATTTAAAAAAAGTTTCATGGAATAACATAGTTGATAAAATAGTCGTCATAGAAACGAGGATGTAAAGTCAAAAGGCAATCAAATAGAAGCTTTTATAAAAATTGGTTAACAAAACAAAAACTATTGAAAATGTGGATGACCTTTCGACTAGAAAAGATTGTTTTCCTTAAAATGAAAATGGGAATATGCTTTAATTATTGAAAATTTAACTGAAAGAGTTAATGAAAATCTTGAAGATATAAATTAATCAATGGATCTAAATGAGCATAGTTTATATATTTTTTAGTAGAATATCTTCTAAATTTTTTCCATGGGGAACATGTTGTAAGTGTAAAAATCGTTCAAAATTTAAAATGCTTGACGAATAGATCAATTTTATAACATTTGATCCAAAATAAAACATGGAATGTATTAAAACAGTAAGAATAAATATATTCACTTCACCCGTGCAAGGCCGGGCATATCAGCTAGTATAAATAAATTACTACGGATAAAATATTCGAAAATATTTAAATATTTTCTAATAAAATAATATAAATTAGGATGCATGGGAAACTTTTAGTTCTAACTGTAATAAACCTATTACCTATACATTGTTTTGTTGTTTACACGCTCAAAATCTTTCCTCGATTTGTTTTACTCATATAAACATACTTTATTTTTATGTAACTTTTCAGTTATACTAAATTCTTATTTGTGTTACGGTTTATTAAATCTTGAGAAATCTTTGGTTTTTAAATTAAATAATTAGGAATATCTCAGATTTAGTTACAATTCAAGTAAGAAAAGTGTAAAAAGTGCTAAACTGAACGGATAAGAAGAAATTGTTTAGTCATAATAAGGCCGTTTATCGGTTTTACCATGTTTCACTTCACATTCATACCATGTGATTAAAAATAAATAGATGCATTTAAAAAAAATAAATAAAACGCATTATAAAATTAAATAGCGTCTCAAGGTTATCTTCAAAACAGAAGAATAATGACTATTTAAAAATAAGGTGAATATTTTTTAATCTTGCTGTGTATTTTAAAAACACTATTGGATCTTTTTAATCATAGAGGTGAAAGAAAAGAAGAGTAAGAAAAGATTAAAAGTGGACATGTATTGTGTAATTATTCTGCATATAATTTTACTTACACAGTTTAAGTTCCATACAAATGCAATATTGAAACTTATTTAAAATGCATTTTGACGCTAAAATATTAGTAACAAACCAAGAAAACCATGACATTTTTAAAGTTAGGACACTTTATTTGAATAAACCTTTTAATAAAAAACAGTTACACTTTGAATGCAAAGTAATGCCTAATGACAAACTAAAAGTTGTTGTGAGCTTATTAAATTTTTTCTAGTTCCTTTTTCCGATACTAATGAGAACAACTTTTATATACAAGAAAAAGTTAAATACACACAATAGAATGTTTTCAATGAACATTCTTAAAACAGTGTCTACAAACAGCCGAACTTTCAAACAACGAAATGACCCGGTAACCTATTGAGTCTCCTTTACTTTCGTTTTCTGATTGTAACCTTTGGAAAAAATGGGGTGTAGTTTTCCATTCATTTGTTAATTTGTATGAGTAGTATTTCACAAAAGACGTTAAAAGTAATAACATTTACAGTGAACTTTTGATACTTTTGAAAAAACTGATTAAACAAAGAAACAAATTCTAATATCCTCATTATTTTAAATATCAATTAAAATTTAAATAAGGAATTATCTAAATTTGCCAAAGTAAAAGTTATTTGAAATGTTACCGGCATTTTCTAATTACAGATGATTGTAAAGCTAATAACATATATATTTTAAATTTTTTAACTACATTGTATTAATAAAAAATTCCGAAATTTTTTCTGGGAGAAAAGTTTTTTAGGGTCTAAAAGAAATTAATGATTAAGCTTATTTACCACAGAGAAATATTTATCCGTTTTAATGTTATACATTAAAACTAGATTAAAGTCTATCCTTATTTTTTAAGCATTAACTCTCTCAAAAAAATACTGAAAAATATCAAAAGTTAAAATCAATATGATATTCTTCTAAAAACACGATATTCTTCTAAAACTGTTCATATTCTCCTAAAAACACGATTTAATAGTATATTTTTTAATATTTACATTTTTATTTATCAACGTTTTCTTCTGGAATAAAACGGCTCGTACATAAAATCGCAATTTATAATAATGTTTTATAGTTTACATTTTTCTACATTAAAGGAATTTTAAGAAAAAAAAGTAAATCTTTCAGACTAAAAAACACACTTTTTTGTAAGAATTTATTTTATGATTATTTTACTACTTTCTTTGTCATTTATAATAAAAAGGAAAAAGGGTTATTTACTCAAAATCAATTTTTGGGTCTATATTTTTTTGTTACAATATTTGATATATATTCAGTAATTTTTTTCAAGAGAGCTAAACCCCAGAGCTGTTGCTAAAACTAATATGCACAAGCTATAAACTAAATACCGTAATTTCGCGCATATAGTCCGCGGACTATCTGTGTTTAAAACTCGAATTTTTGAAGCTGCGGACTATCCACCAGTGCGGATAATACGCTGGTTTTTCACGGTTAAAATCGTTGAAATTTAAAAAACACGCTGTCGTGAACTGCCGATGGATCAAATATAATGTTAATGTAATGGTTTTCGTTAATGTAAAGTAGAATTTGTGATTAATTAAAATATGATTAATTAGTAAGCACTGTTTTTTATTTGTATTTAGCGTTTTATTTCTGAAGGTACACTGTAAAAAAAACTGTAGAAAAACAGAAATTTTCAATAACAGTGACTTTATGTTTACAGAGATATTCTGTCATGTAACATTCCCACCGCACTTCTATTTATTTTATGTAAAACAACAGCTTTTACCTAGTTGTTTAGCTTATCTGTACTTAAACAGAAACTTACTGCATCGAAAACCAATACAGCTATTGGCAACGTTGTACTGAATCTTCTTTGGTTCAGTGGTAGCATGCGTGCTTAGCATGCGGTAGGTCGCGGGTTCTATCCCCGGATATCAATTAATTAAAATAACTCTACTAAAATAAGTGCATGCGCACAAGCAGAAAATTACTGAGAGGCAACAGAAAAATCTTTGGCTCACTTGACAGAAAGTTTCTTTTTACAGCATTTACCTGTAGGTAACAGCTTTTTTCTGTTTACAGGATTTTTCAACCTACAGATTTTTTCTGGCAACTTTTGCTGCCAGAAATTTTCTGTTTTTTTGCAGTATTATTTTTTACAGTGTATTTTAGTACCTAAGTACTTTTTTTTCTATTTATACTTAGTTCTTTGTTTCTTAAATACATTAATATTGCCGTATTATAAAATAACGTAATTTCAAACGTATAGCCCGCGGACTATCCGGTGGTGCGGACTATCTGACGATTTTTGAAAAAATGTTTACATAAAATCCTGTCTGTGGACTATACGATGGTGCGGACTATACGCGCGAAATTACGGTAGTATTTCATTGTAATATATTCCATTGTGTCTTTCTTTTAGTTTCAGTCATATTAAGATGCGAGAAAATTGAATTTGCAATTGGGTTGAAGCCTGTAGAGCTTTTCTTTTTTTTAAATTAAAAGTATTAAATTGAAACAAATTTTTAATCACTAGCGTAAAAACTTTTTTCATCATTACTATTAGTAATTAAGTGATTTAACTTCAAATAAAGTTAAAATATCCAAATGAAATAAAACATTCAACATACTACAACTAAAAAATATCATGATCTGATATAGATATTGTGTTTTGGTTTTAGAAAAATTTCTTTAATTAGTCTGTTATCCAGAATGCTTTTGTATGAGGCAAAAGAAAAAAATAAACATGTTTTTGGAGTTGAAACATCAGAAAGGCAAAACTGATGAATTTTAGTTGAAAAAATTTTAAAAAATTTAACTTCATGTAGAAGAGCAGAAGTTTAAGATAAGAGGGAGAAAATTTGCTTGAGATAATTAGCTCGCGTACCATTATTATTACATTTTTAACATTATAAATTTTGTCAAGGGGTTAGCAGAATTCAGACGAGAAATAAAAACAATAAGAAACGATATCCGAAAATAGCATTACAAAAGGTCAAGTACGTACAAAAGAAAAAACAGCTTCCGATTCAATAATTAAAAAGACCATAAAATGTCCCCATAATTCCTAAAAACATTCCCGACAACAAAACCATAGCTTACTTGGACAAGATCAATCCCAAAAATCTATCTGATGATGAATGAACTGGCTCTTGTACCAAGACGAGAAATCGGTCCGTGCAAAGTTTTATAAAGAGCTTTAAATAGGTCAGTCCCACCTTCTTTTGAGCCGGGTACAATTCTTTCTAGACTTGATGAACCTTACTGTGCAGCGTAGCAATGCGAAACCTTTCAGGGAGTTTATAAGCATAAAGGGGATCGTCTTTTCAAATTAAAGGCAGAGTGGTTATCCAGTGTCCTTCACAGATTCCTCTCGATGCGCTAGTCCGAGAAGCTAAATAATCTGGTGAATGGAGGGAGATGCGGTCATGATGTAGAACAGTCCGGGGAAAAACCTCAGAGGGAATAACTGGGTGTTAAGTAAGATATCCCGATCTATTGTATTTGGTTTAAGTAATAAAAATACTACTAACACAAAATACATATATTGATACCTCTCACTTACACTGCCGTTCTTTATTTTTAACATAACCACTTGAGTTAGTGTAGGGGGGGGGGTGCTATTCCCATTATTTTCCATAATGGGAAAAACAACATTTTACAAAGTTGTGAAACAATGCTGAGTAATTCTGATACCTTAAACATAGTACTTCATGACATTTGCAATGAACAAAAATATTTCATGTGTTAAAATTTATAATCCTTAATGTTATTTTTTTGTAGTAAGAACTGTACATTGATAAAATTACATCCCTTCAAATTAATTGATATCGTGCGGCTATTTTATCTTTCGTAAAAACATATGCTAATTAAAAGTGTTTTCCCTCAGTTTGTTTCATTCCACTTATGGAATTCTTTTTGATTCTTTTGTGAAATCACTTATGAAACAAAATTCCGTTTTACCTTATAACATCTTTAATGCAAACATTTATTAGAAGTTATGCCATTCCAGGATATTCAGAGCGAAAAAAAGAACTCCAGACTCTGTGGTTTTCTATTGCGAGAAAAGAGCTAAGTTACAATGGTTAACCCTTAAAAACCATTCAAAAAATCCATAAAAATTTCCCATTTAGACAAAGAACAAAACTTTTTCACCTAGTTTAAAATTATTTATGATAATTAAATGGAAAGAGTAAACCAACTTTTATTCTACAATAGTGAAATTTTTCATTATTTTACTTTTAATGTTATAGTATTTAGTGCTTAATAGAAATGATGTCATGTTTTCATTACTGCAATCAGATCAGAAAAAATATAAACAATAAAATGTACATACAAAATAAAATATGGTTTCTTAAATTAATATTTAATTGTATGGGTTGGTTAAATAAAACAAATTTAAACTTTAAGTTTTCACACTTTATCCAAAAATGTCTTTTTAATAGATCCTTCTCATTCCGAAATAAATCGTTCAGAAAATAACTTTCTTTAAAATTACTAATCTACAATTAATATTCAATGCACGGAAATGAAGAGTGCTGTATCTGCATTTAGCGTAGATTGTTATCAAGAAGTAGGGAATATATTGCTCCCCTCTAGAAAAAATAAAAGAAAGTACAGCATGAGTTGAATACTTATTTTCTACAATTCAAGGTTAAACGTAATAGGAAGTAGTAATCAAATAAGTTTCTGCTTACAAATTTTATTATTCAAGTGTTTGCTCAAAAAGAAATTTAGGAAAGTTACGATAATAATGATAAAAATTTTTTCCAAGTTTTTTTTGCAAAAGACTGAATGAATTTTATAAAAAAAGGGAATATTCAATGATTGATTTGACATCTTGATATTCACTCTGTAAGTATACAGTATATTTTATTTGACGGTATATTTTCAATTTTTACATTCATTATTATTTAGATTAAATGCAGCACATAAACACTATGTTTTTAAAAGATACTTTGAAAAATTCGTAGTTAAATTGCATCAATTATCATATCACGTTCGGGCCGATCCAAGTCCAAGTGAACCAATGACTTTTCCCTCGCTATTTTTGATTCTTTTCATACTTGGTACACTAAAAGAACACCTTGAAAAAACCACTCGGGGTTATTTTAAATTTTTATCTCTTATATTTTTTTATTTATTGGGTTGCAAAGTTGCGAAAATTCTGAAATTTCGGTTGAACAAGCTTTTGGAATTTCCTCAAATTTTGGTAACAAATCATTTCTCGGCAAAAACTTTGGTACCATTTAAAAGACATTTATTTTTTAATTTGGTTAAATAAATTTAATTTTAAAATTTCATTACTAAAAAAGTAAATAATTTAAACTTTTCAAAAAATTAACAGTTATTTATATTGGTTTAATTATGCTCTCTAAAAAAATTTCAGAATGGGTTCTCTATGGGATCATATGTTTAAAAAAAATAAAATGTTAGAAGTGTTCACTAATATTAGGCTCCACGGCACGACTTCGGTAGGTAAAATAATCATTGAAAAGAGAAAGAGGTGTCATTTTTTAAGACTTTTTGCATCTAAAAAATTTATTATTTTAAGATTTTGCACAATTCAAATTTTTAAGTATTACTTTGTAGTGCTTAGTAACTGTTCTCAAGGTTATTATTGATATCTACTATAAAAACCCTATTTTTTAATCTTACTGGCTTTTAGAAGGTAATTTCGGTCTAATTTTCCTCTCTTAAGATGACAGTAGGTACTGCGCCAATCATACTATGGCTATCTCGAGAGTCTAGGTAGGAATTACCTATTGAATAAAAGAGGCCTATCTCAAAGATCTAGGCCTGTTGAATAAAAGAACTTAACTTTAGGATTCTAAAACCTACATTCAATCAAGATCATACGAGACCTAAAATATGATTATCAGAGTCCTTATTTCACCCACCAAGAAACTGACTAAGAGAAGATTGATCCAGCATCACTCACTTGTTCAGTAAAATTTTCGTTCAAAGCTGGAACACACTCTATAAATCATGTAATAAATTCTGTTAGGATCATATCATAGTTAATTACACATAATTTTTTATTTAAATTGTTTTATTAAAGTTTGTAAAGGCGTTTCTACCATATGTATGGAGTGTGAGCGTGTGTAGAGCAGGCGCGGATCCAGCACGGCTCCAAGGGGGGGGGACTTTTCCAGACAAGATCCCCTTGTGATACCTTTGGGGGTATGGGGGTCCTCCCCCAGAAAAAAATTGAAATTTGACGTGTAAAAGTAGGGTTTTAACACATTTTTAGAAGCGTTTTGAGTCTAAGGGGGCACTTTTCAACACTATTACCTTTACTTTTTGACCCAAAATGTCAAAATTTTGTGGATTTCCTAAAAATAAACACTGAATATCCCATTTTGATACTAATGGGGGGTATGGGGGTCGTCCCCAAGGAAAAATTTTGAAATTAGACCTGTAAAAGTTTGGTTTTTACTCATTTTGAGAACCTTTTTGGGTCCCAAAGGAGGGGGCACTTTCCAGAGTGCCACACCCCTGGATCCGCCACTGGTGTAGAGCTCTTTTTTCAGTGGAATGTCTCTGTACCCCTTTTAATTTTTGTTAGGGTTAATTCCGAAAATCTGAAAATTCTGACCGAATATGTGATAAAAGTATATGCACCTATGTGGTTTAACATTAGGAAGAATTCTTCCTGCACAAATTGAGCTCAAAATGTTTTTGAAACAATTAGGCTGCCTCGTTATTTGAGAGAAGATTTGAGGAAGATAGTTGAATAAGTATTTCAACGAAACGCATACTTTGTCACCCAGAAAACATTTTTGCTTGGAATAGTAACAGATGAAAGAAACCACGTTTGAGAACTTGGATTCAGAAGAATTCTTAAAGCTAGGGAGATGGAGATGGAATGTTCATCAGTAAGGGAGTTTAATAATCCTAAATTGAACTTCAGTGCAACAGACTATATTGACTGGAAAGAATGTTACATCACCTCCAATTCTTAACGATATTTCTATGGAGGAGTTGAAAGCCCTCATAAGCAGAATAGGAGTACTTTCTCTTCAATTTCCATGTCACACTCAAGCGGTTGAGAGATATGTAAAAACTGTCACTGAAACATCCTTAGCGGTGGTAGGAGAAGATGAAAGAGATGGTTTTATAAGGGCTAAGATAAAATCACGAAAAATAATGCCCAGTTTTGAAACCAAAAATCAATATAAGCTGAATTGAACGGTAAGATTTATGCTGTTGAACATGATTTTCATATTTCCTACAATCTTTTTATTTCATTTCTATTGTTATTTTATTCTGTTTTTCAAGTCTTTTTATACGTCTATTCTAATTATTACGATTTAGTTCAGTATTTTTATTGTTTTCTGTTATTATTTATATAATATATTTCCATGCTTTTTTATTGTTTACTTCTAGCATTTACTTTTGTCTCGTTTTTTAGTGTTCTTCTATAGTAGTTAGATAATGTTATTTCCTAATATTTTATTACCATTTTATAATTCTTATTCTTTCTTTATATTGCAATTTTGTATGTTTTGTGATATTTACTTTTTTTTAAGATAAAAAACACTGCTTTTACAGTAATATTAAATTCTATTCTTTCTAGTCTTTTTATTGTTTTCACCTTGCCTTTACATTACATTTTTCTCATTCACATAATAGTACAACCTTATATTTGCTATCATTATACCGTTATTATATTTTCCCTTTATTGTAATATTGTTGTTTTGGGATATTTCCTATAAATAATATTAAAAAACGCTGTCTTTGCTGTAATATTCAAATAACTACAGGGTGCGTCAAAAGTTCGTGAGAACTTTAAAAATTAATAATAAAAAAACGAAAAGAGATAATGTGCCGTCTGCTGCAATGTTCTTGATTTGGCTTTGGATTTTTTTTAAACCAAATTTTGAAAATTCGTAGTTCCCCGACCTATATGTAGATGACAGCACCACTTTTACTAAAATAGGGAATTTTGGCCAGCAAAGTTCCCCCTTTTACTCAGTGTAGGGATAAATCGAATATTGCGATTGAATCGATTTCCGAATTAAATGAAACTTTAATCCTCGGAATCTAAAGGAGGCTTTACACCACGCGGTTTGCGACAGCGATTCTGCGATTTTCTGCTATTGCGACAACCGCAGTAACTCAGCGACCTCTCGAAAGAGGGCGCTGTTCAATTAAGGGAAGAGGGTCAATTTTTGTCGTGAATCGCATGTCGCAGAATCGCTGTCGCAAACCGCGTGGTGTAAAGCCTCCTTAATAGTCAGGGCTGGTTTTAAGTCATGCTGATCTTTTAAACATTTGATTAGAATGTTAAGATATTTTTTATGATGTTTCTCGCACAAATTTAAACTTTTTACGAATGAATTTAGTTCGATCGCGTACAGTGATAACAGATCTTAATTTGTATGCTAGGTTTTTTTTATTTATTCGATTTTCTATCTCTCTAAAAAAATTTTAAAATTATTTATTAGTAATCATCAATTATTAAAAGAGGAACACTTATCAGTATTTAAATTAGTATTTTTCAAAATCCCTTCGAAACTTCATATTCAATTTTGGTTTGCTTGAGTATGATCAGAGAGGGAATTAGAGAGGGCAATACATCGCTTTCAAATCTAAAAAAATATTCTAACTGTGATCTGACTGAGATAAAGATTTTTTTAAAAGCGTAGGCGATCCGGCGTCGCATAGAAACTTCATAGTTCCACCTTATAACAGCCTCTTACTTTTGAGCATTGAGTGAATTTATGGAGAGTTCATAAGAGAAAATGACTGTCAAGAGCAACCTTCTGTGTAATGGAGGGTCCACGCCTCGTCGACCAAGAAATATACAAGCTCAGGGAAAACAACACCGTCTTCCAGGCAGAGCTTCTGGCCATACACAGGGCTATAAGGTGGCTGGCTGTAAACGGTCGGAAGGCTAACATCTTCTCTGACAGCAGTAGTGCTATCAAGTGCATATCGGCCCCTTATTTAAACTCATCTTTTGTCCGCGATGTACGCAGGGAGGCCACCGACCACTGCGATTTGTTTACCATCTCTTGGGGGAAGGCCCATGTGGGCATACCAGGGAATGAGCTGGCCGACACACTGGCTAAGAAGGCCATTCAGGAAGGAGTCGAGATTTCTGTACCGACCCCCTACTCCGCCATGATGCGACCCCTCAAATCAGAAGAAATTGAGTACTGGGCACAGTGGCTGGGTAACGAGGGGGCGGAGGCAAGATCATACAGTTTTCTAAGACCTTCGAGAGACCGACTTGCCTGGTGAGGGAGGTTTACCTGGTTCGTATCGGGCCATGGCCCGTTCCCCTCCTATTTTTACCGTTTTAGGCGGATGGAATGCGGTTCCTGTATCTGTGGAGTAATGGGCGATGCAGTCCATTTTGTCTTTGAGTGCCCTCACACGTCAAGTTACCATCTCCGCAGAACAGCATTGCAGGAAAGGAGGGCCTGGCTGGGCCAGGTTCTTAGGGACCCGCGCCAGCTCGACACGTTTGTCTCGCATATTCACAGATCCTGCAATGTTTTTATACTTTGATAACAATGTGCACATGCGTATGGACTTGATTTTTGCTGTTTTTTGGAAATTTTAATGAAATATTATCTGGGGATAGAACCCACGAACTGCCGCATGCTACGCAGGCATCCTACCACTGCTCCAGCGGGGATTCAATAACTTTAAAACTTATCAATTATTAGATGTTATTTCTTTGTGACGCATGCGCATTATATCAAATTATAAAAACCTTGCAGGATTTGTGAATAAGCGTTTGTCTCAGGAGCGTAACGAGCCGTGCTAAATGCGCATGCGTTTGGACTTTATTTTTGATATTTTTGGAAAATACAATAAAAAAATAACTGGGGATTGAACCCAGGAACTGCAGCATGCTATGCAGGCACGCTACCACTGCTCCAGCGGGACTTCAAAAACTTTAAAACTTATTAAAATATCTTCTTTCTTTTTGACGCATGCGCAATTAGCACGGCTCGTTACGCTTCTGAGACATACAGGGTGTCCCATAAATAATGGGTCACACTTCTAGGGGGATAGTAGGCACCTAGACTAGTCAGAATCACATAGGATTTGGGGGCCCCAGACCAAATCCCAGGGAGTTAAAATGGAGCGACACCCCAAAAAAATTATTGAAAAATTCAATTTATAGAAGAATTACTATTGGTAAAAACTTAATTATGGTCTCAAAAATTGTGGTTTAATATGATCTTTAAAATTATCTCAAAAGTCTTCACATTAAAGTTTTTTTATTATAAAAAAGGTAAAAAACCACAAAAAAATTTGAAAACTCTGCCAAAACCTCATTTTGTATTTCGAAATCATTTCTTTTGATTTTATAATCTGAAAGATCATAGTTGTAAACCCTTAAGGCCAAAGTTTCACGTAAGAACCATCAATATTAAACGCTTGAGGTCCTGTTAAAGTTCGTTTTTTGGGTGCGCAAAGTGGTTTCCTACAGCCGTTTCCAAAACGGTAGTTAGTGGACGCAAAAAACGGATTGAAACCATGCTTTAACAGGATCTCAAGCATTTAATATTGATGGTTTTTACGTGACACTTTGTACTTAAGGGTTTTCGACTATGATCTTTCAGATTATTAAATAAAAAGAAAGGATTTCGAAATACAAAATAAAGTTTTGGCAGAGTTTTCACATTTTTTTGTGGTTTTTAAACTTTTTTGTAATAAAAAAATTTTAAACTGAAAACTTTTAAGATAACTTTAAAGATCATATTAAACCACAATTTTTGGGACCATAATTAAATTTTAACAATAGTTGTTATTCTACAAATTGAATTTTTCAATACTTTCAATGACTTAAAACCGGCCCTGACGATTAGATTCCGAGGATTAAAGTTTCATTTGATTTGAAAATCGATTCAATCGCAATATTCGATTTATCCCTACACTGAAGTAAAAGGGAGAACTTTGCTGGCCGAAATTCCCTATTTTAGTAAAAAGTGGTGCTGTTGCGGTGAGGGCTCGAACCCCTCACCTTGGACTCTCCACCTTAGGCGAATAATCGTGTGTCCAGCTCTCTGCAGCTTGTGCTGAGGAGATCGGAACTGAACGGAAGTGCTGAGTCCTTGTAACTTATAAATATTACTGTTCATTTTGTTGTTTACTACTTTTTACTAGATGTTTCAATTTATTTCGCCTGCGAGCGATTTTAGCCTTTTTACTAATTCTTAATAAAGTTATTTTTAAGTAAAGAATCGAGCTTCTTTAGTGGTGACCCCAGAGACGTGTGTCAACCCACGTCCGGAGATTGTTGATTTCGTGCCTGATAAATACTGGATATCTCCCATTTATCTTCCGATATTTGGACTTCGTTTGGATATGACGCTCGAAGAGTCGACAGCCCAACCTCGGCCCCAGGAACCTGTCATGAACCCGCCTGACGCTCAAGTGCATCACGTGGCTCTTAAGCTTCCCCCCTTTTGGGACAAACAACCACATCTTTGGTTCGCCAATATCGAGGCTCAATTTAAGGTTTCGGGTATAACCCAGGATAATACAAAATTCTACCACGTTATTTCTGTTCTGAATTCTGAGATTTTGAGCTATGTTAGTGATATAGTTTTGAACCCACCAGCTTTCAAAAAGTACCAGACTTTAAAAACTAGATTAATTTCTGATTTTTCAGATTCCGATCAACGTAGAATTAAAGCCCTTATTTCGGAATTAGAGCTTGGAGACGACAAGCCCTCGCACTTGCTTCGTAAGATGCGACAGATGTCTGGAAACCTTGGGGAGGAATTTTTAAAAAATCTTTGGCTTCAGCGCCTACCTTCCCAGGTTCAAGCTATCCTTGCTGCGTCAGACGACAGCTTGGAAATATTAGCCCGGAAGGCCGATAACATCCACGATACAACCGGTTCTAGAGTGGACGAGGTACTTTCCTACAGGACGCCCCAAACGGAGATAGCGGAGTTAAAAGCTCAGGTAGCTGAGCTAAACGAAAAGCTAGAACGTTTTTCCTTGAGAGATCGGGATCAACAAAGTAGTCAGAGGCGCAGGTCTTTTTCCCGACGGCGTCCACGCACTAGATCGCCCACCCCGGAATGTTGGTACCACAGGAAATTTGGAGCTAGGGCTAAGAAGTGTTTTTCCCCCTGTCGACATAAGGCAAGTCAACCCCAGGAAAACTAAATTCGAAGTCGCGTTTCCTGGCGCAATGTGACTTCAGGCCAGATAACAGAAGTCGCCTTTTTGTTTCGGACCCCCAAACAAAACTAACATATTTAATTGATAGTGGCAGTGACGTCTGTGTAGTTCCAGCTCATAAGTTCCCCAAAGGGAGGTCTGATATAACTTTGTATTCAGCGAACGGTTCAACCATAAAGACGTATGGAGTAAAAGTTTTGAATTTAAGTTTAAATTTGAGACGCAAGTTTCAGTGGCCGTTTATTTTGGCTGACATTAAAAAACCTATAATCGGTGCTGATTTTTTGCGCCATTTTGGATTATTGATTGATCTTAAAGATGGCTGCCTAAAAGATCCTCTTACTAATTTAACTACGCATGGTAAGAAGTTAAATGATAATACCCCCCAGGTTACTTTGATCTCTAGTAATTCCTCTTACAGTGATCTTTTGAATAAATATAATGAGGTTATCCGACCTTTACCCAGGGTAAAAGACGTTAAACATAACACTGTCCATAGAATCATCACTCGTGGCCAACCAGTGTTTGCACGTCCTCGACGCTTACACCCCGCTAAATTAGCTGTGGCGAAGAAGGAATTTGAATACATGTTGGAACAGGGAATTTGCAGGCCAAGCAGTTCAAATTGGTCAAGTCCCCTTCATATGGTCCCTAAGGACGACGGAAAAGATTTTCGGCCAACAGGGGATTATCGAGCCCTAAATAGAATTACTGTTCCAGACAGGTACCCATTGCCCCACCTGCAAGACTTTTCTAGCTTATTGCACGAGTCTGTCATATTCTCAAAAATAGATTTGGTGAGGGCCTATCACCAGATCCCTGTCCACCCAGAGGATATCCCGAAAACCGCTTTAACCACTCCTTTCGGCCTTTTTGAGTTTGTGTGCATGCCGTTTGGTTTGTCCAACGCTGCCCAGACTTTTCAAAGATTTATTAACGAGGTTTTACAGGGTTTAGACTTTGTTTTTGTCTATTTAGATGACATCCTCATAGCAAGTCGTTCCCAAGAAGATCACAGGAGTCACTTGGAGTGCGTTTTAAAACGTCTTGTGGACTACGGTATCCGGATTAATTTAAAAAATGTATTCTAGGAGTGCCGGAACTACCCTTTTTGGGTTACTTGGTGAACCGGCACGGTATTAGGCCCCTACCCAAGCGAGTTGAACCTATTCTAAATTTCAAATTGCCCAAAACAATTAAAGAGCTTCAGCGTTTTCTTGGCTTGCTAAATTACTACCGTAGGAATGTTAAAAATGCTGCTCAAAACCAAGCTCCTTTAAATGACATGCTTAAAGGTAAAACAAAAAAAAGGAATAACTCTCTTGAATGGACGGAGATTCAAAAGTCGGCTTTTGAGGCTTGTAAAAAGCAGCTCGCTGATGCTACCATTTTGGCCCACCCCGACCCAGAAGCTCACTTTGCCCTTTTCACCGATGCTAGCAATACAGCAGTCGGTGCTTCTCTTAACCAATGCAAAGCCAGTAGTAAAGGGGGCAGTGTTGAGCCTTTGGCATTTTTTTCTGCAAAATTATCACCAGCTCAGCAGAAGTGGTCCGCCTTTGACCGTGAGCTGTACGCAATTTACGCCTCTATTAAACATTTTAAACATATGCTCGAGGGACGGCAGTTCACAGTCTTTACAGACCACCGTCCATTGACTTATGCTTTTCTTCAAAAAGCGGACAAATGTTCCCCCAGACAGCTGCGTCATTTAGACTTTATAGGCCAATACAGTACAGACATTCAGTTTATCAGTGGTTCAGACAACATTCCCGCGGATATAATGTCTAGAATAGAGGCTATAGAAATTCCGCAAACATTAGATTACACTGCAATAGCACGGGCACAGGATGAAGACCCAGAAATTAAAGACCTGATAAACTCAGACTCAACCTTAAAGTTCCAAAAGATGACTTTACCCGGAGTTAGTGTGGAAATATTGTGCGAAACATCCACCCAGAACATACGCCCGTATCTTCCCTTGGAATTTCGTAAGACAGCATTTTCTACCCTTCACAATCTCGCCCACTCGGGTGTTAAGGCTACGGTGAAATTGGTGACTTCGCGTTTCATTTGGCCTAACATGAGGAAACAGATTACTCTGTGGACCCGAGCTTGTGTTCCTTGCCAACGCTCAAAAATTCACCGCCATACCAGCAGTCCGGTGGGAGACATAAAAGTCCCTGACGGTAGATTTGAGCACGTGCATATAGATATCGTGGGGCCCCTTCCACCATCAAATGGTTTTACATATTGCGTAACCATGATAGACCGCAATACGCGATGGGTGGAGGCTTGTCCCGTGTCTGATATTTCTGCCAAAACAGTCGCTAGGTCCTTTTACGACAACTGGATTGCCCGTTTCGGTGTCCCCAGGATGGTCACAACGGACCAGGGTAGACAATTTGAGTCAAATCTGTTTTCGTCCCTAACAAAATTTCTTGGTATAAAACATATTCATACAACGGCTTATCATCCCGCGTCTAACGGTTTGGTCGAGAACTGGCATAGGACAATGAAAGCCTCCCTAAAAGCCCACTTAACTGACCGCTGGACTGAGGTCTTATCAACAGTGCTTTTGGGACTGCGTTCAACTTTCCGTGAGACAATAAGGGCTACAACTGCAGAACTGGTTTACGGCACAGCTTTGCGCTTGCCGGGAGAATTTCTATCGCCTTCTCCGACTGATTTTCAGGCAGCAGAGTTCGTGCAGCAGCTGAAGGAGTCCATGGGGAGATTGAACCCTGTTCCAACTACCAACCACGATACCAAACGACGTCCTTTTATTTCGGCCAACCTCCAGAAATGCGCCCAAGTTTTTGTCCGGCATGACGCTGTCCAACCTCCATTAAGGCCCCCCTATGATGGCCCTTTCCTGGTGCTGGAGCGAGGAGAGAAGGTTTTCAAACTCCAGGTTGGAAGCAAAGAGAAGTTCGTGTCCATTGATAGAATCAAGCCAGCATTTCTCCTCAACCCTGTACCAAATGAGGATTCCACATCTGAGGTCATCCACCAGCCTGCAAATACGGAAGGATCAGACGCCAGACGGACGCGTTACGGACGCCAAGTTCGTTTTCCAGTTCGCTTCCAGTCATAGCGTTAGCACTGGGAGGGGGTATTGCGGTGAGGGCTCGAACCCCTCACCTTGGACTCTCCACCTTAGGCGAATAATCGTGTGTCCAGCTCTCTGCAGCTTGTGCTGAGGAGATCGGAACTGAACGGAAGTGCTGAGTCCTTGTAACTTATAAATATTACTGTTCATTTTGTTGTTTACTACTTTTTACTAGATGTTTCAATTTATTTCGCCTGCGAGCGATTTTAGCCTTTTTACTAATTCTTAATAAAGTTATTTTTAAGTAAAGAATCGAGCTTCTTTACTGTCATCTACATATTGGTCGGGGAACTACGAATTTTCAAAATTTGGTATAAATCCAAATCAAGAACATTGTAGCAGACGGCACATTTTTATCTCTTTTCGTTTTTTTTGTTATTAATTTTTAAAGTTCTCACGAACTTTTGACGCACCCTGTATATGTTATGTGTGCAGCATACTGAAAAGTAAAAGGTCTGTATGGTACACTTATTAGTGCCTTTCCATAAAATATTTTTCTCAAAAAATCTACTGTTAGTCTTATAAACAGAAACACAGTTCTTCCCTCCCTGAAAAGGAACCATCAGAGCGACCTCTGGAGAGAGAGAGAGAGAGCAAGCAACAACAATAAAAACAACATAAACTTGGTGGGGAAGAAATTAGTAGTATACTGATATAATATAGGAGGCGTCTATGTTGTCCAAGATAGTCCCTAAATTGGTAAGGTTTAGGGAGGAGTGCCATGAAGGAGATAATGATATGATTCACCAAGTTTTTATGTACCTAAAATGTTTAGAATGAACTCTAAGATCTAACAGTTTTTATACTCGATCGAAAGAAATTTATATTTTCAGAAGTTGCCAATAGAAACCAATATCATTATGAGTTTAATAAGAAAATAATTATTGTACCTATACAATCCTTTCATCTCAATTCAATAGGTAACGATTTCAAAGATTTCAGATGGGTTAACACGTATGCATATTGTTCAGAAGTTATTTTTTTGTGGATAAAAAACAATGAGTGGATTCACGGAGGATCCCCTTAAGGAAGCATTAACCTTTCAACTTTTAGTAAATTCCATTTTTAATGGTAAAAGATTTTTTAATGCAATCAGATATAGCATACCCTCAAGACCCTGCCACAAAGGGTTATTCTCTTGAATCCATACATAGTTACAAATGCAGTCATTTTTAATTAGAGGATTAGAGTAAAGCATTCTGTAAATTTGAGGCCCTATGCGGCTTATAGGAAAGTTACGAGGGGCCTTTTTCAGCTTCATCAAACGAATTTTCAGAAAAATAAATACATAATAATTTTTCTATGAGTCGTCCCAGGTTCAGATAAATATTGTCTGACTTGGGTGGGGCCATAATAAAATTATAAGTTTTTCTCGGAGTATTGGAACCATAGATTGAATTTGCACCTTTTCCAAAATATTTTATCACTTTCTTCAAGGTAAATTATATGAAAGTAAATAAAGAAAGAAGCTTATAAATTTGTTTGGTTTTAAACATAAGCTTTATTAAGCTGGAAAAAAGTAGTTTCCACAAAAAACGATAATCTCATGTAAATGTTTATACTGGAAGCCTTAGGCGAATTTAGAA
The DNA here is from genome assembly GCA_024610705.1 of Tetragnatha versicolor. Lineage (NCBI taxonomy): Eukaryota > Metazoa > Arthropoda > Arachnida > Araneae > Tetragnathidae > Tetragnatha > Tetragnatha versicolor. The sequence continues at coordinate 54,209,127 of JANDEH010000010.1, read as the reverse complement.
GGGAAACACAGGGTGGCAAGATATAACTCAGCGTACTGAAAATAATTACAATTAAAATAATAACTTAATAAAAGACAAGCAGGCGATCCACCTCATTTAGAAGTGCATAAATAATATCGGAATTGTAACTGTGTTTACTTTGATGTCTTAATTTATAACCTGAAAAAATCAATTTGTTTGAATGACAAAAAAATTTCACTTGATAGCCTTAAAACTCATGTTAGATTATATACATGGACTGACTTTAGAGTTTACAATATTAAATCAGTTTCTTCTCTGTGACAAAACATATAACAACAAATGTATTCTTTAAAAAGGTATTAATATTAGTTAAAGGCATGAAATGCTATACGAAATATGCTACAAAGCTACATTGTTTTAAAACATTCCTCTTTAAATTTTCTTGTGTTTTTTTATTTGAAGCATATTTATTCAATCCCCTTAAAGTCAATTAATATTATACGATACGGTGATGTAAAATATTATGATTCCGAGCCCTTAAAGGTCGATACATCGAAATATCAATGTTCGAATATCGGAAAACCGATGTTCAATATGACCCCATATACAGGGTGTAAAGGAAAGTCCCTTTACCCTGTAATAAATTACTAACGGAGCAAGCTAAAGCTATGCAGTTAAGGTAACGGTATATATGCAGTTAAGGTAACGGTAAAGTGACTATGCGCAATCGAATGCGAGCAACCGCAGCGCCCTCTAGCAGAAATTTTAGAAGTTAAAAATTTTATTTTATAAACTATTAGAGATATGCTAAAATAGTCAATTACAAAGTTGTAGACCACTATCTATTTAGTAGGAAGAGACACCTTAAACACAAAAATATCTAGAATAGAACCCCTAAAACGCACGCTTAATTAGGTTGAATTTACGTTGATTTTACGTCTTAAAACGCTTCTCACGAGGCGAAAATGAGAAATTTTCAATTTAATGAATTAAATAAATTATTAAAAGTATTCTTAACTCATTAAATTGAAAATTTATTCTTCACGCATTCGATTGCGCATAGTCTTTTTACTATACCGTTACCTTAACTGCATAGCCTTAGCTTGCTCCGTTAGCAATTTATTACAGGGTAAAGGGACTTTCCTTTACACCCTGTATAACACCATATGTAGCCGCCGATATGATGATGTAGTAGATTTTTATTCAGTCCCCTTAAAAGTCATTTATTATACGGTGATGTACCGAATTTTGATTTCGGGCCCTTAATAGTCGATATATCGAAACATCGATGTTTGAATATTGGAATATCGATGTTCGATATGACACCATGTATCACACCATAATGTGACCGCCGATGTGGGGATGCAATAGATTTTTATTCAGTCCCCTTAAGGGTCATTTAATATTATACGGTGATGTAAAAAAATTTGATTCTGGGCCCTCAAAAGTCGATATATTGAAACATATATATTCGAATATCGGAATATCGATGTTCCATTATGACGCCTTATATCAAACCATTATGTAGCCGCCAATGTTGGGATGTAATAGATTTTTATTCATTCCCCTTAAAAGTAATTTAATATTAAACGGTGATGTAAAAAATTTTGATTCTGAGCCCTTAAAAGTCGATATATCGAAACATCAATGTTCGAATATCGGAATATTGATGTTCCATATGACGCCTTATACAGGGTGCGTCATAAGTTCGTGAGAACTTTAAAAATTAATTTAAAAAAAACGAAAAGAGATAAAAATGTGCCGTCTGCTGCAATGTTCTTGATTTGGCTTTGGATTTTTTTACACCAAATTTTGAAAATTCGTAGTTCCCCGACCTCTATGTAGATGGCAGCACCACTTTTTTCCTAAAATAGAGAATTTCGGCTAGCTAAGTTCCCTCTTTTTCTTCAGCGTAGGGATATATCGAATATTGCGATTGAATCGATTTCCGAATCAAATGAAACTCTAATCCTCGGAATCTAATCGTCAGGGCTGGTTTTAAGCCATGCTGGTCTTTTAAATATTTGATTGGAATGTTAATTTAAGATATTTTATGATCCTTTCTTTGTTTCTAGCACAAATTTAAACTTTTTACGGATGAAGTTAGTTCGATCACGTACAGTGATAACGGGTCTTTATTTGTATGCTAGGTTCTTTTATTCATTCATCTGATCTTAGGAGTTTTCAGATTTCTCTTTTTTCTCATCTGATTTTCAACTTAATTTATAGATTCTAAAAATGATTCATGATCAGATTTTTGTTTTTAATCATCTTAACCCCTTTTTGTTTTTCTCTGTAAATTGCGTTTGAATTATTTTTTACTTGTGCGCCTCCTTGGGGTACACTAAGATCCATAGATTTTCCCCCGTTACAAAAGAAGGGTGGATCGGGATGATCGCAGCTCTCAAAAAAAATGACAAAACATTTCTGTCAAACATTAAGGTTTTATAAAAGAAAGTTAAGAAATTGTTTTCCGAATAAAATTTCAAAAATATTCAGTGCGGCTTTATCCCTCATCTTATCTCGTTGCGCACAAAATCGTAATTAATACTCTATGATTTAAATCATTAAAGTAAGTTTTCTAACAATCTTTGTTAATGATTTAATCATGTACGCTTGGTATGAAGGGGGCTATAGAAATAAGTTTGAATCAACCCCCTATTCCCTGAAACGATAGATTTTGGCCAGAAGATTAGCCCCCCTAAACGATTCTCTGAAATGACCACTGATTGTCTTTCTGATCATTTTTACTGGCCAAGTCGTAAACGGAAATTTTATCTGTTTATTTGTATTTTTTTTATTTTACCATACCTACTAAAAGATGTGGGGTTAACATTTAAAATATTCGAAAATCTGATCATTTCAAACATGATAGAATAACTTGAAAATCAGAGGGAAAAAGATAAATCTGAAAACTTCCAAGATTAGAGTAGATTTCTCACTCGTAAAGACTGAATAAATAAAAAAACTAGCGCACAAATTAAGACCCGTTATCACTGTACGCGATCGAACTAAATTCATTCGTAAAAAGTTTAAATTTGTGCGAGAAACAAAGAAAGGATCATAAAATATCTTAATTTAACATTCCAATCAAATGTTTAAAAGATCAGCATGGCTTTAAACCAGCCCTGACGATTAGATTCCGAGGATTAGAGTTCCGATCATTTGATTCGGAAATCGATTCAATCGCAATATTCGATATATCCCTACGCTGAAGAAAAAGGGAGAACTTAGCTGGTCAAAATTCCCTATTTTAGAAAAAGTGGTGCTTCCATCTACATAGAGGTCGGGGAACTACGAATTTTCAAAACTTGGTGTAAAAAATCCAAAGCCAAATCAAGAACATTGCAGCAGACGACACATTTTTATCTCTTTTCGTTTTTTTATTATTAATTTTTGAAGTTCTCACGAACTTTTGACGCACCCTGTATCTAACCATTATGTAGCCGCCAATGTGGGGATGTAATAGATTTTTATTCAGTCCCCTTAAAAGTCATTTAATATAATATTATAGGGGCCGTTCAAATATTACGTAAGCACCTAAGGGGGGAGGGGGGGTTTGCTCTTTGCTTATTTTTCCTGACAAGGGGGGAGGGGGATATGAGTGATGCTTACGTAAGGCACTGCATTTTTCAAAAATCTCTTGTTTCTTGCATAAACAATTTCAAAACTGAACCAAAAATAAATTTAACGAAAAAAATGAATTTGGAAATCTGACGTAAGCACTTTTTTCTGGGGATGGACTCCCCAAACATTTTGAAATTAAACCCCGCAAAATAGTTTCGACTCATTTTTGAACCCTTAGGGGGTTACACCAAAAAAGGACAGCTCTTTGTATAAGTCATCTAATTTTCAAGGAGAAAAAAACAGCACTTACTAATAGGGATTAAAAATTTCGAGGGGGGGGGTCCGATAGTTTCTTACGTAATTATGGTGGGGGGTTTGAGGTTTGCTTATATTTGCTAACAAGGGGGGGGGTTAAAAATGACCAAAAAAGTGCTTACGTAATATTTGAACGGCCCCATACGGTGATGTAAAAAATTTTGATTCCGGGTCCTTAAAAGTTGATATATCGAAACTTCGATGTTCTAATATCGGAATCGATGTTCAATTTGACCCTCCATATGACCCCATATATCACACCATATACCTAAGGCCACTGGTGTGGGGATGTAATAGATTTTTATTCAGTCCCCTTTAAAATCATTTAATATTATACGATGATGTAAAAAATTTTGAATCTGGGCCGTTAAAAGTCGATATATCACAACTTCCACATGTTCGAATATCGGAATATCGATGTTCCAAATGACGCCTTATATCCAAGCGCGGATACATGGGGGACAACTGGTCAATTGCCCCCCCCCGTGGGCTAGGACCAGGTTTCCAAAACGAGTGAAAATTCAGGGTTTTTTTGTCAAATTTCCAGAATTTTCTGGGGGAGAACCCCCAGACCCCCTTTTTCTAATTAGAACATTATATTTTTCTCTTTCTGTGCACATTCTAGTAGAATTTAAAAGCTTTCGGATATTTTCGGTTGTTCGTCAGCCTCGGAAAAAAGAGTCGACGAATTTTTGTGAAAAAAGGTGTTTTTCAAAAGTGAGAGGGTGCAAAAATTGCAGTTTTAAAAAAAGCAATTTCAAAAATTGTGTAGGAATAAATATGCAAAGAAGTCATAAGGTATGTAGTATCATAAATAATTTGACTACTCTTTATTTGTGTATCCTAAAGCAGTTTTACGGGCCTTAAGATAATCCTGGAACTATAGTGCTAATAAATGAACAAGTATGTTGCTCTAGAGTAATTCCCAGATTCTTCCCTTTGATTGTACTGTTACTTGTAATCTTATTCAGTATTAAGTTAATGTTCTACCCGGATTCAACGTTTTCCCGCAAATTTCCTTAGTCCAATGAAAGACGTTAAATGTGGGTTTTCAAATCTAAAAACGTATTTATAAAAGCTACATTGAACCTATTGACGTCATCGAATCTATTAGAGCACCCTAATTAAGGTCTCATCCTCCGATCCAGATCCCATATTAAATGTTGAAAAATGAGTCGAGATACTACTTTTTTAGTCTACTTTTTTTTTAATTTCTGGGGGAGGACCCCCAGACCCCCTCCGTTCCTTAGGTTAAGCATCGACAGTAAAACTTGCTTATTTTTTCAGCGAAGGTTCACATTGGATCCATAAAATACTTGTGGAAAGGAACCTTAATAGAAAAGAAATTACGAGTCAAAACCATTTCTGAAAACAAAAGTCTGGTTGGGGGGTTACATCCCTGTAGTTAACCTAAAATGGGTTTTTAGGGTCTTATTTTCAAAAATTTTCTGGTTGAAAATTCCAACCCAAAAGTGTGGTTGCCCCCCCGTAGGTCCAGGCTTGATCCGCCACTGCTTATATCAAACCATTATGTAGCCGCCAATGTTGGGATGAAATAGATTTTTATTTAGTCCCCTTAAAAGTCATTTAATATTATACGATGATATAAAAAATTTGGAAATCGGGCCCTTAAAAGTTGATATATCGGAATATCGATGTTCCATATGACTCCATATATAACACCATATGTGGCCGCCAATGTTGAGTGTAATAGATTTTATTCAGTCCCCTTAAGAGTAATTTAATACGGTAATGTTAAAAATTTTGATTCCGGGCCCTTAAAGTCGATATATCAAAACATCGATGTTCCATATGACTCCTCATATCAAACCATTATGTAGCCGCCAATTTGGGGATGTAATAGATTTTTATTCAGACCCCTTAAAAGTTGATATATCGAAACATCGATGTTCCATATGACCCCATATATCACACCATATGTGGCCGCCGATCGTGTCACCCATAACTCTCCCGGGCCCCCAAAAAAATTTTTCACGGGCCCCCTAACTTTTTAAGTATGATAAGGAATTTACATTTCTCAAAAGTATCACTAAAGTAAAATATACAGGGTGTCTCATAAGGTCGAGTACAAACTTTGCATGCATGTCTGTCATGTCATGACCAACAAGATTTTCATAGGAACCCATGTCCGCTAGAGGACAATGTTTGCCGGCGAAGGAGTAGCATTTATTTATAACTACTTTATTTTACTGAAAACTTCAATTATTACTGATTCGGAGAGAGCACCATGGAAAACCCCTGCAACCCGAATTTCATTAAATTCTGCCGGCAGGGGCAGATCCAGGATTTGGTTTTGGGGAGAGGGCTAAGAATTTCCATAGTCCAATTGAATCTTTTTTATGATTTTAATATGAAAAGGTAGTGGAATTATCCTACTCCATCTACTAAAAGGGGGGACTGGGGTCCTCCCCCAGGAAATTTTTGGAAACTTAAGTACAAAACCCCACTTTTTTAATCCGTTTGTTTTGATACGCCTCATCCGAATTTCGGATATAGATTTTATGGTGGAATTTTCGCGTTTTGGCGAACTTGATATAAAATAAGGTTGTAATAATAGATTTACAAGTACCAAGGTGATCTGGGGGTTCTCACACCATATGTGGCAGCCGATGCGGAGATGTAATATATTTTTATTCAGTCCCCTTAAAAGTCATTTAATTCGGTGATGTAAAAAATTTTGATTCTTGGCCCTTAGTCGATGTATCGAATCGAAACATAGATGTTCGAATATCGGAATATTGATGTACAGCTGGGGAAATAAAAAGCGACTCAGTTTCGATTTCTGGCGAACCACTCGGGTTAGGAAGACAAATGAGGTGTCATTTTTCATTGTTTAAAGTATTCTTTAACCAAAAAAATTTTCGAGTCCTTAGGGGGTCGTCTTCATAATAAACGAAACACTAACTTTTTTCAATGGGGACCCCCAATTATTATGAGATTTTCTGAAAGGCCATCCCTCAAAACCCTTAAATACCCAGTTTCATCCAGATTGATTAACAATTAAAAAAAATTTTTAAAAATAAAAAAAATTTAATTTTTAAAATCGTGAAATATTTTTATGGTAATCGATTCAGGTAGTAATTTTATGAAGAAAGCCAAAGTTTCAATCGATTTCACCGAATAGTTTTTGATAAAAACGAACGAGAAAGAACATTCGCGGTATGCATTCGGCAACGGTATACCGCCCCTTAAGATTAAAGTTAGTTTTTATTAAAAACTATTCGGTTTTTGGTTGTTTTTGGTTAAAGAATTTTTTTGGTTAAAGAATACTTTAAACCAGATATGGGCAACCTTTTTGAATCCGCGGGCCGGATTCAATGATTATAATGACGTGTAGGGCCATAGAGTAGATAATGGGTAATATTTTTTAAAGTAAAATATGAGTAGTTTTATTATATATATTTACGAAGTTTAATACTTAAGTTAAAATTTAATCTGGACTTATACAATATATTGATCACATACAATAATTATAATGAAGTTACATTAATCTGGTGTAGAATAATATTATATACAATAATTATAAAGTTAGTTACATTAATCTGGACTAAAATAATACATACAATAATTATAATGTTTAAGTTACATTAATATAAGCTGTTCATATGCAAATGTATGCAAATCATCCAACACGCCAAGCTGGCGAAGCTCTTGCGCCAAGCGCGCCACTGTATTATAAATTCTCTTGCTTGTCCCGTAATAAATAGTTGTTGTTGTATTACCAAAGCATCGAGTTGTTATTATTCCTCATCACATCGCACGAACAACTGGCGCCCGAACAAGGACGAAGATAGAAGGGTGGGATATCGACGAATATAAAAGTCGATCGAAGATTGAAGATAAGTATAAAGCTTTAAGTTTGCGTGATTATTAAATTTTGTACAATGAGTACTGCTACTGCTGAAATACTTAAGCTGCGAGGCAGATCTAAAGCCTCATTCACCAAACTTAAGACTTATCTTGATAGTAATATTAACTTTACTAAAAGTGATTTATCAGTACGAAAGATTAAATGAAGTTTGGTCGGAATTTGTAGCTCAGGATAACTTACTTTCAGATGAGCATTCCGAGTACGATGTGTATGAGGATATTTATTTACAACTCAAATGTATTATCTTAGATAAGATTGATCAGGGATCACCTCAGTATGTGCAATTGAATCAATCTAATTCAAGTTTTTTGCAGTCCCCCTCTAATTTTGTGAGGTTGCCTAAAATTAATATACCCATGTTTTCTGGGAACTTAACGGATTGGCCATCCTTTAAGGACTTATTTGTCGCTACAGTCGACTCTAACGAATCGCTTACCAAGATTCATAAGTTTCACTATTTGAAGGGTTTATTATCCGAAAAACCCGCGGCTTTGATAAGCAAACATCCCGATCTCGGAAGCTAGCTATGACGAGGCATGGGATAAGTTAGTGCAACGCTTTGATAATAAAAAGCAAATCTGCTGTGCTCTTTTGAGTACGTTCTTTGAACAAAATAAAATTTCTAATCCTGATGGGTTCGCTTTGCGAAAATTAGCTGATGTAACAGATGAAGTAATCCGCGGTTTAAAGTCGTTAGATGAACAGGCTACATCAAGAGACGTTTGGCTTATTTACCTATTATTAGAAAGGGTAGATCCTGAAACCCGCCATCTTTGGGCACAAGAAACCACTAATGTAGAGTTTCCTACAGTTGAAGCTTTTATTACATTTCTAAATAATCGCTGTTCGTATCTTGATGCATCCAAAAGCCACGGAACTGAAAGTCTTATTTCAAAGACAACCCCCGCATACAATACGCGGAGTTCTATTAACCTTAAGTGTAAAAAATTTAATGGATCGCACTTTTTATCCAAGTGTCAAAAATTTAAAGATATGTCTATTTCAGCACGCAGAAAGTTCCTTAACCAACACTCATTATGTACGGGTTGTTTTGGTAAACATAATGTTAAAGACTGCACCTCTAGTTACGGTATATGTAACGTGTGTAAGCATAGACATAATACAATGCTTCATGAAACAGCAGCAACTGCCTTAATAGTATCCAAGGTAGATGACACCAAAATTGAGGCGTCAACTTCAGTTAGCCCTACACTGCAAAAAAAAAACGGAAATTTAACAGCAAAAACTGCTGTAAATATTTTACGCATTTGCTGTAATCTCAAAACACTGCCTTTTTAGCTGTAAATTCGAAGCGCCACCTGCTATAGTTTACTGGCAACTGCTGTGCTAGTGACCAGATACACACTGCAAAAAAAACGAAAAATTTAACAGCAAAAACTGCTGTTAATATTTTACGCATTTGCTGTAATCTAAAAAAAACTGCCTTTTTAGCTGTACATTTGAAGCGCCACCTACATTAGTATAAATTAAATATACATAGTAATTTTCCTGGTAGTTTTCCTTGTAATATCTGTAATTCTTTAGTTGGTCATCGAAATAAATATTAAAAGAAAATGAAATTCTTGTTCATAGAATGCATTTAAATGAGTAACGTTCCTGATTTTATGAGTTTTTACAGCAGTTTAATACTTTCCTGGAAAATTCTGGTTTTCATTTCTGAATCCTTGTGGACAGGAAACCAATGTTTGTTTTTACGCTCACCACTAAAAGAGTCAAATTATTTAGATGAGGTGTAAGAACCAACATGATTCTAAAACTATGAAGTATAACCTTCGTAGATCGGATCGGTATCTCCCGTGGTTCATAATATGCCACATTTTGAATACTTGTAGAAACATGGAAGAACAAGACATAACTGAGATGTGCACATTGCTTTCTAGTTTTTCTGCGGAATAATTACAGTATCGCTGTAATGTTAACACAAAATTCTGTAAAATTACAAAATTGCTGTAAAAATACAGAATTGCTGTGTTAAATTTACAAAATTGCTGTTAAAGTCAAAAATTACAAAATTGCTGTAAAATCACTGCAAAAAGAGCTGGCACCCATATTGCCAGTGATTTTTGCTGTAAATTTACTGTGAAATTTTTTGCAGTGTAGCGTTTCATTGAATGCAAAAATGCAAATGGTCCCTCGACTTGCCTGCTACCAACAGCAGTCGTGTTAGTTAAAAATGCTGAAAATCAAAAAATTGAATGTGTTGGGTTATTGGACACTGGTAGTCAATGCACATTCGTATCAGAATCTTGTGTATCAAAATTGGGTATACAACGCTCAAACTCAAGGTTCCCTGTAAGTGGGATTGGTTCTCTAGTAACATGCTCAACTAGAGGTATCGTGCACCTTTTTGTATTCTCTAAAAATGATGAAAATTTTGTGTTTAAAATTGATGCTTATGTACTAGCTAATTTAACTACCTTAGTCCCACTGAAAAGGCTAGAACTTCCTAAACCAGACTATTTGTTTTCACTCCCATTAGCTGATCCAGGGTTTGAAATTCCCAAGTCTATTGACATTCTATTTGGATCGGATTATGTGTTCAAATTTTTGAAACCTGAGAAAATCTCGGTTTCGGATAATTCGATTGTTGCTCAAAATACTGTTTTTGGATATGTTGTAGCGGGTAAAGGTAAAACTTCTAATGAAGAAAAGCAAAATTTATGCCCCTTGTCCCTAACCTGCATAAATACAAACTTAGATATTGATAAAGTTTTGAAACTTTTTTGGGAAATTGAAAGTATCCCCAATGTTGTCCCTAACAATCAACTAACTGAGCAAGAAATTTTTGCCGAAGATCACTTTGTGCAAAATTATAAAATTAACAAAGATGGTCGTTTCATGGTAAAACTACCCTTTATTGAGCCACAATCTGAGCTCGGGGAATCAAAACATAAAGCAACTCAGCGTTTCTTAGCAACCGAAAGAAGATTGCAGCGCAATCCTGCTATGAAACTAGCATACATTGAGTTTATGCAAGAATACAAAGATCTTGGTCATATGTGTAAAGTAATTCCAGTGTTGGAAGACAAGCGCTTAGCAAACTTGTATCTTCCACATCATTGCGTCACAAAAACTTCTTCTAGTACTACCAAATATCGTGTAGTGTTTGACGCATCTTGTGTTTCTTCCACAGGAAAATCTATTAACTCTCTTCTTGGGGGACGTGCCAACAGGGGGGCAGGGGGGGTTTTCGCCCCCTCAGTTTTGAGAGTGAGGGGGCGAACACTATATTTCGCCCCCCCCCAGTTTTTCACGGATTTTTTTTTCAGGCATCTTTACCAAAAAACTCCAAAACATTTTCTTATTAAACCCAGATTTGTCTTATACTCTTGCCCCTCACCTTAAGAAGGTGAGGGGGGCGAGGAATGTTATTGCAATGTATAATTTAAACTTTTGCGAAAGGTATTATTATCATCCACATAAGTTCCCTTAGTTAATGAGGTGAGGGGGGAAAGAATATTGTTGTAAGTTGTAAGTAATGAATAACATAAACTATTCAAACATAATTATAATCATCCATCTGATAAAAAGTGCACAATATTTTCAAGTGGTTGGGGAGGTTCTTGCCTCCCCTAGGTTTATGAGGTGAGGGGGCGAGGAGTACTATTCTAAGTAATGACCAATTTAAACTTGGGCGCAGGGCATTATAATCAGATTTATGGGGGGTTATAAGAGGCCCCTACCTTTTTGAGAAATTTTGAAATCCTTAATGGTAAATCAAGTTCCATAGCACTTCAGGGACAGCTTGCCCCCCCAAGGATACCAGCGTGCCCCCTCTAAGGTCCTCTACCTAAATCCGATCCTTGCTTAATTATGTGCTCTTATATGTGCTTAATTTTTCCATAAACGGACCGTCAAGTGATTAGGGAGATTCTCGCCCCCTCAGTTATTATGAGGTAAGGGGGCAAGGAATATTGATGTAGTTGTAAGTAATGCATAAATTAAACGATTGCGAAAGGCATTATTTTAAAACTGTTTTCAATTTGCTCTTCCAGCTTAAAATTTTCAAATATTATCCAATCGGGACATTTTCTTGACATAAATATTATATAAATACTCATTACTTTAAGTGCACATGTATTATAAAAAAACTTAATGTATTAGTTAAATTTCTTAAAAACGTTTTGGTTCATAGCATTTTTCCCCGAAATTTCATTTTTTATTGCTGAAAATTCAAATATATTTTATGTTGACATAGAAAACTAAAAAATTTGGACTGTGAAAGTATTCCTGCCCGGTTCCAGTCTAATTTAAATTACCTATTTAAAAAAAATTCTTCTGGGGAAGAACCCCCAGATCCTCTTTTGTACTTGGAACTCTATTATTTTCAACTTGTTTTTATATTAAGTTCACCCACAACTGCAAATCCTATCTAAAAATATGTATCCAAAATTTGGACTATGTGTACCAAAACTAGTTAAAAAAAATAACAGCTTTTTGGAGTCTAATTTTCAAAAATTTTCTGGGGGAGGACCCCCAGACCCCCTTTAGTAATTTGAACTGAATTACTCACAACTTTTTTTTATATTAAGAGCATTAAGATGTAAATCCGTCCTAATAACTTGTGTCCAAAATTTGGGCTAAAGGTTCCAAAACTAGTTTTTAGAATAATTTTTTCTACAATTTTCTTTGGGGAGGACCCCCAGACCCCCCTTTCGTATGTTGAACTTAATTACTCCCCACTTTTCTTGTATTAATTTCTTTAAGACGTGGATTTTACCTAAAATATATTTAAATGTTCATTAACACTATTAAGAATATGTATGGGAGGAGCTGAGGAATAATTTTGGCCTCCTCCCGAAATAAATTTCTATATAAAATATTCTGGTTATGGTCCTACGAAAAATGCTTCGCCCCCCCCCCCACTCTCAAAAACGTTGGCACGTCCCTGCTTCTTGCAGTTGGACCTACAATTCAGCGGGATTTGTTTGAAATTTTGGTGAATTTCCGTAGTCACCGATATGCGTTCTCCGCGGACATTGAGAAATTTTATAGGCAGATCTGGCTGGCAGAAGAGGATCGGAGGTTTCAACGCATCGTCTGGCGGGAAGATCCAAATCTAGGATTGGAGGAGTACGAGCTGCAAACCGTAACGTATGGTTTTTCTTCTTCTTCATTCTTAGCGGCTAGATGTTTAAAGCAAAGTGCAGTTGATAGCAAGTTAGAATATCCTGCTGCTTCGTTTGAAATTGAAAATAATTTCTACATGGATGACTTTATCTCGGGTTCTGATAATTTAGACGAAGCGGCGAAACTATGCAAAGAGGTATCTATACTTCTAAAAACTCGAGGATTAAATTTAAGAAAGTGGAGGTCAAACTCTTTAGAACTGCTAAATGAAATTCCTTTTGGCGAAAGCAACTTAGTTGACTTGGAAATCCTACCTGATGAGTACAACAAGGTATTGGGTTTACATTGGGATAACAAATTAGATACTTTATATTTTACGTCTTCTTTCAACTTTGAAGGTGAAATAACCAAAAGAAGCTTGTTATCTCATACAGCAAGAGTATTTGATCCTTTAGGATTATAAGCGCCTTGTGTAATTCTACTAAAAATCTTATACCAAAAACTTTGGTTACTGAATTTGGATTGGGATACACCTATTCCGAAGGATTTAGGTGAAGAATGGCTTACTCTCAAAGGACAATTTGGCCTAATTGAAACTATCCAAATGCCGCGTAGCATAAGAATCGGTGCATGTAAAATTGAATTGCATGGATTCAGCGACGCATCTGAACTGGCGTATGCAGCAGTTGTGTATTGCCGTGAAATCATAAACGGTGAAGCAAGGGTAAATTTATTAGTGTCTAAAACTAAGGTTTCTCCTATCAAACCTTTAACTATTGCAAAATTAGAATTATGCGCAGCCTTATTACTTACGAGATTACTAAATGTTGTAAAAACTGTTCTTGATTCCTGTATCTCATCTGAAATTTTGGACTCTATCTCCAACGACCAATGGAATTTTATACCGAGTAAGGAGAACCCGGCTGACATTGCTTCTAGAGGACTACTCGCCAAGCAATTGAAGGAATCTACACTCTGGTGGCATGGGCCAAAGTTTCTCTTCGAAGCCAATCCAGTTCCTCCGCAGGACCCTAATGGTTTGGAAGAGTTTAATTCTGATGCCTTCAAAGAAGAGAAGGTAAACTCTATTTATTCCTTTTTATCTGTGTCCAAGAACGACACTCTAGAAGATTTATTTGAAGCCCATTCGTCCCTTAAGAAAATTTGTAAAGTTATAACCTATTGTAGGAAATGGATCTTGTATTCTCAAAATGTCCAGTCAAGTAAGGCAGTAACTGCTAAAGAATCTAGCGAAGCGCTTAATATAATCTTAAAGTGGGTACAAATGAAGTATTTTAGTGCAGAAATTGACTGCATAAAAAAGAATTTAGCATTAAAGAAAAGTAGTCCATTAAAATCACTCAACCCCTTTTTGGATGAAAATTCTATTTTACGTGTAGGTGGAAGAATTCAAAATTCTAGCGTGAATTATGCAGCTAAGCACCCAGTTATAATCCCAGGGAAGCATAAAATCGCGACCCTTATTGTTCAAGAAGCTCATATCACTAACCTACATGCAGGACCTACATTATTGTCCCACGTTAAGCAAAGGTATTGGATCTTAAAAGCCAAGAAAATTATTGGCAATTGCATTAACAAATGTGTCAAGTGTGTACGATTTAAAGGTAGTGCCGGTAAACAAATGATGGGATCACTTCCCGAGGAACGTGTTCAGTTCACAAGAGCGTTCCTTAATGTGGGCATTGATCTAGCTGGCCCGATTCAGGTAAAAGTTAATAAAGGAAGAGGTGCAAAAAGCACCAAGGGTTACATATGCTTATTTGTGTGTATGGCATCTAAAGCTCTACACTTAGAAGTAGTTGGCGATCTAGGAACTGAGTCTTTTCTAGCAGCTCTACGTCGTTTCGTTTCCCGAAGAGGTGTACCGAAAGGTATTTTCAGCGATAACGCAACTAACTTTATTGGGGCTAAACGCCATCTCCAAGAGTTGGAACACTTGCTGGTAGAACTGTCCAGAAATGACTCTGTCTGCGAATTTCTCGCAAAAGACTTTATAGAGTGGCATTTTATTCCACCCACTACACCCCATTTTGGAGGGATATGGGAATAAGCAGGTGTCAAATCCACGAAATTTCACCTTAGACGTATAATCGGTGAAAGCCTGCTTACCTATGAGGAGTTATCAACCCTATTGTGTCAAATTGAAGGACTATTGAATTCCCGTCCACTCACAGCCGTAGATCAAACTGATCCGGATTCGATTAATGTATTAACGCCTTCTCATTTTCTTATAGGAGAAGTCTCAACCTTTATTCCAGATCCATCTCCAAATATGAAGTTTTCTACTAGATGGGAACTAATCCAGAACCTCCGACGGGGATTTTGGAAAAGGTGGCACCGTGAGTACTTACACTCACTCAACCAGCGCTGCAAGTGGCAGCACCCTACCGACAACCTCAAGGTCGGTGACGTTGTGATCCTGAAGGAGAAAGACTCTCCCCCTGCATCCTGGCCTCTCGGACTTATCCTTGAGGTCCATCCTGGGAAGGACTCCCTTGTCCGAGTTGTGACTGTGAAAACGAACAAAGGTGTTTACAAAAGGCCAATAGGCAAGGTCTGCCTGTTGCCTAGACAGAATTGAGCTTGATATTTTTTGTGAACTATATTTAATTTATTAGGACTGGACCGTCCTAAGGCGGGAAGTATGTTCATATGCAAATATATGCAAATCATCCAACACGCCAAGCTGGCGAAGCTCTTGCGCCAAGCGCGCCACTGTATTATAAATTCTCCTGCTTGTCCCGTAATAAATAGTTGTTGTATTACCAAAGCATCGAGTTGTTATTATTCCTCATCACATCGCACGAACATAAGCTAAAATAATATTCAGAGCTCATAGTAATGAAAAAATATTTCAGGACAGACTTTTAACAATTGTCATTACATGATACAGGAGAATTAATGGAGGAGGAATTAATGTTTAGGAGGACAAATTAACTTTAGCAGCATTGGGAAAGGCAGAGAATGAATATAGTCCGTATGGTAGAGCCGGCAACAGCCGGATTTTTTTTGGGGGGTGAGAACTGGTTTCTGAACCCGAGTTGCTATAATGACAACGGCTGGGATTTGGTTACAAGCCTCTTCTCTACTCCCAAGTTAGGTTGAAACGGGAGGGGAATATCAACCGTCGGTGATCGTCCGTCGTGAAGTAACAACTCTCCCCAGTGGCGGATCCAGCGGGGGGGCCATGGCCCCCCCCGAGAAAATTTCAAAAATAGTTAAAAACCCCTTTTTCAGAGCTAAAATTTGAAAAAAAAATTCATTGTAATTCATAAAATGTCTGACAAGAATAAAAACAACGCAAGGGGGGCCATGCTCATCCCGAGAAAATTACAAAATAGTTAAAACCCCTTTCTAGAGCTATAACTCAAAAAATGTTCCCCTTATACACTGCTGGCCATTAAAATTGCAACACCAAGAAGGAATTTTCTGACGAACGTCAAATTTACATGAAAGGAAGAAGAGATTAAAATATGCAAATGATGAGAATTTCAGAGCATTTTGGCAACGCAGGAGGGAGATACGATACCTGAAGCACTGCATAAAAGAAAAATTGTGAGGGGGATTTCTCCTTCGGAAAGCGCTTTATAAGGTTGAATTTTGCTCAAAATATCGTGTAATGACTCCAACAAGAAGAAGACATGCTTACCAGCATGTTTCGGTATTCGATAAAGGCAGGGTCGTAGCCTATCGAGAGTGTGGATTATCGTTCCGTGTTATCGGCCGTCGCATTGGTCGAAATCCGACCACTGTCATGAGGATATGGAATCAATGGGTTGCTGAGGGTCATTGTAGACGGCATGCAGGATCTCAACGCCCTCGCAAAAGTGGGGTTTTTGACTTATATTTCCAAAAATTTTCAAATGGCCCCCCCCGAAAATTTGGTCTGGATCCGCCCCTGACTCTCCCACCCTTATAGACGCCTCCCAAGAACTAAATGTACAGCACGTTTTAACTGCTAAAATTAAGTTATTTTCGGGGGAAAAGTTCTTTATCCCCTCTTTCGCTCTTGTTGACGAAAACCAGAGTGATTTTTTGGAACAATTTTTAAAATGTTCCGCGGGCCGGACCAAATGACGGGGCGGGCCGGAGGTTGCCCATTGTTGCTTTAAACAATGAAAAATGACACCTCATTTGTCTTCCTAACCCAAGTGGTTCGCCAGAAATCGCAACTGAATCGTTTTTTATTTCCCCAACTGTACCATCCTCCCACTAAAAATTTTTGATTTTCAGCAAGCTAAAATGCGTTTGGAAGCTACTTTTGGGGAGTATTTGGGGGACATCTTGGGCCACCAGTTGGAAATCTGGTCTAGAAAAAAAAGTTTTTTTACGTTATTTTTAGTGAACGTCGCGTGTCACCAAAATACCTGTCGCTTCCATAGGTTCGCCATCACTGGCTTAGAATAAATAAATCATAACCATAAACAAATGCATAACAATATATTAAGTTAAAAAAAGAAAAACTAAAATTAAGCTAGAGCTCTTAATGATCTAAAATCAGAATAAATATGAGGTAAACTTGATTTGGTTAAATGCTTTTTTGGGATTAAGCCCCCTTTTCTGCTTCACCCATGGTCAACTTGTGATTTGACAAAAAATATTGAGATGACAGTTCTATGCAAAACATAAACAAAAGGGAGAAGCTTACATCATAGTGATAAGTTCAAGAAAGAAAATCACAGATCTGTGGGAGAATCATGCCCATTATACATACATATTTCTAAAGGAGGAAAAAATCAAGATTTTTATAGAATTTTGGAAGCTTATCTAAAAAATAAGGTGCCTAAAATTTTCTCCACGCACATATTTTATGTAGATATTTTTCAAAAAAAGTAGAATAAGAGATTTAAACTTTGAAAATAAACTAGGGCTATTATGTTTGAAATATGCATTGTGTGGATGTCTAAATAACATTGTTTTTAACAATAAAAGAAAATTTAAATTTAACATAATAAACTTTAAAGAGGCACTTGAAAAGGGAGAAAAAGAACTTCAAAGATCTGATAAAGAAACCTAAGACCAAGAAAAGGTACATTTCTCAATATTCCACTTCAAAATTGTTTTATGTTTAATAAAAAAAGATTAAAACTACCTACTTCTTAAAGTATAATACATTGCGAGTAATACTTCGGAAACTGTGGTAGATTTGTCGAGTATGGGCTATTTTAAAACTTGCTTAGATGTTTTTTTAAAAACGGGATGGTTCAACAAATCCACACAAGTTTTTGTAAGTTTTTCTTTTCAATGTAAAGATGTGACGTCAAATTTTTCTATCGCAATTTTCTCAAAACTTAGTGTTGTAGAGGTATAATTGTTATAATATACAGGATGTTTCAAATAGAGCGGGGATGGCGAATCTTTTTCCATTACTGTGCCATTTATACAGTCGAATCCGCTTAATGTGATCGCATTATTGTCCAATATTAAACTGATAACATTATCCGATTGATAACAATAAGCAATTTCCAATCAAAAAGTAGCAAACAGTGTAACTAAAGTATTTGCTTTAATATTAAAATTAAGTAACCGTAGTTAATGTTTTCAAAACAATTTTACACTATATATGTACTTGGCAACTTAGAATTTTTTTGGTTAAAATATAAGAGTAGTCCAATTAATAAAAATAAAATAATCGCTTCCTTTGTATTTTCATTTATGTTAACACAACACCTATGCGATTCCGCTCATAAATTTGTTTTCTTTCAACTTCTAGACAAGATATCCGTATTTTTCAAAATTTTACATAGAAAAGGCTCAGAAACAGAAATAACCACTGAAATTCATCTGAATTCCACTAAACAAGAAAAAAAATCAAAAATCTAAGATCAAAATCTAAGATTTTTCTAACATTCAAAGAAAAGAAACATAACAGTGCAACTGTGAACTTATACTGAGTTTCAGAAATAAGAAATTAACGAAACTTGAAAGCAGGCGTTTTTTAGGGGATATGGACAAATTTCGATAACATTAAGCAGCCTGTTGATGCATAGTTGATCACAATAAATTATGTATTTTACATTAAATTAAATAGGAAGAATCGGGACCTGTTGATTTCGATAACATTATCCGATTGATAACATTAACCGTGATCACATTAAGCGGACTCGACTGTATTACGGTTTATCATTTTCAGGTGTCTAGTGTGACACTTGTTATATTTGTTTTTAAAAACCATCTTTGAACCCTCGGAAAATGAAATCCGTCTTAGATGACCGATAGTCTGGAACAGGGGTTTACATTACAACTTCCAAGTACTTGAGGGCCACAATCGAAAGCACAAGAGTGATGGGCTGCAAAGCAATCGGCTTCTTTTGCATCCATGACATATTTTTTGGGAGGAGACATACATAAATTTATGGACCTACCCTTTTTTAATAAACTCAACCAGGGGTGTCATTTCAGTTTTTGGTTGGGGGGCAAGGATTTATTTATTCCATCATCAGACTTTTTTCGGTGGGGTAGCCTCAACTTCATTTTCAAAGGTATCCCCTTACAAGCGAAGTGTCCTTAAGTGTCGTAAGCCTTAAGTGTCGAAACACTTAAAAGTAGTATCTGAATGAGATTTCCCATAATGTTGAAAGTTTACAACAGGTATGGGCAACCTTTTCGAATCCGCGGGCCGGATTCAATGATTATAATGACGTGGAGGGCCATAGAGTAGATAATAGGTAATATTTTTTTAAGTAAAAAATGAGTAGTTTTATTTTATATATTTAGGGGACATCCATAAATTACACTGGGGAACAGCCATTTCGTTGTCTTAAAACTGTCACTTGCTTTTGAATCACTTTTGGCCCCTGAATCCAAAAGTAACTGTAGTTTTTGTCTGTCACATCCACTTTTTTGGCAAACAGCCCCGCCCCCTTTTTACGTTTTTCAATGACTTAATGACATTGAATTCAATTTTCAGGGTCAAAAATCATTACTTAAGTCTTTAAATTACACCCGAGAGGACAAGAATGGTTAAAGTTTCTAAAATAAGAAAATTTGTGGCCAATGGATAGGTTTAAGGGGTTATTACCCCCCTAAAAACGCAAAAAAATCGTTAAAAATGATAGTTTATTATACGATATTTTTTACACTTATTTTTTACGCAATTAATTTTCAAAAGGTCCTAACCCATCACTAAGGACCCAAATTTAATGAAAATTGGCCGCAATAATTTTTACAAATAGCGGTTGAGGCATTAGAGACCCCGAAGCACCCGCGGAAGGGTTCGGAATACTCTCTTTCGCTTAGAGGACGCGAACACCTCAACCGCTTTCAGTAAAAATCATTGCTGCTTATTTTCATTAAATTTAGGTCCTTGGGGAAGGGTTAAGACCTTTTAAAGAGGAATTGCGTAAAAAATAAAGAGAAAACACCCTGAAATGCAAAAAAGGAACGCTATAAAGGATAGAGGTTATTTTAAGCTTTTCTTACTCCTATTTTTTATGCAATTCCTCTTAAAAAGGTCTTAACCTTTCCCCAAGGACCCAAATTTAATGAAAATAGGCAGCAATGATTTCTACTAAAAGCGGTTGAGGTGTTATCGTCCCCGAAGCGAAGAGAGTCTTCTGAACCCTTCCGCAGGTGTTTTGGGGGCGCTAATGCCTCAACCGCTTTTTGTAAAAACCATTGCTGCTTATTTTTATTAAATTTGGGTCTTTGGGGATGGGTTAGAGCCTTTTGAAAAGGAATCGCGTAAAAAATAAGTGCAAAAAATAGCGTAAAATAAACTATCATTTTTAACGTTTTTTTTGCGTTTTTAGGGGGGTAATAACCCCTTAAACCAATCCATTCGCTAAAAATTTTCATATTTTAGAAACTTTAACCATTCTTGTCCTCTCGGGTGTAATTTAAAGACTAAAGTAATGATTTTTGACCTTGGAAATCGAATTCAAAGTCATTAAGTCATTGAAAAACATAAAAAGGGGGCGGGGCTGTTTGCCAAAAAAGTTGACGTGATAGAAGAAAACTAACAACAGTTTTCTAATCAGTGTGCCCATTGAACTCGAAAACAGCCAAAAAATCGAAGTCAACAGAAATTATGTTAAAAATTGTTCCCCAGTGTTATGTGAGGTGTTTTTTCCAAAATCTGGACCCCCCTCCCCCCCACGTGAGATTTACCTATCATTGAATCGTAATTGTCGAGTGCAATTTTCTAATGCAGGTGCATTGCAGGAAAAATATGAGAACAGAAAGGGCTACATAAATTATATTTAAATCTTTTTTAGGACAGATAATTATCTCAATCACTTCAGAGTCAAAAATATTGTTTGATATAAATTCATAATATTTTAATAAAAAAACTATGGAAAATGCAATGGTTTAGAACAGGTATGGGCAACCTTTTTGAACCTACAGGCCGGACTCAAAGATTTAAGTGACGTGGAGGGCCATAGAGTAGATAATAGGTATAATTTTGAAAAAAAGGGAGTTTTTTTTATCAAAAAACAGTTATAGTACTAAATTTAAACATTAATCTGGACTAGAATTATATGATCTTGATTAAGCATTATTATAAGTATAATGCATAAGTTAGATTAATCTCAGGGGTGGAAATAAAAATTCAATTTCGTGAGGGACCCCAGATTATTCCTCAGCCCCTCCCATGATATATTTATTAGGTTCAATGTAGCTCTACAGTACATCTTAAGGGTAGAATTTGCGTCTTAAAGAATGTAGTAATAAAGTTCTAACTATCAAAGGAGGGTCTGAGGGTTCTTACAACTTATATTTTCAAAACAATTTTTTTTCAAGCTGAAATTTGTTTTATTTCAATTTATATGGTCCTTTTATTTTGGCGTTTTCTGTGTCTTGACTTGCGTCTCACTAGCTACTAACAAATGTCTCAAAATAGTACCCCTGCTGCCATTTACTGGCAGTCTCAAGTGCTAATACAATGAAATGTTATATTTACTGTATTTACTGCATGGTGTTGCCGTTTGGAAATGGAAGTTCGAGTAGGAAATGGGGAAAAAATGTCGTGTAGCCAAATGGCTACAGCATGCATTGTTGGGTTAACTCAGGGGTCGGCAACCTGCGGCTCTTTTGATGTAAAGTTGCGGCTTTTCAGTTCCATACGAAAAAATTAATAATTTATTATCAAAACCCTTAAAAAAATCAGTAATATATTTTAAGTACCTAATCAAACCAATGATACTCACAAGGAGCGGTGTAACCCAAAGTTCTCAAGATGGGTCAAAACTCTACTTTTAAGGGTACAAATTCCAAAATTTCGGGGGAGAACTCCCAAACACTCCTGAAAATTTTGGAATCTGTGCTGTTTTCCCTTGAAAATTCTGTGATTTATAAGGAGTGATCCTCATTCAGATAGATTCATAATAGAATAGATAGATTCATAGAACAGATAGATTCATAATAGAAGTTCTAAAAAACTAATTAAAAAACTACGATTAGAAGAATATTTCCAAAATTTTTCTGAAGTGGGACCCCCACCCCTCTAAAGTTTGCGGTTTATTTTAACTATACTATTTTTCCTTGAAAATTCTGCCACTTAAAAAATGAGAGGTGCTCTTTGGGGCAATCCAAAAAGGCCTAAAAATGAGCTACAAACTACAAAGCTATTTTGAAGAAGAAATTTCCGAAAAATTTTCTGGGGGAAGACCCCCAGATCCTCCAACTTTTCTAGGAATTTACTTTGT
Source organism: Tetragnatha versicolor (assembly GCA_024610705.1). Lineage (NCBI taxonomy): Eukaryota > Metazoa > Arthropoda > Arachnida > Araneae > Tetragnathidae > Tetragnatha > Tetragnatha versicolor. The sequence continues at coordinate 54,186,633 of JANDEH010000010.1, read as the reverse complement.
TTACAAAATTTTGAAATTATTTTACAATGTGTATGTTCTTCTTCTTCAGCAGCACTACAGCCTGGTGCAGGCCAAGGCTTTCTCCGTCTGCATCCTCCAGGCGGCAAGACTTTTTGCCAGGTTTCTCCACCTGTTAACTCCCAAGATCTCCAAATCTCTCTCCACACAGTCCAACCACCTTGTTGCTGGTCTACCTCACCTCCTTGTACCCTCAATCTTTGAAAAAGTTAGTTTTTTAAAAGGGTCTAAATCTGCACATCGAAAAACGTGCCCCAGCCATCTAATTCTGTTGGATTTAATAACTCTACAATGTGTATGTAAGTCATCTAAAACTTGATGTAAAAAAGTACCCGAACCCGAAAGGAGGTACTTCAGAAAAAATGTGTAAAAAATGCTCCTCAACTAAAATCAAATAAATAAGCATATACTATAACATAGAAGCAAAACAATTTAGTGACTCTTTAAAAACTGGGAATTTTTTTAAATTGTAACTTTTGGCTCTTCCGTTTCAAAAGGTTGCCGACCCCTGGGTTAACTAGATTAGAAACACCTAGTTCAAATGTTTTAGATTTGGATTTTTGGGTAGGATTTGTATTAACTTATTGTAAAATAGTTTTAAATTCTTAAATTCCAAGTCCTAAGGGGGGCTGGGGGATCCCCCAGAAAATTTTTGAAAATCATACCTTAAAAACAGGGTTTTAACTTGTTCTGGTACTAAAATCTAAAATGTTCCGCGAGCTGGAGGTTGCCTATACGTGGTTTAGAAGGTGTATTACGGGAAAAACTGCAGATCAGTAAGCGAATTATTGAATATTTGAACACTTGTAAAATGAGAAAAAAGGGCCCAGGGATAAAAATGTTTGCACTTTTCAGTATCAAATACAACATATTTTAATTTTAGACAATAAAAAAAATTTAAAATTTTGGGCTAGAAATTGAAAAATAAAATGTTGAAAAGAAGGGGTTAAGGGATGAGTGATGAAAATTTTCTAATTGGGGTTTTAATCTAAAGGGCGACATTTAATGTATTTTCTGCATCTTCTGAAATAGACCTCCCATGGTTTTTCACCTCTTTTAATGAAAATTTGCAATTGGAAGTATGTGTCTAACAGTGAAATATTTTAGGAAATAGCTTATTGTTACAATCTATTTGAAACATCCTGTATAAGACTTGTTGAAACACTTTGTATAAAAATTTAATCATATATTGCTATTAAATGTTATCTGAACAATGCACTTAAGTTAACAAGCCTGTAGGAAACTCTCATCAATACTAGTGGTTGATAAACTCTAAATGATATTAAAGGTATTGTGGCGCGCTCTGCTGACAGACCCTCGTAATACATAAAATCTCATCTCTGGGGATCTGGCAGCAGAGCAGGCTTACATGAATCTGGCAACAGAACATCACCCCAGTTGGTAAACAATCACTCTCGTACTGCGGCTCATGATTGCCATGCTTGTTTTCACCGCTGGAAATAAAATTTGTTAAGTTTTACTACTGATCTTTATTCATCGTCTATAATCATCATCGAATCAACACTAAATTGGTGACCTTGTGTAAAAGAGCACGTTTACATCTTCAAGCAACCATTATTTTCTATATTTTTCGCACTCTTCAAAACTTTTCATAACGATGACTCTGACCGCCGGGGACAATCAGCCTGTTTCGCAACAGCCGCAGGTGCACATCCAGCAACATCCGCAGGTGCACATCCCGCAACAGCCGCAGGTGCACGTCGGCGTAGCGGCGGCAGTCAAAATTCCGCCCTACAATTTTCACGACCCTGCTCTCTGGTTCTTAATGTGCGAGAGCACGTTTGAATTGGGAGTGCCTCGCGCAATAACGGACAGTAAGACTAAATTCAATTATGTAGCTTCAAGTCTTCCTCCGGAAGCTGCGTCACTTGTTCGGGACGTTCTCCTTTCCCCCGACGCACGGGATCCCTACGACCACGTAAAGAGTACGCTCATAAAGCGTAGCGGAGAATCTACCCAGCAAGAAATCCGGAAGCTCCTCAACGGTGAGCAGCTAGGGGACCGGAAACCGAGCGAACTCCTCCACCAGATGAAGCGTCGGGCCGAGAATCACAACGTACCCAACGAGCTCATGTTGGAGCTTTTCCAGCAGCACCTGCCGGCGCACGTTCAATCGGTTCTCGCCGCGGTTCTCCCCGTCTCACTGGAGAAAGCGGCGGATATCGCCGACCGAATGATGGAGGTGTCAACTGTTCCTGCAACCTGCGCAGCTGCTGCAGTCGCCAGCCCCTACGAGGAAAGGCTCCTTGAGGAAATAAGAAAACTCAACCTAAGAATCGACAAACTTTCACGCAGTAAGAGCCCTCGTCGCCGAAGCCGCAGCTCTTCAAGGAATCGTCTGTCTTTTCAACGGGGACCATCAGACACAGGCATGTGCTGGTACCATGAAAACTATGGACAGGATGCCCGGAAATGCAACCCACCTTGCAACTATGCAAAAAATGGGACAGGCGAGGAATAGAGGCGACTAACACCTTGCCTCAAAGTTCCCGTCGCCTTTTCATCAAAGACAAGCATACCAACGTGAACTTTCTTATCGACACGGGCTCGGATGTATCAATCATCCCGGCTTCTCGACTGCAAAGAAGGAACTCTGTACAGATGACCCTCTCCGCAGCCAACACATCCCCAATTCATGTCTACAACACACAAAGTATCACCTTGGACCTGGGCCTGAGGCGGACGTTCCAGTGGACATTCCTCGTCGGAAACGTCTCAACATCCATAATAGGTGCAGATTTCCTTTCACACTACAATTTAATGCCCAATTTATCTTCTAAACAATTAATAGATTCCACCACTACCCTGTGCTCAACATGCACTGTAAAAAACATCCAAATTCATTCAATTAAAACTGTAACGGGCCATAGCATCTATGATAACCTTCTTAAAGAATTCGCAGACATCACCAAACCTCCTCGCCCAGACCAAGGTGTGAAACATTCCGTGGTGCATCACATTCAGACGACTGGTGTACCAACCACTGCCAAAGCTCGTCGACTAGCCCCTGACCGCTTAAAAATTGCAAGAGCTGAATTTCAGCAGATGATCGATCTCGGTCACATGCGACCATCAAAAAGCAATTTTGCTTCACCCCTCCACATGGTTCCCAAAAAGGACAGTTTAGAGTGGAGGCCCGTCGGGGACTACCGCGCTTTAAACGCACAAACTGTGAAGGACAACTATGGTGTACCCAACATATTGGACTTCACCTCAGAATTATATGGGAGCACGATTTTTTCTCACATTGATTTGATAAAAGCGTACCATCAAATTCCCATACATCCTGAGGACGTCCACAAAAGTGCCATCATCACACCTTTTGGACTGTTCGAGAGCACCAGAATGCAATTTGGTCTCTGTAACGCTGCAGCAACTTTTCAGCGCTGCATCGATGAAGTTACCCGAGGTCTAAACTTTGTCTACGCCTTTGTAGATGACATCTTGGTGGCTTCAAAGTCTCCAGAGGAGCACCTCGACCATCTGAGACTCCTTTTTGAGAGACTGCAGCATTACGGACTTAGTCTCAAGCCATCCAAGTGTGTCTTTGGTGTTCCCACCATTGATTTCTTGGGATTCAAAGTATCGGCATCTGGCATCGAACCTCTTCCAGACCGTGTTTCTGCCATCTTGAACTTCCCCATCCCTACCACTCTTACTCAATTGAGGCGGTTCCTTGGACTTTTCAATTTCTACAGGCGGTTTATTCCTAGAGCTGCCCACATCCTAGGACCGTTGAACCAGTACCTTGAGGGAGTGAGGAACAAGAAAAAGCGGAGCAGAACTGACTCGCAAGAACACATCGAATGGACTGACACCGCCGATCAGGCATTTAAGGCTGCCAAACATGCCTTAGCCAATGCCACCCTCCTCCGCCACCCCATCCCAAATGCTGAGTTATGTGTTTTTGTGGATGCCAGTGACATCGCCATTGGTGGCACTCTCATGCAACTCAACGAGGGTTGGGAACCCATTGCCTTTTTCTCGGTGAAGCTATCCAAGAGCCAGCAGAAATGGTCTACATACGACCGGGAACTGTTGGCCATTTACACTGCAGTAAAGAAATTCAGGCATATGCTAGAGGGCAGAAGATTCGTGATCTTTACAGATCAGAAACCCCTAGTATACGCTTTCCGACAAAACCCAGACAAGTGCTCTCCTAGACAGTGGCGCCACCTCGACTACATTTCCCAGTTCAGCACAGACATTCGCCATATTAGTGGATCCGAGAATGTAGTTGCTGACGCCCTATCTAGGATAGAGGTATCTCCTATTTCTCCTTCAACATTCCTGGACTTCAATTCCTTTGCTGAGGAACAGGAAAAGGACTCAGAACTTCATGAACTAGATCTAAAGTGCAACCCAGCTCTCATGCTGGAACGCATACTGTGCCCAGAAGCCAACAGAGAACTGTTATGTGACACATCAACAGGAACCCCACGGCCATTTGTACCTAAAGGATTTCGTAAAATAATTTTTGATCATTTCCATCAGTTAGCACATCCTGGTGTTTTAGCAACTCAAGAATTAATTTCCTCCAGATACTTTTGGCCTCACATGAAAACTACAATCAAAAATTGGGTTAACAGCTGTCACGCCTGTCAACGATCCAAGGTTCACCGGCACACAAAGACACCTCTGGGAACTTTTGCAACTCCAGACGCTAGGTTTCATCACATCCACATCGACCTCATAGGGCCACTTCCACCATCGGAAGGCAAGATGTACTGTCTGACCATCATAGACAGATTTACCCGCTGGCCCGAGGCGGTGCCTATCGCAGACATCACCGCAGAAACAGTCTGCAAAGCCCTGTTCAGTAGTTGGATTTCCCGATTTGGATGTCCAGCCACCATAACCACTGATCAGGGCAGGCAGTTTGAATCCGCTTTATTCAAGGAACTCACCAACCTCTTGGGTACCAGCCGCGTCAGGACAACATCCTTCCATCCACAGGCCAATGGTTTGGTCGAGCGGTTTCATAGAGTCCTGAAGGGAGCCATCAAAGCACATGAAAATGCCCGATGGACTGAAACCCTGCCAGTTGTCTTGTTGGGGATCAGGGCTGCAGTGAAACCTGACATCAAGGCCTCCAGCTTCGACCTAGTATATGGGACATCAATCAGACTACCCGCCGACTGGTGGTCAGCAACCCAACCGTCAGCTCAGCTACCTGACTTCAACTTCGCCCAACAACTTCGTGAAAGGATGGCTAGCATCAAACCCTGCAATACTTCTTCCCACAGTAAAGAGAGGGTGTTTGTCCATCCTGACATACTCAAGTGCACTCACGTATACTTACGAATAGACAGAGTGCAAGCACCTCTCTCTCAACCCTACTCTGGGCCCCATGAGGTTCTAGATAGGACGGAGAAGACAGTTTCCATCCTCAGGAATGGGAGGAAAACTTGTGTTTCATTAGACAGGGTGAAGCCCGCCTTTTCTGTGTGCAACGATGTCAAGTCAGACCCTCCACCAACCAACCACGTCCACAAACCATTGGAAGAAGAACAAATTCCTAAGCGTACGACACGCTCAAAACGAACTGTAACTTTCCCTAAAAGACTCATCACAGAGATGGCTTAACTATCTCCTAATTGTCATAATTATATATTTGATCTCATTTTTATTCTTATATTCAAGTGCTTAATTTTACTCCAATGCCAAATTTTCCTATTATCATTCATTTTCTTTTGTTTTAAGCATAATTTCAGTTCTAAATTACCTTTTTCAATTCACTTCTGTAAGCTAATTTTGTTTTATGTGTGTATTTATCGTTCGCCTTCTCACTGGGGGGATACTCATGTGGCGCGCTCTGCTGACAGACCCTCGTAATACATAAAATCTCATCTCTGGGGATCTGGCAGCAGAGCAGGCTTACATGAATCTGGCAACAGAACATCACCCCAGTTGGTAAACAATCACTCTTGTACTGCGGCTCATGATTGCCATGCTTGTTTTCACCGCTGGAAATAAAATTTGTTAAGTTTTACTACTGATCTTTATTCATCGTCTATAATCATCATCGAATCAACACTAAAGTATACAACATTGAAACTCCTAAATGAGCAGAGGATTAAAGGCTAAAGGAAAGACTGAATATTTTTTATAAGTCATAATTTTACTATCTAGAACAGTGTTTCTCAACCGGGGTTCCGGGGAACCCTGGGGTTCCGCGAGGCTTCCTCAAGGGTTCCGCGAGGGATCCGAAAATCTTTGTTCTGGTTTACATTTTAGAATAACCCTCTAAATAAATTAGGCATCAGCCAGCCAAATGTGAGCAAGTGTTTTTCCGTTGAACATTTTCTTCTGTAGCCCTTGGGTGTTCTACGAAGAGTTTGAAAAGAAGATTAACACTAGTTTGAAAGGGAATTTCAAAATCAATTTCTGAGGAAGGACCCCTGCCCCCTTAAAATTTTGGCGCTAATTATATTTTCCCCCTTGAAAATTCTGTGTTTACAAGGAACTGTTCTTTTAAAATGTAACCCAAAGGTTCTTAAAATACACTGAAACTCTACTTTAAGTGGCAAATTTCAAAAAACTTCTAGGGAGAACTCCCAAACTTCTATCTTAAATTTTGACGTCTGTTATACAGCGTTTTCCTCTTGAGCATTCTGCTGTCTCAAGAATCTTTTCTCCTTAGGTGTTCCACAAAAGTTTGAAAAAGGAGATAAACACTAGTTTAAAGGGTAATTTTAAAAATAAATCCTGAGGGAGGACAAAATAGCAAGAAAAAATATTGTTGCATGGCAGTGGCGTATATAAGGATGGCCGAGGGGGCCCTCCCCCAAAATTCGGACTAGGCATATCAAAATACGTTAAAAGCCTGTTACTGAGGGTCAATTTTTTAAAATTTTTCTGGGGGAGGGCCCACAAACCCCCTTTTAGTACATGAAATTGTATTATTTTCAATTTCTTATAATACTTTCATGAAAATTGAAATCCTACCTAGAAATGCAAATCCAAAATTCGGACTGAATGTACCAAAAACGAGTTAAAACTAGTGATGGGCAGGTATCGATACCAAATACTTAAGTACTCGATACCTATAGGTATCGAGTGTATTCGATACCCACAAAAGTATCGATACTTTATTGACATATTTCGTTTTAAATTTTTCAATGAAGTAATCTCTATAATACCTACTGTAGATCAAACGCAGCCTGTTTACGTTTTCATTTTGCAACGCTCAAACCCAAGTCGTTATCATCCGCGAGAGAAATTTGACGCGGCTAGGTTTTTCCCCCGCCAAATCCTTCGCCTCTATCCATCTCCAGGCCCGTAGCTACGGGGCTTTTTGATGGATCGCTTTCAGTTTTTTGAATATTAGTCTGATTATGGATAGGCCCTAAAAAAATTGTCCCTTCAGGTTCATTTCCCGACATTGAAAAAAAGTACTCGATACCTAAAAGTACTCGATACCTATAAGTATTCGATACCTATAAGTATTCGATACCAAAGTATTCGATACCTAAAATTATCGATTTTGCCCATCACTAGTTAAAATCTAGTTTTTAGGGTGGGATTTCTAAAAATTTTCTGGGGGAGTTACCCCAAACCTCCCTTCCTACTCGGAACTTTATTAATCACAATTTTTATTATATTGAGTTCCAAGGTTGTTAAAGTTACTTTGAAATAGTATTTGAGTACAAATACAAGTATTTCAGAAAAAGTAACTAAGTATTAAGTACAAATACCAGAAAAAAGTAACTAAATAGAGTACAAATAGAGTATATGAAAAGTATTTAAGACTACCTTCAGTTACTTTACCTGCAAAATTTAAATTTAAAAAATTTAAAATAAAAATTTAAAAAAAAATAAAATTTAATAAAACGAATTAAAAATTTAAATAAAATTTAAACTAATACTTAATAAAATGAATTCATTTTAAAAATAATTTTCAAAATTAATTTTAATTAATAAAATTTATTTTAATTATTTAAAAAAAATTGAAATATAATTTTAATAATAAAATGAAATTTTAATATTTGAACTAAAACTTAATTGAGAGAACGATGTCTATTCAACAGGAAGAAGGTGGACGCAATCGATACTCCAAATTTTTGAATTTTCAACTACATAATAAGTTAATTTAAACCATAATATTTAAAATTAAAGGAAATTTAATTGTAGATTGCTAACGTAAGTTTCTACAGTAAATTGCTAAAGTTTTTAAAAAAAGAAGTTGCATTTAACTCAAAAAAAAATTTAAGGTTACTTTTACTTTACTTTAAATTTTTAAAAGTTTGTAAAGATAATGGTCTCCTCCTTACCTTTCATTATTATCTAATTTTTAATAAAATAATTATTTTCATAAGCTAGTAAAAAAGTTTTTCATTTTCTTTCACCACTCTTTCTTTGGAAATTTAATTTAATTTAAAAATTGAAGCATTTATATTATTAATACTTTTGTCTTAAATGCTTTAGCGATGTTTTAATTTCTTAGGTTATCAAATTTTTGAAATTAATCTTTTAATTGATATTTTGCCTTTTTTTCCAATTCAAATGGAATATTCATATTAAGCAGAAAATTATTTCGGTCATTTTTAAAAATTAAAAAAAGTTAAATTTAAGTCAGTAACTCTTTTATTACTTTTAGTTTTTCTTCAAGAAAGTGAGAAAGAAAGAATGTTATAATAAACTTTTAAGTGAATTTTTTATAGAATCTTGTAAGAATATACTACATAAAGGCTTGAATTAGAGTAAAAAGTTTTTAAAAAACGGCTTTTAACCCTTTTGGGCAAAAGTGGGCGAAGTTTTAAGCTACGTGTCATACAAATATCAAAACATAAAAATTAATTGTAATTATCTAGATAAAAATTCAAAGCGAATATAAATCGTCAATTCCCTCACTACTTTTTAAAAAAAATTATTAAAAAACCTACCTCTTTTTGGGGACATTATACTTCCAACAAACAATGGTAATCCGGGAAGCAGGAACGGAATGGGACGATTCGGCGCGAGACAAAAAAAATATTTTTCTATTTTTTAAGAATGATTTTGAAAAGGTTCTATTTAATTTCATTTAATTTCTCAAGCCGAATATCGTCCACGTGCCAAAACGGCCGCGTCGAATAGTAGTAGACCAACAGCCTTTCGGAGAGCACAACAAAAAAGCGACTGAAAGACATCTTCTCGTAAAATTTGATCTGTCGGTAAAAATGTCCCCCCTCTTTGGTTCGTGGAAAAACAAGGAACTACGAACAATAATTGGCCATAAAAGGGTGTCCTATCGGCTTTTCGATCTCGAGCAATTCGACCTTGCGAGGTGGACCCCCAAAGACACTCGCCGGCTCCTAGTGACCCCCCAAGGGTGGGTGAAACAAAAACGGCACTTTCTTCAACACAGGGGGGTAATAAATATTCTTAAAAGGATTGTCACTTGTCAGCGATTCGGGTGGTCGGCCACCGCCGGGGACGCTTTTTCCCTTCGGCAGATGCGAAAGCAGGAAGAAGTGTTTTGTTCCCATCTCCAATGTTTGGATTGCGTTTTTTTTTAATTCTGGGTTTAGAAAGTAACTGAAGTACAGCATAGGTACTTAAGTAACAAGGATTTGAGTTACTTTTAAATTTTTGTAGTTAAATACCAGTTCGATACTGAAAAAGTAACGAATGTAACTAAATACTTTTAAAGTATTTAAAAAGTATTTCCGTTACTAAGTATTTAAATACTTAACAACCTTGTTGAGTTCTCATGGATGCAAATTTCACATGAAAATGCATTAAAAAGCTACGTTAAACCTATTTTAAATATACTTTTGAGCTGTGTTGAGAAATAATTTTGGGCCCCTACCGAAATAAATTTCTATATACGCCACTGTTGTATGGACGCTAGGGTTCCCCGGAGCTTGATCATTATCAAAAGGGTTCCGTGAGAGTAAGAAGGTTGAGAAACGCTGATCTAGAAAATGTCATTTGCACTACTTGAGTCAAACCAATTCTGTAAAAAAAGCACATAAAATGTATGATAACGATGAATGAAAGATATACATATAAGGATATATCTATATTTGACTTACAATTACAAACATAATATTTGACTTACAGTTACAACAAAAATAGCTCTAAGGCAGATATGCTCTGACAGTTGCCTGTATAGTTTTTCTACACATTGGGCATAACTTCAGAGCTGGTGCACAATCAATACAGGCAAGAAGATGACCACAGGGCAGGAACACAACTCCAACTTCATTGTCCATACATATTATACAAGAACATTGACCCTTTTGGAGAGCAGGTTGATTTTCTTTAAGTTTGGAATTTAGGTTAATACCTGGTAAATATAAAAATCCCATTTTAAGAACCAAACATACTAACTAAAACTCTTAGCCTTACAGATAAGTTAATATTACCAGCAGAAGAAACAGATGCACTGGTCTCCTCAGTTTTGTCACTACTTCCATCCTCGATACTAATTGAACATTTGCTAAAATCAATGTGATGGACATTTAGAGTTGAAGAAAGGTTCTGCCCATTTGAATCTGAGGATTGACAGTCATTCCTAGAAATAAAATAAGTGCATTTTAGAAAGATCCCAATTACATTTCAACAAAAACTTATGGTAACTAAATTGTTTATTCAATTTCTAGAGAAATTACTTCAATAGATTTTACAAGCACATTTAAAAAAGCGGCAATGAATTTCTTAAACAATTTTTACAATTTAAACATTAAAAAATTAAGGCCTAGAAAATGAATTCATATAATATAGAATTAAATAATAAGAGGTTTTAAGTTAGGTATATACAGTAGAGCCCCGATTATTCACGGAATTGAGTGGCAAGGGTACCGCGGATGGTCAAAATCGTGGCTAACCCGAAAAAAAGACTAAAAAGGAGGTGAAAACAAAAAATATTTCAGCATAAAAACTATGTTTTATTGTACAAAAAACATGATTTGTAAAACTTTTAAAATATGTACAGTGCAGCAGAAACCTTTGCTCTACATCTAAATCACTAAAAATAAAGAACAGTAAACAAAAACAATATACTGTACTGTTAACAAAAGTGTTCAGTGTAACTCGCTGATAATCGGGGCTCTACTGTAACTACTAAACATCAATTAGTTTCTAGGAAATTATGTTGTCCCTAACATTTTCAAAGACTCATTTTCCATTTCTTCTTTCAGGAAAGAAACAGCAATAGTAAGTTCTTCTTCTGAGGAAAAAGAAGTTCCTGTTTCCTTAATTTGTCGCAAGACAGCAGCTCTAACTACATAAGGAGCAAAAAGTCCTGTTTCTAACACCTTCGTAACTAATTCAGATTTCATAGCTTCATCCACAAGAAAGATCAAAGGCTCAGACAATAAGGAAGGATTTTCTGTGTGTGTTTCCAACTGAAAAATAATACATTACTCATAAAAATTGTATGCAATTTTTGTGATTATTTACATGTAGTTTTGGAAACAAAATAACACTTAGCATTAAAAAGGATTAGTGTTTGAGTTGACTTTTCCAGTGGCATAACTGGAGTTGACTCATGGGGGGTGTTAATCCCACCAGTGAACCACTTCAACACATCACTCCCTTCAAAAAAGATTTCTCATGATATAGGTATACTATAATCATGTAGCTTTAAATTAACCCTCTCGCCACCCTGGGCCTCATATGAGGCTACTACTTATGAGCTCAATTTTGGTATGATGTAAACACGCAAATTTATTTTATTTTCATCAGTGACTTCACTGATTCATGTAGATCACATACAAGGTTGTTAAGTATTTAAATACTTAGTAACGGAAATACTTTTTAAATACTTTAAAAGTATTTAGTTATATTCGTTACTTTTTCAGTATCGAACTGGTATTTAACTACAAAAATTTAAAAGTAACTCAAATCCTTGTTACTTAAGTACCTATGCTGTACTTCAGTTACTTTCTAAACCCAGAATTAAAAAAACGCAATCCAAACATTGGAGATGGGAACAAAACACAAAACACTTCTTCCTGCTTTCGCATCAACCGAAGGGAAAAAGCGTCCCCGGCGGTGGCCGACCACCCAAATCGCTGACAAGTGACAATCCTTTTAAGAATATTTATTACCCCCCTGTGTTGAAGAAAGTGCCGTTTTTGTTTCACCCACCCTTGGGGGGTCACCAGGAGCCGGCGAGTGTCTTTGGGGGTCCACCTCGCAAGGTCGAATTGCTCGAGATCGAAAAGCCGATAGGACACCCTTTTATGGCCAATTATTGTTCGTAGTTCCTTGTTTTTCCACGAACCAAAGAGAGGGGGCATTTTTACCGACAGATCAAATTTTACGAGAAGATGTCATTCAGTCGCTTTTTTGTTGTGCTCTCCGAAAGGCTGTTGGTCTACTACTATTCGACGCGGCCGTTTTGGCACGTGGACGATATTCGGCTTGAGAAATAAAATGAAATTAAATAGAACCTTTTCAAAATCATTCTAAAAAAATAGACAAATATTTTTTCTGTCTCGCGCCGAATCGTCCCATTCCGTTCCTGCTTCCCGGATTACCATTGTTTGTTGGAAGTATAATGTCCCCAAAAAGAGGTAGGTTTTTTAATAATTTTAAAAAAAAAGTAGTGAGGGAATTGACGATTTATATTCGCTTTGTATTTTTATCTAGATAATTGCAATTGATTTTTATGTTTTGATATTTGTATGACATGTAACTTAAAACTTCGCCCACTTTTGCCCAAAAGGGTTAAAAGCCGTTTTTTAAAAACTTTTTACTCTAATTCAAGCCTTTATGTAGTATATTCTTACAAGATTCTATAAAAAATTCACTTAAAAGTTTATTATAACATTCTTTCTTTCTCACTTTCTTGAAGAAAAACTAAAAGTAATAAAAGAGTTACTGACTTAAATTTAACTTTTTTTAATTTTTTAAAAATGACCGAAATAATTTTCTGCTTAATATGAATATTCCATTTGAATTGAAAAAAAGGCAAAATATCAATTAAAAGATCAATTTCAAAAATTTGATAACCTAAGAAATTAAAACATCGCTAAAGCATTTAAGACAATAATAATATAAAGTATTAATAATACTATAAATGCTTCAATTTTTAAATTAAATTTAATTTCCAAAGAAAGAGTGGGGAAAGAAAATGAAAAACTTTTTTACCAGCTTATGAAAATAATTATTTTATTAAAAATTGGATAATAATGAAAGGTAAGGAGGCGACCATTATCTTTACAAACTTTCAAGTGTTTATATAAAACACTGTGTTTTTTTTATAGTAAAGTAAAAGTAACCTTAATTTTTTTTGAGTTAAATGCAACTTCTTTTTTAAAAAACTTTAGCAATTTACTGTAGAAACTTACGTTAGCAATCTATAATTAAATTTCCTTTAATTTTAAATGTTATGGTTTAAATTATTAACTTATTATGTAGTCGAAAATTCAAAAATTTGGAGTATCGATTGCGTCCACCTTCTTCCTGTTGAATAGACATCGTTCTCTCAATTAAGTTTTAGTTCAAATATTAAAATTTCATTTTATTATTAAAATTATATTTCAATTTTTTAAAAATAATTAAAATAAATTTTATTAATTAAAATTAATTTTGAAAATTATTTTTAAAATGAATTCATTTTTATTAAGTATTAGTTTAAATTTTATTTAAATTTTTAATTTGTTTTATTAAATTTTATTTTTAAAAGATTTTTATTTAAAATTTTTTAAATTTAAATTTTGCGGGTAAAGTAACTGAAGGTAGTCTTAAATACTTTTCATATACTCTATTTGTACTCTATTTAGTTACTTTTTTCGGGTATTTGTACTTAATACTTAGTTACTTTTTCTGAAATACTTGTATTTGTACTCAAATACTATTTCAAAGTAACTTTAACAACCTTGATCACATAAGAGACTTTTACATGGTTTCTGAATTCGTTCCTAAATGGCAGCAAGATGATTTAGGGCTGTATTCACGAACTTTAAGACGAGAGAGACACGAAACGCAAACGATGAAATCTCACGGCTGTCTCAATCAAGTGTTTCCACATCGTTTCCCTTGTGCTGCCATCTGTTAAAAAAAACACAAGTAATTATATACTGATAATACAAATTTTTACAAACACTAGATGTCTATTTAACAGACCACAAAAAGTGTAAAAGCAATTGGAATACGGTTCAAATCTCAGAACAATATGGCGACGGATTTCAAACTCCTCAAATTTTCAAACGCCATATTGTTCTGAGATTCCGATTGCTTTTACACTTTTTGTGGTCTGTTAAATAGTTCCAAAAAATCTAAAACAGCTATTAATTACCAAAACAAGTCCTCAGACATTAATATATTACGAAAGTAATAGACATCTAGTGTTTGTAAAAATTTGTGTTACCTGGTAGTTTTTTAACAGATGGCAGCACAAAGGAAACTATGTGGAAACGCTTGATTGAGACAGCCCGTGAGATTTCATCGTGTGCGTTTCGTGTCTCTCTCGTCTTAAAGTTCGTGAATACAGCCCTTATACCTCAATGTGTACATTTTAAGCTGTGATGCTTCTGAAGAGAAAATACTAGCTCAGTGGTTCGTAAACTATTTTGGTCGTGGAACCCCAAAATTTGTTACCAATGATCGCGGAACCCTGGTTATTTTTTAATCAACTACTTTTAAAATTTTAATATATATTAAATGAAGGGGTATTCCATGTCAAATCAACACAGTTTTGGGACATTTTAGGACTTCAAGTCTCATATTTTCTTGATTTTTGGTATGCAGTAAGTCATCATAGAGATATGAAAAAATGCCAAATTTCAGCTTCCTAGCTCAAATACTTTTGAAGTTATAAATTTTTAAAGTTTTGAATTTTCCTCAAAAAACTGCACTTTTTGACATCTTTGATTGCCTGTAAGTTGGCAACCAAGTATAATACAGTCTTGGGAGTGGTATCATTGTAAAGCCCATTCGTGGGGCTTTAAAATGATGTGCAGCAATACCGGGTCACCATAAAATGTTTTTTGAAATTTTTAAATTAAATTTTAAAATTTAAATATCTCAAAAAATGGTATTTTTAAAAATCTGAAAAAATTACCAAAAATAGTTTGTGTTGACTACTTACTTATGGCAAAAGCTTGTGATGGGATCTCAATGGGATCAGGTGATAATAAGCACCCAAAAAACACATGTTTTATGAATACTGTAAAGATATGTACTAATAAAGATATTTTTATGTACTAATTTTGCTTCATTGAGTATGTAGGATATGTAAAATATTAGAAAAGTTGGGATTTCCCCTTTTAACAAAAAAAAACTAAGCAAATTTAAAAATTTTAAAAATTTCAAATTTTTTTAAATTTTGTAGTACAGGCATGTGATACATGTCTATATGCTATATTTTAGTGCTTTTTACGAATATCAGGCCAACTTTTGAATAAAATTTGGAATAAGTGTGGAAAAATTGAATAATTTATCTTTAATTACTTCTTTTGTTTAAATTGCTTCAATTTTTCCACACTTAATTTAAATTTTATTCAAAAGTTAGCCGAATATTCGTAAACAGCACTAAAATATAGCCTATAGACATCTATAACATGCCTGTACTATAAAATTTAAAAATTTTAAATTTGTTTAAAATTTAAATTTTTTGAAATATTTTTTTCTCGTGTACTAAATTGAAATGAATAATTTTTTATGGATGCAATTTATAAAATTTTAAGAAAATATGAATAAATATCACTGTGCTTTTTTATTGCATGTGTTGCTTGAAAAATAATTAATATAATATTTACAGTTATAAATTGAAAATTTCTTTAAAGGTAATAAATTGGATATTTTTACATGTTATTTTGCGTTAAAAATTGTGTTGTTATTTCAAAAATTAACCTTTTTTAAATAATAAGGCATTTACCAAGGTTCTTTATCCATGGATATTAGTTAGATAGCTTTATAAAAACCTCAATTTATGATCTAGTCATTAGTTTAATAATTAATTTATTAAAATAAACTTTGGAAACAATACAGGGGTGAAATCATTTTATCAAATGAAACAGAAATTTTTTTTGACAATATTTGATAATGAATCATTTAAAATATAAAAATTTAAAAAAGACAAAAAATATTTCAAAAAATTTAAATTTTTAACAATTTTAAAATTTTTTAAATTTTGTAGTACAGGCATGTGATAGATGTCTATAGGCTATATTTTAGTGCTGTTTACGAATATTCAGCCAACTTTTGAATAAAATTTAGAATAAGTGTGGAAAAATTGAAGCAATTTAAACAAAAGAAGTAATTAAAGATAAATTATTCAATTTTTCCACACTTATTCTAAATTTTATTCAAAAGTTAGCCTGATATTCGTAAACAGCACTAAAATATAGCATATAAACATTAGGGTTATGATTTTTTTCAGATTTAAAAGCCTGTGGTGGCAAATGATGAGTATTGGTCCATAACTCTCGAAAATAACTTTTATTTTTGAAAACTGTGAAAAAAGCTTGCGCGCCTAATAAGATTTTTATGTGGCTGAAGCACTAAAAGGCAGTTAATAAAATCTTTTTTGAAACTGATTGTTACATAAATCATAGATTTGTAAAATAGCTTTTCCTATTCCTTTTGGACCCCAAAGATAGTGTGTGAAGTTTCAGCCCCCAAGTTGACTCTAGGGTTTGCCTATAGAGCCCCAAATTAAGAAAAAATTGGATAAATTAGCAATTTTCAGAATTTTTAAAAAGTATATTTTGGTATTTAAATTGATATAAAACTGGTTCAAATGTGTTATTTAGGACATTTAAGATGTGTGTGTTATATTTATTTAAAGTTAATAACTACCTATAGTGTCTATAATTTAAGAGTAAAAGGTACTACTAAGGGACGTTGCGCTCATCAAAGCTTATAATACACTACAGTGGTCGAAAGTAATTCAATTCTAATTTTCTTCAAAAGAACTCTCTCAAATGATGCCATTTGGTGTTACATTGATGTTTTAAATATAAAGGCCAGTTAAGTAATAACAGTAATTAGGCCTTCTACTGAAGTTTTAATGTAAAAAATGCTTTTCTTCGAAAATGCTTGTTTCTAGCTGATCAAATACAAAATTTATTCTAAAAAAGATGGTTACTGTATTTTTTTAGTTCAAAAATTTTCAAATACCATTATAAACTTAATTTTTACTTAGAACTTAATTTTAAATCAAACAGATCGGAATTGACTTGGGTTATTTCTGTATCAGAAGAGAAATGGGATCTCTTTATTAAAGTAAAGAAAATTGTTTAATATTTGTAAATTTTTGTTCATATTTTGATGAAAGAAGATTTCAATTAAACTTTCCCCCTAATACGTTAAAAAGAGGTAATTTTCATAATTTCATACGATAAAATTTATTTTTATTCCTGGTATAGGAGAAGTTCATGTCGTTTCCAATCTGTATGGTTTAAAGTTAAATCTACTTATAAAAATGAAATCTATAAGGGTTTAAAAAGGTATTTCAAGGTTTTTGAGCTTAAAAAGTATTATAACCCTCTTTTTGAGAAAATTTTGGATTTGATCAGCTAGAAACAAGCATTTTTGCAGAAAAGTCCTTTTTGCATTTAAAGTTCAGTGGAAGGCCTAATTACTGTTATATCACTGGTCTTTATAATTTAAACATCAATTCAACAACAAAGGGCATCATTTGAGGGAGTTCCTTCGAGGAAATTCGGATTTAATTCATTTCGTCTACCGGTAGTGCATTATAAGCTTTGGGGAGTGCAAAGTCTTATATCTTAAATTATAGGGGCTATAGGGCACAATTTAGTTAATGCTCATAAATATACATATAATTCATTTAAATATGTTCTAAAGAACACATTTAAACCAGTTTTATATAAATATCAAAATATTTTTTAAATTCTGAAAATGGGGAATTCCAGCTAACTAGTCACCCGGGTGGAAAAAAATAAACTTAATCATAACCCCAAGTGTTATACATCATTGGAAAGCTTAAAGCCTATAGAATTAGAAACAAGCATTGGTTTTTACAAATATTATCTCTATTTTGTAGAGGAAGTCATCAAAAAGCATGTATTGTAAAAGTTTAGTTGCTGCTGAAATTACCGACTTTTAACCTTATTACATCTGTAAATTATGCCATCAAAGTTGTTCCAGAGAAGTTTTTTATTGATGTTAGATCACTAAATATAAAATAAATGTGTGTTTACAAGTGATTTAATCAAAAACTGCCTAGCTGGGGGTCTATTTGTCGTACCAGGTTGAGCATGTAACGTCTGTTACAAATTTTACTAAAGTTCGTCTCACATTGTGAAAAATGGTTTTTTAAACTTTTATTCCCACTTTCTACTTTAATTTTAAGGTAACAGAACTAATAACATCAAAATTTGTGAAAAAAAATTATATTTCCTGTAAATAGAGGTGTAACAGACGTTACATGCGCCTGTCGTAACGGACGTTACAATGCCAATGTAACGTCTGTTACACATATAACTTGGCATAATAAAAGCTTAATAGGAACCTACTATTAATAAATTAATTTATTTTAATTTATCAATTTTTAATTTATTAATTGAAGTAATAAATTTTAATTAAAAATTAATTGTCATAAATTTTATATTTTATCTTACTATGTGTCAACCAAGAATTTCCAATCTATATTTTCAAAACAGAGGCATCTAGGGCACCATGTCAACCATCATGGGGAGGGGGCAATCCCCCTTTTAATGGCAAAAACAATAATTAAATTAATTAAACATTAATAAAACTTTTTCAGCAAATTAGAATTCGAATACTAAGTTTCAGTAAAGGCATCCTGAGATCTAAGGTATATAACGATTTTTCTCAGCAATTTAATTTAGCCTTTTTTTCATGAATAAAAATTACAAGATCAGGTATTTAGGATGCTAATAAATTAAAAACCATTAATTTCATTTTAGTAACAATTTTAACTTCATTATAATGGCACTTTCAATTTTAAAATGGTTGTCGTAGTGAATTTTTTAACAAGGCACTTAAGATTTAATTTATCATTATAACTTAATTTCTAGGTACTTAAAGTTTTAATGTGAAATTTATGATCATTAATTTACCCTTATTTACCTATTACTTTATCATTACCCTTATTTCCAAGCAGCATGCCTAATATAATATTATCAGTATTGGCCATTATTAAAATGTACTTAGAAATATTAGTCAATATAGCTTAATTTTTGTTTTGGCTGGCCAATGCTGTTTCTCAGACACATTTTACTTAATTTAAAAGGGTAGGTAAAAAAATATTATTTTGATTATTTTTTAAATTTTTCTTTTTTATTTGAAAAGCCACTCATTGCACGATATTTACAGGTATTGGCTAATATCGTAGCATTGGTAAATTAATAAATTATTTTTATTTTAATAAGTTCGCTCATTCATTCATAAAGTCATTTTGAGAGCTTTTAACCTTATTTTTTAGTAATTTAAAGTGCTACACATTGCATTATATTTATCGGTATTTGCGATATTGGCCAATATCATAGATTTTAACAGATTTAATCATTCAAAATAATTTTTGTATGTTTTTAACCCTTTTATTTTACTAAATTTAAAGCTCTTGACTATGTATGATATTTTTTGATATTTGCGATATTGGCCGATATTGCAACATTGTTTAATTAATAAACTGCATGAAATTTAATTTTAACAGGTTTATTCATTCAAAATATTATTACTTTGTTTGTCTTTAACCTTATTTTTTACTAATTTAAAAGCTCTGGAGAATGTATGATATTTATCGGTATTTGCGATATTGGCCGATATTGCAGCATTGTTTAATTAATAAACTACATCAAATTTAATTTTAACAGGATTATTCATTCAAAATAATGTTATTTTGAATGTTTTTAATGTTGTTTTTTAGTAATTTAAAGTGCTACACAATGTACGAGATTTATCGGTATTTACGATATTGGCCGATATTGTAACAACCCCAATTGATAATCTTGGAGTACATGAGTGGTTCTTATGAAGTTATGATCCTTATTTTCAACTTTGACTAAAATATTCAAGGCCTAAATGGTATGCATTTCGTACGACGTAACGTCCGTTACACCATGTAACGTCCGTTACGAAAGTTTAGAATTTTTTTAAAAATACAAAAAATGACTGAATTTTTTAGTCAATGCTGTGATATATTGCGTACATGTCTAGTAATGTTATTTAAATTTTTTAAAAACTAAAATGCCTTATAGATTCACAGACTTTTTAAACTGATGACACTAAAGTGTAAAAGGGCTTCCATTTGATGTAACATCCGTTACAAAAAACAATAATTTCCCCCCCACTTCAAACCCCCAGAAATAAATTTTCAATTATGTATATCTTTTATTCAGAACTAGTTTTACTAGGAAAAAATATATAATCATTATTATGAGACGTTTTTATGCCCTTAAAAATTGTTTAAACATCGAATTTTCGTACGAGTGTAACATCCGTTACGTTGGAATTCACCAAATTGGTAGTTTTTTTCGCTTTTTTTTAAATTTGGGGCTCTATAGGCACACCCTAAAGTTAACTTATAGGGCTGAAACTTCACACACTATCTTTTGGGACCAAAAGGAATGGGAAAAGCCCTGGGTAGCGAGGTTTTTTGTAAAAAAGTTTTTTTTCCCGAGACACACTAGTGATTGCTATATTAGAAAGTGAAATGAGGTTAGGCGCGCAAGGCTTTTTCTCAATATATAGAAAATAATGCTATAAAATGAACATATGGGCAAAAGTTCATCGAGTGCAACATCAGGCTTTTAAATATTTTTAAAAAAGTCTCAGAATCATAACCCTAATAAACATGTATCACATGCCTGTACTACAAAATTTTAAAAAATTTGAAATTTTTAAAATTTTTAAATTTGCTTAGTTTTTTTTTTGTTAAAAGGGGAAATCCCAACTTTTCTAATATTTTACATATCCTACATACTCAATGAAGCAAAATTAGTACATAAAAATATCTTTATTAGTACATATCTTTACAGTATTCATAAAACATGTGTTTTTTGGGTGCTTATTATCACCTGATCCCATTGAGATCCCATCACAAGCTTTTGCCATAAGTAAGTAGTCAACACAAACTATTTTTGGTAATTTTTTCAGATTTTTAAAAATACCATTTTTTGAGATATTTAAATTTTAAAATTTAATTTAAAAATTTCAAAAAAAAATTTAATGGTGACCCGGTATTGCTGCACATCATTTTAAAGCCCCACGAATGGGCTTTACAATGATACCACTCCCAAGACTGTATTATAATTAGTTGCCAACTTACAGGCAATCAAAGATGTCAAAAAATGCAGTTTTTTGAGGAAAATTCAAAACTTTAAAAATTTATAACTTCAAAAGTATTTGAGCTAGGAAGCTGAAATTTGGCATTTTTTCATATCTCTATAATGACTTACTGCATACCAAAAATCAAGAAAATCTGAGACATCAAGTGTGAATGAGTGTGTTGATTTGACGTGGAATACCCCTGAAACCATCAGGCACGGGTCCAGGGGGGGGCACTTTTCCAGACAATCAACTTTACCTTTTGGCAAAAATGTCAAGTTCTTGGGGATTTTCTAACAGTACACAAGATTCCCTTCTGGTACCGCTGCGGGGTATGGGGATCTTCCGCCAGAAAAATTTTGAAATTTGACTTGTAGAAGTAAGGTTTTAACTCATTTTGACATTTTTGGGTCCAAGGGAGGCGGCGCTGTCCATTCTTATTTTTTTTACACCATTCTAATTTTTTTAATGAAATAAAGTTTGTCCCATGGAACCCCTAATTTTTTTAGGTTCTATCCGAACTCTTTAGGTTCAATCCGAAAAGAACGCCGGTTCCTTGTAAACCGTACAATTTTTAAGGGAAATTTTTTCAGTTCTTCATGTTTTAGAACAGGTTTCAAACTTCTGAGTCCACAAAGTAACCTGTGACTCCTTTTCATCCGTGATAGATTTTTCAGGGGTATCAGGGTCTTTTGGTATGGAATTTTTCCAGCGGAAGAGGGACATATTATTACATATTGTGAAGCTAACTTCCGGGTATTTTCAAAAATTTTAGAGGATAGGGGCCGTCCATAAATGACGTCACGCTCAGAGGGGGGGAGGGGTTAATCAATTTGTGTGACAAGGGGGAGGGAGGGGGGTTTAAAAATTGTGACATCACAGCCTCCGGCTGAAAATCAACGAAAAAACCCTTAAATTTTTAAAACGATACTTATTTTTCTCTCAAAAAGGCATCTTCAAGGTTGATTGAAATGAACATATCAAGTTGGGGGAAAATTAAGCTAAAATAAAAAAGTTGGTTCCGGTCAGTTTCAAATTTGTGTATTAGACATTGTTGGTTTGAGAGCGTGACATGTGACAGAGGGGGGGGGGGAGGGGGTATGGGTAAGTGTGACAATTTGTGACAAAGGGGGGGAGGGGGTCAAAAATGGGCAAAAAAAGTGTGACATCATTTATGGATGGCCCCATATATACATTTTTTACCCTAGACAACTTTTAACACTGATTATTACTATAATTGTGGGGTCTTTCTCAAGAATTTCCCTAAAAATATCACCTAATTTTTGGATACTTCATTTTGTCTCACCTCAACATAAAGGTTCGTTGACATAAGCCCTTGCTACGTTCAGGGGGGATTTCAGGTTATATTCAACCTCCCGTTCAAAATACAAACTTTTAATATTTTACCATAGAAAACAAAGCCACTCTATAACCTAGGAGGTAAAATAGGGGGGTTCGAGGGTCCTCCCCTTAAAATTTTTCGAATTTTTGCATGCTAAAAAGTGTTTTGAAGCTACTTTTTTTAGGGGGGATTTCAGGGAGAGGTGCACAATGAGGGGGTACATTCCCAATAACCCCCCCTCTTTACGCCTATGGACTTTTCTAATAAATGGATGCATAGCTTGGGAACAACAGTAAATATGAGATTTATACCTCGATAGATAGGTAACAAAAAAGTCAGTGGCATATACAAGGCCAGGGAGCCTTGCCCTTCCCCCGGAAATCCGGATTTGGTGTACCAAAACAAGCTAAAATCTAGTTTTTTAAGGACAAAATTCCAAAATTTTTCTGGGGGAGGACCCCCAAACCCCTTCTGATTGGAATTTTATTTTTACTAATACAGTAAACTCCCGTTAGTACGCCGTTCAAGGAGATTTGTGAAAACGTCGTAGTAAGCGGTACGACGCTATATGCGGAATTCCATAAAACACTGTTTCGGCGATATACCTAAAACCCATTATACCTAATCTTACCTAGAAACCTTTTTAAGCGGGATTTTATCGCTAAAATAGAAGACAGGCAACCCCTGTTCATTTGCAAATTGCTGCTTATTATTCATAACACCTTTTTTCTCGTCATAAAGCTTGATTATCTTCAATTTATCAGCGAAACTCAAAGCTTTCCTTTTACTTCCAGAAGAACTTGCCATTTTAAACTTATGCCGAGAAAGAATGGATACTGAATACGGTATCTGAACTTACACAACAGTGGACTGAACACTAAGCTATGGAATACGGAAGTCGAATTGGAGGAGAGGGGGAGAATTTCAAAGAAATTTAGGGAGTGTTCTGATTCGTCACAAGACAACCCACTTGCCCTGCAAGACACTGGTCATTAGGGTGGTCCAAAAAAACTTTTTTCAAGCTAGCCCAAACGTCGCCCCCTAATTTTTTTACATTTACCAATAGTATCATCCTCCTTTAATTTTAGCATTCTACTCCTATTTTTAGGGGGTGCTCAATGACCCTTCTTTTTGACACTTTAAAAATTTTATGGATTTGCTTTTAGACATCCCGTGCTTAAAAAACAATTTTTTTTTCGTAAAGGGTGATGTTTCTTAGCGTCAATATGCCTTGTTATACTGTATTTAGTTTAATTTTTATATTTATAAAAACTTTTCTCTGGATCCGCAAAAATGCGTTAAAATCATCTGTGTTAAAATAATGTTTTTCAGTGCGTTATAACAGCAAAACTATTCTTTGAAAAATTAAAGTTGAATAGTGCATTTTGTTGGAAAATTTGTTTACTTTAACTTTGTAGTTCAAGTAATTTTCCAGAAACTAATATTTTTTTAAATATACGAAAAAATCCGAAGATAAAGTGAAAATTTTGCAATTTTTTCACATATTTTTGCGTTATTTGATATGAAGCCGACCTTCCACGTGAAAGTGAACCAGATATTTGGAATCAGCACCTCAAAAAACATATAAAACCGTCGAAAAAAATAAATAAAAACATTTTTTTTTGAAGCAACTGCTTGTCATAGGACTTCATTACTATTTTGAGCTTTCATTGAATTTTTGTTACTTTTTAAAACAAATTGCATATTTTGTAACCAGAATCATGTTTTTTGACCCTTAAAGCATAATATTTGACCCCCAAAAATGTCTTTCTATTATTAAAAGAACCGAAAATAGGCCCGCGGGCGGCCATTTTGGTTTTGACCGGAAGTCCCGAACGGCACTTCCGCCAGAGTGCTTCTGGTCGATTTTGGATTCAGCATGTTTTAAACTATATTTCCACCAATTTTGGTGCCTCTTGCGCAATCTGAACAATTATTCCCTTCAACAGCTCTGCTATTGTTGCTTCCTAGTCAACTCGTCAATATTGTTTCTAAACATTCATACTTCAAAAAATGATGCTTTTAACTATTTTATTTTCAATTTATTATCATATATTAAGTGTATAAATAAAATAGGTGTCAAAATAATTTATCTTTTACTTATTTTTTAGCCAATTTAGCCAAAATTTCGAAAAAAATTAAAAAGTGCAGTTTTTTTAGGGCCATTGAGCACCCTCCTAAAACTGATGTAGGAAGTTGAAACTTTCCCAGAATAATACTATAGGTAGATGTAAAAAAATGAGGGGGCGACGTTGTGTCTAGGACGAAGTTTATTTTTTCCCATAGGAATGTGGACCACCCTACTGGTCATCGTTGTGGGCGTAACGGGGGGCCATTCGGGGAAAAAGGGGAGCGGTTGGGAAAAACCAGTTCTACCACCATATTGTTCTACACGCATTTTCAACGGTTATGTAGCTCATACATTATTTGAAAGAACTCGACGACGCAATAGCCGGGATTTTTCTTCGGGGGACTGGAGAAAAGCGTCGAGATATGCGGGAAGTCGTAATAAGCGGGGGCGCTATACGCGGATAGTTTTTAATGATAAAAGGCCTATCGGTACCAGGGACCGGAGAAAAACGTCGTAATATGTGGGATGTCGCACTATGCGGGGGCGTACTAACGAGAGTTTACTGTATTTTAATAATAAGTTCCTCAAAATTCTAATCCTACTTAAAAATATATATCCAAAATTAGCACTGGGTGTACCATAACCAAGTAGAAATCCTGTTTTAGGGTCAAATTTCCAAAAATTTACTGAGGGATGATCCCCAGATCCCCTTTTCTACTTGGAACTCTACTATTTTCAACTTGTTTTTATATTAAGTTCACCCACAAATCCTATCTAAAAATATAAATCAAAAATTCGGACTACGTGTACCAGTTTTTACGAGTCAAATTTTCAAAAAAATTTTGGGGGAGGACCCCCAGACCCCCCTTTGGTACTTGGAACAAAATTACTCACAACTTTTTTTTTTATATGATAAGTTCTTTTAGATGTTAATTTTAACCAAAAATATACAAAAAGTTATATTGCACATAAAAAATTTGCTTGGGAGGGGGTGAAAAATAAATTTCTATATACACCACTGAAAAAGTCAATAAATGATAAAGTAAAAAATCTTGAGTGTTTATCTTTTTAAAGGTAAAAATAAGTTCCCAAAAATAAAATATCTTACCTCAGATTTTGTTGAATGAGATTTTTTCACAACAGTATCGATGAAATTTTGCCCTTTACTTAGACGAAGAAAATCACAATTTCGGAACCATCGAGCATGCTCAAACCAAGGATCATCTCCGTTTTCCCAATTGCATAATCCACCATTGCAATGGAAACATTTGGTATGGTCCCTAATACCTATAAAAAGGTTTAATAAGTAAATGTGAAAATTTTATGAATCCAGGCCATGGCAACATCTTGGCAAAATGCTATCTTGCCAATGCTAGGCATTGGCGAGAAAGAACTTCACGGTACGAAAAGATGGAGAACATCGCAATAGAATCTAGGGTTGCTGTACTAAGCTTTGTAAACTAGGGAGAACCATTTATCGACTAACTTTCCCAAAGCCTTGGCGATTAGCCCGGATTGTTAAAATTAACCAGTAAATGTAAAATTTCTGTGCAAATTTTTTTGTGTAATTTTTACTGTGCAAAAAAACTAAAACATGTTATATTATCAAATGAAAAAAGACCTATAAATTAAAAGATAATAGTGGTATTTTTAAACGGTTCTTACGTATTATGCCGTCGAACGTGCCGCTGAATACGAAAACGTTATCTAATCCTACAGCTGTACCTCTGAATTTAACGGCTTCTGAACGGTAGACGGTATAATACGTAAGTACCTTTTTAAACAAATGGACTGAACACAAAATTTTGAAAGTGAGTTAATATGCTATTTTTACTTACAATAACCCATTAGGAAAGGTTGGTAAGAAAAGCTGGCAAGGGACATTTCATTTTTTACTGACTCTAATAGAGAACATTAAAAGTTTAAATGCATGATGACTGCTTCTAAAGAATGTATTTGTTCAGATAAAAATAGAAATTTATACCTTCCATGCCGTTTTGGAGGTGAAATCGCAGTTCGAATGAGATCGTTTCACCACATTTTGGAGATAGCAGGGAGATCATTTGAAAAACGCTAAAATAATCTAATGTTTAGGTAATTTTCTTGACTTTTTTCTATTGCAGTATATATGTTACGGTGAATGTCCGAAATTGGAGAATGTCGACATTCCCCAAATTTCGGACATTCACCGTAACATATACACAAGATCTCATTCTAAATATTTTTACCAATTACAGTAGGAATGAGGGTATTTAAATTGCATATAGCAAGGGTTTTATTTTACTCGCAGCTTTTCCTGCCAATTGTCTGATGTGTGGTCAAAACTTTTAAGGGTTACTTAGTAGCTTTTGCAAATTAAATATTTTTAATGTTTTCTTGAGTTCTTATCTACTATCAATATACTAACAACAATATTTTCTAGATATATTGCCTTTACTTGAAAGGGTTTTCTGGAAACCTACAATAGTCAAAAAATAAAATAAAATATCACTGTGGAGTTATTTAGTTCATTTTGAAGGGGCTAATACCTAATTTTTGTCGAATTGATGAGTTATCTTCAACATGATACAACTGAAAACTAGCTAAAGTACTGCAAAATCAAATGGTTTCGACTTAATACTAGTTCGGCTATTCTTAAAGCATGAAATTGGGTGAATATCAATACTTTGGACTGAACAAGCCCTATTCAGGTGGTGTGAAATACCCTTTCTTGGACCCCCTATCAAAAGTACAGTCCCCATCACTTTTATTTATGTATTATTTCTTTAAATTATGTATGAAGACATTAAATTTTTAAACATTCTAATTAGTTTTTTTTACTTTTCATTGTCATGGACCCTACTAAGGACGGTTGGCAGGAAAAGCTGCCAGTTAAAAAATCATAAAAATTATTTTTTGAAAATTCTGAAAATGGGTATTTCTTACTATATTCGGTCCAAATGAACAAAATATGAAAGAGAAATTCACTTATTTCCATTATTTTAAAGTTCCCCTTAATGGGTTAATTAAAACTACAAGAAGTAAATGCATTTTTGAAGAAAAAGATAACTTATCTTTTGTTGAATTTTATTATTCAATAAATCAAAATGAAAAAATTTAAAACAACCAAAAAATTTTATTCATGTTTTGTAGGATTAACTCAAATAAACAAACTCTTTAAAAAAAATTGTATTCAACGCTTCATTTGAAAAACCTGTTGGTCCAACCACAAATAGGGAACATAAAATTTTTATAATAAATTATTGAATTAGTTTTTAAACTTGAACTAACATTATAAAAAGTATTAAAATTTCGGTTCTTGCATAATATGCTGTCGACCATGCCGCTGAATCCGAAAACTTTTAAAATCACACTGACTATTCTATTAAGGTATGTCGATTTGCACTTATTTCAGCTGACCAAATCGTAAAAGTGCGGAAAACTTGCCTACCCATAACAGTAACTCGTGTGTGAAATTTTAGCCCTATCAAGTAATATCACCGTTCTGAACCTCGGCCTAAAGTTTTGAATTTTTACCAAAAATTTGCTATTTTGCAATATATCTTACAGTTCTGGGGCCTTCTGATGCACAGATTTTTTCAGGAGGTGTGGTAGATGTCTAGGGGGATTATTCCATGAACCCCATCCTTATTTCCACTTTTCCCCCTAAGCAAGCGGGAGTTTTGTGGGCGAGCGCGCTGCTGGTAATGTTGTTTTTCCCTCCAAATGCCAACGCTGCGCCCGCCTTCGTAGCCCCTTTTGTGCATCAGAACCTCACATAAACCAATTATTTTCATGAAAGTGACCCATAACTAACATGACCAGGCGTTTCGTATTGAAAAGGACTGTCTCTTTTTAGAGTTACGAGTCTCGGCCCCCGAAATGAACTCTGGGACGCAAAATTGTCCCGTTTTCTGAAAAAGACAATTTGACTCAGAAACAGACCAATCAGTTTCTTCCATTTACGGTCAGTCAATTAATAGTGAAGTCGAAAGATAATGTTACTGTCATAGATGAAGAGTTCGTGAAAAGGGCGGCTACAGAATTTTATCAAACAAGCCTTGAATATCTGAAGCAGTGGCCTTGCTTTCTTACCAAAGAAATAGAGATATTTTATTGGGCAGATTTAAAAAAGGTCCCCGCATTGGAAGTCTTTCAAAAATCTCTGGATGTATTAATTGAAAAGGGATATATTGACTGTAATAAAGATGCAGAAGTTTTTGACAAATTTTCGTTAATTTGTAACTACATTACATTGCAGAAAGTAACCGAATGGAATAATCAAAATCTTTCCATGAGAACTCGTTGGGTGGAAGTATTTCAACACTTTCTAGACAACAATTTTCAGCATGAAAACATTTCTATTTTAATTAAATATATTTGATGTTTGCCTGCTACGAATGCTCCAGTAGAAAGAGTATTTTCTAAGTATGAACACATTGTGGCCATCTGAGAAGACCCAGTTACAAATTTCAGTTCTAAAGGCGATGTTGATAATTAAGGTGAATATAAAAGAAACATGCCAAGAGTTTCAATCTTACTTAAAATCATCACCAGCTATATATTAAAGCAAATTTTTTCCTCTGATAAATATAAATATAGCTAAACGTTTCGGGTATATATATATATATATATATATATAAAGGTTTAGGCTTAAAAAGCTTTCTACAATCTTGTTTTAAAAATCCACATAATCTTGTTTTAAAAAAAACTAGTTCGGATCCAATGAGTGTCAATTTTCTGGACCTTGCAATAGATGTATCTAAGGGTGATTTGTCTGTCACCATATACAACAAAAGAAGAGACTTTAAATTTGAAATTTTTTCACTGCAGCACTGGTCTTCGTGCTTGAGCAAAAGGGTTTTATCTGGGATTGTTATTTCGCAAACCCTTCGTATAGTAAGAATTTGTAGTAAAGTAAATCTTCCTCAAGAAATAGAGATCCTACGTAAAAAACTTCTAAAGAATAAATTCCCTTTGCCTTTTATCAATACGTATATGAAAGTCACCACTTAAATAACCTTTCACTGGGATTGATATGTAACAGTTTGACGCCTTATGATTATGAATCCTTGCTGTAAACCTGCCTTGCAGAGGAGTTGGGAAAGATGTTGATTAAGCTGCGTCTACTGGACTTTGGAATGTCTACTGTTTTGATTTGAATCACGGATTGGTATGTTTATTTATTTGTTTTCTTGTTGCTAAAATTTGTGGTTTCTAAACTTTAACTTTTTTGGTGTCTGGCAGTTGCAGTTTGGCTCTCAGCCTTTTTTGGACGCCGATTGCCACACTACAAGAACGAAACACCCTTCTTTATTTGTTTTGTCTTGTTCTTAATGTTTTGGGGCTGCCACTGAAGAGTTCCCTATTTAGTTGCTTAATTTAAATTTTGTCAATTTTCTATTGTATAAATATATATATATATAATATATATATATATATATTTTAATTCGTAACTTTAAGCAAACTTACTTTTTCTGAATAAATAACTTTTAAATAGTGTTTTTTATTGACTACCTGTTAATTAACCTAAATAAACCAATGTCCCGTTTTGAGTCAAAAAATAAATGGTCACATTACCCATAACCCACCATTGAGCGGTATCCTTCCATCAGGTTCCATGTATTTATAATTTTTTATTTACTTTAATTCCTATCTTACAAACAAGTTTTTTTTACAATCTACTTTTTAGCAAACTGAAACTGCCAGTAAAATGTCGATGGAAATGTATTGCGTCTAAATAGTGCAGACATACAGTCAGATTTCATCTGCAGGTAACCTCTTTTCCTTTATTAAGAGAAGATCTGACGAAGACCTTCCCTTCCGAACAAAGAGCACCCCTCGGTGGTATAGCTAGAAAAAATTCCGGATATTAATATTTTTATTTCAGAGGGAATTGGAGTTAGTTTTAGTAAGTATTTTCTTTTTTTAAGCAAGTTTGTATATATATCCCATATCCCCCTTGATTATGGCACCACACACCTTGCTGGAAGCTCCTAGTAACTAACTGCAGTACCTTTTTCTTCGCTGAAACGGTGACTTCGAGATTTATAAATCCCCACTGTTCAATGTTAGCCCCTCTATCAGTTCCTAAGAACTGGTGGAACTGTAATCTGAGCACTTTCCCAAGCTATCATTTCAACATAGCGTTTAGCTTTGAAAGCCTAAGCTGCGAAAGCCTGAACTTACCAGGGATGCAGAATATGTCCAATCCGGCGATCTAGGATCGGGGGAAATTTTAGCCACATGGGGAAATTTTGTGGAAAAGTATAATATGGATCTCTCAATTTTCTTAATCACCTTTTAAAATTTTGGGAAAATTTTTTTATTGATTAGGGGAAATCTTGGAAGTAAAAACATTTTCTGCATCCCTGAAACTTACATCCAATAACATGATTTCTGAACAGCCCATTCCATAAAACTAAAAAGATAAATTTGAGATACAATTCATTATAATATCTGTTTAGAGGTAGCATAGTGTCCCCCTTGTTTGTTCGAATATATACGAATATATAGAGTATGCGGAGGCACTGAGTCGATTCATTGATTACTATATTCAGAAATTCGAACTTAGGGGCCATCCATAAATGATGTCACACTTTTTTTGCCCATTTTTGACCCCCTCCCCCCCTTTGTCACAAATTGTCACACTTACCCATACCCCCTCCCCCCCCCTCTGTCACATGTCACGCTCTCAAACCAACAATGTCTAATACACAAATTTGAAACTGACCGGAACCAACTTTTTTTATTTTAGCTTAATTTTCCCCCAACTTGATATGTTCATTTCAATCAACCTTGAAGATGCCTTTTTGAGAGAAAAATAAGTATCGTTTTAAAAATTTAAGGGTTTTTTCGTTGATTTTCAGCCGGAGGCTGTGATGTCACAATTTTTAAACCCCCCTCCCTCCCCCTTGTCACAAACTGTCACAAATTGATTAACCCCTCCCCCCCTCTGAGCGTGACGTCATTTATGGACGGCCCCTTATCTCATCTAGCACAGTACCTCAACATCTAGTACCTCAACAGCCGATGGTGGTCTGGGTGTACGTTACACTATGGTTCAACGTTATACTTTAACTTTAACAGTCCATTAAAGACCGTACGTGGCATCTCTTTGATTCAGTATTGGAAAAAATCTTGCTGGGCATGATGACTGATTGCAAGATTTATGTTAGAGAAAACGCTCTACAAGGTTTTGTAGGCAAGAGAATAAGCAATTGGTTGCAAGTGTTCGCAGCGTAGGCATAACAATGTTAAAATGATAGACAGGGAAAGTGCTCAAATTACGGTTCCACCAGTTCTTAGGAACTGATAGATGGGCTAACATAGGACAGTGGGGATTCAGAAATCTCGAAGTAACAGTTTCGGCGAAGAAAAAGGTTCTGCAGTTAGGGAACGTACCCATACTACATGACCCGTTTAGGGGAGTGAGGGGGGTCTTCAAAATACCACGCTCGGTCACAGAGGGGAGTAGGGGGCTTAGGGTTTCGTCACGTAGTCAATTTCCTCTTTTCAATACGGCAAAATTAAGCCAAATTAATTACTGAAATTTGACAAATTAAGCCAAATTAATTATTAAAATTAGACAAATTAAGCCAAATTAATTTTTTTAACTTTTTGTTTGCAAAAAATGATTGAAAACCTTATTTATGAATTGCTACATGAAAACTAGAGGGGGGTCTTGGCACATACTACGGATGGTCACCAAGGGGAGGGAGGGGGGTCAAAAATGGTAAAAAATGGGTCACGTAATATGGGTACGTTCCCTTAGTTACTAGAGCTTCCAGAAAGGTGTGGGGTTCCATGGGCGTAATCAAGGGGGATATGGGATTATATTTACTTGATTAAAAAATATAACACTGAAATTAACTCAAATTCCTTCCGAGAAATGAATATAACTCTCCGGAACTTTTTCTAGCTATATCACCAAGGGTTGCTCTTGCTCGGAAGGTTTTTGTCAGATTCTCTCATAAATAAAGGAAAGAGGTTCCCCGCAGATGAAATATGACTGCATAACTTCCACGATATAGATGCAATACATTCCCATTGACATTTTACTGGCAGTTTCAGTTTGCTAAAAAGTAGATTGGATAGTCACGGGTTAATTCCCGTAGACATCTACTACACCTCCTGAAATAAAATCTGTGCATCAGAAGGCCCCAGAACTGTAAGAAATATTGCAAAATAGCAAATTTTTGGTAAAAATTCAAAACTTTAGGCCGAGGTTCAGAACAAAAGATATTATTTGATAGGGCTAAAATTTCACACACGATTTACTGTTATGGATAGGCAAGTTTACCGCACTATTACGATTTGGTCCGCTGAAATAAGTGCGGTTCGACGTACCTTACTATTCTATAGCTGTACCGCTGAATTTAACAGCTGCTGAACGGTTGACGGTATAATACGTAAGTACCAAAATTTCATAGATTCTTATTAATTATACAGGCTCTTATTCTAACAAAAGTAATACTTACCTATATAGAAAAATCCAGCCTTTGCTAAATCTTCTTTTGAAACTGGCACTGAGGTAGGCCATTTAGCGAATGATCGTAAACGAGCATTTAGAGTAGCCTGTTGAGGATGAGCTGGATTACTTTGCAAATGAACACCAAGTTTCTTGAGGTCTGCATGCTCTTGAGCTTTATCAAGAAGTTTGCACTTCAATCCAGAGGAATTTTCAGATTTCTTCATATTACCACACAAATCTTCAGATTCACTAAGGAACCAAGGATCCTTTTTTGGATGTTTATCAGAAAGATTTTCAGGCAAAAAACCACAGTATGGAAAATGCTTCATATGTTCATCTAATGGATCATCATCAGCTTCCCAACTACTAACAATGCCTTTGCAAAACGGACACTGAACTTTATCATCTAAACCAAGATAGAAAAATCCAGCTTTTGCCAAATTCATAGCATCTATACTTTTTACAGGCCACTTGACAAATGTTTTAAACCTTTCTGTCAAAGATTTCATTTTATTGTAATCTACTCTAGTCAGGATAAAAGAAAGTTTAATAGCTTCAGAACTCATTCCACTTTGCTTAGGGTCATTTTGCCTTTTTGGTTGCACTATTGGAATGTTATTTGATCTTCCCTTCACAAAATCACAATTTGGGAATAGCAGGGAATGTTTTTCTTGCACTACATCACC
This sequence comes from Tetragnatha versicolor, assembly GCA_024610705.1. Lineage (NCBI taxonomy): Eukaryota > Metazoa > Arthropoda > Arachnida > Araneae > Tetragnathidae > Tetragnatha > Tetragnatha versicolor. The sequence continues at coordinate 54,152,848 of JANDEH010000010.1, read as the reverse complement.
ATAGTTCCAATTTTTTAAACTGCCCTTACAACTAAAACAAATAACTTCATCTTCTTTACCAGTATAGTAAAAACCTGATTTAGCTAAACGACTCGCATCAACTGGAAAATGAGCTTGCCATGTTTTAAAAGATTTAAGTCTTTCTTCTTCATAAGAATAATCCATATTCTTGTTTAAACAAGATGCAACAGCAGCATTTGTATTATGAGTCATACCTATAAATAAAAAAATTACGCTATAAATACTACACCAAAAAACTTGTCCCTACTCATCTTATAAGTATGAGTCATACCCTGAATTACACTACACCCAACTATAGTGTTCCACAACTATTTGTCAAAAAATAGTCAACTACCAACTACTAACTAGTCTGGGAAATCTAGTTACAACTAGTAGTTAACTTTTTTTTTCCTTAAATAGCTTAACTTTCCTGATTAGTTTCTACTACGGGTATGGAGAATTCGGGAATACCTTTTTCACCCAATGGGCCATAACTTGCAGTCTGGCATGGATGTTTAGACGTTTCAGCGGACCTGGAAAAAGTTGTAACCTTCCCCCAAACCTAATCAATTTGCCCAAACCTTATGTATTGCTCCTATGTAGCTGGTGGGGGCTTCCCTCGAACCAGGTTCGGGTACTTTTTCCAGGTCCGCGGCACTTTTTCCAGGTCCCAGGACCTTTAAAATATTCCAACTTCTTTCGCGGACTTGGAAGGAGTCACTGGCAACTTAAATACACTTTTAAGAGAGCTGTTTCGATAAGTTAGTTTGAAATTTTGTTCGTTTGTCACAATTTTTTAAAATTAAAATCACCTTACACCCCTAATCAGTGAATAACCCAGATTGATAAAAATTCTTCCTTCCATCCAAGCATATTTACAGCCCTTCCCTTGAATAAACTTACATCACCCCATAGTATAATATTCAAATAGAGGTATTAATGAACAGACGAACAATTAAATTTTTAGTTTAAATTAACAAAATGAGAAAGCAATAACTAAAGAAAGGCTATGCAATCCTACTTAATCTTTTTTACTGAATGCAAATAGCCGTCATTTCCTAGCAGGATCCCTTTAATTGAATTATTAATTATGACTTAAACTTCGATTTCGAAATCGAGACGAGCACAAAAATAAGAAAATTTATTGTTTTGTTTAGCTTTGAGCTCTGGCAGAGTTGAGAAGACAAAACTTAGACCTGCTAAAAACAGATAGTATACAGAGAGACCTTAAAAAGACGATTTTATTCACTGCGAAAAATGTCACCTCTAGCGGACCAATGGGAGGTTTTCTGTGTGTAAAAACACATTCCCCACCCACCCAACTTGATTTCCAGTTTGAGCCACTTCACTCACCAATGGGAACTCGATTTTTCTCCTCCCTTATCCAATCACACAACAGAATCAGAAGTGCCTGAAAAAGGATCGATATTTCCACACAGTATAGAGCCCGGAGTTGGGTGGCCATGTATATAGAGCAGGGATGGCGAACCTATGGCACGCGTGCCACTGGGTGGCACGCGACCGGTATTTCGGTGGCACGCGACATTCCCTAAAAATGACACAAAAAAAAACTTTAGTTCTAAACCAGATATTTCCTACTACCTGAAAACTCCCCAAAACCAGATTCAGAACACTTTTTAGCTAGCTGAAATTCAAAACAGTTTCGGGGGAGGACCCCCGAACCCCCCACTCACCTCTTAGGTGCAATTGGGCCGTTCAAATATTACGTAACAATATTTTCTTGGTCATTTTGGACTCCCTCCTCCCCTTTTGTCAGCAAGGTAAACAAATCCCAACCGCCCTTATAATTATTACGTAAGGAAACTGACATTAAGCTGTTAGAAAAAAAATCATGGATGCAAAAGGAGCCTGATTACTTTACGCAAAAGGGGGCATATAAGAGGGGGGCGAAGGGGCCCTGCCCCCCTCCGAAATTTGGAAAAGGTATACCAAAACAAGTTAAAACCCAGTTTTGTCGGGTAAAATTTTCAAATATTTTTTGGCCCCTTTCCTACTTCAAAATTTTTTCATAATACTCATGAAAATCAAATTCCTGCTTAAAAATGTCCGAAATTTGGACTTAGATGCACCAAAACTTGTTCAAAACCCTGTTTTTAGGGTCAAATTTCCAAAAATTATCTGGGGAGGACCCCCAGACCCCCTTTGCTTGGAACTTCATTATTAACATTTTTTCTTAGATTAAATTCTAGAAAATGCAAATTCTACCAAAAATGTATTAAAAATCTGCATTAAAACTATTAAAGATGCATGGGAAGGACTGAGGAAAAATTTTTGACCCCTTCCGAAATAAATTTCTATATACACCACAGACTTTACGGCTCACCACTTGAGCACTTTAAGTTAGAAACTCCTGTTCTAAACTATCGACCCTCAAAAGAGGATTTCATTTTCCAAGGGTTTAAAGATAATTTATTAAAAAAATAACAAGTGGCACACTTGACACCTGAAAATCATAAACAGTAATGTAAATGGCACACTGATCGAAAAAGGTTCGCCATCCCTGATATAGAGGGTCTTGATAGAGCATAACAGAGATGCCAAACGGCCGTTTTCCTCCTTGGGTAATTAATTTAATTCAGCTCGCAGACACTGGGGAACAATTTTTAACATAATTTCTGTTGACTTTGATTTTTTGGCTGTTTTAGAGTTCAATGGGCACACTGATTAGAAAACTGTTGTTAGTTTTCTTCTATCACGTCAACTTTTTTGTAGGCTTACCATACGTCCGGGATTACCCCGGACAGTCCGGGGTTTTTAGAGCTCTCCGGGGAAATGTCCTGGGTCGCTAAATGTCCGGGGTTTCATACATTTACGATTTGCCAGACTTTTTTATGAAAAAATCATAACCAAACTATTTAAAATCGCTTTTTTACGTTTTCTAACGTCTTTATTACTTCAGAATTATTCAATCAAACAATTTTTGAAAAAGTAGTGTTAAATGAAAAAATAAAATTTGATATTTTTGTTTAATGTTGATTAGTTTGAATAGTTTTTTCTTAGTTTTTATTCTTTGGTAATTTGATATGGCACTTATAAAGAAATTTCAAAAATATGTCCTAGGTTGGCCCCGAGAAAATATGGTAAGCCTACTTTTTTGGCAAACAGCCCCGCCCCCTTTTTACTTTTTTCAATGACTTAATGACTTTGAATTCAATTTTCAAGGTCAAGAATCATTACTTTAGTCTTTAAATTACACCCAAGAGGACAAGAATGGTTAAAGTTTCTAAAATATGGAAATTTTTAGCGAATGGATAGGTTAAAGGGATTATTACCCCCCTAAAAACGCAAAAAAATCGTTAAAAATTATAGAGTTTATTTTACGCTATTTTTACACTTATATTTTACGCAATTCCTTTTCAAAAGATTCTAACCCATCCCCAAAGACCCAAATTTAATGAAAATAAGCAGAAATGATTTTTACAAAAAGCGGTTGAGGCATTAGAGCCCCCGAAGCACCTGCGGAAGGGTTCGGAAGACTCTCTTTCGCTTCGGGGACGATAACACCTCAACCGCTTTTAGTAAAAAACATTGCTGCCTATTTTCATTAAATTTGGGTCCTTGGGGATAGGTTAAGACCTTTTAAAGAGGAATTGCACAAAAAGTAAGAGTAAGAAAAGCTTAAAATAACCTCTATCCTTTATATAACGTTCCTTTTTGGCATTTCAGGGGTTTTTCTCTTTATTTTTTTACGCAATTCCTCTTTAAATGGTCTTAACCCTACTCCTGGGACCCAAATTTTATGAAAATAGGCAGCAATGATTTTTACTAAAAGCGGTAGAAGTGTTCGCGTCCTCTAAGAGAAAGAGAGTATCCCGAACCCTTCCGCGGGTGCTTCGGGGGCGCTAATGCCTCAACCGCTTTTTGTAAAAATCATTTCTGCTTATTTTCATTAAATTTGGATCCTTGGTGATGGGTTAGGACCTTTTGAAAAGGAATTGCGTAAAAAATAAGTGTAAAAAATAGCGTAAAATAAACTCTATAATTTTTAACGATTTTTTTGCGTTTTTAGGGGTAATAACTTCTTAAACCTATCCATTGGCCACACATTTTCATATTTTAGAAACTTTAACGATTCTTGTCGTCTCGGGTGTAATTTAAAGACTAAAATAATGATTTTTTACCCTGAAAATCGAATTCAAAGTCATTAAGTCATTGAAAAACGTAAAAAAGGGGCGGGGTTGTTTGCCAAAAAGTGGACATGACAGACAAAAACTACAGTTACTTTTGGATTCAGGGGCCAGAAGTGATTAAAAAACAAGTCACAGTTCTAAGACAACGAAATGGCCGTTCCCCAGTGTTTAGGCTACCATATTTTCTCGGGGCCAACCCAGGACATATTTTCTTAATTTTTTTATAAGTTCCATATCAAAATACCAAAGATTAAAAACAAAGAAAAACAAAACAAACAAAAACATTAAAAAAAATATCAAATTTTATTTTTTCATTTAACATAACTTTTTCAAAAATTGTTTGATTAACTTAATTTTTATCACAAAATTCACTGAAAGTAAGTTTTCTGAAGTAACACAGACGTTAGAAAATGTAAAAAAACGCAATTTCAAATGTTTGGTCAGGATTTTTTCATAAAAATGTCTGGCAAATCTTAAATGTATGAAACCCCGGACATTTAGCGCGTCCCAGGACATTTCCCCGGACAGCTCTAAAACCCCGGACAGTCCGGGTTAATCCCGGACGTATGGTAAGCCTACCAGTGTTATAATTCAAATATAAAAGCGTATTTTACAACGCACTGAACTTCTATTAGTGCTTACTAACCTTTTATTAGATAGCTAATAAAACCCGCCTTCCTAGGTGGTCCGTGAGTAACCTTGAGGAATTTCTCAAGTTACTTTTAGAATTCCCCAAATAGTTTCAAAATTAGACGAAACACTAGTTTTAAGAGGCAAATTTCAAAAATTTTCAGGGGGAGAACCCTCTTCAATGCATCATTTTTTCCTCGAAATTTCCAGACCCTCATCTCAAAGACTTGGAGTAATTCAGGGGCATATATAAGGGAATAAGGGTGGGTGAACTGGCCCTGCCCCCCTCCTGAAATTTGGACTTGGTGTATCAAAACAAGTTAAAACCCTGTTTTTTGAATCAAATCTCCAAAAATTTTCTGGGGGAGGACCCCCGAACCCCCTTTAGTACTTGGTATATTTTTTTATATAAAACTTTTTAAAAATAAGTTCATCAAAATTTAAATCCTAGCTAAGAAAATTTGGACGAAGTGTATCAAAACCAAGTTAAAATTCTATGCGTTTTTAGGGACAAATTTATCTAAAATTTTTCTGAGGATGACCCCCCTAGATACCTTTTTGTTTTTAAAACGGGGTATCAAAACTAATTAAAAACCTATTTTTCTAGTTGAATTTCCAAATTTTTCTGGGGGAGGACCCCGAGCCCCCCCTTTAGTAGGTAGAACTTAATTACTCTATTACTCATAATATTTTTATAATATGTTCCCTAATACGCAAATTCTACTTAAAAATGTACCAAAAAGACACTTGGACCTATGAAATATACATGGGGGCAGAGGGATAATTTTTGTCCCCTCTCGAAATAAATTTCTATATACCCCTCTGGAGTAATTGTAAAATTTATTATAATTTATATATACTAATTTTAATTAATCTTAAACTCAAAACAAAAGTATGGTTACGGGTTTTGGTGTTTAAAATGTAGGGGGTCCGTGATGTCTGGCTGATAAAGGGATCCGGGATAGAAAGTTTAAGAACAGCTGCTATAGAGCATTTTCAATCACATGACTCGGACCTAGCAACGGCCTTAGCAACTTATTGTTCGACCTACAGCAGTTAACAGTGAAAATAAAATAACAGGTTTTTTTAACAGGTTTTAATAACAGGTAACAATAAAATAACAGTTATGGAATGCTTCTTTTGGAGCATTTGCAATCGCATCGCATGACAGCAACAGATACCGCCGCACCTAGCAACGGCCTTAGCAACAGACTGTTTGACCTACAGCAAGGAAGAAAATAACTGGTCATGACGTCACCTGAAAATACTCTATTGTGAATATGCGTGTCTAGGGTCTATTAATGAATGGGCCCCCCTGGCCATAGTCCGAGTCACAGAGTACTAGAACCAAGTCCGGCGCAAGTTCAGACGTGCGGATGCTTGGCGAATTTTGGCTGTTTAGCGGCACATTTAGAAGCCAAATCATTCACTTAACATTAGTTAAGGTTACCATATTAGTCATCTTTACCGCTAAAAACTTGGCGCATCCGCACCTCTGAACTTGAGCCCCAAGTCCGTGGCCTTAGGCGCTAATGGAAATCGAAAAGTCGGATGGCTGTCGGGCTTTTTTGGCGCTGGGATCGCAACTACACCATGGGAGGCGGGGAAAAGCAAGCAGGGGCGTAGCCAGAGGGGGGGATTTGGGGATTTATCCCCCCCCCGAAACTCAGAAAATTTCCTTTTTGACCATAGAAAACCACTAAAAATACCCCATATCCCCTCCCGAAATATCAACATCCCCCTCCGAAATTTTTTTCTGGCTACGCCACTGAAAGCAAGACCCTCTATATACATGGCCACCCAACTCCAGATGATGACGTCAAACGTGAGTGAAAATTGCCATGTTAAGTCTATGGAGTGACGTCAAAGATGAGTGAAAGTTATGACGTTGCACGGCCGAGTTGCAGTGGCGGATCCAGGATTTGGTTTTGGGGGGGGCTAAGAATTTTCATAATCCAATTGAATTTATTGTTAATTTTAAAACGGAAAAGTTAGTAAATTATCCTACTCAAACCACTAAAAGGGGGGTCTGGGGGTCCTCCCCCAGAACATTTTTGGAAATTTAAGTCAAAAACTCCACTTTTTCAACTCGTTTTGGTACGCTTCATCCGAATTTCGGATATAGTTTTTTGCGTTTTGACAAATTTAGTAAAATTTTAGACGTTTTGGGGGGGGCTTCAGCCCGAAAGCCCCCCCCGTAGATCCGCCACTGCCGAGTTGGGAGGCCTTTATATAGAGGGTCTTGGGAAAAGCCTCATTGGGCGAGAAAAACTTTTTTGCTTCATTGTTTGATCATTCATAGATTCATAGATTTTTAATAAATCATTCAAGATTTCATCATCATATAATTTAATAAATCATTCATAGATTTCATCATCATAATTTAATAAATCATTTATAGATTTTTCATCATTCATAGATTTTTAAATAAAATGGTACGTAACAAGATACAGCTTAAATATGGCTATTTAAACCACAGAGAAAAGATTAATCAGAGAGTCCATTTCCATAGACGCTAATGGCAACTTTTTTAACATGGGTTTTCCCATAGACGGTGGCGTTTCTATGTGATAACGGTGGAACTAACCAGAAAATATGACGTAACGTTGTTGACTCTCTACAATCGAGCTACAGCCGCATACATTCTCTCAATTAACCCCGCCCACTTTCAAATCGCTAAAGAGGGAAAAATATTTAATATATTTTCCCGGTTATTAAAACAGTTGCGTGTATTTTTCTTTCGAGCATGCGCTGGGGATAATTTCTTAGACATCACAAGTTTCTCTGATGTCATGCTCTCCCAGGGACTCACCTAATGTTCTGGCCAGCGCAGATTTCTCGCTGGCTTATATATTCTTGATCTGCCCGTGACGTCACTATCTCGCGTTCTCGCATCTTCTTTAAAGTGACGATGGGTCGTGAGCTCCTCTGGAATCGAACTCACAACTCCAAGTCCACATTTAATACAGTTTAAACATATAACTACACATTTAATGATCCTTTCTGCGACTACAATCACTGATAAGAGATATTAAACGCCAGAACAAACTATATCAATGTTTATAATAGGGAAAGTTTAGTTACTGTCAGGGAAAGTTTGCAACCATAGGGGAAAAGTTTCATTGATCAGGGGAAAAATAGAAGTGATTGAGAAATTCAAATGCAGCCTCCATACAAAGTTGTAAGTCCAATGAGAATCACTCGTTTCCTTTAGTCCCCGCCCACACCAATGATTGACAGCTGGAGGGTCGAAACGCCACTATGCGATAACTGTAGAACTATTTTAGTAAAATCGCGTTTTGGACTCTCTGAATAATCTTTACTCTGTGATTTAAACTTTAAACATCAAAAACTATATTAATTTGGGGGGAAGCCCAGTGATTTGATTAGATGTATCCATCCGCGGTTCATGGTTTCATTCACTGTTTACTTTTTTCCGACACTTTTCCTTACTTTTACTTCCATTCGAACTCGAGGGCCGCCGAATAATTCTTGAAAGTGTTTACAAAAATAAATAAAATGACTGTTTAAAAATTTGTTTAATTTTAGAATGCTGTGATGAACGGATTTCTCAATCCCATCTTCAAATAGGTCGAAGGCGGCTTATCTTAGGTAGGTTGTCTTAATTTAATTTATTATTTTTTTAAATTTCTTATGAAGCGTTTTTATTCCTCTTGTTTACTTTTATCATCTCGTTTAACTCCTTCCCGACGTAGTTATATCAATCATATTTATGTTCTCAATTTGCCTCATTCCATAGTTGTTTCGTCTACTAAGAATGACTTAACGTAATTTATTGAAATATTGATGGAGAAATACTTGATAATTTGTCTTTGATTTTATTTTTTAAACCTCACCGGTATATTTAAATTTTAATTTGCACACGTGTGTTGATTAGTTTTTATTTTCTAACACTGGTTTGGTACAGATTAATTTGAATTTATCTTTTTAGGCCCCAAATATATTCATTATTTTAAAAACTTAAGTAAACTTCTAGTATCCTTGAATAGTTTCTCCTGGTTCATGATACATTAAACATGCTTATTACAAACATGATTGAAATGCCATGTTTTCTTTCTGACCTTTATATTTGGGTTGAGAAAAATTAATCTGTGTTTATGTAGGATTTTAATTTATTATAACGATACATCTCAAGACCTATAATAATTAAGAGTATTCATTTTAATGCCTATTTCAGACTCTCATTGTTAGGTTGGTGTCTCTGAGATGTTAAATATGTAAGGGGCCATTCATTAATTACGTAAGAGTCCCGGAGGGGAGGGGGGTTGGAAAAATCTGTACATACCTTACTTGGGGGTGGGGGTCAAACCCATTCTTACGTAAGATTTCCCAAGTTAATGTAAACAAATTCAAATTATTCTAATCAAATTACTATTGAATAACCCCAAAAAAACTTAAAAATGCTGCAAAAAATCTCGGCATATTATCGAAGCTCTAATTTAAAAAATATTAAGGTGTATCAGATGTATTATTTGTCTGTCCTCGCTTGGCACGAATGGTAAACCCAAACGGGAAAAGCCATTCTCTCCCTGGGGTTGGATAGGTAGGGAGAGAGAGCGCCAAACTGGTTACTTCTCGCCAAGAACTACTCCACTTCCCTTCCCTCTCCTTTGCCAATGGGGTGCATAAGTAGCCAAGCCAGCAACCTTGATTTCCCGCACCCCTGCCCGAACTTGGATTTCCCCGCTTCCCTCCGCCAAGCGAGCGCAGACAAATAATATCTTTTTAATTGGAGTAGCATTAAGTCGAGCATGCATGTGATTCCTCCATCAATTGGCGGAAATCTGCCAATTTGTTAAAGCAAAAATAAAATCTGACAATTCGATTTGCAAAACTATAATTCCACTTTCTTATTTTCCAATAATTTTTTACTGAAACCTCTGGCCGCAAGTGTTGCCTAGTAATAAATTTTAAGATTTTCAATTTAATGAACTAAGAATACTTTTAGTCACTTATGTCATAAAAATGAAATTTCTGAATGAATGAAATTTCTAATTTTTTCCTTGTGAAGAGCGTTTTAAGATGTAAAATCTACGTAAATTCAACCTAATTGAGCGTGCTTTTTAGGGGTTTCATTCAAGATATTTTTCAGCTTAAGGTGTCTTTTCTTACTAAATCGATGCTGCTCTACAACTTAGTCATTGACTTTTTTTCACATACCTCAAATAGTTTTTAAAATAAAATTTATAGTTCCTAAAGTTTCCACTAGAGGGCGTTGAAAGTTGTCTAATCAGATAGGTCATGGTCATTTTACTATACCTAGACCACACTTTCATTACTATATCTGTAAGGGTTTAAAAGTTAAAGGGGTTGGACCACTTTTCTTGAGACACCCTGTATTTTTTTATTTTACATTCATGTCATGGTAAGATGAGTTTGCTATTTCGAATGAGAGTTCACAATTATCCTTGATAGAACAATTAAGTAACCTTACAATTACATCACCTTTATTATTATTTACAAAAGGGTACTTTTGTATTAGACCGTCCATCGTTTTCGCCAAAACGCGCCAAAATACGGGATTTCATCAGAATCGCCGAAAAACACATTTTTTAACATCAGAAACATCTTTATGACATCAGAAAATAAAAAATAAAAGTTTCATGTGGTTGGGGGGGGCTGCTCCTCCCCCCCAAACCCCCCCTGCCCTATCTATAACCAAACTCGTTGTGGGGGTAATCAGACACAGTAAGGATTCAGAAAAAGGGGAATCAGTATTCTTGGATGAACCAAAACTACGGAGGTACTCACGTATTATCCCGTCGACCGTTCAGTGGCCATCTAATTCAGCGGCACATCAATAGAAAAGTCGATGGGTTTTGATAACGTTTTTGATTAAGCGGTACGGTCGACGGTATAATACGTAAGAACCACTACGGATATCACTCGGTAAGAGCATAAAAATAACTTTTTTAGCACTAACTTACTTACAAAATGGTCGATCCTACCACCGGCGTGCTTACGCAAAACATTGAAAGACTCTGGGGCTCGGCAAAATGGCGCAACAAAGTTCACCGTGGAACGACAAGAAAGCATTTAGACTCAGATGCAGTCTTCGTTCTTACCTTGTAAACACTGTTGAATTTACGTTCAAAACAACCTGCGCGGTGCGCACACATTATTTCACCCATGGGCTTACCGATTTAAATTGCGCGCGCATGCGCCAGTGATCGGAACTAGCGCGATTTCGCTACGTTTTCCAGGGTTACCAGAATCAACGGTAGTGTTGCGGGGTTTACCAGACTTGGCTACTTATCGCCCCTGTTGGCGAATGGACGGGCTAATACGAATGTAGTGATGGGCTGGTATCGATACCAAATACTTAAGTACTCGATACCTATAGGTATCGAGTGTATTCGATACCCACAAAAGTATCGATACTTTATTGACATATTTCGTTTTAAAATTTTCAATGAAGTAATCTTTATAATACCTACTGTAGATCAAACGCAGCCTGTTTCCGATTTCATTTTGCAACGCTCAAACCCAAGTCGTTATCATCCGCGAGAGAAATTTGACGTGGCTAGGTTTTCCCCCCGCCAAATCCTTCGCTTCTATCCACCTCCAGGCCCGTAGCTACGGGGCTTTTTGATGGATCGCTTTCAGTTTTTTGAATATTAGTCTGATTATGGATAGGCCCTAAAAAAATTGTCCCTTCAGGTTCATTTCCCGACATTGAAAAAAAGTACTCGATACCTAAAATTACTCGATACCTATAAGTATTCGATACCAAAGTATTCGATACCTATAAGTATTCGATACCAAAGTATTCGATACCTAAAATTATCGATTTTGCCCATCACTATACGAATGTACCTACAAAAGAAATAAAAATGCATTTAAGAAACTTTTAAATTTAAAATATGCACACAAACATATCTAGTGAAAATAAATCAGTTTTAAATAGTATTCAGTAAATAGTATATCAGGATCTCAAGTGGCGTATGGTAATTTGTAATGTTCGGCACTAGTTAACTAAAAGTAGTTGAAAAGTAGTTAACTGCTAGTTGCAACTACTAGTTAACTAGTAGTTCAACTACTTTTGGTTTAGAGTAGTTGAACTATATTTTTCACCAACTACTAGTTCCAACACTACTTTCAAAAAGTTCAACTTCAAAAAATATTGAAAGATCAAAATTTTAAAAAATATGTTGCATCTACTAACAATTCCATTTTTTGTGATTCATTTTCATATTTGGCAACCTTGAAATATATTTTATCCCAGCAATTGACATATAAATGCAACCCTTTTTTAAAATCCTGTCTAGAAATTAGGGCGTTGAGGGTTTTCTCTCCTGGAAATTCCAGCACTTTGAAAAGCGATTTTGGGCTAGGCTTACGAGGATTTTAGATGTTTTTCCTGCATTAAAAATTAGCAAGGCAATACTTAAGTTAAGGGCCCAATTTTGTGCTTAAAATATTGTTGTTCAGGCTAAGGGGGTTTAGAACCCTTAACCCCCCTTAAATACGCCACTGTACTGACTAATATAAATACAACTTAGAAAACTTGGACACCAAAAACCTGTATACCTATCAAAAATTGGCGAATCTTTAGCTATGATATTTTTGCTATAGGTAAGAAAAAGTAATCGAAAATTTGGGGAAAAATATCTTATGAAATTAAATACTTAGTTAACTAGTAGTTAACTACTTTGGGAAATAATCAACTACTAGCTACAACTACTTCCAAGAAAAAGTAGTTAACTAGTAGTTACAACTACTTATGCCCAGACTAGTTGGTAGTTAACTACTTTTTGACCAGTAGTTGCCGAACACTAGTAATTTGTGTCTGGAGGGGCCCAACATCCTCAAAAAATTAAGTGATTATCAAGCCTAAAGCTAGATTATTGCACTGGGGAAACCTATAATTCTCCCTTAGCCCCTTATTTAATAGGTTTATTGCACCTTTTATACAGGGTGCACAAGAAAGTCCCTTTACACTGAAATAAATTGCTAACGGAGCAAGCTTAAGCTATGCAATTAAGGTAACGGTATAGTAAAGTGATCATGTATCCGATGCTACAACTTTCAACACCCTCTAGCGGAAATTTCGGGAGTTATAAATTTTATTTTAAAAAGTATAAAATATCTGCTAAATTAGTCAATTACTAAGTTGTAGAGCAGCTTCGTTTTTGTAGGAAAAGACACCTTAAGCAGAAAAATAGCTTGAATAAAACCCCTAAAACGCACGCTCAATTAGTTTGAATTTACGTAGATTTTACGTCTTAAAACTTTCCTCACTGGGCGAAAAGGAGAAATTTTCATTTTTATGACTTACGTAAATGACATAAAGTATTCTTAGTTAATTAAATTGAAAATTTCTGCTTTTCGCCTCGTGAGGAGCGTTTTAAGACATAAATTGAACCTAATTGAGCGTGCGTTTTAGGGGTTTATTCAAGATAATTTTCTGCTTAAGGTGTCTTTTCCTACTAAATCGATGCTGCTCTACAACTTAGTAGTTGACTAATTTAGCAAATTTCTAAAGGTTTTTAAAATAAAATTTATAACTCCTAAAAAATTTCCGCTAGAGGGTGTTGAAAATTGTTGCATTGGATAGGGCAGGGATGGCGAACCTTTTTCGATTAGTGGTGCCATTTATATTATGGTTTTAGGTGTCAAGTGTGCTACTTGGTATTTTTTAATAAATAATCTTTAAACTCTTAGAAAATTAAATCCGCCTTTGAGGGTCGATAGTTTAGAACAGGAGTTTCCAAGTTATTCAACTTACAAGTACTCAAGGGCCCCAATCAAAAGCACAAGTCTAGTGTCAGTTGTGTATAGACGTTTATTTCGCGAGGGGCCAACAATTATTCCTCAGTCCCTCCCATGCATCTTGAATAGGTTTAATACAGCTTTTTAATACATTTTTGGTAGAATTTGAATTTTCTAGAATTTAATCTAAAAGTTGTCAATAATGAAGTTCCAAGTAATGGGGGTCCTCTCCAGACAATTTTTGGAAATTTGACCCTAAAAACAGGGGTTTGAACTAGTTTTTGGTGCATCTAGTCCGAATTTCGGACATAAATTTTTAGGTAGGATTTCGATTCTCATGAGTGTTATAAAAAATGTTGTGAATAATAAAGTTTCAAGTAGAAAAGGGGGTTTGGGGGAAGTCCTCCAGAAAATTGTGAAAATTTCACCCCAAAAACCTGGGTTTTAATTTGTTTTTGTATACCTTGTCCGACTTTCGGAGGGGGGCAGGGCCCCTTCGCCCCCCATATATACGCCCTTGCGTAAAGTAATCAGGCTCCTTTTTCATCCATGATTTTGTTTTCTAATGGCCTAATGTCAGTTTCCTTACGTAATTAAAAGGGGGTTGTGATTTGCTTACCTTTGCTGACAAAAGGGGAGGAGGGGGTCCAAAATGACCAAGAAAATGGGGTTAGGGGCCATCCACAAATGATGTCACACTTTTTTTGCCCATTTTTGACCCCCTCCCCCCCTTTATCACAAACTGTCACGCTTCCCCATACCCCCTCCCCTCCCTCTGTCACATGTCACGCTCCTAAACCAACAATATATCTAATACACAAATTTGAAAAAGCCCGGAACCAACTTGTTTTAGCTTAATTTTACCCCTCTTGATAGTTTCATTTCTACTACCAACCTTTAAGATGCCTTTTGAGAGAAAAATAAGTTGGTCGTTTTAACAATTTAAGGGGTTTTTTTTCGTTGATTTTCAGCTGCAGGATGTGATGTCACAACTTTAAAACCCCCTCCCTCCCCCTTGTCACAAATTGATTAACCCCCTCCCCCCTCTGAGCGTGACGTCATTTATGGACGGCCCCTTACGTAGTATTTGAACGGCCCAACGGCGAGTGGGGGTTTGGGGGTCTTCCCCAAAAAAAGTTTTGGATTTCAGCAAGCTAAAAAGTGTTCTGAAGCTGGTTTTGGGGAGTTTTCGGGTAGAAGGGAAAATTCTGGTCTAGAACTGAAGTTTTTTGTGTCATTTTTAGTGAATGTCGTGTGCCACCCAGTGGCACGCGTGTCATAGGTTCGCCGCCACTGGGATAGGGCATGGTCACTTTACTATACTGTTACCTTAATTGCATAGATTTAGCTTGCTCCGTTAGCAATTTATTTCAGGGTAAAGGGACTTTCCTATGCACCCTATATAAATTTTTTGGTAGGATTATCATTTTTATGAACTTAAAAATTATTGTATTAAAGTTCAAAGTAATAAAAGGGGGGTCTGTGGGTCCTCCCCCATAAAACTCTAGGAAATTCGACTCTAAAAAACAAGTTTTAGCTCATTTTTGTCTCATTTTGGCGGATTTACAGCACTGCTGCAAAAGAGACAAGAACGACATTTTCGGTGAACGACAGAACTTCCGACAGATGACGTTGCAATAGAAAGCGTCAAAAACTGCAAAAGCGGGTGATTTCTTCAACAGTCGCTTTCCACCGCTGTTATTGCCGCTTGGATTTATGTTATTTATGCTCGCTTTTCCCACAGAAAAAAATCCTAACAGAGGGTCCAAAACGATATATTCAAAAGTTGGATGAGTTTGAGGGCGCCACGATGAACTAAATGATTGACAGAGAGATCAAACCTGTGATTGGCTGTCCCTCCATCTTCTATTTTCGAAGGAGAAGGAAAAAGTTTTTCTCAACCAATCAGGCTCTTCCCTCCCGCCTCTCGTGACGTTGATGCGATCGCAGCGCCAAAATAGCCCCAAACTCATCCAACTTTTCAATTTCCATTAGCGCCTATGGCGACGGACTCTCTGCTCTAGTACTCTGGCTTTTCCTACAGTTCCTTTCTAAGTGACTTTATGTCAAACAGAATATTAAAATTTTCATTTGAAAACAAAAAATCAAGCCTAGGTATTCACAAGTAGCCTAAATAATTAACTGAGGCTGATAAAAATATTTTTTGCTGTTGAAGTACTGATGAATTTTTTCATTTGAACTAGATGGACAGCACATATGTTATGTTATGACTAGGATTTCATTAATTATTTTACTTAATTAGTCAGAACACTGGTTATGCAACAGCCCTTGAATTTCAAGAAAGCACGAAATTGATATTAGAACATTTTTACATTTTCTCATTAGAGAAATCCAGACACCCCAGATCTCCCGGTGATCTTATGGGTTATGGGGGATTAACACCGCTGTGACAAAAACGACATTTTCGTAGTACAACAGACTGCCAAACGATGGCGCTCTAGAATCGCAGCGATAGCCAGCGACATATCGTCGTGGAAGATGCAATACAGCACATCTAACATCGGAAAAAGACACAGTTTGAAGTAGTTGTCTATTGCTTCAATTGGCAGTGAAATAAATAGCCAAATATGGTTTCGTATGGTTGCTGCTTAAATCGAGTCTAAACCAACACTATCACATTTTTTCATCACTGAAGTTAAGCACTTCCAGGTACGGGTAATACTTGGGAGGGTGACTACTTCGGAACATCGCTTGCTAATAGAATTTCTTATTCTCTTGCCCATATCGAGCATTTTTAATTACATTAACACATTATTAATATTTTTTGTAACTAGGCACTTTTTCTGTTATTATCAGAATTAATTGTTTGATAACTTTATTTTCAATGCAATTATTGTGGGAAATTTTTTTTCTTGCCTCTTATCGGTAGGCTTACCATATTTTCTCGGGGCCAACCCAGGACATATTTTTGAAATTTTTTTTTAAGTTCCATATCAAAATACAAAAGATTAAAAACTAAGAAAAACTATTCAAGCTAATAAACATTAAGGGGGTATTCTAGAGTAGAATTTCAGAAAAATCGATATTTTTTTTTGTTATATTTTCAAAGTTTAACTATTTAAGAATATGTCTACGAGAGGATTTTTGAAAATTTAAATTATTTTCGGAGCTATAGACATTTTACTGACCCGGCCTCCAAACTGGTTCGGTTGCAGAGTTGGGCACTCACGCGAATGAAAATTTATTCGTCAATCGTACGAATAAATTCAGCTTCGAATAAATCAATTGCGAATAAAGTTACCTGTCACCGGCGATTGAATTTTTATTCGCAATTGAAAATTCATTCGCAACTAACTTTATTCGTGGATGACGAATAATTATTCAATTGCGAATAATTTCACCAGACAAATAAATTAATTACAGAAGGTACATATAGGGGTGCAAAAAAATTCTCAGGGTTGGTACGGAAGGGTCCACAACTTTACCGGAGTGGTCCGTAAATTTACGGAAGTGGTTCGTAAGTGACCGGAAGTTGCCCGAATTCAACCGGAAGTGGTCTAAATTTAACCGGAAATGGTCCATCTTTAACCGGAAGTGATCCGTATTAACATGAAATGTTCCACAACTTACCGGAAGTGGCTCGTAAGTTACCGGAAGTGGTCCGCAACAAACCGGAAGTGGTTCGTAAGTAACCGGAAGTGGTCCACAACATACCGGAAGTGGTTCGTAAGTCACCAGAAGTGGTCCACAACTTACCGGAAGTGGTTCGTAAGTCACCGGAAGTGGTCCGTATTTAAACGGAAATGACCCGTATTTAACCGGAAATGGTTCATCTTTAACCGGAAGTGATCCGTATTAACAGGAAATGTTCTGCAACTTACCGGAAGTGGTCCGCATTTAACCGGAAGTGGCCCGTATTTAACCGGAAATGCTTCATTCTTAACCGGAAGTGGTATGTATTTAACCGGAAGTGGTCCGTATTTAACCGGAAATGGTCCATCTCTAACCGGAAGTGATCTGTATTAACAGGAAAGAAGGTCTGATGTATGAAGCAGGAATGGAAGATTGAATAAAAGTAAGTATAATATATCATTTCATGACTTTGACAGCGAAAAACTTTACGCGAAACTTTAAATGCGTTTTTCTCAGAACAGACTTTTTCAATATATTTGTCACGATTTCTCGAGTTCTACTGGACCGATTCACTTGAAATTTTCAGAGAATCTTCTTTATAGACCTCTCAAGAATTGGAACTAGCCTCATCCCCAAATTTCAATTTTGACTATTTTTAAAAAATTCGAGAAACTCAAAAAAGTGGTAAAAAAAATCGTTTTTTTTTTCAAACAGTCGCCATTTTGTCAAAAAAAAATTTTTCACTCATCGCTAGTTCTGATTCTTGCGACATCATTGCAGATTAATAATCTTTTTTATTTTTTCATTTCAGATGACTAGGAGGGTTGAAATCATGTCAAAACTCATCTGCCAATTTTTTGACGCCCCCCACTTCTTCGGCTGCCAGTTTTTTTAAATATTTGACTTTTTTTGTTTTTTAATTTTTTTCTGTACTCTTGAAACATTAATAAATAACTGATAAAAAATGGATAGTAAAAATATTGATTGATTTTTTTTACGACACTTTAAAAATTACCTAAAATTCATGTCTCTACACTAGAATACCCCCTTAAACAAAAATATCAAATTTTATTTTTACATTTAACATTACTTTTTCAAAAATTGTTTGATTAACTTAATTTTTATCACAAAATTCACTGAAAGTAAGTTTTCTGAAGTAATACAGACGTTAGAAAACGTAAAAAACGCAATTTCAAATAGTTTGGTCAGGAGTTTTTCATAAAAATGTCTGGAAAATCTTAAATGTATGAAACCCCGGACATTTAGCGATCAGGACATTTCCCCGGACAGCTCTTAAAACCCCGGACTGTCCGGGGTAATCCCGGACGTATGGTAAGCCTACTTATCGGTGTATAAACCAAAAACAAATCATAGAAATATAAAAAAAATTACAAAACTGTATACATCTTACTTAGATTTTAATCACAATAAGTTTGTAACAGGTAAGGGGTCATCCATAAATTACGTGAGGTGTTTTTCCAAAATCTGGACCCCCCTCCCCCCTTGGTGAGATTTAGTGAGATTTTGCTGGACCCCCCCTCCCCCCAAGTGAGATTTACCTACAACCTTTAAAAATAATTTTCTATCTAATTCGTTTGCATTTTGAGGAAAAGAACATTATTCCGCCTAAAAAACACCACAGTATCTTATCTGTGGGTATTATTCCTTTCTCAAACTTAAAAAAATCGTTTAATTTCGAACTTAAAAAGTTGACGTGAGTTTTTCACCGACCCCCCTCCCCCATTGGTGAGATTTTTCCAAACCCCTCCCCCCCTTTTTGACCTCACGTAATTTATGGATGCCCCCTAAGGTACCACGACATAAAATAAAGCATGCTTTATTTGCATTATTCGGGAACCTTACAAAGCTAATTAAAGGAAAAATAGGTAGGGGAAATAAAAAACGACTCAGTTGCGATTTCTAGCGAACCACTTGGGTTAGGAAGACAAATGAGGTGTCATTTTTCATTGTTTAAAGTATTCTTTAAGCAAAAAAATTTTTGAGTCCTTAGGGGGTCGTCTTCATATTAAACGAAACACTAACTTTTTTTCAATGGGGACCCCCAATTATTATGGTATTTTCTGAAAGGCCATCCCTAAAAACCCCTAAATACCCAGTTTCATCCAGATTGATTCACAATTAAAAATTTTTTGAAAAAATTAAAAAAAAATTAATTTTTAAAATCGTGAAATATTTTGATGGTAATCGATTCAGGTAGTAATTTTATGTATAAAGCCAAAATTTAAATCGATTTCACCGAATAGTTTTTGATAAAAACGAACTTTAATCTTAAGGGGCGGTATACCGGTGCCGAATGCATACCGCGAATATTCTTTCTCGTTCGTTTTTATCAAAAACTATTCGGTGAAATCGATTGAAATTTTGGCTTCATACATCAAATTACTACCTGAATCGATTACCATCAAAATATTTCACGATTTTAAAAATTAATTTTTTTTTTAATTTTTTCAAAAATTTTTTAATTGTGAATCAATCTGGATAAAACTGGGTATTTAAGGGTTTTAAGGGATGGCCTTTCAGAAAATATCATAATAGTTGGGGGTCCCCGTTGAAAAAAAAGTTAGTGTTTCGTTTAATATGAAGACGACCCCCTAAGGACTCGAAAATTTTTTTGGTTAAAGAATACTTTAAACAATGAAAAATGACACCTCATTTGTCTTCCTAACCCAAGTGGTTCGCCAGAAATCGCAACTGAGTTTTTTATTTCCCCAACTGTACATGTAATAAAAAAATAACACGTAATCGAAGATCCATTAATATATTTTTAAATTAGATTAATATTATTCGGAGGAATAGTCAAAACAAAATCGCACTCAAAATAAACCAATATCTTTCACGTTCTCAAACGGTTTGATCGAGATTGATTTTCTTAATAAATACTATGACAGATCAAGAAAGATCGACAACTTTTTTCTGACCAATGTGAAAATGTGTCAAATCACGGCTTACTAGAGCTATAAAGATGTTTTAAAAATGCTTTTAATACTTTTAGGTTCGAAGTCTGATCAAGTAATCAGATATCTAAGCATCAATTTTTGAAAAAATTTTGGTTTACAAAAATTCACAGCCATATTAAAACCGCCAAACGAAGTCGCGAAAACTGTTTGGCGAGAAAGAGGATTGGAATACTAAAGGTGCTTCAAATGTTAGATGTGCTGTTGTATTGCATCTTCCACGACGATATTCGGTTTTTGCCATCTCGCGGAAGTCCGTTGCTCGCTTATCCTACAGTCCCTTTCTAAGTGACTTCATGCCAAACAGAATATTAAAATTTTCATTTGAAAACAAAATATTAAGCCTATATATTCACAAGTAGCCTAAATAATTAACTGAGGCTGATAAATTTTTTTTTCGCTGTTGAAGTACTGATGAATTTTGTCGTTTTAACTAGATGGCAACACATATCGCACCCTTGCTACAAAAGTGCCACAACTCAAAAATTGTAATTTTTGAGTTATGACCGCCATTAGGCGTAGTTTTCACATCTCTACCAATCTTCAAAAGAGCCAGAAGTTGCATTGAAAAATCATCCGCCAAATGGCAGTTATGGCGTTTTGTTGCTAGCAAGATTGCTATGATTCCTTCCACTGAAATGCCACACCTTGAGTTGTCGTCCAGCTAGGGAAAACTAGAACAATCGCTAACGATTATAGTTTGAGATGTATCGTTCTTCGTATTGACAAATTCAAAAATACTAAAATGTGCCTAGTCAGCCCGGGAACAGTTTTTTGCAATTCCTGGAAAACATAGTTTTTTGAGTTGTGGCACTTTTGTAGCAAGGGTGCGATATGCTAAGTCAAAAGAGCAGGCATCTTGTGACTAGGATTTCAGAACTTATTTTTACTTATATTACTTTATCGGAACACTCTGGTTCTGCAACAGCCCTTGAATATCAAGGAAGCACGAAATTGATATTGGAAGATAATTTTTACACTTCTACTAGAGAAATTCGGACATCCCGAAACTTAATCATTCCGTCCCGCCTTAAGAAAATGGCCGCTCAGTGATCGCAGTTATTCGCCGATCTGGCAGCGATTTTTTCCCAGGCCTCTTGTTGGTTCTTTTGAAAAAATTTTCGTCGTCGGTGCAGCAAATCGCTGATGTCTTCTTTGCAGCAGTGATGTAAATCCACCATTAGTCAGAATTTAGGGGGGGAACTTGGATCTCTTAATTGAGTACAACGATAATTTTCTTCGTAGGTAGAAACGTATACCGTATACGGGGGCCGGATGAGAGGGCGTCTCGGGCCGTAGTTTGGAAACCCCTGATCTAAACCAGTAGTTCCCAACCTTTTCCACGATTGTACCCCCCTAAGGAAACTTACAATTCCCTGCGTACCCCTCGCATTCAGTTGCAGCTGGTAGTTGAAATATCACCTTCGTTTAAATATATTACGTAAATTGGCGGTTCCAGGATTTCGTTTTTGGGGGTACGTAGCATTTTCAAAGTCAAAAATTTAATCATCATAGTAACCATAATATTAAAAGAATATGAAAAATCGTGCTCTAACTTTAAAGGGGGGTCTGGGCAGTGGCGGATCGAGGATTTGGTTTTGGGGGGGGCTAAGAATTTTCATAATAAAATTGAATCTTCTTGTTAATGGTAAATACGGAAAAGGTAGTGAATTATCCTACTCAAACCACTAAAAGGGGGGCTGGGGGTCCTCCCCCACAAAATTTTGGAAATTTAAGTAAAAACCCCCACTTTTTCAACTCGTTTTGATACGCCTCATCCAAATTTAGGATATAGATTTTTGCGTTTTGACAAACTTAGTAAAATATTAGACGTTTTGGGGGGGGCTTCAGCCCGAAAGCCCCCCCCGTAGATCCGCCACTGGGTCTGGGGGTTCACCCCCATAAAATTTTGGGGAATTTAAGTCTAAAAACAAAGTTTTCCACTCGTTTTGGTACTCCTAATCCGAATTTCGGACATATATTTTCAAGAATTTAATACATTTTTGGTAGGGTTTTTGCACTAAATGAAAAGAAATGAGCCTCATTCTAGATTTGCTTAAAAAATTAGTAAAATTGTTCATTTTCTGCATCATTTTCGGGAATTTTTATGCGTTACACTTATTCAAAAATTCATAGCTCCGAAAACTATCATTTCTCCATCTCGAAATTTTGCATACTTGTAGCTGATAAGTCAAAGAATAACATATTTTTTTCTTCAAAAAAATCGAAAGTGGTGTTTTTCAGAAGATCAATTAAAATTTTTAAAGGCTTGTAAAATTTTTTGTTTAACTCCAAAATACTAAGTGCTACACATCATATTAAAGGCCATAAAACACCTTTAAAATGAGATATGAATTAACTCTCTGCCTAAGTTCTTGAATTATAAAGGATTTTGTGACTAGAAATTGCCAAATATCGACAGTTTTGGAAACTTTAAAATTCCGTGAAAAAAATTATTTTTAATACTGGTTCCTTCTTAATCTCCCTTAGTACCTACCTGTGAACCAAAAATGATGGAAATTTGTTGCTCCTCTCCAAGCCTAATGGGGAATTTCCGATTCATTCCCTTCGTTCCCCAGCAAAAAAATCAGCAAAATTTCTTCAAAAAAGTGAAGGGAATTTGGACATTTTGTCTGCCGTTTTCTTTATGGAATCTGCAGTTTTCTTTAGAAACTCTGTAGTTTTTTATAAGACCGCTGAAATGCCTTAAGAATGTATTCAAATTTCCTGTAAAAAATGTGCAAATTTGCTGTCCTATTGCTACAAAATATTTAGACTTCTTTGAGAAAACTGCACTTTTGACGCTTTTTTGAAGGAATTTTGGACATGGTTTTTTGCTGGGTCTTCAATGGAAAAATATTTTAATTTTTAAAAATGTTCGGATTTCGTACACACCTTAGTTCCTTAGTAATGACTTTTTTCGGTATCTCAAATAGTTATTAAGATTGGGATGTTAACTCAGAAGCTTGCCGTTAGCTATAGTGATTGTAAGTGGTCTCATCAAATATGGTTTTACTATTCCTAGACACAACTTTCAAAACCAGCTGTAGGACCTTCCGTTATTGTTTTACTTCTGGACACTCTGTATAAGGGACTTTGTTTTAACATTTTAAATCTCTGGGACTGGCTACCTTCAAATATCAAGCCTTTCAAATATTTTTGCTTCTCAGTGAACATGATGAAAACTACATGATTGCATTTTGGAAGTAATTTTTTTCACTAATAGATCGACCATTAATGTCATTTGATGTTTTTATGTAACAAGGTGTTTTGAAAGCCCGTTTAACGGCTTTAGATTTGACTCAACGTCTCGTAGAGTCATGGGAGATGTATTTTAAGTGAAGTGACCGTGCTAAATTTATTGAGAAGGTTTACAGCGTTCCTAAGGAAGGGCGAAATAAGAAAGTTAAAAATTAATTTTAGAAAACTTAAGAAGATAAAACAAAAACAGCTGACAGACAAATGTGTGCAATACCATTATAGAAGTACAAAAAGGTTTATGAAAATGCAGGCGCGGATACAGCAGTGACTCAAGGGGGGCACTTTGCCCAAATATAAAAAAAAACATCAACATTGCATATTAATTAAATTTTTTAAACTTTAATATTTTGACATTTAATTAACATAATTTAAACATTTAAATTGTTTTAGCTCACAAACTACTACTTTACAAATAATCTAAACAGTTTCAGTTAACAGCATTGGTAGTTGGTAATTTAAAAAAATGACAGAATAATAAAACTTAGATTATTATATAGAGCAGAGGTTCTTAAACTTTCGATTGCCTTGGCTCCCTGTATGTAATAGATAAACATGGTGGCCCCCCAGGATTTTGAAGTATTGAAATTATGTTCCACATTACGTTGAAGTTTTACAATTACTCCAAATAATAATTGTTTGTCTGGGGATTCCCCCAGAAAATTTTTGAAAAGTTGCCTCTAAATGTAGTCTTGTAAACGTCAAAATTTTCACGGAAAAAAATTGTAGATAGAAATCAAAATTTTGAGGGGGCTCAGGGTCCTCCCCAGAATTTTTTTTGAAATTTTCACTTTGAATTAATGTTTTATCTCATTTTGAAACTCTGGGGAACACTCAAAATTTAAAAAAAACTGCAAAAATAATATTATTTTTACGTAACTACCAATTTTTTTTCTGGAAATATATTATTTCCCCTTTTTTCATTACATTGAGTAGGAAAAACGTTTATGGATATATGACATTTTAGAAACCTTTGAAATTTCAGCAGGGTAAAACTACATCAACTTTTAATTGAAAATGAAAGAATTTTTTCTCATTCAAAAATCAAGATGTACTACTTTGTCTCCTTTTTTCGTTGCTTTTTACTTCTTATTTCAATATTTTTCTTCTTCCCCTTTTTGGGCCTAAGGGGAGGGCACTTTTTGCATTCATTTAAGCCTAAATTGAAAACAACAAACCAGAAAAATAATTTTAGGTAAGAAAATCGGCCGAAATAAATAAGAAAACCCGGGAAAGTGCCCTCTCTTGCCTGAAAAATGTAAAAAGATTTTTTCGGGCATTCAAAATGTACTTTCTTTCTCTCTTTTCCAAGTCCTATCCTTCTTTTTCCCCTTCCTTCTCCTTTTTTTGGCCCAAGGGGGGCACTTTCCAGAGTGCCCCCTGGATCCACCACTGTGAAAATGTCATAAAATATTCCAGGAGAATCATTTTGCCAAATTTCAGAAATTTGAATCAATCGTTATTTAACTTAAAAAAGCACATCAGAACTCTGATCCAATCCACTGTTTTTTTTATTATTTTCGGCAAGGCTCAATTTTAAAATTTAGAGCCTTAAATTTCAATTAAAAACTAATTTGGCTTGGACAAAGTATTCTATAGTTAACTAATTTAGTGTGTTTATTGTCTTACGTAAGCATGACTCTCTCCCTTGTCAGCAAACATTGCCTACGTAATATTTTAAGTCAGAAATATCTCTAGGAATCCTTAAAATACATTTTCATGAAACTTTGTTTGTCCTTTTGTTCGACATTTTTCTAATTGAGGTTTTTTATCTTTTATTTTTTAACGTTTTTCTAAACCTATATTGCCGCCAAGGGTCTGTAATCCATCTCAATACATTCAGCATGGTCACTACCCTAACGGTATTCCGTCTTTCATTCATAACCCAACTAGACGTTGCTTCAAATTTTAAGACGTGAAACGGACTTTCAAAACACCTTGTATGATGTATATTTGGTAAAGTCAGTATTCTGTTTAAATTTTTTTGCCTTTTTAGAAATGCAATGGATATGACTTTAACAGTTGATTTCTAGACCATGTGTCAAAAACTCATTATGTCTCTTTTGGATTAATTTGCATGGACCAGATGAAAACTAAAAGGTTCGCTCTACTTTTTGCGTGCATTCTTTGTACAACTGTGCTTGTTCTTCTGTATGGAGATCCATCAGTTCAACCTTCTATTCAAAATATTGTGTCTGAAACACAAACTCGAATTACTAATTGGAAAGCATTTCAAGTGAGTAAAGATGATTTTATCGTAATCATTGATATTTTTTATCCCTGTCTCTTAATAAGATTTATTTTTGTTTCCTTAACCTTTAACTATTGTTTCCCAATCAAATGTTTGCGAACCAGCCAGGTTCGCAAGGTGCTTTACGGATGTGTGGACTAAACAAACGTAACGGCAAATTTTCAAACTCTAAATTCCAAGAATATTTAAAAAAAACTAAGGAAAACTTTTTTAAAAGAATAAAAATTTCATAATCCTTTTTGAGTGGATCACTCACGGAGAAATTGGAAGGAAGTATGCAAAAAGTCACATTTAAAAAGGATAAACTTTCATCCTTTTTCTTTTAGCACAATTACTGTGAAAGTGAAATTTCGGTAAAAGGCTAACAAAAAAACGAAACAGGATCAGTGGCGGCTGGAGGGATTTAACAATCAAATAGGTTTTTCTGTAAAAAAATCTATGTAATTGCAATGACCTTGGAAAATGCCTCATAAATTTTTAACATCAATTTGATAAAAACCCTAACTTTTTAGGCAAAAAAACAGAAAAATTAACTATTATTTTGTGTATAGTATTCTATAAATTAGGTCAATACAAACGGAATTGCATTTTGTTTTATTAAGGTTTAAAGTAATGTTATAATTTTTTCAATCGCCAAATTTTTTTTAAAAAAATTATTTTTCTAAATTTTTTCAGCCATTTTTACAAACTTGCAAAAACTAATTTTATGTGAAAAACATTGAATTGTTATAGTTTTAAATAATCACCTCACTTAGATTCAAGACCTAGTATAGAATATGTGAACAAGTGTAATTTCCTCCTAGTGTAAAAAGACAATTTCTTGTTTACAAATTGTTAGTATCAATGAACAACCTTACGCCGTGGGGTTAAGGCATCGGCCTTGGGATCGGAGGGTCCCGGGTTCGATTCCCGACACCGCTGAAGACCCATCGAGTATATGCAGAGTACGTGCTCGTTAAATCTGTGTGTCCGAAAGTCCTGAGTTTGGTCATGGCGCAGTTTACCTTGGGTCCAGGTGTCTGGAGACTATTTCCCTCCCCTTCAGATGCATGTCAAAATTGTGGAGGTGGCGATAGATGGTGGCGGCATCTCTCATCTGAGGCTTAAGTCGGACTCCTGCCTTTCATGGGCCTCACTTTCTCCGGAGCCGCACCCCCTTTGCCTTAAATCCTGTACGCTCTGCGGATGGAGCTTGGATATTCCAAGTGGCATAAGAAACAACAACACAACCTACTTAACCAGTTGTCTGTCATTATTATTTATTTGGTTTTTGTTAATGATACTAGAGAGTAAAAAATTGGAGTGGAGGTAATACATAACTTATGTAACAACCCTTTTTCAGCATCGTAGCAAAGGGGGAGGTGTTAAAGAAATAAGTTAAAATCTTGTTTGAGAAGGGTTAAATTGTCTATAGAAGTGACCAGGGGCTAAAGTTTTTTTTATTTTACGGTAGAGATCAGGGAATAAATCAAGGGTCTGGGTCAAATTTCAGACAAAGTCAGAATCCTGAAAGGTCAACCAGTATTATGTTAAATCATTTTTAATATTGCTTAAATGAATATTGATTTGAATAAGTTTCATTTAGAACCCTTGAACATCGGTCACTTTCTTGCTTTTCGTTGGCTGACATGGCATCTCTTTTTCAAATTTTGACCTTTAATTTTATTTGAAATAGACTATTGTGATAGGATGTACATAATGAACTCTTTAAAAATTTGTAATAATAATGCTTTAAAATTTAATTTTAGGTCAAAGAAGCTACTAGAGATACAGCTCCTGAAGATAAATATCTAAAACAGCTTGGTTTTCATGGCAATCATCCTCGTCTCTATCCTAAAAAAATATGGTTAAATACTACCCTGCCAGTTTTCACAACAACAGTATCATCTAGTGACAGTAGTTTCGTTCATGCTTTTTTAAAGTCATTCCAACATTTTTTCATAAATCATGTGATTATTATTTATGAATTAGGTTTGAATCCATCAGAGCTGTCCACAGTAAGTTCAATTATTAAAATTTGAATAGATTCCACTTTTTATATAACAAGTTTTTTTACTGAATAAGCTGCTGCAGTAGCGAATCCAGGATTTTTGTCAGTGGGAGGGCTGGGGTACCTTAAATATGTATATTTGAAGTGATTTCTAAGTCATATTACCATGACTCTTGATTTGAAAGGATTAAATTTTCAATTTTTTAAGGATTTCTCTTAAATACTATCATAAACTCCTTATTACTATCTGTTTTCATAAAACAAAGTGGGAAAGAATTAAAATAAATACAAAATTTGAAGAATTTTTTTTAATTTTAGGGGGTTTCAGCCCCATAGCCCAAACTCTTGGATTTGCTCTTGAGCTGCTGGCATTTTCTATTATTTCATTCTAGCTTAATTCTGGAAAAGCCCACACCAGTTTATGAGCTGCAGGGTTCGTACGCCTCATGGAATTCCTGAAAAACTCCTGAAATTTGCTTTATTTTTCTAAGGGCCTTATAACTCCTGAAAATTATGTTTTTCTCCTTAATTTACCCTCTGACTCCTGAAAAACATCCGTTTAAGAGAAAAACCAAGTTTATTATAGATTTAGGGAAATAATTATTTTTTAAATCAATGAAATTCCAATGAAATGTGAAATTCTAACCACTTTTGCAATTCCTTGCTCCATACTTCATTCTGAACTCATTATACTTTTAACATCCAAAGTTCTTTCAGGTTAATAATTATTACTAATTTACTCCTGAAAAACTCCTTAAAGACTCCTGAATTTAACTATGTTAGATAAAGTATGAACCCTGAAGCTGCTCAAAAATAATTATGAGTTCACTGTGTTCAGTTGTTTTGCTCTTTGATTGTTAAGGGAGCACCCTCAAACTTATGTTGGTTCTTCCAGGTTTAAGCAAAGGTCAAGATGGTTTTGCAATACTCGTTTGGTTTATTGGACAGTGCAAACTGGATGAATCAAAGCTAAAAGGACCCCTAAAACTCAAATTTAAAAATTTTCTCCTTTATCAGGCCAACTAAAGAATTGAAATTATATTTTCCCTTGTATGTAAAAGTTTCCAGGCAGAATGGCCGTGTCTCAAAGTGAAAAAAATTCGGATGAGGTTCTGACAGATTCTCAGCAAGGTTGTGCAACCTACCCCACTGGGTTCCATTTTTCTGTTTTATAACCATAGAGTTATTGACAAATTAGGGAGGATTCTTCATAAACATAAAATAAAAGCCTTGTATAAACCTCCGAAACCGATTTCTACTTTTCTGTGCTCTTCCAACGACCAACCAGACCCTCTCTCCGGCTCCCAAGTGTATCGCATTCTCTGCTCCGATGGAGCTGTGGGCACTACACTCCGTAGTGTCAACACCAGATTGAAGGAGCACAAGAAAAGCTGTAAGTTAGGATACACTGAAAAATCTGCTGTAGCGGAACACGGTTTTCAGCCAGGACATAACATCATTGTTAGTGATACAGCAATCCTTAATACAATAAGGCATTACCATACCCGTTTGTGCCACAAAACGATAGAGATATTTAAACATAGAATAACAACAATAGGAAGGAAGAAACTTAAATCGATAGAATTCGGAACTGCACACCTCGTTAATGTTTAATTAAAGTAGATTGTGCGCCAACCAATGGAAATCAACCACTTGATTTCTCGACCAATTACAATCCGATCTCCATGGAGTCGACCCTGCACATAACTAGTCACCTCCTTCATCACCAGTCAACAAGTTAGTCACAACGCTATGATGATCTCACTGTCTAATAGAGAAGAACCGCTGATGGTGCCTGGCAAAGATCTAGGCAAAATGTCCAAATTTTTAACTTCAAGACCACAGCCATTCTGCCCGGAAACTTTTATACTACCGGTCGTTAAAGCCTTTCTGTTCTAGTCAATTATTCCCCTTCTCAGAAGTAACCAAGGCTGTTTCTATTTGGCAACCATTTAACTCCACGGAGGTGTAAGCCTGAAAGAACTCTATTTTGCACTTAACTTATGATCAAGTGCAGAATAGAGCTCTTAGTAAATTAATACACATCAAACTAGATTTTATTTAGAAATTATAATTCCTTATTATTTAAATTTTATTATTGGTTAGTTCACGCATGTTGGTGCTTTTAGTCCTTGAATTTTTGCTAGTTATAATAAAAAATATGTATAACAACACTGATACCCTTCCTCAAAACAAAAAAAATGTCCAAAACCACTTGAAATGTCTGGATGTCCTCCTATTTAAAAGCAAAATTGTTTAAAAAAAGTTTAATTTAAAGGTTACAATATTTGTTTCTTGTTTTGATCATTGTAACACTGATTCTTAGATGGGAAATACCAAGGAGTTTTTTCTGCCAAGGCCTAGTGGCCTATCAGGCGGTGCCCATCTCAGTTTCAGTAGCCTTTGGGCCTGGGGTGCTAATTACTTAGCTTGTGTCCAGGCCAAGTGGCTAGCTCGACGCTGAACCCCCAGTTGATTCCCCAAGCAAGCATACCAAGGAGTAATCCCCCTTTAAGTACCTATTTAATAGTTTATGACATTCAAGTTATCCAAGTTGCACTGTTTTCTATTTTTGATTATTTCTTTGGGTTGCAATAAACTTGACCTATTCAATTTAAAAAAAACTTGCTAAAAGCAGTTTTCTTGTTTGTGTTTTACACTAACAGACCTTTTTATCAAGATACCAAAATAATATCCCCTGTTAAGATTTTTCATTGTTTTGGAGTCCCCAGTAAAATTTACAGTTAACCCAATGCATGAGCATGGTATGGAATGTTATGACTACTGCAGAGGAAGCTAAATATATTTAGATTTCTGAGTATGCAATCTGAATTTATTTGTTTATAATTACCCAGTTTTTGGAAGCAGGAATTGGTGGCAAAAATATGTATTTTGGGTATTATAAAACAGCTGCATCATAGTAAGCAGTTCCCGTTTTTAACTCATGCATGCTGGTTCATTATGCAGTGTGATTGCCAGCCCATATTTGCAGTCGCCACTGTATCAGTTGGGATCAGCATATTTTTTCTGAATGAGACCAGAAATTGGACAAATTCTGAAAACCAAGACAATGCATGCTCCGAGCTTGCCAGTTGCTCAATCGGATAATGTTATCAAAATCGACAGAGAGATCCCAATCAATTCCTATTCAATTTAACATAAAAAACATCGTTTAATGTGATCAACTATGATTCAACACGCCGCTTAATGTTATCGAAATATGTCCATATCCCTTTAAAAACGACCGCTTTAGAGTTCAAGTTTTGTTTTGAAGGTCAATTTTTACAAATAAACATCTGCCCCTTTCAGCATTTCGCGCTTCTTTTTTCTGAAACTCAGTACGAGTAAGAAAAAGAAAACATTCCGCATAATGTATTGAAAGAAAATAGTTAAATGGGGGGAACCTACTCCATACTTAAAGAACTCATCAGCGCCTTGCAGATGTTTCTGATAAGATATTTTGATTTTACCTTGTTTTCTGGAATTCAGATTATAAGATAAGTGGTTTATTGGTGTGGAAGGATATAATGGAGTGAAAAAAAGAAACCTTTCTATACAATTAAAAATACAGAGTAAGCGATTGTTTTATATTTATTAATTCAACTACTCTTGTATTTCTCCGTAAAAACTTTAAGTTGCCAAGTGCCCTAGTGTAAAAATAGTGTTTAGATACGATAATTACGATGACATGATTTTGATTTTAAAGCAAACAATCTAGTTACACTGTTTGCTGTATTTTTATATGAAATCGCTTAATGTTATCAATCAGATAATGTTATCAGTTTAATCTCGGACAATTGCGATCACATTAAGCGGACTCGACTGTAATTATATTAATTTTTAGAATCAGGAAAATGATTGTAAAAAATTAGTCTTATGACTTAACCCCCATCTAGCTAGAGCATAGTTTGTAAAAGTTACGCTTCCGTACATGCTTTGTCAATGGCCCATGGAGTAGTAAGTTTTAATAACGGTAGGTAACATGGATCAAGGATTGTTGTTATCCAAGTGTTCACCATTGGCAAAAAAGTAAATAACTTTGCAAATGGTATTTTATTAAAATTATGATAAATGTTAACCTTCCTGAGGCATTAATGAAAACTTTGTTTACTTTTCACTTGTAAATATTTTTTCAATATTGGCTTACAAGTTTTTCTTTTTTAGGTTAGTGGACTATGCAATACATCATACTGCATTTTAAGGACCTTTGATTTTGATTCGTATCCCTCTCATGTCCGAAACTTACAGTTTTTTGCCTATAGACCTCTTATAATTCAGGTATACACTACAGTTATCATGTCTTTTTAAGTGTTTTCGCCGAACTTGGCATAAGGGAACGTACCCATACTACGTGACCCGTTCAGGGGAGGGAGGGGCAGTGGCGTAGCCAAGGGGGGGGTCCCCGGGTCCGGACCCCCCCCATGGGCCCGACCCAAAATGTTTGGACCCTTTTTAGGCGTTAAATATTCCAGTGGCTACTCAAAAGAGGGCGTCTATAATCCTTAAAAGTGCCTAAAATCCACTTTTTGGCATACTAAAATCTAAAATTTTCCGGGGGAACCCCGTTTCGCGCATAACAAACGTATTGATTGAGGGACGTTATAAGGGGGAAGCAGCATATGGTACCAAACGAATAAACCCTGTTTTTAAGGTCAAATTTCCGAAAACATTTTGGGAGAGCACCCCCAGACCCCCTTTGGGAATTGGAACTTAATAATAAACAACTTTTTTTATGTTGAGTTCGTCAAAATACTCAACTCTTAGCAAATAATACATTCCTTAAAATATAATGTTTGAAATTCGGATTAGGTGTACCAAAACGAGTTGAAAACCTGCTTTTTTAGACTTGAATTTCCAAAAAATTTCTAAGGGAGGTCCCCCAAACCCCCGTTACGGTAATTCGAACACGATTATTTTTAAGCTTTTTAATATTATAATGATAATCGTTTAGAAGATTCAATTTGATTTTCAAAATTTTTAGCCCCCCAAAACCAAATCCTGGATCAACCACTGCCTCAGAAATTTTGACGTGCTCCTTGGTTATCACCTCATAATGAAGTAAAAAACTCCTTTTAAAAATCAAATTTCCAAGTCTTCTGGGGCCCCCGAACCCCCCTTTTTAATATGGAGCTCGAGCTACTGAAAACCCTTAATTTGATTTTTGATGGTTCCTGTACCTAAAAATTTTATGTGGATGAGAACTTTCAATCGAAGTAATACTAAATCTTGATTATTACACTAATTACTAATAAATTATTAATTAAAATTGATAAGAAATTAAAAGTTATGTGAAAATTATAACTTTATTTCTGCAATTGTGGAAACTTTTTGATGTCCAATAGTAAATTTTTCCCACTGGACCCCCCCCATAGGAAAATCCTGGCTACGCCACTGGGGAGGGGGGTCTTCAAAATACCATGCTCGGTCACAGGGGGAGGGGGGCTTAGGGTTTCATCACGTAGTCAATTTCCTCTTGTCAATACGACAAAATTAAGCCAAAATAATTATTGTAATTTGCCGAATTAAGACAAATTAAGCCAAATTAATTATTAAAACTAGACAAATCAAGCCAAATTATTTTTTTAAACTTTCTGTTTGCAAAAAATGATTGAAAACCGCATTTATGAATTACTACGTGAAAACTAGAGGGGGAGGGGGGTCTTGGCATATACTACGGATGGTCACCAAGGGGGAGTCTAAAATGGTAAAAATTGGGTCACGTAGTATGGGTACGTTCCCTAACCTCGTACGGAGTAGTTGAGCAAAAAGCGACTTAGTGCCTTTCGCCTGTAAACCGACAATATAATTGGTTGATTCAGGTATTTATTATGCAAAACCATTTTGAAAAATGTAACTTCTACTAAGCTAGTTTTCTAACAAGGAACCCTATTAGTTATTTACTACAAGTTGAACAACTTATTTACAGTTATTACAATTATTAACAGTAATTTACAGTTAAAACTACTTTTTGCATGAACCAGTTTTATGTAATAAATGACGGAATTGAACCATTAGGATCAGTTATATTATCATATATGCAATTTTAAAACTGGGTTCGTTATTCGCGGTATATTTCAGAACGTAACTACCGGGAATAACAAGGGAACACGTTACTACCAAAAATCTTTTTAATTTGATATTACATTGGCACAATTGTTTGTAAATTTAAAAGTATTTTTGAAATGGATTAGGAAGTTGGACAACCCCAGAAAAGAAAAGTAGGTACTCTACGAGTACACTACCCTACAAAAATGGACCGCACACTTCCTACTTTACTTCTTTGTGAAATTGTGATGATATTTCGAAAAGAAATAAACTTGGGGACTTAGAAAGAATTGATGAAGCAAGTAGTCACTCTAGAGGCAAGTCTATTCGTTCAATTTCGGGAGAGTTCAGCATGTTCTGAAGTGTAAAGATCATAAAAACCATAAAAAACATTTTAAATCATTCAAAATGAGTTAAAATAGGCTTCAGAGGTTAGGCCGGCCACAATACTTGGTTAAAAGAAATGCCCGTCTTTAATATCCATAGTTTTGTTGCAGCAAACAAGCCAAACATCACATCATCATAAAAAGAAGGCAGACTATCTTGGCGTTTGCAATGTCGTAACAACTTAAAACAACCAGAAAGCTGTTTTATGAAGCATCGAGTTACGCAAAACACTCCCCCAGTCAATTTGGTCAAAGCTTGAGTTTGAAAAATGACATGGGGAAGTCTTTTTCTCGAGTGCATTGCACAAACCTTCAAATTCAGAGATGGTGTAATCTCGTTCGGGGTGTTTTTCATGCTACCATTAACTTTTGTTAATGTTAAATTAAATACTGATGCCAGGATGAACATTTTGGGCAGTTAGATTCTTCCCACCATCTTTCAATTTCATTAAATGGACAGAAGTTGCTTCCCGAAAGGCAATGCTTCCTGTCATGTTTGAACCTCTGTCATGCAGGGGGATCAATACATAGATGTGAAGTTTTTTCTCTGGCCCCTTCAGAGACCCAAAACAAACCCTAGGAAACCTTTTTGGAACAACATAACCCGACATTTAAGGAATAAGGGACAGCAGCAACTGAGATCGCAATATTCTCAAGGCAGATATGGACACGAATTTCCAAAACTGAGTTTCAAAATATATTTGAGAGCATACTTGTATAATATACGCAAACAGCATTCGCAGAAAATTTTTTTCAGAAATTTTTCTGTAGAAAAAATATGAAAAAAATTTTTTAGAAATTTTTCTGCAATAAAACTACTAAACAAATTTTTTTTAGAAATTTTTCTGCAGAACTGGATGGATTTTAATACCTTTTACCTTGTAAAATAAAAGGTATAAAATAAATTGAAAAATTTAAAAAAGAAATTCTTAAGCCATAACTTCACCTGTGCAAGGCCGGGCATATCAGCTAGTTGATTAAATTTTTCAATCCTGCCGATCTATCAAAGATTATTATAAGATATCTTTCATTTTTAGATAGAGCAGTAATTAGGAATCTCCAATTATAATAAAAAATACTGATGAATATAAAATAAATGATGTATTTTATTTTAAAGTTTTAAAATCACTAGTATGAAAAATTAGTATCAATATAAGCATGTATTGCTAACATATTGCCCCATGCTATACATATTGTGGTGCACAGGGAGCTTTTTGTTTGTTTTAATAAAAAAATATATAAGCACGTATAAAATGATTATGGTCCCAATTTGGGTATTTCGGTAATAATGTTTTCTTTTGAGAGAGTGATTTAAAAATGTGTAAATTCTTGCAGAAAATGTTTTGGAAAAAAATTTAAGTTCACAGAAAGGTTTTCATTTTATAAAAGTATGTTTGAGAGTATGCCTAGAAAGGTCAATAATGATAATGCAGCACGTAGAAGTCAATCATCTCAAATTAAATTATGTATTTTTGAAGCATCACACCTTGGTGTCCAGTCCATTATTGTAGGGTAGTGTATTATAAGTGCGCAAAGTAAAGAAGTTTATGTTAAGTGTTCAGTAGGGTGGGCCAAAAATACACTTTATTTTTTATTTCTGTTCTAATAGCGCGGAAAGGGTGCCACTTGGGTCCAATAAGGATAGTGTAAAATATTGTTTTGATTGGATAATATCTTCAGCTCCCGCATCGCAACTTCTTGCTTAAGGGCCGTATTCAGAAACTTTAACACGAGATGGTAACGAGAAATTTCGACGGCCACTCCGAAGGTACCATTCTCGTCTCGTTTCAAGATATCGTGTGATCATGCTGCCATCTGTCGAAAAACATCACAAGTAATTACACACTGATATATAAATTTTTACAGGCACTAGATGTCCATTACTATCGTAATATATTAATGTCTGAGGACTTATTTTGGTAATAAATAGCTGTTTTAGATTTTTTGGAACTATTAAACGGGCCACAAATGTGTAAAAGCAATCGGAACATGCTTCGAAACTGAGACAATATGGCGGAGGACAGCTCTGGAGTAGAAATATCTCGTTCTTGTTTCCATCTCGATCCTGTCTCGATGTCATCCCGTCTCGTTTCAATCTCGTGTTAAAGTTTTAGAATACGGCCCTAAGTTCCGTTTTGCTTGCGAAGTGTACCGTTCCTCCCAGGATGCTTTCTTGGACAGCCGCGGATGTTAAGGTGAAGTCGGCTTCTTATCGCGTTGTTATTGCGATGTAGAAAAAACAACTTTACCGTAGTCAGAAGCCAACAAGTTCGAAAGTTTAAAAAATAGCGATTTTTCGCGAAAGTTCCGTTTTTCCCGCAACTGCTTCTAACGGGTCAGATGCCTGTTGAGTGTTGTCAGAGCAGCCTAATAAGGCTAGTGTGTCTCTTAGAATTGCGTTTAATCTAGTCAGTATTTTCAACTTATGAGGTTTTTCTAAGTTGTCAAATTTTTGAAAGGCCGCTTTGAGAAGCAACTAAAGATAATAATTCCGTTTTTTAATCACGTTAGATTATGACCTGTATTAGATATCTGATATGATTTGAAATTCTAATAATACTTTTAAAAATTCATTTGACTTTTTTTCACTTAGCAAAAATTATATTGGTTAAAAAAATCAGTAATTTAATTTTTATTAAGTAATCAATAAATTATCCGCATTTACTGATTTCTTAAATTTTCATCTGCTTTTAGTTACATTTTGGTTATTTTCATGCAAATGAAGATAACTTGAAATATGTATTTTTCTTCGTTTAAAGATATTTTTATCTAGACTATCAGTATTAATGACTAGTTTATTGCCAGTTTAAAGTTCTTAAAATCCTCCCAAATATAACCCAGGTAAATTAAAATTGTCTTTTTAAAATTATTTGTTTCACGCTTAAGAAAATTATACATAACTAAGCTCACGCACTTTTTCCTCTTTTTTCATCTTCAGACAAACTCATTCCTGTTCTCTACACATTTTTTCTAGCATAATAAAAAATGTTGGATTTTACACTTAATGTTTGTTGTTTTTTTAATATTTCAAAAGTATAAATTTAGTAGATTTTATTTGAGTATGTACTTTGTTTTTTAGGAAGTTCTAAATGAAGCTGGTGCTGTGATCATGATGGATGTCCAATATGTGTTCACATCCGGAGACATTCATAACATTTTATACAAAGCTGAAAAAGAAGGAATTTTGTCCTGGTCCATAAATCAACCAACTTCAGCTCTTACTCATCCTCGAATGTTTGATTATTTTAACACTAAACAAGAAAAATTCTTTTTTCATAGAATGGTGCAGCCAAATCACATAATAGTGTACAATACAAACTCAATTCACTTTGGTGTAATGTTTCCTTGGGTAAAGTGTGCTCTTGTTCCAAATTGCATTGCACCAATCGGTGCTCAAAATTCTGGTTGTAGATTTGATAAGAAGCCACTTTATCGTTATTCTGGATGTCACCGATATGATGCCTCTGCATTGAATGTGGTTCTCGGCCTTATGTTTGACTTTTCATCTAGTCATTATTCTGCTAAAGACGAAGATAAATTCTTCCATATTGTTGATATTGATAAAGAATTTTTGATAACTGACAGAAATGTTACAATTTCATCAGATTCCAACTAAATAATTTATACTGTATAAGTTGTATTTATTGTACATTCCTACATTATTTTTTTCTGTTGATTGTGTTAGTTAACTTTTTATTTTCTTTGTAAGGAATTTAGTACCTTTTGTGATCTTTTTACTTATTGCCTTAATTGCATTTGATACTTAAACCAAAAAATTGTTAAATATTGATAAAATTAATCAGATTCAAATCTGAAAAAAATTAATGTTTCTAAAATCTTAACATTTATTTATACCAGTTACTTTATGATCATTTAATACTATGTCATACTAATGACATTTTTTAAACTTAAAAGCTTAATAACTCCTTCTGAGAAGAAATATGTTGAAGTTCAACCATTAATTGTTATTACATGAAGACTAAGTGTAAATACCTTAATTAAAAATAACAAAGAAATATTTTTGTTTGTAGTTTGAAAATATTGCTTGGCCCTATCTAGTTAACTGAACTTTTTAATTTCTTTGTTATCAAATTTAATTTAGTTTTCAAAATGAATGAATTTTCATTTTATATTATAAATTAATATGTTATATTAATTGTGATAATATATTTCTGTAGCATTCTTTTTTAGCGAATTAATAAAGTATTTTGTCCTTTACCAATTAAGTCCATTACCATTTCATTATTTAAAAACCTTTTTTATAAATCTTTTTAATAAATGGTGACATGTTATACTTACTGACATTATGAAACTTTTTCCTAATTATTTTTAACTTCTGTTGAGTGTACTAAATTATAAGAATAAGGCCAATATTTTTTATTTCCATAATTTTTTTTATATTAAAAATTTTTTATAAACTTTTGGAATAATAAATTAATGATATTTTTAGTTTTAATAGAGTTTTCTTTTTATTTGAATTCTAAATTGTTCACCTTAAATTAAGATGATCTCTTGTTACTTATTGAAACTGGGTATGTTAGCAAAGTTTATATGGACACTATTTTTCACAATACTGCAAATTTGTGAGCTTATTTTCACAAAAACAGGTCCTGGCTTAAAAGAACTAGTTTAACGCTAACTAAAATTCACAAAATTATGAGATTTTCTCAATTTTTATGAAAACCGGACCCATTACAAAAAGTCGGGACAGACCCCTGCTAATAGTGAACCATATGTGGTTCCCATCAACAAACTGCCAAATTTTACTGATAACCATATAACTTAAACCTAGACATCGCACCTTTTTTAATAACACAATACCCTTTTTAAAATTCTGAAATAAAAAAGGAGGTATATGACAATCGTACAAATACCCCCTACCCAGGGCTCGATTTCTAAAAAAAGAGGTACCGGAACGGTAAAATTATTGGTCTCAAACTGAAAAAAAGCGAATACTTTTTTATACAAAAACTTAAGCATCTTTTTAAATTAAAAAAATAAATTCAAATGTGTAGTACTAGATTTGGAAGAGTTTTTTAACTTAATTATTGTATAAGACGATGAACTATTTAGCCAATTTTTTTGTTAAAACACCTTTTACAGTGCATTGTACTTTTTTCAACAGGGCGCCTCTTGTAGAAGGCGGGACGGTTTATCATCAATGGACCAATAGTGTTATATATTTTGCCAGTTTAAGGAATTGTCCCTTGTACGATCTTTAATTAGGGATGCATGAGTCTTGATCAAAAGATAATTTATTTTTGCTGCTGCTGACTTGTAGGGTATTGCAGGGCAGTTTGCCTGGCTTATTTTGCAGCCCTTTTTTGCCAGCTCATCTGCTTTTTCATTGCCTGGGATACCGCAGTGGGATGGGATCCACTGCAAGGTAACTGATTTATATTTTTCACCCAGGTCTCTAATTAGATGTCTGCATTGCAGAACAGTCATGGATCCGGGGCTCTGAAGACAATTTGCAATAGCGAGAATCGCTGCCTGAGAATCCGAGAAGATGACAGCCTGTTCATTCAAGGGAGGACAAGTACTAAGATGGGCAAGTGCAACTTTAATCGCCTGAACTTCACCTCAAATGATGAATTAGCTGTTCCAAGCGAGAGGTAATACAAAAAGTAATCGCTAAAGATACCAGCTCCCGCAGGACCATCCATCTCCAGCTTGGATCCATCGGTATAGATATGGAGCCATGTCTCCAAAGGAAAGCGTACATTGATTGTCTCCATACCCGCATTGAACAAAGTCGCTGTGCAATCGTTGGTTTTTTCCACCTCATAAAGGAGATCTAGATGGAACATACACTTTTCAGAGTACAAAGGATTGAGAGGGGGAAAAATTGGCTCAACCAGAAAAGAAACACCAAGCTCCTCTATCACTCTCAAAACTCCTTGCAAAAAGCCGTCCTGAGTCTTCAACCTGCGAGGATCACGACCAGTTTTTAT
Source organism: Tetragnatha versicolor (assembly GCA_024610705.1). Classification (NCBI taxonomy): domain Eukaryota; kingdom Metazoa; phylum Arthropoda; class Arachnida; order Araneae; family Tetragnathidae; genus Tetragnatha; species Tetragnatha versicolor. Next base: position 54,112,881 of record JANDEH010000010.1, on the reverse strand, counting down.
CCACGATTCATAGTGCGGTAAAGTGCTTAGTTTACAATACAGTTTAAGGGCGGATCTCTTTATTTCATATTCCATACTAATTTCATTTGTATGTGCCAGTAGTGCATCGATAGGTGTAGTCTTGACAGCACCGGTGATAAGTCGTAGTGCGTTATTTTGCACTCGCTGCAGTCTACCCAGACATTCCTGAGACACCTTAATTAGTGGTGCGCAACAGTAAGTCATCACAGGTTTTACAAAAGTATTGTATGTGGCATTCAGGGTGGAGGTGGCACAGCCCCATCTAACTCCTGCTAGACGTTTGAGCAACCGTATGCGCTTCTCAGTTTTTTGTTGAATATCATCGATATGCATTTTCCAATTAAGTTTTCGGTCAAATGTTACTCCTAAGTATTTGGTGTTCTCACTACATTGGAGCGGTGTATTATCGTAACAGACATTTAGCTGTAAAGGTTGGTGACACAAAGAGAATGTCTGGTAAGCAGTTTTTTCCGCATTAACAATCATATTATTTTCAGCACACCAGGAGTTCAGTCTTGACATTGCACTATTTAGTGATTTTTCGAGCCTCTCCATGGCCTTATACTTAGGACTCGATGTCCAAAGGACAAGATCGTCTGCATACATGAGGACGTTAACATTCTTCTCCATTAGGGAGCTAATCAGATCGTCAACATACACCTCAAACAGTAGACAGCTTGACACAGCTCCCTGGGGAAGGCCTGTTTTCAAAGCTCTAAAGCCAGAATGCGCCCCCCCCGTACCGGACATTAACGTAACGTAAATTAAAAAAATATTAAATAAAATTTGATGAAAATGTTCTGAAGGATTGTAATGTAAAGAAGATCCAATTCAAAGAAATCCTTAAAAAGTAATAGTTTTGATGAAATAAAACTTAGAATGTGAAAGTACCTAAAAATTGACCCATTTACCCCAACCCACCCTATTTATTAAAATGTCAAAGTGTGGCTGTATATGCTTCAAAACAACCCACGTAAGACGCGGGATTCAACTATTAATTTCAAACCGTGATTCTCAAATATTAGATCATCGGAAATAAAAAAAATTTTCAAAGTGATGATTGTTTCGACAAAATGCTTACTTCTAAAATATTTTAATTTTGTTTAAAAGCTCTTAGGGCCAACGTAAAGTTTTATTACAGCCAGTGCCTGGCTGTAATAAAACAATTACTGCTAGGCGTCAAGCACTTGCGGTTTAGGGGGAGATATCCCGATATCTCCCCCTAAACCGCAAGTGCTGTACGCCTAGCAGTAATCGTTTTATTACAGCCAGTGGAAAAGTCTACGCTGCACCTTACCTTTGTAAATATTATGTGCTACCGAAATAGCAGAGACAGTGGCGTAGCTGGGGAAGCGAGGGGGGCGGTCCGCCCCCGGTGTCACCCCGAAGGGGGTGACACCTAAACTAGTGAACTTGGCACTTTTTTCAAGTTGTATGCTTTCCTTGAAAAAAATTTTTGAATTCACTCTACTGATGAAATAAATTAGGGTTTAACAAATCGGGTGTCACCCTCACACTATCTGGGAGAGTAATACCGAAGTCTTCGAATTTTGCCCTAAATTGGTAAATATACTATGCCTTCCTTGAACAAAAAAAAATTGATCATCCTGGATAATACTCATATGGCTGGCTACCTAGGAGGGGTGACACCCAACCAAGATTAAAAATTTCGAACGTAGTTTTAAATATAAACGTAAGAAATATAAGTGTAAGAATTGATTTAAATAATTAACAGTTTTTAGGGGTATGAACTGGGGTGTCACCCATCGAGCTTTATTGAGTTATCAACCCATTTTTAGAGGGGTGTAGCTAAGGGGGGTCCCCGGGTCCGGACCCCCCCCCCCACCATGGGCCGGACCCAAAATTTGTGAACCCTTTTTTAGGCGTTAAATATTCCAGTGTTACTCAAAAGAGGGCGTCTATGTCCCTTAAAAGTTCCTAAAAAACACTTTTTTGCATGATAAAACCTAAAATTTTTCCGGGGAAACCCCCGGCTACCCCATAACAAACTTATTAATTAAGGGGTTATATAAGGGGAATGCGACAAGAGGTACCAAACGAGTAAACCTGTTTTTAAGGTCAAATTTCCAAAAAAATTTTGGGGGAGCACCCCCAGACCCCCTCTTGGGACTTGGAACTTTATTTATCCTACAACTTTTTTTATGATGTTCGACAAAATACAAAACTCCTAGCAAATAATAAGTTCCTGAAAATATAATGTTCGAAATTAGGATTAGGTGTACCAAAACAAGTTGAAAACCTGCTTTTTAGACTTGAATTAAAAAAAAATTCTTGGCGGTATCTTGTACCAACCCCTTATAAAAATATTTAAAAAGCATTTTGATTATTTATCTGTTATTCTATTTAATAAATTGCCTTATGAAACTCAAATAGAACCAAACTTTAGACGTTTTAAAAAACTTTGTACTTTATTTATTTTAAATCAAAATAATATAGAAAACCTATTAAATTATGTCAGGTGATAACTAACATCTAAATTATAAAATATCAGACAAGAAAACATCTAGTCCCACCAACCCCCTTTTTTAGTTTTAACTTTTATTTTAAAATATAAAAATGAGATGGTCGGGAATGTGACATATTTTTTTAAATCCATATAAGTTTTCTTATTGTATTTTTTACGTTGATTAAATTTATTTTATTTTTCTATGTTCAATAACATTAAGAAATCTGTAACCCCACGGAAGATCCTTTTTGGCTCCTTTGGGATATTAAAAAAATCTTTCAGTGTTTTTTTTTTTTTCATTCTCATTTTTTTGTGTACTGTCGTGTTACGTGTTTTATACGATTTAATCCCAATATTTGATATCTTTATCAGCAGGCCAGAGGCCTCGTAAAGACTTCTTCAACTCTTGTTTTTGGTGCCATCTATCTACTTATTTAAGAACTGAAATTCTGTCTCATATATGGATGACGATTCCAGGTCCGGAAGGAACTAATTCCGGGAATATGCTTTTCTCTTATGAGTAGCAAAAACTCATTAGTTACTGGAAAGCCTTATTTTACGAAAGCGCTCCAATATATCTTCTATATTCACTTCATTTTGCGTATTTTTTGCATTTTAAAGAAACCCATAATTTTAAGTGGGCATTTAATTTAAAATTGAGACAGAATGAGTAATTTGTGGGGTCGCGGGGTCCAGTGGCGGATCCAGGATTTGGTTTTGGGGGGGGGCTAAAAATTTTCCTAGTCCAATTAAATCTTCTTGTTAATGGTAATATGGAAAAGGTAGTAAATTATCCTACAGAAACCACTAAAAGGGGGGTCTGGGGGTCCTCCCCCAGAAAATTTTTGGAAATTTAAGTCATAAACCCCCATTTTTCAACTCGTTTTGGTACGAATTTCCGAATCTCGTATATAGATTTTTTGCGTTTTGACAAACTTAGTAAAATATTAGACGTTTTGGGGGGGGGCTTCAGCCCGAAAGCCCCCCCCGTAGATCCGCCACTGGCGGGGTCTGTTTAAAATAATTGTTTACTTAAAAATGAAATGGTTTCTTTTGCAAGTTACAGGAACGTCTATTGTCTCATTTAAACTAATTTTACAAATCTTCATCTTTTGATTGCTTTTTTTGTTACGGAGGGGAGGGTTGACTCACATCATTATTTTTCTGAGGTACCTCTTTAAGAGTACTTTTATACGTTAAGTTACAGATGACTTACACATAGGATTAAATTTGGTGCCCTAAATTTCAAAATTATGTAAACAATGTGGATCACAAGTAAAATTGGGGAGTCCGGGGTCTGGGGGTCATCTCCGAGAAAAAAAATTGAGAAATTTCCCTTTAAATTAGTGGTAAAATAGTAATTTGGGACCCTTTTTTAGATTACACCCAAAGATAACCGTGCATGGTAAGAGGCAGAATAATTTTGAAATCTATAAATGGATTTAAAAATTCCAAAATGTATTTGGGATCCACCTTCAGAAAAAGTTTAGAGTTTTTCACTTAAAAGTAGTGTTTTGACTCATTTTAAGACCTTTGCGTTACTCCTGAAGAAGACCGTTGCTTTAAAAAAGTCCCATAATTGTCAAGGGAAAAACACTAAAAATTTATGTCAAAATTTCTAAAGGGGGATGAAACCCTAAACCCCCCTCTTTGTATACGGCCTTGGTCAGAGAGTTTTCTTCATTATTGTTGCTGGCAATACTAATGAAAGTTCTTCTTTAAAGCAGTAGTTCCATATCGGTGGTCCGTGGACGATATGCGTTCCCCTCAAAATATTAAAATCTATGGAGAAACAGTATACAATTGATTTTGAAAGTGTTTCAAAATGAGTTGAAACACTACCTTGAAGGGCAAATAAAAGAAAATTATTACTATGTGTAAGTGCTCTAAAATTTAATGTGTAAAAGTCAGGAGGGATCTAAGAAAAAAGTCAAAAACATTCTCGAAATTAAGAGTCTGGTTGCATTGCCAAATAAAATACAATCTAAAAATCTCAACAAGAGGGGCTGAATATTCAAAAATGTAACTAATGCTGTCAGAAAAACTATTCTACATCGGTGTGGTATTAGTATTAGAGAAAATTATAGAATTCTGAAATCATTGAAAAAGACACACAGAAATAGTTAACCCTACAGTGCATACTGATGCCATTTGGCAACACGACATTTTTCCCCATTTCCTACTCGAACTTTCATTTCCAAACGGCAACACCATGCAATAAGTACAATAGATATAACATTTCATTGTATTAGCACTTTAGATCGCCAGTAGATCACAGCAGGGGTACTATTTTGAGACATTTGTTAGTAGCTAGTGAAACGAAAGTCAAGACACAGAAAACGCCAAAATAAAAGGACCATATAAATTAAAATAAAAAACTTTTTCAGCTTGAACAAAAAATGTTTTGAAAAGATAAGTTGTTTTTTTATATTTTTAGAGCATTTGGTTTTATTTCACTTCACAATTAATTTCACAAGAGACACAAATTAATTTCACAAGGACAAAGTTTTTTGCTAATAAAAAGTAGAAAAAAATTAAATTAAATTTTTTTAGTATTTTTTTACTAATGTACACCATAATAGAAGTCACATAAATGATTTTCAAGTGAATTTAAAAAATCATGCATTGTAGGGTTAATTTTGATTAGGATTGTAAATAAAAAGGGGGAAATGATACGTAAATTTATAACCCTGGATAGTATAAAACACCATCTTTTTGTAAATGTGTAAAGCATTTAAAGGAAATTCGATCCTCTTGAAATATATTAGTGGTTCCTATACAAATTCTAAGAATTCTTGGTCGACTGTATTTATATGTAATTACTTCCATATGTTTCAAAAACTTTGAACAGTTTATGTTAGTCATAACTTATAGAAAAATACCTAACCTGAAAGCAACTAAATAAACAAAACATTTAAATAAATCAGTAACTAGATTATTGGTTTTTTCTATGTAGAATGGACCCTCTGTTCTATCACGCAAGATATTATTTGGAGAATATTTATTCCCCATAACCCTATAGTTATTTTTCAAGTGGGAGTTTTTAAGCAGTTTCTAAGATTATAGGTCTTTCTCATTGAAACATATCGCTAATAGCCCACTTTTACAGCTGTGCTAGAAAAAACAGTTTCCAAATTATGTATTGTATATACCAAAGAAAGACTGTTGACAATAGAAAATAAATTCTCTATGACAACACATAACAAAAGGCAAATAATATTAATTTTGAGATTCATTTAGATTAAAAATTTATGAAGACTATTCAATACAATCTGTACTTTGTAAGATTTTAGTCTTTATCCAAGGCTCTCTTGGAAGAACCAATATTTGATGTTAACTTATCGCAACTTACAAAACTATGAATGGTCTCAGCTGATTAAATTTTGGACACCTGAAGTCTGAATAAATCTTAGTACCACAGGTAACAGGAAAATAATTAAATCTCAATATCAGTTGTATTTTCTGAAATCCTGGGTTTATAAGGATGAGTACCTTGAAAATTTTCCGTAAGAAGCGCAAGACTTCAACTTATGTGGACAAATGGTCTCTTAACTATCCTCCAACTAATATCAAGAAGAAAGATTATATGAAGAGTACTGTGACTCCTTTAGTACCAATATTAAGTTCATTAGCAGTTTTTGGATTGTACATTCAAAGCAAAAGAATAGGGAAATGTCGAAAATTATTCCGATTTATGCACACTGGTACTGTTTTGTTTTCTATACATTACTGGGTCCTTCTTTATTTTTCATATTTCATTCGAAGCGAAGGGTCATGGAAAATATTCAATCGAGCCGTTGTTATTTGGATATCTGTTGCAACTTACGACTTAATTTTAATTAAGAGAGAGAAGATACAGCTTTTCATTTGTATCTTTGATTTGAACAAAAGCTTTCGAGTATGCACAAGAAAGAAGAAGTTGTTTCAAAAAATAAGTAGGGTAGTGAACTTATTTGTGTGGTTTTTCCTCCTTTCATGGACAGTTACCTTTCTGTGCATTCCAACCAAAAAAGAACCAAAGACGCATTTTACAGAAACTTTCTACACTGCGTTGGTGAACAAAACATCCGATAGATTTCAAAAAATGCTGATTCAAGTGAATGATGCATACATATGCTTTTTGGTCGAAGGTCCACTTACATTTTCTGTGAGCTTTTATACTATGATCATTTATGCTTCGAGCTTGTGGTTTAAAGAAATGGAAGAATCTGTGGAAAAACTGGCTTCTTCCAAAGCTTTAGACATTACAGATTTTCAATATTTTCAAAAACTCTACAATGTGTTATTATTTCGAATCAATCTTGTGGATGGAGCATTCTCATTGACAGCTCTTTTGTGGTATTTTATGGTGACTCTGACATTGTGCATACGAATAATTGCTATTATTGGAGACAGCGGTGGGCCAACGGATGTCCAAGGAATGCTAATTATTGGCTTTGGACTCTTCAGAGGCATTTTGCTGATATTGGTTGGCGTTTCTTTTGCTGCTCAGTACTTAACTGACAGTGCATACCAAGCAGTTTTGAAAATTGAAATGTTGTCAACCCAGATGCATGAGTGCGTAGCATATCAAGAACTCACTCTTCTATTGAGAAAACTAGAGTTGAACCCTCCAGCTGTAACGGTGTGGAAATTCTGTGCAATAGGAAAACCGTTCCTTATGTCTTGTGTGCAAACTATGCTGACGTATGTAATAATATGCTTACAAATGACTCCAGCTGCAAAAACGCTGCTTCATATTTAATCTAAATGTAAAACGTAAGTTATAAAGTTACTTTATCAAAATGTGCTATTTAGCATCTTTAGGAAAGATGGAATCTAAATCAAACCTCTATAAAGTATTGATCAAGTGCATTGGCGTCGGCGCCTCCTGAATATTGGGGGGGACGCCTCAAAACTTCGGGATCCACTGGTTAAACTGGTTAAACTACTGGTTAACTACCCGAATATAATCATTTTTCTTTCTCGCCTTCGTTTAAGAATTTTAAGGTGGTTTTGAATCACCTAATTAACTTCTGTTCCAATTTTTTATAAACCGTTTGTAACTTTCCACGATAAAGGGGGGTCTGGGGGTCCTCCCCCAGAAAAATTTTAGAAATTTGACCTTTAAAATACAGGTTTAAACTCATTTAAGTGTTATAAGATTACAGTTTCAAAATCAAATTTTTTATGCTTCAACCAGTGCTGTAGCTGGATTTTTTTGAGGGGTCTCTTTAAATAATTATTTTTTTTTTTAGCTAGAAACAGAATTTTTTGTTGTGATAATGTTTTCCCAATCTAATTTCCCATCTGTTTCCCAATCTGTTTTCCCAAAATTATTGGTCTCAAAACTGGAAAAGCAAATGCTTCAAGAGGCATTTATTTTTAAATTTAAATTTCGAAAATAGGTAACTATCAGGCCTAAAGTTTATATTTGCACAGGGGGAGGAGACTTGGAATTCCCTCTAAGCCGCTCTATTTACAAGTTACTCATATTTACAGGTTTAAATTTCCCTTTCTATATTTTTTGGTAGGATTCTCACTTTAAGAACTTGATTTGAAAATAAATGTGAATATAGTTGAATTCTAACCGAACGGTTTTTATTTTACATCCTACGGGATTTTTACACTTAAGAAATGTCTAACAAAAAAGTCCAAAAATGGAAAAATCCAAAGAATTTTCAATTCTCATATCATACAAATTAAATATCAAAACATACAAATCAATTGTAATTATCTAGATAAAAATTAGAAGGAAGCATAAATCCTTAATCCCCCCTCTCTAACTTAAAAAAAAACAAATATAAACAACCTACCTCTTTCTTCTGGCAGTTGATCTTAAATAAATACACTTCTTCTGTCCAGGAGTCCAGGACAAGGAGACCAAAACAAACAACCTTTTGAAAGCACAACCAAAAAGGGACTGAAAGAGATCTGCTTAAATTTGATTACCCCCACCCAAGAAAATGTACCCTTCCTCGCCCTCCCTTTGGTTCGTGGAAGAGGCGGTTAGAAAACAAGAAACTTCGAGCAATCAGCAACCATAAGGTGCAGCGTAGACTTTTCCACTGGCTGTAATAAAACGATTACTGCTAGGCGTCCAGCACTTGCGGTTTAGGGGGAGATATCGGGATATCTCCCCCTAAACCGCAAGTGCTGGACGCCTAGCAGTAATTGTTTTATTACAGCCAGTGCCTGGCTGTAATAAAACTTTACGTTGGCCCTAAAACGGTGTCATATCGGCTGTTCCATCTCCTGCAATTTGACCGTCGAGGCGACCACCCAGAGAAAAGACAATCGTCCGCTCCTGGTGACCCCCCAAGGGGTGTGAAACAAAGTTTCAGCTACCATCGTCAATGCAAGGGGCTATAAATATTCTTGTCAGAGAGAGTGATCCTCTGTCGCCGTCTGGGGGTTGCCTGTCCGGCGGTCGTCCACCAACACGGACGTTTTCCCCCTCGGGCTAAGAGGCGGAAGTAGTGTTTAGCTCCCTTCTCCGATGTTTGGATAGCTTTTTTTTCGGTCTTATAATGTTAAAAAATTTTTGAAAAATGTCTGAAATATTGGGGGGGACGCGTCCCCCCCGTCCCCCCCGGAAACGACGCCCGTGATCAAGTGCATTATGCTGTGAAGCTTTAAGGGAAAAATACAACACAAAGTAAACATTCACAACATCTGAGAAAGGACATTCAGTTAAACGCTCAGGTTATCACACTAAGTTACTCAGATTGAATTTACATCACATTCACTTATCAGACTCTTTCACGTGTATGCTTCACTTAAATTAAAGAGAAATAATTTCAATCTTTTTTAATGAAATCTAACCTTTAGTTTAAATAGCTGTTTTCGATGTTTAAAAATTTTATTTTTATTTAGCATGAAAGTCAATAATTGTGTTGAAAGATCAAATAAGAAAGTCGGTAAGTAACTTAGCTGAAAAATTAATATTTATCTTTAAAAACCTATCAAACCTGGATTTGTTTGATCATTCCTCACTTCCAGCTTTAAGTTTACATTAACCGAGTAATTTTAAATTCTACTTTGAATATTTTAAAAGCCAAATTTAAAAGTCATCGCCATGTTATTTCTACTTTTCTAAAAACCTGTTACTTGGTTACTTCAACTACTATTTTTGTATTTGAGTTTTAATACAAATGGCGCATCAATGCCATCATTCTAAATAGTATCCCAAAACAATGCAATTTTGTCATACAACTGAAATAAGCGTTCTTAAGAGAAATTTAGACTGTTATGACCGTATGCATGATGCATCAAAGTATTCCTAATGATGGTGGTTAAATAATAGAATTGCCTTAAAGTATGTTACCAATACAAAATGATTTTAGAGTAACTTTACTTAATGGTAGATAAAAGAGATTTTACAATGTTTGTTTTACGTGTATGTTTTAACTTTTACAAATAAAAATACAAATACAAACATATTTTCGACCAGCTACTGGATCAAAGCCCAACAAGGCTGGTCCTTTGTTTATGAATTCCCCATTTTCCACTGACTGTCCAAGTTTCGCTTAAACTCGTACACTCCCTTCGAATTAACTATATTTTCTGGCAACGCGTTGCATATGTCAATTACCCTATTAAAGTAGTAATACTTCTTTAAATCACGATTAAAATGTGTCTTATTCAATATGCACCCATTGATTTCAAAATAACGAATTTGAACATCCTTATTTGAACCTGATATTAGAATAAATACCCTCATCAATGCAAGCTTTTATATGTAAATAACTAACTAATCTTACTTTTATCTATTTTGCTTACCAAATTAATACTCCATCACAGTCGAAACAAAGGGCAAGTATATTAGTCTTCGTAAAATTTTGCGATGAATAGTTTAATACTTGGCCTAGCTCCCCATATATTTTTTTCAAACCCCATTTCTCCTCAACAAATAAATGCACGACCGTCCGGACCGAGCAAAGATCCTGTGTCAATGAATCCGATATATATGTCCCGAAGACCGGCAACTACTGATTAAATACGAGACGTAGCTGGAGGCAGCGCAAACACCAACTCCAACAGATACATAGTAAATAACAGATCTTTAATCCATCAACTCAATTTTAAATGCGTGGTATTGTTGTATGAAAATGAAATGTATCACAATCTTAAGTTTATCCCTTCACCCCATAAATGATGTATTGATGATGCTGTTTCTATACACCATGAAATAATAAATGCATTTCTCATTTGTGGAAGGACCCTTTATGGTTTTTCTTATTTGCAAGTAGAAGTCTATCTTGGAAAAGAGGACTTATTCTTGATACCTATTCATTTGATCCCGAAAAGTTGTTTGGAAGGTAAAGACTTATATAAATTCTCAAGTAAACTTTTTGTTTCCTTTAAATGTCTGGGTTGAAATTTTCAATTAATTTGTATTTATGTAAGAAAAAACGAATGTTTTGAACCGTCAGTCCGTCAACCTCTGTTGAACTCAAAGCTAAAAAATAAAGTGAAAGTGAAAATTCTAATTTAAAAAAACATTAAGATGTTAATATACAGGGTGTTTCAAAATTGCGTTGCACGGCTTTTATTCGGAACCAGCACCTACTAGGGTCATGGAAGTAAGGTCTACCCCTAGGTAAGTGACCCTGGAGAATCCATTGAGATGACTTACAGCGCCCCTAGTGGCGAAATTAAAAAGTTAAAAAAATTAATTTAAAAACTAAAGGAGATAGAGCAAAAACCTCAGTGAGAGTATTGTTGCCAACGTCAAGAACTCATTGAAAAAAATTTGATCAAAATATCTTGAATATTCGCGGAGATATTAGCATGTGAAAATAGCACTTTTTCGGGGTTCAAAAAGTAAAAAGTTCGCATATTTGCAATTTTTTTTTGATTTTTTGATAAAATTTTGTGTTCTTTCAACTAAAAAAACACAAAACTACACAATAACACTGAAAAATTTGCAAATATGCGAACTTTTTACTTTTTAACCCCCGAAAAAGTGCTATTTTCACATGCTAATATCTCCACGAATATTCAAGATATTTTGATCAAATTTTTTTCAATGAGTTCTTCTTGACGTTGGCAACAATACTCTCATTGAGGTTTTTACTCTATCTCCTTTAGTTTATAAATTAATTTTTTTAACTTTTTAATTTCGCCGCTAGGGGCGCTGTAAGTCATCTCAATGGATTTTCCAGGGTCACTTACCTAGGGGTAGACCTTACTTCCATGACCCTAGGAGGCGCTGGTTTTGAATAAAAGCCGTGCAACGCAATTTTGAAACACCCTGTATACAGGGTGTCCCACGAGAAGTGGCCCAACCCCTTTAACTTTTGAACCCCTACAGATACAGTCATGAAAGTGGGGCTAAGTATAGTAAAGTGACCACGCCCTATCCAATGAGACAACTTCTAACGCCCTCTAGCGGAAAATTTAGGAGTTATAATTTTTATTTTAAAATCTATTTGAGGTATGTGAAAAAAGTCAATGACTAAGTTGTAGAGCAGCATCAATTCAGTAGGAAAAGACACCTTAATGAGAAAAATATCTTGAATAAAACCCCTAAAAAGCACGCTCAATTAGGTTGAATTTACGTAGATTTTACGTCTGAAAACGCTCCTCACGAGGCGAAAATGAGAATTTTTCAATTTAATGAACTAAGAATACTTTTAGTCATTTACTTCAGTATAAAAATAAAAATTTCTCATTTTCGCCTTGTTAGAAGCGTTTTAAGAGGTAAAAACTACGTAAATTCAACCTAATAAGGCAGTTGCATGTGTCAGATTTTCAAAAACAAACAAGTGTTCCGTATGGTTTTTTGTATGGTAAAATGAAATATCTAGTCAGTTTTTCAAAAAAATGTACAGGTAATTAAATATTTTAATTTAAAAGTCGAGAAAAAAACACGTGACTGAAAACGTTTATTGTTTAAACTATAAGATGACGTCAACAATAATACCATCAACTCCATTGCTTTACAACAATGTTTAGTATAAGATGACGTCACATCCAAACTCTTGGCTTTTTCGCGCGCTTTTAAAAAGGGGATTTTTGTTAATTTTTTTGACAGTCAAAAAATTTCTCGATCGGCCTCAAATTTTGGGTAGTTGCTTATTTTTGCAAGAGGAATCGATTAAAAAAATAAAAAAAAATCATGCAACTTCCTCATTGAGCGTGCGTTTTAGGGGTTTTATTCAAGATATTTTTCTCATTAAGGTGTCTTTTCCTACTGAATCGATGCTGCTCTACAACTTAGTCATTGACTTTTTTCACATACCTCAAATAGATTTTAAAATAAAAATTATAACTCCTAAATTTTCCGCTAGAGGGCGTTAGAAGTTGTCTCATTGGATAGGGCATGGTCACTTTACTATACCTAGACCCCCACTTTCATGACTATATCTGTAGGGGTTCAAAAGTTAAAGGGGTTGGGCCACTTCTCGTGGGACACCCTGTATAATTCAGTAATTAAACTTAGTTTCACACGTATTTTTATTTAATAATGACGGAGAATCGATGAAGAAACACAATTGGATGATAAAATTCATCAATTGAATTTAGAAGGGATTACCCTCCAAAGATGAGTTTAAATCCCTTTCGGGTAACTATTTAAAAATAGGGAGGATTCAAACAGTATATCTAAATGACAGAGAGTCAATGTCTTTCCACAAACCCCTAAGATTCATCTTTCTAATTTAATGTGCATTATAGTGGGTCGAAATGAACGTATTTTACCTTCTTTGGGAGAAAATTATTATCAATCTTTTCATAACAAAACGAGGATATACAGTAAAATCCCGTTATAACGAACTTCACGGAACCGTAAAATTTCTTGGTTGTAACTAGTGATGGGCAGGTATCGATACCAAATACTTAAGTACTCGATACCTATAGGTATCGAGTGTATTCGATACCCACAAAAGTATCGATACTTTATTGACATATTTCGTTTTAAATTTTTCAATGAAGTAATCTTTATAATACCTACTGTAGATCAAACGCAGCCTGTTTCCGTTTTCATTTTGCAACGCTCAAACCCAAGTCGTTATCATCCGCGAGAGAAATTTGACGCGGCTAGGTTTTTCCCCCGCCAAATCCTTCGCCTCTATCCACCTCCAGGCCCGTAGCTACGGGGCTTTTTGATGGATCGCTTTCAGTTTTTTGAATATTAGTCTGATTATGGATAGGCCCTAAAAAAATTGTCCCTTCAGGTTCATTTCCCGACATTGAAAAAAAGTACTCGATACCTATAAGTACTCGATACCAAAGTATTCGATACCTATAAGTATTCGATACCAAAGTATTCGATACCTAAAATTATCGATTTTGCCCATCACTAGTTGTAACGGAAATTTCGTTGTAACCGTACTATCGCTAATTCAAATAAAAACGGTTGGGGACTTCCTGGACTCGTAATAACGGGATTTTTCGTTGTATCGGTATTCGTTGTAACGATATTTCACTGTAATATGATTTGTAAAAGGCTACTCTAAATTAATTGAAATTTTTAAAACATATTCAAGTAAGAAAAAAATTATTGATACAAAGTTTATTTAATTTATTTGGTTATTTTGACTATAAGGAAACATTTCAAGCCATAACTTGTAAAAATTTCATCTTAAAGTAACATTTTAAAAATTATAAAACAGAGAAACTTTCTTAAAAATTTCAAAAATATGTTTGGGCTTTGCGTGAAAATTGATTACATTAAACCGATATTAAAAACTATGTTCTAATTTTTTTTTCATTACTTTCTATATTTTTTGCCTTGGATATCTTTTTGAATTTAGGAAAAATGTTTTTTCAAACCACCCCACCTCTCAAACATCTCAACACAACCTGAAGTTGCTACAACCATTGTTTGTTGACATATTCTTCACAGCTTTGATACTGTTATTATTCATACCGAAGAATGGACCTCATCTCACCTTTTCATCCGGAAGATACTTACTTCCATTCAGAACGTAAGTATCTATGTCTAATCGGTTAGTTTATTATTTTTAAAACTAAAAATGTTTTGCTGATGTTGAATGTCTCTGACCCAGGTACATATGAGTTTCCTGATCGTCGTGAACTGGATGAAGTTACAAGTTTGACTAGCAAAACTCTGAAGTGCATCCTACTGTTATGTGAAGAAGATGTTGATCTTGATCTTCTATGGAACTCCGAAAGATATCAACGCGTGATGGCAAGGATCGAAGTAGAAGACAATATAAAACATGAGGGACTTGCCGATATTTTCTCATTCCATTTAATTGTTCTTAGAAATGAACTTGGACTCGGACATTTTGTAAATACACGGCTGTCATACAATGACAATATTTGGAGGAATCCTATTGATCTTTTAAAATTTATGAGAATGTATTGTTCCAAAATTTTTCAATTTTACGCTTTTGAAAACGAGTTTTTAATGTTTTTCGTTTTCTTAGCAGATTTGTGTCTAGAGTGTTGTGATAGAACCCTGCATTACTTTGTTCCCTTCATTTTATGGGAAGTCGAGGAGGTTATTAAAACCCTTAGTCTCTGGATGTCTCGAGATAAATTTGGTTTTCTTGAGTTAATACGATCCTTGTGTCATGACGTTGAAAACATTCGTATTCGATACACCGATTTACAGCTTGTTTAGCTGATTACAACTTGGTAGTACAATCCATTACTCTTTTAAAATGTTGATTTGTAGAGTTTAATTTCTCATGATGATAATTATGCTTTGATTGAAAGATTTTTTTTATTGATTTAACTATGAACTCGAGGAACATTTCATAATATGTGTAATGTGCTGTATTCTCATAATGTGCTTATCTTAATAAAACATTTTGTTAAAACTACGGGGTACTTAATTCATATTCAAACATTCCTATTGGTTATTAAGTTAAAAATATTTCTATATATAATTCAAATAAGAATGTTTAAAAGGATTACATTTAAAAAAAGAGTTATAGTTTACTCTTTTTGAGTATTGCAAAATGAATGTAGGTATTAGAAGATAAAGTAAAATGGTTATTACATAAGAGTTATATTTACTTAAAACTTAATTTATGTATAAAATCTACACTTTTATATTTCAACAAGTTGATTTGTAAATTAAGTTTAAAAATGTTTAATTAAATTCAATCGAAAAAGATATGTTTTCATTGAGTAGGGGGTCCTTATTTTTTGAAATTTATTGCTCTCATCCGCTAAATTTGCTCCATTATATCTAAAAATAATTCTGGTGGAATTTTATCACTTTCAAATCATATTTATTGACATGGAGCGATCTTAATGCGCTGTGTCGCCATTGATCGCTGTTTAATAGCTTTTCTAACCACTAATCAATAAACTGTTAATGTCATAACAATTAGGTAGTATCCCCCTAATTATCACGTTAAAAGTAGTTTGTATGGCGGGAAAGATGATGAAATGGTAAAAAAGTATTTATATCAGATCCCTAAAACACTATTAATTCATTTTTTGCACAATAGAATAATCTGTAATGCACGTCACCTGTAATCGAAAAAAAAATTCGCTGAGATCCCTTCCCGTCTACTGAAAACCAAGGATCGATTTCAAAGCACTTCATTATCATTCGATTCTAGAATCGATTTTATCCCCAAATTTGATTTCCTTACGACGAACGAAATAGGGATTCGGAGGATAACTTTCTCTAACATTTTTCGAAGGAACATGCTTCCATCTATGGAATGACGTGAGAACTAAGGTTTTTCAAAAATTTGGGAACAAAAATTGAAGAGAAGATGCAGTGAACGGCATATTTTTATGTCTAATACTTTTTCTATGATTTTTAAAGTTAGGGGCTTTTTCTGGAACACCCTTGTCCCTTATTTAGGCGTTTTTTTGAAAAAGTCGGGAAAACTTTTGCTCCACCCCCATTTTTTTCCTTTTGGTATCCTAAGAATGTGTGCTAAATCTTAAACCGATCAGATAATATTAAAACGTGCCCCAAACGGCCTAAAGTTAGAATAATTGGCGCAAGTTTAGAACTGCTGATGGTTGGCGAGTTTTGGCTATTTGGCGCCATATTTAGAAGCCACATAATTCATTTAACATTAGTTGGGGTTGCTATATATTGATTTCTATCGCTAAAAACTTGGCGCATCAGCAGTTCTAAACTTGCGCCGAATTTGACTTTTTCCTCCGAAAATTTTTAAAAATGTGTTTAAGAAGTCCGTTGCCGATTAATAGGGCTCAAACACATTTAAACACTCTTATTTGACCGTTTTTACTTACTACCTAGGCCAAAATGCCCAGTTTGTAACCCTAGCCATCAATCAGAAAATCATCAAATTTGTCCATTTTATGCTGAGAATATAAGAATCAAAAGGCAGTGGTAAATGACTTAAAACCACAAAATTTCATGGCTAAACACCATTTAAAGAACATGTTGATGTGGAGATAAATTATCTGGAGCCCAAATTAATTATGGGTTGCTTAATTACGGACGCCATGTTGGATTGCATCAAAACTAAAAAAAATCCTAAAAAACTGTATGGGCATGGGCGTTGCCCATCCATGCCCATACCGTTTTTCAGGATTTACCAATATCAAACATGCCCATTGGGCATGTTTGATATCGGTAAAGAATTTTCATAATCCAATTGAATCTTCTTGTTAATGGTAATACGGAAAAGGTAGTGAATTATCCTACTCAAACTACAAAAAGGGGTTCTGGGGGTCCGCCCCCAGAAAGTTTTTGGAAATTTAAGTCAAAATCAACACTTTTTCAGCTCGTTCTGGTACGCCTCATTCGAATTTCGGATATAGATTTTTTGCATTTTGACAAACTCAGACGTTTTGGGGGGACGTTTTTTAGATACGGTTGGGGGGATATTAGACGTTTTGGGGGGCTTCAGCCCGAAAGCCCCCCCCGTAGATCTGCCTTTGATTCCTGGCCCTTAAAAGTCGACATAACGAAACATTGATGTTCGAATATCGGAATCCTGATATTCCATGTGACCCTCCATATGACCCCATACATTACACCATATGTGGCCACCAATAGGAGGATGATATAGATTTTTATTCAGTCTTCTTAAAAGTCACTTAATATTATACCCGTAATGTAAAAAATTTTGATTCCTGTCTTCTTTAAAGTAGCTTAATATTATACTGTCATACAAAAAATTTTGATTTAACGAAACATTGATGTTCGAATATCGGAATCCTGATATTCCATATGACCCCATATAATACACAATATGTGGTCACAGATGGGGGTATGTAATGGATTTTTATTCGGTCTTCTTAAAAGTCACTTAATATTATACCGTAATGTAAAAAATTTTGATTCCTGGCCCTTAAAAGTCAACATATCGAAACATTGATGTTCGAATATCGGAATCCTGATATTCCGTATGACCCCATTTATTACACCATATTTGACTACCGATGTGGGGATGTAATAGATTTTTATACAGTTCCCGTAAAATGCACTTAGTACTTCACCGTGTTCTAAAAAATTTTGAATCCGGGTCCATAAAATTCGATATAGCGAAACCCACCAATGATGGAATATCAGAATCCCGATATTCCATATGACCCCATATATTACACCATATGTGGCCACCGATGGGGGGATATAATAGATTTTTATTCAGTCCCCTTAAAAGCCACTTAATATTATACCGTTTTGTAAAAAATTTTGATTCATGGCACTTAAAAGTCGACATATCGATATAATGATGTTCGAATATCGGAATCGTGATATTCCATATGACCCCATATATTAAAACCATACTTGGCCACCGACGGGGGGATGTAATAGATTTTTATTCTTCCTTCCTCCTCGGCTCTACAGTCCATGCAGGACCTTGGCCTCCCTCACAAGACAGTTCCACTTTCTCCGATCCCTGGCCTTTATCCTCCAATTTCTCACCCTCATCTTCCTCAAATCTCCCTCAACCTCGTCCAGCCATCTCTTTCTAGGATGTTCGATCTTCCTCTTACCCTCTATTTTTCCTCTGTAGACCTTCTTTGTAGCTCTCTCGTCACTCATTCTCTACAGATGTCCAAGCCATTGTATTCTTTTAGATTTTATTATATTGACAATATCTTTTTCTTTATATAGTCCACTTAACTCTAAATTGCTCCTAATTCTCCAAACCTCTCCATCTTTGACTGGTCCATATATTTTCCGTAATATCTTTCTCTCAAATGTAATAAGTTTTTTCTCTTCATTCTGAGTGGTTGTCCAAGTTTCTGCTCCATATGTAACGATAGGTCTGACTATTGTTTTATATAATTTTAGTTTTAACTTTCTTGACAAAAGAGAGGACTTAAACAACTTTATCATTGAAAATTAACATCTGTTTCCAGCCGCCAGTCTAGCCTTTATCTCTGGGTTTAACTCATTTTTGTCAGTGATAAAGTGTCAGTCAGTCCCGATATTCCATATGACCCCATATATTACACCATATGTGGCCACCGATTGGGGGATGTAATAGATTTTTATTCAGTCCCCTTAAAAGTCACTTAATATTATACCGTCATGTAAAAAAATTTGATTCCTGGCACTTAAAAGTCGACATATCCATATAATGATGTTTGAATATCGGAATCCTGATATTCCCTATGACCCCATATATTACATCATATTGATTACCGATGTTGGGATGTAATAGATTTTTATTCAGTTCCCTTATAAGTCACTTAATATTATACCGTGATGTAAAAAATATTGAATCCAGGCCTTTAAAATTCAATATAGTGAACTCACTAATGATTGAATATCGGAATGATGACATTCCATATGACCCCATATATTACTCCATATATGGCCGCAGATGGGATGGATGTAATAGATTTTTTATCATTCTTCTTAAAAGTCACTTAATACTATTATACAGTCATGTAAAAAATTTTGATTCCTGGCCCTTAAAATCGACATATCGAAATATTGATGTTCCAATTACGGAATCCTGATATTCCATATGACCCCATTTATTACACCATATTTGACTACCGATATGGGGATGTAATATATTTTTATTCAGTTCCCGTAAAATGCACTTAGTATTTAACAGTGTTGTAAAAAATTTTGAATCCGGGCCCATAAAATTCGATATAGCGAAACCCACCATTGATGGAATATCAGAATCCGATATTCCATATGACCCCATATATTACACCATATGTTGCCACCGATGGGAGGATGTAATAGATTTTTATTCAGTCCCCTTAAAAGCCACTTAATATTATACCGTTTTGTAAAAAATTTTGATTCCTGGCCCTTAAAAGTCAACATATCGAATCATTGATGTTCGAATGTCGGAATCCTGATATTCCGTATGACCCTCCATATGACCCCATATATTACACCATATTTGACTACCGATGTGGGGATGTAATAGATTTTTATTCAGTTCCCGTAAAATGCACTTAGTATTTCACCGTGTTCTAAAAATTTTGAATCCGGGCCCATAAATTCGATATAGCGAAACCCACCAATGATTGAATATCAGAATCCCGATATTCCATATGACCCCATATGTGGGGTCATATGGAATATATTACACACATATTACACCATATGTGGCTACCGATGGGGGGATGTAATAGATTTTTATTCAGTCCCCTTAAAAGCCACTTAATATTATACCGTTTTGTAAAAAATTTTGATTCATGGCCCTTAAAAGTCAATATATCGAAACATTGATGTTCGAATGTCGGAATCCTGATATTCCATATGACCCCATATATTAAAACCATACTTGACTACCGATGTGGGGATGTAATAGATTTTTATTCAGTTCCCGTAAAATGCACTTAGTATTTAACCGTGTTGTAAAAAATTTTGAATCCGGGCCCATAAAATTCGATATAGCGAAACCCACCAATGATGGAATATCAGAGTCCCGATATTCCATATGACCCCATATATTACACCATACAGGGGCGGATCCAGGATTTTCTTTTGGGGGGGGCACCACTGAAATTTTAGTCCTACCTGGGACACGGCATGTAACAAGAATTTTTCTTCGGGGGGGGGTGACTCAACGTTAATTCTCCCAAACGAGTACACGTATGCGTTAACTTTTTTAATCATTTAAAAGTAACACTAGTTCGGGATCATCCCAGAAATTTTTTGAAAATTTGTCTCTAAAAGTAGCTCAATATTTTGAGAACCTTTGGGTTACATCGAAAGAGAACAGCTCCTTTTAACCCACAAAATTTTGAAGGATCTAAATAATAAATAGATGTCAAAATTGCAAGGAGGGTTGGGGAGTCTTCCCCTAGAATTTTTCAAAAAATTTTATATTAATTTGAAATTCTTTGGAAAACACCTGAAGTGGACCGTTTCTTTAAAGCGGCAGATTTTTCAAAGGAAAAACAATTTTAAAAGACGTCAAGGTTTTGGAGGGGGGTTTGGGGGTTCTCTCCCGAGAAAATTTTTGAAATTTGACTCTAAAAAGTGCTGTCTTAACTCATTTTGAGACTCTTCAGGTTGCACCCGAAAAGGATTTATCCTTGTAAGTTGTAGAATTCTTAAGAGAAAACAATCTGATGTCAAAATTGCGGACTTGGGGATTGAGCTCCTAAAAACTTTCGGATACGGCCCTGACCTATAGAAGGCTGATACCCTCAAAAACTGTTATGTATTCTTTTTTTTTCACAATAAATGTTTTAAATTTTACTTTGAAAAATGATATTTACTAATAACAAATATACAACATTATTTTCACAGTATTTAAAAGACCCTGGTAGAAACAAGAAAATTGGTTAATATTTTTGCACGGGACATTTTGTAGGATTTTGAATAACTTAACATAAGGTAAAAAACATTTAAAAACACAGTATTTTGATGAAATAAACCTGAAAAGTTTAACTTATGTGTCGATTTTTGAATCTAAAACCATTTTTTTTCTTAGAAAAAAATATTTTTTTCTGTTTTAAAACAATGAGGTAATGGTCATATACTGACAGACCTATGGTGCCAGACATAGAGAAAGTGTTGTGCTACGTGTAGAGAAAACTTACCTTAAAAAACCTTAAGTCGTGATAAAAATGACTAATTTAGTATATTCATAACATGAAAGAACTTATGATTAAAAATAAATAGCCTTTCAAGTGCTTATAACTTTTCAGTAAACGTATCATGAACAAGTGTCATTTAGTACTTGGTGGCCTTCATTTTCAGAGTTAGTTTAACTGTGAGCATTAAATTTTAAATATTAATTTAAGACAGAAGAAACTCTAAACCTGTGGTTCTCAAACTTTTTAAAGCTACCGCTCCCTTATTGTGCGTAAAACTTTCCAACGCCCTTCCCCAATAAAATTTTTTTTAGAATTTAGGGTATAGGGTAGGGCGATTAGTTAATATTAAAAGTAATTTTAAGTAGAGTAAACCCGATATGTAAAAGTAGCTGAAGTTAGCTGGTCCCTCAACTCCTTTTCCCACGGGCCAAATGTGGCCCGCGCGACTGATCCATGTGGCCCGCGGACTCGTTAAATCTTACACATAAAAACAACTTTCAGAAATCTTCCAAGAAAACTACAACATCGTGCGAGACATTATGACACTTCCATCTAATCTCCTTAAAATCCTGAAAGATAATTTTGATGAAAGGTTTCAAGATTTCAATAGACTTAAAGAAGAAATACGTTTATTCAAGAATCTTTTTTATGTCGATGTTTCAACAGCACCAATTAATATTCAACTAGAATTTATTGAGTTGCTGAGTCATTCGTGGCTGCAAGACATGCTTAGGGAAAAGTCTTTACCCGACTTCGGTCTTACCCTCATTGAAAAGTTCCCGAATCTGCGTAAGCGCGGGATGAAATTATCTCCATTTTTGAGAGCACATATGTTTGTGAAAAAACATTCTCTGTTCAGAAAAGAACAAAAACTAGTGCTCGCTCTCGACTCACAGATAATCATCTTAATTCAGTTTTAAGGATAAATGTTATTAATTTGGAGCCGAATTTACAAGAAATAGTATCCTCCAAACAGATGCAAACTTCTCATTGAAAACGGGTTTGTAATTTTTTTATGTTTAGAAAAATCCTTAAAAGTGTTTTTTATGTGGCCCGCGAGATAAATCTTAATGAGAAAATTGGCCCTCGGGGGAAAAAAGGTTGGGCACCACTGCTCTAAGGGATCACCTGCGGTTTGAATATGACTATCAGTTGAGAACTCTCTAGAAAGGGGGGGTCTGGGGGTCTCCCCCAGAAAATTTTTGATTTTAAGCCCGAAAAAAGTGCCAAATATGCCTTTTTATGCAGTGTACTTTTTAGTCCTCTGGGGGGGGGCACGTGCCCCCGTGCCCCCCCCTGGATCCGCTACTGACACCATATGTGGCCACCGCATGGGGGGATGTAATAGATTTTTATTCAGTCCCCTTAAAAGCCACTTAATATTATACCGTTTTGTAAAAAATTTTGATTCATGACCCTTAAAAGTCAACATATCGAAACATTGATGTTCGAATGTCGGAATCCTGATATTCCATATGACCCCATATATTAAAACCATACTTGGCCACCGACAGGGGGATGTAATAGATTTTTATTCAGTCCCCTTAAAAGTCACTTAATATTATACCGTCATGTAAAAAATTTTGATTCCTGGCAATTAAAAGTAGACATATCGATATAATGATGTTTGAATATCGGAATCCTGATATTCCGTATGACCCGATATATTACATCATATATGATTACCGATGTTGGGATGTAATAGATTTTTATTCAGTTCCCGTAAAATGCACTTAATATTATACCGTGATGTAAAAAAATTTGAATCCAGGCCCTTAAAATTAAATATAGTGAACTCACCAATGATTGATTATCGGAATCCTGATATTCCATATGACCCCATATATTAATCCATATATGGCCGCAGAGGGGAGGGATGTAATAGATTTTTTATCATTCTTCTTAAAAGTCACTTAATATTATACAGTCATGCAAAAAATTTTGATTCCTGGCTCTTAAAATCGACATATCGAAATATTGATGTTCCAATTATGGAATCTTGATATTCCATATGACCCCATTTATTACACCATATTTGAATACCGATGTGGGGATGTAATAGATTTTTATTCAGTTCCCGTAAAATGCACTTAGTATTTCACCGTGTTCTAAAAAATTTTGAATCCGGGTTCATAAATGTCGATATAGCGAAACCCACCAATGATGGAATATCAGAATCCCGATATTCCATATGACCCCATATATTACACCATATGTGGCCACCGATTGGGGGATGTAATAGATTTTTATTCAGTCCCCTTAAAAGCCACTTAATATTATACCGTTTTGTAAAAAATTTTGATTCATGGCCCTTAAAAGTCAATATATCGAAACATTGATGTTTGAATGTCGGAATCCTGATATTCCATATGACCCCATATATTAAAACCATACTTGACTACCGATGTGGGGATGTAATAGATTTTTATTCAGTTCCCGTAAAATGCACTTAGTATTTAACCGTGTTGTAAAAAATTTTGAATCCTGGCACTTAAAACTCGACATATCGATATAATGATGTTTGAATATCGGAATCCTGATATTCCGTATGACCCCATATATTAATCCATATATGGCCGCAGAGGGGAGGGATGTAATAGATTTTTTATCATTCTTCTTAAAAGTCACTAAATATTATACAGTCATGCAAAAAATTTTGATTCCTGGCCCTTAAAATCGACATATCGAAATATTGATGTTCCAATTATGGAATCCTGATATTCCATATGACCCCATATATTACATCATATATGATTACCGATGTTGGGATGTAATAGATTTTTATTCAGTTCCTTTATAAGTCACTTAATATTATACCAGGATGTAAAAAATTTTGAAACCAGGCCTTTAAAATTCAATATAGTGAACTCACTAATGATTGAATATCGGAATCCTGATATTCCATATGACATTCCATATGACCCCATATATTACTCCATATATGGCCGCAGATGGGATGGATGTAATAGATTTTTTATCATTCTTCTTAAAAGTCACTTAATACTATTATACAGTCATGTAAAAAATTTTGATTCCTGGCCCTTAAAAGTCAACATATCGAAACATTGATGTTCGAATATCGGAATCCTGATATTCCGTATGACCCTCCATATGACCCCATATATTACACCATATTTGACTACCGATGTGGGGATGTAATAGATTTTTATTCAGTTCCCGTAAAATGCACTTAGTATTTCACCGTGTTCTAAAAAATTTTGAATCCGGGCCCATAAAATTCGATATAGCGAAACCCACCAATGATGGAATATCAGAATCCCGATATTCCATATGACCCCATATGTGGGGTCATATGGAATATATTACACACATATTACACCATATGTGGCTACCTATGGGGGGATGTAATAGATTTTTATTCAGTCCCTTTAAAAGCCACTTAATATTATACCGTTTTGTAAAAAATTTTGATATCATGGCCCTTAAAAGTCAATATATCGAAACATTGATGTTCGAATGTCGGAATCCTGATATTCCATATGACCCCATATATTAAAACCATAATTGGCCACCGACGGGTGTATGTAATAGATTTTTGTTCAGTCCCCTTAAAAGTCACTTAATATTATACCGTCATGTAAGAAATTTTGATTCCTGGCAATTAAAAGTCGACATATCGAATGATGTTTGAATATCGGAATCCTGATATTCCGTATGACCCCATATCGTCGTGGAAGATGCAATACAGCACATCTAACATTTGAAGCACCTTTAGTATGCCAATCCTTTTTCTCGCCAAACAGTTTTCGCGACTTCGTTTGGCGGTTTTAATATGGCTGTGCTTTTTTTGTAAGCCAAATATTTTTCAGAAATTGATGCTTAGCTATTTGATTACTTGATCAGGCTTCGCACCTAAAAGTATTAAAAGCATTTTAAAAACAGCTTTATAGCTCTAAGTAAGCCGTGATTTGACACATTTTCACATTGGTCAGAAAAAAGTTGCCGATCTTTCATGATCTGTCATAGTATTTATTTAGAGAATCAATCTCGATCAAACCGGTTGAGAACGTGTAAGATATTGGTTTATTTTGAGTGCGATTTTTTGACTATTCCTCCGAATATTATTAAACTAATTAAAAAAGATATTTCTGGATCTTCGATTATGTGTTACTTTTTTATTTCATGTACCTAATTTCCTTTAATTAGCTTTGTAAAGTTCCCGAATAATGCAAATAAAGCATGCTTTATTTTATGTCGTGGTACCCCTTACTTGCTACCAACTTATTGTGATTAAAATTTAGGCACTGTATATTTGCACGGCCATTTTTCAACTAAACTCTACTCTAACTTCCACGGCTAGGCGTACCATTGGTTCCATCACTAAGCTCCGAGACTGCTACGTCATCACGAGACCTACAGCGCATGCGCCACTGGCCGTTTTGGCCGTCCAAATATACACTTCGTAAAATTTAAGTAAAATGTATAAAGTTTTGTAATTTTTTATATATTCCTATGATTTTTTTTGGTTTATTCACCGATTAGAGACAAGAAAAAATATCCCATAAGAATTGCATTGAAAATAAAGTTATCAAACAATTAATTCTGATAATAACAGAAAAAGTGCCTATTTACAAATAAAATAATAATGTATATTTTACGTGAGAAAACTCCAGCTCCACACATTCCTCTAACCAGAGGTTACTGGTGAAGAACTCTTCTTTTCATATATTTTATGTATCTATTATTTGAGACAAAATTAATAAAAATGATGGATATTCTTTTCTTAAAAGCAGAAAATTGCTCGATGTGGGCAAGATAATAAGAAATTCTATTAGCAAGCAATGTTCCGAAGTAGTCACCCTCCCAGTATTGCCCGTACCTGAAAGTGCTTAACTTCGGTGATGAATAAATGTGCTAGTGTTGGTGTATACTTGATTTAAGCAGCAACCATACGAAACCATATTTGGCTATTTATTTCACTGCCAATTGAAACAATCGACAACTACATCAAACTGTGTCTTTTTCCGATGTTAGATGTGCGGTATTACATCTTCCACGACGATATATTACATCATATATGATTACCGATGTTGGGATGTAATAGATTTTTATTCTGTTCCCTTATAAGTCACTTAATATTATACCATGATGTAACAAAATTTGAATCTAGGCCCTTAAAATTTAATATAGTGAACTCACCATTGATTGAATATCGGAATCCTGATATTCCATATGACATTCCATATGACCCCATATATTACTCCATATATGGCCGCAGATTTGAGGGATGTAATAGATTTTTTATCATTCTTCTTAAAAGTCACTTAATATTATACACTCATGCAAAAAATTTTGATTCCTGGCCCTTAAAATCGACATATCGAAGTATTGATGTTTCAATTATGGAATCCTGATATTCCATATGACCCCATTTACACTGCTGTGCAAAAATTAAGGACGGAACTGTTTTTTCAACGTAACACGTAGTAGAACTATTGTTCATTCATGAAAATCATACCAAAAGATGTTTATTGGGTGAGAATACAGGGCCCGAGAACAAATTTTCCCTATCCATATTATAAGGGGGTAAATGGACCCTCCATTGATAATGGAGTTCCATTACACATTTGTAGCAGTGGCAGAAACGTCTATGTAAGAGGTATTTAACCGAGAAATTTAAGTGTTTTAAAATGAATATGATTATTCCTGAACTCAATGCATATTTTTAAACGTTTGTGCCGCCTTTAAATAGTATTTTTTTAGGTTTTATTGAGAGATATTGGTCTAATCATCATTTTTGGTAGGTTTTAGCTTCTGGGTCATTTTTGGTAAGTTGTATCTTAACGTTAACCATGTTTTTAGTAGGTCTCACATGTGCCTAACTGAGTTTGGGTCTGGGGACCTGAAAAGTAGCTTTATTTTTTCAATAGCGTTACTTATGAGCAACTTTGAGAAAGTGAAATTGTGATTTGCAGCAGCTTTTTAATTAATAAAGAGAAATATTTGATCCGAGAGGTCTTCTAAAAGATATAAAAGGAACATGAGAACACAGGTACGCAATTGCAGATATCAGTGAAAACTTCTGTGTTGTCTAAAGGGTGTTGAAACGGCATAAAGAATTGCATAGTTTCACAGAAATGACATCTGTTATTAAAGTTTAAAAAAGAAGTATTTTTAGTGTTTATGGACTTTATCTTGTCTAAAGAGAAAGATATATTTGTAAAAATATCTCCATTATCTTTAAAATGAAGTTTAAAGACATCGAATTTCTCCTCTAAGTCTGTACAATCCTTACAGACATTTCAACACCCCCTATACTCAAAAGAGATTTTCCCTAATGTCTGCAATTGCATACCTGTATTCTCATGGCCCATTTGCTTCTTTTAGAAGACATTTTGGATCAAGGATTTCTCTTTATTAGTGAAAAAGCTGCAGAAAATCACAATTTGACTATCTCAAAGTTTTTCATTAGAAACAATATTGAAAGAATAAAGTTACTTTACAGGTCCCCAGACCTAAACGCAATCAGGCATATGTGAGACCTTCTAAAAACATGGTTAACGGTAAGATACCACTTACCAAAAATGACCCAGAAGCTAAAACTTGTCAAAAATGATGATTAGACCGATATCTCTCAATAAAACCTAAAAAATACCATTTAAAAAGGCAACACAAACGTTTAAAAATATGCATTGAGTTCAGGAATAATCATATTCATTGCAAAAAACTTAAATTTCTCGGTTAAATACCTCTTACATAAACGTTTTTGTCACTGCTCTAAATGTGTAATGGAACTCCATTATCAATGGAGGGTCCATTTACCCCCTTAAAATATGGATAGGGAAAATTTGTTCTCGGGCCCTGTATTCTCACCCAATAAACATCTTTTGGTGTGATTTTCATGAATGAACAATAATTCTACTAGGTGATATGTTGAAAAAACAGATTCGTCCTTAATTTTTGCACAGCAGTGTATTACACCATATTTGACTACCGATGTGGGGATGTAATAGATTTTTATTCAGTTCCCGTAAAATGAACTTAGTATTTTACCGTGTTGTAAAAATTTTGAATCCGGGCCCATAAAATTCGATATAGCGAAACCCACCAATGATGGAATATCAGAATCCCAATATTCCATATGACCCCATATATTACACCATATGTGGCCACCGATGGGGGGATGTAATAGATTTTTATTCAGTCCCCTTAAACCACTTAATATTATACCGTTTTGTAAAAAATTTTGATTCATGGCCCTTAAAAGTCAACATATCGAAACATTGATGTTCGAATATCGGAATCCTGATATTCCATATGACCCCATATATTAAAACCATACTTGGCCACCGACGGGGGGATGTAATAGATTTTTATTCAGTCCCCTTAAAAGTCACTTAATATTATACCGTCATGTAAAAAATTTTGATTCCTGGCCCTTAAAATCGACATATCGAAGAAATAAAGAACATCGACTGATTCTACCGGAGGCCGAGTCCACAACGGTGGCCACTATTTCAATGCAGCTACCAACAAGGGAAGAAGCATCCACACTACCCCAACCTGAGGAGTCTCCCCCACCGAATAGTTCCCCCGGCGGAAGATCCCAATAACACCCTTCTCGCCTGAGAAGAAAAGCTCGCCCCTGGTTGATGGGACTAAGATTTTAAAGGCTCGACGTGGACGAGCTGTTAAACCTCCCAAGCGTTTGAATTTATAAAAAGAAGGGAGATGTAGTGTGAGCTACAATCCGAACCACCTTTAATCTTTAACTTGACTGTTGTAACTGTAAGACTAACTGTATCTAGTTTTTTTTTGTAATCCTGGCGTGTGTATTTACTTTCGATTATTAAAGTTTATTTTGACGTAACTTAGAACGCTCGCTATTCTTGCACAAATCTAACACCTGCAATTGAAATTTCGGGATTATCTACCCCTTTTCGACCACAATGTTAAAAATACTGAAAACTGCGTGGCTTTGCCCCCACCTACCCTATGCCCCTCCTCAAGTTGTTACAAATACTGAAACATTATTACTTGCAAATTTTCAGGTCTCTAGGACTATTTTTGAACCCTGCGCCCTTCAAAAGTAGGTTTCCCTTGTTAAATAAGTATGGGGAAAATGTATTGAAAATATCGTCATTTTTGGTAGGTGCCATTGAAAGTTTTTCCGATAGGATCTTGAGACAATGATATCCCAAAGATGATGTATAGGTTTTAATTCGATATTGACTGCGTTCAGGCTCATGAAATTGAAAAGAACTAAAAATGACGATATTTCAATATTTTCCCTATACTTTAACATTTTAAACCTACTTTTGAAGGGCGTGGGGGTCAAAAATTGTTCTAGAGACATGAAAATTTGCAGTTAATAGGGTGGGTTGGGGTAAAATGGGTCAATTTTAAGGTACTTTCACATTCTAAGTTTTGTTTCATCAAAACTATTACTTTTTAATGATTTCTTTCAATTGGATCTTGACATTACAATCCTTCAGAACATTTTCATCTAATTTTATCAAATATTTTTCAGTTATAAGTTGGTTAAACTTAGCATCAAAAGTAATGACCTATTTTACCCCAATGTGGGGTAAAATGGGTCTCATTGCAAAAAGATGTCAAAAATATATTTACTACTAAATATACATGAAAATAAGAAAAAATGCAATCGGCTAAGCCGTTTTTATCTGAAAAAATTTGTTTTAAGTTGCACCTTAATGAAATTGTTAAAGTCCGAAGTTAATGAACATTGTTCAAATTTAGCAATTAAAATACTTCGTTTGGATAAAAAAATAAACTTGTATGACAGTTCAATGTATATTTGAAGGAAATAAGTTAAAAACATTGTTTTACTTAATACAGAAGGCCTCCTAACTATGACCCATTTTACCCCAAGTACAAAATATTGTTATAAAAGATAAAATATTTTATATTTTTCTAAGCTGATTGGCTTGAAATGTCTATCAGACTCTCTTTTATGGAAAAATATTACAAAAGTCTGATGTAATTTATTACAATATATAGATATTTTGGAAGTTAGTAAACCCTGTTTTTTCGATGACATCATTTACGGTTCAAATTAAATATTTTTCAGTCCTCAAATATATAAATCTTAATTTTTGAAAGTCGAAAAATATTGCCAACAGATAAAAGATTATAATACAAAAAAATGAGCGAAAATTATTCAATTTAAATTTGATTTATATCGAGTTAATTAAAACTGACCCATTTTACCCCAACCCACCCTAATGTTTTAGTGTTTGTAACAACTTGGGTGGGGGCATTTGGGAAATTAGAAAAATTAGATTTGCTGCCACGTGGAAGGTCGGCTTCATATCGAAAATAGCATTTTTGTTCCTTTTTCAAAATTTCACTTATATTTCAAAAACTATAAATTCCTCGAAGTTAATTTCAGTTACAAAGTTAAAGAAAACAAAATTTCCTACAAAATGCACTATTCAACTTTGATTTTCTGATGAGTGGTTTTTCCGCTAGAGCGCGCTGAAAAACAGCAATTTTTTGGCCTTGTTAATTTTTTAAAAATTTATATTAAATTATGAGAGTGTTTTAATGAAAGAATTATATATTATTCGCATCGATGAATCCGAATTTAAAGTTTATTTTTATTTTGAAAGTCATCTTCACATAAAAAATTGCAAAAGATCTCGAATTTTTGCTCTTTTGTTCCGTTTTTCACCGAATTTCTTAAACAAATATTCGTAACATTACACAAAATTAAAGAACGTATAATTTCCTATAAGATGGGGTGGCTCATTTTTATTTTGTGATAAACGGTGTACATTTTATAGCGTTTTGAAGTACAGCGATTTTTTTGCATTTATACAAAAAAAAAGTGATAAATGCTCGATTTCCCTCGCTACAGCTCTAAATAAATACAAGTACAAGATACCTACAAATAGTTTATACCACATGAGAGCAAATTTAATTTCCTACTAAATGCATTATTTAACTTTGATTTCATAATGAGAGCTATTCAAGGTTAGTAGAGTAGAGAAGGTTGGCCCATCCGAAGTAAACAAACGATGCCCGTGACGTCATGTGGAGTGCAGATCTCGCAGATGGGAAAGCGCGCCTATTCATTATCATTATGCAGATTTTGTAATTCTTTTGTTATATTTGGTTATTTCTCTCATAATCCGTTGTTATTTTTATGCATTTTTATATTTTGCTTGATTTCAGCATATCGATTAAGTTTCTTCAAATGTTCTTTAACTGAACATTTCAATTCTGAATATTTTGTTTACTTTTGAATTCAATGTTGATCAATGATTTCGGGTCTATTGTGTGTGTTCACTCCTAAAGTCAAACATTTATAAATTCTGCTTATTGAATGAAAAGCTTTAACTTTTTCAACCACAATATATATTTTCCTCCAGTAATTTTTTATCATTGGATTGAAATTGAAATGTTTATTTCTTTTTAAAAACTTGTACTTTTGCTTTCAAAAACTTGCTAAATCACTTTTAAAAAAGAATTGTCATTTGGCTGCCTGTTGAGAGCTAGTTTTAATTATTTCTTTTGTACTATTCAAATATTCATTTGTTATTAATTACACTGGCACATAAAAAAAAAGAAGTGGAATGTACTTTGGACCGGACCTACCTACCGACATGTATTTCGGCCCGCTGAATCTGAATTTCAAGTCCGTTTGGCCCGGTCACCCTCCAGTTTTGAGTAAAATGCAAAAAACCTCAAAAAAAGGCCAAAAATTGCAAAAAACTGCAGTCACAGCAATGAAAAAACTGTTGTGGACCCGGATCACGTATGATTTTTGTGTATTCTAAATAACTGAATCTAAATCTAAAAGTTAATTAGCCCGGTGAGCCGTCCAAATTTGAAAGAAAAATCGAAATGAACCATGAAAAAATGAATTGAACCATGAAGTTAGTCACCAGTTGAAGTTTTTGAGAAAAATTTGTAAGTTTGTTAATTAACCATAAAACTTTTCTCAAAAACTTCAACTGGTGACTAACTTCATGGTTCATTTTCATTTTTTCATGGTTCATTTAGTTTTTTCTTTCAAATTTGGACGGCTCACCGGGCTAATTAACTTTTAGATTTAGATTCAGTTATTTAGGATACACAAAAATCATACGTGATCCGGGTCCACAACAATTTTTTCATTGCTGTGACTGCAGTTTTTTTGCATTTTTTGGTCTTTTTTGAGGTTTTTTTGCATTTTAATCAAAACTGGAGGGTGACCGGGCCAAACGGACTTGAAATTCAGATTCAGTGGGACGAAATACATGTCGGTAGGTAGGTCCGGTCCAAAGTACATTCCACTTCTTTTTTTTTTGTGTGCCGGTGTTATTATAATGGAGTCAATCAAACCTGCCTGGGCCTAGTGGCTCATCAGGTGGTAGATTCTGTGCCACATTTTTTTAATTTCTCATTTTTTTAAATAATATATTTACCTATTACAACTTCTTTTAATTATCAGGCATGAGTTTTTTCCGCCGAAACGCGATTTTCCGCCTTTTCTCATTTTTTCCCCTGCTTCCGCTTTTTATTAATTTTTCTTCCTTCAGGTATTAGTTTGTTGCGCGGAATCGCGATTTTACGAAATCGGAATCGCGAAAGTCGGGAAATCGCAACTTTTCACGCAAGTTCCGTTTTGCTCGAGGAGTGTACCGTTCCTCCCACGATGCTTTCTTGAACGGCCGCGGCATTAAGGTGAAGTCGGCTTCTTATCGCGTTGTTACTGAATGTAGAAAAAACAACTTTACCATAGTCAGATTCCAACAAGTCCGAAAGTAAGAAAAATAGCGATTTTTCGCGAAAGTTCCGTTTTTCCCGCAACTGCTTCTTATTGGTCGAATCCCTGTTGAGTGTTGTGTCAGAGAGCAGCCTAGTCTCTGAGAATTGCGTTATATCGAGTTTAGTCAGTATTTTCAACTTATGAGAGGTTTTTCTAAGTTGTTAAATTTTGAAAGGCCACTTTGAGAAGCAACTTAAGATAATACTTCAGTTTTTTAAATCGTGTTAGATTCTAACCTGTATTAGATATTATGATATGATCTGAGATTCTAATAATACTTTTAAAAATTTATTTGACTTTTTTCTTCACTTAGCAAAAATTATATAGGTAAAAAAATTCAGTAATTTAATTATATTTTAGGTAATCATTAAATTATCCTAGTATTTAACTGATTTCCTAAATTTTCATCTGCTTTTAATTACATTTTGGTTATTTTCATGCAAATGAAGATTTTTCTTTTTGAAGAAATGTATTTTTCTTTGTTTAAAGATATTTTTATCTAGGCTATCAATATTAATTACTAATTTGATGCCAGTTTAATGTTCTTAAAATCCTCCCAAATATAACCCAAGTAAATTAAAATTTGTCTTGTTAAAATTATTTGTTTCACGCGCTTAAGAAATTATACATGACTAAGCTCACGCGCTTTTTCCTCTTTTTTCATCTTTACACAAACTCATCCCTGAATTATATATTTACCTTTGTTACTACAGAATACCTGTTACAACTTCTTTGAATGTTGTAACAGGTATTTCATTGTAATTAGCATTTTCAAATTCCTGATCTTTTTACTCCACTATCTGAAGTTAGCAGGGTCTGAAAGTAATCTTTCCCCCCCTATAATTATTGGTAAATCTAATGTAATTTTTTGTCAACACCTTTGCAGTTGAGAATTCTTGGTTGAAATTCTCATTTAGAACCTTTTTAGAAATTTCTGCATTCATTTCTTCTGTTATTTTCTATAAGCTCTTCAATTTTACTCCTGCACTTATTGTATTACTGGCTGAAAAATATCTTCAATTGGGTAAAATCAAATCTGCCCGGGCCTGGTGGCCCATCTCCATTTCTGTAGCCTTTTTGGCCTGGGGGGCAAATTACAAGCGTATGTCCAGGCCGAGTACAATTGGGTAAGTTTGGTGTAAAATGCCCTACAGTGGGCCATGCGCCATAAAATGTCAATTAACCTACTAATCAGGTAAGTGGTAAGTGCAATATTTCATGTCTATTGAATTGTTACGCCTTCTTGAATCGAGTAACAACTATAGATTTTTATAGTTAATTATTTTCAGCAAAATGTAAATACCGGTGTACTGAATCTCTTCTAGTAGGTGATCAATAGTCTGGATTGTGCAATATAATTTCATGTCTATCAAATTCTATGATTTTTACAAATGGTTTTTTGTTAAGTTTGTAAATTTTATTGAAGAGTATTGTTGATGGTTTTTAAGATTTTAATAAAAATATATTCAAAATGATTGTTTCATTATTTCTCTCAATGTAAATGTTTCCATTGTTTCACACCAGGGTATTTTTTTTCAGGATAAACAAAATTTGTACATTCAGTTTGACTTGAATATTGAACCCCCCAAAACGAATTTTCATGTCAATTGGTCCCCAAATAAAGACAGGAGTGGGGGTTGAAGTTCGTGAAATTTACGTTATTATTAAATTATTATTAATATTATTATTAAATACTTATTTAAACAAAAAATGTTGTAAGATGTAATTTTTGCACAAATGGAATTAATCATACATAATAATAGGTTTATGTATCTAAACGTTCAATATACGATTTTTTTAAGGTAATTACAATTTTTAAATTTTTAGGATAATTCTTAGTTCTATGTCTACAAAAGCAGATATTTAGGATTTCTCTTAGAAAAATATTGAAATTTGATATACGCCCCATGAATTTCAAAGAAAAAGCTAATTGTTTGATTCGAATGCACTTTTAAGAGTTTAGAAAATCAGAGATCATGAAGAAATCTTATACTGTGGATATCTTAACGTTTTTCGTAAGCCGTTGAGTAAATACGTTGTTTGTACAAAAGTGACCAAAACTTTTGCATAAAAATTATATGTTTTTGATGAAATACGAAGCCACCTCAAATAACTTGAACTTCTGCACAATTGTATTCAATGGATGCGCCGAAGCCCCTACTCCTTTCCTTAAAATTCAATTTCTGTACAGTAAGAGGAAAACCTGGTCCTATGGGCTTTAACCACTAGGACTTTAACCTATATCTATTTTAGTCCCTTGCGACGCATGTCTCACACGGATATCTTTATGGACTTATTTAAGCTCTGCAATATACCCGAATCACGATGTAAAATTAAGATAGTATCATGAAAATTTCTTGCAATTAAAAAAATATCTTACATTCTGTCCACAATTTTCTTCTCACTTCTCTTGAGGTTGATGATTACAAGAACTTACTATCTCAATCACTCAAACACTGAAATTTGTTTTAGGATGGTTTTAGTCATTTAGAAGGTTTAACCCGAGTTAAACCTTCGAAAAAAATTATCTAATTTGTTCCGAATCCTATTGTTACACTTCTCACTAAGTATTTTCAAAATACGACTTACAAGTGACAGTCTCTAACGACTGTGGACTTCAGAACCTTCAATTTATTTTATTTAGTGTTGTAGTTTTTGATTCATCACCGAAGGTAATCTAATTTACTGCAAGTGTCTGTGCTTTCAGCCAT
Source organism: Tetragnatha versicolor (assembly GCA_024610705.1). NCBI lineage: Eukaryota > Metazoa > Arthropoda > Arachnida > Araneae > Tetragnathidae > Tetragnatha > Tetragnatha versicolor. Next base: position 54,077,024 of record JANDEH010000010.1, on the reverse strand, counting down.
TAGCACAAAGTGACAGAAAAGAGACAAGTAAGAGTGGAAATAATGGTTTTCCTCCTTTCTCCCCTAATCTTAATCTTCTTCAAATAAGGTTCCACTGATTCAAAATTTTCGGTAATAAATCAGTGAAATGGTAATCTTTCTGAGTAAGATTATAACAACTGTTTAAATTTTGTAAATAAAATCTGATTGAGAAGTATGCTAATGGTATTTATTTTCAATTACACCGATGAATTCGAATGAATTAAAGATAAACATGTGTAACTAATTTTGCAATGCTTTTAGTCCAGTTGACTTAAATTTTATGTAAGTATATATTGAAACCAATTCCAAATTACATTTTTATTACAACATTATCATTGATGGATGCCTATTACAGAGGTCAATACATTTTGAAAAACAATTTCTTACGAACAACTTACATATGAAAAAAACATTAAAGCTGATCTTTAAAAAAAGTGATCAAGAGCATCAAGTGATAAAATTCAACATAAGAGAAAATGGAAGTATGAGGAAGTACATATACAGGGTGTATCTGAAATGGTGCAACAAACTTTTAGGGATGATAGTACTCATCAAGACGAACAAGAATCGGTATAAAAAAGGGGGTCCCAGACCAAATCCCAGGGAGTTAAAAATGGAGCGACACCCCAAAAAAATCATTGAAAAATTCAATTTGTAGAAGAACTACTATTGGTAAAAACTTAATTATGGTCTCAAAAATTATGGTTTAATGTGATCTTTAAAATTATCTAAAAAGTCTTCACTTTAAAATTTGTTTTATTATGAAAAAAGTTAAAAAACTACAATAAAATGTGAAAAATCTGCCAAAACCTTATTTTGTATTTGGAAATCATTTCTTTTGATTTGATAATCTGAAAGAGCATAGATGAAAACCCTAAAATCGAACGATTCACGTAAATACCATCAATATTAAACGCTTGAGATCCTTTTAAAGGCGTGCGAAAAAAGATCCAAAAAACAAATGTTCAGGGAAAATCTACAAGTTACGGATTGATGCTCGCTAAATTTCTCGCCACGATTTGCGTTACGAGATTCCTCGACAACTTTCGCCAACAACAGATCTCCCTAGCTTGCTTGGCGATCTGTAGGAGCTTGGCATATTCCCCAAATTGGGAGAGAAAAGAAATTTAGCGATTATCTATCCATAACTCGTAGATTCTCCCTGAACATTCGTTTTCTGGAGCTGTTTTCGCACTCCAAAAAAAAACTTTAACAAGATCTCAAGCGTTTAATATTGATTGTATTTACGTGAAACTTTGGACTTAAGGGTTTTCAACTATGATCTTTCAGATTATCAAATCAAAAGAAATGATTTCGAAATACAAAATAAGGTTTTGGCAGATTTTTCACATTTTTTTGTTTTTTTTTAAACTTTTTTCATAATAAAACAAATTTTAAAGGGAAGACTTTTGAGGTAATTTTAAAGATCATATTAAACCACAATTTTTGAGACCATAATTAAGTTTTTACCAATAGTAGTTCTTCTACAAATTGAATTTTTCAATGATTTTTTTGGGGTGTCGCTCCATTTTTAACTCCCAGGGATTTGGCCTGGGACCCCCCTTTCTATACCGATTCTTGTTCTTCTTGATGAGTACTATTATCCCTGAAAGTTTGTTGCACTATTTCAGATTCACCCTGTATATTAAACTAACATTAAAATGATAACTAAGCAGTTGTAGTTATAAAACTGTCAGAAAACTCTTTTTAGTTCAACACTTTTTTCTATATCCGAGAATATTTTCAGTATTATTACGAAACATGTTCTTTCCATGAATCCACTAAAATATTCCATTTGAAGCATACCCTTTCTCCACCGTGCATGTATGTCATCCATTTTCAGAGAAAAGTAGTTTTTTTACTCTAAATTTTATCTTATTCTGAAAAGTAGAAAATACCTATGCTAAATAGCTCATTCCGAGCCAACTCGACCAATGACATGTGCTCTTAGGTCATGGATTTTTTTTCAAAATTTTTCTATGGATGAACTCATGAGAATGTTTTCCACCACAAATGTTTTGAGAATTTTTACTCAAAAAGGGGCCTCAGGAAAAATTTCTGAAAATTGGACATTTTCCACCATGTTTTGAATGATTAGTTACAAAAAGTGATGTTTCTCATCTAATTTTTAAGCGAATGAGCTGTTTTTGGTGCCAAATTAAAGCTTACACTACTATTTCTAGCAAAATATAAAAATCCACAATTATTTAATTATAGAATAATTTTTTTCGAAAAAGCGCTATTTTCGAAAAAGTTAAATAACTCCGGGTTATCTTAAAACATGCACTTGAAAATTTTACCCAAGAATCATCATGACTTAGACTTTCCATAGTATAAAAATTGGAATGGTGTTTTAAATAAATATTTTTTTTCAAAAATTCGTTAAGTGGTCAATGCAGCTTTGAAAACGTCTACAAAATTTCCTTATAATACGAAACTTAAACTTTAGCACTCATATATTAAAAATAAATACATATTTTATGAACTTAATATTATTGGTATACTTTATTGTGTACTTTTGGTACAAATTTAGTGTTAACTTACTCCATCTTTATTGCTAAAAATATTTCCAACCAAACACTTATAAATCATCATGGATAAGTCTAAAGCAGGGGTTCTCAAACTTTTTATGTCGCGGAGCCCTTTTCAGGAGGCAAATTCTTCGCGGAGCCCTTTTCCGAAAATAAATTTTTCAAGGTACAAAAAACAAATTACATAAAAACCATTGCTACAAGAAATAAAAGCATAAATGCAGTAGCGTCAATAGAAATTTATTTCAATATGGTTCCAAAATTATTTCACAGCCCCTCCCATGCATATTTAACAGGTTTAATGTAACATTTTTAGGTATAATTAATTTGCATCTAAGAGGAAGTAAGAAAAGTTGTGATTAATTAAGTTCCAATTATAAAAAATGACAATAATAAAGTTTTAGTACAATAGGGGGGTCTGGGGGTTCTCCCCCAGAAGAATTTCGAAAATTTGACTCTAAATAACATGGTTTTAACTTGTTTTGATAAACCAAGACAGACAAAAACCAGAAAAAAACTATAATCAAAAGAGCTCCCCATCAAATCCACTTAAATTCAAGGGTTATTTAAAGCTCTAAAAAATTTGGGTAGGAAGGAGCAAAAGTAAGTTCTTAACAAGAAACACATTGCAGAAAGTTATTTATATAACATTTCAGAGCAACGCAAATTAGAAATTATCAAAAAGTGTATTTATTTCAAATTTCTTCGCGGAGCCCCTGGAAATGCTTGGCGGAGCCCTAAGGGCTCCGCGGAGCACAGTTTGGGAACAGCTGGTCTAAAGGGCTAAATACTTATTTTAAAAGTTATTAATAAACAGGAAGTTAATTTTTTAAGTGATATTAAAATTAGAAACTTCTAATTCTTTTATTTTTCAACATCTAAAACTTCCCTTTTTTACCATTCAAAAAGAACTGAATTCAGGCAATTTGTGTTTAATTGTAAGTTTCACGTTATAATGGACTTTTAATAACAGTCATAAAGATACATAGACCACTTATTGAATGTTGAAAGAATTTATTTTTCCAATACCCACAACACTTTTTTCATATTTTTACTGTGGAAATTACATACTGTGGTAAATTTTTCTTGTGAAAAAATTAGGTTTTGCATTTTAATGACATTGGGAAGAAAGTTACAAAGCTGCATTGACCACTTTACGAATTTTAGAAAAAAATTATTTTTTTCACTATCCCACTCTATCGTTTGCTTGAAAATTAGTTGAGAAACTCACTTTTTGTTACTCGTCAGTCAAAAAATGGAGGAAAAAGTCCAATTTTCAGAAATTTTTCCTGTGGTCCCTTTTAGAGTAATAATTCTGAAAAAAATTGTGGTGATATTTCTCATAGATATCTATTGATAAAAAAATTTTGAAAAAAATCCATGACTTAAAGGCACGGCGATTATTTTTATTTGGTCGATTTGGCATGGAATGAGCCAAGTACGAAATGCTTATCTTTTAAAACTAAGCTGTCAATTATAATTTAAAGCAAGGGTAGCCAACCTTTTTGAAATGAGAGCATTGGGAAAAAAACATCCACTTTTTTATCTATAGCAAAAATAGTGAAAATAGTTTTCATAGACTGATAAGACCTTTTACCTGGGCAGCTCACAGCGCAGAGCCGTCACGTACCTAGGACTACACCTTACTTCCACGACCCTAAGAGACGTTGGTTCCAAATAAAAGCCTTGAAACATACTTATGAAGCAACCAGTATTATTCGAGTCTAGTTTTTCGAAGTCTATAACTGGTAAGGAAAGAACTGATAAAAATCAAAAGAAAACTCTAAAGTAGTAAATTAAATTATGAATGAAATTGTTACTGATCAGATATTTGGAATGCTGTTTAGACATTTAATCCACCACCAAGGATGGATTTTTTCTTAGCATCCACTGTAGTGAGTGTTTTAATAACTATATTAACTACAGGTAAATAGTTGGAAAATACCTAAACTAACACCTTTAATACATATTTTCGCAGTATTTAATTAGTGTTTAAAATTGCGAAATGCCTTTACATTTTGTTCATCATAATTATCAAACTACTCTTAACCTCTACATAATTATCAAATATGATTAAGTGTACGTACAGAAGTACAATTAAATACGAAATACACATTTGAAATTTTCTTCAGTCAAAAGTACCACTATTAACTTTTTCTTGTTTCTCATTTTTTAAAGATTAACGTCAAGAACTTAACCTGAGATTAATACCACCTAACAAGTCATTCACAAATATCTTAACGTTACTTAAATATCTCTTAACGTTACTTTTAACTCTGTGCATAACTGAATTAAATTGAAGGAAGAAGTTTCTTTATTAAATTTACTACGATTGAAATAAGAGCTCAACTTATCCTTGACTTTTGCAATTTCTTAAAAGGCTAAAGATTTGTTTTGTTGGGTCGTTAATATCTTCTAGTGCTGCAGGTTTTCTTTTAAAGAATATATCGGGCAGATTTCCAATTTTTGATCCTCAAAGAGAATTTGTAAAACATCTAAAGAAACTAAACCTGAGATAGTTTTGGAAGAAGTTTTGACACCTAAAAAATAAATGAAAATTTCAATGATATACTGAGGCACTCGTCATACTTAAATTTCTGAAATTATGATAAATTTATTTTTAATTATTTTTTGTATGCCGTAAATGGTGTTTAAATAAAAAAGAAAATGTTATTTAATCAATATTACGGTTAAATGTGTGTTCACATTATAGAAACTTTTTATTAAGGTCTAAGAAATCTATGCCTCTTTTATTTTTCTGTCTTAACATAATAGTTATGCTAACTATTATACGGAGGAATCTTTTATTATTTTAGAATATTTTTTTTTAAATACTATTTGATAAGGATATTTTTTCCTTTTACTGTTGATCACATTTATATATTAACTAGCGCTAAAGCGCTAGACCCGCAGCGCCCGGGTTTCAGTTTGTTTATAAATATCAGCTGGTGCGTTACAGATGGGCTTCGCCAGTTCATTTTTAAAGAAAATTATTCTCGTGTGTTGCAGAAAGCGTGGGCGCTAGTAATTCTTAATTCACTTTTATTCTAACTTCTTTATTCTATGTTCTATGAGGTTAAATTTACAAATTTCTCATTCATGAGTTTTGAGTGGGATGGATTCACTTTAAATTCTCTATTAGGTATTTTTATTTATATAAAGATATACATAAATGCCGATGTAATGGCCTAGTGGTAAGAGCATCTAACTGCAAAGCCGTATGTCTGGGGTTCGAATCCCCGTTCGTCAGGGATGTTACTGTTACTGTCCTGTAAAAAAATTTAAATTTAAAAAATTACTAGCGCCCACGCTTTTATTTTTAGTGATTAGAAAATCAGTTTTTTTTACTTACCAAAAAGTTATTTTCTACTTCCCAATAAATTATTTGTCAAACCGAAAAAATTATTTTTGACCTTTTAGAACACTTCAATAAAAGCGTTTTTTAAAAAATCTTTTTTTTACTTATTTTTTATGTTTATGCTACAACAATGGATGTTAAACTACAACAATAGATTTCAATCCACAACAATCGATAATATGCCTACAACAATTAAAGTTACAACTTCTCTTTTTATATTTACAACAATGTGGTTTTGCCTTGAAGTTAGGTATGAAATATTGGTTTTTAAGCATAAAATTGACCAAAAAAGTTATTAAGATGCTTCGATTTTAATTTTTTTTTATTCAGAAACCTTCCTTGGAGCGAGTAGATCAACGTGGTATAGTTTAATAGTTAATGTAGGTTCGAAAAGTTTAAAACTATAAAGGACATACATACATACATACATACATACATACATACATACATACATACATACATACATTGATTTTTATATATATAGACTAGCGCTGACGCGCTAGACCCGGGCTTCACCCTGGTTTCAGTTTTTAAATAAATATCACCTGGTGGGTTACAGATGGGCTTCGCCAGTCCGTTTTTAAAGAAAATTATTCTGGTGAGTTACAGATGGGCTTCGCCAGTCCAAATGGAGAAATAGTTAAATAAAGGAGCCATTTTTATGTCTATGCTACAACAATGGATTTTAAACTACAACAATGGATTTTAAACTGCAACAATAGAGAATATGCCTACAACAATTAATGTTACATCTTCTCTTGTTATTTTTACAACAATGGGGTTTTTAAAATGGAGTATTTTACCACTACCTCTGGTTAGAGGAATATGTGAGAAAACTCCAGCTCTCAAGCGTCGCCTCCAACCGTGGACCGGTTTCGCACTTGTTTGGGCTCATCAGCACGGTATAGGAAATATATTTCCTATACCAAAATTCCAATACCCCCAAATTCCCAATACCCAAATTCCAATATTTCCAAAATTTCCTATACCATGCTGATGAGCCCAAACAAGTGCGAAACCGGTCCACGGTTGGAGGCGACGCTTGAGAGCTGGAGTTTTCTCACATATTCCTCTAACCAGAGGTAGTGGTAAAATACTCCCTTTTCATACCTGTGTCCTTTCGGGAATTAAATATGTTCTATGGAATGCGCAGTTCATTCCGGCAGATAGTGGAGGTCTAGTCAATAGTCACCACTTTTTCCGTTATAGTCGGCTAGACTAAAAGCTCTCCCTCCGGTCTCTTGCGTTTCCTATACCGTGCTGATGAGCCCAAACAAGTGCGAAACCGGTCCACGGTTGGAGGCGACGCTTGAGAGCTGAAGTTTTCTCACAATGGGGTTTTTCCCTGAAGTTAGGCACGAAATATGGGTTTTTGAGCATAAAATGGGCCAAAAGAGTTGTTAGGATGCATCGATTTCAAATTATTTTTATTCAGAAACCTTCCCTGGAGCGAGTGGATCAACGTGGTATAGTTTAATAGTTAATGTAGGTTCGAAAAGTTTAAAACTATAAAGGACATACATACAGACAGACAAACAAACAAACAAACATTGATTTTTATATATATAGATAACAAAATTTTATTAATAGTAAGTACAGCTCCCGCAAAAAAAAACGTTACAGTGGGGTTTGCGGGCGAACCACTTGGGTTAGGAAGACAAAAGAGGTGTCATTTTTCATTGTTTAGAGTATTCTTTAACCAAAAAAATTTTCGAGTCCTTAGAGGGTCGTCTTCATATTAAACGAAACACTAACTTTTTTTCAATGGGGACCCCCAATTATTTTGAGATTTTCTGAAAGGTCGTCCCTCAAAACCCTTAAATACCAAGTTTCATCCAGATTGATTCACAATTTAAAATTTTTTTTAAAAATTAAAAAAAAATTTAATTTTTAAAATCATGAAATATTTTTATGGTAATCGATTCAGGTAATAATTTTATGAAGAAAGCCAAAATTTCAATCAATTTCACCGAATAGTTTTGATAAAAACGAACTTTAATCTTAGGGGGCCGTATACCGTTGCCGAATGCATACCGCGAATGTTCTTTCTCGTTCGTTTTTATCAAAAACTATTCGGTGAAATCGATTGAAATTTTGGCTTTCTTCATAAAATTACTACCTGAATCGATTACCATAAAAATATTTTACGATTTTAAAATTTAAAATTTTTTTTATTTTAAAAAATTTTTTTTAATTGTGAATCAATCTGGATGAAACTGGGTATTTAGGGGTTTTGAGGGATGGCCTTTCAGAAAATCACATAATATTTGGGGGTCTCCATTGAAAAAAAAAAGTTAGGGTTTCGTTTAATATAAAGACGACCCTCTAAGGACTCGAAAATTTTTTTGGTTAAAGAATACTCTAAACAATGAAAAATGACACCTCTTTTGTCTTCCTAACCCAAGTGGTTCGCCCGCAAACCCCACTGTAACGTTTTTTTTTTGCGGGAGCTGTACAGTCGAGTCCACTTACGGCCGTAGTCTGTGCTTTTGGATTTAAATCACTTGAACCACAGACAATAAGAGACAGACCGGTCAATAGGCGGGGCTTATCCAGAGAGCTCAAGTGGCGCCTGCGACAAGCGGTACCGGCATTAATCGATTAATTTAATATTTTTTAATCGAAATCCTTATATATTTTTTTGTTGACGAAACTTGCAATATTCGATTTCGAAAGTAAACATGAAGTTTGTGTAAATCGTTTAATCGTACTCTTTTAAATTGTTTTCAAGATTTATAAATCATTTTAACGGTGTCTTATTGCATTAAGGCACATTTTATCTCGTTTCTTCTCTATTTTGCAATGTATTGGAAAATCTGAACATGATTTCTAAACCGTCAGCTATAGTAGCAGTATAATTCGCGTTAATTATAGGCGTATGTATTTAATTCTAATAATACTAGTAATATATATTTTTATTGTCAAGAATTCATTTCGAATGTGCCTGGGATCTGGGATTCGTATTTGCAAAAGATGTGTTCGTTTAGATTCACGAGGATTGCAACTTCATTTACACATCATGTTTGTCTTAAAAGGCCAAGGGATTATAACAAATATTTGTAGTTATTGAAATATGAGATTAAATAAAATCATTTAGATTCATTATTTACTCGTGTGATTCTTGATTACTTTATATTTAAGCTTGTATTTTTACAATCGAGTTTTTCATCATATGCGATCACGAAATTTTGTTGATAACAAACCTTAATGATTTAATTTAAATTTTCTATTATAATAGCAACTTTTAAAAAATTGTTGAAAAAAAGATATTTTTTAATTTTAAAAACCATTTAATGGGCTTATATGATCGCCAAGGATCGCGATCCTGGTGGTCATATGGTCTAAGGATTACGTCTTCGCAAAACGTCTCCATGGTTGCCAGACCTAAAAGCTTAACTGTAACCACAATTTTAGTGCAGGTACCGCGGGTTGAGGGCGTTCGTGTCGTAGGCCGCCCATTGACCGGTCTGTCTCTTATTGTCTGTGACTTGAACAGCCGATCAATTGATTCACAAATACTAGCAAAGCCCTGATCTGTTAAATTTGATAGTCTGAGCACCTTGGTCAACTGATTAAAGTGAATCAGAAACACCAGAGCTGGCGAACAAGCGAAACCACTGGCGATAAAAAAAGCTCAATCGTGATTGGTTGAGATCGTTTTGATTGATGAATTTAACAGGAAAGAAATTTGCGAAAAAGTACGACACAAAAAGCACTCGGATTGTACTTGAAAGTCAATAATTTTTAATGAAAATTAATGAAAGAATATGAAACTTGAAGTTTTAGTAATACAAATGAAACAAAATAAACATAACACATGTAATCAGAATATTCGCATTTCCGAAATTTGCTTTATGGAATCCGATTTAGATTTGAATATAACTCAAATAAAAAATAAAGCACCGTAGTTAGCTGATGAGATTTTATTTTTGCATTTGAATGAAAATAATCAAAACAATCTTTTATTTTTAATTAACATAATTCTGGAGTTCTATATTCTAACCTTTAGATTAGGTAAAAAGATAAAACAAATTAAGCAATTATTGGGAACTTGAAATATTGAATCAGTTTTGTACTTCGGTCGGTAAATAACTTAATCTAGTAAAATAATACAGAATTTAGTAATAATAATTAGCTACCTTCAAAAAAATGACCATGATGAATAAAATTAAATTGAAATCTTAATCAGTTTAATAAAAAATTGTATCGGCCGCCGGGAATCGAACCCGGGCCACTCGTATGAAAACCGAGTGTTTTACCACCAAGCTACCAGAGCGAAAGCTGCGGGAGAAAGTTTAAGTATAAAACAATAGAGTAAAAGATTTTAATTACTAGAAATAATCATTTAAATAAACATTGGACTTGACAACACACACCTCAAAAATACTGTGAATCAAAAATATTTTATTTCTATATACTAATCTATTTCGATTATATTGACGCGAAATGCATTTCAGTAGGATATGCTTATGACGGGCGACGCCATGTTTTTTGTTTCGTAATCGCAGCTCCAGCCAGACTCGATTCTGATTGGTGATCCAACCTAGATCACTGCTCTGAGCGTTGATTTCTTAACACACAGTGGTCAACTGATTAAGGTGCTTCGGAATACCAAATCAAGCTGATTTGTGCTAAGAGATCCTGATCACAGGTTGCCAGAAGCTTCAGAATACTGCCGTTAGTGTGATCGCAATTGTCCGTGACTAAACTGATAACATTATCCGATCGATAACAATAAGCGATCTCATATCAAAAGCAGCAAACAGTGTAACTAGATTCTTTGCATTAAAATAAAAATCATGTAATCGTAATAAATGCATTCAGAACACTAAGGTAAATGTGGGTATAGTGAACACTGTACCAATAGTGGCCACCTAGCTTATTAATTTTAAATAGAAAGAGTTAGAGGTATCAAACAACGTCAAAATTCATAGGCATAGTAGATTGTACAATCAGGTAAGCTGGTAAATTACCACAGATCAGCATGGAAAGGATATTTAAATATTTGAAAATAACACCATCGGCCGAGTGACTGAAAGCTGATTTGGCTTATTGAATCGCGTAAAGAAACGGGTATGTCGGAACTGATTTTTTTGTATTTATTACCGTTTGATTGACTTTTAAATTTATATTAAGATAAAGAAGAGTGTATAAAACGATAATGAATAATTTTTTTTTTGAAAATTTTGACTTTACGAGGATTTATGGGGGTGGCCACTTCACCAACACATAATCTTAGATTTTCCAATAGTGGCCACTGCAATGGCTTTTAATAGAAACATAAATAATACTTAATTTGAATCAGTTTTTTTCATAAACTGTTGACTGTGCTTTAAAATGAGTGTTGAATAAATTTGGTTTCATTCTGGCTTCGGGAACCAATGTTTCTAAAACATTGAATTACATGCTAAATTCCTCTCAAATCAGCTACAGCGTACGCTTTGGGCCGAAAACTATCATGTCTTTTTTAAATAAAGCTAATTTGATTGAATCTAAAATACATTTGATTGGGAAGGAAGATTTAATTAGAACTAAACGACTATACCAAAAAAACCCCTCAATGTTATGCATAAACCCCTCATATAGGCAGAAAAAGAGAGGTGTCCACTGTAGATGCAAGAGGTGTCCACCATAGAAACAACAGCTACATCTATGTGGCCACTATAGATGCAATTTGGATTACTTTTTAAAAATTAATTAAAAATACTTTACTCGATCTAATTAAAATTTTAATGGTAAAATCGAAAGAAGAAGAATGATCCAATTAACCTAAAAATAGGATGATAACAGTTTCCAAGCAAATAGGTTGGTATTTATTAAGAATTAAAGCAAAAATTTTCCTTAAGTGTCCACTATACCCACATTTATCTTATTTTTAAACTAGATAAAATTTTAAGGGGAAAATATAAGAGTACTAGTTCAATTAATAAAGTAAAATAATCGCTTACTTTGTATTTTTATTTGTATAGAAAGGTCTCTCTTTTTTCCACTTCATTATATCCTTCCACTCCAATGTATAAACCACTTATTTATTAGGGTCATTCCATGTAAAATCAACCGGCACCCAACCTGGCCCTCTCTGTTTTTAATGAAACTTTCAGGAATTGTTCCCTTTTATAATATAAATGAGAATTTTTTTTTATTATTTAACTTTATCAGAATTTTTTTTCTTAAAAATTTTTGAAAAAAGGAAGAAAATGCAATTTTTCGCACTTAAATGTATTATAACTCCGGTTATATTTGTCCGAGAAAAATCTTTCACCCCTAGTTTTAACGATAATTTTGCAAGCTTTAATTTGATATAAAGTTTGACTATGTTCATGAAAACAATTTTCATGATTTTTTAAATAAAAAAGCTTTTAAAAAACAATGTTGGTACCCTTTAATTTCTTAAAATTAAATTATACATATATTTAGCAACTTTATAAATTATGATATCTGAAATTTACAGAGTGGGACAGGAGTTATAGCAAAAAGAGTTGTTTTGAAGTACTATTTCGGAAGTTATAGTGACCAAACATGGAGCAGAACCCAGAATTTGGCCACTTAGACTTAAAAAGTGGTGACTAAAAGTGATCAAAAACAACTCTTTTTGCTATAACTCCTGATCCCGTGGCGATCCCAATCTTTTTTTTTCAGTTTTTCAAAAAGAAATTTTTTTTGAAAATTTTTTTATTCAATATGAAAACATTTTACAGAAAATTAAACCTCATAAAGCCTTAAAACAAGGGGTTATAGATTTTTGTGCGCTTAATAGAACGGGAGTTATTTAAAATTAAAGAAACACAAATTAATTTTTTTTCAAAATTTCAAAAAAAAATTATAAAAAAAATTACAGAGAAAATGATTAATCAAGGTTATTTTCCCGTTTGTATTATAGAAGAAAACAATCCCAGAAAGTTTCATTAAAATCTGAGGGGGTCAGGTTGAATTTTGCCATTTTTTGGTTGATTTCACATGGAATGACCCATTACAGAATCTGAATTCCAGTAAACAAGGGAAAATTCAAATCTCTCATCAGACATCTGCAAAGCGTCGATCTTGATGGTTTCTTTAACCAAACACAAGCATGGATTGAGACCCCCCTTGAGACCCCCCTATTACAGTTTTCTTTCAATATATATGGAATGTTTTCTTTTTCTTACTCATACTTAATTTCAGAAAAAAGAAGCGCCAGAAGCTCTCATTGGGCAGATGTTTACTTGTAAAAATTGACTTTCAAATTGAAACTCGAACTCAAAAGCGGTCGTTTTAAAGGGGATATGGACAAATTTTGATAATATTAAGCGGAATGATGATTCTTAGTTGATCACATTAAACGATGTATTTTACATTAAATTAAATAGGAATGATCGGGACCTGTCGATTTCGATAACATTATCCGATTGATAACATTAACCGTGATCACATTAAGTTGATTCGACTGTATAGTACAAATTATTTTCTCTTACCTGCTTTCATTCAAAGTGAAGTAGACAAGTTGGCTAAATATTAAGTTTGAATAATATTTAATAAAATTAAAGTTTATAGTAGCAAATAATAATTTAATTAACGTGATAAGCTTAAATTGAAATCGTATTATATTTGTTAAAAAAAATCTTTATCATTTATTTGAAAAGAAATGTTTTAAGTACCATTTTTTATAATCATGTTTGGTTCAAATTATTTTTCAAACCTTTATAATTGGTTATTATTAGTATCATCTTCTTTAATCCTAAAAATGCTTTTAAGTGAGCAATTTCGTTCCTCTCTATAAGTTTAAAAAACGTTAGTCTCAATTGCTATTATTTTCGTTTGTTTGGTATAAAGTTCCTGTGAATACCATATTTTGGTAATATGATATACTTAGCGTTTATTAGTATAACTCCTAATAGCTTATAAAATTTTAACCTTTTTTCGCAAGTAGTTTTTCTAGCTTTTCACTAAAAGCAGAACAAAATCTATCTAGCACATCTAACATACTGTTAATAACTTTTGTGGGTTAAAATATGTAATTAATTCACCACTCTTTAAAAAAGAACTATTTATTTCAAAAAATGATGATTTCTGTTTAATGGACAATAGTATAACATATAAAAATGGACGTTACATAATGTGAACTTCTATATACAAAGCAGAAGATGTTAAGGATTTACATATTGAATGAATCGATGCAATGCTTGATTTTACCAGAACTTTTATATAAAACCCTTACTTTTCTCAACATACCTCGGAAAAATTTCACCTTTCTTGCGGGACGTTAAACCTCTAACAAAGCCATTTAACAATCAATATTTTTGAATTAAAGTAGAAAAATATAAAACACTAATAGTAAAAATAAATACTATAGTTTGTTGAGCGTTTCCTTTTAAGATCAAAAGGGAATCTGATATATTTGTTGGACAAGAACTAGGTCCATATGTATATAAAACGCAATGTTCATTTATGAAAGAATCGGACATTCTATCCATGTGTTTTAGCAGAAATTGACTTGCTCCAGGACCACAGTCTCTTACTGCATGCTCGTGCTTACAGTTGGTGAAGTCCCTCAATGCGCTGTAAAGAAACGAGAACTGTACCATTAATTTTAATAAATTTGCGTGTTCAGATAACCTGATTGCAACTTAAAATTCGATTAGGAAATTAATTAAACACTAATATAACAGATATGTTTTGAGGAAACCATGATAAATAACTAAATTAAACAAATAGGTACAAAACTATTTGAAAACTAGATTTTATACAAAAAAGGGGAATAAAAACTGTAATTTTGGCATAAAAAGTGCTTTTGAACTTAAAAGTTTGGAATTTTTTATCGTTGCAAAAAAGAAACTGTAATTACATTATCGAATGCCTAAAATAATCCATTTACCACTAAGTACATTTTTATTCAGTTATTGTAGTTCAATATTTATTGTATTGGGTTGTCCCAAAAGTTCTGTTACTTTTTACAAAATTTCGTGTTTGAAAATTTTTGATGAAAAACTGGTAATAGGTGGAGATTTCAAACAGAAGGGATTTTGTTTAAGGTATATTTACGACCATAATGTATGATTATGGCAGTTCTGGTTATATTATTTCTTTTCAAAATGGCGGTAGGAAAAAAGACCGAAAACGAAGATTTTCCCATAATTTTTTTATTTTGTTTAAAAAACTAGGAAGACCGAATATCCATGGCAAAAAAAAGTTTTACTGTATATTTGAAATGTTTAGATTAAGATGTCATAGTTTCAAGATGATTCGATATGTTTAAGGTAGGAAATTTCGGTCTCAAACATAAAATCTATTGCAAAAAACTTACCTCAGTAATGTTAGTCATTTCAAAGAAATTTTCACGAAAAAACGCATCAAAATCAATAAGAAAAGCTTACAGTTAGACCCAAGTATTTAAATATGCAGTATATTAAATTATCTCTGAACTTAAGCTCAGAAAGCCGTGCGCACAATTCAAGCGCACAACGTTTTGAGCATATCAGAATTACACTCGCTGAATTTACACTAAGCTAACAAAGCAATTCTTTGCTTCATACGAAAACACTAAAATAAAAACAACTCGTTGTAACTTAGAAATAAATCAATTCAACGATAAATAAAATAGTAACAAATAAAAACAAAGTTACTTTAGATTGTTAAAAGTTTATAGAAGATATGTTGAAGAAAAAAATATTTAACTACAAAAGAATAATAACTAGCAATATTTCAAAACGATTGTCTTTTGATACTTAAGTTTTGAAAAAATTTTATATATCTTTGTATTGTTAAATAATTAAAGCTTCTATTTCGAAGAAAAATTATAAATCATGTGTAGTTACGGGCAAGGTGATAAATCCGGGCATTATTAATAATGCCTGAGTATTTTGGGCAAAGTGATAAATATTCATTGATAAATTCCATTGAATTTATATCACATTGCATTTATTACACAAAAAAATATTAACGCTTGATTTCAAAAATGTGAAAGATATTCTACATTGGGGGAACAAAATGCCTTCATTCGAATGCAATTTTCAATCCGTTAACTTAAACAAAAAACTAGTTAGATTTAAGTTTTTCTATATCTGTTGAGTTTTTTAAGTAAAACCAAGTACAAATTGTTTATAAAAAATGTTTGATGAAGAAAAAAGTATTTCTTCACTTTCCTTGCTACTATTTTGCAAAACTTACCAGCAAACTGACTTCAAAGCAGAGTCTTTGTCCTCTTCTGTTAAATCTTGGGATAAAATCGCCACTTTCCTATACTTGGAAGCACATTTCTTTGAATCAGTAGATATATTCTTAAAGCATGGAGCATGAGTCAAATAATCTATCAAAATATGAAATATTAAAGTAATGTTTCATCTGTAAAAATAGTTCAACATCACATGTTTCATAACAGTGTTTTGTTTGTTATTTTAGCCCATAAATCAATTTGTATTCTTAAAACTCTACGTCAGAAACATTTATATTTAAATATTTGAGGGGGGAAACTGTTGGGGTTAGTATAAAAAGAATTTATTCTAAACTGGAATATACTTCTATAATCCCTCTTTATTTTTTAAAACTTGAAATCCATCTTAGGCAAGCAACATTACTGTAAACATAACACTCAACAACTTGTGTTGGACCATATATTTAAACATATCGTCCATGAGTGACTGAGCAGCTCTCTGCTGTAGCTACCTTTATTTGGAGTAATGTCCCCAGTATTGCCATTTGAAGCCATATAGTATTCTCGGTATGTTACCCAAAGATGTCACGAAGCAGTTATTGATAATCGTCTATGCATAAGTGATTTACGAATATGACACTATGCATCATTGCTTACTACAATTTGGACAACTTACCACGTAGGGGAGGGGTAAATACCTCTGATGGAGCAATGCTTCACATCCTCCAACTCAAAACAACTCGAACTTATTTTGATAGTAGCACAAACGTGAAGTACAATTTATCGTTTTAAAGTATTTTTTAATCAAAAGTCACAAAAATTGCTTGCAATTTATTTCTCAATTTTTTAGAATTAATTGAAGTATCACGTAGTAAAAAATGTTTTTATTAAGTCCTAATTTTTTTTCATTGCTTAACACTTTACGTATCAGCCCTGAAAAATCTGGCCATATTCCCCCCCCCATTATCTAGATTCTATACATCTAAAACTTTGTCTAGGGGACCAGTCTTGATTACTGTCTCGAGTCTGAGTTTTATCCCCAAGAGAGGGGCTAATTCTAGCTGTATAGAAGTTTTAAGGAGGCTATGTAAAAATGCGTTTTTAAAATTGAAAGTGGGGGTTTTAGAAGTTGGTACTTAAAACTTGAGTCTTTGCAATACCCAAGTAAAAAACTGAACTGGGAAAAAGATAATTAATTGATTTAATAAATATTTGCTTTTATACAGAAAATAGTGACTCCCATTATTGGAAGAATCAAATTTCTAAAAAGTGTTTTGATTAAAACACTCTAAATAAGTATAAAATTAAATTAATGATTGTATATTTATAGGGCTCAGAGATGTTCTCAAATGACAAAAGTAAAAACTAGTATTTATTAAATAGGATTAAAACATCAGGTTCTCAGATTCTGGAATTAAACGCCCCACAACTTTAATTTTAGTTTGCATTTTTTGTTTTTAATGTCCTTAAATAAAAGCTGCTTTTATTTTTTAAATAAAAAATATTTGTAACTCTTAATAAATCAAATACTATAGTGCTTTAAAAGAAATATTTAATTTTTCAAGACTTCTTAAGATATAACGAAATAGTACCATAATTTTTTGTGTGGAAGTTATCAGATTGGTAGTAAAACACATATTTAGGACAACTTGTAAACTTGAAAGAAGGTATTATAGGAAACGAAAACGAGATTTCAAAACTATTTATCACATTCTCAAAAAAATTTAAAGTTAATGCTTAATACTTCTAAATTAGAAGTTTTGTCTTATAAATGGTAAATAAGCGCAATTTTAATTGAAAGAAAATTAAATACTATGATAGAGTACTAACAACGCATTTTAAGGTTATTAGCAATGGAAGATTATAATGTTACTAGTCTATAACGTTACGTTTAGTATATCAATGTTACAGTTAATGTTCATAATATGGTAATGTTCGGAATACCTAGGTAAAGTATGAAATATTTTGTACTTTACCTTAGGTAATTCTCATTTTACCTTAGTTTTTCTGAACATTACCGAATTTAGTACATTAACTGTAACATATTATGTTACGGGCAAAGTGATTAATTGGGCATTATTAATAATGCCCAGAGAGGAAGCGGGCCAAGTGATAAATTTCATTCATAAACTTCGTTGAAATTATCACATTGCCCGGACATTATTAATAATGCCCAATTAATCATTTTGCCCTTAACATTACATTTTAGATGATGTTTGATGGTTTTAGATGAAGATATTACAAATACAAATTAAGTCGACCAACTACAGGCGTAAGCCCAGCAAGGTTGGTCCAGTCTTTTTAACCCAAACTACCGGAATCCCAGTATCTGTCAATTTTCCTCTTGAACTCGTTTACTCCACTTGAATTTACAATTGTTTCAGGCAACGCATTCCATCTATCCACTACCCTATTAAAAAATAATGCTTTCTACAATCCGTCTTAAATTTTCCTTTATTCAATTTGAAATTATGACCCCTTGTTCTATTACCCGTATTGAAATCTAGTCCCTCTGTGTCTGTGTCTGTATATTAGTCTTATTAATTTACCACACTGTTTAAAAGATGAATATTTTTCTATGTAAGTCAATATAATATAGTTTTAAACAAATTTAAAAGGTTTCTAAAGTCTTATTTAAAACAGAAGCTAATCGTTAGGCTATTAAATTTCATAAAGAAGTGAAGCATAAGCAAAGAAAAGCCATGCCCATTTACAAACATATATAAGAGGAAATCTAAAGATGTTTCTTTCCTTTGGAGTTTTTCTTAGTTTAAATTACTTATTCAAAGAACTAGTGATAAATCTTTCAAACAGAAAGAGTTTTCAGAAGGAAAAATATTGTATCAGTTATTATAATATTCATAAGCCTTAGTAATTTGGTAGAAATGAGAATCTCTTTTGGGATTTTTTTCATGTAAGTAATTATTACAAAATGAAATGTTCATTTCTTTTTCATTAATGAAACTGCTAAACTACTTTGAGGATGCGTGAAAATGTATTAGATTTTTAGTGTGGGAACGATTCCGTCAAAATTTTTCGATTGAGATTTCTTAATGTTATCGTACTATTCCGAGTGGGAACTCCCCTTCTAGTAATCTTTATTTAAGACGGAGAATAATGAGATAACATTACTTATGAATGAAAATTTCAAGCTAGTTTAAGGTTTAAAAGATCAAAGTATCATTTTAATAAGTGTATTTTAATGAGAATTATTTATTCAGGATATCAGGTCTAAAAGCTCTCGTTGTATTCGTTGTGTATAGAAAAATAGTAATTTGACATATGGGTTAAAAGAATAATACGGGTTATATAAATGTGCTTTTTATTTTCCTTTCGATTTTATACACTAGATGAGAAAAGCGAATTGTTGTACTATTGAAATTTATTGTATATATTTTTAGTAAAAAAATCAAGATGGGAGAAATTCCAATAATATTTTATTTTAACCAGATCTATAATAATAAAGAGATTTGTTGGAAAATGAAGTGTTTCTGTTGATTTCACAATCCATTGGCAAGTTGTATATTTCTTTTTTTAACTTATGTATTTCAAATGGGTATAAGAAGTCAATTTTGGGTCCCTTTTTATTTTTAATATTTATAAATTATTTTTGCCAGTTAAATTTAAATTGCGAAATTATAACTTTTGCTTATGATACTGTTCTAGTATTCTCGGCAGATAATTATTTGGATTTATTTTTAAAAAATCGCACTTCAGCAAGCGAATATCTGGTTTAGCCAAAACTTCTTAAAATTAAATGTCATAAAAACTAAATTTATTATCTTTAACTTAAAAGCTAGTGAATCCATCATTGATAGTTTAAAAATTCATAAACATACTTGTAATTTGCGGTGCGATAAAGTATCATCTTGTGATGAAATTAAGCGGGTGACTCTATTAAATATTTAGGAATACATTTCGACAGTTATTTAAAATGAAAGTCTCATATAAGTTACTTATTAAATAAATTACGGTTTATTAATTTTAAATTCTGTAAACTTAAACGTATTATTGACCATAAGTTTTTGACAACCCTATACTTTGCCTGGGTTCAATCTGAAATTGAGGAGCAAACAATCAAACCATGCTTTCTCCTTCAAATACAAATTTTCAGGAAACACAAAAAACTAATAACTTAAAAATAACTAATTTAAAAACCTAATTATCGTTTGTTTAGTTCTATAACGAGTAACTGAGAAGATTTGTAGTCATAATTTACCTAAAAACGTAAAATTATTTATTAAAAAATGCATTTGAAATTTGGAGAAATCCCGTTTTGATCGAACAAATAGGAGGAAACATGGTTTGAATGTTTCCAACATGGACAAAACACTTTTTTAATGAAAAAAATTAATCCTACTCTTCTCAAAAACTATTATTTTTATTTCTGATATACAATGTAAATTTTTAAAATAAACATTAGGTGATTTCGTATCAAAAAGTCCCCACCAATATTTTTACATCACCAACTTTACGCTGACAAATGAGTGGGTCACGTGACGAGTAAGAACAGCTATGATTGGCTGTGACTGGAGGAATCACTGTTTGACTGAAAACAGGCTCTGGAAGAAACACTTTTTGATTGAAACATCAATTTTCTAAGTAGTTTTAGAATAGGTTAAAACTTGTTTTAGTTTAATATAATAGCATTATTTTGTGAAGTTTAATCATCATGAAAATAGCAGTAACTCATTTTTTATTTTTTTTTGAAGAAAACACGGTTTGATTGTTTGCTCCTCAATTAGCTATGGAATAACTTGTTATGCCTCAGATTACCATAATAATATTAGACCTCTATCTCATATAAAAAATAATTATTTATCTAACAAATACAAATACAAATACAAATTAAGTCGACCAACTACAGGCGTAAGCCCAGCAAGGTTGGTCCAGTCTTTTTAAACCACACTACCGGAATCCCAGTATCTGTCAATTTTCCTCTTGAACTCGTTTACCCCACTTGAATTTACAATTGTTTCAGGCATCGCATTCCATCTATCCACTACCCTATTAAAAAATAATGCTTCCTACAATCCGTCTTAAATTTTCCTTTATTCAATTTGAATTTGTGACCCCTTGTTCTATTACCCGTATTGAAATCTAGTCCCTCTGTGTCCCCTTGCTTTACCATTTTAAAAAGTTGAATCAAATCCCCTCTAATCCTTCTTTTCTCTAGAGTGAACATATTTAGCTTCTTTAATCTTCCCTCATAACTTAAACTGGATATACCCTTGACCATTTTAGTAGCCCTATGCTGAACCCTTTCAATTGAATCAATATCTTTTTTAAGTATGGAGACCAAAACTGAACAGCATACTCTAGATGAGGTCTCACCAAGCCTCTGTATAGTGGTAAAATAATATCCTCGGACCTTGAAGAAACAGTTTTTTTAATGTATTCCAATATCCTATTAGCCTTTTTACTAGCAGATGAACACTGATGAACCCATTTAAAGTCTTCATTTACTATCACCCCTAAATCCTTGATCATATTACCTTCTTTAACTTTGTTCCCTTGCAGATAAAATTCTGCCCTACCATTCCCCCGACCTATATGAAGTACCTGACATTTACTTATGTTAAAGGACATACCCCATTTTTCAGCCCATTGTGATATCATATCTAGATCCCTTTGTAAATTTTGTATCTGCTCCTGAGTATCTACCCTCCCCCAAATTTTTAAGTCATCAGCAAAGATGCTGATCTTGTTCCTAATGTCCTGACTAATATCGTTAATGAATATTATAAAGAAAATTGGCCCCAATACTGACCCCTGTGGCACCCCACTCATGACCTCTGCCCACTGAGAATAATTACCCTTGACTTGCACCCTCTGTTTCCTACCTATCAAACAATTCCTAATCCACAGTAGTGTTTTACCTCTGATACCCAATTTTTCCAATTTGAGTAGCAATGCCTCGTGTGGAACCTTATCAAATGCCTTTTGAAAATCTATGTAAAATATGTCTACACTATGTTTTTGATCCAACTCCTTTGTTACTTCGTCATAGAACTTTAAAAGATTAGTTTGACAGGATCTACCCTTCCTGAATCCAAACTGATTGTCTAAAAGTAAGTTACCCTCCTCTAAGTATAACATTATATGCTTTTTAAGTATGGTTTCGAAAATCTTACAAATGACTGATGTTAAGCTTACTGGTCTATAATTGCCTGGATCCCATTTTGGTCCCTTCTTATATATTGGAGTTACATTAGCTAATTTCCAATCCATTGGCACCCAACCCGATTCGTATGTTGATTTAAAAATTGTCATTAGTATGTCCCCTAATTCCTCTGCGCATTCCACAAGCTACTAAACTCATTGGCGCAACAGCCCTAGTGGGCCAAGGCCTACGATGCCCATCTTCGTTTTCGTGACCGTGGGGCCCTGGGGTGCAAGGTGTTAGGCATGTGTCCCGGTTAGGTGGTCATTCTAACGTGAGACCCCCAGTGTTTAGTTCCCAAGCACGCTTGGTCCTCATTTTATCGACCCACTGAAGGGATGAAAGGCTGAGTGGACCTTGCCCAACCCGGGAATTGAACCCCGGGCCTGTGGTGTTGAAGCGCGAAGCACTATACCACTGAGCCACTGGGGCTTGCATTCCACAAGCACTTTTGGATAAACATCATCTGGTCCTGGAGCTTTAGTTGGCCTTATGCTTCTTAAAAGATGTATTATTTCCTCCCTATTAAAACAACAGTCCGAAATTTCCACCCTTCCATTATACTCTAATGCATAGTCACCCATTAATTTAAAATTCTTATTAAAAACCTCCATGAAAAAATCATTTAACACCTTTGCCATACCTACATCATCCTGAATAATTGTGTCCTCTCCTAATTTTAATGGCCCCAAGGTAGAGCTTAACTTATTGTTCTCCCCTGCATAAGCATAAAATTCTTTTGAGTTTTTAATGATATTCCTAGCCAGTTTTTCCTCTAAAGCCCTCTTCTGCCTCCTACTGATATTTTTGAAGTCTATCCTAGCCTTTAAATAAGCCCCCCTATCACCAGTACGTTTGTATAATTAATAGGTTTTTTGTTTCAACTTCAATGCCTTTCTAGTTTCCCATTAAAACCACATGGGTGTCAATTTACGCGCTATTCCCTTTTGCCTAAATGTAACATTATTTTCAATCACCTTATTTAAAACCCCCTTAAATTCTTCCCATTGTTGGCAGGATTGTACTTCTTTTAACCCCTTACTAAAAGCCCCCTTTAATTCATCCCTTATAATTTGAAAATTAGCCCTCTTAAAGTTTGGAATAATCCTTGTATTACAAACTGCTGTATGCTGGAAATTTATTCTAAACCTAATATTTCTATGATCACTTTCTCCTAAATTTCCCCTATGGTTAAATCCCTGATCTTATCTTCATCACTGGTGAAAACTAGATCTAAAATGGCCCTATCCCTAGTCCCTTCATTGACCATCTGGTGGAGGAAACAATCCTGAACCACTTCCAAAAACTATGAGCCTTTTCCAGAAACTACATGGTTGTTCACCCAGTCAATATTAGGATAATTGAAGTCCCCCATTAAAACGATCTCCCCCTTTTGACAAACTTCTTGAATTAATTTACACATATCCTTATCCTGTTGTTCACTGCTGGCTGGAGGTTTGTATATATTTCCTACTATTAATCCTCTCCCTTTATCGTTTATTAGTTTCACCCAGACTGATTCAATACCCTCAGGCTTACAATTCAACTTCAATTCTGAGCAAGTTACAGAATCCTTCACATAGACTAACACACCTCCCCCTTTCTTATCCATTCTATCATCCCTAAAAATTGTAAACCCATTTATCTTTAAAATTGATGAATCCTCACTGTTTGCCCAACTTTCAGTAATTCCTATAATATTAATAGCCTCAGCCTCCACAATTCCTTTCAACTCATCCATTTTATTTCTTACGCTACGAGCATTGCAATAAAACACTTTAAAATAGTTATCACCTACTTTATTGAATTTTTCCCCATTAGATTTCTTAGCATGTGTGAATGACCTAAAACTAACTTTTGAATTATTCCCATGAAAGTATTTTCTTAAACCACCAGGTTTTAGCCTTTCCCGCTCATAAACTAGTTTTTTGAGTTTAAAGTGTTCAAAACCAGCTTCCCAACCTCCCTGTTACCTAATCGGCTCAAATGCACACTGTCCCAACCCAACCATTCCCTCCTGCAATCCTTCCAAACATCTAAGAATCTAACCTCCTCCTTCTGACACAACTCCCTCAACAACCCGTTCATCCTTTTGGCCCTTTGATTTAACCACCCATTATCTACCCCATACCTAGGTAGTAACCCCAAAACTGTAACCTCTACCCCCTGAGACTTAATGCCTCTCAAAAGTGTTTCCGTCACCCTCATAAACTCATCATTATCGGTCTTCCCTTCATCATTAGTTCCCACCCACACAACTGCTTTTTCCTCTCCCTTAACAACACCCGCCTTAACCCGCTAAGCCCATATTTAATGTAAGAGAACTTTTTATTTTCCGCTTGCTTCTTTTCATCTTCAACTACAAATCTGTCGATTAAATTAAAACCAATAACTTCGCACTCAGAAATATACAAGGAAATTATTTTATACCCAAGTCAAAAAAAGAAATATTTCATAAATCTCATGTTTTTTTAGGACCTTATACAGGGTGTCCCACGAGAAGTGGACCAACCCCTTTAACTTTTGAACCCCTACAGATATAGTCATGAAAGTGGGATCTAGGTATAGTAAAGTGACCATGCCCTATCCGATGAAACAACTTTCAACGCCCTCTAGCGGAAACTTTAGGAGTTATAATTTTTATTTTAAAACTATTTGAGGTATGGGAAAAAAGTCAATGACAAAGTTGTAGAGCATCATCGATTTAGTAGGAAAAGACACCTTAAGCAGAAAAATATCTTGAATAAAATCCCTAAAACGCACGCTCAAATAGGTTGAATTTAAGTAGATTTTACGTCTTAAGACGCTCCTCACGAGGCGAAAATGAGAAATTTTTATTTTTATGATTTAAGTAAATGACTAAAAGTATTCTTAGTTCATTAAATTGAAAATTTCTCATTTTCGCCTCGTGAGGAGCGTTTTAAGACGTAAAATCTACGTAAATTCAACCTATTTGAGCGTGCGTTTTAGGGATTTTATTCAAGATATTTTTCTGCTTAAGGTGTCTTTTCCTACTAAATCTATGATGCTCTACAACTTTGTCATTGACTTTTTTCCCATACCTCAAATAGTTTTTAAAATAAAAATTATAACTCCTAAAGTTTCCGCTAGAGGGCGTTGAAAGTTGTCTCATCGGATAGGGCATGGTCACTTTACTATACCTAGATCCCACTTTCATGACTATATCGGTAGGGGTTCAAAAGTTAAAGGGGTTGGGCCACTTCTCGTGGGACACCCTGTATATTTAATAAATTAAATCAAAATCTTAAATCTACTAACTATAAATTTGAATTTAAATTTGGAATTCATGATTTCATTAATGGAATAACTGATACTGAAGCAATATTCAAAATATTACAATAGAGTCAGCCCAGCTTTGTTGCCATCTTGTGAATTTTTTTGGTACCAATGACGAACTTTGCTCTTTTGGTGCCACATAACTATTTTTCTGTTTTTTTGTGTGTGTATGTTTGTTCTATGTATGCTTGTTGTAATTGTGTGTTGTGTTAATAATAACGATTTGATTTAATTTTTTAAAAAAATACCTTATACATTATATTTATAAAAATGATGGCTAAACATAACAGCACACTCAGTGTTCTGCCGATTCAGCATTTGCTTGAACCATAAGACCATATATAAAAGAAGAAACTTTTTTACAAAAATTTACCTACAAAAAATTTAAATTAAGTGATTGTCCCACTTTTTATTAGAAAGAAAATATTGAAGTTTTTAAATATAAGTACTCAAACTACATGTCAGAAAATAAAGTTTTGAAAATAACTAATTTTTAAGTGTTTAAAATTGTCTAATTTGAATAATTAACCTTTTTTCATCCATCAAAGAGCATCCTAAAAAACCGTAATTCAAATGCATTTCTTGTGATGAGTTTTCTAGTATTTTAACTGAATGAAACAATTTAGGGGTATCAGTTTATTTATCTTAGCTTTAGCTGCCAATGAAACAAAAGATATCTACTAAATGATCGATAAAGGTACAATTTGATTTAGTCTTTTCTTCTACTATAATTTACGATATCTTCCATCGCTAGCAAAATGCTTTTGTTTCTGTATACTGATGGAATATAAAAAAAAACGATTTTGTGGTAACACTAAAAGGTGATCTAACTGAGAACATTTTTTGCTTATTTAAATGTTTCCTTAAACATAAAAATTTGTTTGTTATGTGTTAGTTTTCTTGTGCTCAAATATTTTAAAATGAAGATAAAGTTAAAGACAAATACAATGTTTCTCAAGTAAGTTTTATGTATATAATCCATTTATAAATAACATTTATTAAAAAATCTTTACATTTATTAGGTACATTATTTCGTCAGCAAATATAAATTTTAATACAATAAAATACGAATGTAGATGTTTTTTATGATGCATTCAAATAAATTTTATGTTCACTTATAGAGTATCCTCTATCCTTCACACATAGAATGCTTTAATATTCTGGAAAGTTATTCACATTTTTTTCATCATAAATTTTAGACAATTCTTGTATTTTTTAATTTCATTTCATTTTATACTACATCGATTGCAGTTTCATGCAATGAAAATTAATAGACAATAAAAAGTATGTTTTTCTTAAATTTTAAACAAGTTTTAACATAATTTAAAGTTAATTAGACTGTTTGTTATAATGTATTCCATGCATTGAAATTAATAACTTAAAAAATTTTCCTTGATTATGTTTTCTTTTTAATTTTATTTGTATTAAAGTATTGCTTTTGAAGAATTAAAAAATTTGTATTTATACAGGGTGTATCTGAAATGGTGCAACAAACTTTCAGGGATGATAGTAGACACCTAGACGATCACCTATAGGATTTGGGGATCCCAGACCAAATCCCAGGGAGTTAAAAATCAAGCGACACCCCAAAAAATCATTGAAAAATTCAATTTGTAGAAGAACTACTATTGGTAAAAACTTAATTATGGTCTCAAAAATTGTGGTTTAATATGATCTTTAAAATTATCTCAAAAGTTTTCACTTTAAAATTTGTTTTATTATGAAAAAAGATAAAAAACCACAAAAAAATGTGAAAACTCTGCCAAAACTTTATTTTGTATTTCGAAATCATTTCTTTTGATTTAATAATCTGAAAGATCATAGATGAAAACCCTTAAGTCCAAAGTGTCACGTGAAAGCCATCAGTATTAAATGCTTGAGATCCTGTTACAGCATGGTTTAAGTCCGCTTTTTGCGTCCATCAAACTGCCGTTTTGGAAACGACAATGGGAAACCAGTTTGCGCACTCAAAAAACGAACTTTAACAGGATCTTAAGCGTTTAATATTGATTGTATTTACGTGAAACTTTTGACTTAAGGGTTTTCAACTATGATCTTTCAGATTAGATTATCAAATCAAAAGAAAGGATTTCGAAATACAAAATATGATTTTGGCAGAGTTTTCACATTTTTTTGTGGTTTTTTAACTTTTTTCATAATAAAACAAATTTTAATGTGAAGACTTTTGAGATAATTTTAAAGATCATATTAAACCACAATTTTTGAGACCATAATTAAATTTTTACCAATAGTAGTTCTTCTACAAATTGAATTTTTCAATAATATTTTTGGGGTGTCGCTCCATTTTTAACTCCCTGGGATTTGGTTTGGGACCCCCAAATCCTAGGTGATTCTGACTCGTCTATGTGTCTACTATCATCCCTGAAAGTTTGTTGCACCATTTCAGATACACCCTGTATAAGATTACCATCTAAGTATTCATTAAAAAACGAAAAATGTTTTTTCTTGATAAATTAGAATTATAATTTTTTTTCAAGTTTCAAATAAGTACCCAAACTAACTTAAGTAACTTTCTTTATTTTGACCATGTTAATTTTAATAATTTAGATGATATTGAAGTTATATAGTTATGTGATTTGTTTCAATTTTAATAAAAGAACAAATCGCTAAATTTTTCGAAAGAAATATTTTGGTTTTGATAAACAATTACTTTATTATAGTGAAAAATAATAAATAGAAAAATTTTAATCGAAGAGGGATAATTTTTTCACTAATACCTAATGAGGAAAATCACATAAAAAGCCGTTTCCAGATAATATCTTTACACTCTGTGTGGACTGAGATAATGGCTTTTTATTCAAGTCCGAAGCATAACCAAACGACGAGAGGACCCTTTCATATCGTCGCAATTTTTATTCCTTAAGTAAAAGGAAAAAGCTTCTAAAAAATTACATAAATACTTATCATGATGAAGATTTCTAAAATAATGCTTAAAATCACATAAATAATAAGTTACGTTTACCGTTTACCCACTATTCAACCACTTTTAATAGCTTTTTAAATTATCTTATTTATAAATGATATTCCTTCGTAAATTATTATCCTACCTATTGAAATAGTTTGATGGTTGGTTAAAAAATACAAATAATGAGTGAAATAGTGAGCTTAAACTTTAGCATAGTGAGGAAATAATTCCTTTCCATTCAAAATGTTCTATTTTGCAAGATTGTTAAAGACTAAGAAAGCTAAGGAATTAAGTACCTTCTTGTAATTTTCCTTCTACACAGATATCTTTGATGACTTGCCTGGACCCAGATACAACCGAATCATATACTTGAAGCTGGGCTGAGTCAAAACAGCGGGAACTATGTTCATCTATGCACCTAACACTTTTCTGTAATTCTCTTGTAAATAAAAATAAAATAATGAATATCTTCATTAAAACAGAAACGTTAATTAGTTTATCAAATAAATCAGTCAAATTTTTAAAAATACAATGTCACAATATTTTAAATTGGAAGTTAATAATAAATACTTCAGCTTAGTAGCTTAATTTATGCTTACATATTATTATTCTGAGTAAATCAATATTTATTAGAATTATCCAACTTTCTTGGATAAAATTATATTTTTCAATATTTTCTTTCGTTTCATTAGACCGGTACATTTTTTTCCTCGATATTTTCATTTGTGTTTTGTCCTTTAAGTGGGCAGTGGATATCGATTGAAAAAGAAACCAATCCCGACTTGTCATCACCAATTTGGTTCATTTTTGGAGTGTTAGTAGTGCATGATTAGGATATCAATTTGTTAAAATATTAAGAAGCCCTTTTCAGAAATTTTGGAAAAAAACACGATTGAAAAATTTAACATGTGCTTAGGGGCCATTCATTAATTACGTAAGGATAATTTTAGCAATTTTTGACCCCCCCCTACCCCCATGTAAGGGTACGTAAAATTTTTCAAACCCCTCCCCCTATTCTTACGTAAGATTCCATTTTGTTTTTCAAAATATTCAATAGTAATGGGATTATTCAATAGTAATTTGATTAGAATAACTAGAATTTGTTTACATTAACTTGGAAAATCTTACGTAAGAATTGGTTTGACCCCCCCACCCCCAAGTAAGGGTATGTAGAGATTTTTCGAACCCCCCCTCCCCCTCGGGACCCTTACGTAATTTATGAATGGCCCCTTATATGTTTAATAAGATTCACTGATTGCATGCCGATCGTGGTCCAGCGGTAAGAACTTCGACTCCTAACCTGAAGGTCCCAAAATCAAATCTCCCTGCGTGCTGCTTTTTTTATTTTATTTTTCCACGCAATATTAAGAGCACAGATATGGAATTAAGTACATGCATATTAAAATAATATTTAAAACCTTTTTTAATATTTAACATAATATTTAACACATAAATAACACGTTAAAGATTTTAAAAATATTTTTCTTCGATTGAAAAATAAACTAAATTTTCTGCAAATTTTTTTAACTGGATAATATGGAATTTGATATAAATATTATTTTTTTGGGAGGTACGGAATGAAAAGAACATGTACCATAGAAATGAACACGGTAATTTGTTTTTAATTAATAAATTTTGAGCCTTAAACACGATCACATCAACCGATTTAACCGTCCAAATTTTCAATTTTATCCAGCACTACGAAATTCAAGTGGATTCTTGCTTTGATCATAAACTTGAAGCTTGATTTGATCTAAACATACCAAAAGTACTGAGCGAAGGCAAAAATGCTGCGTTCATTACGTGTACTAGATGCCACTCAAATTACCTTTTCCCGTTCTTTTTACGATAAATTTCATCCGGCATCACGCAGTTCTCCATAAATAAAACTATAAATAAGCTGTAAATAAATTTTGAAAATGTATAGGTATAAATATAAATTGTTAATAAAATGTAGAAAATTTAAAATAAAATAATTGTTGTAAATTCCATGTTAACCAGATAAAAATTTGTATATTTTGGTAAAACAATTAATTTTTCCAAAGAATAAAAAATGTGTCAAAAATGTTTTACGATTGATAATTAAATATTATTATAATATACTTGTACTTTATACCATATCTCTGATTTTAATTGCGTGGAAAATATAAAAAAAACATCCAGCGAGATTCAATCTCGGGACTTTTAGGTTGGGAACCGAAGCTCTTACCGCTGGACCACGATCTTCTTGCAAAGCAGCGAATCTTATTAGATATATAAGCACATGTTAAATTTTTCAATCGTGGTTTTCTCCAAAATTTCTGAAAAGTGCTTCTTAATATTTTTACAAATTGATGTCCTAGTCATGCACTACTAACACACTAAAAATGAACCAAATAGGTGATGACAAGTTGGGATCCTCTCCTTGTAAGTCAAACAATATTTTTTCTGGTTATTCTTTTAATAGAGAGAAAGATATATTTAATTGAAACACGTTTTGCTTCAGACAAAAAAATATTTGAATATTTCAGAAAGTTAACAATTACTTTTTAATTTATTTGTTAATATAAATCAATTTTATAAATTTTTTCATGTATTTTGTAATTTTCATACACTACAGAGGATCAGGTTGAAAATCAGCTCCTGTATCACATATAAAATCTGCCTTTGTTACAAAACATTCCAAAGGTTTTTCGAGTTTACTTAAGATTTTTAAAAGGGGATTTAGCAAAGTGTGTTCTTAATCTCTTCATTTTATAACAGCATTACTTTTAATACACTAGTCGACAGTGGTTTCCTAACAACAACCAAATTACTATTTTTGTTACTAATTCATATAGTTATTCAAATATCTGCAAGTAAAAAAGTTCCACCACGTCCCATTTTTTTGCAACAAAAATTTTCGATTTTCTGATTTTTTCTTAATTTTTGCGTTTTAAGCGTCATTTTTCTCCAATAGCAACCCTACAATCCCATCCAATTAATTTATTTCTAGTATCCCAGTATGTAGACATTCTTTTAAAAGTGTGGCTATGTTTTTGAACTGCAGTTCATTTTGAAAATTGACGAGTTTTCAGTGTAAATTTTGCACATTTATGCACAATGCGTTTGGCTCAATCTGGGTACGGTTTAAATTACAATTCAACGGTAATATTTAACAGAAAAGTGGGAAAACGTTTTTTCCCACTGATTTGGGTCCAAATAGGTGACTAAAATGAAATCCGGGCTCCTCAAGTGTGTTGCAGAAGTTAGAATGTGGCTCTTTTTAAGTGCGTATAAGAGTCTACTGTAGTTCTATGAAAATTACTATCCCTATAGTATGGGGAGGACATTAAAATTATCTTGGTTATTTAATATCAGTGAAAAATACAGAAAAAACATTTCAAAAAGTATTTAAACGGACATTTTTTCGCCATTAAGTGAAGGCAACTCAAACTCAGTAGGAGTCTCTGATTAAAAAAGAATTCATGACCCTGCTTATGAAGGAACATTTAATAAAAACACATAATCAGCTTGGAAATGGTTTTTAGGAGAGTGGTAAGATTATTTTTAGAAAATAGGAACGATAAAAATGTTTTAATCCCAGTAGAAGGTTCTCTGTAGTCTGACCAAGCCAAAGAATGTTGAGCATCACTCCAAATTCATATTTCACATCCACGTTTGAACTTATTTCCGGAAAATCTCACTGTAGTCAATCATAAACAAGGGTAAAGATTCCTTTAGGACATTGACTCGATACATAGGTCACTGAGAAATAGCAATTTGGGGCTACAGCTCTTGGTTCATGGAAAGAGGAGATTTAACGCCACTTCAGAGACAAAAAGTAATAAAATCGCATCGTATTTAATGAATGTTTAACGATTTTTAGTTTTATATTGTCTGAAACATGTATATAATCTTAATTATGATAGTATTTTACGCTAAAATAATGAGACTAACTGTTAAAAATGAGTGTTTTCAACGTTTTTGTCCGTTTCTTACAGTATTGGTGCCATATTTGTAACAAAAAAACTGTACGTGCTGCAGCTTTTTCACAACTATTTCTGAATTCTACACCCTGAAATTAGTCGGAAATACCTAATATCATTTTTGTTAGGAAAAAAAGTTAAATTTTGTCGACTAGTGAATTACCTTTCTTCCGAACCTAATAAAAAAATCACCTAAAAATGGTATAAAACTACCTTTAACGTCTTTATTCGTCGTTTTCTATTGCTTTAATCTTTTTAATTACATAAGAAAGCGAAAGAGTTACATATTTTCTCTCTGTTGCGATACTTTGTTATTAGAATAAAAAAATTAAAAGAACGCTATACCAAATATAAGTTAATTGTACCTGCAAACTCGTCCAAGCTCTTGTTTAGTCGTAGCCAGAGCAAGATCATCACTTTTAGCAACGGATTGGAGAACAACCAAACACCTTTCCAACTCTCCAGAACAGCTCTCTGTTCTAACTCGAACAATCACTGAAGAAAAAACACTTATAATGAGACCTTCTTCCCATAAAATCATTTTAATTGTTATATCATACAAGCAAATGTCTTATTGGTGTATGAAACTAATACCTACCCTTAAATTCATTTCATGGTTTAATTATTAATTTTAAGTTCATAATATTGATATTGAAGGAAGTACAACCATGCAGCCTTAACGCAGTTTTAAACTTTTTGCTGCTTAAAATTTCTAATTACACCATGTTAAAAATATTTTTATATGAAAAGAGAAATCATAAATTTTTGAAATTTTGTTAATGATTCTTTCGTAATAGCTGTGCATAGTTTTAAAGTGAAGATTTTGTTTTTATAGGGAGTATATATTGTAAAACTTGGGGGAACTCAAGGGAAATTGACTTTAAAGAATTGTTTGCTAAAAAAATCGTGTTGAAGAGTTTAAAGAAGTAATCATCCCCCTACTCTGTAATTTTATTTCAAAAAGAACTTCGGCAATAGTGCTGTATGTTTCACTGCATAGTTTCCGCATGTGTTGAGTTACTAGTTTTACAATTTTTATACATATATCTGCCAAAATATTTTTTTCTGTACTAATGAGAGTTCATGTCGATAAATCTATAATATATCCGATTTTGTAGATTATCTTGTATACATCTAATTTGTGGTCACACTCTCGGTACTTTTTTTATAATTTTCTTATTTATTAATTCTCGACTCTACAAAGAAATTTTAGCCCCCCTTATAAGTCCTTTGCAGATTGATAAACGTAATAGAAAATAAAACAAAATATTTTAATTGTAAAAAAAGGGACGAATGTACTATCTTTTTTTGAAATTTTTAGTTGACAAAAGAGCGATTGATATTTTTTAGGTATGTGATAGATGCATGTCAAATTGTAAAGACAACTTAACCTCATTTAATACATATAAATCAAATCCAAAAGCATTAATTTTTTGTGGGTTTTAGATATAATTAATTCCATTACGTAGCTTTTAGTATTTTTTATTTACCTTTATTTAAAATTATGGAGGAGAAGAGGGTAATATGGAATACCATTTATATCGTTAAGATGCACTGCATCATGGGAGTCTTTCTTAAGTCTTTCATGGTATTCTCACGTGATGGAAGCCCGAGAGATGGTTGAAACTTTGGTATTCCATATTACCCTCCTCTCCTCTACTTTTTAAAATAATTGTCTTTTTAGACTGAAAACGTAAAATTAGTTTTATTTTATTGAAAAAATTGCTTGATATTTCTTTCTTTTAATTCAAGAAACTTGTACTACCTTATTTTATAATATATAATTAATGGTTAATTTCATTATTTCTTCATTAGACATTTTAAAACATGTATTCGTATTATCAGGATAAAACTAATGTACTTCATTACCATATACCTTCATTACCATTACTTTCAAAGTGCATAAAATCACTTTTCATAAAGATAATTAAGCAATACATTCCAGCTCTTTTTAATAAAATTTAAAAGTTTACTAAATATTAAAATCTTTTTAAATTTTTATTTATTATTTAATTTTTTTTTAACTTTTAAATTGTAAAAAAAATTTGCTTCACATTTTTAAAAGAAAGAAACAATTTAAATTTAAGTATATTTTTGTGAAAATAATCAATTCGATTAATTTCATACTTATCCTTTAAATCAGAACTAAACTCAAAAGTTTACTAAGTTTCTAAAGTTACGTTTTTAGTCTCAACCCCGTTCCTCGCCCCAAAACTATTTTCTATTAAAGCTAAATTAAGCGGATTAAACAACAATAACATTTCTAAAAAAAGCATGCATCCTAATATAAACAACATGAAAACTTACATATAAGCAGAAAAGCGATCAAGAGAACTTCCATCCAGTCAGCGTCTTCAAACACGTGTTAATAGAGATGAAAAGATAATATAACACTGCTTCTTTACATCTGGGAAGAGACCGGCCAAATGAACCGAAAACCCGCGTATCGCCATCTAGTGGACAACTGTAACTGCCCCAATAATTTTGAAGAGCTACCCATTAAGATGTCAGGTGGTTGGTTCTGTTAAGGAGACCTTGTGAATGTGTGGTCTGAAAAAATTCTTTGCCGTGTTTTTTTTTCTTTTACTGAATGATATATTTTTCGGGAGTTATGGAACTCTCACTGTTAGAGGAAAAACATGTCTCTCAAATTTCAGAATGCTTGATTAAACGTATTAAAATATCCTTTATACATTTATCTTTTGTATATAGTGGAATTCCAAAAAGTATGAGGAATTCCAAAATTTTGAACTTTTTCTGATAAGTAATTGTCAGTTTAGGTAAGCTTTGAGTTAACTTTCTACTAATATTTATCTTCTTATTGTTTTGAAACATTTTAAAAATATTATTAAATCAGTAACATATCACTATTTAAGTTAGATTATCAATGAAAATCTATTTTTTGTAATAATTTCTTTTGGATATTTTGTTTAAAATTTAAAAAAAGGTCTTGCCATTTTGAATATTTATAATGAAGTAGGTTAACCTGAAGTATAAGATTTTGAAATTACTGAAAATACTTGTGGTTTTGAAAGTTTGGAATACCTTCTTTTAAAGCTATGGTAATAAATTCTAATGATGCATAGTTGTCCTACAAACCACTCTAGTCTTTTTATCCAAAAATTAAATAATGTTTAAAATGAACTAAAAAGTCCCTGTGTAAGCAATTTCAACAGGGATCTGAGAAACAATGTGCACACTATGTGTATTACAATTTGTAAAATCATAGATGCTTTTGTTATTATACAGTTTTAATATCATTGGCATAATTCATTTATTGAATAAAAGCATTTGAAAAAATAAATAATTACCCAATAATCAATATTTTCACGTTTGATTAATTTTTATTTGAGCTCCTAAGGTACCCTGCATAAACATATCTATAAAAATCCGAATGTTTAATGATAGTTATCATCTTCCATAAAGCACGCTTATTCGTTTATATTCATTCTTGCATTATTTTAACTCAGATGTTGAAAGTTAAGCGAAAATACACGCAATTTCTGTCCCTGATTACACTGTGGAATACCTTAAGTACCAAGGCGCCATATCGAATTATTTACCCAAAGATTACCTATGCATTATCGTAATGGTATTGTTTCCTTTTGTTTGAACTGATGGGGAATATATCAATTGACTCCGTTTCTGGTGGTTAGGGAAGAGACTTACTTAAAGCTATGTGCAGAGGGTTAACTTAAGAGCCACTAAATTCATTAATTTAATATATGAATATATGAATTATATCAATAAAATATGATAAAAAATCTTTTTAAGATAATTCCATGTAAAATTATTTGCAGAGGGAAATATTAAATTTTATTTAAATTGTAATTATTTGAAAAAGTGTTCTGTGGATATTTTGGATAAATTTTTATATCATTAGGAGTGTTAATTTATTTCAAATATGACCTAAATCTTTCTCCTATTCCGAACATTTTTATTTTTCACCCAAGTAGCTTACATTCTGAATAAAAAGTGGTTAGGCTGACTTAGCTGGATGAGACTGCTACAATGATAAATTTGGTTCCATAAAGGATAAAATGTCTTTCGAAGCTCTTGTTGAACATTTCAAAAGCATATAACCAGTTGTAAGACCTTAGGGGGTCAAACTCGTACATTCATCATTCTCGTAACGAAGTTTGGGCTTTTTTGAGAAAGTTAACCTTTTACCTGCCGATGTTCCCAAATGGGAACATCACTTTTAGGAATTTTTTCACCACTCAATTTTTCATGCAGGAACTTGATACTTGGTATTAAGAAAGTCAAAGATATGAAGTTATTTTACATGCAAAAGTTTTTCATGTACAATTCAATCCTTTTTGTATAATTTATATCAAAATTACAGATTTTTCGCTCTTCAAAAAGTTGCACAAGTTTTTATTTATGAAAATTTTAAATAAATTTAGTTTCAAATAATTTTGCTGTGTTTAGATAGCTTAAGTACATATCATTTCATTTGTCTTGACAGAATAGCTTCATATTCCAATTTTGGAGAATAATAACCAATTCTATGTATATGTTCCCAAATGGGAACATCGGCGTTTGGGGTATAGTATTTGAGGAGATTTTTATAACACAAAAAAATTCAAGTTATTTCCTATTTTCTTTAATTTTTGAACCTTTTTCGTCTCAAAGGATCTAAACAGGTTAAGAATGATGTTTTAAATTTAAAAATAAGTAATTTTTATTTTTTCTCTTAATTTATGGATAAATAAATGCCAAATCTTTATAGCAGGTTCTCGCAATTGCATATTTTTCTAACTCCCCGATCGATTAATTTTCAGTAATTATCATTATGGGTTATGCAAAGAGCATATTTGAAGTGTTTCTGAGGACTTGCATACATATTTTGTTCAAGGACTTTTTTACATACAAATTTTAGGAATAAAATAGAAGAATTTTGAAAATAAGGAAAAGTGTGTACATCTTAAAACCATCTTCTAACGTAAGTTTGATGTAAGATATATGTGATTTGGTTCGGAATCTTCCATGAGAAACACGGCTTTAATGAATCAATGGAGATAATTATTATTATCACTTTTAAAAGCTAATTAGATTTGAATGCAATTAGTGGATATTATGCTAAATGACCGTATAGAACAGTAATTAAAACTATTTTTTCACTCAGAAACGTAACTGTTTAGCTTTGAAGCGCTTCGGAACACTCTGATGTATTTTTTATACCAAAATATTACCCATAGTGCAAGAAAAATGTACGGAAAAGCTTCGCGTACGAAATAAACATGTCAATTTTTTCTTATGAAAATCTATAAAATGTTTCCCAATCGTCCAAGTATGGGTAATAAAAACGCCCAATATCATAAATATGTTCCTAATTATTGAGTAGAAAGCTATTTCAATCATTTTATTTGAATTGATTGAAAATATGAACCTTTTGGAAATCCCCCTAAAAACTTCACCCCAAACGCCGATGTTCCCAAATGGGAACATCCTAAAAATCGTACTTAGGATTTTTTTTCAGCCAAAAAATGACCAGAGTGGTTTTAGTAATGATGAAACAAGCCATTTAAGCCAAAAATCAGAACCTTTAATTTGAAATTTGAATTGCGGCGTTTAAAAGGTTAATGGGGAACTTAAAAATTTGTTTTTATAATACGGCTTATTGTAATTTATTAAACTCTATTTAAGTTACAGTTTCATGAACAAATTTCTAAATTTTTAAGCTTTGTTTAATTATTACAATAATATAAACAAGAATAAGTATTAATAACATAATTTTTCAAGTTCATTGTCCAATTTTTCAATTTTATAAAAATTTTACAAAAAGTTCTTAAAAGCACGATAAATGTTTTTATACATGGTTTACCAGAAATTTAATATTTTTGCTATTTCATAAAAGTAAAAGGGTAAATTAATTTAAAAACCAACACTCCTATAAGAAATTTATGTAGTGAACATAGCAAACTCTAAATAATTTGACGATAAACCCCAGGAAAGACTGCTGTAACTTCCGACAAAAATCACGTTTTAATTTTTCTAAGAAAGATAAATCCCATTTCAACCATTTAAAGTGCCCAACCTATAGTCCCAAACTTTGTAAGTAGATGGAAATTTTTTTATTGTCTTAAATCTTGATAATTGGATTTTTAATAATTTTTAATAACTTAACAATATTTGTATCCAAAGGTACAACAACCTGTGTGTTGTACCAATGAACGGCAGGGTATCCCGTTCATATATGGGAAAAAGTTTTTTTCGAGCTACACTTTCGCAAGAGGTATCAAAAGTTGCGTAGTTTTATACAGATTATGAAAACAGTAAAAAAATTAGAACTGCGTGTCATCTTGAGGGCTCTATCTCACCTTGAAGTTTTGTAAATTTTTCGTTTTAACAGGCCTATATTAGGGCGTCCCTTAAAATCGAAGGTCGGGGAAACTTTTGCTCCACCCCCCAATTTTATTTCCTTTTGGTACCCTAAGAATGTGTGCAAAATCTTAAACCGATCAGATAATATTAACACGTGCTCCAAACGGCCTAAAGTTAAAAAAATTTACTTTTTTCTCATTTTTTTCGAAATTTTTAAAAATGGGTTTAAAAAATCCGCCGCCGAATAATAGGGATCTAACACTTTTAAAAATTTTATTTGACCGTTTTTCATTATGACCTAGGCCAAACTGCCCAGTTTGTAACCTAGCCATCAATCAGAAAATCATCAAATATGTCCATTTTATAATGATAATAGAAGAATAAAAAGGCAGTGGTAAATGACTCAAAACCAAAAATTCCATGGCTAAACACCTTTGTAGACCATATTGATGTGGAGATAAATTATCTAGAACTCAAATTAATTATGGGTTACTACTTATTTACGGACGCCATGTTTGATTGCATTAAAACTTAAAAAAATTCTGGGAAAACGGTATGGGCAAGTTTGATATCGGGTAAGGGTTGTTTGTGAAGTTTCTAAACTCAATTAAGGCTAATAAAATTATCTTACACAACTTTTTAAAGCCTTTTACGCAATTGTAAGTGCCAGCAGATCTCCTAATACAATGCAAACAATGATTTCAGAACTATAGATGGTATTAAATTCGAAATACATAAAACCGGCAAGAGAAATTCTGGAAACAAGTTCAAAATAAGACTCCAGTGTGTCAACGAGTATTTTATTACGTAAGTTAATTGAAAAGCTGAAGTTGATACAAAATTAACCCGCTCTTCATAAAGATTGAGTTATACTCTCTCACAAGATAAACAATTAACAATGATTATAAAAACTGTTCATGTGTTTTATCAAAAATTTATACTTTAACATAAAAAAACCTGCTATATCATACTCGTTGGCACACTGGAGTCTTATTTTTAACTTGCATTCACAATTTCCCTTGCTTGTTTTATGTGTTTCGAATTCATTACCATCTATAGTTCTAAAATCATATTTTGTACTTGTATTAGGAGATCTGCTGTCACTTACAATTGCGTAAGAAGCTTTAAAAATTGTGTAAGATAATTTTATTAGTCCTAATTGAGTTTAGAAACCTCAAAAAACCTTTACCCTATATATCAAACATTCCCCTACCGTTTTTCCAGAATTTTTTTTTTAAGTTTTAATGCAATCCAACATGGCGTCCGTAATTAAGCAACACATAATTATTTTGAGCTTCAGATAATTAATCTCCACATCAATATGGTCTACAAATGGTCTTTAGCCATGGAATTTTGTGGTTTTAAGTCATTTACCACTGTCTTTTTATTCTTCTATTCTCAGTATAAGATGGACAAATTTGATGATTTTCTGATTGATGGCTAGGTTAGAAACAGGGCATTAGGGTGGGTCAAAATTTTTTTCACATTTTTCCAGGGGCACAGCGACAAAAGGGTGCCAAATGGTCTCAAACTGACATGTGTAAAATATTATTCGATTATAATAACTACACTGCAAAAAATTTCACAGTAAATTTACAGCAAAAATCACTGGCAATATGGGTGCCAGCTCTTTTTGCAGTGATTTTACAGCAATTTTGTAATTTTTGACTTTAACAGCAATTTTGTAAATTTAACACAGCAATTCTGTATTTTTACAGCAATTTTGTAATTTTACAGAATTTTGTGTTAACATTACAGCGATACTGTAATTATTCCGCAGAAAAACTAAAAAGCAATGTGCACATCTCATCAGTGATGTCTTGTTCTTCCATGTTTCTACAAGTATTCAAAATGTGGCATATTATGAACCACGGGAGATACCGATCCGATCTACGAAGGTTATACTTCATAGCTTTAGATTCATGTTGGTTCTTAAACCTCATCTAAATAATTTGACTCTTATAGTGGTGAGCGTAAAAACAAACATTGGTTTCCTGTCCACAAGGATTCAGAAATGAAAACCAGAATTTTCCAGGAAAGTATTAAACTGCTGTAAAAACTCATAAAATCAGGAACGTTACTCATTTAAATGCATTCTATAAACAAGAATTTCATTTTCTTTTAATATTTATTTCGATGACCAATTAAAGAATTACAGATATTACAAGGAAAACTACCAGGAAAATTACTATGTATATTTAATTTATACTAATGTAGGTGGCGCTTCAAATTTACAGCTAAAAAGGCAGTGTTTTTTAGATTACAGCAGATGCGTAAAATATTAACAGCAGTTTTTGCTGTTAAATTTTTCGTTTTTTTTTGCAGTGTGTATCTGGTCACTAGCACAGCAGTTGCCAGTAAACCATAGCAGGTGGCGCTTCGAATTTACAGCTAAAAAGGCAGTGTTTTGAGATTACAGCAAATGCGTAAAATATTAACAGCAGTTTTTGCTGTTAAATTTCCGTTTTTTTTTGCAGTGTATACTCCTGTTCATAAAAAATGCAACACCATGAAGGACTTGTTAGATTTTGATGAAATTTACACAGAAAGTGATCTTGGTGGATACAAATAAATGATATAATTTTCAGAACAAAGAATTAAAATTTAATATAGAAAATATGTGTTTAATGTCTTCCATACGCGCTGCAATGAAAGCCTCTATACGACAGGTCATCGAATCAAACAGATTGAAATTTTGACTGAGGAGGTGATTTTCATCTAAGATTCATCCCAAACCCAAAGTTTACCAATATTGGCAACATAACAAGCATTTTAAGCATGAGGACAAACCAATGAAATCTTAGTCGAGCTCCATAAGTGAAATTTTGGATGAAGAAATTTGTCGAGAAAGAAACTGTCTTTATTTGCCCTCATTTTTTATCTAATGAAGTTGCCCATGGTACCCAATAGTGCACTAAGGTCAAAGAACTTCTCTTCTTCACCACAGACTCAAGATAAAACACTCCAAAAATTGCGATTTTCGGCATAGCGTCCAAACCCAATTTAATTGTCCTGTTAACCCTTTTATGTAAACTTAACACTTACTCTCAAATTCTTCTTCACCTACACAAAAACAAATACTCGAGGGAACTCAGGAATCCACTAAGAATCTTACTACACACTTCATTAACTAAGAAACCAGAATGACTGCTTAAACCTCTTTTCAAAATAGGTGATAACTTGCATGTGGGGATGGGACCATACATGAATTCAATATTAAAATTTATTTTGAAGTAATAATTAGTGTTTTTCACGGTTAGTTTCATTAATGTTTAGTTTTTACAACTTTTGTAAGTTTTAATTTTTTATTAACACTGATTTTTTAATACAAGTAGTTATAAAATCCAATTTTAAATGCATTTTTATTCCAAAACTTTTATTTAAAATCTTCATAGTTTTAAACAAATATAACGCCCCGTACCTAGGAAATTACCTAATTATATCATTCAGTTTTTAATAATAATATAGTAATAATTATATACAAATACAAATACAAATTAAGTCGACCAACTACAGGCGTAAGCCCAGCAAGGTTGGTCCAGTCTTTTTAACCCACACTACCGGAATCCCAGTATCTGTCAATTTTCCTCTTGAACTCGTTTACCCCACTTGAATTTACAATTGTTTCAGGCATCGCATTCCATCTATCCACTACCCTATTAAAAAAAAATAATGCTTCCTACAATCCGTCTTAAATTTTCCTTTATTCAATTTGAATTTGTGACCCCTCGTTCTATTACCCGTATTGAAATCTAGTCCCTCTGTGTCCCCTTGCTTTACCATTTTAAAAAGTTGAATCAAATCCCCTCTAATCCTTCTTTTCTCTAGAGTGAACATATTTAGCTTCTTTAATCTTCCCTCATAACTTAAACTGGATATACCCTTGACCATTTTAGTAGCCCTATGCTGAACCCTTTCAATTGAATCAATATCTTCATCAATATAAACAAGACTACTTCACGTATTAAATATAATGATCTTTCATCAAAACAGATTTAAAATATCGAGTAAATTTTGCAATAAGTTTTGAAGGAAATAACATTAATAATTTATAAAATCTGCACTGAAATTTAACACACAAGTTTCTCAAAATCTTTCGATTATGATGAATCTTTCGAATTGTTTGCCACTCATGGATTTATTTATCGGTGTTTACTACAATACTCGACAAAAAAACTACTTACAAGAAGTAAAAATAGAAGAATGGAAGTTTACTAGAAGTAAACGTATTTTTTTTTACAGAATTTAAGAAAAGTTG
Source organism: Tetragnatha versicolor (assembly GCA_024610705.1). Taxonomy (NCBI): domain Eukaryota; kingdom Metazoa; phylum Arthropoda; class Arachnida; order Araneae; family Tetragnathidae; genus Tetragnatha; species Tetragnatha versicolor. Next base: position 54,034,070 of record JANDEH010000010.1, on the reverse strand, counting down.
GTTTTGCTGCATTTTGAAAGCCAGGAAGGAAAAACGCGTTCTACAGTGAGGAAAAATATTGGTTTTACTGCATGATGATTTCTATAAAGGAAAAACTAGTTTTACAGAATATGGAGGAAAAGCTAGTTTTACAAAGGGTAAATGAAAAGTTGGTTTTACTGCATTGTGTGAGCTTCGATGGAAAAACTGGTTTTACAAAGGAAAAGTTAGTGGGGGGTTTGCATCAAAAGCTTAACTCTAAGCAGCTACTTATACAATAAAAACACCAGCCTGTTAATAATGTGTTTTTACATAAACAGTGTGCTTTTATTAGAACTAGTTCCAATCTACTACATATTCCACAGTATTTCGACAAAAAATTGTCACAAATATCGTTAAATGCCTAAAATATATAATAACGGGGCTTCTTTATCCATCAATGAATTCGTCAACCATTCCATTAATAATACAAACAGCGTGGTTTCATCCGCAAATCTTTCCCCCTGTTTTGTTTGTTATCTATTAAGGCTGTGTCTGATTATTTCCGATCCACGAGTGCTGATTTCGACATCCTACGGGACGCTTTCCTTATGCAATTCCATCTTCATGGTGTCTAGTTTCAAATGTATTGGATCCTGGGTAGAATAAAGGAAATAGTGTAAACGGAAAACTTACAAGTATTATTTTTTGTGTAGATTTTTTATCTTAGGCATCCCTACTGTTAGTTTATTATGGGCTAAATTGGTAAAGTAAGTAAAAGATCCGAGTTTATACCTTTTAAATAGTTTTGCCTCTTTTGGCCCCTGATTTTTGATGACATAGTTAATCTAAAATAAGGGAGAATTTCAAGCGTTTGAGAAATTTAAGAAAACTAAATTAAAACTGCTCAAATTTCTAGGGTTGTTTAAAACTAATTCAACTATTATCAAAGCTAAACAATGAAAACTTTTTATTATAGTGTAAATTACATAATAGCTTACTTACATTATAAAAAGGTATTTATTGAAACACAATTATGTTAGTCTATTACTGAAGAGTAAAAGAGAAAAACTACGTAATTTCCTCTTTTTTGAGCTTGAATTTTAGTGGTTTTATTCAAAGAATTTTTCTTCACACGGTGTCTTTTCCTACTATAATCTATTCATTTTGAATTTTGGCGGTTGAGTACATTTCCTTCCGCCACCACTAAATCGGAAACCATGGCAACTATCAACGTCAAAGTGGTGAAGAAGGCTTACTATTGGCTGCGCAAAGAGCGTAACCATGGTTACGCTTTTACCGAGGGGGAAAGCACTATTTCTCAGGCACCTATTCAAAATGAGCAGGGTATAAATCGATGCTGCTCTACAACTTTGTAATTGACTAACTAAGCAAATCTCTAAAAGTTTTTAAAATTAAAATTATTACTTCTAAATTGAAAGTTGTCGCATCGGATAGGGCATGGTAACTTTACTATACCAAGACACCACTTTTATGACTATATCTCTAGGGGGTTCAAAAGTTTAAGCGGGTGGACAGTTATCTTGGGACACCCTGTATATTTAAAATTTAAATCTAGTATACACCAAAATATTTCTGCATACGATGATGCAAGTATTTGTTGGATACTAGATGTAAATAAGAGTATTAAATAGATTCCTTTATCATCGTAAATCTCGTTCTTTATTACGATTCATGGGGAGTTTGAGAAAATTGTCAATTTTAAAATGCATTAAAACAAGAATTCAAATTATTCCAAATATTATTCAATGGATCCTTCATAATATAAACGTTCGAGTTTATAAGTTGCTCTGTAGATTTAAAAGTTAATACACGGTTCTTATTGATACAAGTATCTTACAAACACAGCGGTCTTATTATTGAGACAATAGAATTTCTGATAACTGTTATTCATCATCCACCTTATACTTTTAAAGGAAAATATCTTCAAATAACATATTTTTCTTTTTGAAATCATCCTCTGTTCAAAATCAAGTTTCATCCCCAAATCGATAGTTACGAGCTCATATCTCCAGTAATCATAACTTTCAAAAAAATTTCAACTCTTCCTTGAATTTATGTTTTTGTGTTCAAAAAGTGTTTAGAGCTATTTCATCATCTAATTGATCACCAAAAAGAGTTCCGCCCATTCAGAGTTTTGTTGCATGTCCTACAACATTTTGTGATGTCTCTACGGAAATTATGAGAATTGGGCGGAATTTTCATTGCATTCAACACTATTAAATTTGCGCATGATAATATAGGAGGTAAGTAGATGTAATATTGTTTTCAAACAGATAAAGATTTCAAAAGGTATTATAAAATCTGTAATCCCCTCTAAGAGTATCGCTAGGATATCTCTTTTTAACTCTTTTGAAAGCGCAAAATATCAAACTATTCCCTGAAAATATTCCGTAACGAATTTCTCTTTTGAAGAGAGCTCCTTGACCTGGAAGCGATCCTGCACAACTACTATCATAAAATCCGAAGCAATCTTGTTCAGTATAGAATTGAAAGGATTAAATGTATTGAAAGCCTAACCAGATATCCTCTTTGACATTTGACACCTTCCTATGGCTCAACTCTAGTGTAGAGAATTCGGGTTGAGAGAATCTGCTAGGAGAAAATAGACCATCAGTCTCAAACATACTTAAGTCTTTAGATTCATATCGCAAGTTCATTTCCATTTTTCTATGGTTGTTTTAAATGCGCAAGTGAAGTATATTTGCATTCCATTCCTTTGCGTTTCATTGGGTCGATAGTAACTTTCCAGCTGCGTTCTCTTTGTGGTAGTACCTATAGATACAGAAAGTAAGAGAGTTCTTGTCCTTACCAATAACTGGAGGCCTCTCTACTTTACCAATCGATAATCAGAAAAAGATTTTAAGTGGAGAGAAAAAAGGGAGTTATTTACGAGACAGCTTTCGTTCATCGTCTAAGTCCCACTGTTACCGGATTACCTTTATTATTGCCATTATTGAAAGCGACGTAATTCAATTGAAAGTGAATGGCAACATTGCAATAGGAGGAATGAAAAACCATTTTATATACATGTGACTGTTTTAGCTGGAGAGTACTACCAAACTGAGAAAACTACCATTGCCATTTTAGAAGGCATATTTCTTTCTTAAATATTTTTACATTCATCCTTGCATTATTAAATGAAAAAGAACAACTTAATACTTTGACTACTTACGGGATATAGATTTCGCGCTAACATACACCATTTGTGACTTATTTTGCTTCTTAAAAGAGAAAATGAGACCAGTTCTCTAAAATTTGCACTGGAGGTTAAAACAGAGTTTGCTCTCTCAATTTGATTTATAACTAATCAATATTCTGAATTCTGATAGTATATAGTATTTCTTTAAATTTCTTTTTTACCTACTTCTAAAATTTGTGTTGTAACATTCATTTCAAGAAACAAAAATCCCGCTTAGTAAGTAGTACCCGTTCTTAAAAAATAATCGAACCACATAATATGAAATAAATAATAAGAAGATATTATTAAGTAAAACTATGTCGTTAGAATTATTAGAAACAAGGTTGACGAGCCCGCTAATGATATTTTTTGCCTAATAACTTATTTTACAACTGGATAACTAGTATATGATGTAAATATAATTATTTAAACTATTTACCCAAAAATATTGTTGCAACTTTTCCCTTTTCGTTCCAAGATAATGACTGAAATCCCTATCCTCATAACTGTAATCAAACTTTCATATTGAACTTCTCCTTTCTTAAGAAGTTCATTGATACCATTCTTAAGGTTTGAAAACACAAGAAAATTAAGTTATAAAGAACAGTAAAAATCGATGAAAACGACATCAAGACTATCATTTAGATCGATTCATGTACAAATATTTCTTAATAGATAATTTGTTACTGCATATCATTTTATGATTATTCTGCGTATATCATTTTTCACATAATTTTCTTCCCGTTTTTTACTTCTTGTAGTTTACTTTCTCCACATACCGCGTTACGTAGATTATAGTGCATCTTCACGTCATTCAAATCCCCCCCACACTTCAGCAGACAAAAAAAGCTCACTTTCACTCGCTCTTTAATGGAAAATGATAACTGGTACTAGCAATTAAAGCGATCGGAATGTTTCTTCGTGATATCATAATAATACTATTTAAGACGATCCGACATCAAGTTTTTAATAAATATTAATGCATAACTCAAAAGATTCACAAATTTCAAAAGATTCACTTCAGCGAAAATTCATAATCCTGATATGGTTTTAATCAAATTGGTGAAAAATAAATAGTCACTGTTGAAATACATTTTTCTGACATTTTAGCCCCTCACACGTTTTATATATATCTTCCAATTTTGGAAATGGCTTTCTCTGATACCAAAAAACAAGATGAAATATTACAAATGTAAAGAAAATATATTTTATCGATGTTCATTATGTTCAGATTAATTAAAGGTGCAACGGGGAGTAAAAATTATTGTTAACAAATGTACCAGCGTGATTGGATGTACTCAGGGAGAACTTTTTGCAAAATTCAAAAACCAGTGTAGTTTAACAGCTCTTTATTATTCATTTATGCAGGAATAAAAATGAATTTGAAGATGAAAATGTGTTCTTCTTGTATGAAGCATAACAGTTAAACAATATGACTCTAGGAAGAGTTCGAAAGCTGCAATCGATCCTTTCTAAGTAAAACCACCTGGGTCCCACAACAACCAACCACACTGGTCTCTCTGAGATTTATTTTTAAATAGGATTTCCTTTTCTTTTATTGTTCGAGTCTTTTTTTTATTTTGGGATTTTTAAATTACGGTAAAAATCTATTTGCTTGGAATAGATCCAAAACAGAGCCACTTCGGGAGAACAACTTCAGTTTTTTCTCTTTAAGCTTTGAAAACACACTAGGGTTAATTTAAAAGCTTCGGCACAGCAAATCAATTAAATTCTCCGAAAAATATGACCCTAAGACTTGGCTTTACTACTTGTTAAACTAATGTGTGTCCTTTAAAAATTAAAACAATAATTCATATTTAAAGCATTATTTATTTGTCTAAATTAAAATGAGGGTTAATGCATAAAATCCTCATTCAGAAAAATTATCAGACCAACAGACCTTAAACCTTTTACTTCACTTTCTTTAATAAGTTAAAACAATAATTTGTTCTAATCTGCTTTCCCTATTAAAATTACACATTTCAAACCCCAGATTTAAGTTTCTAAATTTATTTTTATACTAGTAAGGTTGTAAGGGTGTCAGTTTCATTAACTTGAAAATGTGCTGTATGTACAGTGCAAAACAATACGCATTTTAAGTTTCAAACCAAATTTTGTGTTATGATGTGTAGGTGCAGTATGCATAGATCCTTCCCGGTACTTTCTCTAGAAAACTGCTTAAAATGATTTTATGAAATCCAGAAATAAAGGCAAAGTCTCAGATGGAAGAAATCCAGATCAGCAACATTCTGAATGATCTCTAAAAACAAGATATCTTTTAAGTTGTTTAGTATTGACACAGTAATATATTTTCATTATATCATTTCATCATTTGTTATTCTTAATAAGATAGTTTTACAGATAACCAGATAATTTTACAACTTAGGTTTAGATAAAATATTTCTCTACTACGATGATGGTTATGAAGCGTTTATCTTCACACCGACTAGTGTGCAATTTTTATATACTGTACATTGTACATTCAATTTTACATCAAAGCTACTTTTTAACATCATTTAGTAAGTAGTTATGTAGTGTGTTTCTGATTAAACTTATTTTTAACTTAACCGCCATGTATTTTTATATCATCTGAACATCTAGTTGAAAAAATACTGAAAGCTGCGATCATCTATTCTCTATTCTATAAAAATTACAGCAAATAAATATTAAAAAAGAATAGATCTAAACGAAATCTTTGTCATATTTTTATATTTAAAGCTGGAGAAATGTAACAGCTGAGTGTGTTACAACTTTGAAATATGTTGATCTGGATTTTCGTAAGTTTCTTTTCATTACAGGGAAGTTTGATGTAAAATTTTAAGGTACTTTCACTTGTATGATCTGTGTTAAAAATGCTTCCCTTTCATTTCTTGTAAAGAAAGTATTCAGTATAGTAGAAATGCATCAAAATATCCATTTAAACTTTATAAGATTAAATAGTATATTAGAAGCTGTCACACATCTTCACCTAAAACTCGTGATAAAACAAATAGAGCCCGTTTAGGGTAAACACCGCACTGAACAGCAATAAAATTTGAGCAGTCTTAAATGAGTTCTTGGGTCTTAATTTTTGCCTCTTTTCCTAATTCGTGCGTTCAGAAACTTATTTATAGCGGAAAAAGAATTTCTTTCATTTGGCCCTAAACTTCAATTTGAAAGAAATATAGCAAAGATCTTGGTAGGATGCATTCCTTCATTACTAACATTGGGTTCATACGTGTTAAATTATGTGTTTTTAGTTATATTTTGTATGCCTCTAAGTTTATCACGAAAAATTATTTATAACGACCTTGTTTTTCAAAGAGTATGGCATATCTAGAGTAGGTTCAGATCATTAGTGGCCTTAGCTAAAACTGTGTTTATCACATGTTTATACCATGATGTCTAAATTTCTTTAGTTATAAATAATGGTGTATTTACTTTAAAATTCATGGAGATTTCCCTATTTCACGGAGACAATGCATTAAAATAGTTTGAATGAATATTTAATCAAAAGTAATCCTGATATTAAAATCAGGATGAAAGAACTCAAAATATACATATTTAAAATATTGAATTTTTATGTACCTATTTTCCTTATGTATATTGTAATGTTGAAATAGACTTGAAATCGTTGTATCATGTCTCTAAATTATAAAAAATGCAAAATTAACCTTCCGATAGGAGGGGGGGCATCACTATGGAAAAACAAATATTCATTTAATAAAAAGATATGAAAAAGAATGATCGATCTTTCATATTTTTCAAACTTTTAAATGCTTTAAGGACTGAAAACGTACCATGTAATCCTTGAATTTATTATTTAAAAAAATTCTCCAACTATTTTTCCCTGAGATGATTTTATAATCCTTGCGTTGGCAATGTCAAGCCTCTATTCTTTATTATATGAACCTTTTTAGTACAAATGAATAAAAACAATCAAATATCAAACACAATGGTTGGTACAAATTTCTTGAAATGTCTCCAAGATTTTATTCTTCGTTTTTGAACAAGTCCACAAGTCAGTCCACTGGAAACAATTCTTCTTATATTACAATATTTAGAATAAGAACCTTAGGTAGTTAGATATCTTTAGAGAATGTTAAATTTTATCGGATAATCTACAGTAGTAAGTATGTGTTAAAAATTGAGGGGTCTGAGTATGACTAACTTAACGAACAAGGCCATAGAAGATCGAAAATATGACGAGAAGTGCAATAGACGTCACCATTGATTACTTGGCCGTAAACTGGTCCCCCACCCCCTAAGTAAGGGTATGTAGAGATTTTTCAAACCCCCCTCTCCCTCGGGACCCTTACGTAATTAATGAATGGCCCCATAGCTCCTAAAATCTATAAACGTTTGCCTCTTTAGCTTCAAAATATAGATAAATATTCTACTTTTAAACGAGAACTTAATAATTTCATAATAAACTTGGACGACATAGAATGTTATTTACAGATATACAGGGTGGTCCTAAATTCGTAGTACAAACTGGGTAGGGTAGGTAGAGGGGACCTAGACAAGCATATTTTGAAAAACTAGAGGGGGCGCAGATGCACCGTTTAAGAGCTAGGACCTAATGTAGTGCGAGAGCGTTCCAAAAGGACGTTTTGCCAAGGCCCGTTTAACGAAAAAAAAAACATAATGAAATGAAAAAATTTATTGCATGAGGTACAGCAGTATCCGTACTACTTACACCATAAATTTGATAGAAATTGGACCATTTGCTAAACCGTGGGGTTAGTTTTAAAACGCGCAGTATTAATCTTTTAGCCAAAGAATGGAGTTCCCTTAATGGTATTTAGAAAAATTATGATCGGGGAAGGAATTTTCAATAATCATACATTGATCATTGAAACTGTATGATCATTAAAAATTCCTTCCCCGATCATCATTTTTCTGAATACCATTACACTAATTTAAAAGAACTCCATTCTTTGGTTAAAAGATTAATATTGCATGTTTTAAAACTCACTCCACGGTTTAGCAAGTGTTCCAATTTCTATCAAATTTATGATTTAAGTAGTAAGGATAGAGATGTAAAGGCTGGAAAAAACCGGGTTTATTCCCGGGAATAAACCCGGTTTTTTGGGATGGAAATTTTGAATATTCCCGTTTTGAGATTTTAGAGTGAAATTTTGTGAATTTTGATTCTTTAGCTTTTTGTAAAAGGTAAATGATTTCAAGTATTTTTCATATGTCATAATACTATAATTTTAAGGTTAATTTTAATTCTAAGACTTGGATTTCGGTTTAAGCTAAAAACAGAAGTAAGCGATATTATTTTATAAACCTCCTGAAATAGTCTAAATAGTTTATACAAAGAACTATCAATTACTAGTGTTTGATCATGTTTAAAATTGTCTTTAACTCCTCAAAAGTCCAAGAAAATGAAAACTGATGGTGAAATATCGTTGTGTTTGTTTACGGTCAAAATTCCCAATATTCCCCTAAAACTCCCGGTTTTATTATTATTATTATTATTATTATTATTATTATTATTATTATTATTATTATTATTATTATTATTATTATTATTATTATTATTATTATTACTATTACTATTACTATTACTATTACTATTACTATTACTATTACTATTACTATTACTATTACTATTACTATTACTATTACTATTACTATTACTATTACTATTACTATTATTATTATTATTATTATTATTATTATTATTATTATTATTATTATTATTATTATTATTATTATTATTATTATTATTAAAAAATTCTGAAAATTAATTATTGTCCCCCTTTATTCAAATATTAAGGATCTCCGATTTAACTTGAGGGAGTGAAACTTCATGTAAAATCTATTTCGACCAAAAGGAATAGGAAAAGTCTTAGGGAGGAATGATTTGAAAAAAAATCTTCTGAGGTAGTCTAGTGATTTAAGATTTTGCTTGCGCTGAGGCAATATCGTGAACGGAATTTCTTCTTTTGCTATTAAACTTTTAACACTAAAATGAGTATTTAACCAGATAGCCAGATCAAACTTTTACCAAAATGTGCACTTTTTGAGACACCCTCTATGGGGAGCTCCATAAATTAATCTTCAGTATTCTCTCCCTAACAGAAGGGAGGGTTCCATCCTATTCGTTCTTCTTCTCTTGTTTCCTTAGTCTTCTGTAAGAACCGTAGGAAAAGTAAAGTTTTATCTAGCAAATTTCTTCTTCTTGCATTCTCTCTCAGGACCTCCATCAGAGGATAGGGTGCAACACAACTGCCTCTGGGGATTCAATGCCTCGGACACTGACTAGTTACAATCTAGAAATTTAATGTGTTAAAAACTGTTTTAAGCTTTAAATCTAGTAAAGTTGAAATTTTGACACCGGAGAACCCATTGAAATTACAGCACCCCTAGCGGCGAAATGAAAAAGTTTGAAAAAATAATTTATAAACTAAAGGAGATAGAGCAAAAACCTCAGTGAGAGTATTGTTGCCAACGCAACGTTATAATTGAATGACGTTCTGATTATGACGACAAAATTTCATGGAAATATCGTGAATATTCGCGTAGATATTATCATGCGAAAATAGCCCGTTTTCAGGCCTCAAAAAGTAAAGGTTTGCATGTTTGCAAGTTTTTTTTATTTTTTGATTAAATTTTGTCTTTATTCAACTAAAAAAACAAAACTACACAAAAACACTTAAAAATTCGCAAATTTACTCACTTTTTCTTTTTTGTGGCCTGAAAAAGGACTATTTTCACATGCTTACATCTCCGCAAATATAATTTTCATGAATTCTAAATTTTCCATGCCCCCCATGTAAGATTACACGTCAGTTTTTGCTCTCAAAATGTAAATTCAATTTTAAAACCAGACTTTAGCTTTTGGAGGGTTGACTCTAAATTTTTTGAAGTATATCCTTACGATACATTAAGAAAGATACAGAAGAAAGGATTTCGAAATACAAAATAAGGTTTTGGCAGAGTTTTCACATTTTTGTGTGTTTTTTAACTTTTTTCATTATTAAACAAATTTTAAAGTGAAGACTTTTGAGGTAATTTTAAAGATCATATTAAACCACAATTTTTGAGACCATAATTAAGTTTTTACCAATAGTAGTTCTTCTACAAATTGAATTTTTCAATGATTTTTTTGGGGTGTCGCTCCATTTTTAACTCCCTGGGATTTGGTCTGGGACCCCCTTTTCTATACCGATTCTTGTTCGTCTTGATGAGTACTATCATCCCTGAAAGTTTGTTGCACCATTTCAGATACACCCTGTATAGTATAAGGTGCAGAATTTTTTTTCAAGGAAAAGCAGTATACTATCTATATACACTAGCGGAAATAAAAATCCCAACACCAAGAAGGAAAGGAGATATCAAAGTCAAATTTATTTCTATGATTGCACATAGTATCAATGTGAATTACTTTAAAAATCAGCCTTCCTGGATGTTAGGGGGCTGAGAAAATCGGTGAGGAGTGTTGTCTCCATAGGTGTCCATTACCGCCGTCACACGACATGGTATTGAGTGACAGGGGCTCTAAATGACTTTTAAGGGATTGGAGGACCATGTAGCCTCCTCAGGTAGTCCAAATTCATATGGTGCTCTAGCGGACGTAGCATATCGGGCTAGGGGATTTCTCCTCTTTCTCCGGACATGTTTTGTGCGCGTTGGTTCTTACGAACGGATAGGCCAGGGTAAAAATGCAACCTAGGGGGTTAAGAAGAAAGCTTGGACATTGCATACAACATGTGGTTGTGCATGTTTCTCTTGAAATTTGTCCCCAGGACTGGTCTGAAGGTAAGAATGGACAACCGGCTAAAAAACCTCAATGAAGCAGCTCCGGTTGGCCAAAATACCGGTAGATCATACTGAGAACAAGCGGCAGTGGGATGGATGTCGTTTGCAGTACTGCGGATTGTCCGTTCGGTCCGCATAGCTTCTTACATCTTTGTCAGTAAACAAGGGGCTGAAAATGGGCATTTCTGTTTCCAATAGTGCACGGAATAAGGAAATGAAAATCCCAATTTCATGACATTATGTTTATGAGAGAATCCTGATTCGGTTTGGAGCACCATGACGGTTGGGTATGAGTTTGAAGACACAATGGAGAGAGCGCACTCAGCTGATGATTTTCTAATCATTTCACAGAGTGGTGAGGCAGGGTAACGGAGTGGGGATGCATTGGATTCCATTTCTGCTACTCCTGAGTATGATTCACCAGTGCTTTTTCCAACCAGAGCTGCGTCATTGAGATTTTGCAGCCGGTAGACCGTCCTTACCTTCAGACCTGTCCTGGGGACAAATTTCAAGAGAAACATGCACAACCACATGTTGTATGCAATGTCCAAGCTTTCTTCTTAACCTCCTAGGTTGCATTTTTACCCCGTCTTTCCTGTTCTCTAGAACCAACACCCACAAAACAGGTCCGGTCAATGAGGAGAAATCACCTAGCCCGGTACGCAACGTCCGCTGGTGCACCATATGAATTTGGACTACCTGAGGAGGCAACATGGTCCTCCAATCCCTCAAAAGTAGCCCCTGTCACTCAATACCATGACGTGTGACGGCGGTAATGGACACCTATGGAGACAATACTCCTCACCGATTTTCTCGGCCCCCTAACATCCAGGAAGGCTCATATTTTAATCAATTCACATTAATACTATGTGCAATCATAGAAACAAATTTGACTTTGATATCTCCTTTCCTTCTTGGTGTTGGGATTTTTATTTCCGCTAGTGTATGTATATGGTATATGTTAGGCTCAAACCCCGAAATCGCTCACTGAGCGAAAAAACGCTCACATCGTGGAGTGGCTTTTGCAAGTTGCCACAACCCGAAATTCGGGTTTAGGTAATTTCAAAATGCCAGAACGCGATGTGGCCGTTTTTCAATAGTGCCACGGCCACAACCCGAAATAGACTTTTGTAAAGATGGGATGCGCTAATGTGGGACGTTTGGCCAAATGAAACATTCCACAGACTTGATTAGGCTGGTTTAGGGTTTTATGATACCAGGCCCATTTAATACGCCGCCCGTTGACCGAGAGATTCTCCGAAAGGTTTTGACGAAATTTGATCGATATAGTCTAATTCAATTTGTTCTTTTAAGACTTATGTACTTAATTTAGATTTATTAAAGGGGGTTTTTTTGGAAATTTTCAGTTTTAAATTTGGAATTGTCCTTGAAATTTTCGGTTTAATTTCTATTTAATTAATTTAAATTACATTTTTTATTATTGTTGCAATGTTTTAAAAATGTAAAATTAATGAAACGCTCAATTTTGTGACATGTTTTCATCGTTTTTTTATTTATTATACAAATAAGTTTTTTTAAAAAAGTAAGGTAAAAAAATATAATTGATTAAATGCTTGCATAAAAATTGAGGGAATAATTTTATAACCCGAATTTCGGGTTGTGGTTCGAAGTGGTCGTTTTTTTTCGCTCAGTGAGCGATTTCGGGTACCTCGTTTCTCTACTCGCTCCCGGGAAGGTTTCTGAATAAAAGTAATTTAAAATCGAAGCGTCCTTAAAAACCCATATTTCTTACATACTTAACTTCATGGCAAACCCACATTGTTGTAAATATAGCAAGAGAAGATGTAACATTAATTGTTGTAGGCAAAACATCGATTGTTGTGGTTTAAAATCCATTGTTGTAGAATAAACATAAAAATCAATCCATTATTTAACTACTTCTCACTCTGCCGGGCATATTGTCCGGGTAAGGCCTGACTTAGTAAGCAGTGCTACACATTTGGACTGGCGAAGCCCCTCTCTAACACACCTGCATGTTTGTAGAATTAATTTGCAATTTAAAGGATTCAGTGAGCTTTAGCCCCCTACAAAACATCCCATTTCATGATCTTTAGCCCCCTTCGAAATATTAGCCCATTTCATGATCTTAATAAGCCCCCTACAAAACATTAGCCTATTTCATGATCTTTAGCCCCTGCAAAACTTTTAGCACCTGTTTTGTATATTAAATTGAGAATTTAGAGGCCAAAGAGCATTAGCCCCTACAAAGCATTAGTCCCCTTGCATTTTTATATATTTGGTTTACATCAACTTGATGAGCTTTTAGCCCCCTCCAAGATAGATGAGCTTTAGCCCTCTCTGCTCTTTTATAAAGATAGAATTCATAACTTCAAATAAAAAAAAGCTTTAATGAGCTTTAACCACTACAAAATCTTTAGCCCCTCTACATTTTTATAGATTCGATTCACAATTTAAATGGAACAATGAGCTTAAGCCTTCTTGCGTTTTTAATTTAAAAAGCTTTAGCTCGTTAGCGATTTATAGCTCCCTAATTTAGTTTTTCCAGATTCGATTCACAATATAAAGGGGCCTCTGTTAAAGGGCCAATTTAAAGGAGCCCCTATAAAGAATTAGCCCGTTCACAATTTAATAAGCTCTATCCTAAACTCAGCATTAGCCCCCTCCACTAGCGGGGAGCTAGGGGGCTCAAGCCTCCCCCCAAAATGAAAGGTTTTACTGTATAATATGACATTTAATGCACCAAAATGAGTTAAAACCCTGTTATTTAAAGGTCAAATTTAAAAAAGTTTCTGGATGACAAGCGTGGATACAGGGGGGGGCAACTGGTCAATTGTTCCCCGTGGGCTCGGACTAGGCTTCCAAAACGAGTGAAAATTCAGTTTTTTCCCCCAGACCCCCCTTTTCTACTTAGAAAATTTTTTTCTCTTTCTGTGCACGCTCTTGTAGATTTTAAAAGCTTTCGGATATTTTCGGTTGTTCTTGTTACAATAGTTCTTCGTTCTGAGACTTACCATCAAGAACAAGAATCGTTTAGAACCTCTGCGTTTGATTTCGTCAGCCTCGGAAAAAAGAGTCGACGAATTTTTGTGAAAAAAGGTGTTTTTCAAAAGTGAGAGGGTGCAAAAATTGCAGTTTTAAAAAAAGCAATTTCAAAAATTGTGTAGGAATGAATATGCAAAGAAGTCAAAAGGTATGTTAGTATCATAAATAATTTGACTACTCTTTATTTGTGTGTCCTAAAGGAATTTTACGGGTCATAAGATAATCCTGGAACTATAGTGCTAATAAATGAACAAGTATGTTGCTCTAGAATAATTCCCAGATTCTTCCCTTTGATTGTAGTGTTACTTGTAATCTTATTCAGTATTATGTTAATGTTCTACCCGGATTCAAAGTTTTCCTGCAAATTATCTTAGTCCAATGAAAGACGTTAAATCGGGGTTTTCATATCTAAAAACGTATTTAAAAGCTACATTGAACCTATTGACGACATCGAATCTATTAGGGCACCCTAATCTATTAGGGCACCCTAAGGTCTCCTCCTCCGATCCAATTCCCGTCTTAAATGTTGAAAAATGAATCGAGATACTACTTTTTTTAAAAATTTCTGGGGTAGGACCCCCAGACCCCCTCCGTTCCTTAGGTTAAGCATCGACAGTAAAACTTGCATATTTTTTCAGCGAAGGTTCACATTTGGATCCATAAAATACTTGTGGGAAATAACCTTAATATAAAAGAAATTACGTGTCAAAACCATTTCTAAAAACAAAAGTCTGGTTGGGGGTTACATCCCTGTAGTTAACCTAAAATGGGTTTTTAGGGTCTGTTGTGTATTTTAACTGTAACCTAACCCAGCTTCACTTTTCCCTGGATCGGTTGGCAACAGTCAGATCGAGCAATGTTTTGTAACCACGAGATGATGCTCTGTGCAGGATAATAAATGCTACTTAATGCACCCCAATTGTGTTAAGTCTTAAAAGGGTCTTATTTTCAAAAATTTTCTGGTGGAAAATTCCAACCCAAAAATGTGGTTGCCCCCCCCCGTATGTCCAGGCTGAATCCGCCACTGCTGGATGAAGATGAAGACCCTCGGATCCCCTTGACACTTGTAACTCAGTTATTATAACTAATATATTTTACTAACTTTGTCAAAACGAAAAATATCTATATCCGAAATTTGGATAAGGCGTACCAAAACGAGTTAAAAAAGTGGGGTTTTTGACTTAAATTTCTAAAAATATTCTGGGGGAGGACCCCCAGATCCCCCTTTTGGTAGTAGGATCAGGATAATTCACTATCTTTTCCGTATTAACATTAACAAGAAGATTCAATTGGATTATGAAAATTCTTAGCCCCCAAGACCAAATCCTGGATCCTCCACTGGAGCAGAAGATAATCCAATCGAAAAAAATTTTTGCATCTTTTTTATTGGACCCAAGTGGCACCCTTTTCGCAATATTAGAACAGAAATAAAAATAAAAGTGCTTTTTCAGCCTATCCTACTACAACATCCATGGAAAAATGACCTTGCAAATGCCATGCCTCAAATGTTTTAGCAAGAATTTTAAAAAGGGTCGATATTTGAGGAAAAAAATTTAAATTGGAAAAATATTTAACTTTTAACTTTTACGATTTTCTTCTAATTTTAGTATGTTTTTATTTAAGGCATTTCCAATTGAAAAGCGTTTAAATTACTTCTTTTTTTAATTATTTTGTGGCTTTGAGCGTTGTTTTAATTTTTTCAACTTTCCAAATTTTGAATTAATTTTTATAAATTGAAATTTTAATTTTTTTTGAAATTTAGTTAGCATATTCGTATTCAGCACTTAAAAATAGCCTATAAACATAAACATTTATCATAAGTCTAGAATACTATAATTTGATTTTTCAAATTTTTTTTTCGGCTATTTTTTTTAAATTTAAAAAAGTTGAACTTCCCGCAGACCGATTTTGTACGATTTTTAGCATGTTATTTTTGAGGTAATTCCCAAGTGAAAACCGTCGAAAAATCAAATGTTACAATTTTTTACCAGTTTGGCCCTTTTTTCAGTACATTAACTGGACTTCATTAGTATGAATTGAAATATCGACTGGCGACTTTCATCATGCTGCCATCTATTGCTACACTAAGGTAACTCGGGTAACTAACTCAAGGTTTCTTAATTTTCGTACAGATGGCAGCACGTCCAATCAATTTTTTAAACAATTCGCCGTTAATCGCCCCATAAATATTTTTGGGCTTTCATTTGAGAAATGATACTAATATTTTTGAGGGGGCTTTCTTGAGTAAATAAAAAAATTGAACTGTTAATCCCTAGCACCGTCAATTTTCTTATAGGAAAATTTTAAGAAAAAAACTCAGAGTAGAACCCAAAGATATCTCAATTTCAAATGTTATATACCACAGAAGGATATACGAACCGAAAAACAGATTAAAAATGTCATATTTATTCTTCGAATAATCTTTAACACTCTTAAAAACATCACATTAAAAGTTTTTAAAACATATCTGAATTTATTTAAAAGATATATTAATATTGGGAACTTTTGGTCACGCATCTACGGAAAACAAATCACGCACATAAGCCAAACCGAAAATTAAAATATGGGGCATGCGCTCTTATACTTTGCTGAAGAGTTCCACTGTCCGTAAACAACATTGATG
Organism: Tetragnatha versicolor; assembly: GCA_024610705.1. NCBI lineage: Eukaryota > Metazoa > Arthropoda > Arachnida > Araneae > Tetragnathidae > Tetragnatha > Tetragnatha versicolor. The sequence continues at coordinate 54,017,511 of JANDEH010000010.1, read as the reverse complement.
TTAATTCAATCTTGTAAGTTTTTATTGGAAACATCAATTTTAGATACATGAAGAAGAAAACAGACTTTGTTTATGTATTATCGCTTCTTATTCTTGTTGAAGATGGGGAAAGATGAAGTATCGTACGTGTTTTTAGGGTGATCAGAGTGACAGAGAATGTTCCAAAAGATTTAAAAACAGACGTGTATTATAAACACAAATAAATTTTCATTAGATTTCACTAATTTTCTTGGTGACCAGCTTTAATTCATCCATATGACAACCAAAAAATATCCCGTAAGTGTTCGTTATTTATCATGTCAATCGTTAATCTATTTAATCTGCTTATTTAAATTCTTTAAAATTTTACTCCAAAATGTTGCTTGTTTTTAGATTTTGTTTTAATTTTCATAGCGTTGTCTACTGATTATTTTCAAAGATATTTGGAGATATAACCTAATTTTAACTTCTGTTAAATGATTGTATCAAAACAATGTTTTTTAAAGTTTTAATGAGTTCATACATTCATTTGTAACTTAATCGTTTGATGACTCCTTAAAATTGTTGATAAAATTCATTTTTACTACACTTTCTTTTACATATTTCTTGAAGGTTCTAGTTTAATATTAACTACTAAACTATTGATTTATTATTTTTAAATACTATTTTGAAAGCAACTGTATTTTTATCATTTTTAGGTAATAGTTTACACTGTGTGTAGTATCTTGATTGTGATTAGGAACTGTGATAAAATAATTTAGAGGAACCATTTCTCAAAACTAAAGGGATTTTAAAATTTTTCAATATTTGTTTGAAGTTAAATAGTCAAATTTTAAGGGGTGTTTTGAGAAGCACTTGCTGAAAAAATTGTTACTATCAGTTTTGTCTTAATGAGCTCTTGGTTTAGATGGTGCATGGTTTTTTATGTTTTCCTTTTATTCATTAGATTTGACAAGAATTATGACGTCTTCTAACTTTCAGAAATATGAGGAAGACTTACCTAACTTTCATTTATGGATAGAAATATAAGATAAAGATTGCTGAAAGGTATAAAAGTTTTTTCTGTTTTTTTTTAAGAAACACTAATCTCATGCTAAACAAATCAGCTAAGATTACTCCTCATCTCTTTTCTTTGGTGGTGGATTTTTAGTATCCATATATATAAACATGTTAGGTTACTTCTGTCAAGCCCACAACCATTTTATCAACCCCAAAAAACTTAAACTAAAAAAGTATTTATTTACTTAATAATGTTAGCCTTTCCACACTGTTTGAGGACAGTTAGATTTTTGGTGAAATGGCCCGGGGCTTATTTCATAAATATAATGCATTTGTTTTATTTAGTTATTTTGCTAGTGCTTGATTATCATTTAATTGCAATCATGAAGAAACATTACATAGCCGTTTTCAATGAGAAGTTTGCATCTGTTTGGAGGACACTAGCTCTACTAAATTCGACTCCAAATTTGTAACACTTATCCTAAAAACTGAATTATGATGATTATCTATTTCGTTTATAATGTCTCTTGACATTATGTTCTTTAAACACTGCCACAGAGTCCTTACATATAAGGCACAGCAGTTTAATTTCTCCCTGAATGAAGAAATATGAATTTGCCCACTTTTCTTGAAAGTTTCCGCATCCCGACTGAATCTTCAACTTTTTACGATCCGACATCTTTTCGAAGTTTGGTTCTAAAAAGATTCTTATAAACTGAATTCAAATAGCTAACTGATTGACTCTAAAAAATATTTAATTTATATAATGGCAAATTCCCCGTATCTAAAAAAAACAGAGAAGTAAAAAAAAATTATTACCGGATGTTTAAGAATTCTTTTTTATCATCTTTTTTTTAGATGGAAGTGCCATAATGTCTCGCACGATGTCGTGGTTTTATTGGAAGATTGGGATCCACTGTTCTACTTGATTAATATGTATTATAATATCACCCCCTTTTGTTCTTAGGATACTTTTTAGCCTAAGGGGACATCCATAAATTACGTGAGGCATTTTTTCCAAAATCTGGACCCCCTTGGTGAGATTTAGTGAAATTTTGCTGGATCCCCCAAGTGAGATTTACCTGCAACTTTTTAAAAATAATTTGCAGTATCTTATCTGTGTGTATTCCATTCTCATACTAAAAAAAGAAAATTGCATAATTTCTAACTTAAAAAGTTGACTTGAGAATTTAATCCACCCCCCCTCCCCCCTTGGTGAGATTTTTCCAAACCCCTCCCCCCTTTTTGACCTCATGTAATTTATGGATGTCCCCTAATGGTTAACAAATCAATCCTTTATCCTTTCCTTTACTATGCCCATAAAAAGAATTTCTTATTGAGAACACTCATGGAGTTTTTATTGTCATATATGCACCTGTGTTATTTTTTAAAAATAACTTATGCTTATACGTTAAAACCTTAATTTATTTTTTAATTACTTTTTGTTAGTTTCTGGGTATTATTTATGGAGGTCTCTAGGTTATATATTATATGCTGGGTTACGTATTATCTGCATGCCAGCAAGGAATTCCCAAGGACTTTCTCTAAGTTTAGGAACTTTACCCAAGACTTATAAATGCCAATAGGAATTTTTGAAATTCTTGTTTTTGCTTGCTTTTAAAAAAAATCCACAAGCCTTCTAGTCAATGGCATGCCGATAATACATCATTACCAGTAACAATAATCATACATGTGATTCTTCTGCCAATTGGCGGAAATCCGCCAATTTGCTTAGCAAATTTAAAATTCAACAATTCGATTTGCAAAATTGAAGTTCCACTTCAATTTTTCACAGGCACTTTCTTATTTTCCAATCGTGTTTTACTGAAAACTCTAGCCGCGAGTGTTGTGCAGTAATAAGTTTTAAGTATAAAATTGAAATAATATGAAAACTAGTTGATTTAAGCTAAAAAATATGACTAGCATATCGAATCATAAATCTCGGGATATTTTCCGCCAATTTATTGTAAGAGTGATCACATGTATGAATAATTAAAGTTGTGAATAAATTACTTATAAGTTCTTTTTACTAATTCTATAATTCTTTGATATACAGTACAGCCTCATTTACCCAGACTGATTTAAAACCAAAACAATTCAGAAGATCAAAAACCTGGACCTAGTATTGAGCAAAAAAAATCCTTTCATAAGCAGGCATTCCATTTATTATAATGATATTATGTGTTGTGACAAAAAATGCAAAGAATTATTTAAAGTACGTTAATATAAGTATAGGTAACTTCTATTTTTATTTTTTATAAATAGCGCTGATTGCAACAAAATCATCTCTACAATTCAGAAAAAAGACTACAAATATGATCTAATTATTAATAGATTTACATAAATTAGGGCATAAACAATGTTTTACTATATTTCATTTTTCTGGATTTGAAAAACTGCCATGTTTACTATGTCAGCATACTGAAACAAACAATTATAAAATTCTGTGTTGTAATCTGTCTTAATTGCATCTACATTATCTGTGTAATATTCATTAATTTTTTTATCAAAAATCAGTTACATCCTTGTATATATAATTTGCTGATGTTACCTTTGTTTTTAGGTGCATGTTTGATTCCCTTTCTTGAAATTTTGTGAAATGCTCTTTTGAAAAACATTCATTCAATATGCAACAAGAGGGGACTCCAAAGTACTTAAAATTTCATCAAGGCAGCGTACGGGGTGTTGCATTTAGTCCCCGGGTAAGTATGTGAACTCTAATAATGTTTAAGGAAGAAAATATTTCATAGTTAAAAACTAGTCATTCAAGTTTTAAGTATTCTCCACTAAATCATTCGTATCTATAAGTTTTTCTGAAATAAGGTGTGTTTATTTTTTAGGACAGATATTTGTTTTGCTCTGGAGCATACGATGGAAAAGTCAATTTATATTCTGCTCAAAGAATGGAACTGTTAATGTGTTATCAAGTATGTCAAAACCACTATATTGTTATTGTTTTATTCATTTTCATTTTAAATTAAACAAATCAATGTAAGAGTAATAACTTTTAAAAGGTTATCTAGTTGATCCAACATTTTTAACAATCAGTCGGTGCACCAGTAAACCAAATGCACCCTATGATTCCAATCCTCTTGCTAACAAGATAAGCTTTTATATTAGTTTTTCATCAAATATAATAATCCTGATTTACTATAAATAAAATAACAGTTAAAATTGTTATTTAATTACCTTAATCTTCATTAGATTACAAAATATTAACTACTCATTCAGTTTTATTTCTTCATGGGTTTTCCAAAAAAAAAGAAATGTTTAATTTGACTAATTTCATAAATTACTTTTTGCAAATAATATGTTACATTCACAATATTCTATTGTAGTAATTATGTGTTTCTACATAGATCAGATGACACAATACCTAATTTCTTGTGTTCTGCATGATGTAATCTGAAGAGACTTATATAACAATACAGAAAACTTCCCTCTCTCTCTCTTAATTCAAATTAATAATAACTAAAACCATCATATATCCTTCAGCTACTAAATTCACCAGTCTGACTAGTTAAGGGTTAATATCTTTATTTGAAAATAGAGTAAAAACAATATTGGGGAACAACATCTGAAAGTTCTTGCTTCATTGAACCATTTTCCCTTGATTTGTGGTACGGTTTTTACCAAATTATAATTTGAAGTACTTTAAAATGAGAAAAATTTTAATATCACATCTGTTTTTTTAGTGAATGGGAAGTTGTAAACAGAATAAGTTAATATTAATTTTTTATGATATTTTTAATAAAATAATGTAAAAAAGTGAAAATATAGAAGATGGATACAGTGCCTTATAGAATTCAGCAACGGCTAGTGACAATAAGTCAATCGTTTTAACTAGTATAAGAACTACCTTTCTGTTTCTAGGTTCTTCAACAGCATCATTCAGTAATTTTAAATATAATTCAAAAATTGGAATATGGCACCAGACAGTGGGAGAAGGCAATTGTTTCAAATTTATGTAGATGGGAAGCATGATTACCTTTTTAAGAATAAAGTTATCTGTACCCATACAAGACATGTCTATTAATAAGGTCAAGAATATAAAGGTTCCTGATTAGGCTTGACATCGTAGTATCAGGTGAGGGTATATGTAGGACTTAAAGATATTGTAAAATATGTGTGACATTTTATGTGAGTGACCCCAATATGATAGTTATATTAGGATTCAACATTGAAGCACAATTTCATCTCATGAATTTCACTTTTAATTTTTAATGTAACGAAGTTTTTGTGAAGGAATGTTGTGTATCACTAGTATGAAGCAAATACAACCTTAATTTAGTCCTTTCACCTATAAACACAAGAAATGAGTTATGTATTTGGTATTAAAAATTAAGGTAATAGTAAAGTTAAGTTTTTAGATTTATTCATAATTTTTTATAATAGATTGATGGGATTTTTTTGTGATGAAAATGCATTAAAAAAGTGAATTGCTCTTAAAATAGAAATATTACAAAAAATGTGTTCAATTCTGTACAATCCGGTAAATATACAATGCCATTTTCTTATTTCAGATATCATAATAGTTACTCTTGATTTGCAGATTTCAACTCTTGGATTAGCTCGAAATGTGAATGCAGTTAGGTTTACCAGCGATGGTTCAAAGGTAAACCTCTACTATTTAATTTTTCTTTACAATAACTTTGAAATCTATCCTTAATGAGGATAGCACTGTGCTTGCAAGCCACATGTAGATCTATAGCTGTATACTTGTGGCTTAAGATCCTTTTAGGTATTTTTATTTATAAATATTATTTTATTTTAAAACAGTAATAATCTTAACAAATCAAAAAGTAAGGAACCCTTACACATCATAAATTCCATCATCTTTTAAAATAATTAATTATTTCTTGACATTATTACCATGATTCCAAAAGTGCTTAACTGGGTTTTTTTAAGCCCAGTTGCAAGATAAACACTTTCAAAGTTCACCAATAATCCCTGCTATATTTATATTCCCCAGATTTTTTAGTATTAAATCCAACAATCTATTAAGAATTATTGATTGTCCACTTTTACATGCTGTGAGTGACTCCAAAAATGCCTTTAAGCAAAGTGGATCAAAAGAACAGACTGATAAGTTTGAACTTGAATTTTTATCTATAGGGGTGGTTGAAAAGTAAGGTTTTTTATAGATATCAAGAATATTGCTAAGAAAAGTGTCTCCTGATTTTTATTTAAAGCAGTTGGCAACAATTATGCCAGAATGTTTTAAACACCCCTTAACTGCCACGAAAATCCGCCGTAACTGGCTCCCCAGAGCCAGCATGTTTCACCCGTGCATCTAAGTTAGGCTTTTACAAAGCGTGGTTTTCTTTTCAACCCATAAATTACTCATAACACCATTTATTTCATTCATGAGAAGAAATTTTGCTCTCCCAATTAAATAGTAAGGGAGAGCGGGGATGAATGGGACAAATTTCACATTTTTGCTGAAATTGAAAAAAAATTACATTTTTCAATCCTGTAACAAGTTTAAAACCAATAATATTGAACTCTTGGTTACATTATAAATGTGTGTATTCAATCAATTACCCATTATTTAAACTCCAAGAAAAGTTTTTATGAATGCATGTATTTTGTCCCATTCATCCCCGTGGTAGGGATGGTTGGGACACCGAGTGGGGATGAATGGGACAGTTAAAAAAGTTCAAAAATTTACAAAATAACAAAGTTATTTTAAATATTGGACAACGTTTAGCTTTTTAAAGGAACAACACACTTCTATTTTCCAAAGAAAAAAATTTAAAAGGCAAAAAACAGCCTACATATATTCGGCTTTATGATGAGTAAAATTAACACATAAACTGAAGCAAATCCTTTTGTTCTTTCAGCTCAGTGGTTGAAGCTGGTGTTATTTCTATTAATGCTACTTGCTTTTTATGGGTTTGTACTTTTAAGAGTGCAAATAGATAACTTTTGATGCTTGGACCTAACCCCCAAAGCCATTCCTCTCCTGCAGTAACATTTTCCCTGCCATTTTGAAGGAACTTTTCATAAAAATAGAGCTTAAAAACCTAACTTGTTTGAATAATTGTTTAACCATAACATATTTGAGATGACAGTTGCAACTATTTGCTCATTAAGACTTTGCATATTCACACATGAGTTTGGAACATAAAACACAAGTTTAAACATAAATTTTTGCTCCCTATTTTAGTAAACTTTATCAGAAATTACTTAAATGAGTTGAATATAGCAAGCAATTGATGGAAAGTTTGGAAATGGGAAATGAAGTGATGATGGAACTGTCCCATTCATCCCCGCAACTCTTGTCCCATTCATCCCGGTGCCCACTTATTTTTGAAAAACTAAAATTTGACTAGGAATAAATCCATGGATTTTCTTCATCTAAATTGGAAACTATACTAATATAAGTACTCTTTCAACACACTGTAAAATTTATAGCTTTAGTTAAATTATTTTTTAATAAATAATTGTAGAAGTAAAACAATGAAAGTTACTTTTGGTATGGGGAAACACATTTAGTAGTCCTATTTATACAAAAATGGAAGCTGATGTCAATGAACACAATTTTTTGAATAGGCTAGGTACTACTATCTTATGGCTGAAATAACAAAAATTTAAAGTGAAGTTAAGGTATAAAAAATTGAGCTGTCCCGTTCATCCTCTGTCCCATTCATCCCCGTTCTCCCCTACCATTTAATTAAAAACCTGAATCCTCATCTGTGAAAGAAAAAATAACAATTTTAATTAACAACATAAACAAGAAGTAGATAAAATCAATCTGCTGTTAACATTATTCTTTATCCCTTAAAGTCAAACAAATTCATAAAAATAAAAATCCGTTTTTTTTCGCTAAGTGAACTAAAACGGAAATGTTTGTCTGAGAAAAATATTTAAAATATTTTGGCCTCTTAAGATCAGAAATGAAGTAATTTTGGAAAAAGCCAACATCGCAACAATAGAGGATGAAATAAATAAAAGAAGGTGGCTGTGGACTGGACACGTTTTAAGAACACCCACGGAGAAATTGGCGCACGTCTTGCTCTCCTGGGCTCCTGATGGCAGGAGGAAAAGAGGAAGACCTAAGAAGATGACATGGCAGAGACAGATGCTGGCGTATTTCAAGAGGGTTGGAATAGGTGGAATGGAGGAAGCTAGATCCAGGGCCAAAAACCGGGGGCATGGAGGAGTGGGCTGGATGCCTTATGCGCCATACGGCGTGAAGAGCTTGAGTGAGTGAACTAAAACGGCAGTAATAGAAACAACATGTAGAATAAAAAAGAATGAAAATTGAAAATCTCAAAAAGAAACATGGGCAATAATTTAGCAGCTTTTTTTTATTGCTATAGAAAAAATAGTTACTCCAATTCAACCACTTTACTTCTCAGAAATAAGTAAAATCCTGAGCAAACACTGTCAAGTTCATTCTTAGTATTGTTTTCGGTAAAAATGCAGTGCAACAGATTGTACTTTATAAGAGCGTATACATAAGCATTTTTCTTTATCCCTTAACCTTAAAGTCAAACAAATTCATAACAAATAAAGATCCGTTTTTTACGCATAGTGAACTGAAACGGATGTGATAGAAACAACACATAGAATAAAAATCTCAAGAAGAAACATGGACAATAAATAACTTAGCAGCTTTTTTTATCGCTATAGAAAAAATAGCTACTCCAATTCAACCACGTTACTTCTCAGAAATAAGTAAATTCCTGAGCAAACACTGTCAAGGTCATTCTTAGTATTATTTTTGGTAAAAATGCAGTGGCAACAGATCGTACTTTATAAGAGCGTATACATAAACCATCGGCATTTAACGCTTAGGATTTACCAAACATACATTACGTCGACGGAAATAAGGGGTTAAATTTGTTTTTCCATTCCAGAAAATTATAATAATTTAGGTATGTGAATTCTGTTTCTTTAAAATATTTAGTGTCATTTGTGTTATCTATCTAAAAGAATTTATTGACTTTGAGAAACTAAATAGTATTTTTTTTCTATTTTAGATCTTAGCATCTACTACAGCCCGAAGGCTTGCTGTTATTGATGTGGAAAGAGGAGAACAGATTATGTCATATGATAACTGTATGTTATTGTGTATTCTATATACTGATTATGTTTTCATTATACCCTATAGTTACTAGTAAGTTTATTGCTAGAATATGTTGTTTTAAAATTAAACTTAGCTTTTATTTGCCATCTAAGAATTAAAAAAACCTTAGATCACAACTCTCTGGTTCTTAACTCTTTTTTAATTCAGCTAATAAACAATGTTGATGTTTTAAATGTCAATTAGGAAAAATTTAGGCTGGCTTTCTCATTGTAATGTACTATAGAAGTGAGTATTTTTGTTGTAGGTGCCTTCAGTGGTAGAGATCGTTCAGGGTTAGCAACTGATCCTATCTGTCCAAACATGGCAGTCTGTAGTTGTGTCAATGGAAAGGTTAGAAAGGTTTTAGTTTATTTTATGACAATAATATTTGATGTATTGAAAGTTGCTGTAAATTACTGTATTAAAATTCTTTTTAGGGATTAACATTGTTTGACCTAAGAATGCCCTTACCTTTAGATTTTGTTTATGATGTAAGTATCAAATACTGATTTTCCTCTAGGTTACAATAGTATTAAATTCATTGAGATATTTAAAACTATTTAGCTTGAATTTTACAAATTAGTGTAACTGTAATAACATTTTACAAAATGACAATTTCTTAAGATTGTTAGTGATATTAAGGTTTTCTACATTCAAATAATATTACACAAACTAACCTTTTATAACCATTCAAACTTTCAATTACACTCAGATCTTTAAATATTTAGCTACAAGAACAAATTAAAACAATGTTGACATTTATTTATTCACGATGCAGTGCTATAAATTTGAGGAAAATAGGCTTATATACTTACCATACAATTTTACAGCAATTTTTTTACGAAGTGATATTGATTTCAGCTCCATTCAAATGTCATTAGAGATATCACATTCGTCCACAGTAGTTGGCCATTTGTCCGTAGCCTTCAGAGTGCAGTTTTATCATTGTCTTGTGATGGTGTGTGCAAGGTAGTATAGGAAATACTTTTACCATCTTTATTCTAGCTCTAAGCTTTATTTATTTCAAATGTATGTAGCATAGTTGATTTAGAATTAAAAATATCCTATTTTTCAAAAGTGTTTGCATTTTTTGTACCTTATTTGTATCCAGCATTCCCAAATTTCATCAAAAATTCATAATTTTGTTTGGAATTGTTGTATGAAACTTGCTTCTAAATAAAAGTGATAATTAATGTAAAAGAAGTTTAAAAGCTATCTGGAGGTGTATAACTGACATCTCCTTTCTTGAACCCTAAAAAAATATTGTACATTGTTATTAATTCCTTATAAGTTAATTTTGTTTATACATAGCTTGTGCAATTTTATGAAGTACCCATCACAATAATATAAATTTGGGGAAATGTATTAAACTCAAGTTTTAGGAATTTTCATTTATTAGTTTTGGTCCATTACCAGCTTAATCTTTTTGGTTGTAGTGTATTATGAAAGCTTTTTGTACACCAGATGTGGATTCTTACTTTATCATTAAAAATACTTTTACTCTTTTCTATTGGATAAAGGAAGGGATAGGCTAATAGATTTCAACGTGCTTTTTGGTTTTAACTGTGTTTATCAAATCATATGATGTTACTGCATTAACATTTTAGGTGACAACTTTAGATGGGCGTTATTTACACTGTTTTGAAGTTGGACACAGTGCAAATTCTATTGCTCCAACCCCAGAAACCTATGGAACTGGTGCTGAAGATGGATTTTTCAGTTAGTTAAACCTTTTATATTAGATGAAATGCTTATAATTTTTTCTATTTTCAGAATGATTGTTAAAAAATATTTATAATATTAAATTAGGGAAGCTGTTTAAAAGAAGTTAGTTTCTTTAATTAGTACAGTAGAGTATTTGTTATAACTTAATACATTTTATATAATAGTTATGAATCAACTGTATGATATATATTCAGATCATGTTTTCAAATATACATTAAACTATCACTATTAGTTTATGCTTTTATGGTAAAATATTGGCCACATAAATCAGGAGTTATGTTCACTTTTTTTAAGGTCTGATGATGGTTGGAGGAGATATAATATCAGGGTATATTCCAGATGTTGGAATTCAAGAGCGTTTAAGAGAACATGGAGATGTTTCAATCTGGAAACTTCGGTAATTACTTTACCTTTTGTTCTTCCTTAATGCTGTAAAACATATAAAGTGAGAATTTATGCCCTGTATATAACTACATATAAAAGAGACTGCTTTCTTGCACATCTTTGATGTAATATAAATTAAAAAGAGTAAAATTACTAAGAAATGCGTCTAGGACTTTTTATTGTTTATCTGGACAGGTTTTAATATTTCATTTTCATTAGAGTGTATCTTTTCATATAAGTTTTATGGTATCTCTACCCTTTTCAGGTACTCATCTAATGGCGGTCTTTTATACACTGCATGTGATGGGGGTGTAGTAAGAAAGTAAGCTTTGTTCATAGGTTTTATTTTTTCTCTTGTTAATCAATGAAAAGGAGATTTTCTAGAAAAAGGTTTTAAGTAGTGTAATTTGGTTTAATGTATAGCCTCTATATCGTATGACGGCATCCGATGAGAGCCGAAAAATTGGTTTGTGCGCATGCTCGTGTTGGCGGCAGATATTTGGCGAGAATTTGGCTTCTTGGGAGGTACTGAGTTTAAATTATGTAATTTCTACCAGGCTGGTGTGGATCGATGGCTCAGTGGGTAGGATGAACGGAAGGTCGTGGGTTCGAATCTTAGTGTCTGCTTCTTTTTTTTTACCAAATTTATACTTAATTTAATGAATTTAGATTTTATTTAATTAAATATTATAATTATTTTCATTGGTTTTTTGATTTTGATAAAAGTTTTGTACTTATAATGTGAATATTTTTAATTATTAAATTTGATAACATTATTTAATTTAATCAAAGAATTAAGTTATTCAAATATAGATGGCAGTTAATTAAGTTATTATTCAATTAAATGTTAAATTGTTAGAATTTTTTTTATTACAGTTAAAAATTTTGAGAGTTTTGTGTAGTTATGATGTTAGTAAATAAATTTTGATGGCCTGATGTTTATAATTTTAAATATTTTAATATTAGGGATCGTTTTACTAATAAGCTCCTGTGATTTTTCATTTAAATCCTATGTAATACACGAATTATCTATAAATAGACTCTTGGACTTTGAAAACCTACGACCCAAACCAAAAATATACGGCAATTTGAAATTGGGATAAGAGCTTCGCCAAGTAGCGATTCCTTCGCCAAATATTTGTTGCCAAATTGCAACTTAGCGCATGCTCACAAACGTTTTTTTTCAACTCCCATTGCCTGCTATCGCAGTGGCTAGAATGCAGTGGTTTAATGTAGCATTCAATTATAGGTACAGAAGGTATCCTGACCATCATACATATCTAGGAGAAGTCTACAGTCACAAAGGTGATATCCAGGACATGGATTTGTCTCCCTATGATGAATGTATCCTTTTTATAGAATTTAGATAGTGATTTAACTGTAAAATTAAAATGTAGTTAATTTTTTGGTGTTACCAAAATTGTATTAATGATGCAAAGAGTACTGTGATGTTTAAGAATTAATTTGAAAATTTATAAACAAAATTTTTCTATGGAACTTTTTGGGCCTTATTTAATTATTTTGTTTAAAAGTCTACAAATGACTAAACCTAAGTAAACAATGTGTTAAATGGTTTACCCATATGTATAATATGGCTATAAGAAGATAATTTTGTAAGATTAATTTCAATATTAATGAAAAGTTTCTTTCTTTTTAACATTTTAGTTAACATGTTTTTTTTTAAATATTCCCTAACCTTTTCCTGCTTCAAAGTTTTATAATATGTTTAGTACTGTAAATTCAAAACTTTCCTCAATAATATCTAGTTTTAATAACAGCTTCAAAAGACAGATCAGTTGGAATTTTGAAATTAGGAGCCCCTAATCATGGCTGGACTGAATACAGTGAATTGACTTGATGAATTGTACATAAATATGAAGAAGGCTTTTGATGTTTTAACCCTGTATGGCTTGTAAACCATTCTACTGTTAATAATTTTAAATAATGGTTTTGTGTAAAGCTATGAAAGAGTGTCTTACTAAAAGGTTATATTGGTGCAGACAACTATAACACTAAAGTACCTGTATATTTATTTCATGTTTGAAATATTTCATCAGCTTTATTTGTATGAGTGATAGCTATCTACTGTATAATTCATATACTTTTTTATTATCAAAGTGCATGTAATTATTTGTTTCATTTTAACTTTTTGCATTTTATGTTGTGCTTCAAAGTAATATTCAATGTTTTTAGTGTGATTTTTCTCTTATCTAAAAATAATGTGTGAAGATATTTTATTGATTTGTTTTGTTTTAATTAGTGAATGAGTGTTTAGTCAGTAATAGCTAAAGATTTTGCTTTTCATCAAAATATGAGGGTTTATTTTTGGCTGAAGTCAAACCTGTTTGTTTATAATTTTTGAAATTTTATTTCTGTTGATTTTATTTGCCTACATTATTAAAGAATTATGCACTTTATTAAGGAATTTTAAATGTGCACAATAAAGTGATAATTTTGATGCAAGGTATAAAAATATTACTTTTTAAAATCTATATTTATGTTAAAAATGTTTGAAATACTTTTTTATGGCAAACTATTTGATTTTGTTTAAATTACTTTTAGGTAGTATATTTATTGCAAAATTTACAGATGTGTTGTTATTTGAACTATGAGTTAAAAGTACTTATTTTATCATCTATTTCTATATTTTTGCAAACTTTACTGTTTGTTATTTATATAGTAAAAAAGCTGCATGCAGCAAATTGTTTCATTGATTTGAAATTTATAATTACAGGCTATTCACAAACTGTGTTACTTGTTTAGGGTGAGAATGCGGTGTGTGGGACACTATGTGACAAGATCCCTAGTAGCACAGCTCATACCAAATATGTCAAGTTTACGTAACTGCAACTAGAAGTAAACGAAATTTAGCCATACATGACAAACACTGGACGAATCTTGAACATTTGTGCTGCTTGGGATGAGAGAGAGGAAGTGAAATGTGTAACACTACTCTTGATCTAATTTTTCACTGCCGTTACAATCTAAAAAAAGCATTTCTTCTCAATTGTTTGTTTTGATTTAAGAATTTTTAGTTACTATTATTTACCAAATTATGAAAATGAAATAATTTTTTTGGGAATATGTAAAATCCAGTTTTAATGTTATTTTCAAACTATAATGTGACATATAAAACTGGAAGGGTGTGGTTTAAAAGTCTATAAAAATAATTTACTTGATTTATTTGTGAATGGCCTTTTGTAAAGTAAAATAACCCTTTATTACACCTCTCTTGTTTGGTTATAATAATTAAAATATGCACAATTAGTTTTAAGGTGAATTTGCAATAGATCAAATTAACAAGTTTCTTATGAACTGGTCTGTCAAGTTTGCCAGTATGCTCAACTTTTTTTGTTACTAAATTTTCTACTTTTATTTTATGGCATCCAGTGACTGGCTCACTAGTATTAAGAAACATGCAAGTTAATCATATAAAAACATTATTCTGATTTTTTCACAATAAAAGTACAAATTAAATTATTTTTTACATACTAAAGTAAGATAAATGTTTTTCAATAAATAGTAATTTTAAAAGCTATTTTTTGCACTAATATATTTGATGGCTATTCAAAATATAAGTATAGACTTATCTCAACCATTTATGATATAAATACAATTAGTTTATTTTTGTAATTTATCAGATTTAAATTATGATTGTATTGACCTGTCTACTAGAAGCTAAATCTTTCATGTGTTATAATTACTTTTGTCAGAAGACATTTCATGCACCAAGGAGATTGATCATCATTTCACCTGCCAGACAAACATATAACGCAGAGATTTCTCCTAGGGGTAGATAACGCACACATGCAAATTACCCTGAAGAAATTAATCTCTTAAATTTTACTTGATTGTCCTCTAATGTATAAAAAATTTCTTACATTTATAGAAACTAGCCATTTTTACAAATACTGTAAAGACTTCAGTGTAACACCTTTTACCTGTTTTGGGGATATAAAAGATCTGTAATTATTTATAGATTTTTTTCCGCTTTTTGTTGGAACTCTTTTTATGCATTCCATTCATCATTGTATTGTGGCGTTTTTAAAGGGCGTTAACATTTATAAGCAAGTTTTAAAATATCTGCTTATAAGAGTTGACAGGTGAAGAGGAAAAATAGATATGTGTAACTACAAGAAAACCTTATGTATTTATAATATACTGTATATTTTTTTAAATATAAATGTTTATAAGCTGAGAATTGGTAAATTGGGAGGTTCTTAAACCTGTTTGTATAAATAATTAGAATATCTTACAACTAAACAAGATTGCTTTTCTTATTGATTGATTGCATGATTTAACACTCGGTCAACTAAAAAACACTTGCTTCTTTTGCAAGATTAGCAGATCTGAAAATAAGCCAACCTCCACTTTTGCTTCGGAAATATTTCAAAAAATTCTCAGCTTTTATTTAAAAATATACAGTAATGTTGAAAATCAACTCTTATGTTGTATACACAATGTAAGAATTGAACTTTCAAAATTCCTCTTCTGGCTCTTACATGTACAAAAGGATTGTTTGACAATCTCTATTTAAATGTCAGGTTTCATAATTTCCAAACCCTTTTAACGTTTTATGATTATGTAAAATATTCTTTTATTTTATGTTGGACCATTTGACCTCCATTTCTGTCAATGTGATTAAAACCAATAGATTCAATGTAAGTCTGATATCTTGTAATTCTTAAGTAGTTGGTAAGTAATTTAAAAAAAACATTGTTGGTATAAAAAATAACAATTGTATTTTTTGCAAAAGTGAAAATATATTACTAAGTTTAGTATTGCGCTGAGGAGTTAATTTGTTTGTGAACGTTTCCAATATATTCTACAATATATAGCATAATTTTTTATAAAGTTTTTGAAATATTTTTATATTTTCACTTCTAAATAGTAAATACCTAATACATTGTAAAGCTGTATATTTGGTTCTGTTAGCAGGAATCAATAATATTAGTTCCATGTTTTTATCTATGTGAGATATATATACTACAGAATATTATCTTTTCTCTGAATTATAATTGAATATATTGTTAAGAATTTTTTACCTAGTATTTTTTTCTTGAAATTGTTCAATAATGCTTGGTTGATATCCCTGTATGTAACACTTAATTTTAAATAGTCTAATAATATTTCTAGAAAGATATATCTTTTTGTTTTATTTGTTTGCTTTTGATGTGTGATAATTGTTACAGTATTTATTATGTCCTATGTTTGTATGTATTGTGTATGTATTACACATCAAATATCTCATGTGAAAGCATTTTTATTTAGTATGGTATTCATATATATATTTTGTTAGATTTTGAAGTGTTATGTAAATTAGTATTAATTTATTTGTGTATTTTAAGCATGTTAGAAATATTAGGTTCACCTATATTTTCAAATTTTATTTAATGTTTAATTATATAAAACATTTATAGTGTCACATGGAGAGACAAGAGGTTTGCATTCAATGCAATTTTAAAATGTATTATTGTGTGAACTGGGATATTTAGGAATAATAAATAATTTTTTTCAAAATAATGTGAAAAAATTTAAGCCTTTCAAAACAACTTTTAAGCAACTCAATTTAAATGTTGTGTCTGTATCTGTATGAATGTGCATCATCTTGTACTTAATATTAATTTCCCAACAAATTTATCAGAAAAAACATTGATTCTCAAATCTTTTTTCAAACTAAAATTTATTTACATCAATAGATAAAAAACAAACATTTGAAAATGAGTTTTCTAAAATGTATCTATACAAAATGCTTTTGAAATATTCCAACTATTGTTTATTTCAAATGTTAATAAGTGACAAAATTCAAACACTGTTTCACTTCCATTATATTCTATACATTAGAGTGGTTGGGCAACACTCATTTATTTTTAAATTTGATTCACTACAGTTGTGAAAAGATAAATACATCATTATTTAAAAATATTTTTAAAATTAGTTACTTTGAACCTCCAGTGGCACATAGAAATTAAATTTTACAACAATTCTGAAAATTTTCAGAATTTTTCCCCATGTTGCCTTAAATGTAAACAGTAATCCTTTATGGTTTTAGTTATTTTTTTGTAAATAAGTCAAATGAACTAAAGAGTTTAATGCTTTTAAAAGAACTTAATGCTTTTTAAAGTTTCAGTGCTTTTGTTTCGTTTTATTTAATGGGTTATAAAATAAATCTCGCTTTTATAAGATAATCATTCATAAGTTAAATATCCTTTTTTATTAGAATAGACTAAGAATTCGGCCCCAAAAAGCTGTTCGAGTTTTACATGCACCTAGCCATCTAACAACTTTGGATTTTTTAGGGATCATAATGAAGGTTCACACCCATCAAAGATTATGGACTTAAATAGTAGGTAATAACGTTATATTTTTAATTATTAGCTTAAAATCCAAATTGCATGTAAAGTAAGACGTTCAAAAATGCAGTAGACAAAAAAAACCCCAAGCTTCTCCACTCAATAAGTTGTGCGATTGGAAATTGTATATAGGCGACGCGCCACAGTCTCAAATTTTCTCCACAAAGTCACTGTATCTATGCACCCCAATTTTTAAAGTTCAATAATATAGTTACATAAAAACTGTTAGCTATTATAAATACTAGTGTCTTAGTGCAAAACAACTTACGGACTTGAAAGCTCTTGAAAATTCGGAAACCCCGAAATTTGTAGACATATGAATATGAATTAGATAACAAATTAATGTGTATGAAAAGTAACAAAATTATGATTTGCGCATGAAAAAATATGAAGTTAAAAGTTCTAATGTGTATATGTGTTTTCAATATACGTACTTCATAACTTAAAAAATGACAACGAATGATGAAATTTGCAGTTATAAGGCACTTAATCCATTTGGCTCCTATACGTTGGGAAAAAGGCTGTTAAGCTAGAATTTCCTACAGGTGCCATATAAGTAGCTTCTCCTCTACGAATAACATATTGCTCCTCTGGAACGGCATATATTATACCATCAGTTTCCGGCAAGGATACCACTGTTACCTTTTCACCTGTCCCGGCAGCTTCTTGTATGTGGGTACGAGCCTCAGGTAGGTGAAGTGCCTATTGTGAAGCAAATAATTTCAATCAGTTATTTAAATTTCTGTTATTAAAATGGTATTGCTTGAGAATCTTGCACTTATCAGCCAAAAAATATATTCAAAGTTTTTTCAAAAAATATCTAAGGTACTTTTTTTCAACAGTTCTTCAACAGAAATTTTGTAACCGATCTAAAGATTTTTCAGCTGTTATTAAAATAACTTTTCTAATAGATATTATTTTATAATATTTTCTACAGCAAGGAAAAATCTTTGAATTTGATTCTTATGGGTAAACTTAGTTACAACTACTATTTTCTAAAGAAAAAAAACTATTTTACTTTCATACTTTTTGAACTACTAGTTTTACATGGATATTAATTTTTTGCCCTAATATTTCATTGTTAGTTTCAAATAATTATATTTATGAATACATCGATATTAGTCGTCAATAAAGACGCCTTGTGTATATTAATGTAAGAGATTTCAATAGTCCCCTTCAAGCAAAGGAAGTTCGTTAATTCATTCTTACATTATTTGTTGTATACTACCATAAAAACTTACATACCTGCTTTGATTTCTGCTTGAAAGAATTTTTCAACAGTTTCTCGGATTTGTTGATAGATTTAGACTTGGACCATAAATCAGGACAAGCTAATCCTACGCAAATTGCACATAAAATATGGGCAATTTGCATTCCCAAAACTTCTGCCATCGCAAGGAAAGAAGAGAGGGAAAAATATCCTGCAAGTAAAATCAAAACATTTCATGAATAAATAAAAATTTAATAACTTAACCCCGCACAAGATTGCATTGAATTCTAAGAGAAATTTAGGACGGCTAGGTCTGAAAGAGTTAAAAGGAGGTTGAACCTCTTGGATACGGCACTGTAAAGGCGGGGTTTAATGCATTTTTTTAATTACAGCAGAAAAAAATCTGGCCTTCGCTTCACCTAATTCACAACCAAACTGACAGAGCGACTCCCTTTCACTCAGAAAGGGTCACCCCCCTAACTTCAGGGTCGAGAAATTCCCCACCTGCTTAACAGTTTCTGGAGAAAGAAAAATTACATAAAATGGTAACCAAAAGGCAAGAAACGATAACAAATTGTGACTTTAAGGGCACGGTCATCGAGTCGATCTATATCGATCATTATAGTAATCGAGACTTATTATACATGTTTATAGGCTATTTTTCAGTGCTGAATACGAATACACCATTTAAATTTTTAAAAATTCAAAATTTGGAAAGTCGAAAAAATTAAAACATCGCTCAAAACCACAAAATAATTGCGAAAGAAGTAATTTAAACGGTTTTCAATTAGAAATGACTTTAAATAATAACATACTAAAAATGGAAGAAAATCGGACACTAAAAAGTTTAATTTTTTTCAAATTTTCAATTTTTTTGGCCTCAAAAATCGACCTTTTTAAAAATTCTTGTTAAAAACGTTTGAGGCATTTGCCAAGGTCATTTTTCCATGGATATTGTAGGTATATATACCTCTATAACCTAAAAAACCCCAATTGGTGATCATTAGTTAATTAATTAATTTATAAAAATTAACGTTGAAAATACAGGTAAAATCTTTCAATAAAGTAATACAGAACATATTTAGACACTATTTGATAATAAATCATTTAAAAAAAAATTAAATTGAAAAAAAGACAAAATATATTTCCAAAAAATTAAATTTTAAATTAATTTAAAAATTTTAAATTTTGTAGTATATGCATGTGATTGTGATACATGTCTCTGGGCTATATTTTAGTGCTGTTTACAGGGGGGAATATCACCGCCAACTCTTCAATAAAATTTAAATTAACTGTGGAAAAATTGAAGCATAAAAAACTAAATTATTGTGAAAAATGCTTCGATTTTTCCACACTTATACTAAATTTTATTGAAAAGTTGGCGTGATATTTGTAAACAGCACTAAAATATAGCCTAGAGACATGTATCACACACATGCATATACTAGAAAATTTAAAAATTTAAAAAAATTTAATTTTTTTAAATTAATTTAAAATTTGAATTTTTTGAAAGATATTTTGTCTTTTTTCAATTTAATTATTTTAAAATAATTTATTACCAAATATTGTCTAAATATTTTCCTTATTACTCGATTGAAAGATTTTACATTGTATTTTCAACGTTAATTTTTATAAATTAATTAATTAACTAATGATTTAATCACCAATTGTGGTTTTTTAGGTTATACAGGTATATACCTACAACATCCATGGAAAAATGACCTTGGTAAATGCCTCAAACGTTTTTAACAAGAATTTTTAAAAAGGTCGATTCTTGAGACCAAGAAAATTTGAAAAAAATTAAAATTTTTATTGTCCGATTTTCTTCCACTTTTAGTATGTTATTATTTAAGTCCTTTCTAATTGAAAACCGTTTAATTTATTTCTTTTGCAATTATTTTGTGGTTTTGAGCGATGTTTTAATTTTTTCGACTTTCCAAATTTTGAATTAATTTTTAAAAATTGAAATTTTTAATTTTTTAAAATTAAAATGGTATATTCGTATTCAGCACTGAAAAATAGCCTATAAACATTTATCATAAATCTCTATTTTTATAATTTGATTTTTTGAAATTTTTTTTCGGCCATTTTTTTTAATTTAAAAAAAATAAATTTCCGCCCGTCCTCTCCCGTTCAACTCTATTTTCAGTGGACTATTAGGGGCGGGGGTGAATTCCGAAATTCTACCCCCGAAATTCAGATTATATGTACCAAAACAAGTTAAAACCCTGTTTTTTAGGATAAAATTTCCAAATATTTTCAGGGGGAAGACCCTTTTTTTGTACTTGGAACTCTATTATTCACATTTTTTTTATATTAAGTTCATCGAGACGCAAATTCTACCTAAAAATACAAAAAAGCATCATTGAACAATATGCATGAGAGGGAGCTCGGGAAAATTTTTGAGTCCTCTCTCTCCCCCGGTGCAGAAATCTAGCTTTGGGCCTGATATAATGACTTATTTTTATTAGGTAATTCCCTCCAGAAATAAATTTCTACTATAGGGTTAGGGCAAACATTTTACGACCGTCCCGACAACGCTCCTTCGGGCAGTAGTGAACAAAAGAGTTTCCCCTCCAACCCCCTAACCACACAAAGAGATGGGGTAGATAATCAATGCTCGGAGGATCCTCGTCGTTGGTACCATAAAAGTTTGCACTGACCCATATACGCCACTGATTGGTTATAAGCATTTTTTACAACTTGTAAAGAAATAAGATTAGTGGAGACAGTGCCCTGTTCTGCATCTCCCTAAATGAATGGGTCATTCCCGAATTTTTTAAAACAGAAAACCCGTAAAAAAATTTTTCCCGTAAAAAATTTTTCTAAATTAAAACATCGACAAGAAAAGTTTCACAAAAATTTAGTTAATTTTATATTTTTAAATAAAAGTTACAATTGCTTTGCACTTGTTTTGGATTGAATGACGTCAGATCTGTTTTGTACCTATCGAATGAAAACGTAAAATAGATTGGTGGTAAAAATCTAGCTGGTTCCTTCCACGATTTTTTTCAATTGCATAAAGTGCATGAATTAAACTTGGCATTGACATTAGGAAATGGGAATTTTCGTTTCGTTTTCACAAGTAGATAGCCAAAGTGCCGTTATACTGTTTTTTTCTTGTAATTTTTCTCGAAATTTCCATTTTTGACTTATATATTAGGACGATTCGATTGTTATTATATTTATTATAATTAGGGCAATTCCACAGGTAACTGACTGACATTTTTTCAGAAAAACGCTTAGTATTTTGTTATTTTCTTCCCAAAAATAAATGATAAAAAATACTTTCCACTCAGTTTATTGCTTTCTTGTTGGCTTAATCTAATGGCACAATTAAATTTTCAAAATATGTCTTTATTGATTTTTTAAAAATTTTAAACGACGTGGTAACTGACTGACATTTGTGAAACATTTATGTCAGTCAGTTACCACGTCGTTTAAAATTTTTAAAAAATCAATAAAAACATATTTTGAAAATTTAATTGTGCCATTAGATTAAGCCAACAAGAAAGCAATAAACTGAGTGGAAAGTATTTTTTTATCATTTATTTTTAAGAAGAAAATAACAAAATACTAAGCGTTTTTCTGAAAAAATGTCAGTCAGTTACCCGTGGAATTGCCCAATAATATGTTGAGTTTTTACCTTCTTGAAAACAACCTTCTAAACAATCTCATAACAAAAAACCCTAATTAGTAAGGGGAGGTTGTCTTTAAGGTGAAGGTTAAAAAACTGAACTCAATTAAGAACTATATATTTTTTATTTACATTGAAAACTTCAATTAAGTGTAACACAAATTTCTTTGAGGGTAATTCTATATTTATCGCTAGCTGAATCTACGATTATATCTGCATAATGAAGCATTAAGTAACATAACACCCCACTTCTTATTCTTAGTAAAAATATCGTCACATTATCCAGAAGATTTGCACTAAAAGGAATCGATTTTATGTTTAGCTGTTTAATAAAAACGTGTCCTTCCTTGCTTCAATGAAGATTGATAAAAGTATTGATGAAATAGTATCTTTTAATTCCTTCATTTTTCGCAGAAAGGATAAGATTGCTAAGTTATTAAAAGTGTAAAAAAATGGGTTAAAAATATCAGACTGCCCTTTTCGCCAAGAGTTTAATTCAAAACAGTTTAGCAGGTGAAATTCCTTTCAAACCTTTTTTATATAGCTGCTTTTAATAGAGCTTTCATGGGAAAATGCCATAACTAAGATGCCAAAAGTAAACTTTTTGAAGCAAAAAATTGCATTCTATAATCATTCTTAAATCGAGCCTTCCTGATAATATTAATGATAGGCAACTCTTTACATTAGATGCACCACATTAAAGAATGTCTTAGAAAATAAAATGAGTAACGAATCCTATGATGCTAGAAACCATTGTAGAAAAATACATGCTGGTTAAATTTAGCTCCTCAGTCTCTTCTTATTTCTCCTTTCTCCTTATAATAATAGCATTGAAAAACAGCAAACAATGCTTTCTGTCCACTCGTATTAGCAAGGCTTCGATTGCTTTTTTGTTATAGAGATGAATCTAATCCCACGGATATCCTTTTGCCCCCTTCTTGTTCATACATATTAAACGGGGTGAAAGAAAGTCTGTTCTAACGAAGTTCATTACTAAGTTCGCCTCTCGGTTTGTGCCACTAGCTTAATTATATCTTTCCTTCTCTCTTAATATCACGAGGGGGTGTTAAAACACGTTCATGTCGTTCACTCGCAAGACTAATGCGAAGGTCACAGAGATCAAATTTAACAAGCTTCGCTTAGGAATCAAAAGGAAAGAACAGCTACTGCCTGACATGTAGGCTGTAGGAATCACGTGAGAGGGGGATAATATAAAAATTACGTCATATTCCTAGAAGGATAACGAGGGTTACAGTATGAGGGTATTACAACAAGAAAGTTAAAAATCGCATGTAATTTCCTCTCTTACGGCATTAGTATTAATCAGAGCCAGTTTGTACAAATGTCAAAGAGCTGTTGCTCTATATAGCGTATAATCAGTCATTATACACTATATATCAATCAGCCTATATTAAATCAATACAAGTTCAGTATTTTCGATTTTAAGAACTTATATTTTACTGATAAGGCACAAACCAAAAATTTTTGTAGGAACCAGCTCATTTATTCCATACTGCTTTTAATATAACAACCCGCATAGAATGTATTTTCATTAAATTGGAGCATACATTTCTATGATATGTGGAAAAGAGAAAGTCAGCTGATGAAAAAGCTTAAATTTGGAATATTTTCTTCTGAAAATATTTGTTACAAGAGAAGAATTTTTTTAAATTTTCTAGTTGTAAAATTTATTTTAGGATCGAAGATGTAAGTTTTGTCTTCCTAAACAAATGTATTATGATGACGATGACACGAACAACATTATGTAGTTGTAGAGTATAGGATTTTCAGAATTTATGTACTACTACTAAAACACAGAAATTTTATTTTTTTGAGAAAAAACGCACATAACTACTAAAATGCAAAGTGCATAACTACTAAAATGCAAACTACTAAAACTCAAACGTCTTTAATTCAAAACTGTTCATGGGCGATTTTCGAAGAGAACCCTGGGGGAGGTTATGTGTTCTGATTGCATAAAAACATCCAGAATTCAAAAATGAAGTATTCTAAAAAAGTTGAGAGGACATTGCTATCCCATGACTCCAGTAAATCCGCCGATAAAACTGTGGATAATTAAAAATTTCTCCAACTCTTCAACTTTCTATTAATGGAATATTACTTTTATAATGCAGAGTTGAGTTATGGATAACTCGATTTTTGAACTTTTTTGCGGTCCCTTCAGCTTTTAACTATTCGAATCACACTTTATTTAGAATTTCCACTTCTGAAGTTTGAAATTTGAAGAAAAGGATGGGGGAAAACCTTAAATATAAGTCTGCTTACTTATAAATAAAGTTAATGTAAAATCTACGGCATGAAGTCGAGGTGTCTCATTACATAAACTAGCAAAACGTGGTTAAAAGGTCGCTGAATCATGCATAACGGGTAAGGAAAATCTGCGAAAATATTCTGTCTATAGAACTCGAAGATGTCCTTTAAACTTCACAATAGGGTGGCCCAAAAAACTTTTCTCAGGTAGAGATCTGGGCACCCACTATACTTTTTTTTCTAACAGCTAATAGTAGCTCACAGCCAAAATTTCAACTCTGTTTTTGAATTAGAAGTCGATGACCAAGAGGAGAGAAAAAATCCAAATTCGAATATTTTTACACAAAACAACTAAAAAACCAAAGATCAAGTCCTCTCATTTTGTTCATGATTTTTTTATAAGAAACTACTAACGTTATAGATATAATGTTCCAGGTTTTGTTTTTTTACCACCTTTATTTTTGTTGTAGTAATTTTCTAATGTCCAAAGAACTCTTGTAAAGTTGCTTTTCCTGCATTTTTAAACAGCTAAAAACTCTAGAACTAGTATACAACTTAAAAACCTGAAATTAGTCCCATCTTGTTCGTAAATATTTTTTTCTTTGATTTAATTTGAATCATGACCATCATTTTCAAAATAAAAAAAAATGAAGAAAAAAAATTTTTTTTTGACATTTTTTGCATGCTTTCAGTCATATGGACACCCTCAAGCGAGTTTATGTTTTCCATGAGTGAATTGCTCTTGCTGTATAATTTTAGGGATAGTTTAGGGACTTACCTAAATTTCAAATATTTTAATTTTTTATATATGATTAAATTTTATCTTCAACTTGAAATTTAGTAGATATGTTCATTTTACGAGTTAAAAGGCTTTTAATATTTTCTCAAAAATTTATTCAAAAAAAAAATTTTCATTAAATTTTTTTTTCATTAGAAAATTACTACAACCAAAAGAAAGGTGATAAAAAAACAAAACCTGGAAAATTATATATATAACGTTAGTAGTTTCTTATAAAAAAATCAAGAACAAAATGAGAGGGTTTGATCTTTGGTTTTTCAGTTGTTTTGTATAAAAATCTTCGAATTTCGACTATGTCACTCCTCTTGGTCATCGCTTTCTAATTAAGGTACAGAGGCCAAACTTTGCCTAAATAGTTTTCTCTGTAGGTCTAAAAAATTGAGGGGGTGCCGTGGCAATTTCATAACACTTTTTTCCCATAGAAAAGTGGGCCACCCTACTCCACAAGAAGTGGTAGGGGAACGGATTTCTCCCGTCGCTATACAAGGCACACAGTGGAAAGTCCCCTTCCCTAATTACTGACATTTACTTCTTTTTACTACACAAAATCTTTTTGCAAGTGTGAACTTATCCCCTAAGTTGTATGTTGCATTGAATCAATCTAGTCTAGATCCTATCCATAAATGTCAGTAGTGGAAAAATGGGTGTTCTGCGCCAGCCGGAGCAGGGAGCAGGTACCTGCTCCGGTTGCGCCGGAGAGCGGCTCTCCGGCTCCGGTGAAAGCGAGATTGCGCCGCCTGCGCCGGCGGAAAATGATACCTGCTCCGGTGGAAAGGGGCTCTTGACTAAAACGGGAAGAGGATAATTAGAAGTTACCTGCTCCGGTGATCCCTGCGCCGGTAGAAAGAGGTTCCTAAGCAATCTACTAAATTGCGGATAAATTGGGGTTCAACCAATAAAATGCGGCTCCACCACTAAAATTAAAGTTATTTGACATCAATATATTCCCAGGAGAGTTAGCTCAAGTTCCCAACATTTTCTATTAACAAACTGTAACCGCTCATTAACTGGTTTTTTTATTGTTTATATTATTTTTTTAATTAGAAGATCCCTGCGCCGGTGATTAGAACATTCAAAGGAAGTTAAAGTTATTTTACTATTAACAGTTACTATTAAAGTTATTTACTATTAACAAACTGTAACCGCTGTTTAACTGTAATATGGACAAATTGCAGCTCTTCCACTATATTGAGGCTCTAGAACTCATGCAACAACAAGAAGCTAAATTGATACTTTCTAAATTATTTTAAGATAATATTAATTGATAGTTAAAGTTATTAACAAATGTTAATTAACAGTTATTTTACATAAAATTATAAGGTTAATGAACAAACTAACCGCTGTAATATATCACTTATTAAATGCCCATACCGGAATAAAAACCAAGACAATCCCAAACTCAAATGTAGACTGCACTACTCGCCTGTCATTGAGACTCCCTTAACAATGCATCAGCGAACCGCCCCTTGCCTTTCACAGAGTAATATGTCTGGTGTTAACGGGGTAGCCTCCATTGGGATTGATAGCGATTGCATCTTTTCCCGCAATACCAAGGAGAGGGTTTTCAAAAGATATATATTTTTTCATTACAATCATTTCTATTTCGTTAAATTTACAGTTCAATATTCACTTTAGTTGCTGTTTGACACAAAATGCTTATCCTATCACAATCCTTGACTTTGAAAATGCAGTATTTTCATCCGAAAGGATACTTTGAAAAATTGAGAATGATCGAACATTATCAGACAACCAAACATATAATACGTTATCCTATTGGTGGAATTATTTTTATTTTACTTTGATCAGGAAAGGATACTTTGAAAAATTGAGAATGCATTTTCAATGCAAGCACTTTCAGACCACTTGATATATAATACGTTATCCTGTTGGTGGAATTATTTTACAACTTTGATTAAAAATTACTAATTATGTACACATTGGATACGATCTTAAATATTTTAAACAATTTTTTTAAATAAAATATACTTTTATTACGAATTCTGTTCGAGGAGTTGATTTTTTTTCATAGAATGTTAGAATCATTAAAGTTAAAAATGATAAATCCATTAATTTTACTATAGTTCAATTGAAGATATTACTTATTTCATTCGCTAGAAGCTTTTTCTAGATTTAAACGTGATAATATATGATTAATCACCCTAAACAAAAACTATTCCATTACTCTTTTTTCTGAAAGCATTGTATGAATGAGAGAATTTTTATACAAAAATTTTAAAATATATACAATTTTGTCAACAGTTGAAGAAATTTCAATCATTAACCTTTTATTTAAAGTACGTTATAAGGCTACCACTACAGAAAATACACTACATACATTCATTTTATTCATAACTTTTACTATATTTATTAAACATGTAATATTTTTTTTCTATACTAAAGAGAACTGCTTTGATTATTTTTCAATTCATGGAATGGTTACGTTGATCATTTTCAACCTTTTTTGAAAATAATAACTTTTTTAACCCATAGGCTATACTTGCTCTACAAGAATTTTACCCTCTGCTGTACATTTTTACTAACAATTTATATTATTCACTAAAGCAAACAATATAATACATATAAACTAACTTATGAAAGAAATCCTTTATGGATATAATGTTTTCTCTTACCTAAAGCCTTCTTTCATCTATATTCCATATAGAAAATTAAACTATTCTAATAAAAATTAAAGGGGAAACATGACTCAAAAGGAAACATACATTATAAAAACCAAGAAAATTATTACAGAATCTAAAAGAAAAACTAAAAACTCTGCTAAAAATAAAAACTTAACTGAAAATTTTATTAAAAATTAAGACAAATGCAGAAAAATAACTTAATACTTTGTTAAAAATAAAAACGAACACAGAAAAACTTTCACTGAAAAACTAAAATCTTTTTTAAATATAAAAACTTATTCACCTCGAAACTAAAAACTTAACTAAAATCTTTGTTAAAAATAAAAACTTAACTAAAAACTCTGCTAAAAATAAAAACTTAACTGAAAATTTTACTAAAAATTAAGACACATGTAGAAAATTAACTTAATACTTTGTTAAAAATAAAAACTTAACTAAAATTTTTGTTAAAATAAAAACTTAAGTTAAAATTTTGTTAAAAATTAAGACACATGTAGAAAAATAACTTAATACTTTGTGAAAAATAAAAACGAACACAGAAAAACTTTCACTGAAAAACTAAAATCTTTGTTAAATATAAAAACTTAATCACTTCGAAACTAAAAACTTAACTAAAACCTTTGTTAAAAATAAAAACTTAACTAAAAACTCTGCTAAAAATAAAAACTTAACTGAAAATTTTACTAAAAATTAAGACACATGTAGAAAATTAACTTAATACTTTGTTAAAAATAAAAACTTAACTAAAAATTTTGTTAAAATAAAAACTTAAGTTAAAATTTTGTTAAAAATTAAGACACATGTAGAAAAATAACTTAATACTTTGTGAAAAATAAAAACGAACACAGAAAAACTTTCACTGAAAAACTAAAATCTTTGTTAAATATAAAAACTTAATCACTTCGAAACTAAAAACTTAACTAAAACCTTTGTTAAAAATAAAAACTTAACTGAAAATCTTTGTTAAAAATAAAAACTTAACTGAAAATTTTGTTAAAAATAAAAACTTAACTAAAAATTTTGTTAAAAATAAAAACTTAACTGAAAATTTTGTTCAAAATTAAGATACATGCAGAAAAATAACTTAATACTTTGTAAAAAATAAAAACGAACACAGAAAAAACTTTACAAGAAATGAAAACTTATACACTGAAAAATTAAAATCTTTGTTAAATATAAAAACTTAACTGAAAATTTTGTTAAAAATAAAAACTTAACTGAAAATTTTGTTAAAAATAAAAACTTAACTGAAAATTTTGTTAAAAGTTAAGACACATGCTGAAAAATAACTCATTACTTTGCTAAAAGTAAAAATGAACACAGAAAAAACTTTACAAGAAATGAAAACTTATACACTGAAAAACAAAAGTCTTTGTTAAATATAAAAACTTATTCACTACGAAACTGAAAACTTTGTTTGAAATGAACTAGAAAACGAAAAACTTTACACAAGAAATGAAATCTTGTACACTAAAAAAACTAAAATCTTTGTTAAAAATAAAAGCTTAACTGAAAATTTTGTTAAAAATTAAGACAAATGCAGAAAAATAACTTAATACTTTGTAAAAATAAAAACGAACACAGAAAAAACTTTACAAGAAATGAAAACTTATACACTGAAAAATTAAAATCTTTGTTAAATATAAAAACTTAACTGAAAATTTTGTTAAAAATAAAAACTTATCTGAAAATTTTGTTAAAAATTAAGAAAAAATGCTGAAAAATAACTCATTACTTTGTTAAAAGTAAAAATGAACACAGAAAAAAAACTTAAAAAGAAATGAAAACTTATACACTGAAAAACTAAAGTCTTTGTTAAATATAAAAACTTATTCACTACGAAACTGAAAACTTTGTTTGAAATGAACTAGAAAACGAAAAACTTTACACAAGAAATGAAAACTTATACACTAAAAAACTAAAATCTTTGTTAAAAATAAAAGCTTAACTGAAAATTTTGTTAAAAATTAAGACAAATGCAGAAAAATAACTTAATACTTTGTTAAATCTAAAAACTTAAAAGCTACAAATCTAAAATATCTGTTTAAAATAAATAAAAACTTACAAGAAATTTTACAAGAAATAAAAAGTTACGCTAAAAACTTTACCAAAAAGAAATTATTACGAAAAACTTTAACAGAAAGAAAAACTTAAAAACTATAAAACTAAAACTTTGTTAAAAAATAAAGGCAAATACAGAAATTAACTTAATACTTTGTTAAATATTAAAACTTAGAAACTATGAAACGAAAAACTTTACCAAAAATAAAAACTTATACGCTACAAAACTAAAATATTTGTTAAAAATAAAATAAAACTTTGAAAAAATTTTACAAGAAATAAAAAGTAACACTAAAAACTTTATCAAAAAGAAATACTTCGTGTTAAAAATAAATAAAAACTTACAAGAAATTTTACAAGAAATAAAAATTTACACTAAAAACGTAACCAAAAAAAAATTATTACGAAAAACTTTAACAGAAAGAAAAACTTAAAAACTATAAAACTAAAAACTTTGTTAAAAAATAAAGGCAAATGCAGAAAATAACTTAATACTTTGTTAAATATTAAAACTTAGAAACTATGAAACGAAAAACTTTACCAAAAATAAAAACTTAAACGCTACAAAACTAAAATATTTGTTAAAAATAAAATAAAACTTTGAAAAAATTTTACAAGAAATAAAAAGTAACACTAAAAACTTTATCAAAAAGAAATACTTCGTGTTAAAAATAAATAAAAACTTACAAGAAATTTTACAAGAAATAAAAATTTACACTAAAAACTTAACCAAAAAAAAATTATTACGGAAAACTTTAACAGAAAGAAAAACTTAAAAACTATAAAACTAAAAACTTTGTTAAAAAATAAAGGCAAATGCAGAAAATAACTTAATACTTTGTTAAATATTAAAACTTAGAAACTATGAAACGAAAAACTTTACCAAAAATAAAAACTTAAACGCTACAAAACTAAAATATTTGTTAAAAATAAAATAAAACTTTGAAAAAATTTTACAAGAAATAAAAAGTAACACTAAAAACTTTATCAAAAAGAAATACTTCGTGTTAAAAATAAATAAAAACTTTGAAAACATTTTACAAGAAATAAAAATTTACACTAAAAACTTAACCAAAAAAAATTATTACGAAAAACTTTAACAAAAAGAAAAACCTCAAAACTATAAAACTAAAAACTTTGTTAAAAAATAAAGGCAAATGCAGAAAATAACTTAATACTTTGTTAAATATTAAAACTTAGAAACTATGAAACGAAAAACTTTACCATAAATAAAAACTTATACACTACGAAACTAAAATATTTGTTAAAAATAAAATAAAAACTTTGAAAAAATTTTACAAGAAATAAAAATTTACACTAAAAACTTTACCAAAAAGAAATTATTACGAAAAACTTTTACAAAAGAAAAACCTCAAAACTATAAAACTAAAAACTTTGTTAAAAATCAAGACAAACGCAGAAAAATAACTTAATACTTTGTTCAATATAAAAACTCAAAAGACAAAAAACTTTATCAAAAAGAGATACTTACAAATTATAAAACTAAAAACTTTGTTAAAAATAAAATATTACAAGAAATAAAAAAATAACACTAAAAACTTTATCAAAAAGAGATACTTACAAATTATAAAACTAAAAACTTTGTTAAAAATAAAATAAAATTGAAAAGTTACACTAAAAAACTAAAAACTTTATCAAAAAGAAATACTTCTTGTTAAAAAAAAATATACTTTGAAAAATTTGTACAAGAAATACACTAAAAACTTTACCAATAACACCCATACTTTGTTAAAATTAGAAGGCAGATAAATTCACGTCCCCCTTCATTGGGACCCTTTTTTAATTATTATGTAAAACGTGGGCTGAAAAATTTAAAAGTACTATTTTTAAATTTCCTTCATTAAGAAGGAGTTTTCAGCCCACCGAGTTTTCATAAAAAAAAAAGGGTCTCAACGAAAGGGGGATGTGAATTTATCTGCCTTCTAATTTTAACAAAGTATGGGTGTTATTGGTAAAGTTTTTAGTGTATTTCTTGTACAAATTTTTCAAAGTATATTTTTTTTTAACAAGAAGTATTTCTTTTTGATAAAGTTTTTAGTTTTTTAGTGTAACTTTTCAATTTTATTTTATTTTTAACAAAGTTTTTAGTTTTATAATTTGTAAGTATCTCTTTTTGATAAAGTTTTTAGTGTTATTTTTTTATTTCTTGTAATATTTTATTTTTAACAAAGCTTTTAGTTTTATAATTTGTAAGTATCTCTTTTTGATAAAGTTTTTTCTGCGTTTGTCTTGATTTTTAACAAAGTTTTTAGTTTTATAGTTTTGAGGTTTTTCTTTTGTAAAAGTTTTTCGTAATAATTTCTTTTTGGTAAAGTTTTTAGTGTAAATTTTTATTTCTTGTAAAATTTTTTCAAAGTTTTTATTTTATTTTTAACAAATATTTTAGTTTCGTAGTGTATAAGTTTTTATTTATGGTAAAGTTTTTCGTTTCATAGTTTCTAAGTTTTAATATTTAACAAAGTATTAAGTTATTTTCTGCATTTGCCTTTATTTTTTAACAAAGTTTTTAGTTTTATAGTTTTGAGGTTTTTCTTTTTGTTAAAGTTTTTCGTAATAATTTTTTTGTTTAAGTTTTTAGTGTAAATTTTTATTTCTTGTAAAATGTTTTCAAAGTTTTTATTTATTTTTAACACGAAGTATTTCTTTTTGATAAAGTTTTTAGTGTTACTTTTTATTTCTTGTAAAATTTTTTCAAAGTTTTATTTTATTTTTAACAAATATTTTAGTTTTGTAGCGTTTAAGTTTTTATTTTTGGTAAAGTTTTTCGTTTCATAGTTTCTAAGTTTTAATATTTAACAAAGTATTAAGTTATTTTCTGCATTTGCCTTTATTTTTTAACAAAGTTTTTAGTTTTATAGTTTTTAAGTTTTTCTTTCTGTTAAAGTTTTTCGTAATAATTTTTTTTGGTTAAGTTTTTAGTGTAAATTTTTATTTCTTGTAAAATTTCTTGTAAGTTTTTATTTATTTTTAACACGAAGTATTTCTTTTTGATAAAGTTTTTAGTGTTACTTTTTATTTCTTGTAAAATTTTTTCAAAGTTTTATTTTATTTTTAACAAATATTTTAGTTTTGTAGCGTATAAGTTTTTATTTTTGGTAAAGTTTTTCGTTTCATAGTTTCTAAGTTTTAATATTTAACAAAGTATTAAGTTAATTTCTGTATTTGCCTTTATTTTTTAACAAAGTTTTAGTTTTATAGTTTTTAAGTTTTTCTTTCTGTTAAAGTTTTTCGTAATAATTTCTTTTTGGTAAAGTTTTTAGCGTAACTTTTTATTTCTTGTAAAATTTCTTGTAAGTTTTTATTTATTTTAAACAGATATTTTAGATTTGTAGCTTTTAAGTTTTTAGATTTAACAAAGTATTAAGTTATTTTTCTGCATTTGTCTTAATTTTTAACAAAATTTTCAGTTAAGCTTTTATTTTTAACAAAGATTTTAGTTTTTTAGTGTATAAGTTTTCATTTCTTGTGTAAAGTTTTTCGTTTTCTAGTTCATTTCAAACAAAGTTTTCAGTTTCGTAGTGAATAAGTTTTTATATTTAACAAAGACTTTAGTTTTTCAGTGTATAAGTTTTCATTTCTTTTTAAGTTTTTTTTCTGTGTTCATTTTTACTTTTAACAAAGTAATGAGTTATTTTTCAGCATTTTTTCTTAATTTTTAACAAAATTTTCAGATAAGTTTTTATTTTTAACAAAATTTTCAGTTAAGTTTTTATATTTAACAAAGATTTTAATTTTTCAGTGTATAAGTTTTCATTTCTTGTAAAGTTTTTTCTGTGTTCGTTTTTATTTTTACAAAGTATTAAGTTATTTTTCTGCATTTGTCTTAATTTTTAACAAAATTTTCAGTTAAGTTTTTATTTTTAACAAAGATTTTAGTTTTTTTAGTGTACAAGATTTCATTTCTTGTGTAAAGTTTTTCGTTTTCTAGTTCATTTCAAACAAAGTTTTCAGTTTCGTAGTGAATAAGTTTTTATATTTAACAAAGACTTTTGTTTTTCAGTGTATAAGTTTTCATTTCTTGTAAAGTTTTTTCTGTGTTCATTTTTACTTTTAGCAAAGTAATGAGTTATTTTTCAGCATGTGTCTTAATTTTTAACAAAATTTTCAGTTAAGTTTTTATTTTTAACAAAATTTTCAGTTAAGTTTTTATTTTTAACAAAATTTTCAGTTAAGTTTTTATATTTAACAAAGATTTTAATTTTTCAGTGTATAAGTTTTCATTTCTTGTAAAGTTTTTTCTGTGTTCGTTTTTATTTTTTACAAAGTATTAAGTTATTTTTCTGCATGTATCTTAATTTTGAACAAAATTTTCAGTTAAGTTTTTATTTTTAACAAAATTTTTAGTTAAGTTTTTATTTTTAACAAAATTTTCAGTTAAGTTTTTATTTTTAACAAAGATTTTCAGTTAAGTTTTTATTTTTAACAAAGGTTTTAGTTAAGTTTTTAGTTTCGAAGTGATTAAGTTTTTATATTTAACAAAGATTTTAGTTTTTCAGTGAAAGTTTTTCTGTGTTCGTTTTTATTTTTCACAAAGTATTAAGTTATTTTTCTACATGTGTCTTAATTTTTAACAAAATTTTAACTTAAGTTTTTATTTTAACAAAATTTTTAGTTAAGTTTTTATTTTTAACAAAGTATTAAGTTAATTTTCTACATGTGTCTTAATTTTTAGTAAAATTTTCAGTTAAGTTTTTATTTTTAGCAGAGTTTTTAGTTAAGTTTTTATTTTTAACAAAGGTTTTAGTTAAGTTTTTAGTTTCGAAGTGATTAAGTTTTTATATTTAACAAAGATTTTAGTTTTTCAGTGAAAGTTTTTCTGTGTTCGTTTTTATTTTTCACAAAGTATTAAGTTATTTTTCTACATGTGTCTTAATTTTTAACAAAATTTTAACTTAAGTTTTTATTTTAACAAAAATTTTAGTTAAGTTTTTATTTTTAACAAAGTATTAAGTTAATTTTCTACATGTGTCTTAATTTTTAGTAAAATTTTCAGTTAAGTTTTTATTTTTAGCAGAGTTTTTAGTTAAGTTTTTATTTTTAACAAAGATTTTAGTTAAGTTTTTAGTTTCGAGGTGAATAAGTTTTTATATTTAAAAAAGATTTTAGTTTTTCAGTGAAAGTTTTTCTGTGTTCGTTTTTATTTTTAACAAAGTATTAAGTTATTTTTCTGCATTTGTCTTAATTTTTAATAAAATTTTCAGTTAAGTTTTTATTTTTAGCAGAGTTTTTAGTTTTTCTTTTAGATTCTGTAATAATTTTCTTGGTTTTTATAATGTATGTTTCCTTTTGAGTCATGTTTCCCCTTTAATTTTTATTAGAATAGTTTAATTTTCTATATGGAATATAGATGAAAGAAGGCTTTAGGTAAGAGAAAACATTATATCCATAAAGGATTTCTTTCATAAGTTAGTTTATATGTATTATATTGTTTGCTTTAGTGAATAATATAAATTGTTAGTAAAAATGTACAGCAGAGGGTAAAATTCTTGTAGAGCAAGTATAGCCTATGGGTTAAAAAAGTTATTATTTTCAAAAAAGGTTGAAAATGATCAACGTAACCATTCCATGAATTGAAAAATAATCAAAGCAGTTCTCTTTAGTATAGAAAAAAAATATTACATGTTTAATAAATATAGTAAAAGTTATGAATAAAATGAATGTATGTAGTGTATTTTCTGTAGTGGTAGCCTTATAACGTACTTTAAATAAAAGGTTAATGATTGAAATTTCTTCAACTGTTGACAAAATTGTATATATTTTAAAATTTTTGTATAAAAATTCTCTCATTCATACAATGCTTTCAGAAAAAAGAGTAATGGAATAGTTTTTGTTTAGGGTGATTAATCATATATTATCACGTTTAAATCTAGAAAAAGCTTCTAGCGAATGAAATAAGTAATATCTTCAATTGAACTATAGTAAAATTAATGGATTTATCATTTTTAACTTTAATGATTCTAACATTCTATGAAAAAAAATCAACTCCTCGAACAGAATTCGTAATAAAAGTATATTTTATTTAAAAAAATTGTTTAAAATATTTAAGATCGTATCCAATGTGTACATAATTAGTAATTTTTAATCAAAGTTGTAAAATAATTCCACCAACAGGATAACGTATTATATATCAAGTGGTCTGAAAGTGCTTGCATTGAAAATGCATTCTCAATTTTTCAAAGTATCCTTTCCTGATCAAAGTAAAATAAAAATAATTCCACCAATAGGATAACGTATTATATGTTTGGTTGTCTGATAATGTTCGATCATTCTCAATTTTTCAAAGTATCCTTTCTGATGAAAATACTGCATTTTCAAAGTCAAGGATTGTGATAGGATAAGCATTTTGTGTCAAACAGCAACTAAAGTGAATATTGAACTGTAAATTTAACGAAATAGAAATGATTGTAATGAAAAAATATATATCTTTTGAAAACCCTCTCCTTGGTATTGCGGGAAAAGATGCAATCGCTATCAATCCCAATGGAGGCTACCCCGTTAACACCAGACATATTACTCTGTGAAAGGCAAGGGGCGGTTCGCTGATGCATTGTTAAGGGAGTCTCAATGACAGGCGAGTAGTGCAGTCTACATTTGAGTTTGGGATTGTCTTGGTTTTTATTCCGGTATGGGCATTTAATAAGTGATATATTACAGCGGTTAGTTTGTTCATTAACCTTATAATTTTATGTAAAATAACTGTTAATTAACATTTGTTAATAACTTTAACTATCAATTAATATTATCTTAAAATAATTTAGAAAGTATCAATTTAGCTTCTTGTTGTTGCATGAGTTCTAGAGCCTCAATATAGTGGAAGAGCTGCAATTTGTCCATATTACAGTTAAACAGCGGTTACAGTTTGTTAATAGTAAATAACTTTAATAGTAACTGTTAATAGTAAAATAACTTTAACTTCCTTTGAATGTTCTAATCACCGGCGCAGGGATCTTCTAATTAAAAAAATAATATAAACAATAAAAAAACCAGTTAATGAGCGGTTACAGTTTGTTAATAGAAAATGTTGGGAACTTGAGCTAACTCTCCTGGGAATATATTGATGTCAAATAACTTTAATTTTAGTGGTGGAGCCGCATTTTATTGGTTGAACCCCAATTTATCCGCAATTTAGTAGATTGCTTAGGAACCTCTTTCTACCGGCGCAGGGATCACCGGAGCAGGTAACTTCTAATTATCCTCTTCCCGTTTTAGTCAAGAGCCCCTTTCCACCGGAGCAGGTATCATTTTCCGCCGGCGCAGGCGGCGCAATCTCGCTTTCACCGGAGCCGGAGAGCCGCTCTCCGGCGCAACCGGAGCAGGTACCTGCTCCCTGCTCCGGCTGGCGCAGAACACCCATTTTTCCACTACTAATGTCAAATTTTGTACACATGTTTTACTCTCTCCGTCCCCCATGTCCATGTCACAGGTGGCATACTTCATTATACCCCCTCCTCCCTTACATGTGATAGGTAACGTTCTACTACCTCAAGATTCAAGTATAAGGTTAGTTTACGCACAAGGCTGACTATACCCCACCTAATAATTTCTAAATTAACTCTTACTCTTTCATTGTATAATTTTTATATTAATTCTTTAAAACCTTGGTGTAAGCTACATTTTTTCCAAAACATTGGAGTTTTTTGTTGATTTACAGAGGGGGATGTCAAAACTCTTGTGATCCATCGTGTCCCCTTGTCATAGATTGATATATATATATAAACCCTCTTTCTCCCCTCCAAACAAGACATCATTTTTATGCCTTTTGGTCAGATTAGGACTTCAGACATTTTGATATTAGCACTTTGCATTACTCAGTGGGTAATCCCTCACTGGAATCGCTTTACCGAGTTATACCTTCAAGAGCTTTGCAGTTCAAAATCCCTGCTTTAACCACAAGGCCAGTTCGCCGGCACGTGTGTCACATGGGCAGATTCAGCTGTGGTGGACGCTGGGGGGGCACATTAGAAATCTTTGGGGGCCAGCTATCTTTGATAGCCTTAAAACAGAGCCTTATAAAAATTGAACTTTCTTAAAATAATGGAAGATCATTGCCCCCTATGATTCCCCATAAATCCGCCCCTGACGTGACATCCTTTATGGATAGCGAAATACCTGGAAGATCCCCCCTAAACCAGCTTACCTTCAGTGGACTCCTCATCCGGCTCCCACAGGCAGTTCAGAGCCGCATCGTCCATAAGCACCAGGGCAGTCCCCAGGGCGGAGAATACGACCAGCAGGGCGACGGCGGCTGGGCGACGCGGGGCGCGCGGGTGGTAGGCGGCCAGCCCCGAGGTTCCCCCCGCCAGCAGCTGCACGGCGAGGAGCAGGTGCTTGGGGCGGTGACAGCGGGCGCGGCGTCCGGCCAGCCGGGGCACCGTGCCCAGGGCCAAGAGCAGAAGCCCCAAGAGCAGGAGCGCGGCCGAGAGCGCGAAGCAGGTGGTGTGGCGGCGCATCGCGGGACGACTGGCGGCTGTGAAGGAGTCGGCGAGCGGGTTCCCACACTTGGCGAGCTACGGGAAGGAGAGAGCGGAGGCGTCTTGCCTTGGAAGATTGACTATGGGTGGTTTAGGCGATGTGCTCCTGAGGCGAGAATGGATCACAAATGTCCTGAGAATATTTTGTTAAGTTTTCGTAGTGCTGTATCCAAGGGTATGAGCAGAGTGCTTGCCCAGGGTGCCAGGGCCCCCGCTTAAAAAAAAGCGCCCCCAGTAACGCTTAAATTAGCTAAGAAAATGGTGAAGAGTGTAAAATTAATTTACTAATGAGTTTAAAATCAACAGATTATTAAGCTTAAAAGGATTTTGATTAATTTTCCCTCTTCAAAAACTTTTTTCTGATTACGCTACTGATTGAGAATAAAATCAAAACATGGCAGAGAGAGCAGGGAAACGAGAGGAACTTTAAGGGAGAAAAATGGAAAGGGCTAAATATTAGATATAGAAATATAAGGGTGGGGGAGAATGGAAGAAAGAGGAAAGAGAAAAGAAATTCCAAGAAAAAAGAGCTATATGAAGAAAAAGCATTAAGAAATTAAGAAGATAGTATTAACTTAATAATTAAGAAACTAAAGAAGATAGAGCAAAATTTTTAAGTTGTTGCCACCGTTATGAATAACTCACTGAAAAAATTTCATTAAAATATCGCGAATATTCACGGAGATATTAGCATTTGAAAATAACACTTTATCAGGCATAAAAAAAGAAAAAGTACGTAAATGTGCAATTTTAAAAATTTTTTGATTAAATTTCGTCTTTATTTAACTAAAAAACATAAAACTGCATTATGCATCTGAAAATTTGCAAATATGAGAACTTTTTTTTTTGATGCCTGAAAAAGTGCTATTTTCACATGCTAATATCTCCGTAATATTCGCTATATTTTCACGAAATTTTTTTCAAAGAGTTATTCATAACAGTGGTAACAATACTCTCATTGAAGTTTATCCTCTATCTTCTTTAGTTTATTAGTTATTTTTTTAACTTTTTTATTTTGCCGATAGGCCCTGCAAGTCATCTGAATGGATTCTCCAGGGTCACTTACCTAGGAGTAGACCTTACTTCAATGACCCTAGGAGACATTGGTTTCAAATAAAAGCCTTGAAACGGACTTTTGAAGCAACCTGTAGATATCTCTAAGTCTTCAATTTTAATTATTAGTTTAATCAAAGGTTTCTCTTTTATTGAAATTTCTTTCAACTCAAAGTTACTTAATTCTCACTCAAAATTTCAGTTCAAGCGATTTGGTAGGTGCTGCCTTCAGCTCTGATAAGTTTTTTTACTATCATGCTGCCCTCTACATGTGGATTACAAAAGTGTGTCTCCCCTCAAAAAAGTGGTGCTTCCCCCTTCAGGTGTAATATGGAACTAAGACTCCCTTTTATGGTATGGTGCTATGCTGCTGTGTACGGTATGTGTCCTTTAGTAAAGTACGTACAACTTAAAAGTAGTTACTACTGAAACTTAAAGTATTAAGTTTAAAATCTTGAAAGGGGTAGAAAAAATATAATTAATGGAGAAAAAAATTTAAAATAGATTTAAAATAATTGTGTATTACAAAAAAAGTTTGAATAATTCAGAGAAGAGCTTATTAAGACTGTCAACGATATAATAATGATTGCTAGAAGAGGATCCTTTACATAACTGCGCATAAAATATTTTTTATTTTAAGTAAAACAGTGTTTTCCAAAATGCCAAGACGATGGATTTCGACTGAAAGAAAAAGGACTCATAAAACGCATAATATAGCTAGAACATTTGGAAATGTTCTGCAGTTTTCCGCCTTTTGGATCCATTTCCGCTTTCATCTACTTTTATGAGTTGATTGATCACTGTCGTCGAGTGATCTAAGATTTGTCATTCCAAGATTCTCAGTGGCGAAACAAGATATGAAATGGTTCTAACTTCTAACGATTTCTAAGTGAAGGAAGTGCTATGAGAGCCATTACTGAACTGCAAATAATATCCTTATATCTCTTGAACGTGTAGAGTTGAACAGCTTTATTATCACCTGAAGGGCAGATCTCGAAAGTTTACTAAATTCATAAATTTTAATTAAAATCTCATAATTTTAAATGCAAAACTTATATTACTCAATTTGTTTTTTTCTTCCTTAATGTTTTTTAACAAGCCATTCCAACCATGCGGACCTTGAGCTACATTGGAAGAAATGTTGTTGTTATTTTGTATCTCACAAAACATGGAATTTAACAAAGTTCTATACAGGCCCGTGGTGACCAGAGGGGACAGGGGGACGTGCCCTCCCTGCGCCCTTTGCTCAGGCGCCCTTTTGAAGATGCACATTTATGTATTGTTAATACTCGTGCTTCTCAATGTTTTTTATGGGCTCTTTTTCCACGAAACTTTAAAAAATAGTGATTTTACAATTCAGTCTTAGTTCATCAGATCTGAAGCATCAGGTCTCCTCAATATTATTATAATATGAAATTTCTCTATGAATTTTCAGGCGCACTTTGTTAAATTTAAATTGAGAATTAACAAGACAAAGATTAATTTTAAAGAACCAAAGCCCTTAGTTAAGCACATTGAAATTGTTAGAGGTTTGTAATTGAATTACTTGTGTTTTTATTAGGGTGCTCCTACTTAAACTGTCTAAAAGGCGCCCTTATGCAAAAAAGCATTACCTTTGAAAGTGCTAAGTCAGGGTAGTGTTTTTTTGCGCTAGGGACACCCTAAGCAAAAAAAAGTAATTCATACATTGATAGTGGAAGACAATGCTGACCCCCTCCGAAATTTGGTAAAATTTTTTATGCTATTTTTTCCTTTAAATTTTTCTCCCTCTGGGTGTAAGTCATAAGGTCTAAAAATGAGTCAAAACAGTACTTTTAAGAGTAAAATTTCCAACACTTATTTTGGGGGAGGACCACCAACCCCCCTCGAATTTTCGAAATCCATTTATTTCTCTGCTTTTCTTTGAATAATTCTAATTTACCAGGAGTGGCCCTGCAAAGTGGTCATCCAAAGGTGTTCAAAATAAGATAAAACACTATTTTAAGACAAAAATCAAATATTAGAATAAAAACAATCATAATATCTCAAATAGCAATA
This sequence comes from Tetragnatha versicolor, assembly GCA_024610705.1. Classification (NCBI taxonomy): domain Eukaryota; kingdom Metazoa; phylum Arthropoda; class Arachnida; order Araneae; family Tetragnathidae; genus Tetragnatha; species Tetragnatha versicolor. Next base: position 53,975,798 of record JANDEH010000010.1, on the reverse strand, counting down.
TTGCTTTATTTTTTTTCTATTGAGAAAAGCATTTTGTAAAAACATCGCTAATTTTAATAGAAAAATAAGTTTTTAGGTTTACTAATAATTAATTATTATGGGGGCGTCATTTTACTCTTTGTCCACCACCCTCTGAAGGTACCCAGCAGGGGCCTCTATTCTATTATAATGATGATGATGATGATGATGATGATGATGATGATGATGATGATGATGATAAATTTCCATAATGTACAAAGAAAAGCAAAATAACATAGATAACATACATCTAAACAAATAAAGAGTACATTCTACCTATCAGTTATTGATTTGTTGAGGTTTTTACTGTGTCATCTCAAACAGCATTGAATTTTATTTCTAAACAATCGCGTGAGTTCTTCCATTCACTTTTAAGTAGTTGAAGAGATTCATTGATTAAGGAAAAAAATAATTACATATTTAAAGGTTTTATGAAATCCACTTCAAATAAAAATAAAAAAGAAATAAGAGAACATTAAAACTTCAATTTAGAGATTTTTATGTGATGTTTTTGAATTAGCTTCTTTTCTTAAAAATTTTCAAATTTCAAATAACTTTGAACTGTAAATTTGACCATTTTTGACTCTGATCCGTTATTTTCTAAACCAATTGTATCTTCTTTCATAATAAAGCAATAAGTAATTTGTTTGAGCAAACATATTTGTATTAATCGAAACATTAAAGAGGATAATTATTATCACAAATAAGATCCATTTCTAAAAATATAAAATTTGACACTGTTAAACTTTGTGAACATTTACTTTCTTATTATAGCTTATAGCTCACCTTTCTTAGCAAAACTAGAGAGCCTGTATACGTGAGAGAGGCGACAACTCAGTATAGCGCGCGCAGATCGGTAAACAGGTTTTCTGTTCGCCACAGGCGGTTCCCTCCATAGGATTAGCATGGGACGTGAGACAAGCGGCATGATACAGTTTGGACAGAATTTTGGACAGAACTGGATGCGCAGAGACGCTTTTAAGCGAGTTGTCGCCTCTCTCTCGTATACAGGCTCTCTATAAGCAAAACTATTGAACTTTAAAGCGAAAAGTAAACAAAAAAAATAATTTAATTATTATTATAACTGGAAGATTTTTTTTACGTCGTTCATTCATTATCGGGAATCATGACATGACTTTCATCCACTTTTGTGGGACGACCCACTGCACGACATCGGAATATATTTGTAAATATTAAAAACTTTTTCTTCTAAATGGAAAATTTAATTTCTGACGGTTTGAATTTTGGCTCACTCCTTTTATTTTCTCCTTGTCTTATATTGATAATCTAAGATATTGATAATTCTGTCTAAGTATTGATAATCAACTTAATTTTATCATTAATAAATGTAAAAAACTCACCTTCTCAGGAAACTTCTCTACTATTGATACTAATTATTTTTGGGTAATCATAAAATTAATGAGGTACACATGCATAGGGATCTTGGAGTCATATTTGACTCTCAATTAAATTTTCAATTTCATATTGATCATATTACTAATCAAAGCTTTAGAAATATTGGGTTCCTACGTAGAAATAGTTCCTTTGTTAATGATATTGATGCTTTCCGCTCTCTTTATTTATGTCTTATTCGTAGTAAACTTGAATATTGCTCAGTAATATGGAATCCAAAATCTAATTATCTTGTTGATATGATTGAACGGGTTCAGATGAAGTTCTTTAGATTTCTTAATTTTAAGTTTCACAATGTTCAATCTGTTTCATTTAATTATTATGAATTATGTACAACTTATATGTGTATTTCATTGCAACAACGACGAGTTTACTTTGATATTTTGTTTGTTTACAATTTAGTTAATTTTAATATTGATTGGGCTCAAATTTTGTCTTTATTCAATTTTCATATACCGTGTATTTATAACACCAGAAACCATGTAACCTTTAAATTACCTATTGTTAAAACAGAAGAAGCTAAATGTGCTATCATCTATAGAATATGCAATAGTTTCAATTCCTGCAATATGGATCTCAGTATGTCAAAGAGTTCTTTTGTTAAATAACTTACGAGTTTTTATCTTGGGGATTTTATTTTTCCTTATTTATATAAATGACTTTTGTAATTTAAACTTATATGGTAAAATAATAACCTATGCCGATGACACAGTTTTACTTTATTCGTGCTCCGATGATCTTGAACTTCTAAACCAGATTGAAACTGATTTGTTTGAAATAGAAACTTGGTTTTGTGCAAATGATTTGTCTCTAAATTTAAACAAAACTAAATATATTCATTTTAGCCTAAGACAAAGTGATTTAAACTTAAACATCAAATATCATTCTTTATCTTGCAATAGAAACTCCAATAATTGTCACTGTCACATCCTTCAATCAGTTAATAGTATAAAATATTTAGGTTTATTTATCGATTCAAATCTTAAATGGAAAACGCATATAAATGAGCTAGGGAAAAAATTACGTTTTGTTCTATATAAACTTTTCCACTTTAAAATAAAGTTGGTTTGAATTTTCTAAAATCATTATATTTTGCTTGGTTTTATTCGTTATTTAATTATGCAGCTATCATTTGGGGTGGGGAATATAGATCCAATCTTCACAACCGTTAATTTCTATACATAATAAATGCTTCAAACTTCTGAATCACCAATCTAGTCCCCATAATTTTAGGTCTCTTAAGTTATTACCATAACGGCATAATGCTTTTTATCGCATTCTACTTTATATTTTTCGTAATAAATATCTTTGTAAATTTAGAACCAGGCAATATAATACTAGATCATCAGAAATCTTTGAAATTCCAATATTTTCAAAGGACATATTTCGTAAACACTTCTTTTATCTTGCACCTAAATTGTACAATAGTTTACCTACAAATTTAATTCAAACAAATAGTTATTCTGTTTTCAAAAGAAATCTTTTTGAATTTATAATTAACATCGACGACTTGGATCTGTATTTCTCACTTTGAAGCAAATTTTTCATTTTAAATATTATTCAGCCTTTTTCCATTTATATTGTGTGTGATTTTGTCGTGGTTTTCTTGTGTTCATTTTATAGTTTTAATGTATTTTTCCTTTTTTTTCTTTATTTTCGTTATTCAGTAATGTATTTAATTTCTATTACGCCTGAACGGGATTTTTTATTTCCCTTTGGCGTATAACATTGTTTTTCTGTATTATTGTTTATTTTTTCTTTAATTATGTTAATAAAAATTATTATTATTATTATTATTATTATTTCTTCTAATTGATTTTATCTTTTTTTCCTTTTTCCACCACTTGGATTTTATCTGTAATTGTGTCGGAATGAATAAATAAATAAATTATAGCCCCTGAGACTTGTTTCTTCTGAGACTTAGACTTCTGGCTTCGCGAAAAGCAATGTTTTTCTTCCGCGACTTTTTACGCTACTAGGTCTTGTTTCCAGCTTGTTTTCTTCCTTCTCCGCTTGCAAAAAGTAAACGCGCGTGGCTCGTCGAACAAGTGACGATTTCATCTAATCTGTCTTTAGCGAATGCATGGGACATCAGAGAATGTGGCACTCTGCCATACACAGATTATGTTTTGAATAACTGCCCTGAAAGCTGTCCGTTCGAGTGGGAGGTCATGCAGACACGTGGGTGTCGTGACAAGGCAGAAGCGGGAGTTTCCCTTCTTCTGAGAAGATCCACCTTCTTTGAAAAGCCCGGCCGGAAGTGGGCCTCCTTTTCAACGTGATAGATACGGTCTTTCGTTTTGGTGGCCCAAAATTAGGGGGGGCACCAGGGCCCGATTTAGAAAATTTGAACACTGGGCCCAACATGCAGGAAGGAGCCCTCGTTACGTGGTTGTGTTATAGTGGAAGGAGTTTGTGTTTTGGATTGTATTAAACTAAAAGTATAATGATTACATGCATAAAATGTATGTAGCAATTAATCACATTTTCACAATACAAAATAATTTATTTGGTCAACAATTAATGAAAAAACATTCTAGGAAGTATAGTTATTTCTACTATAACTTTTTAAAACATAGTTAACTTTTAAAAATTAGGGGCCTCGAAATTGTGAGGTCCATAGGGCTGGGCCTAATGGTAAATCAGGACCTGCACTTCACCCTTGGCAATGTCGTATGTATAGAAATTAATTTCGGGAGGGGTCCATTTATCCTTTAAAAAAATTTAGTCTTTATCAGGCTTTAAAGCTCGATTTTTTGAAACGGGGGAGAAGGAGAAGACCCAATATTATTCCTAAGGCCCCTTCAATGCATATTTAATGGGTTCATTGAAGCTTTTTAAATATATTTTCAGGAATCTTTAATCTTTTTCTAAAATACGAATCATCGGTTTAAGACAGGGAATAAATCCAAACAATGGGAAATTTACTTTTTTGCCCAAAAAAGTGTCCAAACTTTTTGCACTACACATGATTGTGGAGAGGGAAAAATAACTAAACTACCCTCTATAGGCAGGAGATCTGATCCCTTGAATTGGGCGAAATCGATGTCCATTCATTTTATTTTTTATTTAATTTGACAACTAAAAATCCAAAGATCAAACCCTCTCATTTTGTTCATGATTTTTTATAAGAAACTACTAACGTTATAGATATAATGTTCCAGGTTTTGTTTTTTATCACCTTTATTTTGGTTGTAGTAATTTTCTAATGTCCAAAGAACTTTTGTAAAGTTGTTTTTCCTGCATTTTTAAACAGCTATTAACTCTAGAACTATACAATTTAAAAACCTGAAATTAGTCCCGTTTTGTTTGTAAATTTTTTGTCTTAGATTTAATGTGCATCATTACCATCATTTTCAAAAAGTTTTTTTCAAAATTTAAAAAAAGTGAAAAAAAATTAAATTTTTTTTATAAAATATTAAAAGCCTTTTAACTCTTAAAATGAACATTACTACCAAATTTCAAGTTGAAAATAAAATTTAATCATGTATAAAAAAATATTTGAAATTAGGCAAGTCCCTAAACAAAACTTTCTCAAGGAGCTTCGGGTGTATCCCAAAAAGTCTCCAATGAGTTAAAAATCTTATATTCATTACTTTTGAGGGTCAAGTTTGAAAAACTTTTCTGTGTTCCCCAAAGAGTTTGAAAAGGAAATAAAACATTAGCGCAAAAGGGTAATTTTTCAAAAAAAAATATTTTTGTGGGAGGACCCACAGTTCCCTTAAAATTTGTTTCATTTATAACTATTTCTCCTGAAAATTCTGTGGTTTACAAGGAACTGTTCTCTTTACCCAAAGGGTCTCAAAATGAGCTGAAACACTACTTTAAGAGCCAAATTTTAAAAGATTTTCTGGAGGAGAAACCCCAAACCCCCTCTAAAATTTTGACGTTGTTTATGCAGTGTTTTCCTCTTGAAAATATAGCAATTACGATAAGCTTTTTCCTTTTAGCGCTCTCCAAAGAGTTTGAAAAGGAGATAACATAAGGAAATTTTCAAAAAAAAATTCTGGAGGAAGACCTTTGGATCTCTTAAAACCTTGACGTTTTTTTCGTAACTTTTAACTTGAAAATTATGGGGTTACAAGGACCTGTTCCCTTTGCAAAAAAAGTCTCAAAATCAGCTAAAACATGTATTTAAGAGGCAAATTTACAAAATATTTCTGGCGGGACCCACAGACCCCCATTTTCACTTGGATCTCACATTGTAAATTTTTACATTATGAGCAACATGTAATTAAAATACCCTCTTAATCGATCTAACATCTCTCTCTCTCTCTCTCTCTCTCTCTCTCTCTCTCTCTCTCTCTCTCTCTCTCTCTCTCTCTCTCTCTCTCTCTCTCTCTCTCTCTCTCTCTCTCTCTCTCTCTCTCTCTCTCTCTCGTTTAAAACTGTAAAGGACAGACATACAGACTATTCGAACCCACATCAACTTTTAAACAAACTATACCACGTTGATCTACTCTCTCCAAGGAAGGTATCTGAAAAATAATTATTTAAAATCGAAGCCCAAATTGTTGTAAATATAACAAGAGAAGATGTAACATTAATTGTTTTAGGCATAACATCGATTGTTGTAGTTCAAAATCCATTGTTGTAGCATTTAATCCAAAAGCTCCTTTAATTAATCAAAAGCTCCTAATAAAGCTCCTTTATTTAACTAATTTCCCCATTTGGACTGGCGAAACCCATCAGAAACACACCAGAATAAATTTTTTTTAAATGGACTGGCGAAGCCCGTCTGTTGTAACGCACCAGATGATATTTATTAAAAAACAGAAACCCGGGCAAAGCCCGGGTCTAGCGCTTCAGCGCTAGTAATGTTAAAAGTACTCATTGGGGGTACCTTAAAAATAAGGTTCAGTCAATCCTTCTCAGTTTCGTAACACTTTTGAATTCTGTTTTTCTTAGTCTTTATATTTCCCACATTTTTGCTGTGAAATAAATAGAAATACAGTTTAACTGTCGATAAGAGTGGTTTTTAAGTTTTTATTTTCAACTAAAATTTCATAAGTTAAAAAAATAATTCATTCACTTTTTCAACTGAAAAATATTTTCTAATACATACTTATTTTCTAATATAGAGTACTTATATTTTTTCAGTGGTAGTTCTGTATTCTAAAAAAGACCTGAATTTTCATGTATTACCACCAAATTTTATTGGAAATTCAGGTCTTTTTTATACTACTTATTATTTACTTCCGTTACTACAACATAATTTTAGAACATTTTTTTGGATAGCAACAGTTTTTAAACGTATTCAGAACAATATCATTACACAGTGTTTAGGTGTTCTAGCTAAAAACACAAGAAAAAAATTTTTAATTTGAGGACATTCTTAAATGTGTTTATTTTTGTGTGTGTAGTGTAATGAGAAAAAACTTCGTTCTGAGCCAAATTCTTTGAATTGCGGCGTTTGAAAGATTAATTCACTAGTTTGTGGATTTTATTAATAAAACACTTCACATGAAATACAACAACACTGACAAGTATAACATTTTAAGGAGGAAATGGGGTCTTAAATCGAAACAACAAAGTATACAATGTGATTTAAAATAAAAGAAAAACCTATAAAATTAAAAAATTAGGTACATTAACTTAAAATTTAGACAGCAGTAAAACATTTCAAGAATATATTTCTTGTACTCGGTCATTGTCGTTTCGAAAATAACTGAAGAGACTGTCCGGTAAAAAGTAGTAGCAAGCAAAAAGTATAAGCATCCATTTCAGGATTGTGGTTACCACTAACCATCTGAAACAAATAATATATTAATAAATGTTAATTCATATAATTTAACCGATGAAGGGAAACAATACATGTCGAAAATAAGCTTTCTAAGATAATTGCATCTCAAGGTTTAATTAGCGTTTTAAATGTATTTTAACAATTAATAAACCATCAAATATTATTTTAGAAGGTCCCATAAGCATTACCAGCTGTTTTTTGGGGGTGTAAATAGTTTTTTAATATTAAATGTAAATTGATGGACTGTTTTTGACCTCAACGAAATCTTAGTCAAAATGTATGCCTTTTATCACATCAATTTTAATTGTAAAACATATGAAACAGAATGTGGATGCTTGTATTAAACGTTTTAAGGATTACAATGTGAAAATTATACTCGAAAAAGTAAAAAAAGTATATCATTCCTTGATGGTGTGAAGTTAACGTGCAATATTTGATTAACCTTTTTATAAAAAACACTGTGCAGATTTTAGAAATGTTTTGCAATAAAAATTCATTTTTCAGTATAGGGGAGAGTGTTGTACCTGTGGACAAAAATCACGTTTGGATTTTTCTAAGACAGGTAAAATCACATTTTTACCATTTAAAGTGCCCAACCTATAGTCCTAACCTTAGCAAAGAGGGTAATATTTTTTATTAGCTAAAATCTTCAAAATTGGATTCATTCAATAATTCATTTTAATAACTTGACGAAATTTGTGTCCATAGGTACAACAACGTGCTCTCCCTATGGACAGACCCAGTTGTACCTGTGGACACCCTTAAAAAGAAAAGTTTTAGTTGAAAAAGCTTAAAATGAACATTTTTATTGGTGTACTACCTTTTTATAAACTATTTCAAGCATTTTTAAAATTGGAAATAGATTTTTTAAAGTAATGTTGTTTTAGATCGTAAATGATCATTAAAACGAAGTTGATTGATAAAAGTATTGATTTTTTACCAAAAATACATAAAACACATGGGATTCTCAGATCTAAATTTGAGGTAATAGTATCATCAATCATATACTGATGGATCGGATCACTTCATTGATCCAAAAAAACTATTCGATCGACACTTAATTGTGCAAGCATTTGGAGGTAATAACTTTCGCAAATCTTCTTCGGTGGAAATTTTAAGTTTTTTGTAATCATCATACTTAAATGAGATAGTGTGCTTAAGATTTTATACCATATTTTACATTGAATGCAAAGTAAAATCAAAAAATTTAAAAAGTATTTTAGATCACAAAATATTAGATTTTTCATCCAAAATCAATTGAAAATAATCGCAGACAAATAGATAACCATTTAGAATTAATTTAATATGCATTAAAATGTATACACTTTAATGAAACCTGATTCAAAAACGCCGATTAGCTACAGACACCCACAAGAACGTTACAACACGTATGGTGTCCGATGGTACAACACCAGGTGTTTTTGCATTTAAAATTCTATAAAAAAATTAAAGAATTGAGATCTGACGATTTCTAATATCAAAAATAAAAGTTAAAATCTCGGGGATTTGCCCCTTATATCCCATTTTATCATGTCATAATTAAAGGGGAAGAAAAATATTAATGTAGTGATGCACTAAAAAAAACTTTGAGCACCTAAAAACAGTAAATTTATTGTATTAAATTTAAATATTATTTTAAAGAGCTGATTTCACGTTAGCAACTAGATAGCATCTGTTCACATTCAAATTCAACCACAAATTCAAATTTCCATTATTTCCCGAATTTTAAAACGCGGTGGCTGAAGGTACAATCGTCCTTAGGTACAGCACTCTCCCCTATAAATATATTATTTTATCATCCACAAAACTATTGTGAATCTTACATGTTTTACATTAGACTATCTTATTTGTTTCTTCGTAAATATTCAGATAACAAATATTAAGAAAAGGACAACATTAATTATATGATTAAGGCTTTTCAAAGTTATTTAATAGTACTTACATTTGGGATTTTCTTCTGGCGTAAGGAATGTTAGATGGATCTTCATGAGCTAATAGCTTGCGTCCTCCAAATAGACAATGATCCATGTATAAATCCCAGTCAAAGTTATCGGTATCCAAATAGAAAAGCTAAAATCAAATATAGAATTTAAATAACGTTTTATACATTTTAAACAGCAAATGGTTAATTCATTTTATTGCTAAACTCCTTTCCTTTAAATACTAAGTGTTTCTACTACTTTTACTAATCCCAAATTGCAATATTGGGATTGATTATTTGCGACCTTTTGCCCCACGTTAAGGGGACAAAAGTTCAAAACGCAAGAAAAGGTATCTGAATAAACTCTAGGAACGAATTTATTAAATATTTTGCTGTGGAAATTGCAAATATTTCCTACTTACCTCAGCATCTTCATCAGTTAGGCTCTTCTTTAGTAAATTATAGTTTTCCATTTTGAAAATCCAAGGTGTAGTGCCTAGTCTGAGGAAAACGCCATATACAAAATTTATCTTCTTGTAAACTCGAACCAACCTATAAAAAGTTTTATGTATATGTTTAAAATACAAAACTTGAAGTTCTGTAAGTATAAATAACGACTCTTATTCTAAAGCCTTAATTCCTTTTATATTAAAAAATTTCAATACATTGTGTGTAGTATTCCCCTTTGCTAATTTATAAAGTATTTATTCACCCCAAAAAATATCTTAAAATCAACGATGTTCATTGAAAAGTAACTTTCAAAATTATGCCTGGAAATTATCAGATGGTTTGATATTTACTGATAATTAAGTTTATCCTGATTAACTTTTATCATAAAACAACTTCCCATTCCAACAATGCTAGAATCCCCTTTTCTCTTTTACTTTTTGTGCATTTCTTTCAGTTAAAACATTCGAGGCATTTTTTGAAATTTGTATATATCCCTACTGATATTTCTCACAAGTTCCAAATGTATTTTAAAATGTTTTCGCTTCAACTCAAAAGTTCTTGAGCAGCATTTGATTTATATAAAATTTCATGCTTAACACATTTTTGTTTTTACACGAATATATTCGAGTGGTATCTTTTTTTTTGAAAATAAGATCGACGTAAAAAATGTACTATATTTTTTAAAATAAAAGTTTCAACTTTTTTAGAAACTGTGGGATGTGATATTTTTACTTGGTCAATTCTCAGAATGCAAATAAGAAGTTTAGTCATTAGTCGCTTCTTTAGTTTATAGAAAACAACATTTACTAATTACCCATTTACTCTAAAAAGGGGGTATGAAGTCATAAAATATGGTCTAGACTTACACTGTTTGACCTGTAAAGACGTAAAGTAAGGCATCAATTATGTAAGCAGGAATCCACTCATCAATGATGGAATGCAGTTTGTATGCATAATAGTTATAGTATAATGTAAAATCTGGATAACGATAGATATTTGTTAGAGGATAAACTTGTCTTTTATCTAAAACCTTTTTTAAAATTTCTTCATTTGCATAGGGTAGTTTATCAAACTCCATGGTACTATTGACAACAAACGTTCGAGGTGGTCTGAAAAATAAAGAATTAACGCATAAAAAATAATCTATATATGGAGTATAATAGTAATATAAATAGTAATATAATAGTAATATTAACCAAAATATTTAGCTATTGAATTTTCTACGTATTAAAACCTACCTTATTTCTGCAACATGCCAAGCACTTACAACTATGCTATTTACCACTATGTCTACTGGTATAACTTGTAACTTAAGGTCTGGAACTGTCAATAAAGTTCGCAAAACACCTTTGGCTCCCTAAAAAAGAGAGTTTTTCACACATCTATGGGTTTATAAGAACACTTTTTTAAAGGGAAACTCAAAATAAACTTACTGCTATCAATAGACCAGATATTCCTTGTATTGTGTCCACCCATCCCTGAAAAAACAAACTTAGATCTGTATTCAATCGAATCAAATAAAAAAAACTTTAAGTGTTTGCTTAGGGGCCCACAATTTAAGGGCCCCAAACATATCAAAAGTACCTAAAACTTAAAAAACCCTTTACATACTTTCTGGAATGTATTTTTAATATTTTTTTCTTCAAAAATGTAAGAAAAGGTCTGAATTTAATTGTTTTGACACTTTTTAAGTGAAGTGACACCTTTCAAACAGTCAACACGCTGATATATCAGCGTGTTGACTGTTATGTAACTACCGAATATTGTTTTATAAAATTTTTCTTGATGAACATATAACATTGGGGGCATCTTGAGTGGCTACACCAGGGGTCGGCAAGTAATTTTATTTGGGGTCCAAATATTTTTGAAAATTTTCATCGAGGTCCGGAGAAAAATAGGTATACTATTTACTACTCTAAATTCTTACATTCAAATACACATATATTTTTACAAAGATGTAATTTAAGTACGTTACCTGCTTAGTTGTATTCTGAAATTTAATATTATTAGAAGTCTTTCTAATAAAAATGGGGGTCCGGGGGTTTCCCCCGTGAAATTTTCTGAAATTTAACTCTTAAAAAGAGGGTCAAACTAATATTTGCAATGTAAAAATACCTATAAATGATTTTCAATATGTAATGGAGGTCCGGGAAATATCCTCACGCGGTCCGGATGTGGACCGCGGTCCGCCCGTTGCCGACCCCTGGGCTACACTATAGCATATTTTCTAAATCGAGGGCCTTTGTATATTTCTTTTAATGCTACTTAGACATAAAAATTTGGGGATTTTCTAATATTACATCTTATCTGATCTGATGTACTATTAGATTTTATCTGATCTTACCTATCACACATTTTATCAAATAGTGATTCATATTTTTGTTCAAACAATCACAGTTTTAAGGATTGTATTTTAAGACATTGCATTAAAAAGTTAAAAATATTGAATAATTCAAATTTTTTGCATTAACCTTACAAATGTCTATCGTCTTATTCAAAATTCAAACCCTGTGACAAACACTGTATTAAATGATATCCTCCCTTTTCCTAAACTAGCAATAGTACCTACTCCTAAAAGCAAATAAAATGTTGAAAAAAGTTTTCATGCGTAAAAGTATTTCCAAGTTTAAATGATGAAGAATTTTAAAATTTATCTTCAATTTAATGCCGGTTAATTACAGTCAAATATCGTATCATCATGGGAGAAACTGATTATGCCCCTAATAAGAGCTTATTTTTCAAATATTGTAGTGACCAATTCATACAAGCTTTCCTCCTCTTTTACTTAGACTCGTTTGCTCGCTGCAACTCTGGTCAAAGATTTTCTTAAGGGTAAAAGTATCTGAAAACTTACCGGGAAAGGATCTTTCCACGTAGGACTAATGTTGCATGGCCTGATAATTGCAGTTGGTAAGTCACCACGAAGTTCTTCAACAACTACTTCTCCAAGCGCTTTTGTCACCAAGTAAGTAGTTAATTTACCTTCCAGCAAGTACTTCTCGATGGATTTCTCAGTTTCTGGGTCAACCCAACTAACAAAAATAACCAATTTGTAAAACTGATAGAGATTTGGTCACTGTAGAAATTCAAATTTAAATATCATTTAGCGTTTGCATACTAACTTTAGTTACTTAGCTCTTAACTACTTACTCGAGAGTGTCTAAAAGTTGCTTGGGTGTTATTTTAGTTTTTGGTATTTCTTCAAGCACGAAACCGTCGGCTTCTCTTTTTACGTATGATGTAGAAACGTGAACAACTGCCTGAAATTAATAAGTTGATGGCATTAACTCGGAACAATAAATATTGAGTCCAAGAGAACGGAGGTTTTTTTAAATGTTTACGCCCTAAATATATAAATAATGTGTTGAAAAATAATAATTTTTTACTTACGACAAGTTTTGTTAGTTCGTGACACGTGTCCATAAATGTTTTTGTTGCCTTCAGGTTGTGTTCCACTGCAACTCTGAAATGGAAAATGAAATGCATTGAATAGTTATACAAAGAAACATTCTTGGGGAGTCTTGAAATTAAACTTTATGTCGTTGTAACGTACTATTTGAATTCGCATATTTTATTTCCTATATTCCATGATATTTCTAATATTTTTTTACAGTATTATACAGGGTGTATCTGAAGTGGTGCAACAAACTTTCAGAGAGGATAGTAGACACCTAGACTAGTCAGAATCACCTAGGATTTGGGGCTCCCAGACCTAGAGAGCCTATATACGAGAGAGAGACAACTCGCTTTAAAGCGTCTCTGCGCATCCAATTCTGTCCAAACTGTATCATGCCGCCCCACGCTAATCCTATGGAGGGAAACCTGTGGCGAAAATAAAACCTGTTTACCGATCTGCGCGCTATACTGATTTGTCGCCTCTCTTTCGCATACAGGCTCTCTGCCCAGACCAAATCCCAGGCAGTTAAAAATGGAGCGACACCCCAAAAAAATCATTGAAAAATTCAATTTGTAGAAAAACTACTATTGGTAAAAACTTAATTATGGTCTCAAAAATTGTGGTTTAATATGATCTTTAAAATTATCTCAAAAGTCTTCACCTAAAAATTTGTTTTATTATGAAAAAAGTTTAAAAACCACAAAAAAATGTGAAAACTCTGCCAAAACCTTATTTTGAATTTGGAAATCCTTTCTTTTGATTTGATAATCTGAAAGATCATAGTTAAAAACCCTTTAGTCCAAAGTTTCATGAAAATACAATCAATATTAAACGCTTGAGATACTGTTAAAGTTTGTTTTTTTTCGTGCTCAAACAGCTGTTATGGAAACAGCTCTTGAAAACTGTTAGCGCACGCAAAAAACAAACTTTAACAGGATCTCAAGCGTTTAATATTGATTTTATTTACGTGAAACTTTGGACTTAAGGGTTTCCAACTATGATCTTTCAGATTAACAAATCAAAAGAAATGATTTCCAAATACAAAATTAGGTTTTGGCAGAGTTTTCACATTTTTTTGTGTTTTTTTAACTTTTTCACAGTGAAACAAATTTTTAGGTGAAGACTTTTGAGATAATCTTAAAGATCATATTAAACCACAATTTTGGAGACCATAATCAAGTTTACCAATTGTAGTTTTTCTACAAATTGAATTTTTCAATGATTTTTTGGGGTGTCGCCCCATTTTTAACTCCCTAGGATTTGGTCTGGGAGCCCCAAATCCTAGGTGATTCTGACTCGTCTAGGTGTCTACTATCATCCCTGAAAGTTTGTTGCACCATTTCAGATACACCCTGTATATTCTTTTGTATTTAGAAAGATATCATTTTATTTATATTTTATAAATATTTTTAATACAATCGAAACTTTGCACCACTCTGAGTCTCTCTTCTGTACCTGCCCATAACAAATCTGCGGTTGACACCCCCCGAACCAAGTAAGAAAGTGGTAAAAAGTACTTGAAAAATCGATTTTCGAAATCCATTTATTGAAAACAACAAAAGAAAACAATCATAGTTTCACATATCTTTAGAATAACCTCGGCTTACAGGAGAAAGGCACTAAGTCACTTTTTGAGAATCTTTTTATTGCAGTAATACTTTAAGTCAATAAGAGTGAGTGGATTTTCAAATTCTCGCCAAAGTGAAAAGCGAATGCACTGCGCTGGTGAAATAACACGACGTAAAAAAGCGATCGGATATCGCCAAATGTGGCGTGATTTAGTAGTTGAGCCAGAAGTGACTGAGTGCCCTTCTCCTACCATCCATAAAAGTAAGATTCAAAATGCTTCGTAGAAGAAGAAAAATCGGAAAGCAATAAAAAAGATTACAAAGCATATTAAATTAAAACAAGAAATAAACGTATATGTAGTAACAGAGCGGGTACCATACCCCCTTTCAAGAACCATTTAAAATGTTGAGTTCCAGAAATTAAATCCAAATTACATAATCTATACTTTATATTGATTCTTGCTTATTGTGTTTGTTCCGAGGGCTCTTTCGTTCATTGTTGACGTCATTTGATAATTTTCATTCCCTTACAGACTATCAATAAATAATCATGTAAGAAACTATATTTGCGCAACGATATTTACTATCTTAATTCCTTTCCAAAACACAGACTATAATTTTTATTTTTACTAAGACTAAAAAATTGCTTTTATTACGAGAAAAAACCTTACCTGATAGGATCATTGAACTGTACTCGAGCTGCTGAGTGAAAGACTATGGATGCGTTTTCTTTTAAAATCTCAAAGTCTTGGTCTGAGATTCCAAGCCTGGGCTTCATAATATCGCCATCAATCAGACGTATTTTCTTCCGGAAATTAGGATCTAATTCCTTTACTTTTTGAAAAAGCTGGAATGAAAATAAAAAGATATTCCTTTTTCTATCTCTAAAACTGTTTTAATGAAGTATGCAAGTCTTTTTTTCCTTTTCATGACAGTGAAAATAGTATCTTCAGTAAAGTAGTATGGAATAATTACGCAATTTTAACCTAAAGCTAAATCCCGTGCACATAAAAAGTTATTGATTATTTGAGTATATTACTAAACTTTCTTGGGGGTTCAACAAAATGGAAATAACATAAGTCAAATTTTACGGTACCTATAAGCCGAAACATGACTTCACAGTACCTATTGCTAAATACAGGAAATGTGAAATATTTTATTTGTCACCTTCTATTTTACCAAATGTTTTTCTGAATCAAATTAAGGGAGTAGTTTATAAATCTCTCTCTTGAATAAGTGCCTCTGTAAGAAACGGCATTTTACACAAAAAAGTGGTGAAAAGTAGTGTCCTCAATATCATTGAGGGCGTTGACGTTTTTAATAAATGGGGTATTTACAAGATTAATTGTAATTGTGGACTTTTTACATCGGGCAAACAAAACGTGCATTAAAGTTGAGATTAAAAGAACACGAAAATTATATAAAAAACAGGAATTTCAAGAATCTTCAATAGCCAAACATGCCTGGGAAAACAGCCATAGATTTGATTGTTTATCTGCGACCATTGCTAAAAGTTGCACTTCAGCACTTGACCTCAACTTCTATGAAAGTTACCTAATCAACAAATTTGCGCCTTTTCTTGTAAAGGATTTATCTAGTACGCATTTTCTTTCTCTTATTTGGAAGTCTTGAATTTTTGTATCAATTTTTGATCTCACTATGTTTTAAATTTATTAACTGTGCATTTTGCTTCTGTACTTTGGAAACATCTTTTTATGTTTGAAACGTTTATATGTCGTGGTCGTAACATCATTGTTGCATTTTTCATCTTTCACTGACGAGGGGGATCCAGGCATCCCCGAAACGATCGTCTGAATCGTTTTTAAAATAAACTTATATGCATAGTACAAACGTTGCTTTTTTACTTATTTTTAACCTTATTTGCACAGTAAAATTTTAATCATCATTGAGGGATGTTTACACAGCGATACGGAGGGACCTTCCACCGAGTCTTGTAGGGAGGTATCTCCTAATCGGGGAGTTACATCTCTTTAATGCGTGAATCTAGAGTTTTATGATACCAACGACGACGATCTTTTGGGCATTTGGGGGCATTGATAATCTCCCCCATCTCTTCTTTCCACCACTTCTTTGTGTTAAGTGCCTTAATTTTTTACAGTGGCTGATTCTAAGATAAAAATGGAATCTCCAAAGAAAGAAATCTTAACGTCTAATCACATATCTTGTCCTATTATTGTCAGCTCGGTACTTTTCCTTTAACATTGCCTGGTAGTTACGGCTACTTTTAAGAAAATGATGGCATAGAAAAGGAACTTACAGCACAATCAAATAGTTTATCCATCCTCTCCTCCCCGGTCATTCCCCTTTTGGGCCTCATCAGCAGATAAATTATTCCTATACCTGGGCAACATCGGAGGAGCTTTTCAACTAGAACCTGAAAATAAAGAGTTGATTGAAATCTTAAAGAGGTTTGTAATCGTTGAAGAAGGGTATTTGTGCAAATAGTCCATTTTGTGAAGTTAAGTAATGCATAAATTAAAATCCTGTTATCATTACTTCCTTTTTTAAATTTAATTTTTTATTTTCCATGATTTTTTTGTATTAAATAATTTCCAAAGAGTATTGAAAAATAACTTGTACTAAAAGATGAGAGACTTGCAGATAAATGCATAATCTAAACGTCAAACTTCATATTTAAATCTTTAGATGGTTTGTAAACCCTTTTTTCTTAATTTTAAATTGTTTTGTTATTACTTTATTAAAATTATTTTATTATTTTAATTTTTCTATTACTTTATTTCTTGAAAATTATATTATAGTATTGATGATATACCTAATATTGAAAAGAACTGTTTAAAAAATTCTGAGGTATTATTTAGGGAAGATAATATCTGCAATAGGATTACGGAAAGAACATATTTTTAGGGAGCGTTTATTTCAATAATTGAACACTTGTAGAACTGAGTCGCTTACAGCAACAACGAACAACTCCAACAACTTTGGATTGGTGTGTTGTTACTGCAAGCGAAGCGCCTCAACTATACAAGAGTACAGTTATTGAAATATTAAACAATTTAGGATTATCAGAATCCAAATAATATAGTTATACTTGATGAGTGGGTAACAGGGTTTGCTGATAATTATATATGAAAGGATTAACCTGGTATCATTAATGCCCGTCCCGAAATGCTAGGACATTTTTAATAAAGTCCAGATTTTTCCTATTGCCCGTAACATATATGACAAAAACTAATGTAGGTATTTTATCCTAAGAGGAAATATACAAATAAGCATTTTCATCCGTAAACTAAAGAAAAACGGAAGGAAAAACTTACCTTTAACCTAGTCAAAAGAATTGGGAAGGTTGGCCTTTACAACTCATTTAAAAATGTGTACCTTACCATTGCTTGACACTCAATCCTTGAATGAAGGTAATATACGAGTAAAAAACATCGCTATACATAAAATATTTACCTTTCCAACAAATCCAGTGACTCCTGTTATAAAGACCGAGCGCCCTAAGTAAAAGCGCTGGATTGGCGTCAGCTCAGCTTCCATTTCGGTCTGCATTGTCTTGGACTAAGCTTCAAACTTTCATCCACGTTTATCAAGTGGATTCTATAAGGAAAATGAAAGAGGTTTCAAATCGTTTTTAACGATTATCCATAAGAGAAACTGATGTATACAGCTTCAATGCCAAATTTTATATCTCTAATAGTTTACTCTCACCCTATTAAATTCAAGTGACTATTATAAAAATACAGAAATAGAAGTGCATCCTTATTGATTTTATTTTATATGCATAAAAACCTTTTTAGAGACCTTCTTTGTGTGTGTATTGAGATTTTTTTCTCTGTCTCATTGTTGGTGCACCAGTCGTAATTAATCTGGATAAAGGAAATAGCGCATTTAGAAAAAGTTATTTTATATGGTAGAAAAATTTGCGACACAAATTTATAATGTATTACAGGCAATATAATAATGTATAATAATGTATTTGTAACAAGACAAAATAACATTGAGAAATTATTTAATATAACCAAATAGAGTCAGCGCAGCTTCGTTGCCAAAGCAAAGAAGTTTTAAGTCCTAGTACCATGGACGAGCTATGAGCTCTTTTGGTACTCATAACTATTTATATATTTTTGTATGTATGTCTGTGTTTGTCCCCATTTTTGTATTTTGTTTTTATGTGTGTATTCCTTGTGTTGTGTTGTATTTTTGTAAATCTTTGTGATAATAAATTCTAAATTCCTCCAATTTAATTTTTTTTCAATTCAATTCAATTCAATTTTATTATTATATATACAGGGTGATTCAGATAAGTGTTTCATAACTTCTAGGGGAGGTAGGGTACATCAAGACGAACAAGAATTGGTACGGAAAGGGGGGTCGCAAATGAGTTTTAATCGGAGAAACCCCGGGGTGAAAATCAGGCAAAAAACTTGCATATTTGTGCAGGAAGAGACACAATGGTTCGATTCCGTAATTTTTTTACATCAAAATAATAAAACTCGTCCTCTAAAAAGTAATTTAACTGTAACTTTTTCAGGAAGTTATCTTTTACAGGAAAAGATACGTTTCTATCAGTGTTCGATATTGATGTACGGTTAACCGAATTTGGCAATTTATTATTGATTTGGCGCGATTTTTTTCAATGCGTATTTTATCTTTAAAACGGTAGCTCAGTTGGATAGAGTAACGAGCCGGAATCTTTTAACTTGCTATCGTAAGATTGTGGGTTCTGTCCTGCCTATAATTTTTGGGCAATACACGGAAAGAGGACTATAAAAGGATGTGGGTTGGGGTTTTATGGCACGAGGTGAAAAAATCTGTCAAAATTAAAGGATGTTTATTTTGATATTTTTATGGATTTTTCTAAATTGTAGTGTTCTTCTCTAGTGCAATTTTTTTTCAGGGGTGAGCACGTGAGGAAAGTTAAAATCATAAAATACGATGTGTTTTAAATCGCTTTTTGTCTCGAAGCCCAAATTTTGACTTATTAAAAAAATAATTCGTAGAGATGTTTCATTTTGTTCAGTAAATTTGCTCGGAACGAAGTTGTTATGAGAGGCGATACGTAATAATATTTCATATTTTCATATTTTTCGTAAAAATATTTCATATTTTTTATTAATAAATGCATTTTATACAGGGTTATCGGCGGTTCGATTCCGGCCCTTGACCTGGGTGTACTTTCTCTCTTCTGTGTCAGCGTTCTTTCTGTACCTTGAAATTTGAAGTATCTAAAATTTTTGAATCACAAAAATGTTAAAAGCTATGCGTCAATATTGCACGATGTGATGTTATTTCTTAGTTTGGCCACTACGATTCTCTTTAAAACATTAATAATACCTAAAACAAATACATAGAAATTTGAGTTGCCTTAAGAATCATAAAAAAGTATTTCGCCATACTCCATAAAACTCCAACTAACCAGTCAACCAACCAACCAAAAAAAGTATTTGGCGATCACGGATTGGCGACTTTTTTTTCCTACCGAATGCAAAGGCTTACTGATTGGAATAGTAGAAGTTTTAGTAGTTAAAATTTAGAGGACGGATAGAGGACGGAATCGAACAATTGTGTCTCTTCCTGCACAAATATGCAAGTTTTTTGCCTGATTTTCACCCCGGGGTTTTTCCCCTTAAAAATCATTTGCGACCCCCCTTTCCGTACCAATTCTTGTTCGTATTGATGTACCCTACCTCCCCTAGAAGTTATGAAACACTTATCTGAATCACCCTGTATATGTTACCGTTAAAGTATATAATGCAGTTATTTCATAGAATACCTAGTTATTCCATGAAATAACTGATCGTGTCCGTTAAAGTGTGTAATATGT